>OX638147.1:35714600-36986846 GCA_951805005.1 Othius punctulatus | reverse complement strand
AGCTGTTTTAAAATTGGAATTTTGAACAATATCTTGTAATTTAAAAATCAATTTGTTGCTTAACCATAAATGCAATCGCTGCTTTTTTTGTATACATGTAGAGCTGATGAAGGGTAGTTATTGAAAATGCAAACCATTTATTGATTACCCTTATGGTTTTCCAACCACAGCTGTTTTAAAATTAGGATTTTGAGTGATATCTTGTAATTTAAAAATTGATTTATTGCTTAACCATAAATGTTATCACCACTTTGTTTGTATACGTATAGAGCTGATGAAGGGTAGTTATTGGAAATGTAAACCAGTTATTGATTTCTCTTATGGTTTTGGAACCACAGATGTTTTAAAATTAGGATTTTGGCCAATATCTTGTAATTTAAAAATTGATTTATTGCTTTTCCTTTGTACGAGGTAAGTTAAAGAGCTGTCCGTAGATGATCATTTGACATTCGATATGAATATCTTATGATAAAGCTGCGCTGACGAGTCCTATTAGGACGAAACAGCTTACATCATTCCAGATTCAATCTTTCCAAGTTAAAGAGCTTCAGCAGCGATTCGGGTGAGCAGTACCCTTCTAGTAATAATACATGTAAGTATTAATTGTAATGTATTAACAATTACCACTAAATACAGTATTGATGTATATGCTTCGTGGGCATTAAAAGTTCGCTGAGCATTTACGCCAAATCGTCGTGTATATTGGGTTGCCGTATATGCCTGCAACCCAATGAACTTCTCCGAAATGGTACAGTAGTGTAAGGCCGAAAAGCAGTCAATTTTTATATTGGAAACGATATAACAGTGAATGCTGAATCCAAATATGCAAACCGCATTGCTGTGCGATGCTTAGTTACCGAGATAAAAATTAAAAACCAATAAACGATCTCCTGCGTCTTCTGTGATCCTGGTACGAAGCCCGAAAATTACAAGTTATAGTTTGAAATTTTTTATTTACACTGAGCGGACTCAGTGTGAGGGCAGTATGATAGAGACGTGAATGGTGATTCCTAAAATGCAAACCTCATTGCTGTGAGGTCCTTGGTTATCGAGAAATAAAATAAAAACCGTGTTAAAATTTACACACAAACTAACAGAAAAACAGTAAATTTATCTTTTGGAGACGATAGAATAGTGACTGCTGAATCCAAAAATGCAAACCGCATTGCTGTGAGGTCCTTCATTATCGAGATAAAAAATAAAAACCGTGCGAAAACTTACACACAAACTAACAAAAAATCAGTCAATTTTTATATTGGAAACGATAGAGTGGTGAATGCTGAATCCAAAAATGCAAACCGCATTGCTGTGCGATGCTTAGTTCGCGAGATAAAAATTAAAAACCAATAAACGATCTCCTGCGACTTCTGTGATCCTGGTACGAAGCCCGAAAATTACAAGTTTACAAAGTTTGAAATTTTTTATTTACACTGAGCGGACTCAGTGTGAGGGTAGTATGATAGAGACGTGATTGGTGAATCCAAAAATGCAAACCGCATTGCTGTGAGGTCCTTAGTTATCGAGATAAAAAATAAAAACCGTGCGAAAACTTACACACAAACTAACAAAAAATCAGTCAATTTTTATATTGGAAACGATAGAGTGGTGAATGCTGAATCCAAAAATGCAAACCGCATTGCTGTGCGATGCTTAGTTCCCGAGATAAAAAATAAAAACCAATAAACGATCTCCTGCGACTTCTGTGATCCTGGTACGAAGCCCGAAAATTACAAGTCAAAGTTTGAAAATTTTTATTTACACTGAGCGGACTCAGTGTGAGGGTAGTATGATAGAGATGTGATTGGTGAATCCTAAAATGCAAAACTCATTGCTGTGAGGTCATTAGTTATCGAGAAATAAAATAAAAACCGTGTTAAAATTTACACACAAACTAACAGAAAAACAGTAAATTTATCTTTTGGAGACGATGGACTGGTGACTGCTGAATCCAAAAATGCAAACCGCATTGCTGTGAGGTCCTTAGTTATCGAGATATAAAATAAAAACCGTGCGAAAACTTACACACAAACTAACAAAAAATCCGTCAATTTTTATATTGGAAACGATAGAACAGTGAATGCTGAATCCAAATATGCAAATCGCATTGCTGTGCGATCTCTAGTTATTGAGATAAAAATTATAAAAGATATGAAATATGGCATATTAAATTGCCTCCCACGCAAAAACCAGTAGGATATGCATGGAACTGTTTTGGGAAAAGTCTTACATTATCACCCTCTATCGATTACCATAGCAAATTTTCAAATCCATTTTTTTCACGAGAAATCCATAAGGTTAACCCCTTGGAACTTTTCACGAAATCGTTGAATTTTTTTAATTCAAACTGAGTGCACAGCACGATAGAGGGTTGAATGCTGAATCCAAAAATGCAAACCGCATTGCTGTGCGATGCTTAGTTCCCGAGATAAAAATTAAAAACCAATAAACGATCTCATGCAATTTCTGTGTTCCTGGTACGAAGTCCGAAAATTTCAAATTATAGTTCGAAAATTTCTAATTACACTGAGTGGGCTCGGTGAGTGGGCAGTATGATAGAGAAGTGAATACTGAATCCAAATATGCAAACCGCATTGCTGTGAAGTCCGTAGTTATCGAGAAAAAAAAATAAAAACCGTATGAAATGTTACACACAAACTAACAAAAAATCAGTCATTTTATCTTTTGGAAACGATAGACTAGTGAATTCTGAATCCAAATATGCAAATCGCATTGCTGTGCGATCTCTAGTTATTGAGATAAAAATTATAAAAGATATGAAATATGGCATATTAAATTGCCTCCCACGCAAAAACCAGTAGGATATGCATGGAACTGTTTTGGGAAAAGTCTTACATAATCACCCTCTATCGATTACCATAGCAAATTTTCAAATCCATTTTTTTCACGAGAATTCCATAAGGTTAACCCCTTGGAACTTTTCACGAAATCGTTGAAAAATTTGGATTCAAACTGAGTGCACAGCACGATAGAGGGTTGAATGCTGAATCCAAAAATGCAAACCGCATTGCTGTGAAGTCCGTAGTTATCGAGAAAAAAAATAAAAACCGTATGAAATGTTACACACAAACTAACAGAAAATCAGTCAATTTATCTTTTGGAAACGATAGACTAGTGAATTCTGAATCCAAATATGCAAATCGCATTGCTGTGCGATCTCTAGTTATTGAGATAAAAATTATAAAAGATATGAAATATGGCATATTAAATTGCCTCCCACGCAAAAACCAGAAGGATATGCATGGAACTGTTTTGGGAAAAGTCTTACATAATCACCCTCTATCGATTACCATAGCAAATTTTCAAATCCATTTTTTTCACGAGAATTCCATAAGGTTAACCCCTTGGAACTTTTCACGAAATCGTTGAAAAATTTGGATTCAAACTGAGTGCACAGCACGATAGAGGGTTGAATGCTGAATCCAAAAATGCAAACCGCATTGCTGTGCGATGCTTAGTTACCGAGATAAAAATTAAAAACCAATGAACTATCTCATGCAACTTCTGTGTTCCTGGTACGAAATCCGAAAATTTCAAAATATAGTTCGAAAATTTCTATTTACACTGAGTGGGCTCGGTGAGTGGGCAGTATGATAGAGAAGTGAATAGTGAATCCAAAAATGCAAACCGCATTGCCGTGAAGTCCGTAGTTATCGAGAAAAAAAATAAAAACCGTATGAAATGTTACACACAAACTAACAGAAAATCAGTCAATTTATCTTTTGGAAACGATAGACTAGTGAATTCTGAATCCAAATATGCAAATCGCATTGCTGTGCGATCTCTAGTTATTGAGATAAAAATTATAAAAGATATGAAATATGGCATATTCATTTGCCTCCCACGCAAAAACCAGAAGGATATGCTTGGAACTGTTTTGGGAAAAGTCTTACATTATCACCCTCTATCGATTACCATAGCAAATTTTCAAATCCATTTTTTTCACGAGAATTCCATAAGGTTAACCCCTTGGAACTTTTCACGAAATCGTTGAAATTTTTTAATTCAAACTGAGTGCACAGCACGATAGAGGGTTGAATGCTGAATCCAAAAATGCAAACCGCATTGATGTGCGATGCTTAGTTACCGAGATAAAAATTAAAAACCAATAAACTATCTCATGCAACTTCTGTGTTCCTGGTACGAAATCCGAAAATTTCAAAATATAGTTCGAAAATTTCTATTTACACTGAGTGGGCTCGGTGAGTGGGCAGTATGATAGAGAAGTGAATAGTGAATCCAAAAATGCAAACCGCATTGCCGTGAAGTCCGTAGTTATCGAGAAAAAAAATAAAAACCGTACGAAATGTTACACACAAACTAACAGAAAATCAGTCAATTTATCTTTTGGAAACGATAGACTAGTGAATTCTGAATCCAAAAACGCAAACCACATTGCTGTGAGGTCCTTAGTTATCGAGAAATAAAATAAAAACCGCATGAAAACTTACACACAAACTTTCAGGAATGTAGTCAATTTTTATAATGGGAACGATAGACTGGTGAATGCTGAATCCAAATATGCAAATCGCATTGCTGTGCGATCTCTAGTTATTGAGATAAAAATTATAAAAGATATGAAATGTGACATATTAAATTGCCTCCCACGCAAAAACCAGAAGGCTATGCTTGGAACTGTTTCGGGAAAAGTCTTACATTATCACCCTCTATCGATTACCATAGCAAATTTTCAAATCCATTTTTTTCACGAGAATTCCATAAGGTTAACCCCTTGGAACTTTTCACGAAATCGTTGAAAAATTTGGATTCAAACTGAGTGCACAGCACGATAGAGGGTTGAATGCTGAATCCAAAAATGCAAACCGCATTGCTGTGCGATGCTTAGTTCCCGAGATAAAAATTAAAAACCAATAAACGATCTCCTGCGACTTCTGTGATCCTGGTACGAAGCCCGAAAATTACAAGTCAAAGTTTGAAAATTCTTATTTACACTGAGCGGACTCAGTGTGAGGGTAGTATGATAGAGATGTGATTGGTGAATCCTAAAATGCAAAACTCATTGCTGTGAGGTCATTAGTTATCGAGAAATAAAATAAAAACCGTGTTAAAATTTACACACAAACTAACAGAAAAACAGTAAATTTATCTTTTGGAGACGATGGACTGGTGACTGCTGAATCCAAAAATGCAAGCCGCATTGCTGTGAGGTCCTTAGTTATCGAGATAAAAAATAAAAACCGTGCGAAAACTTACACACAAACTAACAAAAAATCAGTCAATTTTTATATTGGAAACGATAGAACAGTGAATTCTGAATCCAAATATGCAAATCGCATTGCTGTGCGATCTCTAGTTATTGAGATAAAAATTATAAAAGATATGAAATATGGCATATTCATTTGCCTCCCACGCAAAAACCAGAAGGATATGCTTGGAACTGTTTTGGGAAAAGTCTTACATTATCACCCTCTATCGATTACCATAGCAAATTTTCAAATCCATTTTTTTCACGAGAATTCCATAAGGTTAACACCTTGGAACTTTTCACGAAAACGTTGAAAAATTTGGATTTACACTGAGTGCACAGCACGATAGAGGGTTGAATGCTGAATCCAAAAATGCAAACCGCATTGCTGTGCGATGCTTAGTTCCCGAGATAAAAATTAAAAACCAATAAACTATCTCATGCAACTTCTGTGTTCCTGGTACGAAATCCGAAAATTTCAAAATATAGTTCGAAAATTTCTATTTACACTGAGTGGGCCCGGCGAGTGGGAAGTATGATAGAGAAGTGAATACTGAATCCAAATATGGAAACCGCATTGCTGTGAAGTCCGTCGTTATCGAGAAAAAAAATAAAAACCGTATGAAATGTTACACACAAACTAACAGAAAATCAATCATTTTATCTTTTGGAAACGATAGACTAGTGAATTCTGAATCCAAATATGCAAATCGCATTGCTGTGCGATCTCTAGTTATTGAGATAAAAATTATAAAAGATATGAAATATGGCATATTAAATTGCCTCCCACGCAAAAACCAGTAGGATATGCATGGAACTGTTTTGGGAAAAGTCTTACATAATCACCCTCTATCGATTACCATAACAAATTTGCAAATCCATTTTTTTCACGAGAATTCCATAAGGTTAACCCCTTGGAACTTTTCACGAAATCGTTGAAATTTTTTAATTCAAACTGAGTGCACAGCACGATAGAGGGTTGAATGCTGAATCCAAAAATGCAAACCGCATTGCTGTGCGATGCTTAGTTACCGAGATAAAAATTAAAAACCAATAAACGATCTCCTGCGACTTCTGTGATCCTGGTACGAAGCCCGAAAATTACAAGTCAAAGTTTGAAAATTTTTATTTACACTGAGCGGACTCAGTGTGAGGGTAGTATGATAGAGATGTGATTGGTGAATCCTAAAATGCAAAACTCATTGCTGTGAGGTCATTAGTTATCGAGAAATAAAATAAAAACCGTGATAAAATTTACACACAAACTAACAGAAAAACAGTAAATTTATCTTTTGGAGACGATGGACTGGTGACTGCTGAATCCAAAAATGCAAACCGCATTGCTGTGAGGTCCTTAGTTATCGAGATAAAAAATAAAAACCGTGCGAAAACTTACACACAAACTAACAAAAAATCAGTCAATTTTTATATTGGAAACGATAGAACAGTGAATGCTGAATCCAAATATGCAAATCGCATTGCTGTGCGATCTCTAGTTATTGAGATAAAAATTATAAAAGATATGAAATATGGCATATTAATTTGCCTCCCACGCAAAAACCAGAAGGATATGCTTGGAACTGTTTTGGGAAAAGTCTTACATTATCACCCTCTATCGATTACCATAGCAAATTTTCAAATCCATTTTTTTCACGAGAATTCCATAAGGTTAACCCCTTGGAACTTTTCACGAAATCGTTGAAAAATTTGGATTCAAACTGAGTGCACAGCACGATAGAGGGTTGAATGCTGAATCCAAAAATGCAAACCGCATTGATGTGCGATGCTTAGTTACCGAGATAAAAATTAAAAACCAATAAACGATCTCATGCAACTTCTGTGTTCCTGGTACGAAGTCCGAAAATTTCAAATTATAGTTCGAAAATTTCTAATTACACTGAGTGGGCTCGGTGAGTGGGCAGTATGATAGAGAAGTGAATACTGAATCCAAATATGCAAACCGCATTGCTGTGAAGTCCGTAGTTATCGAGAAAAAAAATAAAAACCGTATGAAATGTTACACACAAACTAACAAAAAATCAGTCATTTTATCTTTTGGAAACGATAGACTAGTGAATTCTGAATCCAAATATGCAAATCGCATTGCTGTGCGATCTCTAGTTATTGAGATAAAAATTATAAAAGATATGAAATATGGCATATTAAATTGCCTCCCACGCAAAAACCAGAAGGATATGCATGGAACTGTTTTGGGAAAAGTCTTACATAATCACCCTCTATCGATTACCATAGCAAATTTTCAAATACATTTTTTTCACGAGAATTCCATAAGGTTAACCCCTTGGAACTTTTCACGAAATCGTTGAAAAATTTGGATTCAAACTGAGTGCACAGCACGATAGAGGGTTGAATGCTGAATCCAAAAATGCAAACCGCATTGCTGTGCGATGCTTAGTTACCGAGATAAAAATTAAAAACCAATAAACGATCTCATGCAACTTCTGTGTTCCTGGTACGAAGTCCGAAAATTTCAAAATATAGTTCGAAAATTTCTATTTACACTGAGTGGGCTCGGTGAGTGGGCAGTATAATAGAGAAGTGAATACTGAATCCAAAAATGCATACCGCATTGCTGTGAAGTCCGTAGTTATCGAGAAAAAAAATAAAAACCGTACGAAATGTTACACACAAAGTAACAAAAAATCAGTCATTTTATCTTTTGGAAACGATAGACTAGTGAATTCTGAATCCAAATATGCAAATCGCATTGCTGTGCGATCTCTAGTTATTGAGATAAAAATTATAAAAGATATGAAATATGGCATATTAAATTGCCTCCCACGCAAAAACCAGTAGGATATGCATGGAACTGTTTTGGGAAAAGTCTTACATAATCACCCTCTATCGATTACCATAGCAAATTTTCAAATCCATTTTTTTCACGAGAATTCCATAAGGTTAACCCCTTGGAACTTTTCACGAAATCGTTGAAAAATTAGGATTCAAACTGAGTGCACAGCACGATAGAGGGTTGAATGCTGAATCCAAAAATGCAAACCGCATTGCTGTGCGATGCTTAGTTACCGAGATAAAAATTAAAAACCACTAAACGTTCTCTTTCAACTTCTGTGTTCCTGGTACGAAATCCGAAAATTACAAAATATGTAGTTTTAAAATTTCCATTTAAACTGAGTGCGATGTATGATGGAGTGGTAGGTAAATGCTTGATCCAAAAATGTAAACCGTATTGCTATGCGAAGCTTACTTATCAAGAAAATAATTAAAAACGAATAAACGATCTGTTGCAACTCAAGCTACGGCTTTGGTTTTTGAAAATCCGCCTCATATTGCTTATGTTTGACGAAAAACCGCAAAATTACTTCACACAGCGATTAATTTATAATTTACGTACATCTTTTTTAGTCGTCTAGCAAAATACGTCTATCTACTTTATTAATGCGCAATCAGATTGTAAAAATATTAAGTTTCTGCCAAGTTATTCAGGTTTTTACAAACAGTCTTAATAGTCTTTTCCGAACGCCCTGTATATAGCGACAATGGCGCCCTCTTGACCGTGGCGGCGGAATTTTGGCGGAAGCTCTAGTACAGAAAACGCTCACGGGACGTCTTGGCGCTGTAAACCCTATGTACAGGGCACGTCGAAAACGCAACTTAAAAACGTTAATTACGGCATAACCGGACGCTTCGCGGATATATAATTGCTGAGGGGGCAAACTGCAGCTATCGAGTCGGTTCCTGCAACAGCACGAGCCTTATATAACTTCCGTAAACGTTTTATAAAGGTAATGAAATCCGAGGACATTCAATTGGTTACACTGGGCTGTCACCACAGTTATAATGGTTCTATTGAAGTCAAACAGGTGAGTACCCAGTTATTGTTCGTTAAATGATCACTTTTACTACCAATTCTTGTATTAGTAGTTATTTGCCGTCCACTCCTTGAACGAAAGATGTACATCAGTTAAAACGAATAAATATATTCATTATAGGTTCATGTATAATGCCGTGTACCCTCCAGAATGAAACGCTGTTGTTCGATGAAGGAGGTGTGCAAATAACTCAGGTCTAATGTAACTATATGTATTGATACCGTTTATATTACATCCATTAGCATCTTTCATTGTAGGTACATAATTATTGTGTTACGATGAATGTGTTTATAATCATCGTATGAAGGCTTACATTGTAGATATCCTTGCAATGAACCTGTTCAATCCGATTTCAAGTAAACAACATAGATTTTGCGAATTTGGAAGTTACTCCATAAAGTTGCTCCGTACCTTGCTTAATATAGTGTATGTTTTTAGCACCACTCCCTAGAACAAAGACCTGACGTAAGGATTGCATTGGTCAGCCAGAGACGGCTGCAAGACACTATTCCTAAGGGTCGAAGAGCGCTTTCATATCATTGTCAGCGTTTTCACTAGCCCAGAAACAGCCATTAACTCATTAGGAACATATTATAGACCTGTATGCTTTTGCATGGATGCTCCTTAATTATTACGATCAGTGATAATTTACCACAGATCAGAGTCTGGGGTAAGTTCTACCGCCCTTCAATACTCTGCAGCAGACGAGCAAGCTCTATAAATCTACCTATATGTTAATCAATCAATGGAAGATCATTTTTTAAGAGTAGAGATAATTTATTATTATTACGGGTGAAATTTATTACACATAAATTACGCTTTTAATCTTAATTTTGTAATTCGTTACTACAGCTAATCTTGCTTTTACTTTTAGGACGCTAATGTTTGGTCATGAAAAAACTGGATGCTCCGAGTTCTGAAATGATTATGGATTGCAAATGCGGTGTTATATCACGGAAACTGCACGATTGTGGAAGATGTTACTCTTTATACTATATAGAATAGATACGTTTATTCTGCTTATGTGAAAGCCGTTGCTAAGTTGATTTAAATTTTGGCTTCTGCGCAAATTCATGTAATTTAAAATTTAATTTGTTGCTTAACAGTTAATGTCATCGCTGCTGTCTTTGTATACATATAGAGCTGATGAAGGGTAGTTATTGGAAATGCAAACCATTTATTGATTGCTCCCATGGTTTTCGAACCACAGCAGTTTTAAAATTGGAATTTTGAACAATATCTTGTAATTTAAAAATCAATTTGTTGCTTAACCATAAATGCAATCGCTGCTTTCTTTGTAACATGTAGAGCTGATGTAGGATAGTTATTGGAAATGCAAACCATGTATTGATTGCTCCCATGGTTTTCGAACCACAGCTGTTTTAAAATTGGAATTTTGAACAATATCTTGTAATTTAAAAATCAATTTGTTGCTTAACCATAAATGCAATCGCTGCTTTTTTTGTATACATGTAGAGCTGATGAAGGGTAGTTATTGAAAATGCAAACCATTTATTGATTACCCTTATGGTTTTCGAACCACAGCTGTTTTAAAATTGGAATTTTGAACAATATCTTGTAATTTAAAAATCAATTTGTTGCTTAACCATAAATGCAATCGCTGCTTTTTTTGTATACATGTAGAGCTGATGAAGGGTAGTTATTGAAAATGCAAACCATTTATTGATTACCCTTATGGTTTTCCAACCACAGCTGTTTTAAAATTAGGATTTTGAGTGATATCTTGTAATTTAAAAATTGATTTATTGCTTAACCATAAATGTTATCACCACTTTGTTTGTATACGTATAGAGCTGATGAAGGGTAGTTATTGGAAATGTAAACCAGTTATTGATTTCTCTTATGGTTTTGGAACCACAGATGTTTTAAAATTAGGATTTTGGCCAATATCTTGTAATTTAAAAATTGATTTATTGCTTTTCCTTTGTACGAGGTAAGTTAAAGAGCTGTCCGTAGATGATCATTTGACATTCGATATGAATATCTTATGATAAAGCTGCGCTGACGAGTCCTATTAGGACGAAACAGCTTACATCATTCCAGATTCAATCTTTCCAAGTTAAAGAGCTTCAGCAGCGATTCGGGTGAGCAGTACCCTTCTAGTAATAATACATGTAAGTATTAATTGTAATGTATTAACAATTACCACTAAATACAGTATTGATGTATATGCTTCGTGGGCATTAAAAGTTCGCTGAGCATTTACGCCAAATCGTCGTGTATATTGGGTTGCCGTATATGCCTGCAACCCAATGAACTTCTCCGAAATGGTACAGTAGTGTAAGGCCGAAAAGCAGTCAATTTTTATATTGGAAACGATATAACAGTGAATGCTGAATCCAAATATGCAAACCGCATTGCTGTGCGATGCTTAGTTACCGAGATAAAAATTAAAAACCAATAAACGATCTCCTGCGTCTTCTGTGATCCTGGTACGAAGCCCGAAAATTACAAGTTATAGTTTGAAATTTTTTATTTACACTGAGCGGACTCAGTGTGAGGGCAGTATGATAGAGACGTGAATGGTGATTCCTAAAATGCAAACCTCATTGCTGTGAGGTCCTTGGTTATCGAGAAATAAAATAAAAACCGTGTTAAAATTTACACACAAACTAACAGAAAAACAGTAAATTTATCTTTTGGAGACGATAGAATAGTGACTGCTGAATCCAAAAATGCAAACCGCATTGCTGTGAGGTCCTTCATTATCGAGATAAAAAATAAAAACCGTGCGAAAACTTACACACAAACTAACAAAAAATCAGTCAATTTTTATATTGGAAACGATAGAGTGGTGAATGCTGAATCCAAAAATGCAAACCGCATTGCTGTGCGATGCTTAGTTCGCGAGATAAAAATTAAAAACCAATAAACGATCTCCTGCGACTTCTGTGATCCTGGTACGAAGCCCGAAAATTACAAGTTTACAAAGTTTGAAATTTTTTATTTACACTGAGCGGACTCAGTGTGAGGGTAGTATGATAGAGACGTGATTGGTGAATCCAAAAATGCAAACCGCATTGCTGTGAGGTCCTTAGTTATCGAGATAAAAAATAAAAACCGTGCGAAAACTTACACACAAACTAACAAAAAATCAGTCAATTTTTATATTGGAAACGATAGAGTGGTGAATGCTGAATCCAAAAATGCAAACCGCATTGCTGTGCGATGCTTAGTTCCCGAGATAAAAAATAAAAACCAATAAACGATCTCCTGCGACTTCTGTGATCCTGGTACGAAGCCCGAAAATTACAAGTCAAAGTTTGAAAATTTTTATTTACACTGAGCGGACTCAGTGTGAGGGTAGTATGATAGAGATGTGATTGGTGAATCCTAAAATGCAAAACTCATTGCTGTGAGGTCATTAGTTATCGAGAAATAAAATAAAAACCGTGTTAAAATTTACACACAAACTAACAGAAAAACAGTAAATTTATCTTTTGGAGACGATGGACTGGTGACTGCTGAATCCAAAAATGCAAACCGCATTGCTGTGAGGTCCTTAGTTATCGAGATATAAAATAAAAACCGTGCGAAAACTTACACACAAACTAACAAAAAATCCGTCAATTTTTATATTGGAAACGATAGAACAGTGAATGCTGAATCCAAATATGCAAATCGCATTGCTGTGCGATCTCTAGTTATTGAGATAAAAATTATAAAAGATATGAAATATGGCATATTAAATTGCCTCCCACGCAAAAACCAGTAGGATATGCATGGAACTGTTTTGGGAAAAGTCTTACATTATCACCCTCTATCGATTACCATAGCAAATTTTCAAATCCATTTTTTTCACGAGAATTCCATAAGGTTAACCCCTTGGAACTTTTCACGAAATCGTTGAATTTTTTTAATTCAAACTGAGTGCACAGCACGATAGAGGGTTGAATGCTGAATCCAAAAATGCAAACCGCATTGCTGTGCGATGCTTAGTTCCCGAGATAAAAATTAAAAACCAATAAACGATCTCATGCAACTTCTGTGTTCCTGGTACGAAGTCCGAAAATTTCAAATTATAGTTCGAAAATTTCTAATTACACTGAGTGGGCTCGGTGAGTGGGCAGTATGATAGAGAAGTGAATACTGAATCCAAATATGCAAACCGCATTGCTGTGAAGTCCGTAGTTATCGAGAAAAAAAAATAAAAACCGTATGAAATGTTACACACAAACTAACAAAAAATCAGTCATTTTATCTTTTGGAAACGATAGACTAGTGAATTCTGAATCCAAATATGCAAATCGCATTGCTGTGCGATCTCTAGTTATTGAGATAAAAATTATAAAAGATATGAAATATGGCATATTAAATTGCCTCCCACGCAAAAACCAGTAGGATATGCATGGAACTGTTTTGGGAAAAGTCTTACATAATCACCCTCTATCGATTACCATAGCAAATTTTCAAATCCATTTTTTTCACGAGAATTCCATAAGGTTAACCCCTTGGAACTTTTCACGAAATCGTTGAATTTTTTTAATTCAAACTGAGTGCACAGCACGATAGAGGGTTGAATGCTAAATCCAAAAATGCAAACCGCATTGCTGTGCGATGCTTAGTTCCCGAGATAA
Source organism: Othius punctulatus (assembly GCA_951805005.1). Taxonomy (NCBI): domain Eukaryota; kingdom Metazoa; phylum Arthropoda; class Insecta; order Coleoptera; family Staphylinidae; genus Othius; species Othius punctulatus. The sequence goes on along the minus strand of OX638147.1, from coordinate 36,973,173 downwards.
AAATTAAAAACCAATAAACGATCTCCTGCGACTTCTGTGATCCTGGTACGAAGCCCGAAAATTACAAGTCAAAGTTTGAAATTTTTTATTTACACTGAGCGGACTCAGTGTGAGGGTAGTATGATAGAGATGTGATTGGTGAATCCTAAAATGCAAAACTCATTGCTGTGAGGTCATTAGTTATCGAGAAATAAAATAAAAACCGTGTTAAAATTTACACACAAACTAACAGAAAAACAGTAAATTTATCTTTTGGAGACGATGGACTGGTGACTGCTGAATCCAAAAATGCAAACCGCATTGCTCTGAGGTCCTTAGTTATCGAGATAAAAAATAAAAACCGTGCGAAAACTTACACACAAACTAACAAAAAATCAGTCAATTTTTATATTGGAAACGATAGAACAGTGAATGCTGAATCCAAATATGCAAACCGCATTGCTGTGCGATGCTTAGTTACCGAGATAAAAATTAAAAACCAATAAACGATCTCCTGCGTCTTCTGTGATCCTGGTACGAAGCCCGAAAATTACAAGTTATAGTTTGAAATTTTTTATTTACACTGAGCGGACTCAGTGTGAGGGCAGTATGATAGAGACGTGAATGGTGATTCCTAAAATGCAAACCTTATTGCTGTGAGGTCCTTGGTTATCGAGAAATAAAATAAAAACCGTGTTAAAATTTACACACAAACTAACAGAAAAACAGTAAATTTATCTTTTGGAGACGATAGAATAGTGACTGCTGAATCCAAAAATGCAAACCGCATTGCTGTGAGGTCCTTAGTTATCGAGATAAAAAATAAAAACCGTGCGAAAACTTACACACAAACTAACAAAAAATCAGTCATTTTTATATTGGAAACGATAGAGTGGTGAATGCTGAATCCAAAAATGCAAACCGCATTGCTGTGCGATGCTTAGTTCGCGAGATAAAAATTAAAAACCAATAAACGATCTCCTGCGACTTCTGTGATCCTGGTACGAAGCCCGAAAATTACAAGTTTACAAAGTTTGAAACTTTTTATTTACACTGAGCGGACTCAGTGTGAGGGTAGTATGATAGAGACGTGATTGGTGAATCCAAAAATGCAAACCGCATTGCTGTGAGGTCCTAGTTATCGAGATAAAAAATAAAAACCGTGCGAAAACTTACACACAAACTAACAAAAAATCAGTCAATTTTTATATTGGAAACGATAGAACAGTGAATGCTGAATCCAAATATGCAAATCGCATTGCTGTGCGATCTCTAGTTATTGAGATAAAAATTATAAAAGATATGAAATATGGCATATTAAATTGCCTCCCACGCAAAAACCAGAAGGATATGCATGGAACTGTTTTGGGAAAAGTCTTACATAATCACCCTCTATCGATTACCATAGCAAATTTTCAAATCCATTTTTTTCACGAGAATTCCATAAGGTTAACCCCTTGGAACTTTTCACGAAATCGTTGAAAATTTTTGATTCAAACTGAGTGCACAGCACGATAGAGTGGTGAATGCTGAATCCAAAAATGCAAACCGCATTGCTGTGCGATGCTTAGTTCCCGAGATAAAAATTAAAAACCAATTAACGATCTCCTGCGACTTCTGTGATCCTGGTACGAAGCCCGAAAATTACAAGTCAAAGTTTGAAATTTTTTATTTACACTGAGCGGACTCAGTGTGAGGGTAGTATGATAGAGATGTGATTGGTGAATCCTAAAATGCAAAACTAATTGCTGTGAGGTCATTAGTTATCGAGAAATAAAATAAAAACTGTGTTAAAATTTACACACAAACTAACAGAAAAACAGTAAATTTATCTTTTGGAGACGATGGACTGGTGACTGCTGAATCCAAAAATGCAAACCGCATTGCTGTGAGGTCCTTAGTTATCGAGATAAAAAATAAAAACCGTGCGAAAACTTACACACAAACTAACAAAAAATCAGTCAATTTTTATATTGGAAACGATAGAACAGTGAATGCTGAATCCAAATATGCAAATTGCATTGCTGTGCGATCTCTAGTTATTGAGATAAAAATTATAAAAGATATGAAATATGGCATATTAAATTGCCTCCCACGCAAAAACCAGAAGGATATGCATGGAACTGTTTTGGGAAAAGTCTTACATAATCACCCTCTATCGATTACCATAGCAAATTTTCAAATCCATTTTTTTCACGAGAATTCCATAAGGTTAACCCCTTGGAACTTTTCACGAAATCGTTGAAAAATTTGGATTCAAACTGAGTGCACAGCACGATAGAGGGTTGAATGCTGAATCCAAAAATGCAAACCGCATTGCTGTGCGATGCTTAGTTACCGAGATAAAAATTAAAAACCAATAAACGATCTCATGCAACTTCTGTGTTCCTGGTACGAAGTCCGAAAATTTCAAATTATAGTTCGAAAATTTCTAATTACACTGAGTGGGCTCGGTGAGTAGGCAGTATGAAAGAGAAGTAAATACTGAATCCAAAAATGCAAACCGCATTGCTGTGAGGTCCTTAGTTAACGAGAAATAAAATAAAAACTGCACACCGCATTGCTGTGCGATGCTTAGATGCTAAGAAAAACATTAATAACTAATAGAGGATATTCTCCAACTCATGTGTTCCTGGTACAAGATCTGAAAATTACTAAAAATGTTGTTGGAAAAAAATGATTTAAACTGAGTGCACAGTATGATGGAGTTATTCACGCTGAATCCAAAACTGCTAACTGCATTACTGTACGATGCTTAGATGTTGAAAAAAAAAATCATTCAAACTGTTGATCGTAGTAGTGAACTGTTTAAACGATTGAATAGTTAATGCCCTATTCTATTCTATTCAATGCTTTATTATAAAGAAAAAATTAAATAAACACTATAAAAACTTTCATATTAATAAATATTATATATAAGTAATAATTAATTTGTAAAATTGACTCACCCAGAGTGCAGAGGAGATAACTGGAAGAACCTCGATGCCTTGAACATTCTCTCCGGATTATTGCAGGATTGGTTCCATGAAACTGGATCGACAAGAGCTGTTTCGTCCTTATAGGACTCGTCAGCGCAGCTTTACCATGAGAATTTCGTATAGAAAATCAAATGATCATCTACGGACAGCTCTTAGCACTAATATTGATAATTAGTGATAACCCCTTGGAACTTTTCACGAAATCGTTGAAATTTTTCATTCAAACTGAGTGCACAGCACGATAGAGTGGCAAATGCTAAATCCAAAACTGCAAACCGCATTGCTGTGCGATGCTTACTTATCGAGAAAATAATTAAAAAAACGAATAAACGATCTCTTGCAACGCCTGTGTACCTGGGCAATCATTAGAGTGGATAAAAAATATCGTTTCGGCGGGGTTGGAACCCGTACCCCATTAGTATTGTATGTTAATACCAACGGCTGACCAGGTACGCCAATATGGAGGTGTATATTGGGTTGCCGCGTGAGCCAGCAACCCAATGAACACCTCGGAATTGTCTTACTAGGTTCGATCCAAACATAATAAATTTTTCTTTTAATTTCTTATTAGGTTGGATAGGCCAATAAACTACTTTTATATGCTACGACTCTTAAATTTCAAGTTATACCTATTAGATAACTATAAAATTTACATATGAAAAATGTCGTTGAAATTTGTCGTATTTTGGACAGCTCTGTGGGATTATTGAAGTGTGCTGATCCAATCTCGGGCTTGCAGCTTAGCAGGTATTGTCACAAGTTTGACATGTCATCGTTTATGTAGCCTGTGAACTGGGCGCATAGAAGCTGGACGAAGGCCGGATATAAAAATAATTTAAAGTGTTGTTTTATTTGTTCACAGAATGTACACTACATTTCCATTTCAAATATTCAAATAAATTTACAAAAATATTACAACAAATATGTTGATTTAAATATGAAATAACAATTAAATATGTAACAAAATGTGTGTAACGAGAATGAGTATATGTTTAGAGATATAGATCATTGGTCCTTGTTCATTGCACATGTGTTGACAAATGGAGATTTGGAGTGTAGTTAATTAAAATGTAGATTAAGCAGGAACAACGTCTGTGTTTCCACCTTTTGTTAGTAATTGGCACAAAGATCCATTGCTTGGACGACCTTCATTTTTTGCCCATTTGAAGAATAATCTAAAAATTATTAGTTGAGTAACATATAATTAACAATTATCTTTAATTTATATATAATATTTATATCAAACATAACAATACCCTAGGAGTCGATCAGTATTAATTCTAATTCACTGATTATTATTATTAAAATGGTTAGAAATGAAAATACTAATAATATTAATTCAATATTGCAATTACTTGGTAAACAGTCATGTAATAATACACATAGACATTTCTATATTAGAAAATCCGGTGTTGATTAAACTTACTCAAACACAAACTCGAGTGAAGTCCACGAGCCAAAATCAGCCTTAGGCATCCACTTGCGATTCATCGGAGTGTCCAATGTAACGGGCAAAATAGCAGCCGTTACAGCATTAGCCGGGAGACCACTGTTATCAGACGCAAGCGATTTTACCATATGATGAACTGCAGCTTTGGCCAGCCCATAACCGATCATACCTAGAAATAGCATGCAAAAGTAATAATAATAATTGACAATAAAGAAACATTAATTACTGTATACTTTCATTATTTTTAGGTGAAAATTTATTACCAGGGGTTGGTTCAAGGGCAGCTTGTGCCCCGGTGAAAGCAACTACCCCACCCTCCTTTAAGAACTGTGAGGCCACCGAGGCGGTGATCACTGAGCTGCAAACACTCTGCTTCCACATCATCACGGAATTCTTAACCAAATCCTTGCTGGCGTTGCCTCCAGCCCAGCCGCCGGCTACGCAGAAGATGGCATCGAACTTGGAATCGTTCAGAGCAGCTTTGACCGAGTTTATTATCTGGATTTCCTAAAACATAGACGTGGAAATAAGCCAATGGTTAATAAGCAAACATAGCAGATGATTTAATTATTAATTATTTAAATAGTGATTTAGATGGGTTTCAAAGTAATTAGTGATTAGGACGCAATATGTAAGAACTTTAAAAATATCGTATATATTATACAATGTAACCAATGTGTATAAGATTTCACAATTTATGAGAACCTATTTAATTAGGTCTGCCATGTGTATGTGAACAAGTCATCTTTTAATGAAATAATTAAACTATTTTCCTACATCACAAGAATACAATTAAATTAATTATATCAGCAATTAGATATACCAAATTTGAGCTAACGTGGCGCATTAGCTAAATTTGTTTTCATATTGTGGTCATTAAACTTATACAATAATTCTTCTTGGAGTGCCATGCTTGAAACGAGCATAGATGATTTACCCTCATCCGTCAATGTTTGAGTGCTATATCGTAGTATTCCTACTGTTTCTTGCTTTAAGTATGTCAAAATTTAGCGAAAGAAAACTAATGTACGCTTATGCTAGTATTTTACTTCCGTGTATATATAGAATAGAATCATTAGCAGAACAGAGCACATCTACTTTCTCTTTTATTATAGCTTGGTTTATGAGATTAATTAGTTAAACATGAAAATATAAACGTACCTGATCAAGGATATCATCGTCCTTGCCAACGATGATGTTAACATCAGCTTCGGAGTTTTCATGGAGATCAACAGACGTTACCCACTGGAAAATGAATAATTGAGAATAGGTAGTAATTAAATAAGAAGTAATTTACGTAGTTATTGGCTTTGAATTTGGTGACGCAAGTTGATCCAAGAGCACCCTTGCCCCCATAGATCATAACACGACCGGCGATGTTCGACATTTTCGGATTTTAAATTTTGCGACTCTCTTGCCTTCTGAAACGACACCCAGATAATAACGATTCAACAAGTAATCCAGAAAGTCGACCCCCGTCACTAACACGGTTCACCGGTATTTCTCAACCGCAAATGCTTTCAAATAACCTTGGCTTCAATCACGACAGCTTTTTTTATACGTCGACGTTTTCGTTCTATTCAATGGCGTGCAAGTCTTTTATGTAACAGTGCAATGTGCCTAAAAAACCATCTGAAATCTATTGCAGTTTCCATTGATCGTGTCGTATTCGGTGCATTCCGTGCGCTGCACGAGCGATAACGTCATGAAGACGCTTGTAACTGAATCAAATCTTCAATTATTTATTTAGAGCAGAGTAAAACAAACAAGGCATTTCAACATCATATACTTTTAATTAAATACTACTATATTGGTCTGTTCCCTTGTTCCTGTATAAAGATAAAAATATTAATATATTTTGAGCTGTTTTGGCTTCTTGATACTTGATCTTCAGATTCTTCTGAAGAGTTCTCTTGTTCAATCGCACTGCCTTCAGTTTACTAGCTTTCATTTGAGGGGAAGCGAGTCTCGTTCTATCCCTTTGGCTCTTTGAGTAAGCGGCCTGCGAGCCATAATACAAAATGTACATAAATTTGAAAAAAAATTAGAGAAAATAGTATACGTAATGTACTTACGTATTGTCATAAAATTTATGCTCAACTGAAACTTCAGAAAATATCTATTGGTAACAAACATTTCAAGGCACATCCGTCCACCTGGTGTTTAGAAAGAGTATGATCTTGGAAAAAGTGGAAGCCCAGCACTTAAGGCCAAGTGATAAGTGTAGGGGAAGCGATTGGTTTGCATTTGTAAATTTTTAGCTGAAAGGTTAAAACCCATTTTAACTTTTTTTATAATAGCTTAACACAGCAGAATTTTGATTTGTCTTAAAATTTTTAACTTTTTTTTAAATACCTTAAATACAGGACAAAATTGTTGAATTTTCAGTAGCTAGAACTAGTATTTACAAGAAGCTAAAACAACTCAAAATATATTGATATTTTTACCTTTATAATTTACACCTCAAAATCGAATCGTCTTCTTTTTACACCTTAAAATCAAATTGTCTTGAACAGACCCATATAGTAGTTTAAATACATATATAATTTCATATCACATATAAAATTAGGCACAATAGTGAAACGTAATAATAACAGCTACTCAATTTAAATTAATTTTTTACAATAGGATAACTGCAGGTAAAAAAATAAAATCTTTCAATTATGGTCAAGCAGTCGAAGGCCTCGGGTTTCCTTCCCACGCGTCCCTCTCGTTTTGCCTCTGGGCCTTCTTCAGTTCTGAAAACACACGCTCATTAAGCACCGCTCCGATTCATCGGCACAACGCACCTTTCGCTTTCCGCAGCGTCTCACGCTCTTTCTCTTGCACTTCCCGGCTGATCAGGCTCTTCGCCCCGAGAGCGGTCGTGATCATGCGTCTCGCTGCATGCATACTCGTCTGGGGTCGTTTCATGGCTGGTCTCAGATCACATTTCGCCGCCACCTGTGTGGCTATCGGCCCCGCCATCGTCATCGGGCGAGACTTTATTATGTCGTGCTGCAGCCCCAAAGCTCGCTGTGCTAAAACAGAAAACTAATATTTAAACAACAATTTAAAATTGATTAATTTTTCTATCAGGAAGGCTTTTATCAACAATATGTCAATAGCAAATGAATATTATTTGAGAACATGAATATTTTTATATCAATCGGATAATATGCAATGTATGATTATATGTGCAACTTTGGCCAGTTTCATGGTGTTATTACAGTAAATAAAAACTCTTAAATCGGTTGTACAACACACTATATAATATCGTGTCATATAAAATGTAATGTATAAGTTAATAGCAATTTTTCTCAATCCAATGTGTTGGACTATATAGAAGAAAAAGACTGAAGTGGTACAACATGAGCAGATGAAACCAGATGGAGAGCAAAAAGAATCCAATGGAAAAAGGATGAGAGAGATTGAAATTCATGATCCATTGGGCGAGAGGAGAAAGACACTGACAGCTGCAGAAGTCCTAGAAAATATAGAGCTGTTTAAAACTATATCCGCCTATATATGTATATACTATATTAGAATTATATAAATTAAAAAATATATATATATAATAGTATATATACTAATAATATATAATAATATATATATATATATATATAAATTTTGTACAAAAACCGCGACCATTCTCCTTGATGGCTTGCTTCATACTTATATGGGTAATAAGATTAATAACTTGCAGGGTATGAATATATATTTCCGACATTCCGATTTCACTTTTAAGAGCTGTAAATACCGACCTTTTAAAACAATTCCCATAAATTTTATCCAATTCACAAATCATACAAATAAATACTACGTTTAACTATAATACATGAAATTTCATATCAACTGAATTTAACAGTTTATACTATCTTATTGCATTTTATGGAATACAAAAACAACCCCTTGCCTTTACGTATATATGGAAATAGGGACAAATAATTACAAAACTGTTAATCTATACTAATCTAACCAAAGTATACATACAGAAGAGGAGAAGAAATTGGATATCACTAAATAAAATAGTACTGCTACATATTGTACATTAACTTCACGGATGTACATTAAAAATCAGAGCCTAGACTCATTACACTGTGTGGGCTTCCAGTAAAAATTATTGTTGCTAGATTGGTTTCGGTTCTGGTTCCTATACCTGCTAAAATTTCATGCAGTGGCAAATCGTGCACTTTGCAAATTAATTTGGATCTATGAAGAAACTTTGAAGACATTCAGATTGGTAATTACTTGAAAAGGATTGGTATTGATCATAACAACATGGCAAACATTAAGCTCTTATATTAGATTATAAATTAATATTTTAACTTGCTACTTTTTTTAATTCACCTATTCCTGTGTATCCGTAAAGGCCCAAAGTTGGATAGACATCATAGATGCCAATTCACCTATGACATACTGTAAATAGTTACTGCCTGTCGTAATATATATTTTTTATGAGTTGTAGCAAATTCGTCTACAGATTCTGTAATTATCTACGGCTCTTGTTTGTGGTCTTATTTACAGTCAGCTTCTGAGTATGTGGCAGGCGGATGCCAACATTGCATGGAATAACTTCGGACCGGTGCAGTCAGTTCACAGTTCTTTTAACTGAAAGTTGACAAACAATACAAATATTATAGACGATTGTTCTGGATGGATTGCGGATCCAAAAGATGGGGATGGTGGGATCACCGCCCAGAGTAATCGATTTCCTAATTTGGACTACTGTTTAGTGTAAATGCACAGTTACAATTCTTTCATCAGGCAAATGAATACTTTAATAATCATATATTACTACATATATACTATCATAATGACAGTATTGTTGACACCAAAATGTATCATATTTTTTTAATATCATTAATTTGACTAAATAACAGCAAGAAAAATTATTTGTTAAAACTGAAAGTAGCCCTAACTGAATTTACAATTAGATGTATGAAGTACATCAGAATTAAACAACTTAATAGCAACAGTGATTTTTTTGCAATTATCTGTTCCTAGTTATGGTCATTTTATTGTAGAAAACTTAGATGTAATTAATTACGTCATTATGTTTTCTATGTATTTAAGAGCTCTTCACTTTTGGGTACACTTGCCGTAGCCTCTAATTAAAGTTGAAGCAATGTGCACTCATCAAAGTCAATGAACTTTCCGCCTCGCATACTTTCTGCAAAAACAAATGAAATTCTGCAAAAGAAGTATTACAATGCAACTTTCACCTAAAGGCGAAATGAATTGCACTGGCCATTTCCAATATTATTTTTTGCCCACAAAAATTGCAATCTATGTTTTTGCAAAACTTAATGAAAAAAGAAAATTTAAATTGGCTGTGTCAGCCAGGTAAAACTGTGCTCCATTGCAGACTGAAAATCGCTATTTATTATTTTGCATAAACTTAAACATAAGAAGATAGAGAGTTGAAAATTTGTACATAAGTAATTGTCTAATACATGTTTTGCGTAGACTGCAAACTAGCCTGAAGAAATATTATTGATTAAATTACCTATTAAATCGTTAGAAGATAATTTTATAAAAACAGATTAATTTCTACGTAGGTATCATTAGAGTTATTTTAAAAATCTAGTGGTACTAACATACTTATCTCTGTCTTCATTTATTTTACAGTGTGTCACAAAGTAAAGCATTGCATCCAAGGTAAATTATATTGTACAACGTAAGAAAAATAGTAAATGTATAATTTTGTTTTTAAATATTTTTATTGGAAAAATGTAAAAGTTATGCTCACTTTAAAATACAATTGTAGCAGTCAGCAGAAAATTAAGTTGAATTATAATTATGTTGTCTTGTTTTCTGCAATATGTTGTTTTCTAATCACTGTTCATTAGAAAATTTACAAGTGCATTTAAACTTCAATGCAAAATAAATTATAAAATTGGTATTAAATACAATCAGATTAATACACAAAATATGTTAACCTCCTACATATTCTAATCAACCTTGATCTAAATTCCTATTTATAAATACATTGGACACATCCTTATACATTGGAATTAAAACTATTTTTACTTGGTTGACTAAAACCTATAGTTTGTCAAGTTTCAGCATACTAAAGATATATATATTTTAGCAATACTTTTGAACTTATATAGTTTTAACCATATATCAAGTACACAAAAGCTTTTAACATTAAAAATCTGGCCTTTAGATATTTATTATTATGTATATTTCATGATATTAATGAAATAATCCTATTAATCCTATAAATGGTAATGAATCCAATGAACGTTTTATAGAAAAAAATCAAAAAAATTCATTATTGTTTAAGTTAATCCAAGACAAACAGAAAAGAAGTGATTATTAATTGTACTACTAATATGTGTTTACATTTTCATGTTTATAATGAAGTATTTAATATTAATGATCCTAGAAGTGGCAAATGTATTCAACTATGAATTTATTAAAAACACCAATAATGATAAATTTCTCAAATGAATAATTCTGTAAAGCCTTGATAGAATGTCATTCATTAGCTTAATAATAATATTCCAGCAGCTACAACTTTCAAAACTTAAATTAAAAACAGCCAAGCATAAAATAATTGTATGACAGCAGATAGTTATGGAGAAATTAGTAATTTATGAAACTCTGAAGCATTCTCTAATAAATATGAAATAATGCACCGAATTTGCGCATAATATACGAATCTGTTTACCTTGTATTAAGGAGCCTAGGACTAGGAGTGCGTGTGTTTCATCACACCATTTAATGTACATAGATTCTTTGTTTATATCACCATATATCTGCATAATGTCCTGTGTTTTGAACGTTGAAGGAAAATCGTATAGTTCGACCACGTGTTCAAGTTCTTGCATTTTCGGATTAACGACCAGATCCTCTTGATCACAATCTGACAAATTTTCACTACGAATTTCCAGCTGAAAAACAAACTTTGCATGTAAGAATGTTTCCGGAAAGTGTGTAGGATTTATAAGTTCCTAAATTTACTTGGTCATTATAACTGTCCTCTTGGTCTTCCTCTAGAAACAAATCTTCCCAATTCTGAACCTGCATTAACTTGACTGGGCTCTTTTTTTTAGACTTATTTGATATGTGCTTAACGTCTATTTGTAACACATCGTTCTTATTTATGTGCTTAATTAAGGGCTTATTTTTCTTATTTACGTTATGTATATCACGTTTCAAATCCTCCTTATCCTTATCAACTTCTAACTCATTTTTATCAGGTCCTGTTTTTATGTTCTTGAATATTAAGACTAAATCGTTGTTTGTACTACTATTTGACTCATCATCTTCGGCCGTGAGATCGCGGGTTTTGTTTGTGTTGGTAGAATTTGTAAGGGTAATATCATTTTCAGCCGTCTGGCAATTTAAAATTTCATTAGTTACATTAGTAGTCAGTTCTGAAACATTTGTTGTCTGTGATTTATTCTGAAACAACAAAACCCATGTCAGACGATATGAAAGGGCAAGTTATTGCGTTTAAACTTACATGTTCCGTTTCCAATTCATTTTCTAATGTTTCTGAATTGATTTCCCATCTTTTGCTTGGTTTTCTATAATTTTTTTAAATTACTTTTTCGGGTATTAAGGGGCTTGCACGAGACTTACGATTGATTCCTTTGAGCGGGAGGCACATAAAGTTTTTGGGCCGGCCGAGTTTTGCGTTTACAATTTACGCTGTCTTCCATGACTTTAGTCACTGCAACACTAATTCACAGTAAAACTTTGGTTTAATATCCAGTGACGTGTTTATCATAGATCCTTCGAAGAAGCACTGTATATCCAAGCGGTAGCACCACAATCCTCACTTAGATCACAAAACAATACTGAAGCAAGATAACCAAGAGGCATTGAAAGTAAATGGCTTAAAATGAAAGTAAAACTGAGTGGTTTACATAACTATGAAATCACAAGACACTTTCTCTTCCAGTGCATATGTAATAATTCCTTCCTTGTTGACTTTTATTTTCAATGCTGTTTGAGTGCTCTTTGTCAAGAGTTATGGCCTGATTTTGCTTCTAAAATTAACAAGTATGTTAAAATCAAATCTACGTATTTATGTGCAATTGAGATGAAATGATGTATTATTTTTATTTTCACTCCTTTCACTTTTAAATGCCAATGTAATACTTATTACATTATTTTTATGTGACAACGACCTTCTACTGAGCTGACTAAAAGCTAAATGATTTTCTGTTTTCATATAAATGCTGTACAAGTGATCAATGTATTAATAGCCGAGTTTAATGTACGACGCTATTTCTACTTACGTTTCGCTTATAATATACATTACGGATTAACATTGATAAAAATACATATATTTATGTTTTACAACTGTAAATAAATACTTCGTGTTTAAATGCAAATTTTCAGTGCTATACTTGAGTAGATTATGATGCTTATAATAGCCACAGTCAGTTCTCGAAACAGGGGGCGCTTTTCCATCACGTAACAGGACAGGTCAGGACTGAGAAATTATTTCACAAGGTCGATAATACATTGCATTGGGTTTTTATAGGTCATAGACGCGTTCCATGGCTTCGGAATCTTAAAAAAACACCGCTACATGGCCAACAGTTATTCAGCTCTGTCTTGCTCTATCCTCTTGTGAGAGTGAAATGTGCGACCTTGGAGGAAGGTCGCTTCGTCGATCGGTACTTCGCAGTTACAACTTGCCGTTTATTATTAGCAGTTTTTAAGAAATTAAGGAAAAGTGTATTAAACAATATGGGTCAAACGTAAAACGCGTGTCTAATCGACTATTATTTGACCAATATCGCCAAAATTGATAGAAAGTTATTCCGCATCATAAATTAAAGTCGTAAACTATCAACGGTTAATTCATTAACTCATAACGGCTATTTCATTACATACAGTTAACTTAAACTGCAATTATAATTAACGCAAGTATATTAAGACGTGATTTTCACTTTTAATTTCCGTGTATCAATAAAATGCAAATTTTAGTCGATGGACCAACTATTGGGACAGCATTGACAAGAAGTAATTGCAAGCAATTTTTATTGGCCATTGATTTTACCATTGTAATTGCCACTTTATTTCCCAATTAATTTGCTCTTTGCATTCCTACCATTACATAGTAATTCGTAGAATAATAATAATAACTAGGACAATTAATTTTAAAAACAAATTTGTAAATAATCTACTTTCAACCTACAATGCTAAACTAGGCTATGCTATCGCTCTAAACTAGACTATGCTATCGCTCTGGGAATTTTAATGCTCGGTAAAAAGATCAGCCACACCGTTACGAAATCGTACGAAATCTACGATATAAATGCATTAAAGTATACAGCTAAAATTAGATCGTGCAAGTCAATAATTAGACTAAGAATACATAACCGTAACAATAGCTGAACACTGCAGAAAAATATATTTAATGAAACTACAATTTTGGCAAAAAAGGGAATTGAAAATTTGCCAATTTGTTTAATTAGTTCCCAGGAAACGTCTCGTACATGATTTTTGGCAGTGCATTTTTTATACAGGCAGGGATGACATAAAAACCATAATAGAACGAAAAAACTTGCCAAAAGTTATCCCCCTTTAACTAAAAATTGACTATTTCAGCGATTTCATATAATTTGAATGTCGTGTGGTGACCAATTTTTTGGAAATATATTTTTGAGAATTCAATAATAAACCATTACTAGAGTTGATAAAAGTTATTTACAAGTTATTTTTAGAATAATCTTGTATTACCTGTGGCCTTCCACGGAACTGGTACGGCTCTCCAATTAAGCCTTTTGCGTCGAGCATTAGCATTCTGGAAGCTGGAGTTCGAAAAATGTTTTTCGCAGATTTGTCTCGAATTTAATTCGATTTCCTGTAGATTTTGATTTCCACTGTTTAACACCCACTTACGACATCGAGACTTATTTTTCAGTGGAAACCTGAAGAACGCAATTCCGCATGAGTTCTTTCTTGTGGTTTGACATAAGTAGTACGCACACGTATTATTAGTTTCCGAGCTCATTTTCTTTGCAAAAAGTGCACTATTTAAACCGACTGTTAAATTGCTTGAATCCGTTTGGCAGTTATAGTAGAACTGTTTTCAGATTTCAAAGTTTACAAAAGTGTAGAGGCTAAAAAATAGTAAGGGTGGAATCACTAACAATGGTTTTATGAGTATATTGTTCGGTCGGTCCGTCAAATATAGGGATATTTGGGTAAACCCAAGAGTAAAACGTGCCTTCGCCGTAGTATTTCAGACATGTGGCAGCAGCATGTACGAAACGAGTAACCTAAACAAGTTTCATGAACTGAAACTGCATGAAATTTTTGCGATAATTGGGCGATTTTACAATCGCAGATTTGTGAGACAATAGCCTGTATGCATTTGATACATATTAGTAAATGTTTAGCCCTAATTTTTCGTGATGTTTCATTAAAGATAATTGTTAAATATAAATTCTCGTTGCTAGATAATAAGTTAACATGTATTTTTTAAGAACTTATCTTAAAATAGTGTAAACAGTTGTCTAATAATAACAGGCATTATTTATTATATCATAATCTTTGGTTTTCATAAGAGCGATCCTAAATAACAGAATATTGTTTTTGGAAAAATAAATATGTCTAAAATTTGAATGTTTTAAACATATCAACATTTTGAATTCGGCCCAAAATAACGCCATAGGTAAATATGGCGTATATTTATAAACAAAAATAATGTGGTTTTCAAAACAATAAAACTAATATAATAAATATAGACACTTCTATTATTTATGTTTATCAATGCTGATTTCGAAATTTGCAAAGGTTCCTCGCAGGTAAAAAAAATCTATTATCATTCCATGGTATCCCTTCCAACCCCTTTATGTCATGCTAAAGGCTGATTCATAGATTTCTTATGCGACGCAACGCTATCGCTATGGGCATTTTCAACAGCGTTTAATGCGCGTTGAAAATGCCCTTAGCAATAGCATTGTCACAATGTAGTGTTGCGTCGCGTACGTAATATTTTCTCACACCATCGCAATATCCAGTAAAATATTACTTAAACGTTACTTACCAATAGAAATTATATGTAGCACAACTGAAAACAGCAAAGTTCATACACTGGTTCGAGTTAAAAGTTTCTAGCAATAAGCCATTTTATTGCTTTGAAACTTAACACACTGCATGGCTAATTAGATATTTATTCCCCCTGAAATCGAAATAATATCGAACCAAGTTTTTTGTTTATAATATTGGCTTTGGAGAATTTGCCCAATAGACACTTGCACATCAAAAATCAAGGATATAAAAATTTGACAAATTACTGTTCCAGAAAAAAATGTGGTAGTCAAAAAAAAAACTATATAAAAATAATATTATGTAATTATAATATAATAAATATAGACACTTCTATTATGTATTTTTATTGCGCGAGATAAATATGTAGTATCAACATAAAAAATTATAAATATTTGGGTCACCATTACCATTTGACATTGTATTAATTTGTGCTCTGAAAAATAAGTGTACACTAAAACATTATTTACACAAATAATAAAGACAGGATAAATTACATCGTTAAAAGAAAAGTTCGCAAAATGTACAGAAGAGAAACAAAATTTTATCTCATCCTTTTTTATAAAAATTTGTACTGTATTATTTTAATTTAATTATATATAATTGTACAATATTATTTGCGGTTTGATTTTATACAATCTTGATATACGCAATAATATTTTCATAAATGTATTTTCTACCATATAAAGCAATATACACGTCAATTATAGTCAAAATGTAAAGTTTTAAAATCCTGTAAATAGCCACAAAACATGTATTTATGTAGTGCAAATAAAATTTATCACAATGTTAGCTTCTGCTTATCACAAATGTGTGGCAGACTGTGCTTTATCAAATATCACAAATTAGACAAAATGCTATAAATCTGTCAGATATTGAACGATTGTCTTTGCAAATATATGCTTATGAGGTCATCATGATAACAAAATTATTCCATCACATTGATCGATAATACATTGTCTTTTACTTTTTAAAGCGTCTTATGTATCTATGTACATTGATATATGTTTTATATGACATGGATAACACATTTGGTAGACAAATATTATTGAAAGCACACAATCAACCTGATTATATTTATTGCGGTTCGGTAAATGCGCAAAATCAATCATGGTAATCAATTATTTAAAACGGATTTTTATATTGCCGGCTGTCCCCAGAAATTTGTGTGAGAGAAACATTTCTGCCTATACTTTTACAACGCAGGAAAGCCATAAGTTCTTGATTTCCCTAAATTTTCATTTACCATTCCGATAAGGAGCAAATACTCCAATTGTGTATCACAGTGTGAAAGAACTTTTACCGCCTGTTTGAGGAAAAGGATCTTTTTGACACTGAAATTGTAAAATGTTTTACTTGGGCTACAACACCTTCAATATGATTATCAAAAATGTTTGCAAGAGATAAATACACAGATCTATACAAGTTATTTGTATGTTTGTTCTAAGTGTGTACAAATTGCCATTTTGTTTTAGAAAGTACTAAATATTTGATCATAAGCAAAATAAAATAGAAAAATATGAAAAAATTTTGCTGCATGAACAGCATTTTGAACTTGGCAGGCATTTTTTTCCCAAAAAAATACATACTCTGTTAGAAACTACTCTTATGTTAAGTAGTTGAAAGTTAATATAAATAGACGAAAATTAACCTGACCACAAGTAGTTCCAATATTGCAAAAAAAAATTACAACCTTCAAAAATTAATTACGAGAGTTCCATCATTCAAATGTATGAAATAATAATAAAATAATAAAATGTCTGTCGCAAAACATAAAAATTACAACCTTCAAAAATCAATTACGAGAGTTCCATCATTAAAATGTATGAAATAATAATAAAATAATAAAAAGCCTGTCGCAAAAAAAAATACAACCTGCAAAAATCAATTACGAGAGTTCCATCACTAAAATGTATGAAATAATAATAAAATAATAAAAAGCCTGTCACCGGGTTGCCTTTGGTTTCCAATAACAGTCATGATTTAAGGCAACACTTCAAAAATTAATTACGAGAGTTCCATCATCAAAATGTTTGTTTACATAATAAAAGCCTGTCGCCGAGTTCAAAAAACCCTGTATAAAACATAATAGATATGCAAATCATAATATAACTTAATACTTATTTCGAGCAATACAAACACCAAAAAGATAATTTTTACTAGATACATGTAATGAAAATATTATTGCATTCATAATCAATTGAATTTGTTAATCCAAAACTGATTTATTAATTTTATTCTACGTTATCTATTATAAAAATATATTTCACACGTGATCAAATTGAAAAGAGTTTCTCCGAAAACATGTTTTATATACATATGATAAAGTAAATAAAATTGTTATTACGTATGATGCTTTTAGTTGCGCGTACGGTGATTTAAAAATCATAATGGTAATTAATTATAAATTGAGCTAACAGAGTCTATGTACAATGTAAATATTTTCAGTAATACCTAAAATATTTAAATATATACAGTAGCATTAAGCTGCAAGGATCAATAACTTTAAATTAATAGGATTTACTACATTTCACACTTAATTCTTTTAAATATTATTGAAAATATTTATGGCCTTGATCACTTTTAGATAACGTAGAAGCGTAATTTCAAAAGTTCTGTTTCCAAATAAACCTGAAAATCACATAGTAGTAACGAAGTCATCTCAACTTGATACTTATTTGGTTTAAAAACGGATAATTTATAAGTCAATCCGCGGACGGTACTGTAAAGTTAATGGAGGATTCTGAAATCTCCACCTCGTCACATACACAAATTTCAGAGTGTGATCTTTACCTAGTAATTCATCATTGCACAAAATATCGATCTGAAATGAAAAGCTTTATGAGTACCATGCCAGAAAGGAGTAACGACTTACATCTCTATATTTTTCCATCCCGTTAAGAACCTTTTTCGCCACAAATTTTTTTAAATGTAATATGGTGGCTTGAGCAGAACATCGGATAAATCTCCTCTTAAGTGTCTTTAGGTTACTACTAATGCATTCAAGGCAAACATTGACTTGCTCGTCCTGCCGATGATAGTCTGATTCGGCATGGACATCAGCAACTGATTTCTCTTCTTCCAATTCCCCAGGATTCGGTGGTATATCTTTCGGACATGGTAAACCTCGCATTCGATAAAATTCTCTTTCCCTATTTATTTCGTCTAAAAAGATACATTTATTTTAAATCAGAAAATGTATACTTCGCAATCGATCGATCGATGCTATTAACTTGTAATAGGGAATGCCGGGTCACAAAAAATCTCTTGTCTAGCACTGATAGGATCAAACCAAATATATTTGTGAATTTGGCTTCAATATATCAATGGTTTACAAGAAAACTGGCATAATTCAAAAGTATAAAACAACTACGAATTATATGGATATGGACGAAATGTGGATAATACTCATTATGGTGATCAAAAACCTCTCTATTCCGTCAACGTAATTTTAAAATAGATTTCCTATTGAAATTTTTTTACTTGTCACTTTTCTCGAAAACCATCGATATCCTAGTAAAATAGAGACGCAGATTATTTAAATAACAACAAAAGTTAACTGAATTCACCTTTATGTGGGTGCAGTACTGTAATTTACCAATGGCCAAATGTTAGAATAAGTACCTGTATTCAAGCGAAAACTCGCCTGAAATTACAATCAGGCCAATTGTTTAAAAATAGCAGGTTTATGCAGTGAAGTAAGGAGAAAGGAGTGGTGTAGGGGTACAACTAAAGCACACCTTCCGCACGCAGCCAAATACACTTCATCGTGCCGACTCTCATTAACAACCCTGTGACGAAAATATTAAAATGATAATCAAGTACATTCAGACATCTTTATATTACCATCACTGACAGCCACGTCTTACACTTCTTCAGTTATTACCAGCTGATCATTAAAAAGAAACAAGCAAATATGGCACCCTATAGGTATCGTGTTATAAATATAAGTCGTAGTTAAAATTTAAACGTAGTATAGGATCGCATGGGAAGTTATACAAGTATCTTGGATGTACGTACTCTTTTGAAGTTCTGGTACTAATTTGTAAACTATATCTTGCATGGTCCGATCGAAACTGATGTACTGCAGCGGATGTGACTGGTGTATGACGATGTTGCATGTTGGACAGGTGTTATTTTCCTCCAAATGTTTCACTAAACAACTTTTACAAACTAAAACCACAAAATTAGAATTGGTTTGTGTCAATCGCCCTGCGAGTTACACTTACAAGTATGAAGGCATTCTGTAACTGTGGTGGCATCAATTAGATAACCTCTACAGATTTTACAGGTAATATGGTTGTTTAGTGCTTTAAGTTTGATTCGCCTTTCCATTATCATAGTTTATAAAAAAACCGTAAATGTTTCAAAATATAACCCCATCAAGCCAGACAAACAAAACTCAAGTTTACAAAATAATCGGCCATTTTCGGGACAAAATGATTTTATCGACATCTACAATGATTTTGAAAAAATACGAGTACCATCATATGACTCGAGATGCCACTATATAATAACACTTTTATATGTTGTATTTTAGATGATAATATGCAGCTATTAACTTCAAAATGCTGCAAATACAATTTATCTTTGATAAGAAATTAATTAAGTAATTTTTGGCGTTGATACATGCATTATACATATGTATATACATTATACATACTACAACCCACCCTACTTTAGTGTATTCTTTGCTGCATACATTAGAAACGGACTGTAGTTAACTTCACTTGCATGTGCCAACTCACAGCACAGCTTGATTTAATTCCCAACCTATCTTTCCATATTTGTAATTACCATACGTTAAGTTGTGAGATGTGTTTTTAATTATAGATCAAATCAGCTCTAATGGAGGTAAAAAACAAGGTATCTAGTCTTTTTGGAGACTTATGCCGCCATGAACAGTTGGGCGATTTTGAGAGAGGACTTAAAGTGTGCAATAAGAGTAAGCTTTGACTCGTTAACCCATTTCAACATGTTTATAATTCTGATTTAGTATTGCAGCTTACCCCTGACGATGAAGATGCTTTCACCGGGAAAGTTGTATGTTTGATGTTGACAGGCCAATTTGAAGAAGTGGTGCGTTTGACAAAAAAAAACGCAAATTTATCCAAGTGAGTTTAATTTTCTATTACAGTACAACTAATACTGTTGTTCATTTTGTAGGGGCTTGGAGTTTGAGATAGCGTATTGTCTGTACCGGCTCAACCGAGCTGATGAGGCATACACTCATGTGGTAAAAGCAGTAGAGCTTGAGTCCGGGCATCGGGAGCAGGAACTGACCTGCCAGATCTATTATAAATTAGATCAATTCAAAGAAGCGGTTGATCGCTACGCTCATATATTTAGGGAATATGAAGATGATGAATACCAGGAAGAGAGGCAAACTAACATATGCGCAGCTGCTTCCTTTCTGCAAGAAAATAATGAGTTTGAACAACATTTGTCTGATGACAACTATGAAGTGTGCTATAATAAGGCACTGAAAAATGCCAGGCGGGAAAATTTGTTAGAGACTGACAGCTTGTTGAAGAGATGCGAGGTGCTAATGAAAGAATCGCTCGATGAAGAAGGAACGGACGAGGAGATTGCAGCTGAGATGGCCAATATAAAAGCTCTGCAAGCATATTGCTTCCAAAAACGGGGGCGTGTAGATGAAGCTCACAAAATTTATTTAGATTTATTAAAAAATAAACATGAAGATCCGTCACTAAACATAGTAGCCAGCAATAACATTGCAGTTATTAATAAGGACCAAAATGTATTCGATTCAAAGAAGAAGTTGAAAGTTGCAACGAATGATGCAGCGATGCAAAAAATGCCCTCTGAACAAAAACAACTTATACTTCTTAACAATGCAACATTCAATTATATAACAAACCAGTATGACCAAGCATATAAGCAGTCACAAAATATTGAGAAAATGTGGCCAGAGCTATTAATGTCGGCCAACATCTTGGGTATTCTGAGCTTATCCAAAATGAATACCAAGGTTGATGCAGTAGACTTGCTACTAAAATACAAGCCCAAATGCGAAGAAGAACACCTGAACATCAAACTAACCTGTGTCCAAATATTGCTAACACAGGGAAATAAATTGAGAGCCTGCGAAATTTTAGAAAGCATGGGAAACTATCGTTATAAACCAGCAATTATTGGAGCCCTGATAACCCTCTATTTAAGCCAAGGCAAAGAAGATGTTGCTCTTAAGGTTTATGAAGAATCCATCGATTGGTATAAGAAAAACGAAGTATGAACTGATATTGATTATTTGTACTAATTTTATGTCTCTTAATATTTTCTGCTGTAGAAGATTGACATGGACCTGACTGGATTCTTCACTCAGGCGGCCACATTTCATATCCGCAGTGGCAGACCTGAAGTGGCCGTTCAGAGCCTAGAACAGTTACTCAGTTGCATGGACAAGCCCGATTCCAAAACGGTCGCCCAATTAATCACAGCTTATGCCCAATTTGATGAGAGTAAGGTAGTTGAGCTGGAAACTCAATTAGGATCAATTGGTCAATTTGAACGTGATATTGATATGGACACTTTAGAAAGTGTCAGTTGGTTGACTAAGAAATCTACTACGTCGTCCACAACTGCTAAGGAATCGTCCCCAGGGTAATTATGACAATTTCAATTTACAATGTATTTGTTTGTACTGTGCCTACTTGTATGCAAAATTAAATGATCTACATGTTTTAATTCAGGACTCCAGTTCAAAAACGAAAGAGGAGGACAAAGAAACGCCGTGGTAAGTTACCTAAAGATTACGATGCAAGCGCCGTACCTGATCCCGAAAGATGGCTACCGAAATATGAACGGACAGGCTTCCGCAAGAAGAGAGATAGGCGTATGAAGGACATTATTAAGGGTTCGCAGGGAACAACGTCTGGGCAGAGTGATCAATTGTTAGTTCTGTATTCATTTCTGTGAGCGTTCGATTAATAATTATTTTGCAGTGATTACTCAAAAATGCCCACCACCGAAGACGACAGCCCCACTGTGGATCCATCTCCCGCTCAGAAAGGTGCCCCCCGCCAAAAGAGACCTGTTCAGAAGAAGAGAACTAAGAGGCGTTAATTAATATTACAGTTGTAAAATGCAATTAATTATTGAAAGTCTTGTTGATAAACTAATTATGTCATTTGGTGTTTTAAAACATTTCACAATTTAAATAAATTTGTATAAGGAATATTTTGGGATATTAAACAATCTACTTATTTATACATTTCAATTCTGTACCTTGTAAGTCAATAAAATTCATTCGTACACAATTTTACAAATGTTCACAAAATTTGGGAATTTGTGCTGGTTGAGATGATTAAATGATCTTGTGTGTGCATTAGCTATCCTGTGGGAAGTGGTGTTGGATGGAAAAAAAAAGCGTTCATAATAATGAGAATTAAAATATGCATATATTGATTAATATTCTATTCAGAGGATATTTGAAATTATGTCCGATCTGTGCATAACTAGTCTGTTTCTTTAATTATCTAAATTTGCTGTTGTCTACCAATCTTCATTGAAATGATACCATTTTATCTTCATTGATGACCATACCCTATTAACATCAGTTTCGAAAAATGTGCGAATGGGCGAACTGTTTTGTGAACACCACATGTATAAAAACACTTTAATTATAGTTGATTAATAAACCTTAAAGAGCGTTTTTTACATAGGAAGCACAATTTGAGTGACAAAATTGAGTTTAAATTTGTTTTTTATCGTTTTTTTTTGTCTAACATGAATATTATACAAAGAATAGATAATACCATAATGATAAGCATAACTTAGTCTAAGACTAAGAACTAATTTCATATTAATAAATATATCGTGAAGAGATGTGCGTTATTGGTTGCATGTATGTATCAATATAATTATAGTTGATTTATAAAATTTAAAGAGCACAATTTGAGTGATAAAATTGAGTTGAAATTTGTTTCTTATCGTTTTATTTTGTCTAACATCAATATTATACAAAGAATAGATAATACCATAATGATAAGCATAACTTAGTCTAAGACTAAGTTATCTAAGAACTAATTACAAATTAATAAATATATCGTGGAGATGTGCGTAATTGGTTGCATAGGACCTATGCCATTAGACTCATGCATGTATGCATCATGTATGCATGCATGTATGCATCATGCATGCATGCATGTATCATGTTTGCATGCATGTATCATGTATGATAAAGAATAGATAATACTAAATTGATAAGCATAACTTGGTCTAAGTCTAAGAACTAATTTCATATTGATAAATATATCTAGAAGGAATGTGCGTAATTGATTATCATTTTCGATTATGATGATGACGTTTATTTCATGTTATTTATTCCATGATGATGATGTTTCGTGTATGTCATTTACCTATAGCTTATTAAATTTAATATAAGTTTTAAGCGCATTCTCGTTTCAAATGTGATAGAATTTGTGCATAACTGGTTGCATAGGGTTTCTCATGAATGCCACAATTCTTTAGAAATCAATAACCCTCCCTGTGTTAAATTTAATTATTGGGCATTAAATAAAATGTAACTATTTGTATATATTTGAAAAATTAGTGTATTCATGCAATTTTGAGAGATATGGACTCACTTAACAGCATTTACTTGTTATTTTTGTAATAAATGGTTTCCAAGTCTCACAAATTTGAGATTAAAACTGAATCCTGCATTTAGTTGTTCTTTTATTTTTGTAATGAACGCTTTTCAAGTCTCACAAATTAAAGATTAAATTAAAATAAATAAAGGTGATAACAAAATTAGTCATGAATTCACTAGAAAAATATTCAGCCTATTGTTTTATTTAATAATTACATAGTAATTTCAAGCATGTTGATTTTTTTATATAAGTAACGAATATCAGACTCTTATAGTTATAATACTTTCTCTTATACTTTCAATTTTCAATATACCTTCGATCAAATCTTATATTATGATTTCAAAATAAACTTAGGTATAAAATAATTGAGATAACATGGATGATATGTGGCCATGCAGTTTTTTCAAATTTTGTCTTATGATTTCAAAATATACTTAGAAATAAAATAATTCAGGTAACATAAATGTCATTTGGCTATTAACGATTTGAAACTAGCACATTTGTATTGGTAACAAGTTCATTTTTGTAAGTAAATTGTTTACTTAACTTTCTATATAATAATGTACGAGGGGAGTTGAGAAAGTTTGGGTAATTATCTTATTTCATTTGATGGCTGCATCAATATGTTTGAGTAAGTGAGTTAAAGTTTTAAGTAACAAATCAAACTGCATCGATATGGAAATTGCATGGGCATTTTTGTTGTGTGTGTATTCAGGTACGCTGTCCATGCCCTTTTTTTATAAGTGATGCCTTGAATTTTTTTAGTTTTTTTTAGTCTGACGTGACTTCACGGATTAACTTAATTCGTGGATTTTCTTGGATTGCACCTAGAAAACAGATTGCTGTTATCGTTCCCAACATATTGACTAAGGGATGGTTTTTTCAAAGTTCAAGATAAGTTACCTCATAGATACCCAAAGAAGGGGATTCTAATATAAATCTAAATCAGTGGATAAAATAATTGAAACACAGTAGATTGATAATGGGGAATGAGCTGTTGCTGTCGAGAAAATAACTTTGGGCTCCAACTCTTCAACAATGAAGTTTTATGTTGCATAGGGTTCAGCTTTGATAAAAAATATTAATGTGCACACTTAATTTTCTAGTTTTGAGTGCACAAAATTCTTAATAGCAAAGATAGTGTCATAAAATATTCTCATCTCATAACTGTTGATGATTCCTACAATACCACCCTTTAAAAATGTAGGAGCTGTGAATACATCATCTCCATTGTCAATTTGCTCTGGACTCTGAATACGTAATGCTTACGTAGTGTTGCTAAGACCTGGCGTTGTTAATGGGGAATTTCATATTATATTAGGTGTGCGCCGTAGCCCGTAAGTATTAAATGGGCCCGGATCATGTGGGGCTACAAAATGAAATATGCAACGGACGCGCCGAACCGCAGAGCAGCAAAAGCGATTACAAAGCTTCGTATTAGCAGCAAGTTCATTATGCGGAGGTGCTGGTGTGTGGAACATTCTGGGACCTTCACAGGTGTCACCCCAGTGCCCCCTCGCCCACGACACTCAACCAAAATCATCCTATCGCATTAAATTGATAAAAGCTGAGCCGACAGCGATTTGTCCAGCATATGCGCCAATACACGAATGTGTGCATGCTTTAATTGAAAAATATCCAATAAACAGTGACAGTTTATTTATTCATCAACGATTATGGCATTAAATAATTCCACGTGAAACAATCCGATTCAAATATAATTCTATTGTTCTGCTGATACATAAACTCACCCCGTCAGTCAATAACACACCAATGACATATAAAATAATTAAACATAACGTAGAGTGGGCTATAATGCTTGCCGTGTGTTTAAATTTCCCGCCTGGAATTTTCCCGTTGGCAATCCTGCATTAAATAGAAGTTCTTTAACCTTAAAAGTAAACATACGTTTCTTTTCAATGGCGGCAATTTCAAACACATGATAACCATTCTAGTTCACTATGTATATACACACACACACACACACATGTACTCCTGTTACACATAATAGAGAAAATCTAAAACTTTATACATCATATGAGGATAACTTAATGCACAAAAAATCACGTCAGAATTCGTAGAAAAAAAATGTAAAATTTATTTAGCGTAAAGCACATAAAACTACAATATTACATTACTACATTATATAAGTTATAATTTTAAGTTCTGAAGTGTCCAAGACACTTCAGAACTTCAGAACACTGTGTATCAGTCTTGAGGTTCATAGTGATCGATGGTCCAGTTGTTATGTGTCACAGTCACTATCACGATGGTTACGTTTCTGTATATGTCATATTATAGAACGTGTCTTAGTCAGTTAATCTTAAGATTATCTGACCAGTATGTGTTAGTTCATTTAGCGTTATCCAGGGTGCACCACGAGGAGGCGAACTAACTTTACACCCCGTAATTGTAAAAATATTTCATTTAGATAACGTAGTGTCCTGAAGTATGCCTGAAGATATATCGTCTGAAAATTGGACGAAGATTATGAAGTAAATAAGTGAGAGAATTGAACATATAACTTTCCCAGTTGACAGGTATCGCTACCGCTGAAGTTTCTGAAAATTTGTAAAATGAAAATTTTCTGCCTGATTTTGATACAGTATGCCTCCAGATATATCCTCTGAAAATTTGACGAAGGTTATGAAGTAAATAAGTGAGAGAATCGAACATATAACTTTCCCAGTTGACAGGTATCGCTATATCTGTCACTGAAGTTTATGAAAATTTGTAAAATGCAAATTTTATACCAGATTTTGATACAGTATGCCTGAAGCTATATCCTGTGGAAATTTGACAAAAGTTATGAAGTTAATAAGTGAGAAAATTGAACATATAACTTTCCCAATTGACAGGTCACTGATATGTCACTGAAGTTTCTGAAAGTTTGTAAAATGAAAATTTAATGCCAGATTTTGATACAGTAAGCTTGAAGATATATCCTCTGAAAATTTGACGAACGTTATGAAGTAATTAAGTGAGAAAATTGAACATATAACTTTCCCAGTTGACAGGTGTCGCATATCTGTCACTGAAATTTATGAAAATTTGTAAAATGAAAATTTTATGCCAGATTTTGTTACAGTATACCTGAAGATGTATCCTCTGAAAATTTGACGAATGTTATGAAGTAAATAAGTGAGAGAAACGAACATATAACTTTCCCAATTGACAGGTATTGCTATATCTGTCACTGACGTTTCTGAAATATTTAAAATGAAAATTTTATGCCAGATTTTCATACAGTATGCCTGAAGATATATCCTCTGAAAATTTGACGAAGATTATGAAGTAAATAAGTGAGAGAATCGTACATATAACTTTCCCAATTGGCAAGTATCGCTATCGCTGAAGTTTCTGAAAATTTGTAAAATGAAAATGTTATGCCTGATTTTGATACAGTATGCCTGAAGATATATCCTCTGAAAATTTGATAAACGTTATAAGGTAAATACGTGAGAGAATCGAACATATAACTTTCCCAGTTGACGGGTCTTGACGGGTATTACTGTCACTAAAGTTTCTGAAAATATGTAAAATGGAAATTTTATGCCAGATTTTGATACAGTATGCCTGAAGATATACCCTCTAAAAATTTGACGAAGTTTATGAAGTAAATAAGTGAGAGAATCGAACATAACTTTCCCAGTTGACACGTATTGCTATATCTGTCACTGAAGTTTCTGAAAATTTGTAAAATGAAAATTTTATGTCAGATTTTGATACAGTATGCCTGAAGATATATGCTCTGAAAATTTGACGTACGTTATGAAGTCAATAAGTGAGAGAATCAAACATATATCTTTACCAGTTGACAGGTATCGCTATATATGTCACTGAAATTTATGAAAATTTGCAAAATGAAAATTTTATGCCAGATTTTGATACAGTATGCTTGAAGATATATCCTCTGAAAATTTGACGAAAGTTATGAAGTAAATAAGTAAGAGAATCGAACATGTAACTTTCCCAGTTGATAGGTATCGCTATAACTGTCAATGAAGTTCCTGAAATTTGTAAAATGAAATTTTTATGCCAGATTTGATACAGTATGCCTGAAGATATATCCTCTGAAAATTTTACGAAGGTAATGAAGTAAATAAGTGATAGAATCGAACATATAACTTTCCCACTTAACTTTAACTGTCACTGAAATTTCTGAAAATTTGTCTAATAAATATTTTGAAAATTTTATGCTAGATTTTGATACTGTATATTTGAAGATATATCCTCTGAAAATATGACAAAGGTTATGAAGTAAATAAGTGAGAGAATCGAACACATAACTTTCCCAGTTGACAGGTATCGCCCCTGAAATTTCTGAAAATTTGTATAATGAATATTTTTTAAATTTTATGCCAGATTTTGATACAGTATGCCTGAAGATGTATTCTCTGAAAATTTGGCGAATATTATGAAGTAAATAAGTGTTGTATCACCCAATTTATTAAAATGGTAAATCATAATATTTTCGTTCGGGCGTATACGTGCGGGCCGATGACGCAGTTGTTTATAAATTCAAGGCCAAGTTGCCTCTCTTAGACCCTTTCGAAGAGACCACAGCGCATTAAATGAGTTTTACCAGGCGGAGCAGTCGTGACGAATTAATAGAATAGTTTCAGTAAAGTTTTATTGTTTAGTGTCCGTATGGATAAATTGAAGGTGAGTGGTTGTGTGGTTGAGTTGAGTTGAGGTTGACCCATCGTTGTTCCATTGTCTCAGAAGATAACAAGGATGTTGGGTTGACCAATTATTACTCGGTGTCAACGGATATGCTGAGTCATTGTATGGTTGTGTAGAGTTGAACTTGGGTCAACAAGTATAGTGAGTCATTGTATAGTTGTGGAGAGTTGAGCTCGGGTCAACAAGTATAGTGAGCCATTGTATGGTTGTGGAGAGTTGGACTCGGGTCAACAAGTATGGTGAATCATTGTCTAGTTGTGGAGAGTTGAACTCGGGTCAACAAGTATGGTGAGTCAGTCATAGTATTGTTGTGGAGAGTTGAGGTTGACCTATCGATAAACAATTTACCAAAGATAATTGTTTCACCGTAATTAATCAAGGATATCGGGTTGGCCAATTAATGCTCGGGTCAACCAATACAATTATCTCACTGAGTTGTAAACTCACGATCACTCTTCTAATTGTTACAGAATGACGGTCGTTGGAAGGAGCAAAAGAAGAGAGCGATTGCCATATTTTATTATACGATTATATAACCTTTTATATTTTTGTATCATTAGTTTGTATTAAATAAATAAGTTTCATTGATGCAGATCCCATTGTTTATTAATCGACAACTTGACAATACAAATAATTACCTATTATAAGTATAATACAGCAGAATTAGTATTGAAACTGTTTTTATGGATTATAAATAATCAGAATTAAGCTAAAGGTAATTCACCGGCCTAACAATGTCTGAATTGGGTTAACAATATCAGAAGTGGCAAAAGTTCAGCTAACATAAGTGAGAGAATCAAACATATAACTTTTCCAGTTGACAGGTATCGCTATAACTGTCACCGAAGTTTCAGAAAATTTGTAAAATGAAAATTTTATGCCAGATTTTGATACAGTATGCCTGAAGATATATCCTCTGAAAATTTTACGAAGGTAATGAAGTAAATAAGTGATAGAATCGAACATACAACTTTCCCAGTTGACAGGTATCGCTATTACTGTCACTGAAGTTTCTGAAAATATGTAAAATGGAAATTTTATGCCAGATTTTGATACAGTATGCCTGAAGATATACCCTCTGAAAATTTGACGTACGTTATGAAGTCAATAAGTGAGAGAATCGAATATATAACTTTCCCAGTTGACATGTATCGCTATAACTGTCACTGAAGTTTCTGAAAATTTGTAAAATGAAAATTTTATGCCAGATTTTGATACAGTATGCCTGAAGATATACCATCTGAAAATTTGACTAAGATTATGAAGTAAATAAGTGAGAGATTCGAACATATAACTTTCCCAATTGACAGGTATCGCAATATCTGTCACTGAAATTTATGAAAATTTGTAAAATGAAAATTTTATGCCAGATTTTGATACAGTATGCCTGAAGATATATCATCTGTATATTTGACGAATGTTATGAAGTAAATAAGTGAGATAGTCGAACATATAACTTTCCCAGTTGACAGCTATCGCTATATCTGAGACTGAAGTTTCTTAAAATTTGTAAAATGGAAATTTTATACCAGAATTTGATACAGTATGCCTGAAGATATATCGTCTGAAAATTTGACAAAGTTTATCAAGTAAATAAGTGAGAGAATCGAACACATAACTTTTCCAGTTGTCTGGTGTCGCTATATCTGTCACTGAAGTTTCTGAAAATTTGCAAAATGAAAATTTTATGCCAGAATTTGATACAGTATGCCTGAAGATATATCCCCTGAAAATTTGACGAAAGTTATGAAGTAAATAAGTGAGAGAATCGAACATACAACTTTCCCAGTTTACAGGTATCGCTATATCAGTCCCTGAAGTTTCTGAAAATTTGTAAAATGAAAATTTTATGCCTGATTTTGATACAGTATGCCCGAAGGTATATCCTCTGAAAATTTGACAAAAGTTATGAAGTAAATAAGTGAGAGAAACGAACATATAACTTTCCCAGTTGACAGGTATCGCTATAACTGTCACTGAAGTATCTGAAAGTTTGTAAAATGAAAATTTTATGCCAGATTTTGATACTTAAAGCCTGAAGATATATCCTCTGAAAATTTGACGTACGTTATGAAGTAAATACGTGAGAAAATTGAACATATAACTTTCCCAGTTGACAGGCATCGCCACTGAAATTTCTGAAAATTTGTCTAATGGATATTTTGAAAATTTCATGCCAGATTTTGATACTGTATGCCTGAAGATATATCCTCTGAAAATTTGACGTACGTTATGAAGTAAGTAAGTGAGATAATCGAACATATAACTTTCCCAATTGACAGGTATCGCTATAACTGTCACTCAAGTTTCTGAAAATTTGTAAAATGAAAATTTTATGCCAGATTTTCATACTGTATGCCTGAAGATATATCTTCTGAAAATTTGACGAAGGTTATGAAGTAAATAAGTGAGAGAATCAAACATATAACTTTCCCAGTTGACAGATATCGCTATAAGTGTCACTGAAGTTTCTGAAAATTTGTAACATGAAAATTTTATGCCAGATTTTGTATACTGTATGCCTGAAGATATATTCTCTAAACATTTGACGTACGTTATGAAGTAAATAAGTGAGAGAATCGAACATATAATACAGTAATAATAATGTTATAGTAATAAGTGTATATAGTCGAATCCAATTTTCGCATAGTGTAGGCTTGATAATGAAATATTCGTCTCGTGGTGAGGGACAGGATGCGGCCTCGTTTCACCCACGCAATCGCTATTATGTAAAATCGGCAAGTATGCTTCACGGTAATCTACAATCTGAAACTCTTTGGCATGTAATGATTTAACAGCGATATTTTAAGAATTATCAGGACGAAACCCTTAGTAAACGGATTATTATCTTACTTTTTCAGGCACGTAGTTCACCTTTTCATGAATCACTGGCCGCCGGGAGGCGTCGTTTTATATTTTTTCCTCACTTGTGTGCATAAGTAAATAAATGATCTTTTGGCTACCGTGCACCGGCACAGACAATGTACAAACTCAAGGAGCGCTTGTCCGTTGTGGACTTCCTCGATCAACACAGAATTCGGTTCATTGGGTGTATGAGGGACGGTCACTCGGAAAATGCAGAAAGAGCAAATATGTTACCGTTTAGCTGCTGCGGCGCTTATTGATGCGAAATCGAGAGGCTTGTAAAAAAAAAGAGGTCCATTCCTTGGGCCTTAATTCACCAGCCTGCACATCCGGCCGGTACTTAAGCTCCCGATTCATTCATGGCATTTTCACCCAGTCCTAAACAAATTCCTTTGGCCCAAGGATTGTGTGGGGCACTTTTTTACGTTGCCCACGTTGCAATTGCCGCAAATTCTGTAATTTCAGATGTTCAGCGACCCCTTCCTTAACCAGTCTTAACCAGTAGTATTAGTATCAGCAGCTTAAAGGCTTA
This sequence comes from Othius punctulatus, assembly GCA_951805005.1. Classification (NCBI taxonomy): domain Eukaryota; kingdom Metazoa; phylum Arthropoda; class Insecta; order Coleoptera; family Staphylinidae; genus Othius; species Othius punctulatus. The sequence continues at coordinate 36,941,064 of OX638147.1, read as the reverse complement.
AATGATATTATCACCTATTTAACAGGATTAAAATTTTGCAAGTGGTACTAAGATGTAGAAAGGAACCGAAACTGGCGGGGCGTGAAATTGGTTACCGCAAAGGATTACAGCAAAACAGGATACCCAAAACCATTCATCCATACACCTACCTACAGGTAATACAGCGTAATAAAGTTTTGCGAGGATTTTAAAAAATATGTACGTACGAGTTCTAATTAATTAACAGCTTGAAAGTAGTTGATTATCCGGGTAATTAATATAAATTCTGTTTGTGAGAGTATAGATTAGTGTAGTGGATGTATTTACTGGGGTCGGGAAAGCGAGGAAGGGGTTTCCTAGGAGTTCATTAATTGCTCATCGCCCTTTATACGGTCCGACACCTTCGGCATTCATAAGTGATCTGGAAACGACACGGCATCATCACAAATTGGTATTATCTCTTCCCGCTTATATCCTTTATAATTCAGTCGTGAACGTGGCAGAAATAGGGGACAAATGACTTTTAACAACGTCATACTTTACTAATCTTCATTACATATTTTACTAATCTTCATACTCTTCCACTATAACAGTGAATCAAAAACACTAGCGTCTTTGTGAGCGACAAAATAGTCCTGCACCTATAGAACACAGCTATTTGAAAATTACCTTTATAACGTGGCACGGGATTGGTTTCCAATATCCATTTCGGATAGTAGTGTTTATACGGACGAACACGGAAACACGGCATAGATTCAAATCGTTTCCTTTTCTTCTCCGGCGCGTTGAAATTATACGCAGAGGGTGCGATCGCTTAATATATTCTCATATAGTCACCCACCCTTCGCCAGCATGTGCCGAAAACACGCTCTTTTGTTGTCTTCTCGATCGCTTCCACTTCGAATTGTCAATTTAATCTATATATATATATATATATATATATATATATATATATATATATATATATATATATATATATATATATATATATATATAACTTCGACTCCATGATTTCCAAGCAGCACATTAGAGTGCCGATGCGAAATCCTATAAATTCCCAGGAACCTATTAATTTTTTCCCCTGGCCAGAGAACTCATAACTCGACAAACTCGAGAAAATTGTTCATGGCAAAACAGGAAAAATGAATTCTTCTTTTAAATATTTTCTCGCGACTGGGAAAGTTATATGTTCGATTCTCTCACGTATTTACTTCATAACCTTCGTCAAATTTTCAGAGGGTATATCTTCAGGCATACAGTATCAAAATCTGGTATAAAATTTTCAAAATTTTCTTTTTACAAATTTTCAGAAACTTCAGTGACAGATATAGCGATACCTGTCAACTGGGAAAGTTATATGTTCGATTCTCTCATTTATTTACTTCATAACCTTCGTCAAATTTTCAGAGGATATATCTTCAGGCATACTGTATCAAAATCTGGCCTAAAATTTTCATTTTACAAATTTTCAGAAACTTCAGTGACAGATATTGCGATACCCATCAATTGGGAAAGTTATATGTTCGATTCTCTCACTTATTTACTTCATAACCTTCGTCAAATTTTCAGAGGATATATCTTCAGGCATACTGTATCAAAATCTGGCATAAAATTTTCATTTTACAAATTTTCAGAAACTTCAGTGACAGATATTGCGATACCCATCAATTGGGAAAGTTATATGTTCGATTCTCTCACTTATTTACATCATAACCTTCGTCAAATTTTCAGAGGGTATATCTTCAGGTACACTGTATCAAAATCTGGCACAAAATTTTCAAAATATTCATTATACAAATTTTCAGAAATTTCAGTGACAGATATAGCGATACCTATCAATTGGGAAAGTAATATATTCGATTTTGTCACTTATTTACTTCATAACCTTCGTCAAATTTTCAGAGGATATATCTTCAGGCATACTGTATCAAAATATGGCATAAAATTTTCAAAATATTCATTATACAAATTTTCAGAAATTTCTGTGGCAATACCTGTCAACTGGGAAAGTTATATGTTCGTTTCTCTCACTTATTTACTTCATAACGTACGTCAAATTTTCAGAGGATATATCTTCAGGCATACTGTATCAAAATCTGGCATAAAATTTTTATTTTACAAATTTTCAGAAACTTCAGTTACAGTTATAGCGATACCTGTCAACTGGGAAAGTTATATGTTCGTTTCTCTCACTTATTTACTTCATAACCTTCGTCAAATTTTCAGAGGATATATCTTCAGGCACACTACATCAAAATCTGGCATAAATTTTTTTAAATTTTCTTTTTACAAATTTTCAGAAACTTCAGTGACAGATATAGCGATACCTGTCAACTGGGAAAGTTATATGTTCGATTCTCTCACTTATTTACTTCATAACCTTCGTCAAATCTTCAGAGGGTATATATTCAGGCATACTGTATCAATATCTGCCATAAGATTTTCAAAATTTTCTTTTTACAAATTTTCAGAAACTTCAGTGACAGATACAGCGATACTTATCGATTGGGAAAGTTATATGTTCGATTCTCTCACTTACTTACTTCATAACTTTCGTCAAATTTTCAGAGAATATATCTTCAGGCATACTGTATCAAAATCTGGCCTAAAATTTTCATTTTACAAATTTTCAGAAACTTCAGTGACAGATATTGCGATACCTATCAATTGGGAAAGTTATATGTTCGAGTCTCACTTATTTACTTCATAACCTTCGTCAAATTTTCAGAGCGTATATCTTCAGGCATACTGTATCAAAATCTGGCATTAAATTTTCATTTTACAAATTTTCAGAAACTTCAGTGACAGATATTGCGATACCTATCAATTGGGAAAGTTATATGTTCGATTCTCTCACTTATTTACTTCATAACCTTCGTCAAATTTTCAGAGCGTATATCTTCAGGCATACTGTATCAAAATCTGGCATTAAATTTTCATTTTACAAATTTTCAGAAACTTCAGTGACAGATATTGCGATACCTATCAATTGGGAAAGTTATATGTTCGATTCTCACTTATTTACTTCATAACCTTCGACAAATTTTCAGAGGGCATATCTTCAGGCATACTGTATCAAAATCAGGCATTAAATTTTCATTTTAAAAATTTTCAGAATCTTCAGTGACAGATATTGCGATACCTATCAATTGGGAAAGTTATAAGTACGATTCTCTCACATATTTACTTCATAACCTTCGTCAAATTTTCAGAGGATATATCTTCAGGCATACTGTATCAAAATCTCCCATAAGATTTTCAAAATTTTCTTTTTACAAATTTTCAGAAATTTCAGTGGAAGACATAGCGATTGATTGCTCTAGAGCAATTCTATAAAACTTGTGAAACTTTACCAAATGTTTTCTTTATTAACCTAATCAAAATATTTCAAAAAGAAGTAACCACTTTCTCAAACAATTTAATTTACAACATAGTTTTTATTCAATTTATTCTTCTCACGTTAAATAATTACTTTGCATATTCATTATTTTGAATCTGACAATATTAGTAAGTGAATCCAGTTTGGACTAACAACAGTACCTCAAGAGACATTTAAGGCTACGACTTACGTTTGCTTGAAATCGTATGAATATCTAAAAATTGAGCTGCAAATCTATGCATTCACTGATCGGCTGTAACCAGAGTTTTAACACTGCCCACTCCTTGAACAAAGCAAGTTTGCAGATACAAGTGGAAATGTACTTAAAGTCCAGGTCTCCAATAAACTTTAGCCGACGAGTAGTTTCCACAACTACCATTGTGCCTGCAACAGCATCAGGCGTCGATAAACTTTAATTGACAATTATTTTTCATTGTGCACACAATTGTACACAAAAATTGAACCGTTGATTAAAGTTAATCAACAAATATTCAGATTTACAATTATTCACAAATCAATTATTATTAGATCCGCAAAAACTCATATAAAACCTGCGCATATAAATTGCGAGCTTATTGTAAATAGCAATAAAGTAAGTATTTGTTATATACAGGGTGGCCCACCTATCCTTATTAGAAGCCCAAAAGCTTTTAAATTTCGTATAAACCTGTGCATATAAATTGCTAGTTTATTGTAAATAGCAATAAAGTAAGTATTTGTTATATACAGGGTGGCCCACCTATCCTTATTAGAACGCCAAAAGCTTTTAACTTTCGTATAAAACCTATGCATATAAATTGCTAGTTTATTGTAACTAGCAATAAAGTAAGTATTTATTATATACAGGGTGGCCCACCTATTCTCGCTTGGACCATTGCTACCACACTAATGAAATTTGAGGAAAAAACTGATTTGAAGTTATTGGACACTTGATGTGCTACTTTTTAAAATAATTTTCTAGTGTACAGTATCATAAATACATACCAAAGTATAGTGGTATAAATCCGAGACGCAGATTTTTTTCTTTTTTTAAATGCACCATCCTGTATATTCTTTAATTTTTAGAATTTTCATCATATGGGCTTCAAAAATCATGTTTATTTTTTGGGATCAGATGCAGTGATGTGAGTAATATGAGTGATGTAATTTTGGTTAAAAAATCGTTGTTTTACGAACCACCTTGTAAATGATTATAACTACTACTAACATTATTAATGTTAAATTGTAAGATTTCTCAATAAAAGAATATGTAAAATCCAAGGCTGGATGGGAATCCAGCGGTATGAAAAGACGTCTGGCCAGACTACGTAAAAGTTCAGTGTTGCGTATGTCCAGTTATTGGGTAAATGCATACAATGAAGAAATAAGTAGGTATTAAGGATCAATGATCACAATGTAAGGATCAGAGCTGCCATTGATGAAGCGGACACATGGCCGCGTCTACTGATACGGACTAAGGACCAAGGTCCGCAGGGTCGCGGCTGGGCCATGCACACATTCGAAATACACAGGATTAAGGATGTTTCCTTCCCCTCGAGTGGTCAGTCACAACAGATTTTCATGTAATATGTTTAAGCAGATTATATCTTTGGGACCGATTGCCGCTTCACTTTCATATCAACCGCTTTCACACACCGAAAATATAGCGGGAAACAATTGCCTCTCGACATTTTTCCGGAAGCTTCGTAAAATATTATACAGATTTGTAGAAAAATAAACACATCAAATTCAAATATTAATACAGAAAATTGTTACATTTTCCTTTAATGAATCCTCTGCGTCTAAGAATCATACAATCAAAATACAGGTTGAATACTGATAGCACCATTGAAATAACAAAATCATACAATCAAAATAAAATTATAAGAGGTTTAATAATTGATAACACCATTGAAATAACAAATATATTTTACAATTACTTTGAAGACTTAATCTCAAACCCAGCCAAATTATACAATATTTGCAAACCCTGCAATTCCACCAGCAGCAGAGATGGAACAGTATATGGACAGATTTGTATTGACAGCAGCGGACGAAAAGTGTTTGCGGACGAAAATGTACCACTTTTCGTCCACGACTGCGAAAAATCAAGGAAAACGCATTTTACAATATGTCATTACATTTCTAGACGTATACCAAGGTATATTGAGGAAAAGTTGATATGGAAAGGCCATTCTGAAACTTTCTGAAACTATTTTGCCATTTTCGTATTTGCCAATTTACTGATCTAGCTTCCCTTGGCAAATTTAAATGTTTCAATTTTGAGATAACAATTCTTTTAATTTAGTAATGATTTGGAATAGAACTCTCGAAGTAAATGTCTAAATTAATTCTTATACTTTTTCTGGAGCTTTCCTACATCTCCCTTTCTCTCGCTCTTCATTAAAACAGCTTCCAACTCTATTGGTAGTATTATGACGTATTGGGTCTGAAGAAGGTGCGATTCTGAAAATTCTTGGGCGGATACACACGCAAACAAACACACAGTTATTGTGGTAACAGACCACAAAGCCAAAGAGGCACAAACGTGAGACCCGACAATGGGGCTAATAAGCATGCACGGGCGGCCCTTTGGACAAACGCAAGCGCGAAGGCTCTTCGCCGATGGTTTGTTTGAACCGCGCCGGCTATTAACCATTTGTTGTGGTTTATTTAAATAAAAAGGGACGCGGCCCTCCTCTTCGATTGACCGGTATTGGTTTATCAGGAGCTTACACAAACAGGAGGGCAGGTATGGGCCCCCGTTTGAGACTGTCAGGACGAATTTGGGCGATGGGCGATGGGATCCAACGGATGCAAGCAAGGGTGGGCATAACCAGCCATGACATATGAATAGATAAACCGTTTACCGAATCTATAAAGATATCTTCATATTAATAGATCCGACGTTATATTGTCAGCAAACTATTAAATTTTTTAAGCACCACTCAAAAAATAACCTTTCTTTATCTTATTTTGATTTATAGTTGGCTAAAATGGCTAATTAAACAAATAATAAGAAGAAGAACAGTTAACAATTTTTGCCAACGTGAACGACAGTTTCAAAATAAATAAATGATTTAGGGCTATTTTCGATGAAATAATCATTAAATGAACAAGCAGTTTAGAAAAGCGAAATTTAAAATATCAATTTGTTCATTTGAATTTATACAAAGTGATGAGTACTGCAAAGTGATACTAGCTGCATAAACCCTCTGCGGATATACAAGGTGATTCTTGGAAGGTGACCTTGATACAAGGTATGGTCCAAACTTAAGGGTGAGATGTGGGATGCTATACGAAGCAAAAATTATTCCCATACGAATGTTAATAAACCTATGTCTTATTTCCAATCATTATCTAGTTACAGAGGACGTCTTTGTTTTTATCATGTTCTTTTAAATCAAGTCATAATAAAAAATAAGTCAAACCTTACAAATGCTAATTTGTAATGACGGAATTGGCATTTTATTACCACCAAATACACCTAAATGTTTGGAGCTCACCTTTTGAATCACCCTCAAATTTAATTAAAAGGTCGAAATCTGCCAAATTTACAATTATAGTTTACCAAAATCCAAAATTTTCTAAATGGGTACAATTCCCGACCGAGACATTCAAAATCTATAAAATTCAAAGCTTCTGCAGTGAAAATCTGTCATTTTTTCAATAGATACTGCCTGAATCTGTTAAATTTTGTCAATTTTTGATATCCCAGGTTCAAAATGTAAAGAAATATCAGATTTTTAAGTGCAACAGTTCACGTACGTAAAATTCTCAAATAAAACCATCGAAATCTGCCAAATTTTCAATTGAAACTGTCAAAATATGTCACATTCTTAGCTACAGCTGTTATTCTTCAATAGATACTGCCTGAATCTGTTAAATTTTGTCAATTTTTGATATCCCAGTTTTAAAATGTAAACATCTATCAGATTTTTAAGTGCAATAGTTCACATACGTAAAATTCTCAAATAAAACCGTCGAAATCTGCCAAATTTTCAATTGTAACTGTCAAATTATGTCAAATTCTTAGGTTTAGCTGTAATTTTTCAATAGATACTGCCTGAATCTGTTAAATTTTGTCAATTTTTGATATCCCAGTTTTAAAATGTAAACATATATCAGATTTTTAAGTACAATAGTTCACATACGTCAAATACTCAAATAAAACCGTAGAAAAAACGGTAAAATTTTCAATGGCATTTGTCAAAATATGTCAAATTCTTAGTTTCAGGTGTGATTTTTTAATAGATACTGCCTGAATCTGTTAAGTGTTGTCAATTTTTGATATCGAAGTTTTAAAATGTAAACATCTATCAGATTTTTAAGTGCAACAGTTCACATATGTAAAATTCTCAAATAAAACCGTCTAAATCTGCCAAATTTTCAATTGCATCTGTCAAAATATGTCAAATTCTTAGCTTCAGCTGTGAAAACCTGACAACATTTGTTATGTCCCAATGCAAAAATGTAAAAGCTATCAGATCCTACGTTGAAAACAACAGTGACACTACACAAAAATGAACATTTTACAATAATAATCATTTAAAACTTCAAATTTCAAACTTTTTCTGTTGCTAAATGAAAAGAGCCAAGATTAAGTAGAATTGGTGATTTTTGTGTCTACCATTAGATTACTTCTGTAGAATAAAGATGTGTTAATACAGCAAAACATAGGACTGGATAATTTTTACTGCTGATTCTAAAACTAATCGTATTATTATTATACTTATAGTATATAGATTTTACTAATGAACTGACTAAATCAAACTTTGGTTTCAGAAAAATCGTATAAAACTTCAACTTTCAAACTTCGTCTGTTGCTAAATAGAAAGAGCCAAAATTAAGTGGAATTGGTGATTTTTGTGTCTACTCATTAGATTACTTCTCTAGAATAAAGATTTCTTAATACAGAAAAAGCATAGGATTGGATAATTTCTACTGCTGATTCTAACACTAATCGTAGTATTATTATTATACTAATAGTACATAGATTTTACTAACGAACTGACTAAATCAAACTTTGGTTTCAGTAAAATCGTTTAAAACTTCAAATTTCAAACTTCTTCTGTTGCTAAATGAAAAAAGTTAAGATTAACTGGACTTGGTGTTAGATTTTCTCTTAAAAGAGTTAAACATCGAATTATTGTACATTTCAGTTCCAAGCATCTTAAAACATTCTATTAAGCTATGTATTTTTACTTATACTCGGTATTTTAAGGGCTTACAAGGATATAAATGTTTTATTTTTATGAACATGACCAATTTACTGCTTACATTTTTTTTACTTTTTCCTAATAATGTGTCCAATAAAATATGGCTAGTTTATTTGCCCTGAATCATAGCATTATACAGTAATGCATTAAAACACGATATTTGGTGAAAACATTCAAAATTGATTCATGCAAAGTTATTTTCCTGGGTAGATTCAAATTATGGCCAATCTCTTTAATAGAATTTATAAAGTAAGTTATATGTTTTGTTAAATTTATGGCCCCATCGATAATTTTTGTTACATAATCGATAACTTTTATTGAATAATGGCGTCATCGACAGTTTACTTGAATAATCGATAGGTAATATTATGAATTTCCTTCTAATTATCTGTAGGTACTTTTATTTTATTTGGCAATTCATTCTTAACAGTACTTCTTGTAATTTTTCATGTAAAAGGATGAAAATCTTAATATTCATGTGAAAATCCCAGTGTGTAATTACCATTGTTATTCGTGCCATAAACTAGGCATATGTGCTCGTAAGTATTTTTATTTTGTCTGTATTTTTATTAATAAATTGTATACATTTTGGATTATAAATGGTATAATCTTAGCATTTCATTTTTTACCATTGCCAACCAATATTTTACCAACTTTACCATTGTTTTGATCAGTATAATTAAATAAGTGCGAGTATCAAATCAAGTTTTGTCAAAATAATGTTTGTACTTTGGTATTGTTAGTTTAGAAGAAAATAAGTGTTGCCAACGGTAAGCACTAGGCATGGCACTTAAACAGGAAGAAGATTGATAGTTATCTAGTTATCTAAATAGTTTATATTACATTTTGTAACATAAATGATATAAAATTACCATTTGATGTTTTACTATTGCCAACTTTACCAACTGTACCAAGATTTTACCAACTTTACCAAATGTACCACGATTTTACCAACTTTACCATTGTTTTGATCAGCATAATTAAATTAGTACGAGTATCAAATCAAGTTTTGTCAAAATAATGTTTGTAGTTTGGTATTGTTACTTTAGAAGAAAACAGGTGTTGCCAACGGTAAACACTAGGCATGGCACTTAAACAGGAAGAAGATTGATAGTTATCTAGTTAACTAAATAGTTTATATTACATTTTGTAACATAAATGATATAAAATTACCATTTGATATTTTACCATTGCCAACTTTACCAACTGTACCAAGATTTTACCAACTTTGCCATTGTTTTGATCAGTATAATAAAATAAGTGCGAGTATCAAATCAAGTTTTGTCAAAATAATGTTTGCACTTTGGTATTGCTAGTTTAAAAGAAAACAGGTGTTGCCAACGGTAAACACTAGGCATGGCACTTAAACAGGAAGAAGGTTGATAGTTATCTAATTGAATGGTTTATTTCAGAAACCCGTGAAGTGTATGTTTTCAAATTTTCTACAAACAAGGAAAACGCTATGCCTTTTAATATTTTGTATTACAAATATCCCAGAAATACTAATGTCAGTTAACGGGATATTGCAGAAAAATATGCGTTTTCATTACTGATGTACCGTATACCGTAAAAAAAGAAAATTCGTAAAAATTTCTGTTGACGGATTTCTGAAATAAACAATTCAATTAAGAGGCCTCTTTACCCCAGCTAGTAGGTAAATGTCTAAACTTTCAAAATCAGGTCTCCGATTGTAATTATGTTGACTGGTTCATGAATGATCTTGGCTGTCGTTTACATGCAATTCATTATTAATTAAATTGAAACTATGTGTGGATACTACTTGGTGAAACATTATGATTAGGTTAAATCAAACACTTGGTTAAAGTTTCAGAAATGACAGCCTGGAGGTAATGCACACCGGACACAAAGGGAGACGGCTGGATTTACTCGAAATCCTAGAAATTCGAAAGGCGGTCACTAATGGGGATAATATTGTGAATGAACAATTAATCTTTGATAATACGCCTTTGTTATGCGGCATCCGTTCGGAAAAACCAAGACATTTATTGCCATGTTGTAAATTTTTTTAGCTTAGTATATATTGCACAGTTGTTAAATTTTAATTTTAGTATCTCTGTACTCTTGAGAATGGTCGTGAGGCCGAAACAATTGTAGAGGTTTATTCTATCAATACAGTGAACAAGTGTTTGATTTACCTAAGCAATTCATTATACCGCCTTTGGGTAAAGAGGCCTCTTAAGTCGTTAATTTATTCTTCGGTATTGGGACACCCTGTATTACTTACTTTTGTTATAGAAAGCTAGACAGTTTTCTTTGTAGTTGTCTACCATCAACATTGTAATTGTAACGAACGTGGTGGTTGTGATGAAATGTTCTGGGTGATGTTTGGTGGTCTTGGTGAGTAGTTGTTGTATTGCGTTATATGAGAAGAAGAATAAGACAGCGTTTCCTTATTATAAATAACATTTATTAACTAATATTAATATTATTATAGATATTTCTTAGATCTTTTCTTTACATATTCTAAGCAATGTGAGGGCCCAGTCATAGTTTTAGAAGCCGAATTGAATATTGCACATTTATAAAGAGATCCAAGTCACTACTGACTGAACGTCCCATTTAGTTTATATAACACAGATTCACGAAGCGTCCACATATTAATATTGCATTTTTTATAGGAAACGATAACAGTGAATAAAAATAATGTTTTATGTGGTTCAGTAGCAGTCGGGGATAGGTCATAAGAGCTTGGTGGAGTAGACGGGCACCGGCTGCCTCGATGTCGGAGGTGGTAGAAGGAACGGGCTGATGAAGTGGTGCAGGTCCCTGTCTCGCGTGTAAGCGCCGCCGTCGGCATTGTTTAAATATTCCGGTTCGCTGGCACTTCCGCTCTCGTGGAGCTTCCGCATGTGCTTCTTGAGATCGAAGTTCCTGCAGAATCCCTTGCCGCAGACTTGGCATGTGAACGGCTTCTTGTCGTTGTGGGTGTGCATGTGGAAGGTGAGATTGTAGACCTGGTGGAAGGCCTTGGAGCAGACGGTGCATTTGTACGCTTTTTCGCCGCTGTGCGTGAGCTTGTGATTCTTATAATTGCCCTTCTGATGGAAGCCCTTGCCGCAGTACTCGCAGACAAAGGGCTTGTATCCGGCGTGGATCCGGGCGTGTGTGTTTAACGTTGATGATCTATTAAACGCCTTGCCGCAAGTGTGGCATTTGTGCGGTTTTTCGGATGTGTGTATGATCTTGTGGCGGCACAGCGTGGATGCTTGGCGGAATCCTTTGCCGCAGATCTTGCAGACGAAAGGACGAGCGCCGGTGTGAACCGGCATATGGCGAGTGAGGTTGTAGTGAGCATTGAAAACCTTGCCGCACTCCCCGCATTCAAAGCTTTTCTGCTTGGTGGAGTTACTTGGTGTGCTCAGGGCACTCTTACCATCGATCCCTGTCCCGGTTCCCGTTCCCGTTCCCAACCCCGCTGCTGGTCCCATTGTACGCTTCATGTGGCAGGGTTTATTGTAGTGTTCCGGTAGCGGCGCTGCGGAATTGACTGGTGGCATTCCCGCGGGACCGCTTCCCGCTGCACCGTTCTCTGGAGATACGCTGTACACTGAGACCGACGTGGTTGCTACGCACATCAGTTGGCTCGGATAGTACACTAAAGGGTACTGATGCAGAATATCCTGCGACCGCAGCACTGATGGGACGTATTTTTTAAACGCGGACTCCAGGTGGGACGGATACGGCAGAGCGGGCAATTTCGGGATGCTCATTGAATCCGATTTCTTTGGGAATTTGTTGTCTGGCTCCATGATCTTCGCTATGGAGAAGTTCAGTGTCCTCGACGGCGCCGACGGACTCTTCGGCGCCGCCAGCTCATTCAAGCTCGTCGAATTCTCGCTCGCCATCTTCACGCCTCTATCCTAATCTGCAACCAAAAACACCTCGTTAATCCCATGGTTATTAAACTAGGTGATGCAAACATCAAAATGTGTTGTCGGATACAGGATAAGATCAATCCGGAACGCCCCCATTTAATCGCAATAATAACTGACAATGCCTATTATATGTCGTCCAACGCGGCACCAAAGTGGAGGGTTCGATCGGTTAATAGGACATCTAGGGCGTATTTTCGGGGGCGAGGGTGCGGTGCGGCAAGGCTAATCACAGACAATTAACGGCTGAGAGTTATCTGGTTCTGAACGCGATCATTGTTAGCAGCGCCTGCACGATGTCGATGTCACGCCATACGGTTTTTATATAAAGCTTACTCCTGCCGACCACAGACTCGATCATTTCAGACAATTATAGATGTCGTACTTTTATTCCCTGTCACTTCATCCCCATCCATTTATCCGTTACACCCGATTACGAACACATCCTCCACACCGTATTACTAATCTATAAATCCGCATAATTACCTCACGCCAATCTAATACAAATGCCATCAACACTTCATTACTCCACTCATCAACAGTCATCACTTTTCCACTGCTTTTAACGAGAACCCAATTACACACACATAACACCCCAATCATCACAACAATTCCACATTTTTGTTCGCAATCCCTACATCAGCACAAGCATTTCACACCACGAAACCATAATAACCGAAGATATCACTTGATAAACAAACAATAACATTTTTTGGAAGGTGTGGAGATCCATTTTGGGTGTGAGATCCAAGGTGTGAGATGGACGAGAACAAACTAGTCTTAAACAGCAAAAAAAACAAATGTTTTACTGTTCGAAGCTAAATCCTCCAGAGTTCATCACAACAATTCCACATTTTTGTTCGCAATCCTTTCATCAGCACAAACATTTCACACCACGAAACCATAATAACTGCCGAAATTACTTGATGAACAAACAATAACATTTTTTGGAAGGTGTGGAGATCCATTTTGGGTGTGAGATCAAGGTGTGAGATGGACGAGAACAAACTAGTCTTAAACAGCAAAAAAAACAAATGTTTTACTGTTCGAAGCTAAATCCTCCAGAGTTCATCACAACAATTCCACATTTTTGTTCGCAATACCTACATCAGCACAAGCATTTCACACCACGAAACCATAATAACTGCCGAAATTACTTGATGAACAAACAATCACATTTTTTTGAAGCTATGGAGATCCATTTCTGAGTAATGATTTTTACAAGATAGGATTTTTTCCAATAAATCTTCCAATAAATAGATATGGTACAAGATGGCTCACAAACCACATGTCCCATGTAACAACTAAAATCTTCTAAAGATTATTTATTTTTAATGGAATTACTTTATAAACAAACAAAAACCTCTTGTAGGAAGGTTTGGAGATTTTTATAAGATGGAATGTTTTCCAATAAATATCTTTCCAATAAATCTTCCAATAAATAATTATTGGCAGAAGATGGCTCGCAAGCCACATGTCCCATGTAAAAACTAAAATCTTCTAAAGATTATTTATTTTTAATGGAATTACTTCATAAACAAACAAAAAACTTTTGTAAGAAGGTTTGGAGATTCATTTCTGAGTAATGATTTTTAGAAGATGGGAGTTTTTCCAACCAATATCTTTCCAATAAATCTTCCAATAAATAGATATGGTACAAGATGGCTCACAAACCACATGTCCCATGTAACAACTAAAATCTTCTAAAGGTTATTTATTTTTAATGGAATTACTTCATAAACAAACAAAAACCTTTTGTAAGAAGGTTTGGAGATTCATTTCTGAGTAATGATTTTTAGAAGATGGGAGTTTTTCCAACCAATATCTTTCCAATAAATCTTCCAATAAATAGATATGGTACAAGATGGCTCACAAACCATATATCCCATGTAACAACTAAAATCTTCTAAAGATTATTTATTTTTAATGGAATTACTTTATAAACAAAGAAAAACATTTTTTGGAAAATTTGGAGATCCATTTCTGAGTAATGATTTTTATAAGATGGGATTTTTTCCAATAAATATCTTTCCAATAAATAGATCTGGTACAAGATGGCTCACAAACCACATGAGTCGTATAGAATCAAAACTCACAATATCCAAATACCGAAATTTTGGGAATTAACCAAAAACCGCTCTACTCGACAATATATTTCCCCGAATTTTGCAAATGAATTTTTTACATCCTGTTAGCTCTACAAAATGAATTGTAAAATAAAGAAATGCTTTATTATATAGCATTTTAATAATAAAAGCAGTTAAAAATTGGATAATGTTAGTTTATGTTTATGTTTCTTATTTGATTTTCATAATTAGTTCTGATTCCAGTTACATGTCCCATGTAACAACTAAAATCTACTAAAGATTATTAATTTTTAATGGAATTACTTGATAAACAAACAGAAACATTTTTTTGGAAAATGTGGAGATCCATTTCTGAGCAATGATTTTTATAAGATGGGATTTTTTCCAATAAATATATTTCCAATGAATCTTCCAATAACTAAATATGGTACTGGCTAAGATGGGTAAGAACTAAAATTTTCTAAAAATAATATTTTTACCTAAGAGTGCAAAAAATCCCATCTTATATATAACATTTTTCTTTGATACGATTTCATTTTATAATCTATTTTTATTATCAAATCAAATTCAAATTTATTTTGCTGACAAAGGCCACAATATAATTGTACATTATACCTAATTGGCTCAAATATTGCACTGGTCAACACAATTTTTGTCCCATAGATGTTAATAGCAGATTTCCATAGAATTTATTTTGCTGATTTCAGAAACGTCAACAAAAATGTATCAGGTTTTTGTGATATTTCAATTTTTGCAAAATGAGTAACTTAATTTCTTTTCGGGATGCAAGACAAATTCCAATGATTTTTGTTAAGACAATACTAGATTCAAGTTTAAGTTTGACAGCTACCGGTATCACTTTTCTAACCTAACTTTAACTGAGAACGTGTTTTTGTAAGTAAATGGAAAAACGATGTAAAAAATCCCAAAAAAAACCAAAGCAAAATAGCAAATACTTTCCGAAAAATGTTTTTAAATTGAAGGGACAACACATTCGTCAAAATTTGTAGACCAGTGTTATCGTCGTTAAAAGAATAAAAACTTACAAACTGAAAAAAAACCTCCTCAAATTTTAATTTTCGGAGATGAGCCCTGCAATTTAATTAATCAAGCAAAAATTGTCCACAATAAATAATTTTCGTAAAATTTGTTTTTTTTTTTGTTATTTCAATAGAAACGAACATTTTAATGGGGGGGGGGGGGGGGGGGGGATTTTTAGTTGGGAAACCCTGTATATTATTATGTTTTTGGCTTTCCCGTGCCAAATTAAAAAAAAAAACTCGTCAAATTTTAATTTTCAGAGATGAGCCCTTTTCGAAATTTGCAATTAAATGATTCAAGCAAAAATCATCCACAATAAATAATTTTCGTGTTATTCAAATTATATAAATTATTTGTGGAATTTTAATAAATACGCGTTAAAATGTAATCGTTATGATTTCGGAAAATCGTGCGCTTGAAAATTGAAACACGCGATTTGAGGCCTAATAAAATTCATTCAAATGATTATGGTTGATTTATCACGTGTGGATGTGGCGACCCGATTATCACCCCTCGAACCGCCCCTACAAATCACTGAATACTCTTCGGTGCTTGTCAGCTTGCTAAAGCAGATGATTTGACTAATCCAGCCCTACTATGCCAGTGTGCAAGTCGGCTGCAGTTATCATTTAAGTATTATTTACAATAATCAATAAGTTTTGAATTGTAAATTTAAAAAAAACAATGTAATTTGGTCAGAATACTCTGTCAAATAATGACAGTAAACAATTACGTCATAGGTGGAGGAGTAGTAGGACTTATTATTATTATTATTATTAGATGAGTAACCAGCTAATTAGAGCAGGTGTGCTAAGAGTATTGTCAGGGATCAGAGTAACGATTGTAATGATAGCTATAAGAGGACAGCTCTACTTTGTGATACATTGTGATTTTTTTACCTATTACTATTATTATTATTATTATATTCGACTACATTTTCCATATGCAGTAATTTAGTTAACCCCACATATAATCTGCAACATACAGGAATCGTTTTTAAAGATTAATTTAGCTTTTAACATAGCTTATAAATATTTGCTATTTATAGGTTACAATATTTGTCATTAATTTATGCTGAAAATATTTTTATATCAAGCGCAATATTGTAATCTACAAGCTTTTTTTCTCCTTTCTTTATTTGATAATGGGGAGAAATGCCCGAAACATGTGTCAGAAAAGTGATTAATAAATAACGGAACTAAATAAGTGTTATAATTTAAAACGTAAATAAAACATTTGCTTGAATGTTTCACGTTATAATTTAATGAAAAAAAATCATTAATGATTAATCACGGATACGTTTCCTGCTTCGTGTAGCATTAAAATTGTGTAATTTAGTTCATAATATAACTATTTTATAGTATTTTGGCCGAAATTGCGCGAAATAGAGCGGTAATTGTATAAATTGCTGCTAAGCATAAATGGTGGATGCGCCGGGCTAAAAGGGTAATTATTAATTTTCCCCGCAAACAAACTCGTTTTGTCTTGCTTATAACTCATTACAATTTTTTTTATAAAGTTCCTCATAAAATTAATAATTATTATCATTATATTATACAATCTAATAATTACGATAATAATATTTAAAACAATTTATAACCAAATAGTCATGGTCTACCGATGCTAATGTAATACCTAAATAAACATATATAATAATTGTACCTTAGCGAATGAAAGTTATTAGTTTTTGTGTCACAATATTATTATTATTATATTACTAAATATAATAATATTTATTGAATATTAAATATTAAAATAAAAATAAAAATAAATTAAAAGTAGGAGAAAAATAATAAGATTTTAAATTTGATTTTATAGGATAAATTCTCTTTTTAGCAAATAACTAATACTAATATTACTATGCAAATCTCCTTAGAGAATTTAAAAATA
Organism: Othius punctulatus; assembly: GCA_951805005.1. Lineage (NCBI taxonomy): Eukaryota > Metazoa > Arthropoda > Insecta > Coleoptera > Staphylinidae > Othius > Othius punctulatus. The sequence goes on along the minus strand of OX638147.1, from coordinate 36,923,597 downwards.
AATTAAAAATAGAGAAAATAATAAGCATTAAAATTTTATATTATAGGATAAATTGCCTTTTTAGTAAATAACTAATACCAATATTACTATGTAAATCTGTAAATATGAAAATACTAATTATTTGCATTCCATTAATTTCGTTGTTACATTAATCAATAGTAATAATAGTAATTTGAGGCGGAAGAGGCATGATATGTGTATTTTGCTATATGTCTTGATCTTATTTTTACTATAAATATTTGTAATTAATTTGAATTTTCGGACAGACATCTTTCAACAAGCAATACAATGGCTGTTGAAACACATTTTTCTGAATGAAAAACAACCAGGTGCTAAAAAACGCGATGAATGAAATCTCAACCACCTTGACATTAGGGTAGTTGGATAGTAGACATCTAAATTACAAGTATGGGAACCGGTCTTGAGTAGGCCATTTTTTGCCGGTGTCTATGTCGTGGCATCAAAAGGCTTATCGTCTTACACAAATAAGACACAGTTTTTGTATGCACAGAAAACAAGGCAATTATGTATTTACTAATTTAAAAGGGTTTAAAATTTTAACAATTTTATCACATATTTTATCATATCTCATATCTATCGTTTTAAATCAGTAAAATATATATCTATCATGTCTATCATGCGCACTAATGCTTCAGACCAAATAGATTTGTGGCAATAACTATTTGCCAGTACTTGCATATCTCGCGCCCCCACGTAATATCTCGCACCCGCCTTGGGGTGCACACCCTATCACTTTAGAAAACCCTTTCTTAAACCACTTGTTTTGGCAGGTTCATTAAAGAGTAATTGTATTTGTAAATGTACATGTTTTGAGTATTTTTTTTTAATTATGCAAAACACTTAATCGTATTTTACTATGCGTATAGTAAAATACAATAATATCGTGAGTGATTTTATATCAACAGCAGTTCTAGCAATCGTCTGGCGGTTCAAGAAAGAACAGTCACCAGACGGCTGCACTTACAGCATCCTGATTCTCTCGACGCACAAATAATATGCTCCCTGATTCAAACATCTCAGACATAATCACAGGGTGAATTGGCGGAGGTGGGAGCAGCCGGCTGTACTTTTTTTTGCCTCGGAATTGTCGGAAGTGCATTGGGAAACATGATTCCATACGGCTGGTGGCACGTGCGCGGATGTGGCGTGTATCAAAGATTGCATCGGCCTCTCGTGATCCGGCACGTGCTGGGCTGCAAAACATCAATTCAAAAATGAGCAGCTCGCCTCGCCCCGAGCCAAATTTGCATTTCCGTGGAACTGTAAAACCGGACAAAGGTCCACAAATACGACCCACGCAATGTCAAATCAAAATCCCAAAATGCCGAAATATATCTAATTCTTTATGTCTGTGTATATCTCACAAATATAATTTATATGTACTAGTTACATACTTGAAATCCCCTAGTTATGTCCCCATAAAATTATATGAAAATGTGCCGCTCAGCTGAGCGCCCAGTTGGGAAAACGTAAAATCGATGATTTTCCGATCAAATCGACTAAAAATAAAATCCGACAAATCGTGATTTTTCGAGTTGCTCTAATTGCCCTCAGAGCCCCATGCCTAGACCAATTGGACCCTCCCGATTCCAATGAGCATACTTTCAGCCTCCCAGCCCGAGCCGTTCCCGAGATATCCGCCCTCAAAGTTGGGAAATTAAAAAAAATAGCAATAAAGGGCTAATAAAATCAAACTTCTGAACGGATGGTCCAATCCCGATGCCGGTGGTCTCATTCGATTCAGGACACTCCAACGATCCATACCAGACCACACTTGATATACTTCAGAAGACGTTTTAATTTTCGAAATTTTCGAAAATGACGCGTTTTTTGCAATCTCGATGAAATTCCATTTTGAGAACGCCTCAACCGATTCGGACGAAATTTATAGGGGTCATAGAGGTCCCAAATACAAGCACAATGAGCAATAGTGGGGCCCCGTAGGTGTTCGCGTTTGTGCAGGGGGGGCTAGAGAAGAGAGAAATATTTTGAAAAAAAACGTACCTTTTTCATAAAAAACGCTATAACTCGGGGAGTTGTGGGAATACAAGAATCAACGAGTGCTCAAAATATGCGCCTTAGATGGGGCTATGTCCCCATAAAATTATTTGAAAATGTTGCGCTTGGTTGAGCACCCAGTTGGCAAAACGTAAAATCGATGATTTTCCGATCAAATCGACTAAAAATAAAATCCGAAAAATCACGATTTTTCGAGTTGCTCCAAATGACCTTAGAGGCACATGCCTAGACCTATTGGACCCTCCTGATTCCAATGAGCATACTTTCAGCCCCCCAGCTCCAGCCGTTCTCGAGATATCCGCCCTCAAAGTTGGGAAATTAAAAAAATAGCAATAAAGGGCTAATAAAATCAAACTTCTGAACGGATGGTCCAATCCCGATGCCGATGGTCTCATTCGATTCAGGAGACTCCAACGGTCCATACCAGACCACACTTGATATACTTCAGAAGACGTTTTAATTTTCGAAATTTTCGAAAATGACGCGTTTTTTGCAATCTCGATGAAATTCCATTTTGAGAACGCCTCAACCGATTCGGACGAAATTTATAGGGGTCATAGAGGGCCCAAATACAAGCACAATGAGCAATAGTGGGGCCTCGTAGGCGATCGTGTTTGTGCAGGGGGGCCTTGAGAACAGAGAAATTATTTGAAAAAAAACGTACTTTTTTCATGAAAAACGCTATAACTCGGGGAGTTGTGGGAATACAAGAATCAACGAGTGCTCAAAATATGCGCCTTAGATGGGGCTATGTCCCCATAAAATTATTTGAAAATGTTGCGCTTGGTTGAGCACCCAGTTGGCAAAACGTAAAATCGATGATTTTCCGATCAAATCGACTAAAAATAAAATCCGAAAAATCACGATTTTTCGAGTTGCTCCAAATGACCTTAGAGGCACATGCCTAGACCAATTGGACCCTCCTGATTCCAATGAGCATACTTTCAGCCCCCCAGCTCCAGCCGTTCTCGAGATATCCGCCCTCAAAGTTGGGAAATTAAAAAAAATAGCAATAAAGGGCTAATAAAATCAAACTTCTGAACGGATGGTCCAATCTCGATGCCGATGGTCTCATTCGATTCAGGAGACTCCAACGGTCCATACCAGACCACACTTGATATACTTCAGAAGACGTTTTAATTTTCGAAATTTTCGAAAATGACGCGTTTTTTGCAATCTCGATGAAATTCCATTTTGAGAACGCCTCAACCGATTCGGACGAAATTTATAGGGGTCATAGAGGGCCCAAATACAAGCCCAATGAGCAATAGTGGGGCCCCGTAGGTGTTCGCGTTTGTGCAGGGGGGCCTTGAGAAGAGAGAAATATTTTGAAAAAAAACGAACTTTTTTCATGAAAAACGCTATAACTCGGGGAGTTGTGGGAATACAAGAATCAACGAGTGCTCAAAATATGCGCCTTAGATGGGGCTATGTCCCCATAAAATTATTTGAAAATGTTGCGCTTGGTTGAGCACCCAGTTGGCAAAACGTAAAATCGATGATTTTCCGATCAAATCGACTAAAAATAAAATCCGAAAAATCACGATTTTTCGAGTTGCTCCAAATGACCTTAGAGGCACATGCCTAGACCAATTGGACCCTCCTGATTCCAATGAGCATACTTTCAGCCCCCCAGCTCCAGCCGTTCTCGAGATATCCGCCCTCAAAGTTGGGAAATTAAAAAAAATAGCAATAAAGGGCTAATAAAATCAAACTTCTGAACGGATGGTCCAATCTCGATGCCGATGGTCTCATTCGATTCAGGAGACTCCAACGGTCCATACCAGACCACACTTGATATACTTCAGAAGACGTTTTAATTTTCGAAATTTTCGAAAATGACGCGTTTTTTGCAATCTCGATGAAATTCCATTTTGAGAACGCCTCAACCGATTCGGACGAAATTTATAGGGGTCATAGAGGGCCCAAATACAAGCCCAATGAGCAATAGTGGGGCCCCGTAGGTGTTCGCGTTTGTGCAGGGGGGCCTTGAGAAGAGAGAAATATTTTGAAAAAAAACGAACTTTTTTCATGAAAAACGCTATAACTCGGAGAGTTGTGGGAATTCAAGAATCAACGAGTGCTCAAAATATGCGCCTTAGATGGGGCTATGTCCCCATAAAATTATTTGAAAATGATGCGCTTGGTTGAGCACCCAGTTGGCAAAACGTAAAATCGATGATTTTCCGATCAAATCGACTAAAAATAAAATCCGAAAAATCACGATTTTTCGAGTTGCTCCAAATGACCTTAGAGGCACATGCCTAGACCAATTGGACCCTCCTGATTCCAATGAGCATACTTTCAGCCCCCCAGCTCCAGCCGTTCTCGAGATATCCGCCCTCAAAGTTGGGAAATTAAAAAAAATAGCAATAAAGGGCTAATAAAATCAAACTTCTGAACGGATGGTCCAATCTCGATGCCGATGGTCTCATTCGATTCAGGAGACTCCAACGGTCCATACCAGACCACACTTGATATACTTCAGAAGACGTTTTAATTTTCGAAATTTTCGAAAATGACGCGTTTTTTGCAATCTCGATGAAATTCCATTTTGAGAACGCCTCAACCGATTCGGACGAAATTTATAGGGGTCATAGAGGGCCCAAATACAAGCACAATGAGCAATAGTGGGGCCCCGTAGGCAATCGTGTTTGTGCAGGGGGGCCTTGAGAAGAGAGAAATATTTAGAAAAAAAACGTACTTTTTTCATGAAAAACGCTATAACTCGGGGAGTTGTGGGAATACAAGAATCAACGAGTGCTCAAAATATGCGCCTTAGATGGGGCTATGTCCCCATAAAATTATTTGAAAATGATGCGCTTGGTTGAGCACCCAGTTGGCAAAACGTAAAATCGATGATTTTCCGATCAAATCGACTAAAAATAAAATCCGAAAAATCACGATTTTTCGAGTTGCTCCAAATGACCTTAGAGGCACATGCCTAGACCAATTGGACCCTCCTGATTCCAATGAGCATACTTTCAGCCTCCCAGCTCCAGCCGTTCTCGAGATATCCGCCCTCAAAGTTGGGAAATTAAAAAAAATAGCAATAAAGGGCTAATAAAATCAAACTTCTAAACGGATGGTCCAATCTCGATGCCGATGGTCTCATTCGATTCAGGAGACTCCAACGGTCCATACCAGACCACACTTGATATACTTCAGAAGACGTTTTAATTTTCGAAATTTTCGAAAATGACGCGTCTTTTGCAATCTCGATGAAATTCCATTTTGAGAACGCCTCAAGCGATTCGGACGAAATGTATAGGGGTCATAGAGGGCCCAAATACAAGCACAATGAGCAATAGTGGGGCCCCGTAGGTGTTCGCGTTTGTAAAGGGGGGCCTTGAGAAAAGAGAAATATTTTGAAAAAAAACGTACTTTTTTCATGAAAAACGCTATAACTCGGGGAGTTGTGGGAATACAAGAATCAACGAGTGCTCAAAATATGCGCCTTAGATGGGACTATGTCCCCATAAAATTATTTGAAAATGTTGCGCTTGGTTGAGCACCCAGTTGGCAAAACGTAAAATCGATGATTTTCCGATCAAATCGACTAAAAATAAAATCCGAAAAATCACGATTTTTCGAGTTGCTCCAAATGACCTTAGAGGCACATGCCTGGACCAATTGGACCCTCCTGATTCCAATGAGCATACTTTCAGCCCCCCAGCTCCAGCCGTTCTCGAGATATCCGCCCTCAAAGTTGGGAAATTAAAAAAAATAGCAATAAAGGGCTAATAAAATCAAACTTCTGAACGGATGGTCCAATCTCGATGCCGATGGTCTCATTCGATTCAGGAGACTCCAACGGTCCATACCAGACCACACTTGATATACTTCAGAAGACGTTTTAATTTTCGAAATTTTCGAAAATGACGCGTTTTTTGCAATCTCGATGAAATTCCATTTTGAGAACGCCTCAACCGATTCGGACGAAATTTATAGGGGTCATAGAGGGCCCAAATACAAGCACAATGAGCAATAGTGGGGCCCCGTAGGTGTTCGCGTTTGTAAAGGGGGGCCTTGAGAAAAGAGAAATATTTTGAAAAAAAACGTACTTTTTTCATGAAAAACGCTATAACTCGGGGAGTTGTGGGAATACAAGAATCAACGAGTGCTCAAAATATGCGCCTTAGATGGGACTATGTCCCCATAAAATTATTTGAAAATGTTGCGCTTGGTTGAGCACCCAGTTGGCAAAACGTAAAATCGATGATTTTCCGATCAAATCGACTAAAAATAAAATCCGAAAAATCACGATTTTTCGAGTTGCTCCAAATGACCTTAGAGGCACATGCCTGGACCAATTGGACCCTCCTGATTCCAATGAGCATACTTTCAGCCCCCCAGCTCCAGCCGTTCTCGAGATATCCGCCCTCAAAGTTGGGAAATTAAAAAAAATAGCAATAAAGGGCTAATAAAATCAAACTTCTGAACGGATGGTCCAATCTCGATGCCGATGGTCTCATTCGATTCAGGAGACTCCAACGGTCCATACCAGACCACACTTGATATACTTCAGAAGACGTTTTAATTTTCGAAATTTTCGAAAATGACGCGTTTTTTGCAATCTCGATGAAATTCCATTTTGAGAACGCCTCAACCGATTCGGACGAAATTTATAGGGGTCATAGAGGGCCCAAATACAAGCACAATGAGCAATAGTGGGGCCCCGTAGGTGTTCGCGTTTGTGCAGGGGGGCCTAGAGAAGAGAGAAATATTTTGAAAAAAAACGTACCTTTTTCATGAAAAACGCTATAACTCGGGGAGTTGTGGGAATACAAGAATCAACGAGTGCTCAAAATATGCGCCTTAGATGGGACTATGTCCCCATAAAATTATTTGAAAATGTTGCGCTTGGTTGAGCACCCAGTTGGCAAAACGTAAAATCGATGATTTTCCGATCAAATCGACTAAAAATAAAATCCGAAAAATCACGATTTTTCGAGTTGCTCCAAATGACCTTAGAGGCACATGCCTAGACCAATTGGACCCTCCTGATTCCAATGAGCATACTTTCAGCCTCCCAGCTCCAGCCGTTCTCGAGATATCCGCCCTCAAAGTTGGGAAATTAAAAAAAATAGCAATAAAGGGCTAATAAAATCAAACTTCTGAACGGATGGTCCAATCTCGATGCCGATGGTCTCATGCGATTCAGGAGACTCCAACGGTCCATACCAGACCACACTTGATATACTTCAGAAGACGTTTTAATTTTCGAAATGTTCGAAAATGTTGCGTTTTTTGCAATCTCGATGAAATTCCATTTTGAGAACGCCTCAACCGATTCGGACGAAATTTATAGGGGTCATAGAGGGCCCAAATACAAGCACAATGAGCAATAGTGGGGCCCCGTAGGTGTTCGCGTTTGTGCAGGGGGGCGCAGAGAAAAGAGAAATATTTTGAAAAAAAACGTACCTTTTTCATGAAAAACGCTATAACTCGGGGAGTTGTGGGAATACAAGAATCAACGAGTGCTCAAAATATGCGCCTTAGATGGGGCTATGTCCCCATAAAATTATTTGAAAATGTTGCGCTTGGTTGAGCACCCAGTTGGCAAAACGTAAAATCGATGATTTTCCGATCAAATCGACTAAAAATAAAATCCGAAAAATCACGATTTTTCGAGTTGCTCCAAATGATCTTAGAGGCACATGCCTAGACCAATTGGACCCTCCTGATTCCAATGAGCATACTTTCAGCCCCCCAGCTCCAGCCGTTCTCGAGATATCCGCCCTCAAAGTTGGGAAATTAAAAAAAATAGCAATAAAGGGCTAATAAAATCAAACTTCTGAACGGATGGTCCAATCTCGATGCCGATGGTCTCATTCGATTCAGGAGACTCCAACGGTCCATACCAGACCACACTTGATATACTTCAGAAGACGTTTTAATTTTCGAAATGTTCGAAAATGTTGCGTTTTTTGCAATCTCGATGAAATTCCATTTTGAGAACGCCTCAACCGATTCGGACGAAATTTATAGGGGTCATAGAGGGCCCAAATACAAGCACAATGAGCAATAGTGGGGCCCCGTAGGTGTTCGCGTTTGTGCAGGGGGGCGCAGAGAAAAGAGAAATATTTTGAAAAAAAACGTACCTTTTTCATGAAAAACGCTATAACTCGGGGAGTTGTGGGAATACAAGAATCAACGAGTGCTCAAAATATGCGCCTTAGATGGGGCTATGTCCCCATAAAATTATTTGAAAATGTTGCGCTTGGTTGAGCACCCAGTTGGCAAAACGTAAAATCGATGATTTTCCGATCAAATCGACTAAAAATAAAATCCGAAAAATCACGATTTTTCGAGTTGCTCCAAATGACCTTAGAGGCACATGCCTAGACCAATTGGACCCTCCTGATTCCAATGAGCATACTTTCAGCCTCCCAGCCCCAGCCGTTCTCGAGATATCCGCCCTCAAAGTTGGGAAATTAAAAAAAATAGCAATAAAGGGCTAATAAAATCAAACTTCTAAACGGATGGTCCAATCTCGATGCCGATGGTCTCATTCGATTCAGGAGACTCCAACGGTCCATACCAGACCACACTTGATATACTTCAGAAGACGTTTTAATTTTCGAAATTTTCGAAAATGACGCGTCTTTTGCAATCTCGATGAAATTCCATTTTGAGAACGCCTCAAGCGATTCGGACGAAATGTATAGGGGTCATAGAGGGCCCAAATACAAGCACAATGAGCAATAGTGGGGCCCCGTAGGTGTTCGCGTTTGTAAAGGGGGGCCTTGAGAAAAGAGAAATATTTTGAAAAAAAACGTACTTTTTTCATGAAAAACGCTATAACTCGGGGAGTTGTGGGAATACAAGAATCAACGAGTGCTCAAAATATGCGCCTTAGATGGGACTATGTCCCCATAAAATTATTTGAAAATGTTGCGCTTGGTTGAGCACCCAGTTGGCAAAACGTAAAATCGATGATTTTCCGATCAAATCGACTAAAAATAAAATCCGAAAAATCACGATTTTTCGAGTTGCTCCAAATGACCTTAGAGGCACATGCCTAGACCAATTGGACCCTCCTGATTCCAATGAGCATACTTTCAGCCCCCCAGCTCCAGCCGTTCTCGAGATATCCGCCCTCAAAGTTGGGAAATTAAAAAAAATAGCAATAAAGGGCTAATAAAATCAAACTTCTGAACGGATGGTCCAATCTCGATGCCGATGGTCTCATTCGATTCAGGAGACTCCAACGGTCCATACCAGACCACACTTGATATACTTCAGAAGACGTTTTAATTTTCGAAATGTTCGAAAATGTTGCGTTTTTTGCAATCTCGATGAAATTCCATTTTGAGAACGCCTCAACCGATTCGGACGAAATTTATAGGGGTCATAGAGGGCCCAAATACAAGCACAATGAGCAATAGTGGGGCCCCGTAGGTGTTCGCGTTTGTGCAGGGGGGCCTTGAGAAGAGAGAAATATTTTGAAAAAAAACGTACTTTTTTCATGAAAAACGCTATAACTCGGGGAGTTGTGGGAATACAAGAATCAACGAATGCTCAAAATATGCGCCTTAGATGGGGCTATGTCCCCATAAAATTATTTGAAAATGATGTGCTTGGTTGAGCACCCAGTTGGCAAAACGTAAAATCGATGATTTTCCGATCAAATCGACTAAAAATAAAATCCGAAAAATCACGATTTTTCGAGTTGCTCCAAATGACCTTAGAGGCACATGCCTAGACCAATTGGACCCTCCTGATTCCAATGAGCATACTTTCAGCCCCCCAGCTCCAGCCGTTCTCGAGATATCCGCCCTCAAAGTTGGGAAATTAAAAAAAATAGCAATAAAGGGCTAATAAAATCAAACTTCTGAACGGATGGTCCAATCTCGATGCCGATGGTCTCATTCGATTCAGGAGACTCCAACGGTCCATACCAGACCACACTTGATATACTTCAGAAGACGTTTTAATTTTCGAAATGTTCGAAAATGTTGCGTTTTTTGCAATCTCGATGAAATTCCATTTTGAGAACGCCTCAACCGATTCGGACGAAATTTATAGGGGTCATAGAGGGCCCAAATACAAGCACAATGAGCAATAGTGGGGCCCCGTAGGTGTTCGCGTTTGTGCAGGGGGGCGCAGAGAAGAGAGAAATATTTTGAAAAAAAACGTACCTTTTTCATGAAAAACGCTATAACTCGGGAGTTGTGGGAATACAAGAATCAACGAGTGCTCAAAATATGCGCCTTAGATGGGGCTATGTCCCCATAAAATTATTTGAAAATGTTGCGCTTGGTTGAGCACCCAGTTGGCAAAACGTAAAATCGATGATTTTCCGATCAAATCGACTAAAAATAAAATCCGAAAAATCACGATTTTTCGAGTTGCTCCAAATGACCTTAGAGGCACATGCCTGGACCAATTGGACCCTCCTGATTCCAATGAGCATACTTTCAGCCCCCCAGCTCCAGCCGTTCTCGAGATATCCGCCCTCAAAGTTGGGAAATTAAAAAAAATAGCAATAAAGGGCTAATAAAATCAAACTTCTGAACGGATGGTCCAATCTCGATGCCGATGGTCTCATTCGATTCAGGAGACTCCAACGGTCCATACCAGACCACACTTGATATACTTCAGAAGACGTTTTAATTTTCGAAATTTTCGAAAATGACGCGTTTTTTGCAATCTCGATGAAATTCCATTTTGAGAACGCCTCAAGCGATTCGGACGAAATGTATAGGGGTCATAGAGGGCCCAAATACAAGCACAATGAGCAATAGTGGGGCCCCGTAGGTGTTCGCGTTTGTAAAGGGGGGCCTTGAGAAAAGAGAAATATTTTGAAAAAAAACGTACTTTTTTCATGAAAAACGCTATAACTCGGGGAGTTGTGGGAATACAAGAATCAACGAGTGCTCAAAATATGCGCCTTAGATGGGACTATGTCCCCATAAAATTATTTGAAAATGTTGCGCTTGGTTGAGCACCCAGTTGGCAAAACGTAAAATCGATGATTTTCCGATCAAATCGACTAAAAATAAAATCCGAAAAATCACGATTTTTCGAGTTGCTCCAAATGACCTTAGAGGCACATGCCTGGACCAATTGGACCCTCCTGATTCCAATGAGCATACTTTCAGCCCCCCAGCTCCAGCCGTTCTCGAGATATCCGCCCTCAAAGTTGGGAAATTAAAAAAAATAGCAATAAAGGGCTAATAAAATCAAACTTCTGAACGGATGGTCCAATCTCGATGCCGATGGTCTCATTCGATTCAGGAGACTCCAACGGTCCATACCAGACCACACTTGATATACTTCAGAAGACGTTTTAATTTTCGAAATTTTCGAAAATGACGCGTTTTTTGCAATCTCGATGAAATTCCATTTTGAGAACGCCTCAACCGATTCGGACGAAATTTATAGGGGTCATAGAGGGCCCAAATACAAGCCCTATGAGCAATAGTGGGGCCCCGTAGGTGTTCGCGTTTGTGCAGGGGGGCGCAGAGAAGAGAGAAATATTTTGAAAAAAAACGTACCTTTTTCATGAAAAACGCTATAACTCGGGAGTTGTGGGAATACAAGAATCAACGAGTGCTCAAAATATGCGCCTTAGATGGGGCTATGTCCCCATAAAATTATTTGAAAATGTTGCGCTTGGTTGAGCACCCAGTTGGCAAAACGTAAAATCGATGATTTTCCGATCAAATCGACTAAAAATAAAATCCGAAAAATCACGATTTTTCGAGTTGCTCCAAATGACCTTAGAGGCACATGCCTAGACCAATTGGACCCTCCTGATTCCAATGAGCATACTTTCAGCCTCCCAGCCCCAGCCGTTCTCGAGATATCCGCCCTCAAAGTTGGGAAATTAAAAAAAATAGCAATAAAGGGCTAATAAAATCAAACTTCTAAACGGATGGTCCAATCTCGATGCCGATGGTCTCATTCGATTCAGGAGACTCCAACGGTCCATACCAGACCACACTTGATATACTTCAGAAGACGTTTTAATTTTCGAAATTTTCGAAAATGACGCGTCTTTTGCAATCTCGATGAAATTCCATTTTGAGAACGCCTCAAGCGATTCGGACGAAATGTATAGGGGTCATAGAGGGCCCAAATACAAGCACAATGAGCAATAGTGGGGCCCCGTAGGTGTTCGCGTTTGTAAAGGGGGGCCTTGAGAAAAGAGAAATATTTTGAAAAAAAACGTACTTTTTTCATGAAAAACGCTATAACTCGGGGAGTTGTGGGAATACAAGAATCAACGAGTGCTCAAAATATGCGCCTTAGATGGGACTATGTCCCCATAAAATTATTTGAAAATGTTGCGCTTGGTTGAGCACCCAGTTGGCAAAACGTAAAATCGATGATTTTCCGATCAAATCGACTAAAAATAAAATCCGAAAAATCACGATTTTTCGAGTTGCTCCAAATGACCTTAGAGGCACATGCCTGGACCAATTGGACCCTCCTGATTCCAATGAGCATACTTTCAGCCCCCCAGCTCCAGCCGTTCTCGAGATATCCGCCCTCAAAGTTGGGAAATTAAAAAAAATAGCAATAAAGGGCTAATAAAATCAAACTTCTGAACGGATGGTCCAATCCCGATGCCGATGGTCTCATTCGATTCAGGAGACTCCAACGGTCCATACCAGACCACACTTGATATACTTCAGAAGACGTTTTAATTTTCGAAATTTTCGAAAATGACGCGTTTTTTGCAATCTCGATGAAATTCCATTTTGAGAACGCCTCAACCGATTCGGACGAAATTTATAGGGGTCATAGAGGTCCCAAATACAAGCACAATGAGCAATAGCGGGGCCCCGTAGGTGTTCGCGTTTGTGCAGGGGGGCCTTGAGAAAAGAGAAATATTTTGAAAAAAAACGTACTTTTTTCATGAAAAACGCTATAACTCGGGGAGTTGTGGGAGTACAAGAATCAACGAGCGCTCAAAATATGCGCCTTATATGGGGTTATGTCCCCATAGAATTATATGAAAATGTGCCGCTCAGTTGAGCGCCCAGTTGGGAAAACGTAAAATCGATGATTTTCCGATCAAATCGACTAAAAATAAAATCCGAAAAATCACGATTTTTCGAGTTGCTCCAAATGACCTTAGAGGCACATGCCTAGACCAATTGGACTCTCCTGATTCCAATGAGCATACTTTCAGCCTCCCAGCCCCAGCCGTTCTCGAGATATCCGCCCTCAAAGTTGGGAAATTAAAAAAAATAGCAATAAAGGGCTAATAAAATCAAACTTCTGAACGGATGGTCCAATCTCGATGCCGATGGTCTCATTCGATTCAGGAGACTCCAACGGTCCATACCAGAGCACACTTGATATACTTCCGAAGACGTTTTAATTTTCGAAATGTTCGAAAATGATGCGTTTTTTGCAATCTCGATGAAATTCCATTTTGAGAACGCCTCCACCGATTCGGACGAAATTTATAGGGGTCATAGAGGGCCCAAATACAAGTACAATGAGCAATAGTGGGGCCCCGTAGGTGTTTGCGTTTGTGCAGGGGGGCCTTGAGAAGAGAGAAATATTTTGAAGAAAAACGTAGTTTTTTCATGAAAAACGCTATAACTCGGGGAGTTGTGGGAGTACAAGAATCAACGAGCGCTCAAAATATGCGCCTTATATGGGGTTATGTCCCCATAGAATTATATGAAAATGTGCCGCTCAGTTGAGCGCCCAGTTGGGAAAACGTAAAATCGATGATTTTCCGATCAAATCGACTAAAAATAAAATCCGAAAAATCGTGATTGTTCGAGTTGCTCCAATTGACCTTAGAGGCACATGCCCGGACTAATTGGACCCTCCCGATTCCAATGAGCATACTTTCAGCCTCCCAGCCCCAGCCGTTCTCGAGATATCCGCCCTCAAATTTGGGAAATTAAAAAAAAATAGCAATAAAGGGCTAATTAAATCAAACTTCTGAACGGATGGTCCAATCTCGATGCACATGTCTAGACCAATTGGACCCTCTCGATTCCCTTCACACCCTTCATATGTCAGTTGAAATTTATATTGTGGTGCATTAATGGCATGTGCTTTGATTTTGTAAGATTTTGTGGTGTTTTAATACAGCTGAGTTCGTTTGTATATGAAAAAGTGCTGATCGCAGTTCGGATGTTTTTAAAAGTGTGCCATTGTTAGTTGACCCTAAATGCAAATGTTCGACGCGCGGATAGAAAGATTCTATGGTTCTGACTTATGTATAGCGTGTATTTGCCGTCAGCGTTTCGTAACGCCCCATTGCATCTATCCATTGAAACGGTTTTCGCGTCGCTTTTCAACCCGCACCGCCCCTCGCTCGTTGATGGCCGAGACGTGAGATTGGTATCACCAATGGCCCCATCCAAAGCTCTAGGTGCTAGCTTATTCCGAGGTCGGCGACTAATTCCATTAAAACTAATAAGGGCGAGTTTTCGGTAATTAATTAGAGACGCCGCCGCCGTCCGTGCGTTGACCGGGGCACAATAAGAAGTTGCCCCATTGCCGCAAGTAATGATTACCATAAACGGCACAGATGTTTCGGGTGGCGATAATAGCGGTGCAATACGATCTTGAACGGATCCGGCGGAAGTAGTTTCTTAAGACAGTGATCAAATATCCTGATTGTGTTGAGCGCGTGTCGCACCAACAATGAGCGAAGGCGGAAGAAACGCGCAGATGCCTCTTCATTGTATTATATAAACTTTATTAAAGATCAAGAACTCGAAATCCCTTAGTAATAAAGTCCCGGCCGCCCCACAAGCCCCTGCTCTCCTCGTCTTCGCATTTTAAATAAACACTTATGTTTTGTGTTCGAGGGGGATCCGGCTGCTTTCATACCCTGTGTACGCACTAAATATAATCGAGGAGTAAACGTAGTTATCCAATATTTAAATTACGGAATGAACGGGAGGGTTGTTGCTGTGAAACGGAAGTTGATCGGCTAACCGATTAACCACTAAAAATGACTGTCGGATGTTAGTATTAAATTTACATGAAATTATGTTTGAACGTGTGCCTTTAGCGTGTGCACCGCTCTTTACACCACAAATTCATTTCCATATTCATTCATTATCTTTATATCGCTAATTTTTGTACGTCATGCTCCCCCTTCATCTCGCCCACTGACTAATTGAAAATCCTGAATTTTAAATACCCAAAAAAATAAACGCAGGTTTTTCAAATTTTTGTGAAAATTCTGTAACAACAATACTGCAACAGTAATTAATAAAATGAAATTTATATATTGTCCAATTTAACCGAAATTTGGTACAGTTTATGATTTTTATTAGTAGAACAATTTTAGACGGTGTACAATATCCGCGGTTAAAACAGATGGGCCACCCTTATAAGAATAGTACACAAAAATATTGCACTGTCAAATAGTTGTTTGCCCTATTGTGTTTTGCAAGCCCAATAAGTTTGTCCCAGCAATTCATTAACACCCTGTATAATAATAGACATTAAACTACACTTTCTACATAAAAAAATATTACACCAGTTGCAGTTTGCATTTTTTTTAACACTTGAAATAGCCCAATAGATTAAAAAAAATCCACATGGTTATTAAGAACACAAGAATTAGAAATAGCAAAATTTCGAAATAGAAATAGTTTTACTTCGAAATACTGAATCTATCGAAAATATGGTCTTTGAGTAAAATTAGTAAACGCACTCGACAATTTTTGCAAAAAGTTTAATGAATTTAATTTCGCATTTATTATTTTCCACGTTTGTGATATTTATGACTGGAGGCTTGGGCTTGGGAAGTGCGAATAAATAATGAAAATTTACCATAGTTTAACAGTTTTCTTATTACCATATACATATACATTTATTACCATATACATTAGTAAACAAAATTAGGTTCAAGATTTTGCTCCGGTTCAACGCCCACTTATAGTGCATGTTGTAAGTTATCATTAACGCTATAATTTGTCACCATTTTACTACTAAGAGTTTTGTCACTGTTTGTAACATTGAAAATAGTACGTATAAATGTAATTTGTCATCATTTTCCTACTTTGAGTTTTGTCACTGGTTGTAACATTGAAAATATCTAATGATAGATGTCTAATGACATATTTGTTACTAGTTTTTTACGAGTACCCTGTCAAAATTATTATACAATGTGACATTTTGGCTGACCTTGAATTTGACAACTGATATGTATAATGGATGATCTGTAAGCCAATTTGCAAAATTGTGCACAATTTTTGGAGGAGGTGGAGGTAGCCAGATTTCTTCAGGAAAACTTACATAGTCGCATAGTAGTTAAGTAGTTAAAAGATGAGGAAGTGATTTTGAAGTGTGTATCGTTTGCTCAGCTGTGATGAGGAGTACCAAATATATGATATATGATAGTAATGATGATAGCAGATGTATAAATGAAAACCCGGAGTCGTTCAGAAGTGCAGGAGATCGCGAATAAGTCGGGGATTAAAATTTCGTTCCTTTGTGAGACGTCGCCTCCATGTTCTCGCAATGCGCGTAATACATAGTGAATTGGATTTCTCAGTGCTCGTCGGTTTTCTGGTGCACAGGGTTCGCGCAGAGGGCGAATCGAGCGAGAAAAAATAAAATGCTGTTTTCAGGGGTACATATGATTCGATGTTAAGTAGATCCCCGAATAGTTAAAAGGTAGATGCAGGGTAAATATTTGAGGGAGATAATTACTGCCGCGCCTGGGAGGCGGTGCGAGCTAGTTCAGTCTCGGGGGTTCCGTCAATTGCAAAGGCCGGGGGCTGATCGTTCGATCGCACACCACCAGGCAAACTTGCGCTTCTACGCCGAGTTATACTGGCTATATAGCGATGCCAACCCCTCCACGCTGTGTGCGGTTATACGTTTCAACGGCTATAAGCTGCTACCCCGTAAATATATCCTCTCGCTTCGCATGATGTAATCGCCAATCTGACAACAATATATTTATGCTAGAAACAGGGCACCCTAGATCGCGATGCATCGCCCATCAATCATCATATTGCATTCATTTGTTTAAACGCGACACGTATACAGATATCCTCGCCACTGAAATGTGATACCATCCACTTGTTATTATACTAAATTAATTAGCAATCCAACGCCACATATCCACGCAAAATACTAAATATGTACAGAAATAAACAAAAATGCTTATTAGCTTATGACTGGAAATATAATTGAAGCAATCAAAGTTTTAAACATACCTGTTAAATATTGCTAGTTGATCTCCAAATTAATTTTATGAAATCATTCTAACATCAAATGATTCGTTGCAAAATTCGTCGAAATTACATTTCATAACCATGTGTCATCAATATAATATCATCACATCAATATTAACGAAAGGTTAATCGCAATAATTACAATAACTCCTGTATCACGAAGTCATATTACCTAATAATTACATATTAGAAAATGGTGGATGCGCCGGGATACGACATTTCAGGCGCCTGAAAACGTATACCAACAATGACTCGTTAATAATTAAGAACAATTTATTACAATAAATGATATATTATGAAAAAGTAATAATTTATTACAATAACCGAAAAATACACATAAATAGGTTTATCTACTAATCACAGAAGAGGTAACATTGAAAATAAATCCAAAGTTTTTCATTTTAGAAAACTTTAGAATGCCTCGTTTTATGAATTATAAACAAATTTGGAGAATAGAAATAATGTATGTGATAACCATTATGCATTTTTAGAATGTCTAGAATTTTAGGAATTATAAACAAATTTGGAGAATGGGAAAAATGTATGTGATAACCATTATGCATTTTATGACTTTAATGATCTCGAAATGATTGAGAATTTTCTCGAAATCTTATGAATTATAGAAAAATCTGCACAAATTTCCCTACACGAAATGATATTTTTTTTAAACTCATTGATTTTTGATTTTTTTATATCATGATTTATTCCAACACTGTGTATAGGGAATATCTGAAAATCTCTAAAATGCTTTGTTTTTGCTGTATATATGTTCGTAATATACAGATTTTTTCCAATACCAAACTAGTAAACACTGTAAATTTTCGCATTGATTAATGGAATAAATCCAAGTTTAAATAAACAATACTATTATTGAATAGCCGTCCAAAATATAAATTATTGCTTTTGGCGTAAACCTATTTTAGAAATCAATATCAAATACTAGCAATAGAAATGAAATTTTCATGGAATTTTACCTTACTTTTAAATCTTAATAATTTCAGTAGCAGTATTAACATTTATTCCATATACATATACATATCTACAGCATACGTAATGCATATAATAATAATATAATATTTGTATATAATTTGGAAAATGGGAAAAATGTATGTGATAACCATTATGCATTTTATGAGTTGAATGATCTCGAAATGATTGAGAATTTTCTCGAAATCTTATGTACTATTGAGAAATCTGCAGAAATTTCCCATGGAAATAATCATGATTTATTTGATTTGTTTTAAACTCATTGATTTTTATTTTTTTTAATTTAAAGCATGATTTATTCCAACCCTGTGTATAAGCAATATCTGAAAATCTCTAAAATGTTTTGTTTTTGCTGCATATATGTTCGTAATATACAATTTTTTTCCAATAACAAACTAGTAAACATCTTAAATTTCCGTATTAATTAATGGAATAAATCAAATTTTAAATAAACAATACCATTTTTAAATAGCCGTTCAAAATATAAACACCATATATTTATTACTTTTAGCGTAAAACTGTTTTAGAAATCAATATCAAATTCTAGTAATAGAAATGAAATTTTCATGGAATTTTACCTCACTTTTAAATCTTAATAATTTCAGTAGTAGTATGAATATTTATTTCATATACAGGTACATATCTACAGCATACGTAATACATATAATAATAATATAATATTGATGATATATAGATAGATATATGATATATGATGTGATACATGATATATGGAATGGGCTATCGATTTTTGTCTTTGATTTGATAACATTCTAAGATATATTTGGCAGAAAAGGTATTTCTAGCGACAAAATAATAAAGTCTATGCTCATATGTACGAAGCAAATATTATACCTAATATTAATTTTAAGCAGCGTTGGTGTGATTTAAATCATGATTTAATGATCAAATCATCAAATGACTCTTTTAAATCAAAATTGATATATTTTCTCAATTAATCATTGTTTTTGCACTACTTGTGCATTCCAATAGGTGTATAATTAAAAATATAATGTAACTATAGAGTTACATATAGAATGGCAACAAATCATGATTTAAATAAACTGTTTTTTGTTAACTAAATCGATGATTTAACTCAAAATTGACATTTTTTTTCAATTAATCATTGTTTTTGCACTATTTGTGCATTCCATTAGGTGTATAATTAAAAATATAATGTAACTATAAAATTACATATAGAATGGCAACAAAAAATGATTTAAAACAACTAATTTTTGTTAAATAAATCAATGACTTAACTCAAAATTGACATTTTTTTACATTTAATCATTGTTTTTGCACTATTTGTGCATTCCATTAGGTGAACAATTAAAAATATAATGTAACTATAGAGTTAGAATCAGGGTTGGTATGATTTATATCAATTGATTTAAATCATGACTTAAATCAAATGATTTTTTTAAATAAATCATTGATTCAAATCAAAATTGATATATTTTCTTCAATTAAACATTGTTTTGCACTACTTGTGCATTCCAATAGGTGTAGAATTTAAAATATAATATAACTCTAGAGTTAGCATCAAGGTTGCTAGAGTTAGCATCATGATTTAAATCATGATTTAAATCAACAATTTTTTAAAAATAAATCCTTGATTTAAATCAACTAATTTTTTTAAATAAATCCTTGATTTAAGTCAAAATTGATATTTTTTTTCAATTAATCATTGTTTTTGCACTATTTGTGCATTCCAATAGGTGTACAATTAAAAATATAATGTAACTATAGCGTGCTTTTAAAGCATGCTTTAAAATAGATAATTGGAAGTAAGTCAAATAATTTTCTTCTCTTCTGTTTTTAGTCCATCACATAGCACATATACACCGATTTTTTTTAATCGTCAATTCTTGTTCAAATTCAAGAATTTATTTAAAAAAATCATATCATTTGAATCGTGATGTAAATCAATTGATTAAAATCACATCTAAACTGGCAAAAAGTGATCAGAAATATAAAAAATCAAAACAATCATATAAATCATGATTTATAGTTTTTTTTATAAATAATTGATTTTTGATTGAAAAAAAAACATTATTTATTCCAACTCTGGTTTTAAGCCAAGCACGAATAAACCAACACATTTGAAAATGGAAATCATTTCTCTCATTCAAACCTAAATACATAAGGACAGCTGGCAGCTACATTACAATGATCATCTTATGGTGAATTGAGTTGGACTAGGTTGGGTTGAATTAGGTTAGGTTAGATTACATTATGATATTTTAGGTTACATTAGAATCTGTTAGGTTATATTAAGATAAGTTGTGACAATTAAGAACGAAAATAATGTTCGGCCATTTTATACTGTGTCATTTAACGATTGCGGGAAACGATTGACGACGCCACTGGAACACGTGTCAATACCATGTCATGACATGACATGGTATTGACATGGTTTGTACATGACATGGACATGACCATGTACATGACATGGATTTATTATATGTCGCATAAACAAATGGTTCTCACCCAACTATGACTTTCCAGTCCATGTCAACTCATATCGGGTGTATGGAAAAACCCGTAAGCAAATTGTGTTGGCAGCACTCCAAAGTTTCCAATTACAGTTGTCAACACTGACGTTTTGACAGTTTGGCTGTCACTGTGACAGCGGCGTGCCAATAGCATTATTAAAGCCATCTTCTTGACTATCCCAAAATATTTACAGCAGAACAAGATGCGTACATAATATTAGTAGTCTAACTCAAAACCCAAACTTTTTTTTAGTCCCAATATTTATTGGTTATGTTATTCGACCTCGTTGAAATTATCCCGTACGCCACAGAACAATACCAAGTGAAGAAAAATAAAATCCACGATACCAACATAATTGGCGTATGGTCTTTTGCACCACCCCCGATATAAGCAATATAAAACTGTACGTCCTCACAGTCCATTATGCTTTCAGTATCCGGTAGACGTTGGTTTCTTTGCAGTCGACTCAATTCAAACTCATTGCCGCAAATTTGCGTATTTATTCTGATTGATATTTGATGTGAACCAATTTCCTATCTTATTAAAAATAAGTAAAGTTCAAAAACGGAAGTAATTATGAAATTAATTATTTTAATCGCGTATGATTTTAATATAATTTGTGACTCACCTTAATAAACATTCCCCAAATGGACAAAATATTACCGTCAACATAAATTTTTAAGATTTTTATCGTTCATGCCAAAATCCGGCAACATGAATGAATATTTTACTCAAATGAGCAATCCTATGTTCATTTGTATTTTGCTAGACTGAGCGCATAGTTTGAATTTCTTGTCCCCAGTTATCTGGTTACAAAGCGTTCAAAATCGAAATAGGCATAAATCTACATAATATCACAGTTTTTGTAATCTGGCGATACACATTTTTAAATTATTTATCCATTATGTAATCGCTGATTTGTTAGCGATTGCTGAACAAAATTGTATATCTTTGAGCTAATATTATGTATACAAGGAATCAAATAAACATATAAATAAAACACATTACTTTGTTAGTATCACATAAAATTATTTATTGATTTGTTACTAGTTTCGACTACTTAAGTAATCATTATCAAACAAAATATCTTAAAGATACTCAATCTCAAGATACTATGTTTGATTATGTTTGATATAATTTTATGTGATAAAATTATTTATTGATTTGTTACTAGTTTCGATTACTTAAGTAATCATTATCAAATAGAGTATCTTGAAGATACTCAATCTCAAAATACTCTGTTTGAAAATTACGTAAGTAGTCGAAACTAGTAAAAAATCAATAAATAATTTTATGTGATAAAAACTAGTAACAAATCAATAAATAATTTTATCACATAAAATTATTTATTGATTTGTTACTAGTTTCGATTGCTTAAGTAATTATTATCAAACAGAGTATCTTAAAGATACTCAATCTCAAGATACTCTGTTTGATAATGATTACTTAAGCAGTCGAAACTAGTAACAAATCAATAAATAATTTTATGTGATAATAACAAAGTTATTACCCTGTCAAAATTTTGGCCGACCTTGAATTTGACAATTCATATCTATAATGGATAATCTGTATTAATATTAGAATCTAGAACTATGCCCGCATCCGATGCCAAAATAAATATATAGGATGTAGGGCCAATTTATATCAAGCTTGTAGTTTTGGTACATAAGTTTTTGTTTATTAGTGCTTGTCGTATATAAGAATTAAGGCCGCTTTAAACTTATTAAGTTTTATCAGAAATTTACATAAAATTTCCGTTCCACCAGCTGATACATTTCGAAGTTTTCTCTGAAATTATTGTAAATTTGCATAAAACCTCAATTTCATCAACTATGCGCATTTGACTGCTTCAAGGCGATGAGTGGTATCTTAACGGTTACGGTAATATTCTAGGCGGAAAGACTTATGGTTAGCCATATAATTATACAGGGTGTCCCAAATATAGCTGCAATAATGTACACCAAATAACTCTGCTGTTGGATCGTGCTACAGAAGATACAGATGTAGGTATTTTTTTATGATTGTGGAGTGAAGTTCGAACAGATAAATCAACCTGCTGTGACAAATGGCGATGTGATTGCAATATTTGTCAATCAGGAGTTCTTTGTTTTGGTCGATCCTTTCGTATGGAACTCTGCAAGAGTTGAAAGACACCGTTTGAAGGAAAATTTGGGCAATCGACTTTGATCGCGCTACCACAGAGTGTGCGGCAACTTGACGTAAAAGGTTTTAAATCTCAACTGAAACAAACTCTATTGCGCGAAGCATTCTATACATGTAGTAAATTTTAATTTCGGAATAGTTGTATTTAGACTAACTGAGTTCAAACTTGGTTTAGTAAAACTGAAGTGATGATATACTGACACATACTGCAGATGTATAGGAGCAAAAAGTAATTACGAAAAATGAAAGCTCAGATGTTACCATTGTAGGAAGAGTTGAAAGACACCGTTTGAAGGAAAATTTGGGCAATCGACATTGATCGCGCTACCACAGAGTGTGCGGCAAGTTGACGTAAAAGGTTATAAATCTCAACTGAAACAAACTCTATTGCGCGAAGCATTCTATACATGGAGTAAATTTTAATTTCGGAATAGTTTTATTTAGACTAACTGAGTTCAAACTTGGTTTAGTAAAACTGAAGTGATGATATACTGACACATATTGCATATGTAAAGAGCACGAGTTTGTGGGCGAAGACACCAATATTCCGAAGCACTTCGGAATGGAAATTGAAGTTATGGGTTTGCGAGGTGGGAAATTAAGTGAATTCCACCCTGGCGAAGTGAATACAAGTTAACTGGTTAGTTCGGAATTCGATTAAGGGGGCGCACATAGCGTGTACCATAAGCTGTCTACCTTATCGTGACTGAATTGAACACTCATCGCAAGTACCTGACGTAACTGAGCTTGAACACGTAACCGTACCATCTATATGACTAATTATACAGAGTGTTGCCTTTAAATTTGCCTATTTTAATCAACAACCTCTTTGGCGGGCGCATGCTAGGGCGGTTAATTAAGTTTTTAACATTTAAAAATCTTGGATTGCACAAGTTCAAGTGGGGATCGATTTTCAGGAGGGAATTTCTGCGCGTAATTCTTTTGTTTCTAATAAGGTAGGGGCGAGGGTTTTGTTAATATCCGGCGGCAAAAGAATTATAATTTGCCGCTTGACAAAGGCGCATTCGGGGTACCCTAAACGCAAGGCAGATGTAAAAAGTGCGAGTTGATTTGTCGTAAATAACAAAGTCGAGCGAACGTGATTATGACATATGCTTGTAAATTGAAGAAAACCACAGGGGAACCGAGTCCTGCGGTACGGTGAATAATTGCGCTGCTTTAAATTACGGCCCAATCCATACTGGGGCAGTGTCAACAGACAGACGCATTGTTGAACAAGCGGCAGGACTGCTTCATTGAAATAAGAACGCCCGGGACAATCATTAACCACCGCAGTTCAATACGGACCGGCGCAATTGCGCCAGGACAATGGCGATACAAAAAAGCAGCGGATCTTGCGTGGTCTGGGTTCGTTTGTTTTTACGCCCTGTCGAATGATAAAAATCAAGCGGAGGCGGCTTCTAAGCAGGCGACTTAACGTTTCTGCTGCTGACACCGTTCCGACTTCAAAACCAACTGCTGCGGGACCATTCAACTTGCGGAATTACAATCTCCCGAGTTTTCTTTCACACTCGCGTCACCACAAATGAAAACAAAAATTTCCCACTTGTATCTTTCATTCGCACATCCACTCCATAACATATGAAAAACCTACTACTAAGCTAGAAAATTATATGCTTCCTTACACATACCAAATTGAAAAAAAAAATACATATATAATAAGTACAATACAAATACCTACAGAATTGATCGCGCTACCACAGAGTGTGCGGCAACTTGATGTAAAAGGTTTTAAATCTCAAGCGAAACAAACATTAACTAAACTATTTTTCTTTGAGGTAAAGTACCATTATCCTTTAAAGTACACCAAACAGGTGTCAACACAAGTTGTTCGAAACGTGAAATTATGTGCAAAACTTGAGATATATTGATAAAGATCGACATCTATAGTCAGGGTGACACAATTTGTTCAAAACGTGAAATTATGGGCTTGTGCAAAACTTCAGATATATTGAAGAAGATTGACATCTGTAGTCAGGGTGACACAAGTTGTTCGAAAAATGAAATTATGGGCTTGTGCAAAACTTCAGATATATTGAAGAAGATTGACATCTATAGTCAGGGTGATACAAGTTGTTCGAAACGTCAAATTATGGGCTTGTGCAAAACTTCAGATATATTGATGAAGATTGACATCTATAGCCAGGGTGACATCTATAGTCATATATACAGGGTGTGGCAGAATGGAAACATCTATAGTTAGGGTGACATATATAATCATATATACAGGGTGTGGCAGAATGGAAACATCTATAGTCAGGGTGACATCAATAGTGATATATACTGGGTGTGGCAGAATGGAAGAGTGTTTAAAAATGAGAATAACTCAAATTTTCTTTAAAAAAAGTAATTACGAAAAATGAAAGCTTAGATGTTACCAATGTACAATCCAACGTGCATTTCTGCACTGCTATGCTGCAGCAGGACCACTCCGCGATAAACCCAGAACTCAGCAAGAGTTGAAAGACACCATTTGAAGGTACATTTTGGCAATCGATATTGATCGCGCTACCACAGAGTGTGCGGCAAGTTGACATAATAGGTTTTAAATCTCAAGTGAAACAAACTCTATTGCGCGAAGCATTCTATACAGGACAACTCCGCGATAAACCCAGAAGAGTTGAAAGACACCATTTGAGGGAACATTTTGGCAATCGACATTGATCGCGCTACCACAGAGTGTGCGGCAACTTGACGTAATTTGTTATTTTTCTTTAAGTATTCTTATATAATTCACAAATTCTAAAATTAATATTCTTAATAATATTAACATATCTACAAATTCTGAAGCAATAAAACTTAATATTGCTAGATTATGACGTCGAAGATAACCAATTACAACTAAGTTTTCACGATTTTCCATCACGGTTCTGCTCGGTGTTGTTTTGGAAAAAATAGCAGTAGGATATATAAAAATTGCGCGATATACACATGGAGTGAGTACAGCTGTCTTGTGAATTTCTAATACTATTTTTTTTTGCTGAGTACATATAAAAAATCTCATATATACTTCATAGACAAAAATGAAAATAAGAGATATTATGTCTTATTTGGAGTTGTTACTTTTTGAATCGTATATTTATCGTATAGTATGATCAGCTTCTGAAATCCATACTTTTTTAATCGGCCGATTACTAAATAAATTTTGGGCTTGAGAGTTAAGAGTGTTCTTAGTCTCACAATACTTGAGGAGAATTTGTCAGTTTTGTTTTGTAAAGCGTTACGATTACTAAATAATTTTTGGGCTTGAGAGTTAAGAAAAACACTCTTGTGGAACACTCCTTTTGGGCTTGAGAGTTAAGAGTGTTCTTAGTCTCACAATAGTTGATGAGAATTTGTTAGTTTTGTTTTGTAAAGCGTTACGATAACTAAATAAATTTTGGTGTTGAGAGTTAAGAAGAACACTCTTATGGAACAGTCCTTTTGGGCTTGAGAGTTAAGAGTGTTCTTAGTCTCACAATACTTGAGGAGAATTTGTCAGTTTTGTTTTGTAAAGCGTTACGATTACTAAATAAATTATGGGCCTGAGAGTTAAGAAGAACACTCTTGTGGAACACTCCTTTTGGGCTTGAGAGTTAAGAGTGTTCTTAGTCTCACAATACTTGAGGAGAATTTGTCAGTTTTGTTTTGTAAAGCGTTACGATTACTAAATAAATTTTGGGCTTGAGAGTAAGAAGAACACTCTTGTGGAACACTCCTTTTGGGCTTGAGAGTTAAGAGTGTTCTTAGTCTCACAATACTTGAGAGGAGAATTTGTCAGTTTTGTTTTGTAAAGCGTTACGATTACTAAATAAATTTTGGGCTTGAGAGTTAAGAAGAACCCTCTTGTGGAACACTCCTTTTGGACTTGAAAGTTAAGAGTGTTCTTAGTCTCACAATACTTGAGGAGAATTTGTCAGTTTTGTTTTGTAAAGCGTTACGATTACTAAATTAATTTTGGGCTTGAGAGTTAAGAAGAACACTCTTGTGGAACACTCCTTTTGGGCTTGAGAGTTAAGAGTGTTCTTAGTCTCACAATACTTGAGGAGAATTTGTCAGTTTTGTTTTGTAAAGCGTTACATTTACTAAATAAATTTTGGGGTTGAGAGGTAAGAAGAACACTCTTGTGGAACACTCCTTTTTGGCTTGAAAGTTAAGAGTGTTCTTAGTCTCACAATACTTGAGGAGAATTTGTCAGTTGTGTTTTGTAAAGCGTTACGATTACTAAATAAATTTTGGGCTTGAGAGTTAAGAAGAACACTCTCGTGGGCTTGAAAGTTAAGAGTGTTCTTAGTCTCATAATACTTAAGGAGAATTCGTCAGTTTTGTTTTGTAAATCGTTACGATTACTAAATAAATTTTGGGCTTGAGAGTTAAGAAGAACACTCTTGTGGGCTTGAGAGTTAAGAGTGTTCTTAGTCTCATTATACTTGAGGAGCATTTGTCAGTTTTGTTTTGTAAAGCGTTACGATTACTAAATAAATTTTGGGCTTGAGAGTTGAGAAGAACACTCTTGTGGGCTTTAGAGTTAAGAGTGTTCTTAGTCTCATTATACTTGAGGAGCATTTGTCAGTTTTGTTTTGTAAAGCGTTACATTTACTAAATAAATTTTGGGCTTGAGAGTTAAGAACACTCCTGTGGGTTTGAGAGTTAAGAGTGTTCTTAGTCTCATAATACTTGAGGAGAATTTGTCAGTTTTGTTTTGTAAAGCGTTACGATTACTAACTAAATTTTGGGCTTGAGAGTTAAGAGTCTTTTTAGTCTCATAATACCTGAGGACAGTTTGTCAGTTTTGTTTTGTACAGCGTTGCGATTACTAAATAAATTTTGGACTTGAGAGTTAAGAGCAAGATATGTTTAATATTTAATGCACCAACCGTTTTATTATGAATATGTAATCTTCATAAATAAGCTTTGAACAAATATTGACTCAAGGGGACCGTACAATTTACCCAGTACGACCCTGGCGTATGTGGTAACTCTATAATGGGGATCATTTGACGCCCCCAGTGCTTTCCGCCTAATTTTATGGACTGTTTTAGAACATATGCATACAGCCCTTCGCGTGATACATATGTTCCCTAGCATTATTTTATTAATTGTGGGAAAACGATTTATTTATTCTAATTGGGCACACGCTCAGAACTAATTATGAAGCATATTTACATACGCCCATTTAGATTACTTATATTATACGTTCAATTACATTTTTAAACAATCTCATAGTCGTATCTAATTAAAATAAAATGCCTTGTTTTTTAACGTATTGGTAATTAATGTATAATATTAATTACTACTGTAACAAAACGTTTTATTGTTCCTACAGATTTTGTAAGTAGCAGCAATAATTGTATTGCAGTTTTTGCACAATTGTGTTTTCACATGAAGTTATAACATCCAGATCAATGATTCTCTCTGATCAATTAAAGATATGCGAGTTTAGATCGAAAACATAGTTAGTATGACTGTTCTTATATATCTCTATTTATTGATGAGGTAGATATTTATATGGTATAAAAATTATTTTATAGTTATATAGTTTGTTCAATCCAATTGTAGTGTATTAATATTGAGTGCTGAATGCAGAGATGTAGACAAATGTTTGACATACAAAGGACGGTTTTTCCCTCTACTACCAGCAAATAGTGAACAATTTTCTGCCGATGTGAGACATATTTACACAAGGAAGTAAGAATAGAAAAGTGTAGATGGCTTCAAATTTCTTTCCTTATAACTGTTTCAAACCGACACATAACTGTTTGCTGGCAGCCTATTTGAGCCCATAAGTAAATATAATCTACAACATCCAATAAGTTTAAGAAACTAACATTTTTCAGAAAAGCATATATTAGACGGAATTATAATTTACAATGCAATTGAATTCATTTTTTTTACAAAGAATCTCATGTGCCACATTGTCTTGTTAGCTTTTATAAGACAAATATGATGGTCAACGATTTTCATTTTTCTTTTCGCTGCGGGTTGGTTTTCATGAAAATTCTATGGGGGTCATTGTGAGCCCTACACCGGCCGGCCAATGGCTAGAATAATTCAATTTGAAACCACCCCCGATCGGCGTCACAACCCCTATTGACCTGAATGATGCATATACTTCAATATAAAGCCCATAGGTGTACGGATCATTTCATATACGTCATACTAAATTCCAATTCATTTGAAGTGATTGGTCGCGATAGGTTTAAACATCATTACTAAACCAATTATTTTGCGAATTAGTATTATTATTAGACAAATATTACCATCGATGTTGGCCTCTCGAATGTTAATTAGCCTGCATTCAAAAGATTTTTTGAACCACCGGTTCAAAGGAGTAATGGTTGTGGGTACATTAAAGGCTGCCTGTGTGTGTGTGGAATAGTGCAGTAAGTGTATGAAAGAAAAACGGAGCACGCAAAGGCAAGCAGTAAAACGTTGATAAAATATTCATGACCGGCGGCGTATCACAAGATGACCATCGTATTGGGCTGTGGGTGGACATTTATCTTCTTACACACAGACAGCGGTTAGGTGTGCAGCTAGCTGTCCGTACAACCACCCTTACCCCTATTTTATTCGTGATTTTAAACACGCTATACGATCATAGCTCTTACTCGCGCATAATAAAGTTACTGATTTATTATCCATCATTATCAAAGCACAGTCGAAAAGGAGCCTCTATCTACGTAGCAACTAGAATCGCAAAAAAACACAACACAGCAAGGCTATTCCGGGTATGGATGTAATTGAAACATAACTCCACCATATAAATTCATGCATGAAAACGGTGGAAAACGAATGGGAAGCACCAATTACATTGCACCTGACATTTCAATGCACATTAGGCAGTAGAATTTTTCTGTGATATTAATTATACTACACTGCGATGAAACACTTTTACATAAAAAGCACATTTTTAAGCAACACAAAATCGTTCTTATCTGCACTTGATAAACTACCTTCTAGAAATATACATAAAATACGGCAACTATTTATTACCCTTCTAATAATTCGTTTTCAAAACAAGGACATCACAACCTACAGGTTACAAATCTATGTAATAATATGAGAAAATAAATAAAAACAAAAGTCAAAGCAGAAATTTATTTTTCAGAATATGTATGTAGCTTTCTGCTAATAAATATTATTATTATTATATAAAAATGAAAATTTTCATTAGTAATGATTTTTTTTTTCATTTTAATAGCATTATAAATAATAAAAAATGTAAGTGCATTGAACAAATTTCAGGACTGCCGAACTCAAATCAAACTCAGACTATAGATTATCAACGTTATACGCAAATGTGTACTGCATAATTGCAATATTAGATTGCCTAAACTATTCACAGTAGCAGAAATGCTTCCAGAATAAGTAATACAGTTTTAAGAAATGAACAATACATCTAAAATATTAATGGAAATGCTTCTCCGCGCTTTTTCACTTCGCTCATTTAGTAACTTAAATTAAATAAGACACACAAAGTGAGATTAAACACTGGGTTATCCACCTTAATTATCCTTATGTAGATTAAGTTTTGCTCCGTCGAATTCATAAAAGGGCTGGTGGTTAAATCTTTCTTAAATGCTCTGATTCGTACATTTTTTATATTTGGTGAATAATTAGGTAATTGTTATTATGTGTACAATAATTACTAGTAATAGATTATTACATACGTATGCATATAACAGTATATATTATAAATAATGTTGTTCTTAGTAGAACATTATTTACAACACAATTATCTAATGGCCACACTTTCCAAAGTTGAGAATAAGGTATCAATTAGATATCAAGGTTAGAAACTACTTGCACATTACATGTATAATCTGCTTGTGTAGATAGGAATAGTAAACCATCAGATAACTAAAAATAGAGAAACAAATGCACTTTGCAACGTCTTTACCACAGTATACTGTACTGTACTGTACTGTACTGTACTGTACTGTACTGTACTGTACCACAGTATACTGTGGTAAAAACATAGCAAAGTGTATTGGTTTTAAAACCTGAGAAACAAATACACTTTGCTATGTTTTTACGACAGTATACTGTGGTTTACAGTATACACAGTATACCACAGTATACTATTAAAATAGTATATATACTATTAAAATAGTGAGTACAAACTTGTAGATGATTTTAAACCTTATGACGAGCTTCTCCTTTCTAGTGTCCACTATTCTGAATTACAAATGACTAATCTGAATTACACTTGTTGCTTTCTGAAATGCAATTGACTAATCTGATTTACATTTCACGTTGTCTGAATCAAATTGACTAATCTGAATTAGATTTGACGCTTTATGAGTTACAATTGACTAATCTGATTTACATTTGACAGTTTATGAATTACAATTGACTAATCTGATTTACATTTCACGTTGTCTGAATCAAATTGACTAATCTGAATTAGATTTGACGCTTTATGAGTTACAATTGACTAATCTGATTTACATTTGACAGTTTATGAATTACAATTGACTAATCTGATTTACATTTGACGCTTTCTGAATTATTTCATAAAAATAGTGAGTACAAAGTTGTAGATGATTTTAAACCTTGTGATGAGCTTCACCTTTCTAGTATAGAGTATTCTGAATTACAAATGACTAATCTGAATTACATTTGTTGCTTTCTGAAATGCAATTGACTAATCTGATTTACATTAGACGTTTTCTGAATTACAATTGACTAATCTGAATTGGATTTGACGCTTTATCAGTTACAATTGACTAATCTGATTTACATTTGACGCTTTATGAATTATAATTGACTAATCTCATTTACATTCGACGTTTTCTGAATTACAAATGACTAATCTGAATTACATTTGTTGCTTTCTGAAATACAATTGACTAATTTGATTTACATTTGACGGTTTATGAATTACAATTGACTAATCTGATTTACATTTGACGTTTTCTGAATTACAATTGACTAATCTGATTTACATTTGACAGTTTATGAATTACAATTGACTAATCTGATTTACATTTGACGTTTTCTGAATTATTTCATCAAAATTGTGAGTACAAACTTGTAGAAGATTTTAAACCTTGTGATGAGCTTCTCCTTTCTAGTATCCAGTATTCTGAATTACAAATGACTAATCTGAATTACATTTGTTGCTTGCTGAAATACAACTGACTAATCTGATTTACATTAGACGTTTTCTGAATTACAATTGACTAATCTAAATTGAATTTGACGCTTTATGAGTTACAATTGACTAATCTGATTTACATTTGACGTTTTCTGAATTACAATTAACTAATCTAAATTGGATTTGATGCTTTATGAGTTACAATTGACTAATCTCATTTACATTTGACGTTTTCTGAATCAAATTGACCAATCTGAATTAGATATGAAGCTTTATGAGTTACAATTGACTAATCTGATTTACATTTGACACTTTATGAATTACAATTGACTAATCTGATTTACATTTGACGTTTTCTGAATTACAATTGACTAATCTAAATTGGATTTGACGCTTTATGAGTTACAATTGACAAATATCATTTATATTCGACGTTTTCTGAATTACAATTGTCAAATCTCATTTACATTTGACGTTTTCTGAATTATTTCATAAAAATAGTGAGTTCAAACTTGTAGATGTTTTCAAACCTTGTGATGAGCTTCTCCTTTCTAGTGTTCAGTATTCTGAATTACAAATGACTAATCTGAATTACATTTGTTGCTTTCTGAAATACAATTGACTAATCTGATTTACATTTGACGTTTTCTGAATTAAATTGACTAATCTGAATAAAATTTGACGCTTTGTGACTTACAATTGACTAATCTGATTTACATTTGACGCTTTATGAATTACAATTGACTAATCTGATGCACATTTGATGCTTTATGAATTATAATTGACTAATCTGATTTACATTTGACGTTTTCTGAATGACAATCGACTAATCTGAACTATATTTGACGCTTTATGAGTTACAATTGACTAATCTGATTTACAATTGATTGATTCACAAGGTTTAAAAACGAACTACTAATTTTTACTCACAATTTTTATAAAATAGACGTACAGCTTTTGCAAGAAACATTACTCTTCATAATCCTTCAAAAAACTATCACCTAACCTTGGCGATTAATTTATGTAAGAGGTTTTCGTACAGTCATCATTGTAGTATTCTGAATTACAAATGACTAATCTGAAATACATTTGTTGCTTTCTAAAATCCAATTGACTAATCTGATTTACATTTTATGTTTTCTGAATCAAATTTACTAATCTGAATTAGATTTGACGCTTTATGAGTTACAATTGACTAATCTGATTTACATTTGACGCTCTATGAATTACAATTGATTAATCTGATTTACATTTGACGTTTTTTGAATCAAATGGACTAATCTGAATTAGATTTGACGCTTTATGAGTTACAATTGACTAATCTGATTTACATTTAACGCTATATGAATTACAATTGACTAATCTGATTTACATTTGACGTTTTTCTGAATTACAATTGACTAATCTAAATTGGATTTGACGCTTTATGAGTTACAATTAACAAATCTCATTTACATTCGACGTTTTCTGAATTACAATTGGCTAATCTGATTTACATATAACGTTTTCTGAAATAGAATTGACTAATCTCAGTTAAATTTGATGCTATCTGAATTACAATTGATGGTTTCTAAATTACTATTGGAAATAGTTTGTCAATTGGAAATGGTTTGTCAATTCTAAATCGTTTGTGAATTGGAAATGGGTTGCCACCTGAAAATCCTTTGTCAATTCAAAATGGTTTGTCAATTGGAAATTGTTTGTCAATTGGAAATGGTTTGTCAATTGGAAATGGTTTATCAATTCGAAATGGTTTGTTAACTGGAAAGCCTTTTGTAAATCAGACAGATGATGTCTGTTTTCCCCAAGGCAGTGGCTGCATTTATGGTTGTTTCTGACACTAATATGTGTAAAATTTTGTGGTTCGGACATATGGTACGAATGAAGGATAACAGGAAAGTGAAAACTATCTGGAAGGCAAGAGTTGACCCGAAAAGGAAAAGAGGAAGACTAAACAGGAACTGGAATGGAGAAATAGCCAAGGCGCTAGAACGCAAAGAGACCAACTGGAGGCAAGCAGAAATGGTTGCAAAGAACCCAGAACCATCAAGGATGAAGAAATCTACGCCTTGACTCCTCGAAACCGTAAGGTACAAGAGAATCCGCTTATGGGGAGATACAGATTTTGTTGGAAGTCAAAATTTTGAAGCTATCCAATACTTTAATTAGATTCTAAATCTATAGAACAGTTATGTACAACTGTGCTCGATAATTTCAAAATTTCTACGCAAGAGATTGATAAATGAAACCTTGGCTATCATAGAATATAGATGTAAAGGAAGATGCAAGGATAATATTTTTTTCTAATTTACTAGAATAAAGGCAATGTTTGTCGAGTACATTTTATGCAATGAGAAAAGTTGTAGTATTAAATTTTGATGCAGTTTATGTGGGAGAAAAATTGTGAAAAGTCCCTTGCGGTGAATAAGTGACTTCCCTATAGCGTGTTCTAAAATGTGATATGGCAGCATCTGTATTCTAGTGTAAATCACATGGCGTCAAGCTTCTAACAGTTGGTTATAGAATTTATGGCTTCCTTGTAGATTAGCGGATTAATTGAAGCGCACCTAGGTTGTTTTACAGGGCTTTTACACTTTTTACAGATGATTACCATTTTCATTAGCATATAACGTCGTAATTACAGGTTGCTGTGGGGATTTCTTTGCTGAAAAATTACGGCCACACGGTCTATCAAGAGCGGTAAAGGAGCAGCTTGCAATATTTCGTCTGCCCAGCATTAATGGCTCGTATTTAGCGGGGAAATTGTGGCGCATTTTTCCTATTTTTCAGCAGTGCGCTTTCAATTCCAATTCGACCTGGTGGAGCATTCCCCTGGGCAAATATTGATCGTGTTATCAATTAATTAATTTAAATGCGTGGCGATGAACGGGTCGCGTTATGGACGAGATTATAATATATAAGTATTTTCCGAACGAAGGGGGAGAGCTGAACGTTTACATACCGTGCCAAGCTCGAGCGAATTTATACAGTTTGTAAACATATCAAGTCACACTCCTAATTGCCCCCTTTTTACACCGACAAATTAACTGGTTAGTAAATAGTTGAGTTTATTACACAATTATTATTTAGCATGCTTTATGATCTATGAAATTGCCCTTAATTCTTTCCTGGAAATGTGTGAGCCATCCAATTTACTTTATTTGCATACCAGCTGCAAGCGCTAATTGCATGCACTTTGTAACGTGTGAACTTCCTATAAAATAATAGATAAATTCCAATAAATCACTCAATAGCTCATGTTTTATGCATAGCCTCTCATCAGTGCCCAATTAATGTATTGATACAGTTTCTTTGTAGCCAATATACCATATTTTCCATTGTTCAATTATTAATGTGTTTATTACGTAAGACAAACAAAGTGCACACATATTTATACTATGAACAATGGGCCCTAGTATATGTATACACACAAAACTTAAACAAATATTGATTGATTCATAATACCTTTAAGTGGCCGGTGCATTAGGGTCGGCATGGCCCTTCTAGATGCTTTTATTTTTTCCGGCGTGGAGTGCCTTTCAAAGGGCCGGTTGCAATTTTTACAGAGGAAAAGCGGCCGATTCTTCGCCGGCTTGGGGCACGTCGCACAACAAAAACATCACTTAAAACAACAACAATGAGCCAGGGATTCATAAAGAAAGGCGGTCGGGAATTATTTATGCCCATTGCGGCGAAATAATTATTTTCGTGCACGCGTTAACGGTTTGATTGGCATTATTTTCATATTTGCACACATCATACAAACAAACAAATACACCTGTTTCCGTTTCGACCTTACGCGAATTATTTCCAAAAAAAATAAATTGATTCAAACATTCAAAATAAATTATCAACCTCCAGGCATTGACTTAATAGTCCAACGCAAACCATAAAATCTCTATTTTTAGCCCACATACTGGACGAACACAATTCCTCTCTATTACTTTTAATCCAGTCACATTGTTAATTTAAAAGTTTTTAATGCCATTTCTCATGTCATCACTTATCTGCCATAATACCATTTTATCTACCATAAAATCACTATTACCCCACAAACAGGACGAACGCAATTCCTCTCTATTACTTCTAATCCAGTCCCATTAATTTGACAGTTTTTAATGCCATTTCTCATGTCATCAAATAATGTGTCAATTATTTTATCCTTCGCGTTTAGTTGTTACTATCTATTTTTCACATTATTCCATCTCCCGGAGTGTTCCATTGATCATTACCGTTTGCCAATTAACTTGTTCGGTTTGCATTTGTATTTGCATTCCGCATACCACCTCTTGTGCTTTCGCTCTGTTTGCCTAATCGATTGTCAATTACTTTTGTCCTTCACTTTTGCTTGTTAGTGTGTTCAATTTGCCATTTGCATTTGTCACGTTCGCCATATGTATCTGCCAAATTATTTCGTCTCTCGTTATTCACAATTTCCCCCATAAATGTTTGAATTGGTATGTCATATTATTCGGAACTTGTATTTTCACTGGGCCTATTTATTTTTTCGCATCGTGTTTCACTTTTACTTATTGGGCTATTTAATATTGCATTTGGATATTTTAACTCTCTCGTTTGTCATTTGTCACATATTTCTCTTAGTGATTGTTTAATTTCGCCAATTTATGGGTTCAGTTTGTCACCACTTGTATTTGTCACGTTTGCCATATGTATTTGCCAAATTATTTCGTCTCTCATACTGTACCATTCAGAATTTCCCCCATAAATGTATTCCGTTTGAATTGGTATGTCATGTTATTCGGCATTTGTGTTTTCACTGTGTCTATTTATTTTTTCGCATCGTGTTTCACTTTTTCTTATTGGGCTATTTAATTTGGCATTTGTGTTTGTTTACTTTCTCGTTTGTCATTTGTATTTGTCACATACTTGTTTTACAAATTTTACTAAGACAAGATTTTGCTTTAATTACTTTCATTTTTGCCAGTTTATGGGCACAGTTTGTCACCACTTGTATTGGTCACGTTTGCCATATGTATTTGCCAAATTATTTCGTCTCTCATAGTGTACCATTCAGAATTTTCCTTTGGCAATAAATGTATTCAGTTTGAATTGGTGTGTCATGAACTATTAATCTCCCCTTAATAATCCGTTATTCGGTACTTGTATTTTCACTGTGCCTATTTATTTTTTCGCATCGTGTTTCACTTTTTCTTGTTGGGCTGTTTAATTTAGCATTTGCGTTTGTTAACTTTCTCGTTTGTCATTTGTATTTGTCACATACTTCTCTTACTAATAGAAGATTTTACTTTGATTAGTTTCATTTTAGCCAGTTTATGGGTTCAGGTCGTCACCACTTGTATTTGTCACGTTTGCCATACGTATTTGCCAAATTATTTCGTCTCTCATAATGTACCATTCAGAATTTTCCTTTGGCAATAAATGAATTCAGTTTGAATTGGTGTGTCATGAACTATTAATCTCCCCTTAATAATCTGTTATTTGGTACTTGTATTTTCACTGTGTCTATTTATTTATTCGCATCGTGTTTCACTTTTTCTTGTTGGGCTATTTAATTTGGCATTTGTGTTTGTTAACTTTCTCGTCTGTCATTTGTATTTGTCTCGTTTGTCATTTGTATTTGTCACGATTTCTCATAATGATCGTTCAATTTTTGCCAGTTAATGGGTTCAGTTTGTATGTTTGTTTTGTAAGGGTGTTGTATGTTTGTATGTTTGTATGTCCACTTGTATTTTTGATCTGCTTATGTAATCATTTGTCACTTCCTTTTGGTCAATCATTCTTGCCTATTATTTTCAACTGTCCAAGAGAGAGAACAATCTTTATTAGACCATTGGCCCTCGGCTTTTCTGCATGCCTATTCAATGTGTTTGTATTTTTAACGTTTTTACATAAAACAACAAAACAAAGAAAAATACAATTGTTTTTTTTTTGTATGTATTGTTTGTTTTTTTGTATGTATTGTTTCATTATTTTGTCTCAGATATACTATTAATCATTAACCAACAAAATCAAAACAAACAAAAATACAACTGTTTGTTTTGTTGTATGTATTGTTACATTATTTCGTTTTAGAGATACAATTAATCATTAACCAACAAAATCAAAACAAATGAAAATACAACTGTTTGTTTTGTTGTATGTATTGTTACATTATTTCGTCTCAGAGATACAATTAATCATCAACCAACAAACTCAAAACAAACAAATTTACAACTGCTTGTTTTGTTGTATGTATTGTTACATTATTTCGTCTCAGAGATACAATTAATCATTAACCTTTTGCCAGTAATTCTATTCAGTTTGAATTGGTACCTGCCAAGTAATTTTTTGAATTTTCACTTATTTTGTTCTATTGTTACTTGCTTTCGACTGACGAAACACAAAAGTATGTCACCCATGTATATGCCTCTCGCCCACTTAAGGCACCCATTGCGTGTCAGTCGATATAAAGGTTCAACATATCGCCCGCTTTTATGTTTTCTGTATCCGGCGGTAGTTGCTTCACAATATGCGTACAAATTATATAACATTATTGTAACTCCTTGTTTTGTTACGTTAGGATAGGTTATGTAATGAATTATTGTAACTCTTTGTTTGGTTAGGTTAGGTTAGGTTATGAATTATGTTAACTATGTGTTTGCTTAGATTAGGTTAGGTTAGGTTATGTTATGAATTATTGTAACCCATGTATATGCCTCTCGCCCAATTGAGGCACCCATTGCGTGTCAGTCGATATAAAGCTTCAACATATCGCCCGCTTTTATGTTTTCTGTATCCGGCGGTAGTTGCTTCAGACTATGCGTACAAATTAAATAACATTATTGTAACTTTTTGTTTGGTTACGTTAGGTTAGGTTAGGATATGAATTATTGTAACTCGTCGTTTGGTTAGGTTAGGTTAGGTTAGGTTATGAATTATGTTAACTCTTTGTTTGCTTAGATTAGGTTAGGTTAGGTTATGAATTATCGATTATATTATATATATCGAAATATTCGATTTTGCTTCGAAATAATCCAATACAATTATGTATATCAGAAAATGTCATAAAATTTCCTCGCACGTTGAAAAACAAACAAGCAACATAACCTAGACCGTGGCTCTCAATGGGGGTCTTATGACCCTCTAGGGGGTCATGTCGTATTTCTTGGGGGGCAAGAATAAAAACGCAATTTTGGGGTGCCAAGGCAACTTCTGAATAGGTAAAATTCCCGAGAAATCCGCTTCAAACTTACATATTGCCTTGAGTTTTGAGTTTTCTTGAATTACGTTGTACTTTTATCGTCTAGATTCGAGTTCGATTTTGCTTCGAAACAATTTAATACAATAATGTAAATCAGAAAATTTTATCCAATTTCCTCGCACATTGAAAAACAAACAACCAACATAACCTAGACCGTGGTTCTCAATGGGGGTCTTATGACCCTCTAGGGGGTCATGTCGTATTTCTTGGGGGCCATTAATAAAAAAACGCAATTTTGGGGTGCCAAGGCAACTTCTAAATAGGCAAAATTCCCGAGAAATCTGCTTCAAACTTACATATTGCCTTGAGTTTTGAGTTTTCTTGAATTACATTGTACTCTTTGTCTAGATTCTCGTTCGATTTTGCTTCGAAACAATTTAATACAATAATGTAAATCAGAAAACTTCATCCAATTTCCTCGCACGTTGAAAAACAAACAAGCAACATAATCTAGACCGTGGTTCTCAACGGGGGTCTTATGACCCCATAGGGGGCATGTCGTATTTCTTGGGGGGCACTAATAAAACGCAATTTTGTTATGCCACGGCAATTTCTGAATAGGCTGCAACATTCCCGAGAAATCCGCTTCAAAGTTATATATTGCCTTGAGTTTTGAGTTTTAGCTTGAATTACGTTGAATTATTTTCGTACAGATTCTTGTTCGATTTTGCTTCGAAACAATCTAATACAATAATCTAAATCAGAAAATTTCATCGAATTTCCTCGCACGTTGAAAAACAAACAAGCAACATAACCTAGATCGTGGTTCTCAATGGGGGTCTTATGACCCTCTAGGGGGTCATGTCGTATTTCTTGGGGCCCATTAATAAAAACGCAATTTTGGGGTGCCAAGGCAACTTCTAAATAGGCAAAATTCCCGAGAAATCTGCTTCAAACTTACATATTGACTTGAGTTTTGAGTTTTCTTGAAGTTACGTTGTACTTTTTTCGCCTAGATTCTCGTTCGATTTTGCTTCGAAACAATCTAGTATAATAATGTAAATCAGAAAATGTCATCCAATTTCCGCGCACATTGAAAAACAAACAAGCAACATAACCTAGACCGTGGTTCTCAATGGGGGTCTTATGACCCTCTAGGGGGTCATCTCGTATTTCTTGGGGGCCACTTTATTAGTGGCCTTTATTAGTTTTTATTAAACTCAATTTGTGGGGCCAAAGCAACTTCTGAATAGGCTGCAAAATTCCAGAGAAATCCGCTTCAAAGTTACATATTGCCTTAAATTTTGAGTTTTCTTGAATTACATTGCACTTTTTTCGTTTAGATTCTTGTTCGATTTTGCTTCGAAACAATCTAATACAATTATGTATATCAGAAAATGTCATAGAATTTCCTCGCACGTTGAAAAACAAACAAGCAACATAACCTAGATCGTGTTTTCAATGGCGGTCTTATGACCCTCTAGGGGGTCATGTCGTACTTCTTGGGGGCCATATAGCCCCCTAGGGGGTCATGCCGTATTTCTTGGGGGTCACCAGTAAAAACGCAACATTGTGGGCCACAGAAACTTTTGAATAAGCCGCAAATTTCCGCCTTCAAACTTCCTCAAAGAAATCAGCCTTCAAACTTAAAAAAAAATTAAATATCGATTCTATTCTAAAAACCGACGGTACAATCTGCTTGCCGTTAGTTTCATTTGGCTCTTACGGGTTAAATAAGATCAAGGTAGGTATATTTGCTATGATTTCAAATTTGCGAAATTTTCAGCTTTTCGTGTTTTTTCCAATTCGATGAAATTCCAGATCGAAAACGCCTCGATAGATATCACCGCGATTTAGACAGATTTGGACAGAGTATGGACCCCTAGGCAAGTAAAATGTGAAGAAATGAAAAAAGTCCGACCCCTAGGCAAGTAAAATGTGAAGAAATGAAAAAAGTGCAACGCCTAGGCAAGTAAAATGTGAAGAAATGAAAAAAGTCCGACCCCTAGGCAAGTAAAATGTGAAGAAATGAAAACAGTCCAAGTATTTTGCGATTATTTGTATTATTTTCTTACTGCTTGTTTAATTATGTACGATTATGTCGATGAAAATCTTAAAACAATATTTGAAAATTACGGAAAACTTATTGGGCTTACTTATAACCTCGATAATTTGCTAAAATTATTGATGAGTGCATTTTTTTCTTAAAGTTGTAATTATTATTAATTAATTTCAATTGTTTTTTAATGGTGGAGGCGCCGGGTTCAAGAATTTTAGTTTGTAATTTTTACACGGTAAAAGTAGTTTTTAGTTTTGAAATGTATTCGAATATACTTAAGGGGGTGGGGGTGTACTATTTCGAAGTGATCCACGTGTAAAAAAAGTTTAGAAACACTAATCTAGATAACTTACTTCGTATAAGTATTTTTCTTGTCTTTGCTGATCTTTCTTGTATGATTATAATATTTGTAATTTTTACGTTTGCTCATTTACAGTAAAGAAATTGAAAGCAAATTTCGAATCTATACGAAAATTGACAGATATAATGTAATTCAAGCTTTATTGAAAATTGTTGATTTTAAACTGAATCCATTGTGAATATGAATATTATAAAGTATTAGTTCTTTTAATAATTCTTCTAAGTAGTTTTCTTAGATTGTAGATTCAGATTGTGTGTCAATTGTGTATCGTATAAAATTGGCCACTTAATGTAGATATAATTCATCATATCAGATCCCATTTATCAGGATGCTCAGTAAAGACCACATACTTGATATTTATTCCCAAGGAAACGTGAGTAAATCACCGGTGACACATTTTGATCGCGCTCAAATATTAAGATACACATTAGGCCCTCATTTGAATAATTTATGGGCCGAGGAGTTTCCTGCTCTAAATCATAGCTATGCGCTCGAGGAAATGATATATAACCATTAAATTAAATACATATTTTCACACCGCACCGATAATATCTGATTGCGTACGTGTATATTGTTCGCAGCGATCACGAATTATCATATTAAATCAAGTCACCACGCAACGTGCACATATATGTTTAGATAATGAGCCCTGATAGCGACAAATTAATTACTTACTTAAGCGTAACTGAAAATTCCCACTGTCACAATTAATGTAGGCAAGGGGGTTATTTGTCATGGGGCTTATAAAACACAACTAAATTTCAGCATTTAAATGAGTGCATAAAAATATCAATAGTGCAAGTTAATTTTATTAACGATATCACTTTTTGGCGATACGTAGATTTGAAATCGCCGTTGCAATAAAACAGAATTGCAGATATTTTTGGTAAGTACAAATAATAATAATTATATAAATCTTACGGATTCCGAATGAAATTTGCATGCTTAACAGATTTTACAACTATTGCGGCTTACATTATTGTATCAAAATTAGTGCAACTTGGTTGAATTTTATATGTTTTGCATATGTATCGCTACATTATTTTTTTATAAAAGCAGAATACATGTTTCAGTAGGTATTTGTTGCTTCATTCATTTATTATCTTTGTACACCGACATATGATAATAAAAATGGTTGCAAATGTACAGTTTGCAAAGTAATTTCTGTATGGCTAGGTTAGGTTAGGTTAGGTTTGGTTAGGTTAGGTTAGGTTAACGATAAAAAAGTCTCAAAAATGAATTAAAATCCCATTTCCAATATTGAAGCATAGTTAAAGTAGTAGTTTAGTATTTACACCGAGTACAATTTACTATTTGGACAACTTATAACATAACATAACATAACATAACATACACATAAAAATACACGTAAAATAAACTGAAATAAGTATTGTTTGTATATTTTTAACAAGAAGTTAGATTGAGGATTTGATAAAACAAGTCTCAAAAATGAATTAAAATCTCATTCCCAGTATTGAAGCATAGTTAAAGTAGTAGTTTTGTATCTATACTGAGTACAATTTGGACAACTGATAACAATTGCTAGAGTCATCAGTTCGAAAAAAAATGCTGTTAGTCATTTCTAAGAAGAATATATTCAGGTGGTATTGATTTTTATATTTGAGCTGCAGTTTTGAATTATACAATAACTTACAATAACATACGAACATTTACAATATGGATGCATCTATGGATAAATCGTAACCTAATATATTTTTTTTTATATTTGAGCTGAAGTTTTGAATTATACAATAACTTACAATAACATACAAAAATTTACAATAACATTGTAGCCTTATTGAAAGAATTTTGCTTAAGTAATCATATTATCTTTATAATCGGATCAAAAATATAATCACTACAAATTGATGTTTACTGATTTATTACAATATTCTTTTACAGAACAAATTTGTATTTCACGTGTAGCTATTATTTATTACACTTTATAAAATCTAACAATGGTGGTTCTTGGGAATTGATGTTTACTGATTTATTACAATATTATTATGTATTTCATATGCAGCTATTATTTATTACACTTTCCAAAAGATGGTTCTTGGGCCAATGTAAATGTTCATGCTATTTTCTTTTATAAGCTTGTGCTTTCTGTGAAGCTACTGCACTTCCTATAATTGTAATGTTCCCCTAACTCAATTAATGGAGATACTTGGACTAAAGTAAATATTCTCGGTTTATCTTTAACTTACACTCGGATTCAAACTGATTTCAAGCTCTAATTGAGTATATTTTGTTTTCTAAAGATTTCTAAAGATTTAAGTATCAGTGTATTGTATTGTACGTATTGTACGACATTTTATTAGAAATTTCTACATTTTCCTTAGTAATTACGAAATTTTGTTGCAAATTGTAAAAAGTTCATAAGAATAAGATTTAATGATTAATTAATGTATGTTACATCATAAGAATTTTCATAGAAATTTCTGCATCTTCCCTTACAAATTACAAAATGTTATTACTAATTTGCAAAAAGTTCATCAAACTATAAAGTTTTCATGGATATTTCTACATTTTCCCTTACAAAATTCTAAATTTTATTACAAATTGCAAATAGTTCATCAAACTACAAAATATTGATAGAAAGGTCTATATTTTCCATACAAATTATGTATTATGTAACTACAACATTTTCACAGAAATTTCTACATTTTCCCTTACAAATTACGATTTTTTTTTACAAATTGCAAAAACTACATCAAACCACAACATTTCATAGATATTTCTAAATTTTCCTTACAAATTACAAAATTTTATTACAAATTGCTAGAAGCTCATCAAGCTATAAAGTTTTAATAGATATTTCTACATTTTCCTTACAAATTACGAAGTTTTATTACAAATTGCAAAACGTTCAT
Organism: Othius punctulatus; assembly: GCA_951805005.1. Taxonomy (NCBI): domain Eukaryota; kingdom Metazoa; phylum Arthropoda; class Insecta; order Coleoptera; family Staphylinidae; genus Othius; species Othius punctulatus. The sequence continues at coordinate 36,879,174 of OX638147.1, read as the reverse complement.
CAAACCACAACATTTTCATTGAAATTGTATCATTTTGATTGTAAATTGACTGGTATTGCTGGCAAAGTAAAGAATTAAATTGAATTGAATTGAATTACAACGAATTTTTAATTTCTATTGGAACTTACATAATTTTCATTAGACTTAATTTTTAAAAATCACAAAAATTTCATTAATTACAAACATGCGAATTTTTAGTTGAAAATTATAACGACTTTCCTCGCAAGCAATATTTTTTTACAAAATTTTGTAGAAATTTGCAAAAAAATATAATCGAAGGGCGACATAAGAAAATCCTAGTTCAATATTCAAAAAAGGTGCCGCGAGTCGAAAATTTTTGGGAATTACGGCTTTAATACATTTATAAATTTAAAATTGATTGATATAAATTAATTGAGAGTGAATATGTTTCATCAGCAAAAATGTTACTTCTTTTAACAAATATGTTTATCTGTAGTTAAATGTATGTTTTTTTTTTGTATTATTTTACAATTACTTTTGTAGTTATTCCTCATTTTATAGCAAATTTGTATTTTATGTATGGTTACTGCTATATTACCTTAATATTTACTTTAGCCCAAGGCCAATAATGAAAATCTTGGGCCAAATAACATTGTTTTCGGTATTATTTCGAATTTAAAATTTGATTTGTATAAATTTTGTTTCATATGCAAGTGCCATAGAATTAACACCTTATTTCTTATAATACATGTAATTGTACCACTGAAAACTTAAATACATGTTTCTTTTGAATAATCTTGGGCCAAATAACATTGTTTTCCATATTATTTCGAATTTAAAGTTAGTATAAATTTCATGTTTCATCTACAATTGCCATAGAATTAACACTTTTTTTTCTTATTATGTATCACTGAAAACTTGGGCTAAATCGTGTTTCTTTTGAATAATTTTAGGAAAAAATAAACAGTCTTGTAACAGATAATTTTTGTATCTAGATACAAATACAGATACTTCAGAAAAAATGTATCTAGATACAACTTTAAGTACTCAATCAAGAATGTATCTAGATACATATCTAGATACTTGAAGTGTATCTAGATACTGTATCTAGATATATGTATCTAGACATATGACTGCAAATAACATTGTTTTCGGTATTATTTCGAATTTAAAGTTAGATTAATATACATTTTGTTTCATCTGTAATTGCCATAGACCTTATTTCTTATAATACATATAATTGTACCCCTGAAAACTTGGGCTAAATCGTGTTTTTTTGAATAATTTTGGGCCAAATAACCAGTCTTGTTACAGATATTTTTTTTGTATCTAGATACAAATACAGATACTTCAGAAAAATGTATCTAGAAATAATTTTAGGTACTCAAGCATAAATGTATCTAGATACGTATCTAGATACTTGAAATATATCTAGATACAGTATCTAGATATATGTATCAAGACATATGCACTGCAAATAACATTGTTTTCGGTATTATTTCGAATTTAAAGTTAGTATAAATTTCATGTTTCATCTACAATTGCCATAGAATTAAGACCTATTTTCTTATAATACATATAATTGTACCACTGAAAACTTAAATACATGTTTCTTTTGTATAATCTTGGGCCAAATAACATTGTTTTCGGTATTATTTCGAATTTAAAGTTGAAATAAATTTCATGTTTCATCTACAATTGCCATAGAATTAACACTTTTTTTCTTATAATACATATAATTGTACCACTGAAAACTTGGGCTAAATCGTGTTTCTTTTAAATAATTTTGGGCCAAATAAACAGTCTTGTAACACATACTTTTTTGTATCTAGATACAAATACAGATACTTCAGAAAAAATGTATCTAGATACAACTTTAGGTACTCAAGCAAGAATGTATCTAGATACTTGAAATGTATCTAGATACTGTATCTTGATACATGTATATGCACTGAAAATAACATTGTTTTCGGTATTATTTCAAATTTAAAGGTAGTATAAATTTCATGTTTCATCTACAATTGCCATAGAATTAACACTTTTCTTCTTTTAATACATATAATTGTACCACTGAAAACTTCTAAATCGTGTTTCTTTTGAATAATTTTGGGCCAAATAAACAGTCTTGTAACAGATACTTTTTTTGTATCTAGATACAGATACAGATACTTCAGAAAAAATGTATCTAGATACAATTTTAGATACTCAAGCAAGAATGTATCTAGATACTTGAAATGTATCTAGATACTGTATCTAGATACATGTATCTAGACATATGCACTGCAAATAACATTGTTTTCGGTATTATTTCGAATTTAAAGTTAGTATAAATTTTATGTTTCATCTACAATTGCCATAGAATTAACACCTTTTTTCTTATAATACATATAATTGTACCACTGAAAACTTATGCTAAATCGTGTTTCTTTTAAATAATTTTGGGCCAAATAAATAGTCTTGTAACAGATACTTTTTTGTATCTAGATACAGATACAGATACTTCAGAAAAAATGTATCTAGATACAACTTTAGATACTCAAGCAAGAATGTATCTAGATACTTGAAATGTATCTAGATACTGTATCTTGATACATGTATCTAGACATATGCACTGCAAATAACATTGTTTTCGGTATTATTTCGAATTTAAAGTTGATATAAATTTCATGTTTCATCTACAAATGCCATAGAATTAACACTTTTTTTTCTTATAATACATATAATTGTACCACTGAAAACTGGGCTAAATAATATTTCTTTTGAATAATTTTGGGCCAAATAAATAGTCTTGTAACAGATACTTTTTTTGTATCTAGATACAAATACAGATACTTCAGAAAAAAATTATCTAGATACAACTTTAGGTACTGAAACAAGAATGTATCTAGATACGTATCTAGATACATATCTAGATACTGTATCTAGATATATGTATCTCTCTATGTATCTCTCTATGTATCTATCTAGATATATGTATATGTATCTATGATATATGTAATTTTAGTATAAATTACATGATTCATCTACAATTGCCATAGAATGCTAAAACTTTTTTTTCTTATAATACATATAATTGTACCACTGAAAACTTGGGCTAAATCGTGTTTCTTTTAAATAATTTTGGCCAAATAAACAGAGTCTTGTAACAGATACTTCAGAAAAAATATATCTAAATACAACTTTACGTACTCAAGCAAGAATGTATCTAGATATGTATCTAGATACTTGAAATGTATCTAGATACTGTATCTAGATATATGTATCTAGATATATGCACTGCAAATAACATTGTTTTCAGTATTATTTCGAATTAGATTAGTATACATTTTATGTTTCATCTGTAATTGCCATAGACCTTATTTCTGATAATACATATAATTGTACCCCTGAAAACTTGGCCTAAATACATGTTTATTTTGAATAATCTTGGGCCAAATTACATTTTTTTCTGAATTTTCTTCGAATTTAGAGTTAGATTCGTATAAATTTTATGTTTCATCTGTAATTGCCATAGCATTGCAATTGTCATAATTAACACCTTATTTGTTATAATGCATATAATTGTACCACTGAAAACTTGAGCTAAATCATGTTTCTTTTGAATAATCTTGGGCCAAATAACATTGTTTTCTGTATTATTTCGAATTTAGAATTTGAATAGTATAAATTTGATGTTTCATCTGTAATTGCCATACACCTTATTTCTTATAATACATATAATTGTACCACTGAAAACATGGACTAAATACATGTTTCTTTTGAATAATCTTGGGCCAAATTACATTGTTTTCAGTGTTACTTCGAATTTAGAGTTAGATTAGTATACATTTTATTATGTTTCATCTGCAATTGCCATAGAATTAACACCGTATAATAGATATAATTGTACCACTGAAAACTTAGGCTTAATACATGTTTCTTTTGAATAATCTTGGGCCAAATAACATTGTTTTCTGTATTACATGGACTTTAGAGTTAGATTAGTATCAATTTCATGTTTCATCTTCAATTGCCATGCGCCTTATTTCTTATAATACAATAATTGTACCACTGAAAACATGGGATAAGTACATGTTTCTTTTGAATAATCTTGGGCCAAATTACATTGTTTTCTATATTATTTCGAATTTAGAGTTAGATTAGTATAAATTTCATTATGTTGCATCTGCAATTGCCATAGAATTAACACCTTATATTAGATATAATTGTACCACTGAAAACTTGGGCTTAATACATGTTTCTTTTGCATAATCTTGGGCCACATTACATTGTTTTCTGTATTACCTGGACTTTAGAGTTAGATTAGTATCAATTTCATGTTTCATCTTCAATTGCCATACGCCTTATTTCCTATAATACATATAATTGTACCATTGAAAACTTGGGCTAAATACATGTTTCTTTTCAATAATCTTGGGCCAAATAACATTGTTTTCTATATTATTTCGAATTTAGAGTTAGATTAGTATAAATTTCATTATGTTGCATCTGCAATTGCCATAGAATTAACACCTTATATTAGATATAATTGTACCACTGAAAACTTGGGCTTAATACATGTTTCTTTTGCATAATCTTGGGCCACATTACATTGTTTTCTGTATTACCTGGACTTTAGAGTTAGATTAGTATCAATTTCATGTTTTATCTTCAATTGTCATACGCCTTATTTCCTATAATACATATAATTGTACCATTGAAAGCTTGGGCTAAATACATGTTTCTTTTCAATAATCTTGGGCCAAATAACATTGTTTTCTGTATTATTTCGAATTTAGAGTTTGAATAGTATAAAATTTATTATGTTTCATCTGCAATTGCCATGGAATTAACACCTTATAATAGATATAATTGTACCACTGAAAACTTAGGCTTAATACATGTTTCTTTTGAATAATCTTGGGCCAAATAACATTGTTTTCTGTATTATTTCGAATTTAGAGTTTGAATAGTATAAATTTTATGTTTCATCTGTAATTGCCATACATCTTATTTCTTATAATACATATAATTGTACCACTGAAAATTTGGGCTAAATCATGTTTCTTTTGAATAATTTTGGGCATTGTTTTCTGTATTATTTCGAATTTAGAGTTTGAATAGTATACATTTTGTTTCATCTGCAATTGACATACACCTTATTTCTTATATTACGTATAATTGCACCACTGAAAACTTTGGTAAAATGCATGTTTTTTGAATAATCTGTCGCTTGACTTGTGTTTGAACTATGAATGAATTTCCTGATAATAGTCTTCTGATAATTGCATAATATATGTAAACTGGGATCAAAATAAAGCTGCTTATGGAGCGCGTTTTTACACCTACAAGGAGTTGGTTTAAAGGGTAATTTTTAAGAGATTTTCGTGTAATTGTTTAGTGGGCTTATTGGAGGTTTCTCTAAGAGTTTATCGAGGCGCAATAAACGGTCGGTATTTGCTTGTACTTCTGGGTTTAAGCGTCGGCAGGTCCAGCGATTAGCTACCGTCGCATTACCAAGCGGCTCGCATCCTTTATCACGCAAGGATGAACAGCGACGGATAATACTGGGAAGCCCTCCAGAAAAATACGTTATGAGGAGATATTTTTCGATAGTTATGATGTCGGTTTGAATGGTGTTGTGTAGGTGTAATGTACTTACCATAAAATAAATAAGAATCACAATGTTGTAAATCAGGTCAGTATTTGTAACTCACTGCACAGCACGGAACACAGATGAACATTTTTTTTTAGTTTTTGTTGTTGTTTGTTGATAGCTTGGGTCAGGCGTGGAAGATTTGTAGGTGTGAAGTACAAGAGTACATAGGTGTTTGCTCAAAGGGCCAACCGTATCCAGAGATGGAGCATCGGCGATGCCGGCGATGGTTTGATGAACTTTGGCCTGCGACCCCCTCTAGTTTCGGCAAAAGCGCAAATTACCAACGGATTTGGCGGCGGAAGAGGAGCCGAGCCTGAAGGTGAGCAGAATATTTTCGTAATTGTCTGGGATCGTTCCGATGTCACAGGGCAACATGGCTAGATTCAGAGGATGCGCCAATCATGTGATGTGCCCATTAGGGATAGTAAAGGTTTTGGCCAATAGTGGCTCGGATCCTGTTCCCGTTTTAGCAGCGAGCTGCCAAAGGGAGGAGCACAATTCCCCCAGGGAACTCCGCAGCTGCTCGCTTCTCGTCCTCTTTGACTGTGCGCTTGCCCCGCAGGACGCCACTTCTTCACCTGGCGCGGCTAGTGCCACTGACAAACTTCACTCCCTGTTACATTGGTAACCGGCGATCGGCAACACCGAGCAGTCTATGTACTTTACCTTTGGTCATTTGCAGTAATTCTATTTGCTACTTACCTATCCATATCATCCATGCTCACCTTTTGTTCACGCATTGTTCACCTCACGACCCTCGCTATTTAATCAACCTACGACAATTAAAGCCCTTAAACAAATTCTCCCTCAAAATACTCCCACGGTTACATACGCCATTACCGACGTTCTCGCCGTATTTTATTTCAAGTGCATATAAACCAATTTCAAAATCATTACTTACACCCCCGTTTACCCACAATAAACGCAAGTGTACAAACAACGTTTTAATTTTATTAATCGATACGATTTCAAACATCACATCAAACAAGCCCGGCGCAAACACACCTCAGATAATAGAATTTATAATCATCCAACCTTTAATCTCTCTACTTAATTAATTTGACCAGATGCGCCCCACGCGCCATTTAAATCTAACTTATTTAATGGACCCCAAAATCTAGCCCAATCTAATTTCCTCTTTGACACTTCGCTTTTATTTAAATGAATACGTCTCTTTTACAAACATCGAACGGATTCGCGCAAGTCTAATCAAACGGAGAGCCCTAAGCTCCGATAAGGATCACACCTCGTTTTTGAAGTTGTGCATTATACCAGTCCACAAACGCGTCCCTACGCCCTCATTAAATCCCTACACTATTTTCCAGGCCGGACGTAAATCCTTGCGTCACAGCCTGCTGACGTTATGGTTACACTTATTCACGTTCGCAGGTGGCATTAATACCATGCATATCTACTATATGCTACGCATAATGATCACTTGAACTGATCCACCTTACTTCTGATATTAAAAATAAATAAAAATATAACAAAAACTCAAAATATAATAATCCATCAATGCATATCTACTATATGCAATGCATAATGATCACTGGAACTGATCCACCATACTACTTATATTTAAAAAATTAAAAATATAACAAAAACTCAAAATATAATAATCCATAGGCGGAAAGACCCCATATGGGGTCGATAGCCCAATAAAGATCGATTATATATATAATAATCCATCCATGCATAATAACCACTGGAACTGATCCTCCTTACTACTGATATCAAAAATTTAAAACATAACAAAAACTCAAAAGATAATAATCCATTAACAATATACACAACAATTAGAAATTGCAAAAATTAAGTTTTTCCCGGAAGTCCAGTAAAATAGCTAATTACAACATTTGGCACAAATATGTAACTACAATGATTCGCCTCAGAAATTGCTTGAATTTTGAAGTTTTAAATTTTTTACGAATTATTATAAATTATTCAAATTTAGAAGGCACATGGTGGAGGCGCCGGGCTATATTTTTATAAAATCAAGATTATGACTAATTTTCAATACTGCAACCATATTTTGTGTACACAAAAATATTGCAGTGCCAAAACAAGAAAAAAATATATAATACACATTCTGCAAAACATATTACAGAACTTTCAAAAAATATGTTTGGTTTGTTGTGTTGTGAAGTTTGTCCCTGCAATTCATTAACACCCTGTATAATACTACACATTAAAATACACATTCTACAAAAAAATATTACAGAACTGTCCAAAAATTGGTTTGTTTGTTGTGTTTTGCTAGCCCTAGAAGTTTGTCCCTGCAATTCATTAACACCCTGTGTAATACTACGTACCCTGTATACCCAGTATTACACCCTGTATAATATAATACTATATTAAAATACACATTTAAAAAAAAATATTACACCAGGTGCAGTTTGAAATTTTTTAGTACACGTTAAATGAAATCCACATCGTTTTTAAGGACACAAGAATTAGAAATTGCAAAAATCAAGTTTTTCCGGAATTTGATAAATAGTTAGTTATAAGATTTGGCACAAACATGGCAGATACGATGATTCGCCTCAGAAACTGCTTGAATTTTGAAGTTTTAAATTTTTTACGAATTATTATAAATTATTCAAATTTAGAAGGCACATGGTGGAGGCGCCGGGCTATATATTTTTAAATCAAGATTATGACGAATTTTCAATATTGCAACCATATTTTGTGTACACAAAAATATTGCAGTGCCAAAACAAGAAAAAAATATATAATACACATTCTGCTAAAACATATTACAGAACTTTCAAAAAATTTGTTTGGTTTGTTGTGTTGTGAAGTTTGTCCCTGCAATTCATTAACACCCTGTATAATACTACGCATTAAAATACACATTCTACAAAAAAATATTACAGAACTGTCCAAAAATTTGTTTGCTTTGTTGTGTTTTGCTAGCCCTGGAAGTTTGTCCCTGCAATTCATTAACACCCTGTATAATACTACGTGCCTTGTACACCCAGTATTACACCCTGTATAATATAATACTATATTAAAATACACATTTAAAAAAAAATATTACACCAGGTGCAGTTTGAAATTTTTTAGTACACGTTAAATGAAATCCACATCGTTTTTAAGGACACAAGAATTAGAAATTGCAAAAACAAGTTTTTCCGGAATTTGATAAATAGTTAATTATAAGATTTGGCACAAACATGGCAGATATGATGATTCTCCTCAAAAATTGCTTGAATTTTGAAGTTTTAAATTTTTTACGAATTATTATAAATTATTCAAATTTAGAAGGCACATGGTGGAGGCGCCGGGCTAAATTTTTATAAAATCAAGATTATGACCAATTTTCAATATTGCAACCATATTTTGTGTACACAAAAATATTACAATGCCAAAACAAGAAAAAAGTATATACACATTCTACAAAAAAACTCTCAAAAAATTTGTTTGGTTTGTTGTCTTTTGCTAGCCCTAGAAGTTTGTCCCTGCAATTCATTAACACCCTGTATAATACTACGTGCCTTGTACACCCAGTATTATACCCGGTATAATATAATACTATATTAAAATACACATTCTAAAAAAAAAATATTACACGTGTATTTTTTTAATACATGTTTAATAAAATCCACATGGTTTTTAAGGACACAAGAATTAGAAATTGCAAAAATCAAGTTTTTCCGGAATTTGATAATCAGTTAGTTGTAAGATTTGGCACAAACATGGCATATATGATGATTCTCCTCAGTAATAGCTTGAATTTTGAGGTTTTTAAATTTTTTACGAATTATTATAAATTATTCAAATTTAGAAGGCACATGGTGGAGGCGCCGGGCTAAATTTTTATAAAATTAAGATTATGACTAATTTTCAATATTGCAACCATATTTTGTGCACACAAAAATATTGCAGTGCCAAAACAAACAAAAAATACACATTCTACAAAAAAACTGACGAAAAAATTGCTTGGTTTGTTGTGTTTTGCTAGCCCTAGAAGTTTGCCCCTGCAATTCATTAACACCCTGTATAATACTACGTGCCTTGTACACCCAGTATTATACCCTGTATAATATAATACTATATTAAAATACACATTCTAAAAAAAAAATATTACACCAGGTGCAGGTTGATTTTTTTTAATACAAGTTAAATAAAATCCACATGGTTTTTGAGGACACAAGAATTATAAATTGCAAAAATCAAGTTTTTCCGGAATTTGATAAATAGTTAGTTATAAGATTTGGCAGAAACTTGGCAGATATGATGATTCGCCTCAGAAATTTGCTTGAATTTTGAAGTTTTAAATTTTTTACGAATTATTATAAATTATTGAAATTTATAAGGCACATGGTGGAGGCGCCGGGCTATATTTTCATAAAATCAAGATTATGACCAATTTTCAATACCGCAACCATATTTTGTGTACACAAAAATATTACAGTGCCAAAACAAGAAAAAAAATACACATTCTACAAAAAAATATTACAGAACTGTCCAAAAATTTGTTTGGTTTGTTATGTTTTGCTTGCCCTTGAAGTTTGTATAAATATTGCTCAGTTTTACTACGAAATAAAGTTTCTTTAGCTGCAAGAAACCAAAATGTGGTTCCAAATTCTCGCCAATCCTAGCTTGGTATACAATAAGATTTGGATTTTAAGATATAATACTCGAAAATTATTGTTTATTTTTGAAAATTTCTGGCAAATATTATATTGTGATGATATTAGGAATTATTAATGGACTATTAACCGATGATAATAAATATTTTTTTGATTACACGATTTTGCAAGTATGGCAAATATGTAGCTAGAATTATTCTCTTCAAGAATTGCTTGAATATTGAGGGTTTAATTTTTTTATGAATTATAATAAATTATTTTACCATAGAAGGCACATGGTGGAGGCGCCGGGCTATATTTAAAAAAATCAAGATTATGACCAATTCTGCTACCAATTATGACCAAGTATGACCAATTTCAATACTGCTACCATATTTTATGGTGTACATCCATAAAACTGGTATATTGGAGTAAGTTAAGGCCGCAATAAATTTTCATTTCTCGGTAAGGACCATAAAAATATTGCTCAGTTTTACTTTCTCTCAAATTAATTTTCTATAGTTGCAAGAAACCAAAATATGTTCCAAATTCTCGCTAATCCTGCCCTGGTTTACTTAAGATTTGGGTTTTAAGTTTTAATACTCGAAACTTATTGTTTATTTTTGAAAATTTCTGGCAATTATTATATTGCGATGATATTAGGAATTATTAATGGACTATTAACCGATGATAATAAATATTTTTTTGATTACAAGATTTGGCAAATATGGCAAATACGTAGCTAGAATGATTCTTCTCAAGAATTGCTTGAATATTGAGGGTTTAAATTTTTTATGAATTATTATAAATTATTTCAGCATAGAAGATAGATGGTGGAGGCGCCGGGCTATATTTAAAAAATAAAGATTATGACCAATTCTGCTACCAATTATGACCAATTATGACCAATTTAAATACTGCTACCATATTTTATGGTGTACATCCATAATACTGGTATATTGGAGTGAGTTAAGGCTCCGATCAATTATCTCATTTCTCGCTAAGAACAATATAAATATTGCTCAGTTTTACTTCGAAATATATTTTAAAGAATCGCTACAGAGAGATTCAAAGTTTGAATCAAAGTATAAAAACAATGAAACTCCATTAATTTTACATAGAATCGGAAATTACATAGAATTTATGTCATCAACTCACCCAAATTTATCTGCCCAATGCTTGTATTTTTTTTTAAACTATGGGGCTATCCAAAATAAGGCGTTATTTTGTGACTTTGTGTTTTAAATATGTATTGGATTTCGCATTTCGTATTTTATACTTTTTTATACTTTATGACCTGTGTAAGACGTATTTGTCAATAGCACCAATAAAGATTATTATTATTATTATTAAGGCCAATTTCATGAAAATTGCCTGTTTTTCGAATTCATTGTTCGAATTGGACGCAATTCACATCAGTAGTCAACATTAGCATGCTAATTACGAATATCGAAATAGTTTTCCGATAAAATATTTCATTAAGGCTACAAAGCGATTCAAAGTTTGAATGGAAGTATAAAAAAAATAAACTCCGTCAATTTTACATAGAATCGGAAATTACATAGACTTTATGTCATTAACTTACCCAAATATATTTTCCCAATGCTTGTAATTTTGTTTTAACTGTGGGGCTGTCCAAAATTTGACAAATTTCATGAAAATTGCCAGTTTTTCGAATTCTTCGTCCGAATTGGACACAATTCACATCAGTCGTCAACATTAGCATGCTGATTACGAATATCGAAATAGTTTTCCGATAAAATATTTCATTAAGGCTACAAAGCGATTCAAAGTTTGAATGGAAGTATAAAAAAATTAAACTCCGTCAATTTTACATAGAATCGGAAATTTCATAGACTTTATGTCATTAACTTACCCAAATATATTTTCCCAATGCTTGTATTTTTTTTTTTAACTGTGGGGCTGTCCAAAATTTGATAAATTTCATGAAAATTGCCAGTTTTTCGAATTCTTTGTCCGAATTGGACACAATTCACATCAGTAGTCAACATTAGCATGCTGATTATGAATATCGAAATAGTTTTCCGATAAAATATTTCATAAAGGCTACAAAGCGATTAAAAGTTTGAATGGAAGTATAAAAAAAATAAACTCCATCAATTTCACGTAGAATCGGAAATTACATAGACTTTATGTCATTAACTCACCCAAATATATTTTCCCAATGCTTGTATTTTTTTTAACTGTGGGGCTGTCCAAAATATGACAAATTTCATGAAAATTGCCAGTTTTTCGAATTCTTCATCCGAATTGGACACAATTCACATCAGTCGTCAACATTAGCATGCTGATTACGAATATCGAAATAGTTTTCCGATAAAATATTTCATTAAGGCTACATAGCGATTCAAAGTTTGAATGGAAGTATAAAAAAAATAAACTCCAATAATTTTACATATAATTTATGTCATTCACTCACCCAAATCTAGCTGCCCAATGATTGTTATTTTCTTGAACTGTGATATAACTCTTCGTCACCCTTCTTGTAGTAGAGACAATAGTAGTATAGTAGTATAGTAGTAGTCTTATAGTAGTAGAAGCTGCATTCCGAATTTGTACCTAAAAATACAAATATGTTATTAAAATCTAAATCTTAAATTAAGATCTAAGTTTATATCTTTAACTTACCCAAATCTATCTGCCCAATGCTCGTTATTTTCTTGTGATATAACTCTTAGTAACCTTTCTTGTAGTAGAGACAATAATTGGAAGCGCATTCCGTATTTGTATCTAAAAATATACAAAAAAATATTTCGAGTATGACTTATACACACCATATTTACATTGATTTTATAGGCAGCATTGCTATAGTCGTGGTTGTAGATGATTCCCAGTATAAGTCGTACCAAGGCGTCTGTGGTTGTTGTTTCCCAAGGTCGATTTCAGTTGAATGCAGGTTTTTGGAGAAGTTTAGTTTTTGGGTTTACTGATGCCTCCAATGTTTATCTGGTAAACCTGGATGTTTGGTCCCACGTTTCTAATCTCTTGGTTGGCAGAGTTATGTTGTTTTGTCATTTATATGTCATTTCAGTATGCTTTTTGTATGTTCGCCAGGAGATCGTACAGGTTGTTTGTGCGCCTGTGAGTTCAATCTAATCTGATTAATCTAATCTAATCTCTTGATTGGCAGAGTTTTGTCATTTATGTGTCATTTCAGTATGCTTGTTGTATGTTGGCCAGGAGATCGTACAGGTTTTTTGTGCGCCTGTAAGTTCAATCTAATCTGATTAATCTAATCTCATCTCTTGATTGGCAGAGTTTTGTCATTTATGTGTCATTTCAGTATGCTTGTTGTATGTTGGCCAGGAGATCGTACAGGTTTGTTGTGCGCCTGTAAGTTCAATCTAATCTGATTAATCTAATCTAATCTCTTGGTTGGCAGAGTTGTGTTGTTTTGTCATTTATGTGTCATTTCGGTATGCTTGTTGTATATTGGCCAGGAGATCGTACAGGTTGTTTGTGCGCCTGTCAGTTTAATTTAATCTGATTAATCTAATCTAATCTCTTGATTGGCAGAGTTTAGTCATTTATGTGTCATTTCAGTATGCTTGTTGTATGTTGGCCAGGAGATCGTACAGGTTGTTTGTGCGCCTGTCAGTTCAATCTAATCTGATTAATCTAATCTAATCTCTTGATTGGCAGAGTTTTGTCATTTATGTGTCATTTCAGTATGCTTGTTGTATGTTGGCCAGGAGATCGTACAGGTTGTTTGTGCGCCTGTGAGTTCAATCTAATCTGATTAATCTAATCTCATCTCTTGATTGGCAGAGTTTTGTCATTTATGTGTCATTTCAGTATGCTTGTTGTATGTTGACCAGGAGATCGTACAGGTTGTTTGTGCGCCTGTCAGTTTGATCTAATCTGATCAATCTAATCTAATCTCTTGGTTGGCAGAGTTTTGTCATTTATGTGTCATTTCAGTATGCTTGTTGTATGTTGGCCAGGAGATCGTACAGGTTGTTTGTGCGCCTGTGAGTTCAATCTAATCTGATTAATCTAATCTCATCTCTTGATTGGCAGAGTTTTGTCATTTATGTGTCATTTCAGTATGCTTGTTGTATGTTGGCCAAGAGATCGTACTGGTTGCTTGCCTGCCTGTCAGTCTAGCTCATTTAGCGTTATCCAGGGTGCACGTGTAGTATTCTACTACGGACGCGAGCTAGTTTGCACCCCATAATATAAAATTATTTAAAACGACGAAATTGTACCATATGCATCAAACATTTTCGGTTTTGCTGGTGAGTATGGTTCGGTTTACGTTATAAGAATCATAACGATATTAATAACGTTGGTAAGGCACTTGGCCAGGAGATCGTACAGGTTGTTTGTGCCTGTTCTTCTTATACTCAATTCACACATTTTAATCGAATATGAGACATCTGTATGAAATTTATGCTACTCTTTGCTTGCTTTATAATTTAAGTGATATCGACATGAGTATTGTTAAATCCAGATTGTAGCAATTACTAATGAACGTTAGCTGTACTCAAGAAAAGCTTTCTAATTTGAACCACGCTTCGTAATCACTTGATTATATGGGCTATTTAATTTGCTGAGATTAATTTGGATTACCGGCGAGGGTGGATGCGCGTAGAAGTCGTTTTTATCCCCGGTTTCGAGCGGATCCGGGGCCCTAATCTGAGCCATCAATTAGTTGCAACTAAAAAACAATTTAAATCCATTTAAATAAATATTGCCATTTCATAATGAACCCCTCGAATCGTAAGTGGTGCAGTTTATAAAATTTAAAATTGGATTCTACGGGAGCGGGCTGCATATTACGGGCGCTCTTGAAACAATTTTGTTTCGTTTATTGATCGCTCAAGTTGAAAATACAAAATGAAACTCTTGCAGAATGTTACGAATTTATGGTTGCGGATTGTTGTAATGTGATTCGGTCGTTTGAAATTAGCTGTGCGATTGTTGAGTCGGGGATGGGTTGGGATGCTGTTTCAGGAATGGGTTGGGATGCTGTTTCAGGGATTAGATTATGAGGCGGCAGCCAGTTGACAGTTTAGGATAACGACGTCTCTAGACATTTGCTATACATACGCCATATGCCGTGTCAAGTATACTTGTAGAGCCTTTGCCGGTACCGCCAATATAATTGGACGCCGCCATTATATGAAAAAAGGAAATTGAAGGATTTTTGCATCAATAACGCCTGATGATGTTTTAGAGAGGGATCGCATCTGTTTGTTCTCGTGAATCCTTAAAAACGCAGCAGCCACACCTCCCAATTCATTAATTAAGCGCTTGGATTTATCCATTGATGAACAGTCTCAAGTACTTCAATTAATCAGTAATTTCATGTCCGGCCCAACGCACATCAGGTAAGCATTTGCTATTGATCTCCATTCGAACGCCAATTCGTATCGATTTTTATCGTTCCTAACTGCAAGTGCAATAATTAAAAGCGCTCACAAATGAGATGCGTGGCGGCGGCCTGTCAAGGGGGCGGCGATGGGAAATTTCTTTTTCAAATTACGCCCCTGCGCAGAAGTATGACCCGAGTTTATTATCATATCGGATGGCTTTCTGTACTAGATGTAAATACAGAAATAACGACGAGTCCGCATCAAAAGTTCCGACATCTAAAGTACTTCACTCTTCAATCTCCATGCATATACAAAAGGATTCAAATTTTTTCAAGCGAAAACAGCCGCGCCATTGATGTTGACGCTTATGTGAATTTATTAAAACATTAAGATTACTCCAAATCCGCGGGGGAGTTCATTTAATCACTACTTTGACTGCCGAAGTAATTATTACTATGCAAAATTATGCGATCACAAGTCCCCCTAGTTGATTAAGTTAATAAGATTCCTTATTAATTCACGTCGAACTTTGCTCTTATTCACAAACAATTCACAGCAATTGCATCACTTATGCCAGGAAACAAATATGTGCTCACACAGAGTGTGCAGAATATACTGTTTCTTAGATAACAATTATTTTGTTTTTGAATAGCAACAAATGCCATTTTCATTTCCAGTACATTTCTAGATACAGTATCTACATAATTGTATGTAATTAACATGAAATGCAGTGTTGTAACAGATACATTTTTTTATATCTAGATACAAATACAGATATTTCAGAAATAATGTATCTAGATATTTAAAATGTATCTCCTACATCCTACATTTGACTATAATCCTCATTTTTTTCACAATATTTTGTAAGAAAAAAAATGAGGATGATAGTCGAATGCAGGATATAAAATATTCACCAAAGTCAAAAACATGACATTATAAAGTCTTAAAACTCATGAGGAAATGGTATCACAGAATTTTGCAAGAAAAAAATTAGGATTATAGTCGAATGCAGGATGTAATATATTCATGAAAGTCGAAAACATGATATCATTAACTCTTAAAACTCATGAGAAAATCGTGCCACAAAATTTTGTAAGAAAAAAATGAGGATTGTACATTTTCTTGCTAATATATTACATCCTGCATTCGACTATAATCCTGATTATTTCTTACAAAAATCTGTGACACGATTTTTTCATGAGTTTCAAGAGTTAATGATATCATGTTTTTGACTTTGGTGAATATATTACATCCTGCATTCGACTATAATCCTCATTTTTTTCACAAAACTTTGTAAGAAAAAACATGAGAATTATAGTCGAATGCAGGATGTAATACATTCACCAAATTCAAAAACATGACATTATTAAGTCTTGAAACTCACGAGGAAATGGTGTCACAGAATTTTGTAAGAAAAAAATGAGGATTATACATTTTCTTACTAATATATTACATCCTGCATTCGACTATATTTTTCCTACAAAATTCTGTGCCACGATTTTCTCATGAGTTTCAAGGCTTAATAATATCATGTTTTTTAATTTGGTGAATATATTACATCCTGCATTCGACTAGAACCCTCATTTTTTTCTTACAAAATTCTGATATGTGGATAGGTACAAGAGTACATAAGCAACCAAGTATGCACATGTGAATGATTAAGGCCGGTATCTATAGTCCGTACTTGAACTTGAGTACGATTCAAGCCGTATATTTGGTTGCGTTTGGTGCATAAACGTATATAGAAAATACGCAACTAAATATACGACTTGAGTCGTACTCATGCTCAAGTACGGACTATAGATACGGGCCTAAGATGTCTGCTTTTATCATTTATTAATTTAATGTGTTTACAATACGTGTAATACACAATTAATTACACATTACACGTGATAATGTTATAAACTGTAATCTCTCGCTAAACGTTTGGTAGCCATTTCATCATTTACAGTTTTTGAAAAAATGTTAACACACCAATAACAGAATTTATGCAATCACATGTCGAATACTTAAATAAATTCAGGGGTATAATTGTAATGCAAGGAAGATACAATTAATTAATGCACTTTATTACTAATTGTTTTCGTTACACTGCCATATCGACAAATTAATTGCTATGATTATGTATTATATTACCATATTTGTACTTTCATCATATGCTCTTACACTCCGTATTAAGAAAATAAATAAGCATATTTGTGATGGACGTAACCAAGTAGAACTTCACGCTTATGGTTTTATTATGATTACTAGTTGCAGTTATAACGTATTTACGATCAAATTAATTATTATAACAATTAAACGACACATTGAGACAATTGAGGAAATAACATAGAATGTTACAATTATCACGGACGCTGCCAATTTGCAAATTTATGGGATATAGCAATTTAGAGGCCCTAAAAATACATTCATTAACAGGCAGACTGCTATGCTAAACATATTAATCGCATAAATTATTTAAAAATTTATACAGATATAGCCTTTTTGTAGTATAACACCATAACAAAGTATTACATATAAATTCAAAAATACGTTCAATTACATCCTTATTATAATTCTAGCATACAGCAAGTAATTAAAATGGCATGTAATGCACACTG
Source organism: Othius punctulatus (assembly GCA_951805005.1). Classification (NCBI taxonomy): domain Eukaryota; kingdom Metazoa; phylum Arthropoda; class Insecta; order Coleoptera; family Staphylinidae; genus Othius; species Othius punctulatus. The sequence goes on along the minus strand of OX638147.1, from coordinate 36,861,059 downwards.
CTAAGTGGTATGTAGTTAAATATCTAACGAGTCGGGGAAACTAAATAGGTTTAAATGCAATAGAAGTGAGAATGAAATGTGGTTGCAGGGAAGATTCTCATGAAATACCGATTTATTCGTCTAAAAATACAAATATGTATATGATGTAAAAAAATACACATCTAAGCAATGAAAGTAAGCAACAGTTCCTAAGCTTTAGTCATCCATGGGATTGTATACAAAGTTGATTTATTGCAAGTTTTGATAACATACAATAATACATTTATGATATGTTGCATATGTTTTATTTATTACCAAGAGACCAAAAGTTTAAGAAACATTGCAAAAATTGGGGACGACACTAGCAAAATAAAAAATGTTAATGAGTGAGAAATTGTGTAGGACGTAATCATGTTTAAAAATATCAGAGTTACTGATTACAATTCGATACAGATTACATGTACAAAAATTCTATATTGTATATCTTGCCGTAATTGTATATCTATCTCAATGGGGTTATCCTGTTAAATGTGTGTAAAATTAAAAATAAGAAAATGTACAAACTAAAGAAAATTAATGTATTTTTACGTTCATTTATTAGGTGTATACACATTATCATACATAAAACTTAGTTACCATGTTTTTGAATTGATAAATATAATTTAAATTCTATAACTTTTTTACAAATATTTTTTCTTCTATAAAATACATTAAAAATATATGAATGCAGTCAGTATAAATCGTAATGAAAAGTAAGACCAACCAAGGGGCATTGTAACTATATAGAATATTTGCACTTATTGTTTTTATTAACATTGAAAATTACTAGAAAATATATAATTAAGCGTTCCTTCTATGGACGTTATCTTGTTTACTAATCGATTGTTGATCTGCGTTGATCAATGAATAACATAGGACTAGTACATAAAAAGGGATGCTCATCTATTTGGGGTTAGCTAACGTATCATTTACAACTATAAAGTAGTGTCAAAAATTAGTAACCACTAACTTATCAATTTTACATTAATAAAAGTGAGCTTGGTACATGTAACATTTCGAGAAATCATAAATTAGAGGTAACATATCCAACACTTTATATATAACTAAACATGTAAAAGCAGTGATGTAGCCAATTTAAATCTACAAATGCCCCTGTGTTAGATAAGTAGTTACTCTGAGCTTTTGACAGGGATGTTGCCCCAATATGAATAATACAGTTTTCGACTACACCTCCGCTTATATTACATATACATTTGTGTAGTTTTAAATGAAGTAAATTTACGAAAATATATTTATCACAAGGCAGGAATTATCTTAGGTAATTAAATATAACTTAAATGTATAAAAATAAATTCAAAAATACAATTCACATGATTTCACATTATGCTCCGGCAAAGTGGTAAATATTTTCCCATAAAGCTATGATGAAATTCGTTTTGAAACCTTATTTTGTAAAGAAATATTATTACGCTCTTTGAATGTATACAAAAACTTGTAGCAAAATAGTTTAAAAAAATGTATGACATATAAAAATGTTCTCTTGCAAGAAAAAAGCATGAATATTTTGTGCATAAGTATAAGACGTACACATAGAATTTACAAACATGACATATAACCATTAAAACATTGGATGGGTATTGAAATGTTCCAACGAAACCCTTTGCAAATACAATATAAAAAAATACTAAAATGCATTAAAAGTTAATTCCAATATAAAAATTAGTACGCTTAATAAAACTGTGCATTATGTATAAGTATATAAAAAATTGAATAAATATAGGAAAATATATGTATATATGTATATATATGTGTGTATGTAGTTTATGAGACTATTTGTTATTTCCGATGAAATGAACAAAATATACTATTTAAATCTGATTTACAATGAGATAAATTGACAGCAAAAATACAACAATATTAATCAATATTGTTAATTAATATTTATATATTGTTCATTTTAATAGTATATAAAATGAATCTATTAAGTCACATGCGCACATACACACACACATATGCATATATGTATATACATATATATGTGTATGTATATATGTATATATATATACATATATGTTTTTTTCATAAGTAGACTTTTCGCACTATTCATACATAATTATGGTTGCATCTCGGCATTTAAACCTTTGACTAGGGCACAACAATAGGGATCACACCTATTTCCAACCGATATTTATTTAGGGTACAATGTTTGCATGTACAATTACTTCATGCATCGGTTTCACCACCTTTCTTCAACCTCAGTCTAGCGAAATCCTCGAAAATTATATCGTCATCGTGGTCCTGGACATTATTTTCATCTCTGCAATCAAATCTTCTATTAAGGACATATTATGCACCGCCAGGCTGCTACTTACGTATCAAGCTGTATAAGATTTGCATCGTCCGACACATTTGCTCCCATCTCTTTACTAGCCCTACGCGAAGATTCGGAATTAGAGGGAAGAATTTCTTCCTCGGGCTTTGGATGCATCAATATAAACGGTAACTCGGCCACAAGATCGCTATAAATTTCACACGTTTTCATAGTATACGCTCCATCGCGATTAAAACTTACCCCCCCAGGGCACCTAGACATAATTTTACTTTCACTTTATATTGGACAATAATACCCAAGTTTTCACGTTGTGATGGATCAGCAACTCTGAGGAACGTAATTTTGTTATAACACTTTTAATAATATATCTGGATCGGATAGGTATATATATATAAAGCATTCTAATTTGTATATCAGTGGTTAACAACAACTATTGAAACTGAACAAGTAGTGCAATACTCCATTTGTCTCATTCCAATGTAGTGCAATTATATGGTGTAGGTAAATAAAAAATAGATAAACTGTTAATAGCAAACATATACATGGCAATTAAATAAGGATAAGATAGCCAAGCACATTGTGAAATTGACACTATCCATGCCTCATCGTGTGATTTAAAACAACATATATATTTTCCATAAATTTAACAGCTAACTAAGCTTTCATCGTAATCAGTGCATGCATCCGTAAAATATTAATTTTCATCTTTTAAACATTTATATCTATTTTATTGAAATTAAAGCACATTTAATTTGCAATAAACATTGAGGCAAATATACATAAATCCTAACTTACAAAGTGCTTGATGCTAAATTAGTATCTTCGTGCTTAAGTTGTCCATCCAATGCAAGGCCCCACTTATCCTTATTATTGGCCAGGAGAGGGGTCAAAGTAAACACCTTGCTCAGAGTGAAGCCAGCGCCGACGGGGCAGCCTTCTCTGCCCAATCAACACACACACTTTAGTACCAAATAAAAAGAACACAAAACAGAATTAAATTAGGTAGGAAACAGAAACAAACTCTCGCTACGTGAAATCCCCATTGCCTGCTCCGTACCTACGTTAACATGCAATTAAAACACCAACACCTGTCTTATGTATTAACGGTATCCCTACAGCATAACTCACATAGTCGACGAGGCTAAATTTGTATCCTCGTGTTTCAACTGGCCATCCAACGCCAAACCTCTTTTATCTTTATTATTCGCTAATAATGGACGAACCGAGAATACTTTTGACATTGTAAATCCTGTCGATACTGGGCAACCTGCTCTGTAATATTCACCTGCTTATTATATTATCTGGTCGCACCTAAATACGTGCTAATTCATCTCTCTATCCTGTTTTATATTATTATACGCACAAATTAGTACACCAACAACATTTTAAATAACATTCACATCGTTTCAAATATAACAAGCCTAATTTTCTGATCATTTACTACTTAATTTATTCATAACATAATAAATATGCAATGAATTATGAATTCGAGTAGAGACTTCTAATTGCCAAGTTTACAAAAAAAAAACTCTGTAAACCCCAGAGCAAGAAAATTAAAATATACCTATTAAAAAAGATTTATTAATGTAATAATACCGTCAATAATCACCAACTGGAGTATTCTTCATATGTATTTGACTAAACTTTTGTTTGTTTATAATTATCTTAGATTGTTATTTGAAAAACTAATGTTTTAATTGTTGTTGCTAATTAATACATTAGAGAATATTCCGTACATCCCATAAACTTTCTTGTGCATTCCTAAAGGTGCACGTACTTTTACTTTTACGACTGCTATAATTAATGGCATCTAGTGCAACTTGGATAAGTGGTCCTGCATAAGAATGCAATTAAATAATTATCAGCATTAGTTATAGCTATTGGCAAAACTTTAAAAACAACTGCCGATAATTGAGAAGCGAAATAATTATTCTTCACGCATGCCCAATAGTCCAAATCACACTAAAAAAACGTATGCTAAAACTAAAGGGTTGCCAGAAATCCCCTTGATCAATACAATCTGTAAAAAAATGTTTCAGCTGTGGAAGCTGATTGCAGGGTCGCTAGATGTTATTACTCATCAATACATATACGTCAAGATGTATCAGATCATGGTTGTATATACAGGGTTGTATACAAATAAAATTTTAAAAAATAGTAAAAATCAAAGTTATTTTGGTTATTCTGTACTGAACACATTATGTGACAATAGAGTAGTTGCCGGGAGTTACGGCGAGCATGAGGAAACTTCCGAACATGCTTCTTGAGCACCCAAGTCACAGTCTTAGAACTTGGAGGACGTGATTAATGGGAAAGTTGTGTATAGCAAAGTGGACCTGTTTTAGATTGCGCATCCCCATTGCTCGTGTTAACTGGTGGCAGCTTTTATTAAAAAATTGTTTGTTGGTACGATATAACGGCCCCCATTGCGTTTTATAATAACAATGACTTTTGTATTACTTACTCGCTTTCAGTTTCTGCTACGGTACATTTGTATTGTGCGGTCGAAAATAAGCATATGTCAGCAAACTGACGGACAGAGACTTTGATTTTTTTGACGGTCCTATTTGAATTATTTGCTATGTGGACGTTAACCGCGATGTTTTCACCGTGATGATATAGTTCTTTGTCTAGCGATGCTTCTAAGTGTAATTTGTTAGGACTCATCATAAATTCTTTGCTCACTTCTACGGACGGCTGTTCTCCTTGTTTACTTGGTGCGTACATAATCTTCCTTATAGCTAGCCTGAAATGATTAGCAATTAGTACGGGGGGATGTTGGTTAGGCATGTTGTAGAGCCGTACCTCACTGAATTTCGTTTATGTGGTTTGTCGTCTTGGGTATCACCCACAAATGCTTTAAGTTCATAATCGACACCGCAGGGTTTGCCGGTGTCGCCGGGTGCGGGTTGCAGTGTGACCGACGCCGGACAATGAGGTGGTAATTCAAAATAAAAAGGAAATGCGTTTGGTCCCAGTTTTTTAATAAGCCTCTCCTAGAAATAAATCAATAAAGAGCGATGTTTGTTTAGCCTTCATTAAATTACTTGTAATCTTGTTAATGGCCTCTTATTTGCAGTACCATCCTGAGGAAATATTTGTTCTGCAGCGAGGTACAGATCTTTTCTAAATGTAAGCCCCAGGACGTCCAAATCCTCTCTGCCATACCTAAATGCTGCGAGCACATGCCCGAATACCTTCCTATCTTTAACATAATCTGGATCTATTAAAACGACCCCGTCTAAAATGCATAAAGGTTTCACTATAAGAATGCTAATATAGATTTTGATTCTTAAGTAATAAATATAGCGCTTTCAGATAAACACATATTAGCTGGCTTACCAATGGGATCAACGTGTGATATGTGGTCTACAAAATCGCGTTTTCCTAAATACACTGTTATCTTCCCGTTCGGTGAGCTTTTTTTGAATACCCTTGAAACAAAATTGTGTGAAATGTGAAAAGCATAACGATGTTATTGCTTACCTAGTAGCCTGCCTTTTACTGCTGGTATCATCCATGTCGGGACTAGAGGGTGCCAACCCCGCACTGGTTGGCAAACCGTCTTCTGGGCTGTGTGGAACTTTAACACCCTCCAGTATGACCTAGGATTAAATGAAAACGTACAGTCTGCAATAATTCTTATCAAATATTTACGTTTCAACGGATTAACGTCCCACGGACAATGAAGGCCGCGTGTAAATCTTTTTGTAAATATTGTGTTTGTATATCAATATTAAATATGAATGGGTAATTTATGTAGTTGTGAATGTAAATGTGAATTATAATGTTATGTAGTAGTAGGTAATATTTATTTATTGTAGATGAACTACTAGTTAGAAATGTATTATTTTTAACAAATGTGTTAGGTTTTTGTGAAGGTCTATTGATTCTGTATAGAAAAAGAACGTGTGTGCCTGGCCGAGATTAAAAATGTTTACGACAAGTTATTTCTGGTATGTTTATTTTGGTTTTTAAGTTATAATAACCAGATACATAGAGCGAAGCAAACATGTGGTTAAATTGGATTCAAATATCAAGTATGTCTAGATATCTAATCTCCACTTGTACGTATATACGAGAACAGATGCAATACACATGACAAAATGAGTTCACATTTATTTATTCACTCGCAAATTAAAACAAACTAGCTTTTTGCTGGTGATCATTGAAGGTGATTGAGTATAACTAAAAACCACAATTGTGAGAGGAAGTGTAGCGGGTTTAATCAGTTTTGTTGGGAGGAAGTGTGTGAACAAGAGGAAAACATGTAATAAATTAATTTCATAACACTACACATGCCAATGCGGTGTGGTGTGTGCAAATATTTGCTCGCAAAAATGAGACCGCTGCTATATTTTAGATTACTTTCGGTATATGTGCGCTGCATTAGCATGCACATACTCGAATTTAAGGTTAATTGATAATTAATTATCATTTTTATTTGTACGTTTCTTACATTCTTGTATTTGCACTTTGACTTATCCTATCTGTCCATACAATACAGCAAAAAAGATTACGGATTTTGGGTTTGAATGAAAGATTAAGTTGGTTGATGGATTTTCAATTTATATGGTTAATTTAATGAAAGCTACAACATGGATTTACTTACGTCTCTCGATACACTGGGGAAATTATAAAATATTATTTACACGTTAAAATAAACAATGACACATATAGTCAACATATAAATAGATTTTTTTTGATAATTCGTCTTATTTTCTCAAGCACATTTATATGTTTTTTGCACTACCAACATTGATCACTTAGATTACTTTCTACGTACGTACTGGTGAATGAAATGTATCTTTTCCAAATAAATTACGTTTCGAAATAGTAAAATTAATTGGGCCGTGTCCGTCCGTATTTTCTCACTTGTGATATTGGAATCGGATACGATAAGTATGGGGGATTTTCTCTTTGTAACTACGAGGATTTTCGCTAAAATTCATTATTATGTTCACGTCTAATTACTGCGCCAACTTCACGCCGAACGAAATCCGCACCGGCAAATTGAAAATGTACACCGAAAGCATAGATAATCCCCTCTTATCACCAAATAACATTAATCACTGATACGATTGTTCGCCAATATTCAAATAACTTAACAGTAATCGAACTAAACCGCTACAATCTACGCCATCTACACAAGCCTTCGATGATTCATGATGTCATCGATTACATCACTTTCTATGTGTCATTCTGTGAACAATGTAACGCCATACCCTTCATCAAGGTTAAATAAATCTTAATTCATTATCATTTTAGGCGCCAAAGTACAATGCAACACATTTTAATAACTCACTTGCATATGGTAAATGCAACTATATCAAAGTTACGTGAGATTAATTGGGTTTTGATGAATAATGATGACCTAATAAATTAACTTATTTCATTATAGATGCTACGTAAAGCACGTAATGTAGATTTCATATTATATAATAACCATATCATATAGAATAATTGTAACCACAAGTTTAGTATATTACTGATTACAATTGCTGCTAGATATATATTTAAATTAAAGCTCGATAGTCCAGCCACCTATTGTAACATAGAAGAACTGAAATTGATTACAGTTATTTGTATTTCAGCAGTTGGTAATGCGTGTTTCTGTAAAGTACCGTACTTGTTTCGCTAGTTCTTACTTCTGCCGCTGCTAAAGGACAAATGCGAAAGTGGCGCTGCTTTCGCGCGATTACAGTTGATTGGTTGATCCATACTGTGCAAGTATGAAAGTTGTTCTTTGTTCACATTACATTCATTTATGGATGCGAAGTTGTAAAATGTGTTTAAGTGCCAGTATTATATAATAAACAAGATTTCCAGGCAATTTTTGTAGTTGTTGTTAATTAAGAACTTGTGATAGAACAGAATAAGAATTTTGAATTCAAATTTTACCGCCTGATCGCGTCGATCGCGTAGCTGCTGTCAGTGTCATTGTGTTTTGTTTTATTCAATTATTGGCTCGTTGGCGTAGGTCTACGAGACGTCTACGGCAGAGGGTTTATTGGGAAGGTGTCGGTGAAGGCCTGGAAGCATTTTGTTGCACAGAATACAGATACTCATATTATATTTTGGCATCCCTCCTCTGATCGGTTGGCTTGCGCGTGTGCACAGTATTAGCTGCCGTGGCGTCTCGTCTGCTGTCACTTTCTGTTCTGTTGTACTGTTTTTTCCTGTGATATTTTACTGTGAAATAGGTGTATTTGCAGGGTCAATAATTGCTTTGTTAAGTTTTTAACCACCATGTCTACTTCGGGAGACTTTGGCAACCCACTGAGGAAATTTAAACTAGTTTTCCTAGGAGAACAAAGTGGTAAGTACTGCAAATTTTACTCTTTCTGTGCAAGGTGTTAACCCTTCTATATTATTTTATTCCAGGCGTAGCCAGATCAATAAATCATTCCAGCTCATTTAGGGCACCTACAACCCATTTGTTAACAGACTAGCCTCAAAATCATCTCATTTATCAATATTAAAAGGTTGTTGGCTTTTTAGAAAGTCATTTTCTGTGTGTAGGTGGCACAGAAGGATCAATATTTTAGGTTATGTTAATAGGGTTGAAATTTGAAAATGTTTATATATTAACCCTTTTTCATTATTTATTACTGTCTGGTTGTTGCACGTAATCGCACCATCCATTGTCATAATCGAAGTGACCCACTGGCTTATCACTATATCCGCTGATACTACATAATTACAGTCACTACGATCTACACGATTGTAATTATAATTTCAAATTACCATTGCCACATGTATAGATATTCTACAATCTATCTTAACCGTTCAACCTTTCAAGTACCTTCAAATCATGCCTAATTGCTTCATAAACAGTGCAGAATTGCATTATTTATATCGAAAAATGCTTTGTTTTTTAAGACGAACACTAATTATTTATATGATTATTGATTATCTGTAACCACATATACAGACATGCACACCCTCATACTTCCAATGTAAACTCTAATTTTTAAGTACAAGACTGTAAATAAACTTACAGTAGAGTACAAATAAAACATTTATCACTGTAATAAAATAATTCATCACAAAGCTACCCTATGGGCCGTATACATTTATTACACCACTGTTTTTTTAATGGAGCATAATCTTGCTTCCAACATCCCTTGAATACGATTCCATCACAGTAATCAGAATAAAGCCCTAGTAAATGTGAGATGTCACACCCCTGTGGTACATTTTATCCCAGAAAAAATGACCCACAAAAGCCCTGAATCCCTGAACATATATAAAGTAGGTCACGTGGTTGTCAATATTTAATAGCTGCACAATATTTTTACCCGATTCTGTATTTAATCAAAACTTCAAACACCAGTAAAACATTACTAAAACCATGGCTATGTAATTAAAACTGTTTTTTTGCAATCTCGTCAGAGACCAAAAATAATTAAATCACATTAACGCAATTAAATAATATTATACCTGTTCATTTAATACTACCAGTATTAAATAACACCAGTAAATCATAACTAAAACTATATTGCTCATTACTTAAAAACAATAGAGCAATTGATGCCTCAAATTAGTTCATGAAGATGTCTTTTATCACAGTTCAATGTACACATCACTCTTAAATTCACTCCACGTTTAATATAATTCAAAATCATTAAAATCAATAAGATAAGTGATTTTATTATTGATTTTAATGATTTTGAATTATATTAAATGTGAAGTGAATTTAAACTTGGTTTCAAGTTTTTAATTAGTTCACAACATATTATCTCATATATAATTGAGATACATTTTATTAATTATAAATAAAACACATTACTTTGTTAGTATCACATAAAATTATTTATTGATTTGTTACTAGTTTCGACCACTTAAGTAGTCATTATCTTAAACTAGAGCAGTCTTACTTATTTGTATCAATTATTTATATCAATTATTTATATCTATTATTTATATCTACAAAACAATAAATAATTTTATGTGATACTAGCAAAGTAATATGTTTTATTTATAATCATATATAATTGTTAGTAATATATAATAAAACACGACCTATGACATACCAGTCAAAGTTATTTTATATACAAAGACATTTACAAAATCCCCCCAAAATTATACCCCAAAACAAACTTACCTAATTTTTTTCAATACCTTCATTGTTGAAAGGGAATTTTCATTAAGATTATCGACCTTCCAGTTTTTCCACTTGTTATTTATTATAGAGAAAATATGTGTATTAGACAGACCCAAACATGCTATTGACCTAGGTATTTCACAAACATCGTGGCAAAAATGCTGACTTATTGTTCCAATTTCAAGGACTCCGCTTCACTGTGAATGTAGTCTTCGATAAGCTCATTTATATTGCGGTAATAAAATCAGGCGATAATATTGTTATGCCCACGCCCTATTATAATCTGCCGATATTAAATAATTTCCATTGAAATTTGAATTGAATGCAACCTTGACAATTAACTTGTCATTAATGAATTATTTTATTAACACTGGAGGCTTTTACTTCGTGATACATTATGTATAAATGTATGTATTGTATGTATCACAGTTTATTTTAATACAGTATGTATAGTCACTGTATTAAAATAAACTGTGATACCCACAAAGTAAAAATTGCATTATTTAGCCATTAATGAATTGTTTATTTTTATCAACCAAATTTAAGTGCATTCTACTTTAGAATAAATCTGATGAAATTGTGTGAGTCATGCGTCCTGTATGAATCATTCATCTCGTGCAGATGACGCCTATTCAAGGATCGTCGTACTAGAAATTGCGTAGTTTCTACGGTCAAATTGTGATTGGATAAATGTAAATCTTATCACTCACTTCATAGTTATAAGTTACAGTTGTGATTGCACTGAATTATACGTGCTGCAATTTTTTTATCTTACTCCGAAATGAATTAATGTTTTCAGTAAAGTTTCTCGTTATGATTAATACACTATAACATAATCAAAGTATTATAGCTTGTGAAATTTTTGTAAATATAACATAGAAGGAGAAAGACCCTTTTCACAATAAACATGTATTACACTAGTGATAAAAGGTTTTTCTCCTTGTTTTATTTTACTATAACATAACTGTATATACAGTTATTTGACATAATTGGCATTGTGAGTTGCGAGCAGCTATAATTAATATACTTTTATTTTTATAGTTGGGAAAACTTCGCTGATCACAAGATTCATGTATGACAGCTTCGATAATACTTATCAGGTCGTCATGGAAACATCAATTCCGCCGCCAAATACTAACAACTATTGATTTTCAGGCAACGATAGGAATCGATTTCTTGTCGAAGACCATGTATTTAGAAGATAGAACCGTTCGACTTCAGCTCTGGGATACTGCTGGACAGGAAAGATTTAGATCTCTCATACCTTCTTACATTCGAGATTCAACCGTAGCAGTTGTTGTTTATGATATTACTAGTAAGCACCCGATTTCTTATGCCTGGCAATTTGGTGTAACCGATTTTATTAATTCCCAGATGCAAACTCGTTTCTCCAAACCTCTAAATGGATCGATGATGTTAGAACGGAGCGTGGAACGGATGTCATTATAATGCTAGTCGGAAATAAAACTGACCTGTCCGATAAACGGCAGGTCAGCACGGAGGAGGGCGAGAGAAAAGCCAAAGAGCTCAATGTTATGTTTATAGAAACTAGTGCGAAGGCAGGTTATAATGTTAAACAGGTATGTCGTATTTATCATAACATGCATGTGAACTTATTTGACCTACATTAGATAAGTTATTTATCTTTTTTTTATTATTCATAATTGACTTATTTCTAGGCTTAAGTTATTCTTGTCTAATAGGTTTTAAATCTCACTGACTTCGGCGAATTTGTAAGCAGGTTTTATTTTAACCTCTGCTGTTCACTCACATTTCGGTGCGCACGAAATTTTTACATCAGCTTAGTAATGTGCAAGAAAATTTGCTTATATCAGATTGCAAATTTATCGTTTTGGGTTGCTACCGTTTTGTATGAAAATGGGAACAGTTTTAGTCATTTGCGATGCGGGATAAATTCACTGGATTAAAACTATGTAATCACCTGAGATTTTACCACGGTCTAATTGAGAAACTAATGGATCCTAAATTAAAATTAATACATAGAAGTTATTATTGACAGTTGAAAGCCAAAGCACGGGAAGTTGCACTATACAATTAGGGAACTGATATAATCAGGCAACATTAATACAATACAATCAAAATTAATTTGTTAATGCAACGACCTGTTAATTAAAATGACCGACTTTGTAAAATTTTTGCTGTAACATAAACATTTCTTATAATATTCATCGCTAAAAACTGAGAGGTCTTAGACTCAAAGGGGACACACAGACTCTAAATGGTCATGTAGTATGAGGGGTCGTACACATTTGGGGTTCATGAACCTTCAAGGTCATACACACTGAATGCTGTGATCATAGCTGCGAAGGCTGTTATTTCTATTTTGGTTATATACCTTAGAACCAGTATTCAATTACATTCCTAAAAATATATGTCTTCTCTGAAGGCTAGTTTAGTTACACACGTTTTGTATTTCTGCTTACATTCATCAAGTTTTACAAATTTGAGTCCATGTACATATATTTATTGGCATATGGTAGGCTTGTAAAGCAATTAGTATTACGCGACTTAGCTACTGCTGTGTATTAAACAGCCTCTTTGCTCGTGAAATATCCAATATCCAATAAATGTTATTTATTAGTAGTAACAAATGGTGATAAACTCGGACAATGGCAATTATTGAGACCTGTTCGTACACATAATCAATGGGTAATTTCCATGACTAAATTAAACCAAACTACATTAATTAACTGTTAGATGCTTCTAGTATTGATTAATTTATAACCTATAATAGCGGTGTGTTCTTTTAATCGTGTGATTGTTTGTAGTATATCAATTTGTTTTTTACTTTTAGCTCTTTAGGCGTGTAGCTGCCGCTTTACCCGGCATGGATTCAACAGAGAATAAACCACCAGAAGACAGTATCCTTTGCAGTTTAAAATCATTTTTGCACGTTGTGTGTAGTAGGCATGCTGCATACAAGTCTTGTATGTCCGCATGAACCCCATGGAGTGGCCAGAAAGGGTTTGATTATCAATCCATTTGATGTAAGCATGTTAAACCCGGTAATACATGAGCTTTGTATCAGTGCCATTGATTTTCTTAATGCGATGGAATCCCTCGGTTTCTTACCTCTTTTTATTTTTATATTTTCCTCAATATATTTTTTAGTGCAAGAAGTTGTCTTGAAAGATACGCCAAATGAAGCTAAAGATCCAGATGGAGGCTGTGCATGCTAGCTGATTATGTTTTTGTTATATGTATTTTCGACCACCAATTAATTAGTAGAGTATTTGTAAATTTATATTAATTATATATGATATATTGTAACTATGGTGCATCTTGCTTATTTTTGCTTTCGGTTTATCTATGTGCAATACCTGTGTGTATAAATACTTAGATTGATGACTACCATTTATGTGTATGTACACACTACCAGCTAAATGTCACGTAAGCCTTAAATTAAGGGGTCCAATATAATCATTTTCATATACCTTCTCATACAAGCAGCTTAGTTAATGTACTGTTACTAAATCATTCATCAGTGTTTTTCAATATCATGAATAAAGTTATCAGGTATTGTTAATAATTGCAATAATGTGTGGGGCAAAAATTAATATAAATAATGAACATTTAAAAAACCCCTTAAATATAACTGTACTTATCAAATTGTACAAAAGTGAAAGCAAAACCGATAACATTGTAACAATTTACACTAATTTATTTATATAATTGTTTATGTTCTTGTTTATTTATTATTGACCGTATTAATGTAAATTATACATTTTGCTTAAATTTTGCATTTAATTATAAGTCCGGGCTTTAATGTTGCACAATATTCCATCTACAGAGCATATGTATATATTATAATTCATACTAAGGAATATTATTAGCTATATGAATGTTTTATCAATATCAAACGATGCATAACCGATTGTTAACGATTAGATTCAATATTGTGTAACTTTATTATCTTTATTAAAATACACATTTGAAATAGAACTGCAGTAATTCCAGTGGTCATTATTTCTACAATGCCTTCAGTGTATATTGATAAAGATATAATTGGACTTCAATTGGGGTCAAATCACCATCACCCATTGTTGAGCAATATGAGGGGTGTATTAAGCAATACTGCAGAAATTAATATAAGTGCTATAAAATTAAATGGAAGCCATGTTGAACGACTGAGTTTTGTATTTATTTTGTAGAATCCCATAATTTGTGGAGATTGCATTCGCATTTTAGGCTTATTGTTTACACAATTTACTAGCTAAAAAATTTGTTGCGAGGGACACCGATAAGTCGTCCAAATATTTGTTTAAATTCAAGGTTCAATAAAGTACTTTTGTTTTTATTTTTATGTTTTGATTGTTGGCATGCCTTCTGTATATCTTAGCTAAGTGGTGTGTATTTTTCTTAACGATCTCTTTTCAGCCGTCGATTTACAAACCCAACCACAACTACAAAATCATCAAAATGACTCAGAAGGCGGCTGTATGTGTTGAAAAGAACCTCTAGTAATATTAATATTTTCAAATCATATTTAGTTGAAGTCAAATCAAAGTAGCCTGAGCCTATGTTCATGTTCGAAAAAGCTATAAGTGTGTGATTTATTTGCATAAAAACGGCACTTTATGTGTGGCATGAAGAATAAACCACTGTTAAGAATTAATTGCGGTTTTTATATTATTAAGACTATTTAATATTATGATGGTATGAAAGAATTATGTAATTTTTCTATTAAAAATCATTTTGCCTATTTAATAAAAGTTTTTTTTTTTCAAGCACACCCAATTATATTTCTACCATGATTATATTCCAGTATTTATATTTCATGCCTCATTTTGTTTTCCATTCAAACTCAACCAGAATTAGCAATATTTAAAGAATCTGGACTTATATTTCTGTAAATACTATTACTCTTAATCCTCATCAAAAATGCTGCAATTTTGTGCCAGTGGAGCACTCAATCAAGTCGACTACATTCAGGCACAAGATTACGTAAGTATACTATACAAGTAGTCAAAATTCGTGGTTCACTTTCTTGAATACAGTACAATGGGAGTAACGGTAAATAACCATAATTAAATTTATAATTGATATATTTTGATATATAAAATTTAGAAACAACATCACATATTAATACATTTTCACACTAAATAAAAACCAGTTTTACGTTGAACATTACATCATTAGAATTATTCACTGGCAGAGCTATCAGTTAAACACGAAGACGGGCAGCAATCTGACCAGTAGCTATCATCGCTATTGTCGTGCGAACCATCTGAACTTTCACTGGCCGAACTTGAGCGGTGACTACTACATTCTGAAGTAGAGCTATCTGAGTTACTATCTTTATTACTTGTAGATGACTCGGATATCTCATCATCTGAACTGGATTCAGAAGATGTATCTTCAATCTCACAGCCGTGCTGGAAATTATATAAGGTATATTTTCCACAAATAAATATGATTTGCATGTAATGATGCAAATTCAGTGCTGTGTCTTGCAGTAACAGTTCAGAATTGATGCAGTAAAAATATGTATATTTCTTACATGTGATCCGGTACTGGATCATTCCAGGAATAATATAAATAACAGTTTCAAAGTTCTGTGTAAGAATTAAAGATTCAATTAAGAAACTCACCGCATTCAGTTTCAATAGTTTTGCTGCCTCCTTTTTATCCCACATGTTTCCTTTATTTATATATACGTTATCTATATTAATCTGCACCGTTGGGGGGCACTGTGCTGTTTCATCGGCTGCTTCATTAACTCCTTGTTCCTTTATCGCCATAAATTCATTGGCGGCATCTTCAACTCTTGTTTCTTTTTTAATTATAACTCCAGGCATTATAAAAAACTTTTAATAACCACGTGTTTATGCGAATGATACTAAAATGGATATTGTCGAATTTTTACATTATTATTATTAAAATCGTATATAAGTTCAAGCTTGAAATTATTAAAGGGTTTCTTACCTTATTAATTTCAGTTTTATGATCTTTGACCATGGAGATACGCCGATGAAATGAGCGATGAAAATTTTTAATAAATTAATGGTGGGATTAAAAGAAACGTTAAAAAACATTAGACATTTGAATTTCGCGCATTTTAAGTTTTTTTTTAAATCGTTGCAAATTTTATATCCTCGTTTTTTGGGCTTCATTGGGATTAAATACCCATTCAACGGCCTACATCAACGTGAATAACGAAAACAATGCCGCGTAAGTTGAATTCAATTTGTATAAATAAATGTATCTGTATAAGACATGCAGGAAATAAATGTGAACTAAACAATTAATTCCAGGCAAAATGCCGAAATCTAGACCACGTGTAGGTTTTTTTACGAAAAAGCGTTCAGCGTTTGTACTGATGGCACCGAAAAAGGCAAAGAAGAAAGTTCAAAAGCAAGGGATTCATGTAAGTTACTGTGCAACTTGGCGTTATTATATTATAATTGTGTTTCGATGCAGGAGAGGATAGTTTTCTTCATGAACAGCTCCAGTGATAGCGGTACCAATAATTTTTCTGATAGCAGCAGCGAGAGCAGCTCTGCAGAATGCTAGCAGTTGATTGGGGAATGGTTTATTTATAACTACTATCTGTAATTGTTAGAAATAGCTTTTTTGTTTTAATACCGGCACACAAGAAAGCTATTTTGTTGCGATTTATGTAATGTGTTATTTTTAAATATTTTATTGAATTGATTATGTATACAAAATAAAATGACCTTATAACATTACTTACAAATACATTTTCTACATTTTAAACATTTTATTTTAATTTAGTAAATATTTTTGGAGTTTATGTATTAAATTTTATAAAAAATAATATATAGGCATCGTTATTGTACTTATGAAGCATTAATTCGTAATGATTATCATATTCAATCTGGGAATCACGTTTCCATTAATGTATTTAAATATCTCTGTTCAAAGCTAACTTCCGAAGATTTTAATATAAAAGTACTTAAGCTGCTGTAAATTACGATGAGGAGTATTGTTTGAGGAAAGAAATAAGTTTTCCCTGTTAAGAAAAGTAAACGATCGTGATTTATATTTGAAATATATCTAATAAAATTATTTTAAGGTCACAATTTGTTAGCACTCAACACATAATTCAGTCACTCGTTTTACCACGAAAAGTAATATAATACACAGTATGAAAATTGTTTTAAAGTATGTATACTAAATTTTGGTGAATCGTAGATCAACTCTCCAACTATCTGTTTGTAATGCTAAGAGATTACATATCACATGCATTGTATCACATACACGTAATAAAATATAAATTATTTTGAACTGCATATGTAAATGAATGTGTATATATACATATATGCAGGTATGTACAAATATAATTCACTGCAAATGCCCTAGTGCATGTGAACGAGCGCACAATATAAATCTATACAAAACATTTTAATTGGTATAAATATATATACACATATACATATTAAGTGTATGTATTATATAATTTTGTGTGCCTTGGAGCACCGTCAAACCATCAGATAGACATAACTATTTGCAAAACTTTACTAAGAAAACAGACGGTAAATACATTTAATATATTTTTTAATTTTACGCAATTTTACAATAAAGTGCTGCTTTCTTTAATAAATAGAGTTTTCTTATGAGATATGTTTTATTTGCAACATAGCTGCGATTATAAACAGTACATACTACAAAACAGTTTTATGAATAACAGTTAACTTATATTAGACCAATTATTTTCAATCTGTGGTGACATTTTTTCATGTCATTTTAATTCAGTTAGCAACAATTTATTGTTTTTATTAATGTATCACAATCTTCAGATTGAAGAAAGATAGAGCTTAAATTATAGAAACTTTATATACATATGTACACAGTTTCACTATCACTTTCTATCATTTGTACCAAAAATCTATATATATGTATGTATATATATATATATATATATATATATATATATATATATATATATATATATATATATATATATATATACAAACATGCATACATATATGTTTTATAAATATGTATATGTGAGTACGTACATACTTAAATATATACGTAAATACATATACAAATTTCATTTTTTTTATATATAAACTCAAATCTGTTTTTAACATCGATATAAAAATATATTTAACAGTTTTATTTCTTAATAACTGCTATTAAGTATGTACAAATAACATGTTTGTTTTACTTATAACTTCAACGCAAGCTGTAATAAGCGATTGTAGTTTTAGGTATATAGACGAAAATATTGGCATTTGTATTAATATTTAAACAGCTCAAGTTAAAGTTAAGGATTAGTTTAAATATATGATTCTCAAAACAACAAATACAACAGAACAATTAAAATATGCCATATTCGTAAAACATAAGGTACAATGAAATTTTTCTTGAATAAGGTACACATAAACCTGCTTTAGCAGGACACTAAACAATTACTTAAAAAATATACAGAGTGTTAATTAGGCGATCAAGTGTATATGTAAAACGTAAGGAGATATTTCAGACTAGTTCAGTATATGTAAAACTTCTCGTTCTTACGGATTTCATGCAGATTATAATTAACACCCAGTATATACTTATGTAACTTAAATTGCAAATCCCTGATTTATCTAAGGTACTTGCTTTTCTTAAACAATATTTAAAATAGACTTAACAACTTATAATAAACAATACTAAATGCAAGGTTTGTTTTGGTTGCAATAATTATCCTTGCCGTGAAAATTCTGAAGATTCACGTTCTTAATCTGAAGATTAACATTTTTAATCCGAACATTCACATTCTTAATTTGAACATTCACATACTAAATCTTTTAAAAATTCAGTGCCAAATAACTAAAAGTAGATCATCGAAACTCACTTATCAAAATACTAGCAATTTTTGATTGCGTATCACACAATAAAAAATCACAGTAGTTAATCTTAACGAGTGCACTATATTGCAGCTGCTATATAACACAGAAAAAACAAATAGAAATTGAGCCCATTCACACTTTCATAAATAGGCAACTTAGTAAATTAAAACAAATAAATAGTTGTGCGTACCATCAGTATGGCCTTTCTAGAAAAGAAAAACAACTTAAAGCTATAGAAACAAACTAATTAAAAATGCTAACAAGTGCTTTTGTATGCAAAATCTAACAATACAATAACGTAGCTATTTAAAGGAATAAGATTTTTTTGATTATGTGATACATATTTCTGTCGCTGATGCACATATGGCAGTCATTCTTTCACAAAATTATTGAATTATGGCCAATAATTAATTAGATTGCATTACAATTTCTATCATGTGATATATCTTTGGAATCACTTTGGTCTCTTAATTGCAATCATTTAGGCCTAGCAAAACGTTAAAATTATACCTTTAACATAATTATCACAGTACTATGCGAAATAAACTTAAGTACATTTAATCGCTTTCCCCACTAGGGGTGGCTGAGTCATATACACTATCCCTATTCGTAGAAACTGAATCCACGCTATCAATCGAGGAAACGCTGCTTCTTACATTTGCAAATTTTACTTCGTCCGCTTCATCTGGTGGAGGTGAATAGGCAACGGTTACATCGCCACCAGGCCCCACGGCGGGTGTAACAGCAAACACTTTAAATCTCGATTTTATGGTATGCGTTGTACTCGGTTTAGTTGTTACAGGGTCGGGCACACGTGAGACCGAAAAGCGACTTCTCGGCATGGGGCTACACCCAGGCGATGGTATGGGTGACGGCAACGGTGACTTTTTGCGACTACTGCTTATGGGTTCTTGCAGTAGTGGCTGGTAGTACACTGGCTCGCAGTTAAGTGAGACCTTGCGTGAAAATGTCGTCGACCAACTTGACATTTCTTCGTCGTTCGACTGGTCTGGCCTCGACTTATTAACCGTGCAAATCGCATTTATCTGTTTTACCAACTCAAGGAACCCTTGAGGATCCTGCAAATTTATCGATTAGTTCAAGATTGTCTCGAGCACAACAAGTACTTACGTCACTGTTTCTGTTTGTGTCTTCCAGTTCAACCCTAGTGATTTTTGTGTTGGTCAACGCCTGACTTAACTTCTCCAATGCCTCCACTTGGATTGCTTTATTTCCTTTTATGTTAATTTTCTGCAATTTTGTACCAAACTACTAGTAGCTCATTTGTTTTGTTAGTAATGTTTACTCACCCGTAATGATGTATTTAGCTGTATGGCTTCTGCTAATTTAGCAATACCTTTATCAGTTAATAATGTAGATTGTAACCCCAAGCCTTCTAAAGACTGTGTCACCGCCAAGCTTTCTTCAATTCTATATATAACTTCGTCAGTTAGTGGATTAAACCCTACATTTAAGGTATGTAAATTAACACATTCTTTCTATAAACAAAACAGTATTGGTTAATAAAATACAATCGACATTTATTTAAATAAGTAATCATCTAAAGGCTGATTCATAGATTTCTTATAAAAATCTATGAATCGGTCTTTAACAACAAAATTATTCAATCATAATTCAAATTTGACTGTCCAGAAGGTAAGAGCAAACTGAGCATTCGGAAAAAAATATATTAATGATTAATTATGATGATTTTTATTGTGCTAATTGACATAAAAGATTAAATTTTGAACATAAATACATAAAAAGAGCAATAAAACTTTTATTACTCCATATCGTAAATCTTACTCACAAATCTATTTTTCCCGCAAATAGTACTGAATCACATTGGTATAAATAAGAGATGCTATTTAAAATGTATGCTGATATTTATGCATTCAAAGAAAATTTATGTAACCGTAGTGTATGTTACTCATCAGCATCATTTAATTAATATAATACAGGTGTAAATTGCATGTCAACACAGCAAAAAACGATAACATTGAAATGAAACTCACAGAATATCAATTCTATATTTCTAAAATTTTCGCAGGCTGCTCAAGATGAATAATAAATAATTAGATACTGATTAAATATTTTCTATAGTTGTATCAAACATTGTTTATACTCGACAGTTTTTGTCCTAAACTTGTTAAACAAAGCAATAACACTAATGCTGACAACATTTTTATAAATATCGATGCAAAGAAGCGATAGACATCTTTACAGACTAGGATTCAGCTCAATAATTGGACCAAAAAATTTAAAATGACTAATAATAAATTATCAATAACATTATTATACACCGAGTTATAAGAAATAAACAAAAAACTTTTTCAGGTTGCTCTATTTGAGTTCCATCTCCAATATGAATTATATCAGTAGTCCTGTGGGGAATCTTGTCGGAAATCCAAGCCATCCATTACAAGAAACTAAGATAATATTTGTATGTTACTATAACTTACAATTATATCACTAAGAGTTGGTCCACTTTTGTCTGAAATTTGATTATTAAATATAACCAGTACGGATAATCCGCAGCTTCCAATTGTCTGTTTGCATAAGCCTCTAGCTAAGACTTCCAATCCTCGATCGCCAATTAGATTATTACTAATGTCTAGAACCTTCAAGAAAGAATTCTTGCCTAATAGTTTGCCTAGAGCATCAGCTTCTTTAGTGTATAATCCGGTTTGTGGTAAATAGAGTTCCTGGATATTTGTATTGCAACTCAGGCTGTCAACTGAAACATAGTTATACAATAACAATCATAAGCGGAAGCGTTTGTGACTGACATAACAGACTCTGAGAGTTTCCCATAATGCAGCTGTTAAATTTTAATGTACTAATAGAGTCATTGCATTTAAGATTGGCAACGAGTGTTTTCATGTACATTTGAGACTCCACGAAATTCATCGAGTCGAAAATTAATACTTCAATGTTGTAACATCTGGAAACCATATTGCAAAGAGATTTCCATGCGTCATGCTCTTTGAACTGATCCGATACAATGTATTCAACTGCACAGTTATAATATTCAAGTACGTTGATAAATTCACGAATGCTCTCTACTGTGAATTTGCACTCCTTCATGTTGATGCAACGGAAATTGGTAATTTTAAACAGATCTTCAAGTGTTTCGCATACCTCCATGGTTAAATTAACTGATGCTAAATTTAGTGTGGCGGAGTAGTTCACATTATTCTTAATTTCCTAAAAACAATAACACCATTATATAAAAACAAAAATGTGTTTCTGGACGAACGTACTTGAATTTGATGTTTTATGGAATCTAATTCAATAGTATTGTGTTTCTTACAAGAATATTGATAAGCCCGCAATATATCTTCGCATTCCAAAATATCACCTAAAATCATACAAAATTGGAGGGCACTCAAAAGTGATGCAAGAAAAACTGGCTTACTTAGATTAAACGGACACCGTAAGTCTGGTTCTTTGTAGCTAGCGAGAATTGACATGTCTGTGGGAAACGACACTCGTCTGTTAGAACTGCAGACCCAGTCCTCTTCCCCCATTAGATCACAAAATGAAACACGCCGTAGTATTGATATTAATGGGGGATCACTACAATCATCATCCGAGTGATTACCCTCGGCCGCGTTGTTAAAGCTAACGACGTTGCATACGATCGGCTCTAGAGGTCTAATTAAGCTGTCTTCATCTACTGATATTGATTTGTCTAGTAGGTTTCTCATTCTTTGTTTGGAGTCGCCACCTAAAATGACCAACAATAAATGAGATGCTCAGTAAATATATGTTCGATTCGCATACAGAGGACGTGAGATGGCACGTGTGTCGTGGATAATGTTTTGTAGCGAGTGAAATGACTGTATTGATAAAAAATTAAACAAACATGAGTTTAATTTATACTGTAAATTAAATATATCAACTGCAAAATCTGGCTTATGATAACGGAGTGTGTTGGAGTATGTTTTAAGACAAAGCGGTTCGGGGCTCTATCAGTAGTGTTACGTTTATTACCTGATTGTGAGTTTTCTTCATCGGTGACAGGACTTTCGTTAAAACTTTCCGTACCGCTGTCTGTAAGTGTATGGTGGTCAGCATCGTCCTCAACACTTGCTGTCTCCATGTCTATAAGTAAACAAGTCTTCGCCTGTGTCATATGTATACAAATATTCCTCGATCTATGTAATTATATGTCATTTTATTTTAAAGATAATACACGACTGTCCTTCTCATCCAATGATACACATTTACGTACGGATTTTTAATTCTTCATTATATTAAGTTATAGTTTACGCTACGTTTATCACACAAAAACTCTAGTTTAATTGCATTAAACAGTTTTCATATAATTTGTTTTCGTGATCCGAACTTAAAAAAAACCAACATGGACGACTGTTCCGTTTTCAACTAGCTTCAAGTCATAACGATCAGACCTGCCAACCTATTTTTCGTAATTGTTCCATTCGAAGTGTTCACGGGTATAAAAACTCACAAAAGAACTTAATCTAATCACTTGTTAATCGTATAATCAATTAATTATCGATGCTCTTAAAGCTAAAATTTAATTACATCAAGCATTTGCTGATTTTGTTCTAACAATGGCGTGTTACATATCATTGTTTAGTGTTGTCTATTGTTTGAACGCTCATTTCCGGCTATAACTCCTCGGTAATTCCCCTAATTTTAACGGCGGAAGCTTTGATCACAGTCAAATATAAACGATTTCTTTGCACAATATATTAGAATTCAGTTATCAAAAAATATAAATTATGCTTTAATTCTACACATTCTAAATTATTTTTGCGCTTAATTTAATTTTCTTAATATTTATGTAGCTTTCTCTACGAATCATTGGACTTAAAAGGTGCTGAAAAAAACGCGGCCGTCATTTGAATTGCAATTTAAAAGGACGTTCTCGTGATCACTGGAGAATTTATGTAATTGCAACTAATTGGTTTAATTATCAAGTGCAAAAGTGGGCGAGTGTAATCCTCGAAGTAATTTGTTTTAAATTAAATAATAATGCAGTTTTAGGAATTTTTCCGCTATTCCGTATGAAGTATTCCGCTTCAAGGATCACATTCAATTGATGCTGCAGCATTATACGAAACGAACCATTTCAAAATGCGCCCCAAAACGATTGTTATTATTTTTAGAACAATAAAATTATTTTTTTCACACTCATTAAATATTAGTCTTGCACAAGCTCATGAACTAATACAGAGCGTTCGTAATTGATAGAAAAGCAGTTGAATTTCCCGCTTATTACAGTTTTTCTAGGTTGGTAGCTCCTTAGGTACTACCAGTGGCAGGACATAGAGGAATTTATTGGTATTTGAAAGTATAAATGCACCTTAAAGCGTTAATTGAAACGAACCATTTCAAAATGCGCCTCAAAACGATTGTTATTATTATTTTTATAACAATAACATTATTTTTTTCACACTTATTAAATGTTAGTTTTGAACAAGCTCATGAACTAATGCAGAGCGTTCATAATTGATAGAAAAGCAGTTGAATTTCCTGCTTGTTAAAGGTTTTTTTTTAGGTTGGTAGCTCCTTAGGTACTACCAGTGGCAGGACATAAGGGAATTTATTGGTATTTGAAAGTATGAATGCACCTTAAAGCGTTAATTGTCTACGATAATATTTATATAAATATTAACACGTATTATTCACATAATCTGAAAGTTTATTAATTTCAATTATTATAAATTTATATTTCTTCGTTTGTATTATGTAATAAAATTAAATGTAGCTATGTTCAGATGCGTTTTTGAACTATTGTGACATATAATTGTCAACTTGAAGTGTATATACATATGTTATTTTGCTTGATTGTTGTTAATTTATTTTAAGTATTAATTAATGTAAAATGGACGCAACAGTTCCATTCATTGACGTCTGTAATTTGTTCGAACAAGTTTCAACCGCATCCAATTTAGATTCTAAACGTAGCGCTTTGAATGAATTTTTAACAAATTACAGAAGTAAAGCGGATGAATTTCAAAAGCAACATCCATTGTTGCACAAAAGCTTTTATCCCATTTTAAGATTATTGCTTCCCAACGAAGAGAGGGAGCGAGGCCCCTACAATTTGCGGGACTTCACTTTTTCTAAAACGCTTATTAACATCCTGGGATTAGATCGTCACGGGCAGGATGCCACCCTCTTAAAAAACTATAAAACCTCTAAAAACCGAGCGATTAACAGCTTTGCGGATGCTGCACACTTTGTGTTAACAAAACGTTTCACAAATAAAAGCAGTTTAAATGTCCAGCAGATTAACCTTCACTTGGATTCCATTTCGGGCTTGGCAAATGAAATTCGTATGTTCCTTACTTATGCCCACAATTACAGATGATAATGAGTATTTATTCAGGTGCTCAAGAAGCGGCGATTCTTGATTTGCTAAAAGTTACAAGCCCTGCAGAACAAAAATGGCTTGTTAGGATATTGCTGAAGGAATTGCGGCTTGGTATCGGACGGGATAACATTTTGAAGGTGTTTCATGCTGATGCTGTTGCTTTATATAATAGCGTTCACTGTTTGATAAAAGTTAGTATATTTTTATATATCAAGAAACGATCTACAGAAATTTCATTTGAAAATGAAAAAAATTGCAGTTTTGATGTCATGTTCCAGGACCAAATTTATTTGTGTTTAGTATTAAGCCAATACTTGTTGCAATCTTTCTGCTTTTTGTATAGCCATTACTATAATTTTATATGGTACAGTTAATGTCGTTTACTTATATACTTTTCTTATTTACATATACTAGTCAATTTATACTACAGAGAAAATTTCCAACATTATCCAACTTATTTTGTATTGCTTTGTTTATGTCTCCATACGTAATCATCAAAAACTTATGCATCTACTAATTTTAGACCACAGACTTATTGAATGATCCGTCAATACGTATTAGCAGTAAAGTAGTCATTACAGTTTTCACTTCCTTCCAACCAATGCTCTCAACGCGTTGTGATAGTGGCGAGTTAAGTAAAATTTTTAAAGGCGACAAGGTCTACTACATAGAGGAGAAGTTTGATGGCGAGCGCTTCCAGTTGCACATGAAAGATGGACGTTTTAAGTACTTCTCCAGAAGAGGATTTGATTATTCAAGGTTTTTTGGGGAATCCTACGATTGCAAGGACTACACTAGCCGACTTAAAAATGTTTTCCGAGAAGATGTGAAGAGTTTAGTATTAGATGGAGAAATGATGGTTTGGCATAAACTGAATAATTGCTTTAGTTCGAAAGGTAAGATCATTGATCAAGTCCCGAAAACGAATATTTCTGCAAAAGCTCGATTTTCATTTAACAAAATCTCAATAACTTTTTAATTCTTGTTTGTTATGATGTATTTCGGGATTATCAAAGAGGATTGCAATTTAATTTGAAATTAATTTAAGGTGTCAGTGTTGATGTAAAAACAGTGAACTCATATAATAAGGTGTTCCAGCCTTGCTTTTGCGTATTCGATTTACTACTCTTGAACGATGAAGTTATGAGTGATACACCGTTGCAAAAAAGGCAAGAGGTATTGAAGGGCATTATCATACCTGTTACAGGTGTGATAATGGTAAGTAATCACACTGAGGCGAAAAATAAAAGCGATATTATCGCAGCATTAAATGCCACCATGGATAAAAATCAAGAAGGTATAGTTTTTAAAGATCCTAACTCTACATATGTACCAGCATCTAGGAAAGGTTGGTGGAAAGTTAAGTTGGAGGTAATAATTAATATATATATAACATTTGATTGTAAATGAAATGTATATTTTAGTACTTCAAAAATGTTATGTCCGATTTGGACGTATTAATAATAGGTGGTTATTTTGGAGGAGGTAAACAGAAAACTAAAGTGACAGGCTTTTTAGTAGGCGTTCTCGATAAAACCTATACCGAAACTAAATACTTGTCCTTTGCAAAAATAGCATCCGGACTTAATCATACTGAATATAAACAGTTAGACCAACAATTGAGTGAACATTGGCATGTCGTTGATGGAAAAAAACACCAGACTTTCAATATATTCTGGGGAAAAGAAGTTCCAGATGTGTGGATCAAACCAGAAGACTCATGCTGCCTATTAGTACGTTAATTCACAATTCCTTAAATTACCAATAACTTCATGAGTAACTCCCTTTTTAGGTGCGTGGCTCTGAGTTAGTGAAAAGTCACGGCACAAACCCAGATTATACAACTTCTTGCACGTTGCGATTCCCACGGATCTTAAAGATAAGACCAGACAAACCATATTACGACTGCTTATCGTTGGCGGAGCTTGATAGCTTAACAAGCTCAGGGATCGTAACGAAACTGAGTAAACGGCATTTGGAAGTAAGCGATCTCGATGTAGAAGTGAAAAAAACTCGCAGTAGCTACGATTACAAGTTTGTGCCGGTTGAAAGCAAAAGTGACCTTCTGGAAGGTCTCGAGTTTCTAGTTCTCTCTGGTACAGCGGAGTGGACAAAAGATGATGTTGAAACTGCCGTACGTGAAAACGGTGGAAAGATTGTTAGGGCTGAAGGGCGGACGACATTTTGTATGTTGGCTGGTGATGTTCACCTACGAATTTCGACTTATAAAGGTCCTGTTGATATCGTTAAATTAGAATGGTTAAGATCCATACTTAACGAAGGTGAAATGATACCATACAAGCCCCAAGATACGATATATACATCGGAGAAAACCAAGTTACGGTTTACGAAATTGTATGATAGGTTTGGGGATCCATTTATTGAGCTGGCTACTGTAAAGAGTCTGAAGAATATTGTAGATAATGTGTTCTCTGGGGAATTTGAAAAAGTTTGTTGTCTACTTCTGTTCTATTCTGGTGATTAAGGAATTTGATTCTAGGACAATTATTATGAGTTAATGCCATCAGAGGTGAAACAATTAAATCTGGAGATGAATATTGAAGATGACGGGAAAGTATTTCGTGGTTACAATGTTTATTTTGACAAGCACGAAACTATAAATGATTCAACAACACCTCGACGGCCGTTTAAATTCCTTGATGAAATTGATTTCATACACAGAGGCGGTACTGTCTGTGATACCTTGAACGAGGATTGTCATTTTATTATTTCAAATATTGAGTAAGTTTCATTGAAAATTCTGAAAGCATGTGTTATGATTAATTTTCTGTTATTTTCAGAGATGATTTCAGAATCCAGGAATTGAAGAGCTATTTGGAAAGCATCAATCACACGTGTGCACAGATTGTAAATGAACCAAAGGACATTTTAAATTCAAATAGTTTCCATAAATAACTATGTTTGATATTCATCGCTCGTCCAGAAAAAAATATTTATATGTACATTTTAAAAACCACATTTATTACACGTTATATAATTGCATTTACACGAAATTGTAAGCCAAATCGTTACAAATTAATTGCTATCTTTAATATATCTGATGTGTTATTATTTTACCTATATGTTTCTCAAGTGATTCAGGGTTTTTCAATTTCATAGAATATTTTGCAGAACATAAATGATAAAAGCAAAACATAATTGTTTTAAATAAATTAATAAAAGATAAAACCACACATAAACCATTCACATGTGCATACTTAGTTGCCTATATACTCAACTGGAAGGCGACTGCAGCGCCGAAAGTGCTGAACTTTATACCTATGCCCAAAAGTGATTTAAGGTTTTTCAATTTCATAGAATATTTTGCAGAACATAAATGATAAAAGCAAAACATAATTGTTTTAAATAAATTAATAAAAGATAAAACCACACATAAACCATTCACATGTGCATACTTAGTTGCCTATATACTCAACTGGAAGGCGACTGCAGCGCCGAAAGTGCTGAACTTTATACCTATGCCCAAAAGTGATTTAAGGTTTTTCAATTTCATAGAATATTTTGCAGAACATAAATGATAAAAGCAAAACATAATTGTTTTAAATAAATTAATAAAAGATAAAACCACGCATAAACCATTCACATGTGCATACTTAGTTGCCTATATACTCAACTGGAAGGCGACTGCAGCGCCGAAAGTGCTGAACTTTATACCTATGCCCAAAAGTGCATTTTGTCACAAAAACAGGTACATGAGTTGAAAGCGCACGATATTTTAGAGCAGACTGAACCATTTTTAACTCTTCATATTGCGTTATTATCGACTTACAGCCCGTTGAATTTAATTTTAGGCAGCCAACTACACATATGTCAAAACTTGTGAACATTAACCTAGGCAACCCAATTTACATATTAGTATTAAGGGCGCATTTTACGTAATTATGAAATGAATTTAAATGTGAAATGCAGTCAATTTTTATGTTGGAAACGATAGACTAGTGCGATTTGCATCGAACTGTTTTGGGAAAAGTCTTACACAAAGATTATGTCAAACATATCGTTACATATAAAAATTACATCAATTATGTTACATATCTCGTTCATTCTTCCTTTAAATGTGAACACATATATTTATTGGAGAGCAACTATATAGAAATATTTTACAACAATTAATAATATAATGATAAAACCAGACATAAACCTTTCAGATGTGCATACTTGGTTGCCTGTATACTTAACTGGGAGGCGACACCAGCGCAGAAAGTGCTGAACTTTATACCTATGCCCTAAAGTGCAATTTTCCAAAAAAAGAACTACATCAGGTAAAAGCGCACATTTTTTTAGAACTGACTGAACCATTTTCAACTCTTTATATTGCGTTATTACTGACTTATAGCCCGTTGAAGTTGAATTTAACTTTAGGCAACCAACTATACATATTTCAAAATCTTGTGAGCTTTACCCTAGGCAACCCAATTTACATATTTATATTAAGAGCGCATTTTACGTAATTTTGAAATTAATTTAAATGTGGCTTTGTATCTATCGCAGCACATTTCTTTGGACTGTGTCGTAGCAGTATATAGCTTAACAACAATTATGCCCAAGTGCTATTTGGGCAGAGATAACACAACATTCACAGAGCAACAATTAATCATATATTTGTATCATCAATCAATCATATATGTCACTAATTATGGATACGAATTATTTTCCATGCAGTCAAACTTTGAAACGTTCTGCAACCTTAATGAAATGATTTATCGGAAAACGATTTAGATATTCGTAATCAGCATGCTAATGTTGACGACTGATGTGAATTATGTCCAATTCGGAAAATGAATTCGAAAAACTGGCAATTTTCATGAAATTTGTCATATTTTGGGCAGCTCTGTAGCATTACTCAAGTATGCTATCTAAGATCCAGGTAGCTACTATTAATCAGAATGCAAAGATCTACAATTTCTTTTTTTTCAACTGTGCAGAAGACAACTGCTTATGTCTTTAAAAAAATATAATAAACTGCGCGATTGATTATCAAATCTGGTCGACATTCAGGCGATATTAAGTTGATCGTGAGTGAGGTCATTAACCAAGAATTTTATAATATAAGGCGAATTACAAACGTCGTCCTCGCTTTTGCATGGGGCGGACAAGGCCGCCATAAAAGTCGTTAATAATAATTCTGAGGTGAGCAAAAGTCAGGGTTTACCCGGATGCGTAAGTTCCAACTTGCTGAAGAATTTCAGATGAATTCCCATGCGTGACCGTAGTGTGGAAATTTCGATATTTTTGTGCAGTAATTAGGCCCCACGTTTTTTTTGTTTGTTGTATTTTTGTGATAGTAAAAGTGTATTTGGTCAGTGGGAAGTTCGTTGAGCGAGTGACCTGACCATGACCTCATTCGATACCCGAGGGGCTTAAGACGTTAAACTGAATTTGAATACAATTTTTATATGAATGAATACGAGGAGAAAGTGATATGCTGCCTACATTAGATGTATTTGTTTGATTTAAGGCGTTGATTACTAAAATTATTGGCCTAGTCATATTTTTCTTAGTTTTAATAACTGTAATATAACGTCATCAACAATTTGTCCAGCATATATAGATTCTAATCGTCAATTACATGCGGCGTGCTAAAAATAAAACTGCATTTTGAATCACTTATTACTGCTATATTTAGATTATTTTATTTGATCTGATCAGATTTATTAGCTGACATGTTTTTGTCTTGACGTCAATGCTTTTAATTGGATCCAATGAAGATCAAGCAGTTAATAATTCTGTCCATAGCAAAAATAATGGCGTAATCATTGAGTAATTACGTGAGTGAATTTGTTGATATTAGTTGTGAATGTCTGAAGACAAAAGAAACAAAAATCAAAAAGATTTAATATTGCTCTGAACGAAAATCGAAATAACGACATAAATTAAAATTTGGATATGTGGAGTAACATAGTGCAATAGTGTCAATTGAAAACTTTGAAATTTTTGACTGAAATGACTGTAATTTTACTGAAAATTGAAAATTTGTCAGAAAACTTTGACTATAATGACTAACATTCACTAAACTTTGATAATTTTCTTGCCATGTTAATATGAATACTTTAGTATAATTATTAAAAGTTTGACAGTTTGACAGTAATGAATAAATTTCGATGGCGTTAATGAAATTTTTGACTGAAATTACTGTAATTTTACTGAAAATTTGTCAGAAATTTTTTAAACTTTGACTGTAATGACTGAAATTTTACTGAATTTTTAACCTCTGAGTATATAAAATAAATTGATATAATTATCAAAATTTGGACAGTGTGACAGTAATGAATAAATTTTGATGGTGTTAATTGAAACCGTTGAAATTTTTGATGGAAATGAATGTAATTTTATTTATTTATTATTATTTATTATTTTTACTGAAAATTTGTCCGTAATTTTTAAAACAGTGAATGAAATGACTCAAATTTTACTGAATTTTGACAGTTTTGAAATTTTACTGAATTTTGAACCTCTGACTACAATGACTTACATTCACTAAACTTTGATAATTTTCTTGCCATATTAATATGAATACTTTGATATCATTATTAAAGTTTTGACAGTTTTACACTAATGAATAAATTTCGATGGCGTTAATTGAAATTTTTGACTGAAATGACTGTAATTTTACTGAAAATTTGTTAGGAATTTTTAAAACTTTGACTGTAATGACTGAAATTTTATTGAATTTTGAACCTCTGGCTATAATGATTAACATTGACTAAACTTTGATAATTTGCTTGCCATATTAATATGGATAACTTGATATAATTATTAAATTTTTGATAGTTTGACAGTAATGAATAAATTTCGATGGTGTTAATGGAAACCTTTGAAATTTTTGACTGAAATGACTGTAATTTTACTGAAAATTTGGCAGAAATTAAAAAAAAACAAATCTAATGAAACAAAAACAGCAAGAAGAGCAAAGTATACAATGTTAATTTCTATTTGCTGGTGTAATAAGCATTATATTTGTATAGGCAATTGTAATGATTAAAATATCACTCATCAAGTGTAAGGTCGAAGGCATCTGGCTTTACAAAACATGCTCCCTAGTGTGTATCAATTGTTCAGTGATCTTGAATGGTACAGGAAGCAAATTTGCAATTTCCAGAAACGCACAAACAAATTTATGTGCCATTATAGTAATTGCGTCGCGTTAAAATAGCAATAATAGGAAGCGGGCGATAATGGGCCTGTAATTAAGTTTGGGGATTTTTGAATTTGAAGTGCGGAAGCTGATGACCCGCCCCTGCATGGAAGCGGATTTGCAGCCGGGAATTCAATTGCACCCATGCAGATGCTGTAAAAATCGGCCTTCTTGGTGTCCTTCTGCGTCATATGTGTGTGTTGAAACAAATCATTCGCAGGAGCTACCTGTCCAGTACGTTATAAACAGTCCATCCGTCCTAACACATTTCATTTCGCGGTGGGCTATCAATGTTAACTCGCCATTCAAACGTCGGCATCAGTACGGATTCTATCTGAGTAGTGTTAATAGTTGCAACAAGATGCTCCGCACGATTGTGATTTTCGCTTTGGTGTTCGCCAAGACCGTCTTCGCACAAGGTTAGAACAAAAAAAATCAAATTTGACTAATTTTTCACTTTTCCCGGCTATTTTTTGCATCAGTTTTCGGTAAATTTAATTCCGATGAGTTCGTGACAGCATTTTAATTCTTACGCCAGTGGCTGTATTACGTAATGTTTGGAACAATTTACTCAATTCACTTAAGCGCGTGTTCATTCTTTCGAAACAATTTGCTTGCTTCTATCACGTAAAACCGAATATCATCACAGAACAAGCTTGGTAATTTTTTTGCATGTATGTAGTTATATTATATAATTGAACACCTAACTAGCATCAAGTATATAGCATAATTTTTGCCATGGTATGGTACAAACCATTATCATATTATTATTTAACTAGTTATAAAAAAAAACTTTCAAAACTATATAAAAAAAACAAAATTTTGAAAAAATTAAAGAATGCAATTAAAGTTCTTCCATTTAAACACTTTCATAGTAAAACTTGTAGTTCAAATTAACTCAATTGATCGAATCAAATTTCCCCATTTCATGATATCGTTAGTAATAACTCATTTTCAGATATACCTAAAAAAATATACGCATTGAGAAAATCTATCACAGAGATAGAAGAAAACTCCCAAAGACCACCATGTAAAGACCTGCTCCAATAAAAGAAAATATTTTTTAAAAATATTATTATTATTGTTATCCATTTTGAATACCAGTTATTATTATATTTTTTAATGATTTCTTTCTTACTTAAAAGTAAATTAAATTAAAATACACATACACATAAACCACATAAAACATAAACTTACTTTTAAGTAATATATTTTCTATATCTTAAATATATTGTAAAATAACACCTCTGAAGATTGCTCATAATAGCCTAAACTAGTCAGGCGAAGAACAAATCATAATAATAATAAAAACAACATAAATTGCTCACAATAGCCGAAACTAGCCAGGCGAAGAACAAATAATAAAAACAACATAAACCAAGAAACTTCTTTATATTTAAATAGTGGTAGTACTACTTAAGATAATAATAATAATAAAGAAGAAGAAAGAAAACAATAAAAATATTATTATTATTAAATTATTAGTTAAAATAACAAGGAATTCTGCCAACATTTTAATTATTAGTGCCAAAATTGCAATGGCCACTGCCAAAGTTTAAAAACATCGAAATATCAAAAGATTACCAGCAAATTTTTAGTCACATTTCAGCCATAACGTCAAAATTTTCCAAATTATTTATAAACCTACATTTTTTTTGTAAAATTTCAGTTGTTGCGTTCAAAATTTTATATATTACTGCCAAAGTTTCGACTTTTAATGAAAAAATTTTAAATTCTGTTAAATTTGTAATCATTTTTAATTAATTGTCAGTTATTACCATCAAAATAGCAAGGATTACTGCCAGAATTTTAATTATTAGTGCCAAAATTGCAATGGTCACTGCCAAAGTTTAAAAAACACCGAAATTTCAAAAATTACTAGCAAATTTGTAGTTGAATTTTAGCCATTACGTTAAAAAATTGCAAATTATTAATAAATCTACATTTTTTTGTGTAAAATTTCAGTTGTCGCGTTTAAAATTTTATATATTACTGCCAAATTTTCGACTTATAGTGTAAAAATTGCGTAGAGTTAACTTAGAGTAAAACTACAAATATTTGTTTATTTACTCCATTTAGTCTGTTCCATTCATATCAATATCTGCAATAAAGTTTCTCTGATTTGTAATTGCGCAATAAATACAAATCATCACGGTTCAATATAGTTACGATAAATATGATAAATCTATAATTTTAATTATCAGTACATTTGTCCCTGAATTGATTATGCATTTTTAATCTTTCAAAGTTTTGCGTGTGTATTTATATTATTCTATTACTCAATAATTTTCATGTTAAAAACTATTATTAAGACAAATATTATTTTATATTAGTCAATCAACTATTTTATTTTAAATTTATTGTATGTGTATTTCATTACACATAATATTTTGAAAAATTTCAGTTGCTACCTTCAAAATGTTATATATTACTGCCAAATTTAGATTTTTCGTGTGAACATTTTTACTACTGTTTAATTTTCAATCATCTTTAGTTAATTGTCAGTTAATTAGCGTCAAAATAGCAAGGATTACTGCCAAAATTTGAATTATTGGTTTCAAAATTGCAATGCCACTGCTTAAGTTAAAAAACACCGAAATATCAAAAGATTACCAGCAAATTTTTAGTCACATTTCAGCCATAACGTCAAAATTTTCCAAATTATTTATAAACCTACATTTTTTTTGTAAAGTTTCAGTTGTTGCGTTCAAAATTTTATATATTACTGCCAAAGTTTCGACTTTTAATGTAAAAATTTTAAATGCTGTTAAATTTGCAATCATTTTTAATTAATTGTCAGTTATTACCGTTAAAATAGCAAGGATTACTGCCAAAATTTTAATTATTAGTGCCAAAATTGCAATGGCCATTGCCAAAGTTTAAAAACATCGAAATATCTAAAGATTACCAGCAAAATTTTAGTCAAATTCCAGCCATAACGTCAAAATTTTGCAAATTATTAATAAATGTACATTTTTTTGTAAAATTTCAGTTGTTGCGTTCAAAATTCTATATATTACTGCAAAATTTTCGACTTTTAGTGCAAACATTTTTAATACTGTTAAATTTGCAATCATTCTTAGTTAATTGTCAGTTATTACCGTCAAAATAGCAAGGATTACTGCAAAAATTGTAATTGTTAGTGCCAAAATTGCAATGGCCACTGCCAAAGTTTAAAAATCACCGAAATTTCAAAGAGTACTAGCACATTTTTAGTCACATTTCAGCCATAACGTCAAAATTTTGCAAATGATTAATAAATCTACATTTATTGTGAAATTTCAGTTGTTGCGTTCAAAATTTTATATATTACTGCCAAATTTTCGACTTATAGCCTAAAAATTTTAAATACTGTCAACCATCAATTTAACTCTGACCGACTATCAACTTTGCACTAAAAGTCGAAACTTTTGCAGTAATATATAAAATTTTGGACGCAACAACTGAAATTTTACAAAAAAAAATGTAGATTTATTAATAATTTGCAAAAATTTGACGTTATGGCTGAAATTCAACTAAAAATTTGCTAGTAAATATCAAATTATAATATATTTTAACCAATTTATGTCTTTTTTGTAATTCATTAATAAATGATTGTCAAGATTTTTGCAATAATAATATGTTTCAATCATACTGTTTATTACCTACTTGTTTCAATAAACAGGATAACTAAATATTGCGATGTGAATTCTAACCTTGGTAACTAATGTTATACCGATTTAATAAATTTTCTTGAAATTACAACTTATTTGCATTTACAGTTTCTCAAAGGTTGTGCGTATTACATTCACTCCTTTACAAACATAATATAATTTGTATTATCATTCAGCGCACTATTAAATTTCTATCTGTTGATAGCTGCATCTTAAATCACACAAAAAAAATCTGATGTGTGGTGACATTAAAACTTATACTAAAAAAAATACTTTTTCCATATTAATATAAATAAAATGATAACAACTAAATTACAATTCCTCATCACAAAAAATGGCAATATATGGCAATTTAGGTTAGGTTAGGTTAGGTTAGGTTAGGTTATTTTAGGTTAAGTTCCTCATTCATCACAAAACATGGATATATGTGGCAATTTAGGTAATGGAAACATATAATTCAGAAATGTCCAGAAGAAAAGTACTTAAAATATGTAATTATATATTACTCACATAATATGTGCGAAAAAGGATATTTGCTTAAAACAAATATTTGTCCATACGTATGAGATTTCCGTGTAAATTGCGAGTTAGAAAATTATGGTAATCCCATATACTTCGAACTTTACAGTCTGGCAACTATTATCAGTCTATAAGCTTAATATCTCCTCTACAAAATATTTCCGTTAAAACATAATAATATGATTCGTTGCTTATAATATAAATGACGACAAATTGATCGTAGTATGAAACGTTGCGTAATATAATAATTATCGTTTTAACAAAACATATATGTTGAATTAAAAACGTTTTAATGAGATAGATTCCTCCATTTCCTGGTATTATCATTAATTAACTCTATATGTAAAAACGTAATACGCCAACAATATTATATTTATTACTTTTCGTAATATTAAGTGTCTCTAAAAAATTAAGTAATTGGATTCTTAAACCAATTACATTTTGATTCTTAAATGTTTAGACTGAATATGTATTATAGTCTTAGAAACAATTTTTATTGCTTTGATTACATGTTGATTACTAATGGTATCAGAACCAGGGCTTGGGAGGAAGGTAAGATTAGGTTGGGTTAGATTAGGTCACATAATAAAACTCTACACAACCATATTTTCCTCATAAATATCATTGTTTTTTTCGTTCCAAATATGATTACTTTTTTAGTATTGTCTAAGAAATTGATTATAGTGATTGCATACGTTAAAAAACCTAATCTAACTTAACATAATCTTGGGAGGAAGGTAAGATTAGGTTGGGTTAGATTAGGTCCCATTATAATACTTTACCCAACCAGATTTTCCTCCTAGGTATCATTGTTTCTTTCCTTCCAAATATGATTATTTTTTTAGTTTAGTCTAAGAAATTGACTATAGTGATTGCATACGTTAAAAACCTACTCTAACTTGACATAAACTTGGGAGGAAGGTAAGATTAGGTTGGGTTAGATTAGCTTCCATAATAATACTCTACCCAACCATATTTTCCTCCTAGATATCATTGTACTTTTTTTTTGTAAGCATTATGGATACATACTACATAGTATAATGGAGTAGTGATACTATTCAATTGTATAAATTTAGTTTAATGATATAAAATTGAACGTGTGAATAATCCTATTCAAGTATGTAATTGCAAATATGTATGCAGATTCACACATTGTGTTATCAAAATATAATGTATGAATCTACATAACAGTTATGTAATTCTTTAAATTTTATAATACAAAAAATATTCATTATACCATTATCATATAATTATGTTAATTTAATATTCTTTAATTGCTATAATTATACACCTCACGGTTACTTAAATCTTTACATATTATTATACTTGAGTGTTTCATGTAATACAAATGAACCAAAAAAACACAGCGATACAAAAAAATATATAATTCAATATTTTTTAATTAAATATTTTTGTTTTTAATTTGCTCTTTTAAGCAGTATATTTTCATTAATCAGGGATAACATGATCCAGGCCTCTGATATTTAGGGTTTTTTTTAATTTGGTGGCAAAGTTTTACAGATAGATCTTTCCTGACGAATGATTATACATGTACAAGGCGAAAATTAAAAGAATTTGCTTCATTTAACGTAAATTTTATTTAGTAATTTAGTTTAATTAGTATCAAAAAATTCTATAATTGCATTTTCTTTTAATATTATAAAGGGTAGAATTTATTATTCTATCTTTATATTTTATTACATAAGATAAACTATATGTAACGGTCTGGTTTTGCCACCGACAAAAACGGCCTTTTAATAATTAATTTGGTGCACCGACCTCCACTATAGGCGACCGTACTCACACTTTTTTTGTTGTGGTGACGTGTTTCCTATATGTGTGTGATTTTTAAAATCGCCGGCGAAACGCCGCCATGAAGACAGAAACCAGTTGCCTTCCTGATAGTGCAGACGTGCCAGAGGTCCCGTTTTAATTGGTATACCACCATCCGGTTTCCGGGATAATAAACGGGGACTCATTTAACCACCCTTGAGGGGATTGAGGCACCGAGTACAAGGCAATGTACTATCCATACGCTCACAACATCCGAGCGTTTTTTTTACGGGGTAAGGGCTAAGTAGCTCAGCCAGCCAGTTCTTGGCTAGGGGCAGCGACCATCCTGCTCTGAGGTCTGGAATCAAGTGATCGGCGTTCCCGACGCTTATCGGCCGCCGCCCGCCCAGGAGCCGAGCTCAGGCCGCCAGCAAAGTCGCAGACCAGGAACACAGGCCAGATCTTTATATTTACTTTTGTTTGTTGTTCTCATTTGAATTTAATATCATTTGATATATCGTGTATTTCTTTTGTGTAAAATTTGCGTTACGTGTTTCGTGCCGTACGTGTTTTGCGCTTGTGTAAGAAAAATGTCGCTCCGACGGCCCTTTGAATCGCGCGATTAGGTGTTCGCGATATTCGATCGAATATGGGGAACCCTGCGTGATAAGGTCGCGGAAGGAGGAATTTATTTCAGGAAGCGTAGGCACGGTGTCCAGTAAACAGGATAACTAAATATTGCGATGTGAATTCTAACCTTGGTAACTAATGTTATACCGATTTAATAAATTTTCTTGAAATTACAACTTATTTGCATTTACAGTTTTCTATAATTGCATTTTCTTTAAATATTATTAAGGTTAGAATTTATTATTCTATCTTTATATTTTATTACATAAGATAAATTATATAACAGTCAACTTCAAAGGCCATGAAAGCAAATTGATTTTGAGCAATTGGTTTGTAGGAAGGCTTTTGAAGACTTATAAGCATAATGTATAAAACATAAGTCCTCAAAATGAATATTTCAAAAGTTATGTCTCGAATTCAGATAAATTTTTGGCAATTTTTGAGTTTTTAACGTTTCTTCTAGCAGCATTTTCCAGTTCGTGTACGTTTTTGAACGGAAGGTCAAATGGTAAAAATTGCTTTTATAGCAGAATATAGCCATATGAAAATTCCGCTGGAGGAAATGTTATAAACTCAAAAATTGCGAAAAATTAATCTCCTGTACATTTTTTAACAGAAGGTCAAATGGTATAAATTGCTTTTATAGCAGAATATAGCAATATGAAAATTCCGCTGGAGGAAATGTTATAAACTCAAAAATTGCGAAAAATGAATCTCATGTACATTTTTGAACAGAAGGTCAAATGGTATAAATTGCTTTTATAGCAGAATATAGAAATATGAAAATTCCGCTGGAGGAAATGTTATAAACTCAAAAATTGCGAAAAATGAATCTCATGTACATTTTTGAACAGAAGGTCAAATGGTATAAATTGCTTTTATAGCAGAATATAGAAATATGAAAATTCCGCTGGAGGAAATGTTATAAACTCAAAAATTGCGAAAAATGAATCTCCTGTACATTTTTGAACAGAAGGTCATATGGTATAAATTGCTTTTATAGCAGAATATAGAAATATGAAAATTCCGCTCTAGGAAACGTTGTAAGCTCAAAAATTGCGAAAAATGAATCTGAATTCTAGCCATAACTTTTGAAATATTCACATATTGAACAAACTCATTGAAACCTGTCATTGAGTTTACTTAATCCTGCATATGAATCAATGAAGATCGAGAGACTTCTACACATGGAATTGCTGACATATCAAGATAATTGGTCTCATTCATTGATCTATCAGGGTGAACAAAAAACCATGATATGGAATAAATACTAATTTCAATGACGTCCTATTGAACATCGATATTTGCAAATGCAATGCAGACAAAGGAAAGTTGAAACGCATTACTAATTAGACTATTATATTATCGATGTAACATTGATTTGTAACCTTCCATACGGAATGTATTCAAATTCCGAAATAATGCGCCATGGAAGGTTAAGTTTAATGTTGATTGTTACTAATAATTCATTCATTTGATGGCTCAATGACGTTAGGTCAATGGACTAATACTACAAAAAAATACACACTGGGTAATTATACAGCATTTTATTAAAAAAAAAAACTTTGGATGAATTAATTTTCGCAATAAATCAATATAGTTGTAAGATTGAAGATCATAAATGTCACACATGTCACATATGTCACACATGTCACACATGTCACACATGTCATACATGTCATACATGCTGGACTAATACTACTAAAAATACACACTGGGTTATTATACAGCATTTTATTAAAAAAAAAAACTTTGGATGAATTAATTTTCGCAATAAATAGTTGTATGTTTGAACATCATAAATGTCACACATGCCATACATGTCATACATGTCATACATGTCATACATGTCATACATGTCATACATGTCATACGTGTCATACATGTCATACATGTCATACATGTCATACATGTCATACATGTTATACATGTCATACCTGTCATACATGTCAGATAATACATATTTATAGCCACTCGACAAAAATCAAGTGGTAGATAAAAATGTGAGCACTGAATGAAGCTTCCACTAGTAACAAAATTGCAACAAAGCTCGTTGCTGTAATACAACATGGGTACATGTTCAATATGGTCATAATTGACGTCATATCTGTCAATAAACTGCATTTTCGTAGCAAGTTTTTATGGTAAATATTTACCATATTTACCATTTACGACATTCCCAAAGTTTTGTAACTAATTCAAGAACACTCTGTACATGTATAAAAAAGAGTATACTCTACTTCTGAAGAGTGAAGTACATTTATGGTGGTGATACTAAGGAGGGAATGCGTATATCTTAAGATATATGAATTATTAAATAACAT
Source organism: Othius punctulatus (assembly GCA_951805005.1). Classification (NCBI taxonomy): domain Eukaryota; kingdom Metazoa; phylum Arthropoda; class Insecta; order Coleoptera; family Staphylinidae; genus Othius; species Othius punctulatus. The sequence goes on along the minus strand of OX638147.1, from coordinate 36,819,418 downwards.
TGTATTAACGTTCCAATAAGGATCGATTTATATATCAAAACAAATCCGATCTATTGGTTTATGTCTCAAACTACCATTAGCGGGATTGCACAATACGCAGCTGCAAATAATAAATAATTGTTATCTGAATTGGACATCTGATTATGTAATGGGCTTATTACGTTACATTTTACGCTAGTGCAGCGATAACATTAATTACTGCACTCGGCCAACGAAACGTGTTTTTATCGATCCAGTAATCGCCTTGAATCACATATATCTGCTTTATCTGGAAGCTGTTTCTGTATTTCGCGAACGAAAAAATCTGCTCGCTGTAATTATGCGGTTATATTAATAATTTTTAATAATAAAACTAATGCCATGGGAGGAACAAGATAATTTGGCACTTAGGTTCAAGGATGAGATAAAAGAACGCGAAAATTACCAGTCATTTTATTTTGGACAAGTGTTCGCCATTTATGGTGTGTCGTAATTGATTGTGGCTTTAGATAATCAAACCTGTGCCAACGGAAGGTAGAAAAAGCGTATTAGTCTAGACACAATAATAAATGATGACGAATAAGATTGTATTCAGGATCTATGCAAGTTTTTTTCAGTTTCCTACCACAATGGTATAAAAAGAATACTTTGGAATTTAAATGTTACCTAGAATTATCTATTTGAACAGCGTATGTAAGTCCCAAATTCAATATTTATTATGTGTATGGTGACTACACTTTACTGTCGTACTCACATTTTCGTATTCAACAATCAATCAAATCAAATATAATCAATATAATCAATCGAAAATTATTATAGCATAATTTTATTAACACTGGAGGCTTTTATTTCGTGATACATTATGTATACATAAGCAATGCAATTTTTACTTTGTAGAAGTTAGAAGCTTTGTAGAAGCATTGTATGTTTGAAAATAACCAAATGATCGACTGTAATTATAGCATAATTTTATTAACACTGGAGGCTTTTTCTTCGTGTTAATTTTGTATGCATAAGCAATGCAATTTTTACTTTGTAGAAGTTAGAAGCTTTGTAGAAGCATTATATGTTTGAAAATGACCAAAGATCGACTGTAATTATAGCATAATTTTATTAACACTGGAGGCTTTTACTTCGTGATACATTATGTATACATGAATAATGCAATTTTTACTTTGTAGAAGGTAGAAGCTTTGTAGAAGCATTATATGTTTCAAAAAAACTTGATCTGTAGATATTATATATATTTGTATATATGTGTTTATTAAATAAAAAATAAAAAATCCTCCGAAAAAAAATGAGTCGAAACTATATTCACCGTATTAAAATAAACTGTCATACCTACAAAGTAAAACTTGCATTATTTATTATAATTACAGCATATTTTAAACTCCTTACTCCTTGTAATCAAATTGTGCGATTTAGTCTCAGGTTTTATTATTTAAATATTATAATGTGATTTGCAATGTACGCAATTATTCAGAATAAATATCATGTGGGCGTCTTCTTGTGGTCTACTAATAAAGTTATTGAGTGCATAAAATTATAATTTGCATAAATAACTATTATTAATAACCAATTCTTTACGATAATCAGAATGTAAAATATAAACCACTCACGTAAGAATGCATTATTGCGTTCATCAATGTGACATGCATAGGGACAGCCCATGCATTTAGAATGTTTAGCTGCTTGGACAATGAAATTCGCTTGTGTCCGAAATAATGAAAATAGACGAAGAGCTTCTATGGAATATGTTTTGCGTGGGTCAAATATTAATATCAAATTCCACGTAACTACATAAATGTTTCTGCAAAACTGCAAAACATTTAACAGCAACAGAAAGTGATGTCAATTTCAGTTCCAACGAAATTATGACAAATGACATTTGGAAAATTGTAGTTAAATTGTTTGCTTGTATCTTAGAAAACATTGCAGCAACGATGCAAAACATATTTGATTTGCACTTTGCGTTTTAACAGCAACAGCAATAGAAAGTGATGTCAACTTCAGTTCCAAAGAAATTATGACAAATGACATTTGGAAATTTGTAGTTAAATTATTTGCTTGTATCCTAGAAAACATTTCAGCAACGTTGCAAAACATATTTGATTTGCACCTTGCATTTTAAAAGCAACAGCAACAGCAACAGCAACAGAAAGTGATGCCCAATGAAATTATGATAAATAATGACATTTGGAAAATTGTAGTTAAATTATTTAACAGCAACAGCAACAGAAAGTGATGCCCAACGAAATTAAGATAAATAATGACATTTGGAAAATTGTAGTAAAATTATTTAACAGCAACAGCAACAGCAACAGAAAGTGAGGTCAATTTCAGTTCCAACAAAATAATGACAAATGACATTTGGAAAATTGTAGTAAAATTATTTGCTTGTATACCAGAAAACGTTTCAGCAACGTTGCAAAACATATTTGATTTGCACCTTGCGTTTTAACAGCAACAGCAACAGCAACAGAAAGTGATGTCAACTTCAGTTCCAACGAAATTATGACAAATGACATTTGGAAAATTGTAGTTAAATTATTTGCTTGTATCATAGAAAACATTTCAGCAACGTTGCAAAACATATTTGATTTGCACCTTGCGTTGTAACAGCAACAGCAACAGCAACAGCAACAGAAAGTGATGTCAACTTCAGTTCCAACGAAATTATTACAAATGACATTTGGAAAATTGCAATTAAGTTATTTGCTTGTATCCAAGAGAACATATCATCAACATTGCAAAACATATTTGATTTGCACCTTGCGTTTTAACTGCCACGGAAACAGAAATTGATGTCAACTTCAGTTCCAACAAAATTATGACAAATGACATTTGGAAAATTGTAGTTAAATTATTTGCTTGTATCCTAGAAAACATTTCAGCAACATTGCAAAACATATTTGATTTGCACCTTGCGATTTAACAGCAATAGCAACAGCAACAGCAACAGAAAGTGATGTCAACTTCAGTTCCAACGAAATTATTACAAATGACATTTGAAAAATTGCAATTAAGTTATTTGCTTGTATCCAAGATAACATTTCATCAACATTGCAAAACATATTTGATTTGCACCTGTCAACTTCAGTTCCAACAAAATTATGACAAATGACATTTGGAAAATTGTAGTTAAATTATTTGCTTGTATCCTAGAAAACGTTTCAGCAACATTGCAAAACATATTTGATTTGCATCTTGCGTTTTAACAACAACAGCAACAGCTGTTGAAAGTGATGCCCAACGAAATTATGACAAATAATGACATTTGGAAAATTGTAGTTCAATTATTTGCTTGTATCCTAGAAAACATTTCAGAAACGTTGCAAAACATATTTCATTTGCACCTTGCATTTTAAAAGCAACAGCAACAGCAACAGCAACAGAAAGTGATGTCAATTTCAGTTCCAACAAAATAATGACAAATGACATTTGGAAAATTGTAGTTAAATTATTTGCTTGTATACCAGAAAACATTTCAGCAACGTTGCAAAACATATTTGATTTGCACCTTGCGTTTTAACAGCAACAGCAACAGCAACAGAAAGTGATGTCAACTTCAGTTCCAACGAAATTATGACAAATGACATTTGGAAATTTGTAGTTAAAATATTTGCTTGTATCCTATAAAACATTTCAGCAACGTTTCAAAACATATTAGATTTGCATCTTGCATTTTAAAAGCAACAGCAACAGCGACAGCAACATAAAGTGATGTCAACTTCAGTTCCAACGAAATGATGACAAATGACATTTGGAAATTTGTAGTTATATAATTTGCTTGTATCCTAGAAAACATTTCAGCAATGTTGCAAAACATATTTGATTTGCAACTTGCGTTTTAACAGCAAGAGCAGAATAGAAATTATGACAAATGACATTTGGAAAATTGTAGTTAAAATATTTGCTTGTATACTAGAAAACGTTTCAGCAACGTTACAAAACATATTTGATTTGCACCTTGCGTTGTAACAGCAACAGCAACAGCAACAGCAACAGAAAGTGATGCCAACTTCAGTTCCAACGAAATTATGACAAATAATGAAATTTTAGTTAAATTATTAGCTTGCATCCTAGAAAACATTTCAGAAACGTTCCAAAACTTATTTGTTTTGCATCTTGCGTTTTAACAGCAACAACAACAGCAACAGAAAGTGATGTCAACTTCAGTTCCAACGAAATTATGACATATGACATTTGGAAATTTGTAGTTAAATTATTTGCTTGTATCCTAGAAAACTTTTCAGCAACGTTGCAAAACATAATTTATTTGCGTCTTGAACAGTGTTAATATTAGTATCCAACGTAAAAGTTGATACCACTTTCTTAAACGTTGTGTATATAGTAAATTCGAGAAATGGAAATGAATTCATTAACTTTCAACTATTTTTGGACGTTTAGATATTACGTTGAGAACCTCTGGATTAGACCCAAAGTAAGTGTAAACAAAATACGTTTTCATTTTCATTTTGAACAATTTTTGGGCGTTTAGATGAAAAATCTCTGGTTTAGACCTAAAGTGTAACCAAAATTCGTTTTCATTTGGAAGTACCTTTTTCAAGTAACCTCTGGATTAGACCTAAAGTAAGTGTAACCAAAATACGTTTTCATTTTCATTTTGAACAATTTTTGGACGTTTAGCTAAAAAATCTCTGGTTTAGACCTAAAGTGTAACCAAAATTCGTTTTCATTTGGAAGTACTTTTTTCAAGTAACCTCTGAATTAGACCTAAACTAAAGTAACCAAAATACGTTTTCATTTTCATTTTGAACAATTTCTGGACGTTTAGATGAAAAATCTCTGGTTTAGACCTATAGTGTAACCAACATTCGTTTTCATTTAAAAGTACCCTTTTCAAGTAACCTCTGAATTAGACCTAAAGTGTAACCAAAATACGTTTTCATTTTCATTTTGAACAATTTTTGGACGTTTAGATGAAAAATCTCTGGTTTAGACCTAAAGTGTAATAAACATTTGTTTTCATTTGGAAGTACCTATATGTGTTGGCTAGTTTTTTCTTCACTTTATGTATGAATTTATAACCAATGGGTAATAAACATTAATCCGATGACCACATTTTGATTGGAACTCGTAAAACATTGTTTGCTAAGTGATGTAACCGCTTGTAGATTTATAGTTTAGCCGTAATGCAAGTTTTGCATAAACAGTTTGATTATTCCAATTGCGAGTAACCTTCCAAACCCAAGTTCAAGATCGGAGCCACTGTTGCATGCAGTAATAACAACGATCTGTTGACCGGCACTGATGATGGATTAGCCGCGAACCGATTCCCATCGCATGGGAACTACGCGTAATTGTTGCGGACGGACAGATAATTAACTCGCCTAATTGAGTTTTCACATGAAAGCGCCTTACTCATCGCTCGGTACTTTTTTTGGAAACTGGAAAGTTTAGCGTTGAGGAAGGTTTCAGGTTTAGTCTTAGTCTCCATATTACTGACTACAAAGTAGCCACCAAGGTTGCTTGCAAAATGACCAACTTGGGTTTGAACGATTAACATATATTATAGACATGCAGATTAACATGCCTTTGTCCTGCACTTCTGAACCGTATCCAAATTATTAAGTGCGGATTCATCTCATTAATTAGCACAATGGTTATGTAATAACTTTTTTTTTGTCAACAGAAGCAAATGCGTGCGCAACACCTCGAGGTGACCCAGGTTTGTGCATAAATATAAAAGAGTGCAAAGGGTTGGTGAATCTGCTCAGGACCAATGGCAATGACCCTGATGTGAGGTCGTACCTTATTAGATCAACGTGTGGTTATTCTGGAACCGTGCCACTGGTATGCTGCCCCCAAGGTGGCTCAGGTACCACCAACTCCCCTAACCCAGTAATAACTAACCCAGTAACAAGTCCAGGAAATACTGGAACAGGCACAACAGGATCTGGAACAACAGGAGTTGGTACTACAGTTCCCACAGGAAGTGGCACCACGGGCACCACAGGAGGTGGTACTGGACCTGAAGGCCTTTTAAGACCACCCAACTGTGGTTTCAGTAATGATACCACTGGTAGGGTAGTTGGCGGAGTTCCTGCTAATTTGGGTATGTTGGCTGTTACAAAGGATTACCAATGGTTTGATTTGGTTGAATTGCAGGCGAGTTCTCATGGGCTGTGGCTTTGGGCTACAGGAACAACAACAACCCTGGACAACCTAAATGGTTGTGTGGTGGAACTTTGATTAGCGACAGGCATATATTAACAGCCGCTCACTGTGTCTACAACAGGCCAGATTTGTAAGTGTTTGTTGTATCAATCAGAAAATTATGCGAATAGCCGAAGTGACGTCATCTTGGATGAATTATGGCACTTCTCGTTGTGTGTTTTACAATATTGCCATAAAATCGTATTTGCTTGAAAAATAAATTACCTGGCTTCTAATTTTAGATATGTGGCGAGATTAGGCGATTTAGATTTGTACAGCGATAATGACGGTGCTTCTCCTATGGATATACCATTGGTGAGGGCAAAAATTCACGAATACTACAGTGGGCAAACTTTTACTAATGACATTGCCATACTGACATTGCAATATCAACCGGATATGTGTAAGTATTTTTTCATCTAAAGCTTCTATTTACATGCACACCGCTGTGATTTCTGAGTATTTTATAGAATAATCAGTCGACCTTAGCATATACCATTCTATCAAACGTTGTTCGTCGGGGACTCCTGGCAAAACGCTTGTTTGTGGTTCCGGCTAACTGTACTTGTGCTGAATTGCATTGCGGCTTCACTGATTTTGTGTTAGGTTCAAGGTGTTGATCACTATTTCTGCTTTTACGACCGCAGTTTTTCACGCGATAACGATATATTAATTATTGCTTGTATTGAGATTCAAAATGACATTGGACATGCGATACGATTTTTATAATTGATATGCACATTACAACTCGCATCTATTGAAATTTCATCAAGTGAAGCGACGGCCATCGCACTTATTTCGATTATAATAACAAATTTTGCAGAACAAGCAATGTTGGCAAAAAATACATACAAACCACTTTCTCACTAACCATGACATATTTTTAATAATAAAAATAAATTTCGCACCAGCTCCAAACACATAAGCACCAACACCATCAAAATAGCAAAGAATTTGGAACTCAAATTTTTGGGTCCATTTTGTGGTGTCAAAGTTTTCTAAAAAAAATTGTGTGCTAAAGAAATATTATGTATTAGTTTGAGTCTAATTGACCTACATTAGTAAAGCTGTTTGGTTTCTTCTTGTTTTTGATTGATGGACAACACCATCAAACTAGCAGATATTTTGGTACCCAAATTTTTGGGAGCGAAATTCCATTCTGTGGTCTCGAAATCTTCTAAAAAAAAAATTGTGTGCTAAGGAAATATTATGTATGAGTTCTCACCTAATTGAACAAAATTTGTAAAGCTGTTTGGTTTCTTCTTGTTTTTGATTGATGGACAACACCTTCAACATAGCAGATACTTTAGTACTCAAATTTTTGGGTGCGAAATGCATTTTGTGGTCTCGAAATCTTCTAAACAAAACAAAAAAAGTGTGCTAAGGAAATATTATTTATTAGTTTGACCTAAATTGGACAAAATTTGTGAAGATGTTTGGTTTCTTCTTGTTTTTGATTGATGGACAACACTATCAAAATAGCAAATACTTTGGTACTCAAATTTTTGGGTACGAAATCCATTTTGTGGTCTCGAAAACTTCAATTATGTGCTAAGGAAATATTTTGTATTAGGTTGGGCCTAATTGAACAAAATTTGTAAACCTGTTTGGTTTCTTCTTGTTTTTGATTGATGGACAACACCATCAAAACAGCAGATATTTTGGTACCCAAATTTTTGGGAGCGAAATTCCATTTTGTGGTCTCGAAATCTTCTAAAAAAAATCGTGTGCTAAGGAAATATTATGTATTAGTTCTCACCTAATTGAACAAAATTTGTAAAGCTGTTTGGTTTCTTCTTGTTTTTGATTGATGGACAACACCATCAAAACAGCAGACACTTTGGTACTCAAATTTTTAGAAGCGAAATTCCATTTTGTGGTCTCGAAATTTTCCAAAAAAAATGGCGTGCTAAGGAAATATTATGTATTAGTTCGAACCTAATTGAACGAAAATTGTAAGGCTGTTTGGTTTCTTCTTGTTTTTGATTGATGGACAACACCATCAAAATAGCTGTTTTGTTTCTTCTTGTTTTTGATTGATGGACAAACCATCAAAACAGCAGATACTTTCGTACTCAAATTTTTGGGTGCGAAATTCCATTTTGTGGTCTCGAAATCTTCTAAAAAAAAAAAAATTGTGTGCTAAGGAAATATTATGTATTAGTTCTCACCTAATTGAACAAAATTTGTAAAGCTGTTTGGTTTCATCTTGTTTTTGATTGATGGACAACACCATCAAAATAGCAAATACCATCAAATCTTTGGGTGCGAAATTTCATTTTCTGGTCTTGAAATTTTCGAAGGGAAAAAATGTGTTCTAAGGAACTATTATGTATTAGTTCGGGCCAAATTGAACAACATTTGTACAGCTGCTTTGTTTCTTCTTGTTTTTGGCATAACCATTGAATCAGGTCCATTGAGATATTTTTAGTTTCCAATCGATTGTTTGGGCACAATTGCATAATTTTTATTGTTTCGTTGTTTTAGCCAAAGTATGGCCTATTTGCTTGCCAGTTGATCAACCACTACGTTCCAACAACTTCGAAAAGTACCAAGCATTTGTAGCTGGATGGGGAACAGTTGAATTCAGTAAGTACTTTCATCTCTAGATTCCAATAAAAGTTACATCTATTTCTATCTGCAGAGGGTATGGAAAGTCCGAATCTTCTGAAAGCTTTGCTGCCGGTGGTGACCAATGAGTTCTGCAAGAATGCATACAGCAACTTGAAGACGACAATAGATGAGAGGGTGCTATGTGCTGGTTTTGCTAATGGCGGAAAAGATGCTTGCCAAGGAGATTCTGGCGGTCCTTTGATGTTGGGCCGCGCCGAGGCACAAAACAAAAGGTTTTACCAGATAGGTGTTGTTTCCTACGGATTCAAATGTGCCCAACCTGGATTCCCTGGCGTATACACGAGAGTAACGCATTTCATCGACTGGATAGCGAGCAACCTTAATTAACTCTCAAATGATATTATTTATGTACTTTTATATGTTATTTATATTTGCTTTTGTATATACGTTCAGATCCAATAGTTTGTATGTATGTGTGTATGTAGTAGATTGTGCACTAGTATTATTATAGACACAGTTACCAAGCTATTTGTATAATATAAGTAATGACAACTTAAGAAGCTATTTATGTTAATATATTTAATTGTATGACTGACTCTTATTAGACTATACAATAAATTAGACATTCTATGTTAACACGTGTATTTCATCACCTACATAACCCTAAAACCAATCGATGTACGTAAGCATTACATTACGTACACGTTCAAACATTTCACAAAATATTTAATGTTGTACTGCAACAATTGTTTCGCCACTCAGTGGCTTCATCAGGCAGACGAGCATCAGGCAGATGAGCATCAGGCAGATGAGCATCAGGCAGATGAAGCTACTGTGTGGCGAAACAATTGTTGCATTACAGATGAGCATCGGGCAGATGAGCATCAGGCAGATGAGCATCAGGCAGATGAGCATCAGGCAGATGAGCATCAGGCAGATGAGCATCAGGCAGATGAAGCTACTGTGTGGCGAAACAATTGTTGCATTACAGATGAGCATCGGGCAGATGAGTATCAGGCAGATGAGCATCAGGCAGATGATCATCAGGCAGATGAGCATCAGGCAGATGAGCATCAGGCAGATGAGCATCAGGCAGATGAGCATCAGGCAGATGAGCATCAGGCAGATGAGCATCAGGCAGATGAGCATCAGGCAGATGAGCATCAGGCAGTGAGAATCAGGCAGATGAGCATCAGGCAGTTTTCATCTGCCTGATGAAGCTACTGTGTGGCGAAACAATTGTTGCATTACAGATGAGCATCAGGCAGATGACCATCAGGCAGATGAAGCTACTGTGTGGCGAAACAATTGTTGCATTACAGATGAGCATCGGGGAGATGAGCATCAGGCAGATGAGCATCAGGCAGATGAGCATCAGGCAGATGAAGCTACTGTGTGGCGAAACAATTGTTGCATTACAGATGAGCATCGGGCAGATGAGCATCAGGCAGATGAGCATCAGGCAGATGAGCATCAGGCAGATGAGCATCAGGCAGATGAAGCTACTGTGTGGCGAAACAATTGTTGCATTACAGATGAGCATCGGGCAGATGAGTATCAGGCAGATGAGCATCAGGCAGATGAGCATCAGGCAGATGAGCATCAGGCAGATGAGCATCAGGCAGTGAGAATCAGGCAGATGAGCATCAGGCAGTTTTCATCTACCTGATGAAACTACTGTGTGGCGAAACAATTGTTGCATTACAGATGAGCATCAGGAAGATGAGCATCAGACAGATGAGCATCAGGCAGATGAGCATCAGGCAGTTTTCATCTGCCTGATGAAGCTACTGTGTGGCGAAACAATTGTTGCATTAAATATTTTGTGAAACTCACACCAATTGTATTTTATTTCTATATTAACATGGAGTTTCAACATGTATCACCGTAATCAATCCAATATAATTACACATTTTCCTTCAAAAGTATAATTTTTGACAGACTTCATGTGAAAGGTCAAGAGATGAACAGGAAAATCCAGTGATTCTAACCGGATTCCTGAGACGTAATTATGCTATGCATACAACACAGCACTTGGAATATAAATAATGCAGAGAACTGTGAGCTGGCTACAGACAATTTGTGCGAAATCTTCAAGGGTATTGCACAAAAACGATGGTTGCAATATTAATGTCTATCCTAGGTCCATTGAATTACCAACAAATTAAATTTTAAAATTCAATAAACAGCAGCATACTTGCATATTGGCTGAATGGCTATTAACTCTCAATGAATACAACATGAATTATTTATAGCATTGACATTTTTACGGTCTTTGCCGAGCAATTAGCATGGGGAACACGAGTCAGTTGCATAATAGGTTCAAATTTTTATTCAATCAGATATCCTCAGGCTGTTAATTGGAGTCACATGGGAGTTAAAGATTGGTAAAAATTTTTAAGCACCCATTCATTAGTTCACGCGAAACTCAAATGAAACATCTGATGTAACACAAAGGTTATAATGTTGCACGTAGTACAATTTGTTTTTACCTGACCAAAAAACACCTGTTCAAACATTTGGAACACTCTCGACTTACAAATTTATGTCTGGCAAATCTGGTAAATCCACAATGATAATTTTTCATGAAAATTTGGAAAAGTAATTTTTCGAGAAAATATCTTGTTTTCCAAAATTTCATAAAACGGCATCATTTGTTCAAGACTTCCACTACTAGATCTTCCAAATTTCAGTAATTCATTGATAATTGATTAGACATAGATTTTTTAATAAATTTCGTACTACATATAAGAAATTATCTTGAGAATTTCATGATATAGTATGTTTCATAAGGAAACATAACTATTTCGGGTAACAGTTAATTGTTCAAGCCTTCAACTACTAGATCTTGGAAATTTCAGAAATTCAATGACGATTGATTCGACATAGATTTTTACCAAATTTCGTACTATATATAAGAAATTATATTGATAATTTCATGATATAGAATGTTTCACAAGGAAACAGAAATATTTGGGGTAATAGTAAATTGTTATCTTCGTATGACCATGTATCAATTTCTAAATGGAAATAGACTTGCTAGCACTGGTTACATATCATGTATCTATTCATACGATAAGTAAATACTAACATGTCTACTGACTATTTTTGCCAACTTTTTCTGTAAGTTTAAACAATTTGAAGATGAAAAATAAAAATAAAAATCGCAGTGATGACAATCACTGCAAAGTTTGTGAATTGTTAGTGAATAAAGGTATTCGGTCAATTGATATTCCAATTGATCGTATATTGATTTGAGTATATTGTTTATGATTTAAAACTGAAATCGCTCATATATATGAGTATAAAATCGACGAGTTGCAACTATTGCCAGACTGCCTTCGCTCATTAGGATTCCATCCGTTCCTTGGATAATATGCCGACCTTGTGCTTGTTTGACCACTAAAAAAACTTCAGTTCCGGAAGCCTTCCAAGAATCCACTGACTCATTTTGTTGTAATTTCATGGACTGCGTTAGGCAATTGCAAGTGTCCCTTCATAAAATCAATTAATAGTCATTCTAAAATACACACTATTATCGTTTCTGTATTTTCTTACCTACAAATTAAGGAGTAGGAAGATTCTAGTTCACTGAATGAACAAACAATTTATTATTAACATCAAAGATTATAAGAATAAAATCAATTAATAGTAATATTAATATTGTAATATTGAAAATATTGTTTAACACTGTACCTCAGGTAAATAATTTATATTCACTAATGCGAATCCATTAACTATAAAGCTATTTGAAAATATTCTTTAACACTGTATGTTGTTTGATGAAGAAGCCATTCCGTATTTTCCCCTGAAGTCTACAAGAGTTTTTTCGTAGAATTTTGAACTTTACTGCCCATAAATTATAAAGTTCAAGATTTCAGTATTTACATAACATTGCCATAGACGAGCTAATTAAAGAATAATTAATATATAATGTAAATTAGATAGAAATATCAATTTGCTGAATGTATAATTAATCGGATCTTAATTAATTGAATTTTAGTGTACGGATGAAAGCCTGCTTATTTTACAAACCACATAAACACTCCTAATTTATTTTAATGCCTTAATATTCCAACTGCTACTTGTCGCTATTATTATAAAAATTGATCTTAAACTAAGTTTAAGAAAATAGTTAAACTTGTTGACATGTTTAAACATGTTTCATTAAAAAACAGAGAAGCAACTTGCTATGTTTTTAGCACAAAATGTACGACATTAGTCCCAATAAGAGTCCCAACAGAAAAATCTCAAACTTAGTTTAAGAAAATGGTTAAACTTGTTGACACGTTTAAACATGTCTAATTAAAAAAAAAATAGAGAAACAACTTGATATGTTTTTAGCACAAAATGTACGACATTAGTCCCAATAAGAGTCCCATCAGGAACATCTTAAACTAAGTTTTAGAAAATGGTTAAACTGGTTGACATGATTAAACATGTTTAATTAAGAAACAGAGAAACAACTTGCTATGTTTTTACTACAAAATGCGGTACATTTTGTGGCAAAAACATAGCAAGTTGTTTCTCTGTTTTTTAATATGAACTACCACGTAGTAAAGGTCGAAACCATCCTTAAGGCTGATTTACACGGGTAGAGTTTTTAGTAGAGCATAGTAGCGAGGAGAGTAGACTCTATTCGCTTCTCTACAAAAAATGGTTAGGAACTGTTCGCACGATTAGCAGAGAATCGCAGTACTAGTGCTGTGGTGATGTTGGGTGGGTAGAGTAGAGTAACTCTACCCGTAGAAACCCGGCAAAAATATCAGTAGAGTAGAGTTTGCAGTAGAGTACAGGTTTGCAGGTAGAGTAGAGTACTGTCGTACTCTACCCATAGAAACCCGCCAAAAATATCAGTAGAGTGGAGTTTGCAGTAGAGTACTGGTTTGCTGGTAGAGTAACTAAACTCTACCCGTGTAAATCAGGCTTTATGTTGTATGTTGTAATGTGGTACATTTTGTGGTAAAAACACACAAGTTGTTTCTCTGTTTTTTAATATGGACTACCATGTAGTAAAGGTCGAAACCAGCCTTAAGGCTGATTTACACGGGTAGAGTTTTTTGTAGAGTACTGGGTAGAGTAGAGTAATTCTACCTGTAGAAACCCGGGAAAAATATCAGTAGAGTAGAGTTTGCAGTAGAGTACTGGTTTGCTGGTAGAGAAGAGTACTGGTTTGCTGGTAGAGTAGAGTATTGTCGTACTCTACCTATAGAAACCCTCCAAAAATATAAGTAGAGTACGGGTTTGCTGGTAGAGTAGAGTACTGATTTGCTAGTAGTTTGGTTTCTACGGGTAGAGTACTATCGTACTCTACCCGTAGAAACCCGCCAAAAATATCAGTAGAGTAGAGTTTGCAGTAGAGTACTCGTTTCATGGTAGAATAGAGTACTAGTTTGCTGGTAGAGTAGAGTACTATCGCACATGTGGAAAAGTAGCTCTACTCACTTACCCCCTCCACCTCGAAACACTCTACTAGCCTCCCCACTATACCCGTGTAGACGCATGTTTTTGAGTAGAGTAGAGTGACTGCGTGCAAACAAACACAACATCAATACAGCACTAGTACTGCGATTCTCTGCTAATCGTGTGAATGGTTCCTAACCATTTTTGGTAGAGTGCTGTGTTGATGTTGTTTTTGTTTGCACGCAGTCACTCTACTCTACTGAAAAAAATGCGTCTACACGGATATAGTGGGGAGGCTAGTAGAGTATTTCGAGGTGGAGGGGGTAGGTGAGTAGAGCTACTTTGCCACATGTGCGATAGTACTCTACTCTAACAGCAAACCAGTACTCTAATCTACCAGCAAACCAGTACTCTACTCAACCAGCAAACCAGTATTCTACTGCAAACTCTACTCTACTGATATTTTTGGCGGGATTCTATGAGTAGAGTACGATAGTACTCTACTCTACTAGCAAACCAGTACTCTACTCTACCAGTGAACCAGTACTCTACTGCAAACTCTACTCTAATGATATTTTTGCCGGGTTTCTACGGGTAGAGTTACTCTACTCTACCCAGTACTCTACAAAAAACTCTACCCGTGTAAATCAGCCTTAAGGATGGTTTCGACCTTTACTACGTGGTATTCCATATTAAAAAACAGATAAACAACTTGCTATGTTTTTCTGTTTCTTAATTAAACATGTTTAAACATGTCAACAATATGTTTACGTTTAATTTTGTAAAGGATGAACATGTGCAATCATATGAATCAATATCTATATATCAATCCAAGAATTTAGCACCAAGTTCTGCATATCATGTGATATATAATTTTGCAGACTTTAGCTGCAAAATTCAAGAAACTTGTTACCTTCATTTTTTATGGAAATCCTCGATTGATTTGGTGAACAATTTTCTTTTGCAATTGCTTTGCTCGACACTTTGGTGAAATGGAATCAATTTAACAGATGACACATACAATCAAATTGAATTGCAGATAACATTATTGTATATACTTTTCTTGAAGTTCATAGCTAGTTAAAACTAAAAGAGTTACAGAAGATATACCAGTGGGTCCAGTGGTATACCAGTAGATATACCAGTAAAGCCAACTACAACACTCCGAACTATTCCAATTGTTAGTATTTTAATGCGATGTAAGTAGTACTCTTGATGTAGTTTTTTATTAGTATTAAATCTGATTCTAGTTTGGTAACATCGTAATTCATTTGGTATACCAGTGGATACACCAGAAAGAAAATTGCGAAATTCCGATCAATTCCAATTGTTTGTATTTTAATGCAATGCAAGTAGTACTCTTGCTGTAGTTTTTTATTAGTATTAAATCTGTTAATAGTTTGGTAACATCGTAATTCATCTGGTTGATGAAAACGGAATTATTCTTGAAATTCATAGCTAGTTAAAACTAAAACTAAAAGAGTTACACAAGATATAGCAATAGGTCCAGTGGTATACTAGTGGATATACCAGTTAAGCCAACTGCAAAACTTCGAACTATGCATGGAGATAGACCCAATCTGGATCTTTCTTCTAGAATGGGGTCCAGGGTCCAGTGGTATACCAGCGGATATACCAGTAAAGCCAACTGCAAAACTCCGAATAATTGCAATTGTTTGTATTTTAATGGTAGTACTCTTGCTGTAGTTTTTTATTAGTATTAAATCTGATTATAGTTTAGTAACATCGTAATTCATCTGGTTGATGAAAACGGAATTATTCTTGAAATTCATAGCTAGTTAAAACTAAAACTAAGAGAGTTACATGTGATATAGCAATAGGTCCAGTGGTATACTAGTGGATATACCAGTTAAGCCAACTGCAAAACTTCGAACTATGCATGAAGAAAGACCGAACTGGACATTTATTCCTGATTACATCTCGTAGGTGGCGAACAGTTTTCAGGTAAAATTCGTTGCCGATACTTTGACCCTCTGGAATGAAATCATAATGATTAACCCCTCAACGGGGGTTAGTCCCGTACACTAACACCTCAAACACCTCAAACTATACAGACCTTAAACACCTCAATACATAATACACCTCAAACATGACCTTCCATTTGCTTTTGTCCAAACGAAATTTGCCACAGAATAGTAAACTTTAACTCACTTGACCCAACAGATGCTGAAAATTTGATGTATCATTAAAAATTCAGTTGA
Source organism: Othius punctulatus (assembly GCA_951805005.1). NCBI lineage: Eukaryota > Metazoa > Arthropoda > Insecta > Coleoptera > Staphylinidae > Othius > Othius punctulatus. The sequence continues at coordinate 36,803,060 of OX638147.1, read as the reverse complement.
TGGGAATCATTGAATTATAAGTTTGAAACTATTACTTGAAAATAATTAAAATATATTTGTCACTTGTAAAATTTTAATAACATAAATAAATCACAAACATTAGTTTAATACGACGTGGGAACAAAGAGAATTTAATAGAAAACATAATACTCTATATATTACAGTGCATCAATTATAAACGTAGCATGTCATTGGTCCGTCATCTTATGTTCTCGTGATTCAATAGTTAGTGGTAAGATAGCTGGAGACATGGCCAGCGCAGGATTTGCAACCGCAATAATGTTATCACCACTTGCGGCAATCACTTGTACTTTCGGGGAATATTTGTTTACGTCGTCGTGGGAATCGTTCTGGTCATCCACGTTGGTCTGAAAATGCACACGGAATAGGAAACTTCGATCGGCCGAAACGTCGGCATTTACCTGGCATATGTTACTCTCGCTGTGGAACTGTTCGTGATCCTGCCCGCCGACCTGGAACATAATAGTATCAACGTTGCTTCAGTTGCTACTAAGCTCTGATCAAACCTGAGACGGGGAGCTGGAGTTGCTATAGGAAAAATGTGAATCAGTCTCATCGTCCGTTACTAGAGACGAACTTCTTTGTGTATCCCTACAAGAAACAACTTGATGATGAAGAAGGTATTACTGGATAAATTAACGTACCTATTTGTATGGTGAGATTTACTGTGATGATATAGCATATGTATTGAAGGCCTCGTGTTGTCATCACCTTTTTCCTGAAAACAAAGCGACACACATATTTAACTAAATCTAAAGCCGATCCTTAACTACTTACAACGAATTGGTAGAAATGAGCAAACATGCAAAGCGAAAATATTGGTTAAAAAAGCGTCTCTTACCTCAATCTAAAAGACCTGCATGCTAAAAAAATAAATAAGCGTATAAACATTATTTTAAGCTAAATCACATATGTGCAGTTGCGTAAGTTAATTATATATATGCGCAATCACTGACTTACCTGTGCAAATAAGAAATGACGTTTACTTGCCTGAAAGTTAGTAAGAAGTAATCATAAAGCAGCAAACTATTTCAACTTGTCTTTGCAGATGCTGAAACGCCATTAATTATTCAATCGCAGAGATTATATTATATCACAAAAGCAGTCGCGCCAAGCATTTTTGGGACAAAATTCATGGCGGATAAAGCGGCAGCGTGTAAGCGAAAAAAGCTCCTAAGCATGCTACTAACTCTAATTCTCCTCTAAGCGTATGAACTGAAATCAATATTTTTTAGTTTAAAAAAAAAATTGTAGGCAGCATTTGTTCCTAGTGTAGTGTAGGTTAATCTTTTGCGGTGTTAATGGTTAAGGGGAGGAGTGCTGGTTTTTTGATCATATATTGTGGCTGACCTGCCTCTTCAGCCCTTGCTCGTCGCTCTCAGAGTCTGTATCAAACTTCTGACGCTTTGACGAAGGCATGTCGCCGTCTATACTTGAAAGTCTTGTGCCTCTCCCCGAATTCGAAGATCCAATTATGTCTAACAGTTCCCGTTCTTGATTTAGACTCCTACTTAAGTACATAGAAGTCGAATAGCTGCAACAAAATTGGACACATCACTAACACAGTTCAACTGTAATACTTTATTCATGCAAAGTAAACATGAGATCTGCTGCAGGATAAATTTAGGAAGCATAAAGATTTCACCAATCAATAGGGGTTGTATGGATATACAGGGTATCCCAGTGATCATGCTCAACATGGAGATCTCGGCAAGAGCTAGAAGTTGGGCAAATTAGTAAAAATTATCTTGAGGTTGAAAATATCTGCTGCAGGCTGAAGGTTAGATACATTTAGGACACTTAGGACACTTAGGAAGCATACAGATTTCACCAATCAATAGGGGTTGTAGGGTTATCCCAGTTATCATGCTCAACATGGAGATCTCGCAAAAGGCAAGAGATGAAAGTTGGTTAAATTAGTAAAAATGATCTTGAGCCTGAAAAGATCTGCTGCAGGCTGCAAGTTTGATACAATTAGGACACTTAGGACACTTAGGAAGCATACAGATTTCACCAATCAATAGGGGTTGTAGGGTTATCCCAGTTATCATGCTCAACATGGAGATCTCGCAAACGGCAAGAGCTAGAAGTTGGTTAAATTGGTAAAAATGATCTTGAGGCTGAGAAGATCTGCTGCAGGCTGAAGGTTAGATACATTTAGGACACTTAGGATACTTAATAAGCATACAGATTTGACCAATCAATAGGGGTTAGATGGATATACAGGTTATCCCAGTGATCATGCTCAACATGGAGATCTCGCAAAAGGCAAGAGCTAGAAGTTGGTTAAATTAGTAAAAATGATCTTGAGGCTGAGATCTACTTTGCAGGGTACATAAGAGTTCCAAGAATTGGATGGTTTAGCTGCAACTGCCCAAAAACCAAACAACTGCATTTTCAATTTTACGCTCATTTAATTGAATTAATATTAAAATGATATTTTGGCATTATTAAGATACATTTGTCAGTAGAATTCAAATATGTTTGAAATACCATTACTAGTTAACCTATATCCAAGATAGGATGTGAATAGTACGTGTTACACTGTTATAATGTGTACCATTACATGATACCATTTATTATGTGAATGGCACGTGTAATACTGTTATAATGTGTACCATAACATGGTACTATTTATTCCTCTGCTTCACAGTCAGCTGCTCAGCTATCTCATCGTATTCAAGTGTTTCATTCACTGGCAGTGCTGTACATGTGTGTTAGGTTAGGTTAGGTTAGGTATGAGAATTTATAAGACATATGCGGCTATTTTCTGACATGAGTGGCTCATTACAAGTTTGTCTGCCTACAGTCTCTCTAATTGAAATTCTTCTAAATGGATTAGAATTAGATTCGTACAAAAATCTTCCTAGGTCTCAGTGCTGAAAGGCTATAAGTAGCCATTACTACCCCATCTAATCTAATCTAAATGGATTAAGATGAGAGACATCACTATCTATTCTGAAGCCCCAGAAGTTTCAGCTTAAAAATATGTTGTACTTCAGGTAGAAGGCTTGGTATGATTATGTTTGGTGAAGGTTAACTTGCTACAGCTTGTAATAGAAGGAAAAATAGAAGCATAAGAGGTTTATGTCGAAAGAGGCAATCTTGGCGGAAAAAGATGCGCGAATGGCTTCAAATACCAGAAGCTTCAGCTCAAATTCATGTTGTACTTCAGGTAGAAGGCTTGGTAAGATTATGTTTAATGAAGGTTAACTTGCTACAGATTCTAATAGAAGGAAAAATGGAGGTTTATGTCGGAAGAGGTAATCTTGGCGGAAAAAGAAGCACGAATGGCTTCAAATACTAGAAGCTTCAGCTGAAATTAATGTGTACTTCAGGTAGTATGCTTGGTAATATTATGTTTGGTGAAGGTTAATTTGTTACAACTTCTAATAGAAGGAAAAAAGGAGGTCTATGTCAGAAGAGGTAATCTTGGCGGGAAAAGGAGCGCGAATGGCTTCAAATACCAGAAGCTTCAGGTCAAATTCATGTTGTACTTGAAGTAGAAGGCTTGGTAAGATTATGTTTGGTGAAAGTTAACTTTTTACAGCTTCTAATAGAAGGAAAAATGGAGGTCTATGTCAGAAGAGGTAATCTTGGCGGAAAAAGAAGCACGAATGGCTTCAAATACTAGAAACTTCAGCTGAAATTGATGTGTACTTCAGGTAGTATGCTTGGTAATATTATGTTTGGTGAAGGTTAATTTGTTACAGCTTCTAATAGAAGGAAAAAAGGAGGTCTATGTCAGAAGAGGTAATCTTGGCGGGAAAAGGAGCGCGAATGGCTTCAAATACCAGAAGCTTCAGGTCAAATTCATGTTGTACTTGAAGTAGAAGGCTTGGTAAGATTATGTTTGGTGAAAGTTAACTTTTTACAGCTTCTAATAGAAGAAAAAATGGGGGTCTATGTTGGAAGAGGTAATCTTGGCGGAAAAAGAAGCACGAATGGCTTCAAATACTAGAAGCTTCAGCTGAAATTCATGTTGTACTTCAGGTAGAAGGCTTGGTAAGATTATGTTTAATGAAGGTTAACTTGCTACAGATTCTAGTAGAAGGAAAAATAGATGCAGAAGAGGTATATGTCCCAAGAGGCAATCTTGGCGGAAAAAGAAGCGCGAATGGCTTCAAATACTTCAACTCAAATTCATGTTGCCTTATTAACTACGCCTTATGCCTTATCAACTACGATGCTTTAGTAAAGCCCCTTTGCTTGGACGTCCTTGAAGCGTTGCTTACCAATCGTCTTCTCCCCTTAAAGAGATTTTGGACGAAAAAAATACGCGAATGGCTTCAAATACGAGAAGCTTCAACTCAAAGTCATATTGATGATTGTGTATATCATCAAAATAGAGTTTGCAAAATGATGGAATTCAACCTTAGATAGAAGAGGGCAAAGGAAGATAGAAGTCGCTAGCATTGCTGGTCTCCAAGCAAAACATGTATTTGAGCACGTGCAATCAACTACGATGCCCCTTTGCTGGGAAGGTCTTGAAGCATTGCTTACCAATCATCTTTTCCCCTTGAAGAGATTTTGGAGGAAAAAAATGCGCAAATGGCTTCAAATACGAGGTACTTCAACTCAAATGCATATTGATGATTAAATCATCAAAATATAGAAGTTTACAAAATGATGGACGTCAACCTTAGATAGAAGAGGGCATAGGAAGAAGATATAAGTCGCTAGCTTTGCTGGTCTCCAAGCAAAAGATAAATTTGATCACTTGCAATCAACTACAATGCGTTAGTAAAGCCTCTTTGCTTGGAAGGCCTTGAAGCGTTGCTTGCCAATCGTCTTCTTCCCTTGAAGAGATTTTGGAGGAAACAGATGCGCGAATGGCTTCAAATACGAGAAGCTTCAACTCATATGCATATTGATGATCATATCATCAAAATAGAATTTGCAAAATGATGGACGTCAACCGTAGACTTTTTGAGGGCAAAGGAAGAAGATAGAAGTCGCTAGCATTGCTGGTCTCCAAGCAAAACATAATCAACAACAATGCGTTAGTAAAGCCCCTTTGCTTGGAAGGCCTTGAAGCGTTGCTTGCCAATCGTCTTCTCCCTTTGAAGAGATTTTGGAGGAAACAGATGCGCGAATGGCTTCAAATACGAAAAGCTTCAACTCAAATTCATATTGCTGATTGTAATTGTTGAATGATTGAAGCTTCTGGTATTTGAATCCCCAGAAAGGGTACAGGGAAAGGGGCTTTAAAGAAAATATGCGCGAATTGCTTCAAATACGAGAAGCATCAACTCAAATTCATATTGATGATCATATAATCACAATAGAGTTTGCAAAATGATGGACGTCAACCTCAGATAGACTAGGGTAAAGGAAGAAGATAGAAGTCGCTAGCATTGCTGGTCTCCATGCAAAACATATTAGAGCTCTTGCAATCAACTTTGATGCGTTAGTAAAGAGTATGCCCCTTTACTTGGAAGGCCTCTAAGCGTTGCATGCCAATCGTCTTCTCCTCTTGAAAATATTTTGCGCGGCAGAATAATTTATCAGCAATGATTTGGTAAAATGTTGGATCGATACATTGGTGCAAACTACTTCCAATGTGGGAATTAAAAAACTGTGCTACATAACAAATGTCTCACAATTTTGGGCAGTTTGGGCAGTTTTGGGTAGTACAGTAATCTTGTCACACAAAAGTGTTGCCATTTTAATAATTGACAGTTCAGAATTTAGGACGAGCCTCATTAATAAGCAGTCTGTAAATTCCTATTAATATTGAAGGGCGGAAATGGGCGAGAATAATGTTTTATTAAATTCTAGCACTTAGTAGGATACGAATATATCGAGTACTATGTTGTAATACTGATGTTATGGGTTGTTTATACTGTCAGCTATCTAACTCGAGAATTAATGTGTTTTCAAATATTTCTTTAAAGCTTTTACTGCTATTGCGGATAATGTGATTGCAGCAGTTTGTTATTTAAATGGAAGACGGTTTTATCAATAACGCTTTCCAGATGTATTACCCGTAATAAAGGAATGTAAACTGAACCCATTGAGATATATTGATTTGCATTTCTGGAGTAGCGTTACAAATAACACCGCATGGATGAATACAATTTTTCTATAAATTTGCGCGAAGCTCGTTTGTTTTGGAGGGTACTTATGTTTCGTTGCGCAATGGTTGTTAATCTTGTCGTCCTCAATGTTGGGTTTAAATTGCACGCCGGAAGCGTTTCGAATTGATTACTTACTGTGTTTTTGAGTAGTGACATCCGGAATCTTTCACTACTTGTCTGGCTAATGGGAATAATTCGTCGCGACGCGTCAGCAGGGCCGGCACGAACCTGCAGATCTGTGCGGCCGCCTCGTTGACCGACACCTCGTGAAGGGTCAGAGGTTTCTCCGGCCTCCTTTTGCAATCGAACCTTCCGTAGATGGCCGCGTACCTTCTGATCTCGTCCATTCTACGAGGGTCTGTTTCTGGCATCGACATCACCAACTGGAAAAATAACGGCGGCTGAGATTTTGGGCACTCGTATTCGGGCCACGTTTGGCCTCACTAACCTCCAGCTCCTTGCACATCTTCTTCTTGGTGTTCTGTGGCTTCGGCTCGAACTGAGGTAGAAGTTTGCTAAGGCGTTCTGCGGCGGCGGCTAATTTGCTGATTTGAGAGTCTACTAGGGTAGGAGTCACTGTCAAAGATGTACTACTGCCCGGACTCGAACTTGAAGAAGGTGGGCATGATGGGGTATCTAATGGTGAATAAGGCCTGAATAGAAAATATGTCATTAGTATCACCAATATCATTTCTAGAACTACTATCAAAGATTGTATGTGCACTAAAAACGGATTTACTTCTATACTTATTAAAAAAAATATCAATGATAGGTGGATGTGATGGGGTATCTAATCGTGAATATGCCAGAATAGAACATAAGTCAACATCTATGATAACACTAGGTAATATCATTTCTAGACCTACTATCAAAGACTATGTGAGCACTAAAAGATCAAAACGACATATTTAAAAACTAATCAAAAATATCAATGCTAGAACTACATCTGCAGATCATTTCTAGACCTACTATCAAAGACTATGTGAGCACTAAAAGATCAAAACGACATATTTCCAAACTAATCAAAAATATCAATGCTAGAACTACATCTGCAGATCATTTCTAGACCTACTATCAAAGACTATGTGAGCACTAAAAGATCAAAACGACATATTTCCAAACTAATCAAAAATATCAATGCTAGAACTACAATCTGGATACATCAACCAAGATATACTGAATACATTGTCGAACCTTATAAGACTATCAGCATATGTGGTGATCTAAATTTACATCTCCTAATAGATACGACATGAGGTTATTTGAAAGTACATCAGTACTAGACCTTAGATCAGTTCGAAGCAGATCAGATCTGATCAGATCAAACCAGATCAAAGCAGATCATATCAGATAAGAGCAGATCGGATCAGATCAGATAAGAGCAGATCAGAACAGATCAGATCAGAACAGATCAGATCAGAACAGATCAGATCAGAACAGATCAGATCAGAACAGATCAGATCAGAACAGAACAGATCAGATCAGAACAGAACAGATCAGATCAGATCAGATCCAGTACCCTAGCATTGGATGTACTTAGTAATATTTCATATAGACATACATGTTGGTCTTGACTGATGGACTACATTAAATAAAAGAAGCATGGATGTATCACAAATATGATACACGTTAATATTTTGTATAAATAGGGAAGTTCGGTATGTCTATAAGCAATCGGCAGCAAATTATACATGAGAACTATTCTACACCATCAGCAGGGAGTGGTAAAAACTATTATATCGGATATGAATCGGATATAAAATATCGATTCAATTAATTTACATTGTACTGACACGTAATTTCTACGTGTACATATCATTGTGGCTGTTCTTGACATGGTCGGTAGTGATAGTTACAAAATCCGAAAATGTGCTTGAGATTTCAGGTTGTGTACAGGCAGTGTACAGATTTCAGGTTGAAACATTTAAGTATGACTTTTAAAAAAATAAAAAATAAAAAAAATATGTACGTGGAAATGCGTCAACTTAAATGCACATGAGCCACAGTAAGAGCGAGAAAGTTTCGAAGGGTAACTGAAAAGGACAATACTCAGTAAAGACAGTAAGTTACAATATAGCTCAACAGACCCACAGTAGGAGTGACAAAGTTCTGAAAGATAACTGAAAAAGACAATACTCAATAAAGACAATAGGTTACAAGGTAGCTCAAGAGACCCACAGTCAGAGCGACAAAGTTCCGACGGATAACTGAAAAAGACAATATACAGTAAAGACAATAAGTTACAATATAGGTCAACAGACCCACAGTATAACTGAAAAACTGAAAAATAAAGACAATAAGTTACAAGGTAGCTCAAGAGACCCACAGTAAGACCGACAAAGTTCAGAAGGATAACAGAAAAAGATAATACTCAATAAAGACAATAACTTACAAGGTAGCTCAAGAGACCCACAGTAAGACCGACAAAGTTCTGAAAGATAACTGAAAAAGACAATACTCATTAAAGACAATAGGTTACAATGTAGCTCAAGAGACCCACAGTCAGAGCGACAAAGTTCCGACGGATAACTGAAAAAGACAATATACAGTAAAGACAATAAGTTACAATATAGGTCAACAGACCCACAGTAAAACCGACAAAGTTCCGAAGGATAACTGAAAAAGACAATACTCAATAAAGACAATAAGTAACAAGGTAGCTCAAGAGACCCACAGTAAGACCGACAAAGTTCCGAAGAATAACTGAAAAAGACAACACTCAATAAACACAATACTCAATAAAGACAATAAGTTACAAGGTAGCTCAAGAGACCCACAGTAAGGGCGACAAAGTTCCGAAGGATAACTGAAAAAGACAATACTCAATAAAGACAATAAGTTACAAAGTTGCTCAAGAGACCCAAAGTAAGAGCGACGAAGTTCCGAAGGATAACTGAAAAAGACAAAACTCAATAGTGACAATAAGGTAGAATAGGTAGAATACGGTAGACCTACATTTACCTGAAGATGTATCACCTGAAGATGTCTACCTGCTACCTGAAAAGGTAGTTAGAAAGGTAGGTAGTTCAAAGAAGTTAGAAATATTTTAAATATAATTAATCAAACGCGTTAATCAAAAGCTTATAGGATGAAAGTTGAAACCGTTTGAGAGACACATACGTCTATGTTTTCAGATATCATCAGATGTACAAGCCTACGGTTTTCTCGAATTATGGTTGAAAATGATCGATTGCTAAAGCTTTTCTCAGAGCTTTTGTCAAATTGAATCATTTGAGGTCACGTGATTGTTGCCAACTTTCAGTAATTGAGACGACATCTAAAGAAGAAGACGAAGCAAAATCCCCCAGATATTCCCAGAAGCAGGAATCCACAATTCTGCAATAATGGAGGCAGAAAGACTTCATGAAAAGTCGATAGCCTAAAGAAGATTCCTCCTCTCTCAACTAAAACTCCTCCTCCTCTCAACTCTCTCAACTCTCCTGGTCAACTTGAATTCATTTCCAAAACTATTTCCTAAATTTAAGCCTTTAAGCCGTTGAGCACACATCTGTGTTTCAGATACTTCAGATCATCCCAAAACCTTTGGCACTGCTTTTTTCTAAAGCGTTGAGCGAAGTGAAAAGTTGAGCGTTTGTACAGATATCACTGTTTTCGGATATGCCCAGAAGCCTATTTTAAGCCCAAACCTTTGTGGAAGTTTATTGGTTCATAAATGGTTCATATTTATCATTTCTATTCAGGAGATACAAACACCATCAAAACTTCAAAATTTTCGGATATGCCCAGAAGCCTCTTTTAAGCCCAAACCTTTGTGGAAGTTTATTAGTTTATAATTGGTTCATATTTATCATTTCCATTCAGGAGCTACAAACACCATCAAAACTTCAAAATTTTCGGATATGCCCAGAAGCCTCTTTTAAGCCCAAACCTTTGTGGAAGTTTATTGGTTCATAATAGGTTCATATTTATCATTTCTATTCAGGAGGTACAAACATCATACCATCAAAACTTCAAGATTTTCGGATATGCCTAGAAGCCTCTTTTAAGCCCAAACCTTTGGGGAAGTTTATTGGTTCATAATTGGTTCATATTTATCATTTCCATTCAGGAGCTACAAACACCATAAAAACTTCAAAATTGTCGGATATGCCCAGAAGCCTCTTTTAAGCCCAAACTTTTGTGGAAGTTAATTAGTTCATAATTGGTTCATATTTATCGTTTCTATTCAGGCGCTACAAACACCATCAAAATTCAAGATTTTCGGATATGCCTAGAAGCTTCTTTTAAGCCCAAACCTTTGTGGAAGTTTGTTGGTTCATAATTGGTTCATATTTATCATGTCTATTCGGGAGCTACAAACACCATCTAAACTTGAATGAAGGTTTTAGGATTTTTAGTTTTTATACATTAATGTCTAATCCATTAACGGTGTAATGTCGATACATGCGTTGTGGTCTTTGGTATAGTGTTTTTACTTGAAATTGAAAATCTACCTACGAAGGGTGTTTATTGCGCTCCATTGTGCGAACGGAATTTTATGACGGGTAATGGGAAGAGAACAGAGTCCAGAGCCGGCATCAGAAAATACAGATTCAGTGCCATTAAATAATGTCAACAATTAAGTAGCATCTTCGTCGAAAGTAAATTATTTGGTTACGTTCCTGGATGCACGTCTCTTCGCCATACAATGGAGAACCCTTGACCGTAATAAACCCTCATTGCAGGTACATTTTCAATTTCAAGTGAAAACACTGTACCAATACCAGGGTTCTTGTAATAGTACTAAGATACAAAGGGTACATTTTCAATTTCAAGTGAAAACACTATACCAATACCAGGGTTCTTGAAATAGTACTAAGATACAAAGGGTACATTTTCAATTTCAAGTGAAAACACTATACCAATACCAGGGTTCTTGTAATAGTACTAAGATACAAAGGGTACATTTTCAATTTCAAGTGAAAACACTATACCAATACCAGGGTTCTTGTAATAGTACTAAGATACAAAGGGTACATTTTCAATTTCAAGTGAAAACACTATACCAATACCAGGGTTCTTGTAATAATACTAAGATACAAAGGGTACATTTTCAATTTCAAGTGAAAACACTATACCAATACCAGGGTTCTTGTAATAGTACTAAGATACAAAGCGTACATTTTCAATTTCAAGTGAAAACACTATACCAATACCAGGGTTCTTGTAATAGTACTAAGATACAAAGGGTACATTTTCAATTTCAAGTGAAAACACTATACCAATACCAGGGTTCTTGTAATAGTACTAAGATACAAAGGGTACATTTTCAATTTCAAGTGAAAACACTATACCAATACCAGGGTTCTTGTAATAATACTAAGATACAAAGGGTACATTTTCAATTTCAAGTGAAAACACTATACCAATACCAGGGTTCTTGTAATAGTACTAAGATACAAAGCGTACATTTTCAATTTCAAGTGAAAACACTATACCAATACCAGGGTTCTTGTAATAGTACTAAGATACAAAGGGTCCTTTTTACAATCTCTATTGTGCGATTCATTGTTGCCACTAAGACAACTAATGGTCGATTACAGTTAATTGGAGTTCGTAAGACAATGCCTCAGATAATAATAGATGCTAAGACTACTGTTATGTTCAACAATTTGCAAACTTGTATTACTACTACTCCCTAATAATAATACTATTAGCAAAGTTTCTAAGTGTCTTCTGTTTGTACCATGGAGTTGTGCGTAATTTAGCTGTGATGTTGTTTTAGAAGTTTTCATTCTTAATATGCATTTGCTAAAATAAATTTATACAGTATGTTCTGCAAAGTCTTTGCAGTTGTAAAATATATGTAACAAGCAATGCTGCTTGTAATTATCTATTGAGACGTTGTAGCAGTATGGATTTTTCTGTTTTTGTAGGTAGGTAAGAGGAGGGTTCGGGAGTTCATTTCTTGTAAGAATTGTACGTAGCCGCTTGGAGAGAAAAACCGGCGTCCTCACAGACGGCCGAGTATTGATCATCGGAACTTTTATTAACTCACCTCTTATTTATGGAAAGTCCTGGGCTGGGTGTTAAGGCTTCGGCCGGGGCTGGGGAGTAGACCGTCCTGGTGGCGTCGCCGCCCTCCAGGGAGTAGTACCCGCTGGTCACCCTCGGACTGGACAGCTCGACCTCGAAGTCCTCGCCGGGGATGAGCGGCACCTTGAATTTGGCTGGGTTTGTGACCCACTCCTGCAGGGACTTCTGCAGCCGGCGAACGTGCAGAGGCTTCGAGGCCATGCCGACCAGCGACATGATCTCCAGGAACTCTTCTTCGCCGGCGTCGCACAGCTGCTGGACGTCGTCGCCACCCATCTCCAGCAGGGTGTCGTAATAGTACAGTAACGAGGCGTATTGCATCACCCTGTACAACTGCAGCTCCGCCAGGTTACCAGGGAACGACGTCAGGAACACTGGAAAAATATTTATTGAAGCGGTTTTTTTGCGCTGGCAACATTAAAAACGGATTAATGCGCGTTGAGCAATGGCAGCAGCGTTTGATTATTTATGTATTTTCTTGTGTATTGTGTAATTTTAAAGCCTACGAACAACAAGTTTTTTGTTTATCTCGTTTCAAGGTATTTCGTTTTTTTTCCTAGCCCGCGCCGCCGTATTTTATGCTGCCTTTTTTAATGAGTTCTACAGAAAAAACGGCTGCTTATGAAGGCGCATGCTCGACATGGATGCGTCATCTGTAGCTAACTACAAAAGAATGCACTAGAAAAGAATCGATAAAAGTGCAGGTCAGGGATATGTTGGACGGGGGCAGTTACTCCCAGGGGCGGACTCGGAATACAAAGCAGCCCAACTGCTTCAATCAAGACCAACGATCTGCATTAACAAAACATACAGATTTATTTGTAACATCATTTACTTTGCAGCTACTTTGGAAGAAACAAAGTTTTTAGATGTAATCACCAAACATAAAAACAAAAATTTACCATACGTTCAATTTCACAAACGAAACTTAGATGCAGCAGTAATGCCAAAGTAACAGATCCTTCATCCTTTATGTATATTGTTTTAAATCTATCAATATTGATGTACTACAATTATTGGTACATATTATAAAAGTGGTGTAAATTTGTAGACGAAAATGTTTTTGGACAAACGTTAGGACAAACTACTAATGCATTTTATGAGATAGTATAGAGTCATCAGGAGAATTAAATATGAAAATTGACATTACTAGTTGAACTTCCTGCAATTCAGAAAATGCAGATGCAATCGACTACGATTCGCTTTATGCAAAGTTTGCATGCCTCAAGACTACTGTCAAAAGATTTATCAAACGACAAATTTTGGGCACACTGTTTAGAAATAATAATACCAAAGATTTTGTCAATCAGAAAAAAAATTGTGTCATCAATACCAATCAGTATCTAATGCATTTTATGAGATAGTATACAGACATCAGGAGAACTAAATTTGACAATTGACATTGCTAGGTGAACTTCCTGCAATTCAGAAAATGCAGATGCAATCGACTACGATTCTCTTTATGCAGAGTTTGCATGTCTGAAGACTAATCTAACGTGTTACCAAAAGATTTATCAAACGACAAACTTTGGGCACACTTTTTAGAAATAATGATCCCTAAGATTTTGCAAATCTAAAAAAAAATGTGTCATCAATACCAATTTGTATCTAATGCATTTTATGAGATAGTATACAGTCATCAGGAGAACTAAATTTGACAATTGACATTGCTAGTTGAACTTCCTGCAATTCAGAAAATGCAGATGCCATCGACTACGATTCTCTTTATGCAGAGTTTGCATGTCTCAAGACTAATCTAATGTGTTACCAAAAGATTCATCAAACGACAAACTTTGGGCACACTGTTTAGAAATAATAATACCAAAGATTTTGGCAACAAATTATGTTGGGTCATCAATACCAATTAGTATCTAATGCATTTTGTGAGATAGTCTATCGTAAAACTGAAATCGTGGGCACAACTCTTGAACACTCTGTATATTCACGGATCAGAACACCCCTTCGGCCCACGGGCCGTAGTTTGGGAACATCTGGTCCTGGATTTTCGTTCGATTTTGCTTGGAGATTACTATACAGAAAATTTCAAGCAATTTTCGTAGGAGTTTCTACAATGCGATGTCGATTTTCTGGAGTTTGGTATTGCCAACCTCGAAAAATATGCCTTCTCAATAGTTTGGGAACCTCTGGTCCTGGATTCTCTTCGCTTTTGCTTCGAGATTACTGTAAAGAAAATTTCATGCAAATTTCGCACGAGTTTCTAGAATGCGATATCAATTTTCGGGAGTATTGCCAACCTCGAAAATAAACAAGTAACTAATATTAAGGTATGCCTTCTCAACAGTTCGGGAACCCCCAATCCTGGATTCTCATTTGCTTTTGCTTCGAGAGTACTATACAGAAAATTTCATTCAATTTTCGTACGAGTTTCTAGAATGCGATGTCGATTTTCGGGAGTTTGGTATTGCCAACCTCGAAAAATATGCCTTATCAATAGTTTGGGAACCTCTGGTCCTGGATTCCCATTCGCCTTTGCTTCGAGATTACTATACAGAAAATTTCTTGCAATTTTTGCACGAGTCTCTAGAATGGGATATCGATTTTCAGGAGTATTGCCAACCTCGAAAAATAAACAAGTAACTAATGTTAAGGTATGCCTTCTGAATAGTTTGGGAACCCCTGGTCCTGGATTATCATTCGCTTTTGCTTCGAGATTACTATACAGAAAATTTCATGCAATTTTCGCACGAGTTTCTACAATGCGATGTCGATTTTTGGGAATTTGGTATTGCCAACCTCGAAAAATATGCCTTCTCAATAGTTTGGGTACCTCTGGTCTTGGATTTTCATTCGCTTTTGCTTCGAGATTACTATACAGAAAATTTAATGCAATTTTCGCACGACTTTCTAGAATGCGATGTCGATTTTCGGGAGTATTGCCAACCTCGAAAATAAACAAGTAACTAATATTAAGGTATGCCTTCTCAACAGTTCGGGAACCCCCAATCCTGGATTCTCATTTGCTTTTGCTTCGAGAGTACTATACAGAAAATTTCATGTAAAATTTCGCACGAGTTTCTACAATGCGATGTCGATTTTCGGGAGTTTGGTATTGCCAACCTCGAAAAATATGCCTCCTCAATAGTTTGGGAACCCCTGGTCCTGGATTCTCTTCGCTTTTGCTTCGAGATTACTGTAAAGAAAATTTCATGCAAATTTCGCACGAGTTTCTAGAATGCGATATCAATTTTCGGGAGTATTGCCAACCTCGAAAATAAACAAGTAACTAATATTAAGGTATGCCTTCTCAACAGTTCGGGAACCCCCAATCCTGGATTCTCATTTGCTTTTGCTTCGAGAGTACTATACAGAAAATTTCATGCAAAATTTCGCACGAGTTTCTACAATGCGATGTCGATTTTCGGGAGTTTGGTATTGCCAACCTCGAAAAATATGCCTCCTCAATAGTTTGGGAACCCCTGGTCCTGGATTCTCATTCGATTTTGCTTCGAGATTACTATAGAGAAAATTTCATGCAATTTTCATACGAGTTTCTAGAATGCGATATCGATTTTGGGGAGTATTACCAACCTCGAAAAATAAACAAGTAACTAATGTTAAGGTATGCCTACTCAATAGTTTAGGAACCTCTGGTAATGGATTCTCATTCGCTTTTGCTTCGAGATTACTATACTGAAAATTTCAAGCAATTTTTGTACGAGTTTCTAGAATGCGATGTCGATTTTCGAGAGTTTGGTACTGCCAACCTCGAAAAATATGCCTTCTCAATAGTTTGGGAACCCCTGGTCCTGGATTCTCATTCGATTTTGCTTCGAGATTACTATAGAGAAAATTTCATGCAATTTTCGTACGAGTTTCTAGAATGCGATATCGATTTTGGGGAGTATTACCAACCTCGAAAAATAAACAAGTAACTAATGTTAAGGTATGCCTACTCAATAGTTTAGGAACCTCTGGTAATGGATTCTCATTCGCTTTTGCTTCGAGATTACTATACTGAAAATTTCATGCAATTTTTGTACGAGTTTCTAGAATGCGATGTCGATTTTCGAGAGTTTGGTATTGCCAACCTCGAAAAATATGCCTTCTCAATAGTTTGGGAATCTCTGGTCCTGGATTCTCATTCGCTTTTGCTTTGAGATTACTATACAGAAAATTTCATGCAATTTTCGTACGAGTCTCTAGAATGCGATATCGGTTTTTGGGAGTTTGGTATTGCCAACCTCGAAAAATATGCCTTCTCAATAGTTTCGGAACCTCTGGTCCTGGATTATCATTCGCTTTTGCTTCGAGATTACTACAAAGAAGATTTCATTCAATTTTCGCACGAGTTTGTAGAATGCGATATCGATTTTTCGGAGTATTGCCAACCTCGAAAAATAAACAAGTAACTAATGTTAAGGTATGCCTTCTCAATAGTTTGGGAACCTCTGGTCCTGGATTCTCATTCGCCTTTGCTTCGAGATTACTATATAGAAAATTTGATGCAATTTTCGTACGAGTTTCTAGAATGCGATGTCCATTTTCGGGAGTTTGGTATTGCCAACCTCGAAAAATAATCAAGAAACGAATGTTGAGGCATGCTTTCTCAATAGGTTTTGGGTCGCATTTTATTGTTATATATTTATGTATTTTCTAATTTTTCTTTCTAATTTGACATGTGTAAAATGTATTGGCATTCTGACACAATAAATTGAAATTGAAATAGTCAATTCCTACTCCACATACGTCTTCTTCTCGCATTTCTAGATCTTCCAGTATGTTTGTAATTCTTGATTCTTGATGTTTTTGACATTTTTTGCAATTTTATTAATTTGCAGCAATTTTAACCTCACTTGGGAGACGACAATAGATGACAGTTGATTTTTTTTTGGCCTGGGTTGGTAGTTAAGTCATCGCCCTGTTACTTGAAGCAAATGAAATAAAAATCGCAAAATTTGCGAACATATTGGAAAACGGTAAAAACATGTATTTCAAGCTTTAGGGTGTGTACAGAGCGAGTAAGTGGAGGGCGTGCTGTGCGTTGCTTCTAGATGTATGTGTTCATAGCTTATATATGTCATACACATCATGAAACAAACACGATCTGCTTGTTATTAATATACCCTTAAAGTATTAAGGGTATGTTAATAACCCCTCTGGTTATTAGTCGTAATAACTATATTACGACCCTGTGGTGGTCGAAAATTCTAGCCAGTCCGGCCCTGACTACTCCGCTCCCTTTTATAAAAACGCCAGAACTAAAATAATAGCAGGGAACATCTGACCAACTGCCAAACAATTTATTATGGAAAGAAGTTGTGCCAAGTGAGTTGTAAAATTCTTCGATTACATTACTTCCTCAAACATCGTTCCCAATTACGTCATGCAACGTTCGGGATTCTAATTTTCAGCTGCATGCGTGCTTAGATTATTATTTTTTTGAACACGTCTGCAAGCGATTACCATCATCAAAGAATGTGTACGTTGGTGTAAATGCGATAAAGTGATTATGATTGGAAGATTAATTGCGTTTTAATGCCGCTATAAGTAATTCGTTTTCTCGAAGAAGGGATGCGCAGCCCTCGCAGACCCCTCCTATTTTTTCACAAGTGGAATAATTGAGCGCCGGACAAACCGCACCCCATGACTCGCTCGCGTCTAGCTCCTTACCTGACGCATCGTTTAACCCCCTCGGCCTCGTAATCCGCCCTTGCCCTCTGTTTTTTTTCACGTCCTCTTCCTCGGCTACATTACCGCGTGCATATAATTAAAAAGGATTCATCATTTTTTTGCTGACCCCCGTAAGGAGCGGTGTGTGAGAAAGGGCTCAGACTGCTGCGTCCGAGCAGAAAAAACAATGGAAAAACCACTCAAAAAATACCAGCTACCTGAGGCTTTTTTCGTCGTGGGTGCTCTGTACACGGCGATGTTGACATAACGTGTCCTTGCATATTAAGCGGCGCATTATTATGCATTAGTACATTTTTTCATTAGTTCACACGACTGATGATGGGGCCATTCGGAGGACCCCTTTCCTTTTCTTCTATCGCGTGTTTTTTCCTCAGTTTTATCTGCTTGCATTCTTTGGGAACCAAGACTTTTGATTCACATCAACCCTCTTCTTATTCAAATCCAAAACACAAAAAACAATTTTCACGAACTACAATGACTCTTTGTCACCGGACCACCAAAAAACAATCTGGCCCAGATTTCTCCCATCGCATAACATAAAAAACAGACGCGCAAGATGTGAACGTAACTATTGCCCAATTGCAATAAATTTTCATCACGATTTCCCAAGCAGCCCATAACTCTTCCAATCAGATAACGACTCGACGTGAACAGATTGTATCAAAAATCTTAATTCGAAAAGTCACTGGTGTAATTAAAATTTTATAGCTAGAAATCGACAATCACAACATTAATTCCAGACATCGATCCGAGCACAAATATCATCAGCTCTTAATTGATACCATCTATGCACATCGCTGAGCCCCGCCATAAGGGCCCACACCAATTTGTTAAATTTATGATCACCGGCCTTGCTCCCATTTCATCAGCATCATTAGCACATTAATTGCTTCATAATTAATTAGAGAGCTAACAATTACTGCACGCAAGTTTACATTAGTACTTGTAGGCACCTGAAAATTCTACATTTACTTTCAACAGCTTTTTTCGGCATAATTTTTGCTGACCCTTGCACGATACCGTGCATATGTGAAGGGTGGCAATTTGATGTGCTAGTGCTAATATCGACTCATGTTAGGATGACAAATAAAGGGCACGCGAACGAAACTTGGCACGTGACAAAAACTTGCCGACACGTCAAGGATATTGATAAAAATAAGCCTGAGGAAACTGTACACGCATACAATATTATTACCATTTTTATTATTTAAAAATGCAAGCAAATTAATCAATTCATATTACGCCTATATATTAACTCTGAGGTAGGAATTTTGGATTTGAACAAAATTGCATCGAGAACTTTTCAGTTACAACAAAGAGCCTAGCAGATGGTACAATTTAATTGAATATCCTGTCACTAAAATTTTTTTTCGTTGGGGATGAGTAAGCCCAGATTTTCATCAGAAGATTTTCATTCAGAATATCAACAATGGGCAAGAACAAGTCTACCAAGAATAATGCTTAAGACAGTTGTAGGGAGGATTAAATTACGGATCTATGGCCAAATGATTTATTAACGTTATAAATAATAATTTACTTACATAATCAACATTAATCAACAAATTATCAGGTCGCAAAAAAACTTATTTGGTACGGTCCTGGACGCTCACACACTTCCAGTCACTCCGTAGCTCGCAATAGAAAACCTTTGAACGTAGTAAATAATAATAATTATTATTATTATTTCAACCTTTGTACATGACCCCAGCTGCTCATTTGTCTTCTCTCAATAAAAGTTTCCAAAGAACTACAAATAGAATCTTTGAAAACTTTTATTGAGACAAAGGTAGTAAATAATTATTATTATTATTATTTCAACCTTTGTAGAAGACCCCACCAGCCCATTTGTCTTTTCTCAATAAAATTTTTCAAAGAACTACTAATAGAATTTTTGGAAACTTTTATTGAGAGAAGAAAAATGAGCTGGTGGGCTCATCTACAAAGGTTGGGAAAAGAAAGATCAGTCAAGAAAGTATGGGAAGCAAGAGGCGGAAGACAAAAAGGGAGAGGAAGACCGAGGAAAACATAGGACCAAAACATGATCCGAGATACTGAAGAAAAGAGCAAAAAAAAGCAAGAGTACTATCAAGAAACAAGCAAGAATGGACTAAGTTTATATATGAGATAGTTTAAACTATACAAAAATGTAACAACATGAAAAAGTTTCCTACGCCATTCTGTGGTAAAAGGAAGTATGAATCATATCTTCCGTTGAGATGTAGTGATTAGCCATAGTAGCATAAATGGGCCTGAAACTTTGATAAGCTAATTGGTCAATGTTGGAGACATCTACTTCGTTTTTTTTTAGATTGACAAAATTTTTGGTATTATTATTACTAAAAAGTGTAAAACTACTTGTCAACGATGACTTCCGTTGAGATGTAGTGATTAGCCATAGCAGCATAAATGGGCCTGAAACTTTGATAAGCTAATTGGTCAATGTTGGAGACATCTACTTCGTTTTTTTTTCAGATTGACAAAATTTTTGGTATTATTATTACTAAAAAGTGTAAAACTACTTGTCAACGATGACTTCCGTTGAGATGTAGTGATTAGCCATAGCAGCATAAATGAGCCTCAAACTTTGATAGGCTAATTGGTCAATGTTGGAGACATCTACTTCGTTTTTTTTTCAGATTGACAAAATTTTTGGTATTATTATTACTAAAAAGTGTAAAACTACTTGTCAACGATGACTTCCGTTGAGATGTAGTGATTAGCCATAGCAGCATAAATGGGCCTCAAACTTTGATAAGCTAATTGGTCAATGTTGGAGACATCTACTTCGTTTTTTTTTAGATTGAGAAAATTTTTGGTATTATTATTACTAAAAAGTGTAAAACTACTTGTCAACGATGACTTCCGTTGAGATGTAGTGATTAGCCATAGCAGCATAAATGGGCCTCAAACTTTGATAAGCTAATTGGTCAATGTTGGAGACATTACTTCGGTTTTTTTTTTCAGATTGACAAAATTTTTGGTATTATTATATTATGTATATTATTATTTCTACAATTATTGCTGAAAAATGTTATTATTGTTATGAGATGTAGATGATACAAATTAATAAACACAACAGCTGTATAACCATATAGTGTATTGTTATACAAAAATATATTAATGATGCTTCCAAGAATTAGTGAGTATTCCGGGCAAACGACAGAAGTGCTATGATTTTATCACACTATTAATTACCAATGCGAACAACTTCAGCTACAGAAACCGCAATATGTGTGGCTTTAAAGTGAAAAATAATTACAGAAATTAAGTCGAAACCGGTCATTTTAGGCAACGCGAGTGCCACAAAATTGCTGTATTTTATTATAATGTCATTGCTTTATAAATTGCTTTGCCACTCGTACCACAATTATAAAAAGTGCGGTAGTCTATAAGCAATTACTAATAAAGCATACTAACTTGCATACTAACTTGCATACTAATAACATACTATCTAAGCATACTAAAATAATCAGTTGGAGCTTGTGAAATATTAACACTTAAACAAAAATAACAAATTATCCTTTTTCGCAAGGACAATTTTCAAAATATCCATCATATAAATTTTCGGAAAATTCAGTGACAGATAACTTATACTGGTCAACTCGGAAAGTTAATAACTCGATTTTCTCACTTATTTGAGACATTCTCGTGGTCTGGTCAAATTTTCAGAGGATTTATCTTCAGGCATACAAACTGTAAAATTTTCAAAATATCCATTAGATAAATTTTCTGAAAATTCAGTGACAGATAACTTATACTGGTCAACTCGAAAAGTAAATAGCTCGATTATCCCACTTATTTGAGACATTCTCGTGGTCAAATTTTCATAGGATTTATTTTCAGGCATACTGTATACAGATCTGGCATATAATTTTCAAAACATCGATTAGATAAATTTTCTGAAAATTCAGTGACAGATAACTTATACTGGTCAACTCGGAAAGTTAATAACTCGATTTTCTCACTTACTTGAGACATTCTGGTGGTCAAATTTTCAGAGGATTTATTTTCAGGCATACGAACTCTAAAATTTTCAAAACATCCTTTAAGATAATTGTTCTGAAAATTCAGTGACAGATAACTTATACTGGTCAACTCGGAAAATTAATAGCTCAATTTTCTCACATATTTGAGACATTCTCGTGGTCAAATTTTCAGAAGATGTATCTTCAGGCATACTGTATACAGAGCTGGCATAAAATTTTCAAAATATCCATTTGATAAATTTTCTGAAAATTCAGTGACAAAACTTGCAAAAACTTTTAATAATTTTGTAACTACAGATTAAATCCCTAGTTCGCAAACTTTTAAATATTGTGACCCACCTTTTAGAAACCCAATCTATAACGACCCAATTCATCGCCGGTGCATTGATTTTCGTAGTTTCGCCATATCTTATGGATTTTGATTTTTGAATCTTACATCTCGTCACGACCCACATTTTGGGAAACATCTGGATTATAGTTGTGTTAATAATAGCATATAATGTCACAAATTGTGGTAATTGATTAGTATTATCATACTATTCTGTAGAAACTAGTTGTGCCGTTATTTGCTAATTTGGAAATGTTCACAGGTTGTAACAAATGAACGTAATTGTTTGGGTTTCTCTCATCGGGCATGAGAAAAATAGTCCGGAGCGGCGCAATAACAGAAACGATTGAAATGCACGTGTTTTTTCATCACACACAGCCTCCCGATTCAGAGTACGTTAACCCTTTAATATTTTGAAGACAGTGCCGCGGTGTAACATGTTTTTTTCTTCTCTCCTACTTATACCTAATGTTTGTGCGTTGCGTTCTCTCTTTTTAAAGGAGTAATATAAAAAGCTGCCCCGAGTCCAGTTTGGAGGACGAAAATATATTTAAACAAAAAACAGGGACCGCATCCGTGCGGGAAAAAAACGCGGCCGTATTAAATAATTCCCTGCGCTCGAGGAGATGAGAGAAGTTCCGAATTAACAACGCCTTATCACCTTTTAAGGCCCTGCGAAGGAGCACTTCGCGTTCCCACAGCATGCAAATGGATTTTTTTTGGGGGCCCAAAAAAAATGTATCTAAAATTATGCATTAAAAAAAACTGCCCATCCGATCAGGTAAGGGGTACCAAAAGAAAAAAAATGGCAGGTAAGAAGCGCGGTAACGAGCGCAACCCTTCCCGAGGGGTGAAGTCTTCGGGGGTAGTTGCCCCTCCTCGAAAATCCTCACCCAATGGCTTCGGCACTCCGAGGGTACCAGCCACCCTTGCTAAAATACCCCCTGGCGGAACCCCACCTATAACGGCGACACGCCGAAATTCAGATTGGGGTGCCATTTTAAACCAATCGGGGTGGTTTTTTTCTTCGGATTTTAGTCGGGACCACCGTAATGCGTATGCGCCTTGTTTAGCGCTAAAAACAAAACGGCGACTCGCTTGAAAAAAAAAAAAAGGTTATTCAAAACCGCGCACCGGTGCTCTGAATAGAGCGGAAAAGGAAGCTTTTCAAATGCGATTTACCAAGCGTACCCTTCTCTATTTTGCGTCGCCGTATTCCAAATAACGCATCATATAAATTCTCGTCTCGCATTACGCGCTTTTGATTGCGCGGATTTTTATGTTAATCATAGATAAACACTCGCCAGAATGCAGAAATCCAGCCAGCAATGCTGCTTCGGGCAATAAATTTTAAAATTATTGTCGCAAATTACCACAGTTTCAACTTAAAATAATGATCTTTTCTTATACCGTCTGAGCGCTGCAAAAGTTTTTTCGCCTTGCGTTACATACGGACTGGCATTTCTTATTAGCCTATTGTGATCTTTTGTATTGTAATTGTTTAGGCTATTAACTATTGGCATGCAACAAAAAACTAGACCTACACTTGTAAACAATATTCCCCGCAACAACGACGGACGTACTGCAAGTGGGCGCCACATATATATGAGTTAATTTCTTGCAAATTCTTAGCACTCTTGATTTGGTTTGTGCCCAAAACGGTTTGGTGAAAATTGTTCGAAAAAGTTTTTGAATTTTAATTGTGTATTAGTGATTTGTCTTTAAATGGTCAAATACTAGGGCCATGTATCCAATTTGACGACTTGGGCAAGGTACATGAAACAAGCCAACCGAATGCTGATCGGTGTCGAAGTGAAAATGAAGGTGTGCCACTCTTTCTTGGTGACATTGGCGTGAATTCTCGCCCGTGAAATGTCCCGTGAGTTTTGCACCGCAGTGTACTTAAGTTACCGTGGAGCTTGCTATGAAATCAGTCAAACCAGTCTCAGATGAAAAACTGTCTCGTGCGTTTTTGCGTTTGGCTTTTTCAGCGGCCGGCAAACTCGTTATGGACCAGAACTATTCGCGTTTTTTCCCCCCGGATTTTTGGGGCGAAAAAACGGCGGGCAGATATTGATTTTGTCGTTTTCCCGGATCGAAACGTAGGTGTGCACCGCGAGTTATTGAATATTTCGCCGTTTTTCAGCGCGTCCGCGAGACGGCTTCTTGCGGCACGCTGAAAAACTCCAGGCGCGATTTAAATATTGAAAAGAGAGCAAGTGTATCGCGCAGACACGGATGAATGCCACTCCGAGTGACTACAAACGTTTCGTATGACCGAAATTGTTACCAGGAGCACTACAAAAGCCACGTATTTACGCCAGAAAACGATTTTTTAATCGCCCACCTTTTTAAAAAACACTCATCGACCACAATTTTGTAATTGTCGAGCAAATGCTTTTTCCATCGCACGCGTGCACACAGCAGATCGATATTCAATCATTAAAATTTGATAATTGAGTTTCAAACATGGGGGAGACCGACAATTAATTAAAACATCTGGACGTGCAGTCTAACGACTTATTGAACCGAACACAAGTAACTACATTTATAATCATCGCATGGGCAAAATAGTAAATATTCATTTTCAAATTATATACAACAAATAAGCAAATATTATAATTAATATTTACCAAATATTAGATAATAAAACTAAATTTATAGCAAAAAAACTACTTAAAAATTTCTCTAGTAATTCTTGACACAATTATCATTAACAAAATCATGTAAATAAAAATATTACAAATATTTTCAAAACTAAGATATTTCCAAACGTTAAAAAAGATCTAAA
Organism: Othius punctulatus; assembly: GCA_951805005.1. Lineage (NCBI taxonomy): Eukaryota > Metazoa > Arthropoda > Insecta > Coleoptera > Staphylinidae > Othius > Othius punctulatus. The sequence goes on along the minus strand of OX638147.1, from coordinate 36,778,166 downwards.
AGATCATATTATTTTGTTGGAAATACAGAGAGCGAGAAACCATCGTTTTAGGCATAGAAGAAATGATAAAATGCCCAAATGCCCAGTTACATTCTTTACTAAATTTATAGTCAACAAAAAACTACTTAAAAATTTCTGTAGTAATTCTTGACACAATTATCATTAAAAAAATCATTTAAATAAAAATATTACAAATATTTTCAAAACTAAGATATTTCCAAAAGTTAAAAGTGATCTAAATGATCATATTTTTGTGTTGGAAATACAGAGAGAGAGAGAAACCATCTTTTTAGGCATAGGAGAAATGACAAAATACTTCAAAAACCACTACTTCAACTACAATTACTTCAACTGCAATTACTTCAACTACTTATAGTGAAAAGTTACAAACTGAAACAATCAACAGATCTGTGGTTAAAAAATACAATTACGTTTTTTTTTTAACTCTGGAAACCCTAAGAAATATACCAAACTAGCCAGTTTAAATGTAGGTAGGTCGTGGGTTAGAAACTGTCTAAAGTTAGCCTAATGTTGAACGATACTTTAAACCAATTATGATCGTGTCCCAAGGTCATTAACGCCAATAGAACCTAAATAGCTCACAGCCAGAAAAGTTGCCTGAATATTATTAGAAGATTATTATTATTATTATTATTATTATTATGTCGTCTATGTTGTCTTATGTTGTTTATGCTGTCTATATTGTCTTATGAAAAGTTGACTATTACTATTATTTGGAATTAATTACTTTAATTACTCATTACTTGAATTATTCATTAAGCCATTAATAGAACCTAAATACAACATAGCTGGAAAAATTGTCTATTTTGTTCAATGTAGTCTATGTTGTCTTATAATGTCTATATTGTCTTATGTTGTCTATATTACCTTATGAAAAGTTGACTATTGCTATTATTTGCTATTTTTTACTATACTTTAATTATTCATCAAGCCATTAATAGAACCTAAATACATCACAACTAGATATGTTGTCTATGTTGTCTTATGTTGTGTATGTTGTCTTATGTTGTCTATATTGTCTTATGTTGTCTTATGTTGTCTTATGTTGTCTATTTTGTTTATGTTGTCTATGTTGTCTATGTTGTCTATGTTGTCTTATGAAAAGTTGACTATCATTATTATTTGGAATTAATTACTTTAATTATTCATTAAGCAAGCAAGCCGTCCAATACAAATAAAGGGTTAAAGCCACCACAAATAGTTAATTACTTAAATTAAATGTGGGGTTCCCTCTATCGCAAACACACTCAAATTAATCAATTAAAAACAAATTCAATTCAGAATGTACAGGCATTATTAGAATTAATTGAATTCTATAGACCAGAGTTCAATTTTTGCTTAAATGATTAAACTTCTTCTATAATTATGTCTACCTGTTTCTAAGATGTAGGAAAAAATCCAGGGAATGCTAATTAGAGATATCTGCAGAAATTGACAGTTGTCATTTATAGTCGTAGTTTTAATAAAATCCAAGTCCTGTATAAAACAATTCTCGATTATTTCCATGCCATTTTATATACATTTTTTGGCCAATTGATAGATTTGATATACATATCGAATGTATAACAAATCATATACATATCGAATTTATCGATATGTATATCAACGATATACATATCGATATCAACGATATACATATCGAAGCACGCAAGTAGGTACTTCAAAACTACTACTACTTACTACTTCACTAGTAAACTACTACTTCAACTACAATTACTTCTACTACAATTACTTCAACTACAATTACTTCAACTACAATTACTTCAACTACAATGATTTCAACTAACGATTACTTCAACTGCAATTAGTACTTCAACAAGAAAATACTTCATCGCAGAATTACTTCAACTCGAAAATACTTCAATAAGAAAATACTTCAACTCGAGAATACTTCAATAAGAAAATACTTCATCGCAGAGTTACTTCAACTCGAAAATACTTCAATTCGAGTATCCTTGAATAAGAAAATACTTCAACGCAAGAATACTTCAACTAGAGAACACTTCAACTGTTGATTACTTCAACTAGAAACCTTGCGTTAGGTTAGGTTAGGTATAATGTTAAGTATCATGAAGAATAATATCAATTGATGTTAGGTTCGGTTTGATTATTCCCATACCATTTTATATACATTTTTCTGCCAGTTGATAGATTTGAAGATATACACATATTGAAGCACATAAGAAGGTACTTCAAAAACGACTACTTCAACTACAATTACTTCAACTATAATTACTTCAACTACAATTATTTTAACTAGCGATTACTTCAACTGCAATTAACTACTTCAACAAGAAAATACTTCATCGCAGAATTACTTAAACTCGAAAATTCTTCAAAAAGAAAATGCTTCAACTCGAAAATACTTCAATAAGAAAATACTTCAACTCGAGAATACTTCAATAAGAAAATACTTCAACGCGAGAATACTTCAATTAGAGAACACTTCAACTGTTCATTACTTCAACTAGAAACCTTTCGTTAGGTTAGGTTAGGTATAATGTTAAGTATCATGAAGAATAATATCAATTGATGTTAGGTTCGGTTTGATTGTTCCCATGCCATTTTATATACATTTTTCTGCCAGTTCATAGATTTGAAGATTTACACATATCGAAGCACGTAAGGAGGTTCTTCAAAAATGACTACTTCAACTACAATTACTTTAACTATAATTACTTCAACTACAATTATTTCAACTAGCGATTACTTCAACTGCAATTAAGTACTTCAACAAGAAAATACTTCGTCGCAGAATTACTTCAACTCGAAAATACTTCAAAAAGAAAATGCTTCAACTCAAAAATACTTCAATAACAAAATACTTCAATAAGAAAATACTTCAACTCGATACTATAAGAGAATACTTTAACTAGAGAACACTACAACTGCAAATTACTTCAACTCGAAATTACTTCACCTTTCGTTAGATTAGGTCGGGATAGATTAGGTTATGTTAGGTTAGGTTAGGTTAGATTGTTCCCATGCTATTTTATATACATGTTTCGGCCATTTTATAGATTTGAAGATATATACATATCGAAGCACGTAAGTAGGTACATCAAAAACCACTACATCAGCTACAATTACTTCACTAGCGATTACTTCAATTGCAATTAAGTACTTCAACAAAAAAATACTTCAACTCAGAATTACTTCAACTCAAAAATACTATAATCAGGAAATACAGAATACATCAACTAGATAACACTTCAAATGCGAATTACTTCCACTAGAAATTACGTCACCTTGCGTTAGGTTAGGTTAGGTTAGGTTACGTTCACCTTGCGTTAGGTTAGGTCAGGATAGATTAGGTTAGGTTAGGTTAGGCTAGGTTAGATTGTTCCCGTGCTATTTTATATACATGTTTCGGCCATTTGATAGATTTGAAGATATATACATATCGAAGCACGTAAGTAGATACATCAAAAACCACTACATCAGCTACAATTACTTCACTAGCGATTACTTCAATTGCAATTAAGTACTTCTACAAGAAAATACTTCAACGCAGAATTACTTCAACTCAAAAATACTTTGATCAGAAAATACATCAACTCCGGAATACATCAACTAGATAACACTTCAAATGCGAATTATGTCACCTTGCGTTAGGTTAGGTTAGGTTAGGTTAGGTTAAGTACTTCAACAAGAAAATACTTCAACGCAGAATTACTTTAACTCAAAAATACTTTAATCAGAAAATACATCAACTCCAGAATACTTCAACTAGATAACACTTCAACTGCTAATTACTTCAACTCGAAATTACGTCACCTTGCGTTAGGTTAGGTTAGGTTAGGTTAGGTTAAGTACTTCAACAAGAAAATACTTCAACGCAGAATAACTTCAACTCAAAAATACTTTAATCAGAACATACATCAACTCCAGAATACATGAACTAGATAACACTTGAAATGCGAATTACGTCAGCTTGCGTTAGGTTAGGTTAGGTTAGGTTAGGTTAAGTACTTCAACAAGAAAATACTTCAACGCAGAATTACTTCAACTCAAATATACTTTAATGAGAAAATACATGAACTCCAGAATACTTCAACTAGATAACACTTCAACTGCTAATTACTTCAGCTCGAAATTACGTCACCTTGCGTTAGGTTATGTTAGGTTTCCCGTAACAAAGCAACTGTTTTACTTTTGTTGTGTTTCCCGTAACAAAACAACTGTTGTACTTGTGTTGTGTTTCTCGTAACTGTTTTACTTTTGTTGTGTTTTCCGTAATAAAGCAGCTGTTTTACTATTGTTGCGTTTCTCAACCATTACCGAGATAATTTAGAATGAGATATCTTCTATTTTGCAAATAAGCTGAATAGCGTTAATATTTACATGGTGGTTCTATTTAAAGTCTGATCTCGGGCCATTGATCAAACGCGAATTTGAAAAATTAATAGGTTTATAACTTACGACCTATAAATTTCACGTCCAGGGCTTGGGGCTATAAAGTATCGATTCTAGCATCTAGTTCAGAGGCGAGCATCAACAAGCATGGCCAACAGCTAGCGGCGCGTTATGGCTTCATGGGGCCTTGAGAAAATTTGAATTTAGCAAATTTGAAATTGGGAAATTTGAATTTGGGAAATTTGAATTTGGGAAATTTGAATTTGGGAAATTTGAATTTGGGAAATTTGAATTAGGGGCCCTCTATATGCAGTTTTACTTTTCTTAATTGCATTAAATGATAAATATCAATTAATGTTTTTTTTTATTTAAAAAAAAATATAATATTGATTTGGGGTTTTATCCCTTAGGATTTTATCTTATGGACCCAATTTGCCTATATTTTCATATTTGCCCAATTTGCCCATAGGATAACGAGCCACTGCCAACAGCACAATGCGATCTCGCTTTTGAAAGTGCTACGTGTAGTAACGACTTCAGATAATGTAATGCAGCACTAATTACCATTGTGTAAGAGCGGCGTTACATGTTTCTTATTAATGGTACATTTTATCATGTATACATGACCTACATTAATATGTTCCAGACTGCGTACCACTTTGTACGTAACATATGGTGCTAATTATGTACAGCTCTTACCATTTATGTAGGAGTGAAGTAGATTAGTAAATGAAGATTCGTTTCGTTTATTTTCAAATAAACGAGTAGTTTTGTTTCATAGTGGTTTTGGTTAAAATGTTTTGCTACGGATCAGTCGCATTCATGTTGCAAATGTATTCCCCACTGTCACATCACGTGCATCAATAACTGTCGCTGTCAAATCGCGGAGTAATTGCCGACTTATTTCAGCATAATGCGGCGATAAATCCTGCACTAAAGTCGAAATCGCCGGGTTTTATGTAACTATAAAGATGTAAATGAAAATCTTTTAGCGAATCCCAAGCAGGCCGTCCGCCTGGCAAGTCATCCGGTCGCATTAACTCACAGGGTTTCGCCCGAGACAGACATCTTGTTAAATTGTTAATGTCGCCTTCTTTCTTGCCAACCTCTTCATGCTCAAATTAACCATAAACGTAGCCACAATACATCTATATAACGTAAACGCCATCAATTGTCACGAAGAATGTAAGGTTATGAAATTGACAGTTACGTTCTACTAACCCATGTATTAGACTGTATAACAAACTACCTAAAAAAAAGTTCTTTACATACTTATACATATTAATGTATGTTTAGAGACAAACAACGGTCGATATATGCCATTTAACGGCATTTTTGGGCGCGAGGAACCTTGGAAATGGATAGACACAATGAACTTATATGTTTTCGTAAATATATACATTTAGTCTATTAAATAAGTAATATATCGATAATTAATCTGAGAAGGATGCATAAAAGTTCAAAGTTTTTTTTGTACAAGGAACTATGTGATGCACGATTATGTTGGTAGCTGCGGAAACCAGTTTAAAAAATATTCAAAGCAAGTTGTGCAATAACTAAATGGTTTATTAAAATTTATTTATTTACGTGATATATAATTTTAGCGGAGGCCACTTCTTGTGTCCCGATGAATTAACGCCGTCATAAATTATATATTAGGTATGCAAATATGCATATTAACTGAAGTAATGCAATCATCACCTCGTCTCGGGCTTATACAGATTAAGATAGTATCGGAAGTTATACTAGTGATAATAATATTCTAATTTACATAACATTAACATTAATATGTATTTATTAATATTAATATGTATTAATATATAACATTAACAATAACATTAACATAAATTTTATTAATACTTGGTCGTTTCGTACTAAAATATGTTATAAATTTAAAGATAGAAATCAATTGTTTCAGAGTTATATAGAGATATTAATAAATACATATTAATGTTAATGTTATGTTAATTAGAATATTATTATCACTAGTATCACTATTTTAAATAACATTTAGCACTTCATCGTATTATGGTACGGTAATTAGGCTTGTATACGTTCCAATGTTACTTAATTAATAAACTGGTAGAATAATATTTTTTTAATTAATGGTATGCGATACTTATCAGTAGTTAATATTCATAATTTGTATGTAAGATATGAGAAACGACATTAATGCATGATCGACGATTATAAATTAACTTGTAAAACTTAAACGAGTATTTTAGTTAACATAAATCGAATCCATATACAGGAATAATCATTGCCATCATTAATTACGTATTCAACTTAAATTGGTGCAATGCAAAGTCATTATTATTTTATTTAACATAAATCGAATCCATATAGAGCCATAATCATTAATTACGTATTCAAATGCATAATAACTTCAAGCACGGTTACATATTGTGATTGTTTCGTATAAACTTGAGGCGCATCATCAATATTTTCTGTGACCTGAATGATTCCAACGAATTAATTTGAGTACGTTAACGAATGCGAACAAATTGGTATTAAGAACGCATTAATAACTAGGTTTACCGTTTTTTTAGCGCAATTAGGCGCTGATATAATTATAATTGGATTGTAATTTGTAAAGAAGTGAAGTCGCTAATTGGCATCAATCTTTAATCCGCAGATTTCATGGGTAAAAGTGAAACCGAATTGGCGCCAATGAGACTCAATTATATGCAAAATTGGGATTCGCGTGCGATTAATGGGAGTAATTAATTGATAAAATGTAAGAGGCCGTTAACAACGACCGGCTGGTAAAGTTCTTTACAAGACGAGGTGATTTATGGTTGCAACTTTCAGGCTTCCTGTAAAGTAACTTTAAAGTGCCATATTATTAACCATATACTGTACATAATACCAAAATAATACCACAATACCATAACCATGGCAGCCAATAAAAAAGCCAAGATTATTTCTAATAATAGTAATAGTACTAACCATAATACCATAATTCCATAACCATAGTATTAACCTTATACTGTTTATATATGTTATACCGAGTGATCAATTAAATTTCAGCTCTAGTTATCCATGGAAATTTTCGCAGCCAATAAAAAAGCCAAGATTATTTCTAATAATAGTAATAGTACTAACCATAATACCATAATTCCATAACCATAGTATCAACCATATACTGTTTATATTTGTTATACCGAGTGATCATTTAAATTTCAGCTAGTTATCCATGAAAATTTTCGCAGCCAAATTAGTGATCTTGGCTTTTTTATTGGCTGCGAAAATTTCCATGGATAACTAGAGCTGAAATTTAATTGATCACTTGGTATAACATATATAAACAGTATATGGTTAATACCATGGTTATGGAATTATGGTATTATGGTTAGTACTATTACTATTATTAGAAATAATCTTGGCTTTTTTATTGGCTGCGAAAATTTCCATGGATAACTAGAGCTGAAATTTAATTGATCACTCGGTATAACATATATAAACAGTATATGGTTAATACCATGGTTACGGTTATCCATGGATATTTTCGCAGCCTATAAAAAAGCCACGATCACTAATTTGGCTGTGAAAATTTCCTTGGATAACTAGAGCTAAAATTTTATTGATCACTCGGTATAACATATATGAACAGTATATGGTTTATACCATGGTTATGGTATTATGGTATTTTGGTTAGTACTATTACTATTATTAGAAATAATCTTGACTTTTTTATTGGTTGCGAAAATTTCCATGGATAACCAGAGCTGAAATTTAATTGATCACTCGGTATAACATATATAAACAGTATATGGATAATACCATGGTTATGGAATTATGGTATTATGGTTAGTACTATTACTATTATTAGAAATAATCTTGGCTTTTTTATTGGCTGCGAAAATTTCCATGGAGAGCTGATATTTAATTGATCACTCGGTATAACATATATAAACAGTATATGGTAAATACTATGGTTACGGAATTATGGTATTATGGTTAGTACTATTACTATTATTAAAAATAATCTTGGCTTTTTTATTGCCTGCGAAAATTTCCATGGATAACTAGAGCTGAAATTTAATTGATCACTCGGTATAACATATATAAACAGTATATGGTTTATACCATGGTAATGGAATTATGGTATTATGGTTAGTACTATTACTATTATTAGAAATAATCTTGGCTTTTTTATTGGCTGCGAAAATTTCCATGGATAACTAGAGCTGAAATTTATTTGATCACTCGGTATAACATATATAAACAGTATATGGTTAATACCATGGTTACGGTATTATGGTTAGTACTATTACTATTATTAGTAATAATAGTAATAGCAATTACTATTACTATTATGGTTAGTTTACTACTATTAAAGTTTTCTTAAATATAGTATTGATATTATTATTGTTTTTATTATTCATATTGTTGAATATATGAATACCACTACAACAAAAACTGCTACCATTAAAGTTTTCTTAAATATAGTATTGATATTATTATTAGTAATTGTTATTGATTGTTGCTATTGTGCTATTGAGTAATAATATATTAATAATATAATATTATTAGTAATAATAGTAATAGTAATTACTATTACTATTGTGGATAGTTTACTACTATTAAAGTTTTCTTAAATGTAGTATTGATATTATTATTGTTTTTATTATTCATATTATTGAATATATGAATACCACTACAACAAAAACTGCTACCATTAAAGTTTTCTTAAATATAGTATTGATATTATTATTAGTAATTGTTATTGATTGTTGCTATTGTGCTATTGAGTAATAATATATTAATAATATAATATTATTAGTAATAATAGTAATAGTAATTACTACCACTATTATGGTTAGTTTGCTACTATTAAAGTTTTTTTAAATGTAGTATTGATATTATTATTGTTTTTATTATTCATATTGTTGAATATATGAATACTACTACAACAAAAACTGCTACCATTAAAGTTTTCTTAAATATAGTATTGGTATTATTATTAGTAATTGTTATTGATTGTTGCTATTGTGCTATTGAGTAATAATATATTAATAATATAATATTATTAGTAATAATAGTAATAGTAATTACTATTACTATTATAGTTAGTTTGCTACTATTAAAGTTTTCTTAAATGTAGAATTGATATTATTATTGTTTTTTATTATTCATATTGTTGAATATATGAATACCACTACAACAAAAACTGCTACCATTAAAGTTTTTTTAAATATAGTATTGCTATTATTATTAGTAATTGTTATTGATTGTTGCTATTGTGCTATTGATGTTATTATTGATTTTCATTCATAGCTACATGAAATGAAAACTCTTGCATGTAATATTGGCGTTTCAGTTATATTTTTTAAATACATTTCTGAAGTAATTTTATGGAAAAGCAACAAATTTGGTCAAATCTAACTACGATTTCTTACTACTACTATTACTACTACTACTACTACAACTACTACTACAACTACTACTATTACTACTACTACTACTACTACAACTACTACTACTACTACAACTACTACTACTACAATAACTACTACTACAACTACAACTACTACTACTATTACAACAACTACTACTATTAACAATTACTACTAGTTGTTGAATTAGATTTAAATGAGACTTATAATTTTGTATCAGTACAAGTTACTACTACTACTACTAGTACAGCTGCTACTAGTACTAGTTGTTGAATTAGATTTAAATGAGACTTATAATTTTGTATCAGTACAATTTACTACTACTACTACTAGTACAACTGCTACTACTACTATTAATAACTACTACTAGTTGTTGAATTAGATTTAAATGAGACTTATAATTTGGTATCAGTACAATTTACTACTACTACTACTTGTACAACTGCTACTACTACTATTAATAACTACTAATAGTTCTTAAATTAGATTTAAATGAGACTTATAATTTTGTATCAGTAGAATTTTGCAATTGTTCACGTAGTGAGTGGTTTCAATTTTGTCTTATTGATTAGTATTTGTAATAAGTCCAACCTAACCCGAACCTAACCTAACCTATCCTAACCTAACCTAACCTAACCTAACCTTAAATTATTCCATTAAAATATAAATATGTATTAAAATATTATTAATAATTTATGTATATTTGTACCCAGAATATTATTTTCACAAATATATGTAGTTAGTTATATATTAATATAATTCATTCATTCATGTTTTGGTAACAAAAGTTAGCAGTTATTTCAAGAAATAAGAATATCACGAGGTTTGGTTATTTTAGATGTAATATATTTGTCATTAATGCATACATTTTTTAAAAATAGGTCAAGATTTCAAAAATAAAGTTACGAAATGAAGATATTTATAAATTTGAAAAGGATCCAGAGAGGAGTGTAATTGAATCTTACATGTTATTTGATGTGTAATGTAATGTACATATTATTGTTATTGTATATTTATTTTTTGGAATATGCATGTAGCTTTCTGCTAATAAATATTATTATTATTAAAAATAGGTCAAGATTTCTAAATAAAATGACGAAATTAAGATATTTCTAAATTTGAAAAGATTCCAGAGAGGAGTGTAATAGAATCTTACATGTAATGACATGTGTAATGTAATGTACATATTATTGTTATTGTTATTGTATATTTATTTTTTGGAATATGTATGTAGCTTTCTGCTAATAAATATTATTATTATTATATGCTTAGCCCACACCGAAAGGTAAAGGGCCTATTAATAATAATAATAATTAATATATGCTATTGTATGGAAACGTTGCAAGGTTACTTACTTTTTACTCACCCTGTATAATGATATGACGATCAGAAAATTATTAGGTGACAATGTAAATTTGGTAGTTAAAACTGATTTACAAATCAATTTCGTAATTAATTTCAAAATGAAAATAGCAATCTTTCGATGTAAATATTATCAATTACGAATACAAAAAATATGGTTAATATTAGATTAGATTTGCATGTTTTATTTGTATGTTAATCACAGTTAATTGCATATTGTTACTAGTTGAAGTTGGAATACTGTTGTGACATCGTGTTATTTCTACTCGTGACGAGTCCTTGAAACTGCAGTCACTATTTGTATTTAATTAAAATAAATGTATAAGTGGAAATAATAAAGTAAATTTGTTTTGTTTAATTCCGCTAAAGTTGGGGTTATTCTACAATTTAGAGTCATCACTCTTGTCGAGATGAATACTTTCATGTGTAATATCATTTTACAGAAGCGTCCGTAAAATTGCGTGCGCGCTTCATTGTTTATTCTGCATTTTACAGTACTTACTTTTAATCAAAAATACATTTATTGTAAAGTGAGCGTTATCAAGATATTTATTTAATCATATTATACATGATATATCTACTTATACACGACTATCTTTATGCCCAAATTATTTAAAGTTAAAGTTATTGTAATTAATAATGATTTATATTATTGTCTGTAGCTTAATAATAACAATAAAAAGTGACTATAGCAAACCTTATATCGTTATAAAAAGAAGAAAATGCCTTTTTTAAAAATGTCAAAGCCATCTATGAGTGTCATTTAAAAAAAATAAGTTTGTATTATAACTCAAAAAGAATGGTTTTTCAAAAAGCAAAAGGATATCTTGCATAAGCTCTTAAAATGACAACTCTTTCCTCATTTAACCAAATCTCTATGTTTTATGGTTTCCGAGATCCCAATGCTTAAAATGAAAAACTCACCCTGTATATATATATATATATATATATGTCATAATAATGATGATATCGTTAATTAACTTTTGTTACAGATAAGTTCCAAATCTCACGAACTTATAATATAACTCAAAAAGTATGGTTTTTTTCAAAAATTATTTCTTATGGTCTCAGAGATCCCAGTGCTTACAATGAAAAAAACTCACCTGTATATATATAAACAATATTTATTAGGCTATCGATTATGACCAAAAATGAGGTTATTATTTTATTGTAAATCTTTACGTGTCTTATATTTTGTTTTACAAGTTTGTGTATTAATTTGCTTCGGTGGATAGCAAATTATATTAAATTGAATTGCCTATTATTACCAGTAGTTGCGGTTATTCTAAATTATCCAGTTATTACTCTTAATAATAATAATAATAATATCTTGCTTTCTATTATAATTTAATAACGGTTCAAGTAGTCACGAGTTTGAGATTTTAATTCTGCGTTTTACGGTAAGTATTTTTAATCAATTCAAAGATTTAGATTCCAAAATTAATATTATTTTTAAGTAATATTTATTTTTAATTTATTTCATGCTTTATTTCTTTCGCCTGACTAGTTTCGGTTATGAAAAACCATCATCAGAGGCTATATTTTGAATTAATTTGAAATGAAATTTTAAATTTTTGTCAGGTGAAAGAAATAAATCATAAAATAAAATAAAAATAAAGATTACTTACCAGTAAGTACTAAATATATTAACCTTAAATATATTTATAACTGGTAATGTATGAATAAAACCTTAATCTTAATAATTTGTAATTGCTATATCATTTAAGGTATTATTCTGTACTTAGTGGTATAATTATTTTTCAGTTTTTCAGACTAGTTTCAGTTTGTTTAGCAAACCATCATCAGAGGCGTTAAATGTGTAATTTTGACGTCATCAGTTAAATCACAAAAATCGACCAGTTCAAAAATTTTGTTTATTTTTAGGTATCTCAAGTTTATGAACACTTAAGTATTACGAACATTTCAAATATTGTCAATTTTTTTAATACTCTGTGATAATGTCAATGAATATATTCCAAAATATTAATATTTTCAGTAGAAATTTCAATTATTTTTGCCAAATTTTTAATTCTTGTTTACAATTGTCATTCGTACAATATCTTAGTAGAATCAGTTTTGTATGTCAATATTTCTGTTGCCCATCATCAGGAAAGATAATTATAGTGTGAACCAAATCCAAACACCCACCAATCCAAATGACAAAAAAAAGTATGAGTATGCCAAAATTTCCATAATATTCGTATCGTCATAATATATTTTATCAATATGTCTATTTTTCTGTCGAATTTTCAATTGATTGTGTCAAAATTTCTGTCATATTTCAATGATAACTGTCTATAATGCAACGTTTTCTGTAACAATTTCAATTGCTAATACTGAAATTTCAATTATTACGAAAGTCTGTGATACTGTCAACTATATCTGACTAAATATTAATAATTTATGTCATTTTGGTAGAATCAGTTTTGTATGTCAATATTTCTGTTGCCCATCATCAGGAAAGATAATTATAGTGTGAACGAAATCCAAACACCCACCAATCCAAATGACAAAAAAAAAAGTATGAGTATGCCAAAATTTCCATAATATTCGTATCGTCATAATATATTTTATCAATATGTCTATTTTTCTGTCGAATTTTCAATTGATTGTGTCAAAATTTCTGTCATATTTCAATGATAACTGTCTATAATGCAACGTTTTCTGTAACAATTTCAATTGCTAATACTGAAATTTCAATTATTACGAAAGTCTGTGATACTGTCAACTATATCTGACTAAATATTAATAATTTATGTCATTTTGGTAGAATCAGTTTTGTATGTCAATATTTCTGTTGCCCATCATCAGGAAAGATAATTATAGTGTGAACGAAATCCAAACACCCACCAATCCAAATGACAAAAAAAAGTATGAGTATGCCAAAATTTCCATAATATTCGTATCGTCATAATATGTTTTATCAATATGTCTATTTTTCTGTCGAATTTTCAATTGATTGTGTCAAAATTTCAATTATTTTGTCATATTTCAATGATAACTATCTATAATGCAACGTTTTCTGTAACAATTTCAATTGCTAATACTGAAATTTCAATTATTACGAAAGTCTGTGATACTGTCAACTATATCTGACTAAATATTAATAATTTATGTCATTTTGGTAGAATCAGTTTTGTATGTCAATATTTCTGTTGCCCATCATCAGGAAAGATAATTATAGTGTGAACCAAATCCAAATACCCACCAATCCAAATGACAAAAAAAGTAATCGGGGAATGTCATAATGTCATATTATTCTTATTGTCATAATACATTTTATCAATGTGTCTATTTTTCTGTCGAATTTTCTATTTATTGTGTCAATAATTTATGTTATTTTGAAATTAAATATTATTTGAAATTATGCTGTCAAAATTTTAATGATTACTAATAACTATTATTATCAAAACTTGTCATGTTTTATCATATTATCAACGATTTCTGTCGAATTTTTAATTAATTGTGTCAAAATTTCAATTATTCTGTTATATTTCAATGATAACTGTCTATAATGCAACGTTTCTGTAACAAATTCAATGATTGGTATCACAGACATTCGTAATAATTGAAATTTCAGTACATTTCAATTATTACAAAAGTCTGTGATACTGTCAACTATATCTGACTAAATATTAATAATTTATGTTATTTCGAAATGATTTTAATAGAATTATGCGACTACGAATGATTGCAATAATCGAATTATAAATCAAATTATGAATCATTCTATTTAAAATCATTCATAATTCGATTTTCACAAATGATAATTCGAATGATTTTAGGAATGATTTCCACGGATTATAATTCGAATGATTTTACTGAATGATTTTACCGAATGATAATCCGAATGATTTTAGACAGATTGAATTATTCCGAATGATACGAATAATCGAATTATTCGATTATTATAATTCGAATTAGCCCATCATTATGATAAGAACTATTTGTATCATTGAGAGTGTCATTGAGAATTTGATAAATAAAGGCTATCTGCGAAAATTAACTTTATGAAAATTATTACTTTGACAAATAAACACGATACAGTAGTGATGGGCATAATCGAATGACTTTAATAATCGAATTATGCGAATACGAATGATTGCAATAATCGAATTATAATTCGAATTATGAATCATTCTATTTAAAATCATTCATAATTCGATTTTCATGAATGATAATCCGAATGATTTTTACGAATGATAATCGGAACGATTTCCACGAATTATAATTCGAATGATTTTACTGAATGATAATAGTTACGAATTATGATTGATTTTTACGAATGATAATCGGAATGATTTTACCGAATGATTTATTTTCATGAATGCTAATCCGAATGATTTTAATAATCGAATTATTCCGAATGTTATGAATAATCGAATTATTCGATTATAATAATTCGAATTAGCCCATCACTATGATAAGGACTATTTGTATCATTGAGAGGTATCATTGAGAATTTGATAAATAAAGGCCATCTGCGAAAATTAACTTTATGAAAATTATTACTTACTTTGACAAATAAACACGTTACAGTAGTGATGGGCATAATCAAATGATTTTAATAATCGAATTATGCGAATACGAATGATTGCAATAATCGAATAATAATTCGAATTATGAATCATTCTATTTAAAATCATTTATAATTAGATTTTCACGAATGATAAACTGAATTATTTTAGCGAATGATAATCGGAATGATTCCACGAATTTTAATTCGAATGATTTTACTGATAGTTACGAATTATGATTGATTTTCACGAATGATAATCGGAATGATTTTACCGAATGATAATCCCAATGATTTATTTTCATGAATGATAATCCGCATGATTGTAATAATCGAATTATTCCGAATGTTACCAATAATCGAATTATTCGATTATTATAATTCGAATTAGCCATCACTATGATACAGGACTGTTTGTATCATTGAGAGTAGCAAAAACAGAGTTTGCCATTCGAGATAATCGAATTATAATTCGAATTAGCCCATCACTGTGATACAGGACTATTTGTATCATTGAGAGTAGCGAAAACAGAGTTGCCATTCGAGATAATCGAATTATAATTCGAATTATGAATGCAAAATCATTCATAATTCGATTTTCACGAATGATAATCCGAATGATTTCACCGAATAATGATGGAAATGATTTTCACGAATTATAATTCGAATGATTTTACTGAAAGATAATCCGAATGATTTTCACGAATGATAATCGGAATGATTTTACCCAATGATAATCCGAATCATTTATTTTCACGAATGATAATCGGAATGATTTTAATAATCGAATTATAATTCGAATTAGTTCATAACTAATTAAGGCTGCGATTTCGTTAGTCGTAGTAAGTGGTGGGTGATTGGTAGTTTATTTTTGGGAGGGAAATGCGGCTGTTCAAGTTGGATTAAAACAATTGAGATTACATAAAGCCGCGGACAGTTTCACATTAATTCCACGCGTAATAGTTATTATGTGGCTTTTTTCCGGCGTGGCAAAAAAGGGCCTATTCGGCGTACTTTCTAAAAAGATATCGCAAATTGGCGTTCTTGTGGATCGGGTAATTAGGAGGAAGTATGGTTGTTTTCGCGTCGACCGGTGGAATTTTTCTGCGAGTAAAAATGCCCACAGTGCGGATTTTTGCAACATCCATAATTTACGTTGTTTTTGCGGCTAGTTTTTGCCTAGATTAGAATGTTGTTTATGCCGCGGCGTTTTTTATTGGGCGATTTCAGATAAATGGTTTTTTGCACGCAGTTGCATAATTACGGCTGGTTTTTTTCGTCGGTGTGTGTGGCTGCTTTGGCGCGCGATTTTAACTCGCCAGTAACAACTAATAAGTAACAACTTACTAGTGTTGTTGTTGTTCTTGCTCATTATCTTCCTGGGCATGGACGGCGACGCCGAGTTTCGCAGAAGCGACGCCGACGGCGAAGGGACGACAGACGCCGTTATCTTCGGGGATTGCCGAGCACTGCCACAACTGGAGATCACCGGTCCAGCACTGGAAGATCTTACTTCCTCACTATTATTTTCCATTTCACTGACCATTAATGATTTTGTGTTGGAATGCACTTGTGTATTTAATTTCGTCGGCAGGGAAACGTAACCGTGAACGCTCCTCGGAGAAGAGAAACCACTGGTAATCGCGACCTCACCTCGTTCGGTAATATTTTATATTTTCGAACTTAAATATAAAATACAAACGAAAAAAGGGCTGCTGGTTTGACGGTTGCAGTAAATGCACTGTCCACGACAAACTGCAGTGTACGTTTTGTTTTATTTTTCCCTTTATGCTACCCCACTTTCAAAGCGCGCAGCCCCCACCACAATTTCAGAACACGGTGAGGAGCGCTTCTATGGGTCAGGCACCTATTTCTGGTACACAAACCAAGACGCCTCTATAAAATCGTTGAAAGTAATAATCTCATTAACTACCTTCCCTATGCATCCTCTCATCCCTTCTTAGGGCGCCCAGCAAAAAACTACCACCTCTGCGCTGCAACGTTCCTTAATCACCATCACGAAATCTGGTTTTCAACGACTAGGAATAGAAAAATCCATCATTTCCATTCCGAGCTGAAAATCCGTGGGAAGAATATTAACAAAACACGACTGCAAAGTGGAGAAACAGCTCATTTTACAACCCAACTCAATACACCCGTAATTTTAGGTCTGACAAAAATCTGATGTGGGTAGCAAAATCCATATAACATAAACATATTAATATGAAAAACTAGTATAGCAAATAATTCTCAATTGAATCAGCAAGCAAACCACGGTTCAAGTTAACTTAATCATTTTAGCGCTACATAAAACAATTTTTTCATTATTACCAACGAAGTTTTAATAATTTTTGCCTAAATTTCATTTTTTTTGCCGTATTTCCATAACTGTCAATGTCATGTTGTCAATGTCAAAGTCAAAATTTGCATTTTCTGATCTCGAAATCATTGAAAAATCTTTAAAATCGCGATACATAATTATTGGGAAATCTGTGGAAATCTGTAAAACTATTGAGAAATCGTGGAAATTATTAGAACCTCTGGGAAACTTGATTAAATTTAGAAATGTTTTAAGAATCATCGAAAATGTGTAGCATGAAAACAAAATGTATGTAATCATCGTATGAATCGTATGAACTAATTTGGATTTAAATGATCTTGAAATTATTGAATATTCTGTCTGAGAATTAATGTGAAATCTGTATAAATCTCGAAAATTATTAAGAAATCTTGGGAATTATTGAAAAACCCCTAGAAATCTATAATAATAATAATAAAGAATATTTATTAGCAAAAAAACGCTCCATAATTATTGAGGAATCTGTCATATCCTTATAATCCTTAATAAATTATTTAAATATCTGTAGAAACCTCGAAAATTATTGAGGAATTTCGGGAACTGTTAAACAATCTCTGGAATTATTGATATTTATTACGAAATTTGTGTAAAATTTGAAAATTATTGAGAAATCTTGACTGAATATACCAATTTTCATTTTCTGATCTCGAAATCATTGAAAAATTTTAGAAATCGCGATACATAATTATTGGGAAATATGTGGAAATCTCTAAAACTATGGAGAAATCGTGGAAATTATTAGAAACTCTAGGAAACTTATTAATAAAATTTAGAAATGTTTTTAGAAGCAACGAAAATTTGTAGCATGAAAAAAAAAATGTAGTCATAGTGTGATACGTATGAACCAATTGAGATTTAATGATAAATCTGTATAAATCTCGAAAATTATTAACAAATCTTCGAAGTTATTGAAAAACCTCTTGAAATCTCGATGATTATTGAGGAAGCTGCTGAAACCTCGAACAATCATGAAACAATTTGGAAATAATAGAGTCTCAATGATCTCGAAATTATTGAAAAATATCTCTGACAATTAATGAAAATACTGTATAAATCTCGAAATTTATTAAGAAATCTTGGGAATTATTGAAAAATCTCTCTGAGAATTAATGAGAAATCTGTATAAATCTCGAAATTTATTAAGAAATCTTGGGAATTATTGAAAAACCTCTAGAAATCTACATAATTATTGAGGAATCTGTTATTTCCTTATAATCCTTAATAAATTATTTAAATATCTATAGAAACCTCGAAAATATTGAGCAATTTTGGGAATTATTATACAATCTCTGGAATTATTGAAATTTAATCATCTATTGACAGGAAATCTGTGTAAATCTCGAAAATTATTGAGAAATCTTGACTGAATATACCAATTTGCATTTTCTGACCTCGAAATCATTGAAAATCTTAGAAATCGCGATACATAATTATTGGGAAATCTGTGGAAATCTCAAAAACTATTGAGAAAACGTGGAAATTATTACAAAATCTCTCGGAAACTTGATAAAATTTAGAAATGTTTTAAGAACAATCCAAAATTTGTAGCATGAAAAAAAATGTATGTAATCATTGTGTGAATCGTATGCACCAATTTGGATTTAAATGATCTCGAAATTATTGAAAAATCTGTCTGAGAATTAATGTGAAATCTGTATAAATCTCGAAAATTATTAAGAAATCTTGGGAATTATTGAAAATCCTCTAGAAATTCCGATAATTATTAAGGAATCCGTTGAAATCTCACGAACAATCATTGATTTTTTTGGAAATTATAGAGAAATTTCTAGAAATCTTAATGATTTCGAAATTATTGAAAAATCTCTCTGAGAATCTGTATAAATCTCAAAAATTATTAAGAAATCTTGTGAATGTTGGAAAATCTTCTAGAAATCTCCATAATTATTGAAGAATCTGTTGAAATCTCGATCAATCATGAACATTTTTGCAAATTATATATACCAGAAATCTTTGTAAGGAAAAATATTGACAAATAATGAAAATTACTAGATATTTTCTCAAAATCTTGAAACTGCTTAGAAACGACTAAGCAGATATTTTAAGAATTATCGAGAATTTTGGAGAATGAATAATGTATGTAATAATCATGCCAACCAATTTGCATTCTCTGATTTTGAAAATCTCGAAATTATTGAAAAATCCCTCGAAACCATAATAATCAATGAGAAATCTATAGAATAAAAATATATTAAAAAATCTCTGGAATTATTGGGATCTCTTGGAATTATTAATTTATTAGGAAATCTGTGTAAATCAATAAAAATTATTAAGAATGTCTAAACTTTTTAAAGGAAACGAGTAGTAATTTTGCAAAATAATATATATATGACTGTAAAAAGAAATATGAGTACTACAAAAAGTTTTGAAATAAAAAATATCGAATCCCAATGTCATAAGACAAAAATTAAATTACAAAAATCGACCAGTTCGAGAATATATTTTTTTTAGCTATCTCAACGGGGGTGCTTTTGGTTCCATATTTAAAAAAATACCCTGTATAATATTTGATGAAATTTTTATTGCTGTTTATGTTCAAACAATACCTTCATTTTATTTTTTTATGTATCTTAACTTGAAAAAATGAACATTTAAGTTTTGCGAACATTTCAAATATTGTCATTTTTTTAATACCTTGTGATAATGTCAACGAATATATGCCAAAATATTAATCATTTCTGTATAAATTACAATTACTTTTGCCAAATTTTTCATTCTTGTTGTCAATTGTCATACATACAATACCTTACTAGAATCAGTTTTGTGATGTTATAAACATTTCAAATATTGACAATTATTTTTTAATACTTTGTGATAATGTCAACGAATATATGCCAAAATATTAATATTTTCAGTAGAAATTTCAATTATTTTTGCCAAATTTTTAATTCTTGTTGTCAATTGTCATACAAACTATGTACCTACTTAGACTTGTGTATGCTGTATAGTTTTAAACACAATAAATATTATTATTATTATTACATACAATACCTTAGTAGAATCAGTTTTGTATTTTTGTCAAAATTTCAATTAAATTACAATTTTGAAAAGGTCTCATCTCGTTTTGCTCTTTTTTCATGTACACTTATAGAACGATATTATAATAGAGTAATTTCTGAAAAAAAAACCTGCTCAAATGAGTGTTTCAACAGAATTTTTTTTGTGTCTTTTGAAACTTACATGAGGAACACACAAACAAAATATAGGAACCTATGGATAGTGCGAAAAAAATCACGGATTGGAAGACGAAAGCGAAAGATAGGAAACCTATGGATAGTGCTAAAAAAATCACGGATTGGAAGACGAAAGCGAAAAATAGGAAACCTATGGATAGTGCGAAAAAAATCACGGATTGGAAGACGAAAGCGAAAGATATGAAGCTATGGAAATGTATTTAATACATGTTCAATACATAAAAAAAAATTTACACTTGTCCAGACAATAGGTTTCAGTATTGTGTACAAGCTAAATATAATATATGACAAATATGACTGTTATAAAAAGAAAGAAATTACACAACCAAGAAAGACATAGTCAACCAAGCCATAGGCCAATTTGGCTTGTAGTTCTACTAATAATAATAGATAGTGCCAATTGTCAAGGATGATGAAGAACTGAATATGAGGTTCAGAGCTACAAGAAGAAGAAGAAGAAGAAGAAAAATCATTTGATTGATTTGATAATAAGTTTATTATGCTTAATAAGTTTATTATTCTTAATAAGTTTATTAATTCTCCAAATTGAGGCAATTATCTAATTTTCTCCAAAATTAACAATCAACAAGTTTAATAAGAAAAAAAACGAAGGACTACAAGTTGTTGTCTCTTCTTCACATGTCTCTCAAATTTGATTGATACAATCAAACAAAATATTGTTACTTCTACTGAAAATTTTCTATATTATTTTAATAATAATAAGTTTATTATGATAAAAAAAATAATGCACCAGAATTTCTACGGAAATTGTAAAATTTCAATAACTCTGTTATACAAAAGAAGATAGAACTCATAGATTGATTATGGAAATCTGCAAAATGTGTATGCAATTTGTCAATCAATTAAATTCTGTGCTTTTAGGTAGAACTCTGAAACACATAATTTTATTGATATATATATATATATATATATATATATATATATATATATATATATATATATATATTCACAATTCATTGATCAATAAATATTTTCTATTATTTAAAGCTTCTTATATTGTATTGGTAAAATACAATTCCGTTAAATACACAAAAGAGAACTCACATTGCGCACGAACGGAATGAAAAATAAATATTTAGAAAAATGAAATACATCTGAGAGCATCAAAATAAGATGCATTATAAATGTTGAGCGAAAACAGGAGGAAATATTTCCCCTTTGGAGATAAGAAAACAGTATTTAATAAGAATACAAATACAAATGCATCAATATTTAATAATAGCTAATATTTGTCTACTTGTAATTTAATTAAAGTACTGTATAATGGAGTAATAATTGTATGAAATATAATAAATCTATAAAACTTATAGGAGATACCTTCTATTTATGGGGGATTTGCATGGTTTAACATAATAATCAAGTAAACATTATTTAAAATCACTGATTTCATTTCAAATTATACCATATAAATTATATAATACAGTAATAATTGTATGAAATATAATAAATCTATAAAACTTATAGAAGATACCTTCTATTTATGTAGATTTGCACGGTTTAAAATAATCAAGTAAACATTATTTAAAATCACTGATTTCATTTCAAATTATACCATATAAATTATATAATACAGTAATAATTGTATGAAATATAATCAATCTATAAAACTTATAGGAGACACCTTCTATTTATGTGGGAGTTTAAAATAATCACTGATTTCAAATTATACCATATAAATAAAATATAGAATTAAATAGTTTTCTTGGATTATTTGAACCGTGAAGTAATAATTCTAAAATAATTGATGCGAAGCTGATTTTTTTATAATATTTATACAACATTGTATTCGTACACATTCCTAAACGAGCATCTGTGGTTTATGTGGATTATCGGATTACGCCGTGGGGGGCAAATCCGACGGATAATCTAGGTGTGTTTTTTTAATTGTTGTATTTTTACCATCATCAAACAATCTTTATTATGTTCTGTCGTCCATTATTTTGATTAAGTGTATAAGGCACAATAATAATATTCCGCTTTTGGTTAATTCTGTGCTACGTTTAAATTTGTATGTGACAAAACTCATTTTACAAAATTATTGGGCTTTATTGCACATACAGAGATTCGATACATTGCGATATGTTTTATGTTATGGTTAAAAAGAGATTTGGCGGTCAGAAAATAATTTTATAGAATACAATTTCAAATGCTTTTCCTTAATTTTAGTAAAATAAAATGGTATTCTTACGAAAAAATTTTATCGTTAAATATAATTAGAATTGTGTTTATGTAACTTTGTTTATGTATGTATGTTTATGTTTATGAGTTTATGTAACTTTGTTTATGTATGTATGTTTATGTTTATGTATTCGAAATCCAAAATTCGAAAAATAAGAGTTTTTTCTTGTTTTCTTGTTCAAGTATTTCAAATTAGTGAATCCGTTCGAACGTGTTTTAATTGCAGTCAAGTTACATATATTGTTACATGAATAACCAGGAAATGACAATTAAACAATGGGCATGCGTAAATACT
The DNA here is from genome assembly GCA_951805005.1 of Othius punctulatus. NCBI lineage: Eukaryota > Metazoa > Arthropoda > Insecta > Coleoptera > Staphylinidae > Othius > Othius punctulatus. The sequence goes on along the minus strand of OX638147.1, from coordinate 36,754,447 downwards.
AATTACCGCAGCGTTTCGATCGAGCGGACTGTTGGGAGATTGTACGTTTTTACGCTTTCCGCTCGCAAAAAATCGAAAATACCGCGTACAGGCAATCGACTTTTTCGTGCACATTTACAAATAATTGTATTTCAAATTACAGGTTTCGAGAGAGGCGGAAAAAAACTAAATATCATACCATGGGCAACTTTTTTCACAATGACTAATTTTCAGTAAAGTGGACATAAAAACATGTCCTTGTGTTAGCGTACGCAATTCCGTGAGAAAAACTTTTATTAACTAATATTTTGCTTTTTGTTATATTTATTATATAACACGGCCATAGCATGAAATTTCATTCGTCCTCGCGGATTTATGGGGAATCGGGCTGATTTATTAATGGCCACAAGCGGAAATATGCATGTTGGCAGACCGGCGCGAATTCATTAATTAAAACATTGCGCTAATTAATAAATCACCGCCACCACATGTAACTCTCTGTGTAAATTCTTGAGAACCTTTAAAAAAAAATACTGTGCGAACCATAACCCGTTGTATAATGGCTAGGGTTTTTTTGGCGGTCCCAAAATAAATGAACCGCTGCCTTATTTTTTTCTTGTAAGACTATAGATCGCAGGCTATTTCTTAATCACCTATTTTACATAATTTCCGACTGGCATGCCCATGGTTAGATAATTTATGCATAGGACTCAGTCTGGGTACGTCCTTTTTTTTAATCTGAGGCACAAAAAATGGCGCGGTTAAAATCTCCGATGCGATTTAGATATGTATAGTTAAACTTAATATATAGTTATTACTGCAAGAAATGTTCGCCACTGCTAATTAAGAAAACGCAATAGTATGTTTTATGCACTAAATAAATTTATTTCTAAAGTTAATGTACAAAAAGTGTCATTACTGATAGAAAATATCGCTTCTAATTAACAGAATGTAATTAGCATCCTGCTAAGTAATTACTAAGACTCGCATTTCTAAATTTGCCATCACAATCATAAAAATAATTTTTAAGAAAATATGCATTGCGTAAAGCCAAAGCCAACGTCAGATATTCCTATTGTTATACGACACTTTGCGACTTTTGAAGTAATTCATCATGCAGAAACCAATAAAATTTAAAAAGCTTTTGCATCTGCTGCTGTGGTTAATTACCAAATTTACTACTATTGTTATTCAATTATTGCAGTACACAATTTTCCATGTTAAATTTCATTATTATAAAATCAGTAGAATTATATGTTTTCGTATATATGGATTTATGCTTCGTTTCGATTAAGAAATAAAGTAGAATCTCAATTATTACTTTATGCTAGGTGCAAATTTACAAGGTTTCAAAACCGGTGTTTTATGCAAATCTGAGTGGACTAGTCCTGCGACCCCTAAAAATCTATTCAATGCACCCCTGTACGCAAATGCAAGGGGTGAGTTCCGGCCTTCGATAATGCAAAAAGTGTTGCCTAGGGGTTGCAATTGTGTGCGCCCCAGTCACAATAAAGGCACGATAAAGCGGCGGAATTTTCTGGCCCATCGTGTCGAAAATGCAATACATAGAAATTGTTACTTTGAACTACTCTATCTGCATACATGTACTATTAAGGCCCATTCATAGATTTCTTACGCAACGCTACGATGTGACAATGCTATCGCTATAGGCATTTTCAACAGCGCATTGACACTGTTGAAATGCTTAGAAGGTAATCTGAACGCACACTCGCGATTACGTATTAATACACTAAAAAGTAAAATAAAATACATGTCAAATACAGTTCAATACAATAAGAATCCACACAACTATTGACTTGTCATATCAAAGTATTTTTGGCCTACGTGAATAATAAATTATGTTTATGTTTATGTTTATGTTTGCATTTATGTTTATTACAAAGAAAAGTGGAAAAACAGAACTTTTATAATATTGTATGAGATTTAGTGTTCCTTGATGAGTCACAATATAGAACTATTGAACTAAAGCCAATGAGTTACATACATATACATATACTATATATACATATATACATAAGCATATACTTCAACCAAACCCAGGTTGGCCTGAAAGTGGTCAAAACACAAATATAAAATTGGCGATTCACTTTGGGAAACACATTTACTCAGTTTCTGTATCCTTGAGTTATCAAAGACTTTATAAATATTTATAATAATTACAAAGATACAAAGATTTTTGTAAATATTTATAATAATTACAAAGATACAAAGATTTTTGTAAAAATTTCAAAGAATCAATTGAAAACTCCATTGTTTTTGAGGAGAAAATTTTAATCCATTGCACGTAAAATTCAATGTTTTGTTTCTGGTGAATTGGTTCACTAATTGCATAATCATTGCTTAAATGACCACTTATTTGATTCAATTGATTGCAGGATGCTCCTAATTAACGAGGGCATTAATGATATTGAGGTGATTCGGTAGTTACTAATTTGGGCAATGATTTGATTTAGTGTAAAAAATCTTCCCCATATTTGGTCGTACTACAGTATTAACAGTAAACGCAAATTTGCGCAGTTTCAAAATTGATAGCTGATGATTCAATTGATGATTCTGATAAAAATTGATGATTCAGCATTGTGTTATTGAGTTGAAATTTACCATATTTTTTTGCAATCGAGCGAATGATGTCTTCTTAAAGGCATTAGAGAAATTTGCGTGATTTCAAAATTGATAGCTGATGATTCAATTGATGATTCTGATGAAAATTGATGGTTCAGCATGACATTATTAAGTTGAAATTTATCATATTTTTCTGCAATCCAGCGAATGATTTTTTTCTTAAGGCCTTTAGAGAAATTTGCGCGATTTCAAAATTGCTAGCTGATGATTCAATTAATGATTCTGATGAAAATTGATGAATCAGCAGCGTATTATTAAGTTGAAATTTACCATATTTGTTTCTGCAATCAAGCCAATGATGTCTTCTTAAAGCCTTTAGAGAAATATGAGCGATTTCAAAATTGATAGCTGATGATTCAATTGATGATTCTGATGAAAATTAATGATTCAACATGGTATTATTAAGTTGAAACTTGCCATTTTTTTTCTGCAATCGAGCGAATGATGTCTTCTTAAAGTCTTTAGAGAAATTTGCACGATTTCAAAATTGATAGCTGATGATTCAATTGATGATTCTGATGAAAGTTGATGATTCAGCATAGTATTATTAAGTTGAAATTTACCATATTTTTGGAGGTTTGCAACCATAGCAGCACATAAAATCATTAAATATTGCTTGAAAATGATGTAAATGAATTTTAAAATTTAGTTTATTGATGATGTATTTTAACTTTTTCGTTCTCTAATGCTGGGTGATATAGGTGATTCAAATTTCATTATATGTAAGTAATATTGCCGATATTGTTCATATCTAATTAATATTTAAAAATATGAAACCACAACTTTTAAAATGAGTCATATTTGATAAGTAATAAATCATATTGATTGATAATTATAAATTTAGTAAACTGTATGTAAAATGAACAATAGTGGCGTTACAAATAAACAAACAAATATACAAACATACTAATATACACTCAAACATACAAACATAAAATATACTAACATACATACAGGAAAACATACAAACAAACATACATACCTACATGCATACACACATACATACATAACATACATAAATACACACATACATACATACATAGAGACACACACATGCAAACAAACATACAAACAAACATATAAGCAAATAAAGAGACAAACAAACAAACAAATATGCTTGAAACGTTTAAATTTCTTAACATGTAACCTAACATGCATAACGAAGTAAAGTCAAGAACCATTTAAAATATTTGTAAACTCTTTGATTTTTTTTTTCAAAAAACAAAAATAATATGTATTTGCTGAAACAAAGCTAGTAAGCAAGAGCACACTCTTCGATGACATGGACAATGGACATACATATTATCAATTATCAATACTGATGTATATACAAACAAACAAACAAATATACGAACATACTAATATACAGACAAACATACAAATATAAAATATACTAACGCACATACAGACATACATACATACAAACAAACAAACAAACATGCATACATACATACGTAGATACATACATACATAGATACATCCATACAAACAAACATATACACAAATAGCCAACATACAAACATGTATGAAATATATTTATTTGAAATATTTGAATGTTGATAACATCATATGCTTATATGTTTGAAACATTTAAATTTCTTAACATGCAACCTAACATGCGTAACGAAATAAAGTCAAGAACCATTTAAAATATTTGTATACAATTTGATTTTTTTTTTCAAAAGACAAAAACAATATGTATTTGCTGAAACAAATAGAATCAAATGGAATGTATTTGCTGAATCAAAGCAAGTAAGCAAGAGCCCATTCTTCGATGACATGGACAATGGACATACATATTATCAATTATCAATACTGATGTATATACAAACAAACAAAGAAGTATACAAACATACTAATATACAGACAAACATACAAACATAAAATATACTAACTTACATACAGATACTCAAACAAAAAACATACATACATACAAACATGTTTGAAATATATTTATTTGAAATGTTTGAATGTTCACATAGATGTTATCAATTATCAATATTAATGTATATACAAACAAACAAATATACAAACATACTAATATACAGTCAAACATACAAACATAAAATATACTAACTTACATACAGACATACATACAAACAAACATACATACATACATACATACATATATACATATATACATACATACATACATGCATACATACATACATACATACATACATACATACATACATACATACATACATACATACATACATACATACATACATACATACATACATACATGTAAACAAACATACAAACAAACATATAAGCAAATAAAGAAACATAAAAACAAACAAATATGTTTGAAACGTCTGAATTTCTTAACATGCAACCTAACATGCATAACGAAGTAAAGTTAAAAACCATTTAAAAATTTGTAAACTGCTTGATTTTTTTTTTCTCAAAAGGCAAAAATAATATGTATTTGCTGAATCAAATAGAATCAAATGGAATATAGTTAATATGATAGAAAAATAAAGAACCAAATAATAAGGTAAACTGTTTTCATGCAATTTCAAGCATCTAACGGCGGTTTTTGTAATCTACACGACGATACAGAAGTAATCTGCAATAGTTGGTATAGGCAACTGTAATTGCGATGTCCATAGCAGTTACTTTATGCGCCACGATATTCTCTGGCCATTTCTGCAATCCTGTTCCGAATAATCAAATTCTTGTCTAGCTCGAACTCGTGACAGAATTTTAGATTCCAGAATGTTTTTTTATAGGACATATACATGGTATTTGGTATTTGTACTCACAGGAATCTGGTTTTATAATCGATAAAATGCACCGCAGGTCTCTAGAATGTGGGTAGGCAATTTAATTGCCACAGAGATCTGTTAAAAGCTAATACTTCCTATTAGTTCTGTGATCCTATTCCCCATAATCATATCTGGGCTAGCAGTTCTGAGCAACATACAAGCCACGTTGGAAAAATATCCAACGTGACATATAGCTATAGCTATATGGCACCGGCAAGTCGGAAATAATTGTTTTTCTTGTGAATCTCGGATCATTTATAAATGTGACAGAATCTCGGATTATTTTTAAATGTCACAGAATCTCGGATCATTTTTTAATGTCACAGAATCTCAGATCATTTTTAAATGTTTTTTATGTTTGGTATTGAGAGATGTGAGAGATGTGAGAAATGTGAGAAATTTGACTTGTCATATCCAAGTATTTCTGGCCTACGTGATTAATAAATTATGTTTATGTTTATGTTTATGTTTATGTTTATGTTTATGTTTATGTGAATGGTATTGAGAGAGATGCCAAAAATGTTATGAGGGTAATTTGCAACCGTTATAAGGTGGTTAAGTAGTTAATATTAATGTTTCTTATGAGGCAATCCCAATTTGTACACAGTTCTCACTCACTTCAGCTCAGCATTTTAAAATTGGGTAACAGTTTCCTGCAGACTACGATATTACAGGAAACTTTTACTATTACAGGAAACTTTTACTTTTAACAGTTTGGCGGGAATGGTCTAGCAACTGTCTACTGTGTACACCAACACTCGCAAATATGACTTGGAATCGTTTCTGCTGTCCTGATCAGATCGATCAATTATGACCTGCATGTGGCTTAACATAGAAAGCTGTTCTTCCATCAAATCAATAAAATGGTCATTTTACTGCGGATTGTGAGACGCTCAGTGAGTTGGTCGAACGATAATGGCTGATATTCTGGAAATTTGCCACTGGATACATCGACATGATGGTTGTGCACGACTAGCGAAAATATCACCTGGCAGTATTTCTGGAATCCTGGTCAGAGGAATCGTAAAAACGCTGTACAATCATCACCACATTCTATCACAGAATTCTATCGACAGGCAGAATGTCAAATTGATATAACAAGTATCTAAACGTCTCTCAGTAAAACAGTTTGCTTATTACCATTCTCTGCATTTTCAGTAGAAACTTTCGAATGGCAATCAATAAAGTTGCATTTGTGCCAAAGTTTGAATGCATTTGATGCAGTTGTACAATACGTAAACATCTTTCAGCATTGCAGTTTGCATATTTGGATTATTCAGTCATTACTCTATTGCGCGGTGTATTCAGTTTGGTTAAAAATAATTTTAATGAATTTTTGTTAACGAACAGTAGATAAACTAATTAATCAATTGATTGATGAATTGAACATTAATTGATGCATTTAGAACAAATTTTAATACATGTAATTTTTGTAATAATTTATATTACAAGTAACTGTTTTATGATGTTTATGACATACTTTATGACTTTATGACATACTAGCAGCGGCAATGCTGTAAATACTACTTCTGGGGTCGATAGCCTTAATAACGATCGTTATATATATGTTAAGGTCCAGTAGTACAATCTTGGATTAACTTTGACCATGGTTCAGTTGCCTAGGATACAATTGTTGCCACAATGGTTTGACCATGTTTCAGTTGCCTAGGATACAATTGTTGCCACAATGGTATCCATAGCAACTGAACGAAGACCAAAGTTTATCCATGATTGTACAACTGGATCTAACAAGGATTAGTGGCACTTGTACCACCTGAACGTATTTCTGAAATCCTGTTCAAAAGAATCGTATACGCCTTGCAAGCTCGCAATTCAAACATAACTGACAGCATAGGCCATCTTATGGCGCATTTTTAAACTGGAGCAAATTGATATTTTAGTTACAGGTACCTGTTTGCTACGAAGTTCAACTACTGGCCACAATGCCGAGGTTATAGGTAACGCTTAGACCGACTTAGTAGATGCACTACCAGCCACACAACCATCATCCCAAAGCATTTCTACGATCCTGATACTAAAAATCGGATTTTGCCCTGCATGTTTCGAATTTTAGAGAATAAATTGCGATCGCCCAATTTTTACGTTGTGAAACGCATTTATCTGCAATTCCATGTGTCTGTAAAGTTTACAGGTTGCATTCAACCCTTATATAACTATGCTACCGTCCGTAATGTGGTGGATTGTAAACTGTTTTACCGGCCCATACATGTAGCGGATTACATAACCTGCAAGCATTTCTGCGATCCTGATCGCAGCAGTCGCCTGTATCCGTATCCCGATGTTTTCGGTTCTAAGATGACGTTAAATGACGTCACATTTCTGCTCTGCATATCGAAAAGGCAACATTTACACCGCCTCTGGGAACTATTTTACAACAGGCTTTTGGCACTCGCCGCAAAGTTTGCGAAATATTCAAACAATCGAGAGGAACTTCTGCGATCCTGGTTAGAAGCAACGTGTTATGCCCTGCGTATTCCTATTTCATATAGAAATAATTTGATCAAATGCAACAATAGCCATCTTGTGGCAGTACTGCGATGCACAGAGAAAAACGAATCAAATAGATATCTGTATTTGTTGAAATCTGTTCCTCTTTACATGGCAGCTGTTTCTATGGTTTTCGCTGTGCCTTTATATCAACTACACCATGAAGCAGTTATGTGCTCCTGGTCTGAACAATCGCTATTCCTTGTTAAACTTCTTCAGGCCCAACAACCCTCTTTTCATACGCCCATACAATACCGATGTTTATGCGAGAAAATTAACTTTGATTGAAGAACCAATTTCTTGGTTTCAATTGATCTCTTGATCTCTTGAACCAATTTCATTGATCATCAATCAATGCTATTATTTCTCTAAGTTTTACTAAGCTGCTGAATAGAATTATTTATACTTAATTGTTGTGAGTAAGATTGTAGCATGAAACAAAAATTGTGCTCTTGATCTCAATTGATCTATTGATCTCTTGAACCAATCTCATTGATCTTCAATCAATGCTATTATTTCTCTAAGTTTTACTAAGCTGCTGTATAGAATTATTTATACTTCATTGTTGTGAGTAAGACTGTAGCATGAAACAAAAATTGTTCCATGCAAATTTCCGCAGTGTAAATATTTTAGTTTGTTTTTAAATATCTTATCATTGCCTTTTATTTTTGAACATTTTTAAATTCACATGTTCAATGAATGTAACTATAAACTTAGCAACTATAACTAGCAATGTTGTACTTTGCTGACACTTGGAAATGACGTAAGAAGTCGAAACTCGAGTCGTTATTGTATTGTATATGTCTATATATCAATAAACATTTTGTGGTAAGAAGTTGTTTCTCTGTTTTTTAGCAAGTATATTTATTTATAAATATTTTTTACTTCTATACTGCACCAGGAGTCACAATCATGTGTCTAATCATCAAAAAATATGTACATAGTTCTGATTTAGGCCGCTGTACAGGGAATTTCAGTTCCACCTCCTCGAAGCCATGGAATCCTAGTAGCATAGCTGCGTTTAGCTTGGCACTTCCGACATGTATGTGATCATCAAACGGCAGAACTTCAAACTTGTAATAATTACAGTAATATTCTGTAATATTTTATAGGAATTACAGGTTATTGTTGGAATTACAGTAGATATTGATTATTATGGGCTCAAACCAAACCTATACGCTCATGGTTCTCATTTTTGCCGTTGCTGAACATAAATGCACAGGTGGCGCTGTCGTTGCTCAATCACTGCTGTATTTCTGTTCTATTTCTGCCACTAGATGTCATACCGAAATCGAAGCCCTGCAAGACTCCAGTTGGTAGTTTACGGTAATAACTCTGTGGTAGTTTTCTGTAATATTGTCATAGAATTTACAGGGAACTGTTTTTGCAGTACGTCACTGATTATTAGCACATCTCACAATGGTAGTTTACTATAATATTTTCATAGAATTTACAGGGAACTGTTTTTGCAGTACATCAGTGATTATTGGCCCATCTCACAATGAAACTCTATGGTAGTTTACTGTAATATTTTCATAGAATTTACAGGGAACTATTTTTGCAGTACAACACTGATAATTGGCACATCTCACAATGAATCTCAATAGTAGTTTTCTGTAATATTTTCATAGACTTTACAGGGAACTGTTTTTGCAGTACATCAGTGATTATTGGCCCATCTCACAATGAAACTATATGGTAGTTTACTGTAATATTTTCATAGAATTTACAGGGAACTGTTTTTGAAGTACTTCACTGATTATTGGCTCATCTTACAATGACACGATTTTATTACCTCTTACTATTTCTACAATCCGCATACAAATATTTAATTTCTGCCTTGCGTCGGACGTGCATGTGGTGTAAAAATCGAAAGAAAACAATAAAACTTTAGCAATTCTGCCCTTGAGTTCACTACGAATACATATATGTACTATTGTCTTTGTTGAAATTATAATATGATTGTTATTTGCTGGCAAACAAACGTAGAAATGTGATGAAAATCAGTGATCATGCAACAAGAATGTTTCCATTTTTGTTACGATTCAGTTCCATACCTTTTCAACTTCAATTTGGCACTAATCACAGTCAAGTTGGCATTAATCATGATCAGTTTGGCATTAATCAAAACCACATTGACATTAAACAATGACAACATGAATTTGCTTAATGCCAACATGGTTTTGATTAATGCCAAATTGATAATGATTAATGCAAACTTGAATGTCATTAGTGCCAAGTTGAAGTTGAAAAGGTATAGAATAAAGAAACGTAGAAATGTGATTGTCCGAAAATCACTGATCTATGCAACAAATATGTTCCCATTTTTATTATGATTCAGTTCTATACCTTTTCAATTCAACTTGGCACTAATCGTAGTCAAGTTGGCATTAATCATTATCAGTATGGCATTAATCAAAACTATGTTGACATTAAACATATATTATCTAGTATTATCATTATCAGTTGGCATTAATCAAAACCATGTTGACATTAAACAATGACAACATGAATTTGTTTAATGCCAACATGGTTTTGATTAATGCCAAATTGATAATGATTAATGCAAATTTGAATGTCATTAGTGCCAAGTTGAAGTTGAAAAGGTATAGAATAAAGAAACGTAGAAATGTGATTGTCCAAAAATCACTGATCTATACAACAAATATGTTCCCATTTTTATTATGATCTATACCTTTTCAACATGGCACTAATCATAGTCAAGTTGGCATTAATCATGATCAGTTTGGCATTAATTAAAACCACGTTGACATTAAGCAATGACCACATGAATTTGTTTAATTCCAACATGGTTTTGATTAATGCCAAATTGATAATGATTAATGAAACTTACATGTGATTAGTGCCAAGTTGAAGTTGAAAAGGTATAGAACAAAGAAACGTAGACATGTGATTGTGCGAAAAACACTGATCTGTGCAACAAAAATGTTCCCATTTTTGTTATGATTCAGTTCTATACCTTTTCAACTTCAACTTGGCACTAATCATAATCAAGTTGGCATTGATCCACATCAGTTTGGCATTAATCAAAACCACGTTGACATTAAACAATGACAACATGAATATGTTTAATGCCAACATGGGTTTAATTAATGCCAAATTGATAATGATTAATGAATGTGATTAGTGCCAAGTTGAAGTTGAAAAGGTATAGAACAAAGAAACGTAGACATGTGATTGTGCGAAAAACACTGATCTGTGCAAAAAAAATGTTCCCATTTTTGTTATGATTCAGTTCTATACCTTTTCAACTTCAACTTGGCACTAATCATAATCAAGTTGGCATTAATCCACATCAGTTTGGCATTAATCAAAACCACGTTGACATTAAACAATGACAACATGAATTTGTTTAATGCCAACATGGGTTTAATTAATGCCAAATTGATAATGATTAATGAATGTGATTAGTGCCAAGTTGAAGTTGAAAAGGTATAGAACAAAGAAACGTAGACATGTGATTATGCGAAAAACACTGATCTGTGCAACAAAAATGTTCCCATTTTTGCTATGATTCAGTTCTATACCTTTTCAACTTCAACTTGGCACTAATCATAATCAAGTTGGCATTCTTCCACATCAGTTTGGCATTAATCAAAACCACGTTGATATTAAAGAATGACAACATGAATTTGTTTAATGCCAACATGAGTTTAATTAATGCCAAATTGATAATGATTAATGAATGTGATTAGTGCCAAGTTGAAGTTGAAAAGGTATAGTTCAGATTGAATTGGTAAATAATCAAGCAATGTATAAATTTCGGAACTATTGAAACAGATGCCAAATTTGTTTAAATCTTAAAATTACGAACTTGAAAGTCATTCTGAAAATTTAATACAAGTATGTATATCATGAAAATAAGGAAAATGTGAATGGCTTTAATGTATGAAGCGTTCTTTGAAGTGAATGATTGAAAGTATGTTGAAGATAGGCAACGATGTAATACATAAAGTTGCCTACGTTTCTGCCCCAAAATTGCAGAACATAAAATTAAATGTTGCAAAATTACTAGTTTTTGGGAAAAGAACAAATTTATAATGATTAATGTATGTGATTAGTGCCAAGTTGAAGTTGGAAAGGTATAGTTTAGATTGTATTGGTAAATAATCAAGCAATGTATAAATTTCGGAACTATTGAAACAGATGCAAAATTTGTTTGAATCTTAAAATTACGAACTTGAAAGTCATTCTGAAAATTTAATACAAGTATGTATATCATAAAAATAAGGAAAATGCGAATGGCTTTAATGTATGAAGCGTTCTTTGAACTGAATGATTTAAAGTATGTTGAAGATAGGCAACGATCTAATACATAAAGTTGCCTACGTTTCTGCCCCAAAATTGCAGAACATAAAATTAAATGTTGCAAAATTACTAGTTTTTGGGCAAAGAACAAATTTATAATGATTAATGTATGTGATTAGTGCCAAGTTGAAGTTGGAAAGGTATAGTTTAGATTGTATTGGTAAATAATCAAGCAATGTATAAATTTCGGAACTATTGAAACAGACGCAAAATTTGTTTAAATCTTAAAATTACGAACTTGAAAGTCATTCTGAAAATTTAATACGTAAGGAAGTATGATCATTAAAATAAGGAAAATGCGAATGCCATTTATTTATGAAGCGTTCTTTGAACTGAATGATTGAAAGTATATTGCAAGATAGGCAACGAGGTAATACATAAAGTTGCCTATTGTTCTGCCCCAAAATAGCAGAAGATAAAATTATATGTTGTAAAATTACTAGTTTTGGGACACAATTTTATAAATTATTAACAAATAATATTAATAATATTAATAATAAATTATTAGCTAATTACGTCATTACGAGCAAAAATTTAATAGAAGTATAAGATAGGCAACGACGTAATACATAAAGTTGCCTATTGTTCTGCCCCAAAATAGCAGAAGATAAAATTATATGTTGTAAAATTACTAGTTTTGGGACACAATTTTATAAATGATTAACAAATAATATTAATAATACACTAATAATATTAATAATAAGCTAATTACGTCATTATGAGCAAAAATTTAATAGAAGTATAAGATAGGCAACGAGGTAATACATAAAGTTGCCTATGTTCTGCCCCAAAATTGCAGAACAAAAAATTAAATGGTGTAAAATTACTAGTTTTTGGGCACCCTTTGATAAATTATTAACTAATAATATCATTACTAATAATATTAGTAATATACTAATAATATTAATTATAAATTATTAGCTAATTAAGTCATTACGGGCAAAAATTTAATACAAGTATGTATGATTATGAAAATTAGGAAAATGCGAATGCCATTAATTTATGAAGCGCTCTTAGAACAATAGTATGACTGAAAGTATGTTGAAAGAAAAGTAGAATAGAAATGTATGTTATTGTTTTTTTTTATGTTATGTTCATTTTTAGTTATATATTATATTAAATAAATAGGGTTTTGTATTTATTCTGTTTATTTGGGGGAATTTTGAGTTCCCTAAAATGCAGGTGCGCCAGTAAAATGCTGTAAACACACTGTTGTCACGTTTCCCTAATTCGTAGAAATTGCGAGGTTTTTATTGTTACTTCTGCGGAAATTTGTAGAAATGTAGAAATGTCACTAAATAAGACAGCTGATGATGTTTATCTGATGATGTTTGATGATTAAATACACGAAACAAACATTGCGAGCCATCAGTTGCGCGGTGTGCATTGCTTGAGGCCTTTAAAGTGCACGATTGTCGAATTTTCATCAAAATGGGGGAATTTTGAGTGTAATGAAGGGTAAAATCATGTCACTGGGTTGGCAGCACCGTTCAGATGTGCTATCCATGTGTTTTTAGTATTGCATCTTTCAGACGTTGTGCAGTGAGAATACGGGAGTGGCATTGAGCTATTATTGCGCGTTAATATAGATATAGATCAGTGAATGTGTTACGGTTGTGTGCGATAGTGCTACGTCGTGTTGCTACGTCCTGTTGGAATATTGGTTTCAGTAGAGCGGTTAGCTTAACTATTATTACACCGAAGCCAGCAATAGGTGGCGCGACCTGCTCGCAATGATGTTGATCCTATTAAAACTCGCAGAATATATCATTGCATATTTTCGCAAAGAACCTGCGATAATTGACACGACAGACCATTATATATTCATCAACAAACCGCCGGACGTTCGAATAAACAGCAACAAAAAGGCACAGGTGCGAATAATATGGGCAAAACGTATACAACGTGTTAATTTTGTTTTGTTATAGTACACCGTGCAATCATTCTTGTGCGATAAATTTCCGGAGCTAATAAACAAGAGATTAGTACATAATTTCTTTTTCACGCACCGATTAGATTACGCCACTAGCGGAATACTGTGTATACCCATCACACTCACGGCTTGCAGGATGACATCAAGGAAATTCGAATCGCGCGAAACCAAGAAGTATTATTTGGCCGTCGTTAGAGGAATTCTGTCGCGCGAATTCGTGTCAGTTACAGAGCCAATAGGTGAGTATTAATTCCTTAGAGAACAATTGGCTAATTTGTTGATTCAGGCGAAGACGCGCTCGGAAAATGCATCCAAAGGATGTGTACTAGTGAGAGCAAGCACTGCATGAATCCCAGGAGCGCATCGACTCTGTTGTTAGCTTTGGAGTATGGATTCTACGAAGGATATGCTGGCACAAAAGTGCTGATCCGACCCATTACTGGTAGAAGGCATCAGATCAGGGTGCACTGTGCCCACTTAGGGCATACAATTGTAGGGGATTATACCTACAGCTACAAACGAGATGTTCTCCCAGCAAGGATGTTTTTACATTCCCAAAGGTTGGTATACGAGAGATGACAAATATTATTTCTTTGCGGTGTAATTTGATTTTATCGATCGTAAATTTAAATGGGGAGTACGCTTAAAATTTCTGCTTGCGTTGAAGTTCCTCGATTTTTCTAGTACTGAGGCGATTTCGTAAAATCTCCATATTTGGTTTCGGAGATTCCTTTTTCACACAAATCCACTCGTTGCGCCCAAAACTTAAAATAACCAAGCAACGCCGGAAAAATAAATCGCAGCACTGACACAGAACTCTGAATTTATTCGTGCAATTATATACTTCATTACTTTGCAAAGTAATTTTGACTATTTATCAATGGTGGAGGCGCCGGGCAATCACGTTGAAGCACATACTTCTTAAAAAAAAAAAAAACGCGCAAAACTGATTAGGCATCTATGAAACCTAATTGATTTGCTAAAATTATGGGTAATTAATTTTTCCCCCAAAATTTGAAATTATTATTAATTAATTTCGATTATTTGTTGATGGTGAAAGCGCCGGGTAAAGTATTAATGCCTGCAATCCGTACACGGTAAAATTAGATTTGAGTTCAGAAAACCTTAATAGAATAATGGTGATTCATTCATTTCCAATGTATTGATGATTTGGCCCAATATCTACAGCGATTTGAACAATTTTTAACTATCCCGATTATTTTTCATATAATTTTTGCAGTGATACAAATTTGTAGGCGAATTTTTTTTTTCATAAAATTCATCGTGATTTACAAGTATTTTCAGGATTACATAATGCATACCTATATTGTAATAAAATTGTTAATCGAAAAAACGCATGTAATTTGTACTAGAAGTTACTATCCTTTACAGTTAGGTTGGTTACAGTTAGAAATACGACAAATTTTGA
Organism: Othius punctulatus; assembly: GCA_951805005.1. Lineage (NCBI taxonomy): Eukaryota > Metazoa > Arthropoda > Insecta > Coleoptera > Staphylinidae > Othius > Othius punctulatus. Next base: position 36,738,855 of record OX638147.1, on the reverse strand, counting down.
CAGTTACTGTTGAAAATGACGAATTTTGGAAGTAACCTATAAAAATTGACTCACCTACAGTTGAAAATTTAATAAATTTTGACAGTTATCGTTGGAAATGTGACACATTTTGACAGTTTAAACAACTTGTGGTACACGTATGAGATGAGCAGCCAAAGTAAATGTAATTTTCTGACAGAAAACATAGCCACATTTCGTCACTCATCAACTGATCAGAATGTCTTTGACAGCTTCTGGTTAAAATATAAGAAATATCTACAGCTACACTTGAAAACATCACAAATATACAAATATCGATAGCTACAGTTGAAAATACTATAAATTTTGTCAGTTACAGACAAATTTTGACAGTTGCTGATGAAAATATGACATATTTTGATAGTTACCCTTGAAAATGTGACACATTGTGACAGTTAAAAAAATTGTTACAATTTGTTGTACACGTATGAGATGAGTAGTCAAAATAAATTTAATTTTCTGACAGAAAACATAGCCACATTTCGTCACTCATCAGCTAATCACAATGTCTTTGACAGCTACTGTTCAAAATATAAGAAATATCTACAGCTACACTTGAAAACATCACAAATATACAAATATCGATAGCTACAGTTGAAAATAATATAATAATAATAATATTTATTAGCAGAAAGCTACATACTAAATAATATGTAATAACATATTAAATACTATAAATTTTGTCAGTTACAGACAAATTTTGACAGTTGTTGTTGAAAATATGACATATTTTGATAGTTACCCTTGAAAATGTGACACATTGTGACAGTTAAAAAAATTGGTACAATTTGTTGTACACGTATGAGATGAGTAGTCAAAATAAATGTCATTTTCTTACAGAAAACATAGCCACATTTCGTCACTCATCAGCTGATGACAATGTCTTTGGCAGCTACTGTTCAAACTATAAGAAATATCTACAGCTATACTTGCAAATATCACAAATATACAAATATCGATAGCTACAGTTGAAAATACTATAAATTTTGTCAGTTGCAGACAAATTTTGACAGTTGCTGTTGAAAGTATGACATTTTTTGACTGTTACTGTTGAAAATGTGATACATTTTGACAGTTAAAAAAAATGTAACAATTTGTTGTACACGTATGAGATGAGAAGTCAAAATAACTGTAATTTTCTTACAGAAAACATAGCCACATTTCGTCATTTATCAGCTGATCAGAAGGTCTTTGACAGCTACTGTTCAAACTATAAGAAATATCTACAGCTACACTTGAAAACATCACAAATATACAAATATCGATAGGTACAGTTGAAAATACTATAAAATTTGTCAGTTACAGACAAATTTTGACAGTTGCTGTTGAAAATATGACATATTTTGATAGTTACCCTTGAAAATGCGACACATTTTGACAGTTAAAAAAATTGTTACAATTTGTTGTACACGTATGAGATGAGTAGTCAAAATAAATGTCATTTTCTTACAGAAAACATAGCCACATTTCGTCACTCATCAGCTGATCAGAATGTCTTTGACAGCTACTGTTCAAACTATAAGAAATATCTACAGCTATACTTGAAAATATCACAAATATAAAATATCGATAGCTACAGTTGAAAATAATATAATAATAATAATAATATTTATGAGCAGAAAGCTACATACTAAATAATATGTAATAACATATTAAATACTATAAATTTTGTCAGTTACAGACAAATTTTGACAGTTGCTGTTGAAAGTATGACATTTTTTGACTGTTACTGTTGAAAATGTGACACATTTTGACAGTTAAAAAAATTGTTACAATTTGTTGTACACGTATGAGATGAGTAGTCAAAATAAATGTCATTTTCTTACAGAAAACATAGCCACATTTCGTCACTCATCAGCTGATGACAATGTCTTTGGCAGCTACTGTTCAAACTATAAGAAATATCTACAGCTATACTTGCAAATATCACAAATATACAAATATCGATAGCTACAGTTGAAAATACTCTAAATTTTGTCAGTTGCAGACAAATTTTGACAGTTGCTGTTGAAAATATGACATATTTTGACTGTTACCGTTGAAAATGTGACACTTTTTGACAGTTACAAAAAATGTAACAATTTGTTGTACACGTATGAGATGATTAGTCACAATAAATGTCATTTTGTTACAGAAAACATAGCCACATTTCATCACTCATCAGCTGATGACAATGTCTTTGGCAGCTACTGTTCAAACTATAAGAAATATCTACAGCTATACTTGCAAATATCACAAATATACAAATATCGATAGCTACAGTTGAAAATACTATAAATTTTGTCAGTTGCAGACAAATTTTGACAGTTGCTGTTGAAAGTATGACATTTTTTGACTGTTTCCGTCGAAAATGTTCCACATTTTGACAGTTAAAAAAATGTAACAATTTGTTGTACACGTATGAGATGATTAGTCACAATAAATGTCATTTTCTGGCCAGAAAACATAGCCACATTTCGTCACTCATCAGGTGATCAGAATGTTTTTGACAGCTACTGTTCAAACTATAAGAAATATCTACAGCTATACGTAAAAATATCACAAATATTCAAATATCGATAGCTACAGTTGAAAATAGTATAAATGTTGTCAGTTACAGACAAATTTTGACAGTTGCTGTTGAAAATATGACATGTTTACAGTTGCTGTTAAAATATGAAATATTTTGACAGTTGCTGTTGAAAATATGACAAATTTTGACAGTTCCAGTTGAAAATATAATCAATTTGGATACAGTTTCATATGAAAATTTAAAAGATTTGACGAGTTCATCAAATTGCAAATTTCGACAATTGGAGTGAATAATTTTCGAGATTTTCACGGCTGATGATAAAAACTTTGTAGATTATGACAGTTACAGTTGAAAACATAACAAATTTTAAACGTTACCGTTGGAAATTTGACTAATTTTGACAGTTCCAGTTGAAAATATGACAAATTTTGATACAATTTTAAATGAACATTGAACAGATTTTACGAGTCCATCAAATTTTGCAAATTTCGACAATTGGAGTTAATAATTTTAGAGATTTTCACAGCTGATGATAAAAGCTTAGCAGATTATGACAACAAAATTTAAATATTGACAGGTGCAGTTAAAAATAGAACAAATTTTGACACTTTCCGTTAGACATTTGACCAATTTTGATAGTTCCAGTTGAAAGTATGACAAATTTGGATACAGTTTCAAATGAAAATTAAACAGATTTGATGAGTCTTCATATTTGGCAGATTATGATAATTCTCTAAACATTTTAAAGACTTTTACAGCTGATGCTAAGAACTTTATAGATTTTGACAGTTATCTTTGAAAATATGACAAATTTTGACAGGAGAAGTTGAAAATATTACACATTTCTATAGTTACAGATGAAAATATGGCTAAATTTGAAAATTACAGTTGAATATATAATATGTATCGACATATATGATTGAAATATAACAAACATTGTTAATGACTGATGAAAATTCGACTAATTTTGGCAGTTAGGGTTGTACAAATAACACATTTTGACACTATAGTTGAAAATATGACAACTTTTGACCGTTGCAGTTGAAAATATTACAGATTTACAGTTGAAAATATGACTAAATTTGACAATTACAGTTGAAAATATAATATGTATGGACATATATGATTGAAAATATGAAAAATATTGTAAGTGACTATTGAAAATTTGACTAATTTTGGCAGTTAGGGTTGTATATATAACACATTTTGACACAATACATGGACATAGATTTTAACAGTTACCATTGAAAATATGACAAATTTTGACCGCTGCAGTTGAAAATATTATAGATTTCTATAGTTACAGTTGAAAATATAATTAAATTTGACAATTGCAGTTGAAAATATAATATGTATGGACATATATGATTGAAAATATGACAATCATTGTCAGTGACTGTTGAAAATGTGACTAATTTTGACAGTTAGAGTTGTATATATAACACATATTGACATTATATATGGACATAGATTTTGACAGTTACCGTTGAAAATATGACAAATTTTGACCGCTGCAGTTGAAAATATTACAGATTTCTATAGTTACAGTTGAAATTATGACTAAATTTGACAATTACACTTGAAAATATAATATGTATCGGCATATATGATTAAAAATATGACAAATATTGTCAGTGACTGTTGAAAATTTGACTAATTTTTGGCAATTAGGGTTATATAAATAACACATTTTGACACTATAGTTGAACATATGACAGATTTTGGCAGTTGCTGTTGAACTATTACAGATTTATATAGTTACAGTTGAAACTATTACAGATTCATATAGTTACAGTTGAAAATATTACTAAATTTGACAATTACAGTTGAAAATATAATATGTATCGACATATATGATTGAACATATGACAAATATTGTCAGTTACTGTTGAAAATTTGACTAATTTTGGCAGTTAAGGTTGTATAAATAACACATTTTGATACTATAATTAAAAATATGATAGATTTTGACAGTTGCAGTTGAAAATTTTACTGATTATGACAGTAACAGTTCAAAATATGATAAATTTAGTAGTTAATGTTAAAAATATGCCAAATATCGAAATATCGATAGCTATATTTGCAAATACGACAAATTTTGTTACTTAGTTTTGAAAATTTGCCAAATTTTGCAGTTAGGATTGAATAAATGACACATTTTGACACAATAGTTAAAAATATGTCAGATTTTGACAGTTGCAGTTGAAAATATGTCAGATTTTGATAGTTGCAGTTGAAAATATGTCAGATTTTGATAGTTGCAGTTGAAAATATTGCTGATTATGACAGAGACAGTTCAAAAAATGGTAAATTTGACTGTTAATGTTAAAAATATGACAAATATCGAAATACCGATAGCTACATTTGCAAATACGACAAATTTTGTCAGTTACTTTAGAAAATTTGGCAAATTTTGGCAGTTAGGATGAACAAGTGATATATTTTGACACTATAGTTAAAAAAATTACAGATTTTAACAGTTGCAGTTGAAAATATTACTGATTATGACAGTAACAGTTCAAAATATAATAAATTTGACAGTTAATGTTAAACATATGACAAATATCGAAATATCGATAGCAACATTTGCAAATATGACAACTTTTGTCAGTTACTTTTGAAAATCGGACAAATTTTGGCAGTTAGGGTTGAATAAGTGACACATTTTGACACAATTAAAAAAATAGACAGATTTTAACAGTTGCAGTTGAAAATATTACTGATTATGACAGTAACAGTTCAAAATATAATAAATTTGACAGTTAATGTTAAAAATATGACAAATATCGATAGATACATTTGCAAATATGACAAATGTTGTCAAGTACTTTTGAAAATTTGGCGAATTTTGGCGGTTACGGTTGAAAATATGACACACTCTACCAATACGGTTGGAAATACGACAAATTTTGATAGTTACAGTTGAAAATGACAAATTTTTGAAGTAACCTATAAAAATATGACAAATATCGACACATACAGTTGAAAATTTGACAAAGTTATGCAGTTACTGTTGAACATTTGACTAACTTTGACAATTACAGTTGAAAATATAATATGTATCGATATATATGATTGAAAATATGACAAATATTGTCAGGGACTGTTGAAAATGACGAATTTTTGAAGTAACCTATAAAAATATGTTAAATATCGACACATACAGTTGAAAATTTGACAAAGTTATGCAGTTACTGTTGAACATTTGACTAACTTTGACAATTACAGTTGAAAATATAATATGTATCGACATATATGATTGAAAATATGACAAATATTGTCAGTGACTGTTGAAAATGACGAATTTTTGAAGTAACCTATAAAAATATGTTAAATATCGACACATACAGTTGAAAATTTGACAAAGTTGTGCAGTTACTGTTGAAAATTTGACTAACTTTGACAATTACAGTTGAAAATATAATATGTATCGACATATATGATTGAAAATATGACAAATATTGTCAGTGACTGTTGAAAATGACGAATTTTTGAAGTAACCTATAAAAATATGACAAATATCGACACCTACAGTTGAAAATTTGATAAAGTTAGGCACTAATTGTTGAAAATTTGACTAAATTTGATAAGTACAGTTGAAAATATAATATGTATCGACATATATGATTGAAAATATGACAAATATTGTCAGTGACTGTTGAAAATGACGAATTTTTGAAGTAACCTATAAAAATATGACAAATATCGACACATACAGTTGAAAATTTGACAAAGTTGTGCAGTTACTGTTGAAAATTTGACTAACTTTGACAATTACAGTTGAAAATATAATATGTATCGACATATATGATTGAAAATATGACAAATATTGTCAGTGACTGTTGAAAATGACGAATTTTTGAAGTAACCTATAAAAATATGACAAATATCGACACCTACAGTTGAAAATTTGATAAAGTTAGGCACTAATTGTTGAAAATTTGACTAAATTTGATAAGTACAGTTGAAAATATAATATGTATCGACATATATGATTGAAAATATGACAAATATTGTCAGTGACTGTTGAAAATGACGAATTTTTGAAGTAACCTATAAAAATATGACAAATATCGACACATACAGTTGAAAATTTGACAAAGTTATGCAGTTACTGTTGAATATTTGACTAACTTTGACAATTACAGTTGAAAATATAATATGTATCGACATATATGATTGAAAATATGACAAATATTGTCAGTGACTGTTGAAAATGACGAATTTTTGAAGTAACCTATAAAAATATGATAAATATCGACACCTACAGTTGAAAATTTGATAAAGTTAGGCACTAATTGTTGAAAATTTGACTAAATTTGATAAGTACAGTTGAAAATATAATATGTATCGACATATATGATTGAAAATATGACAAATATTGTCAGTGACTGTTGAAAATGACGAATTTTTGAAGTAACCTATAAAAATATGCCAAATATCGACACCTACAGTTGAAAATTTGATAAAGTTAGGCAGTTACTGTTGAAAATTTGACAAATTTCGACTGTTACGATTGAAAAAGTGACACATTTTGACAGTTATAATTGCAAATTTGACACAATTTGATAGTAGATAATACTAAATAATTATTTATTTACATAATAAACTTATGCCACATATATTATACACGAAAATGAAAAAAGTTTTGTTAGTGGTTATGACATCAAAATATTTTACAAACTGTACGATTGTAAATTTTACAGTTTTTTTCACCTCGAGCATAGAACTTGACAGTGTTTGACATTATCTATTGAAATCATTATCTATAAAATTATCTATAACTATAATCTCTCTTTATTCGCAACCCCAATTGAAATTATAACGGGTTTTGATAGTACTGGTTGAAAGTTTGACAAATATTGATCGTAACAGTTGTATACTTGACAAATTTTCATAACTACAAATTTGGGAGGTTCACGGATTCTGACAGTTACAGTTAAAAATGTGATGAAAATGGTAGTACAGCTGACAATATCAGAAATATCGAAAGTTTCAGTTGAAAATGTGACGAATATTGGCTTTATAGTTAAAAATGTGATACATATCGGAAGCTACAATGACATATTTTGATAGTTCAATTAAAAATATGACAGTTTTGGCAGTTACGTTTATCAATGGCAGACTTACAGCCTGCGCAATTATTACAAGCATGATAAACTACCGTACGGTTGTAAATTTGTGATTCTTTTATCTGTGCTAGACTAAAATGGCAGTATTTAAAAAACATATTTACGGAAGCACGATGGCGCCATTTATTGTAAACGGATCCGAAAACATTCAGTCACGTACCTGTTCCCAGGTAGATACATAAAACCTTACTTGCCGCCTGTGACAATCCCGAAACGAGAATATTTTACACAACTTGTAAAATCCATAAATACAAAGTCTGCCTAAAATCCACGCTTGTCAACATAATGTTATTTATTGCGGCAATGCTCACGCATTTCAGCGAAACTTCGCCGCTTCTCACTAAATCTATTTTTATTAAATTGTGTAGATGGAACTGCGCTTATATACCCAATTTTAAGATGCTTATTTTGGAATGCCCTACAGGCACCACCGGATAAGGAAAACAGCTTATTAATGACAGTTTTATTTATATGCACAAACATTTGATAAGGTGACGTTAAATTCTCGCCCTATAATTCAGATGTTCATAGTTCAATTCCCGGTGAAGAGAAATCTTGTATTCCTAATCTAGACTTACAAATATACATTTGTGACTAAGGTCACATATCACAATATCGCGTTTGAGCGCTGTAATGTACAATTTGTTTATTTAATACTTCATATGCAGGTATAAAACTTCTGCAATTTTGTATATATGTTGTTTTATTTCTTGTTTCAGACTGGTAATTCCTAACAGCTTAGAAGATATAGATGTTGCAACGGAAGACCCGTTTAAAAATAATAGCCACAGCAAGTGGATCACCGTAAAAACGGTCAACGAGTTGAGTACCGCCTACAACAAAATTGATAGGTTGGCTTTAACAGTTCAATAGGACAAGGATTGTTTTACGAATCCCACATTCATATACTATAATATTGTAAATGTTAAAAATGCAAATTTGTGATAACAGGGGTAATAATAATAAAGGGGAAATATTTCGTATATAAAATATATATTTTTGAATTTATTTTTTCCTTTACCTTTACCTCTTTAAATTACCATTTAGCTATAATTAAGCTATAATTTTCCAGTAACGTTTTTAACAGGAATTTTGCCCACGCCTTGATATGGATTAAAGTACTACATGTAGTTATTATTAGCTGCAATAAAAACAGTTATGAATTTGCAGAATTAAAATTTACAGCACTTGCCGATTTACACAGGTATGCACCTTCCATTACCTTCCCTTGCTTAAGTTTCAGGTAACAACCCTTTAAAATGTACGCATTCCCTCGAAGGGGCGCATTTAGGTGGGGGTTGCTACCTGCCTAACATTTGAAGGGCAAGGAAATGCAAAAATTGCATTAGTCTTCGATAGCTCTGCGAGGTGTTTGCAAAAGGTAAGTCTTGGTTTCCGTAGCTCTTGTAAAGTGTGCTTTTACGTTAATGTAATGGCGCTTATGTATAAGCAACGCAATATTTAATCAGTGACAATAGATTTGATTGCTCTGGGAAATTACTCATTTAACTTATATCTTGTTGTTGTTATCGTGTAACTTATATCAATTTCAAGATGCGTCAATGCCTGTTTTTTAGGATTCTAAACAAATAAACCTCCACAATTAAATAATCGGCAGTTAATTTCCCTGACTATAACAATAATGTATTACAGACAAGATTAATTGGCAAAGAAGCCTCCACAATTAAATAATCGGCAGTTCATTTCCCTGACTATAAGAAAAGGACGTTTTTAGTTTAGTTTTTATTAAGTTTTATTATTAATTGTACAATAATGGGCTACATTAGTGTCCTTTTTGGTTAACTTTAGTGCCCATTTTTTGTACCTAACTGGCGATTTGAGAAACATACTTTTTTTTTGCAAAGTTTATTATATTAGAGAAAATATTTATTTTTATTAAGTTTTATTATTAATTGTATAACAATGGGCTACATTAGTATCCATTTTGGTTCACTTTAGTGCCCATTTTTCGTACCTAACTGATGATTTGAGATTTTTTTCTGCACAGTTTATTATATTAGAGAAAAGATTTATTTTTATTAAGTTTTATTATTAATTGTACAACAATGGACTCCATTAGTGTCCATTTTGGTTCACTTTAGTGCCCATTTTTCGTACCTAACTGACGATTTGAGAAAAATACTTATTTTGGCAGAGTTTATTATATTAGAGAAAACATTTGTTTTTATTTAGGTTAATTATTAATTGTACAACAATGGACTACATTAATGTCCATTTTGGTTCACTTTAGTGCCGATTTTTCGTAAATAATAATTACTTCAATAATACTTCAATACTTCAATAATTACTTAAAATATTTATTGGGATATAAAATATAACAAGCAAATATAATTTAAACTAATGTCTACCGGATAAAAAAAAACTAAAGGCATGCGGGATGACATAGTTATGTTAGTTGAATTGCGACGGGAACCATACGTGTTATAACACGTTTTACAGAAAAATGCAGCTTAACGAAGTGATAGAATGTTATATATTTAGCGGTTTTGCTTCGATTAAGCGCCACCAATAGAATTGGTAATAGTTGGCATCAAATTGTGTGCTAGTTTGTAATAATTTGTTTCAACTGAAAATGTTGAAACTGAAAATTGAAACTGAAAAAACCAAAAAACGAGAAAACTGCAGAAAATTTAATTAAAAGTCACCATGAGGGGTTGATAGACTAATATAGATTGTTTCTCTCTCTGCAATTATAATATCCAAATATACAAATTACACCAAATTTCATAATGATTTCAGAAATTGCGACAAAGTTTTGTAGAAATTTCTAAAATGTGCAATCAAAATATACATCTTGAAAGTATATCTTGAAGTTAAAGCATATCTTGAAGTTAAAGTATATGTTGAAGTTAAAATATATTTTGAAGTTAAAGTATATGTTGAAGTTTCATTGTAATTTTCAGTATCTAGATAATATCTGCGTAACTGTCAAAGATACAAAAAAAGATTCTGAAGAAACTTGCCATATGCATTCTGGCCTACAAAATGGCACAATCATTTTTGTTCTATAGCCTACCTATTTACGAGAAAGATATTTAACTTTGGTTTTATTAATGGAACATACTGTATATTTTTACAAAATCAGATTCTAGATCAAATTCTATTGTAGTTCTAAATTTTGTAAATGTTTGTAAAACACTTACGGAAATGAAATTAAAACAAAACAAAATAATCGCAGATAATATGTGCAATTTGCAGAAAATTCAATAAAAATATCCGAAATTTTCAGTTTCAGACATATCAGTTTCAGTTCTATCTAAATATATATTTCAATTGTCACGCAACCATTTTCAGTCGGTATATCTTGAAAAACTGAACAGAAGTGAAACTGAAGAAACTGAAACTGAAAGCTGAAACTGAAAACTGAAACTGAAAACTAAAACTGAAAGCTGAAACTGAAAACTAAAACTGAAAACTGAAACTGATAAAACCAAAATACGAGAAAATTTAAATAAAAGTCACCATGAGGGGTTGATAGACTAATATAGATTGTTTCTCTCTCTGCAATTATAATATCCAAATATACTAATTACACCAAATTTCATAATGATTTCAGAAATTGCGACAAAGTTTTGTAGATATTTCTAGAATGTGCAATCAAAATATACAGGGTGTTCAAAGTAATCGGTCAACCATTACTAACTGTTATTATTGAAGTTACAAGTCGGTTAAATTAGGGCAGATTTTGAAAGTTTAACTTTTATATACAGAGCGTTCAAGAAAGTGGTGTCCAAGTGGTTTTCAGTTTCAGACATATCAGTTTCAGTTCTATCCAAATATATATTTCAAATGTCCCGCAATCATTTTCAGCCAGTATATCCTGAAAACCTGAAGAAGCTGAAACTGAAAGCTGAAACTGAAAAACCAAAATACAAGAAAAATGCAGAAAATTTAATTAAAAGTCACCACGAGGGGTTGATAGACTAATATAGATTGTTTCTCTCTCTCTGCAATTATGATATCCAAATATACAAATTACACCAAATTTCATAATGATTTCAGAAATTGCGACAATGTTTTGTAGACATTTCTAGAATGTGCAATCAAAATATACAGGGTGTTCAACGTAATCGGTCAACCATTGCTAACTGTTATTATTGAAGTTACAAGTTGGATAAATTAGGGCAGATTTTGAAAGTTTAACTTTTATATACAGAGCGTTCAAGAAAGTGGTGTCCAATTATGCCCAACGTCAAAATGTATGTCAAATGTCCAATTAGTGCCAACAGATGGAATTCTTGACATAAAATATTTGTGATATATGCCAACATCATATTGAAACATCTCAAGCCTTGCTTTTTGCTTTAGTATTTTTTAACTGGAGGTTAATTAATTAATTAATTAACAGCTACGTGCCATTGCGATTGTTTGTAATTATTTTTCTGTTAGTTTCAGGATGTCGCACTTAATCATGGTGCTGGCGCTGCTCTGCTCATTAACTACTTGCCGGAGTGCCGAAGTTAACATCTCCCAGTCAAATAATGAAATTGCTACCACCGAAACTTACGAAATTGCACCGAACAGATTTACCTGGAATAAATATACTATCATAGCAACAGCAACTGCAGTGGTGGTTGTGGTGGCGGGAATTATGGCCTCTGCATCGCTGCTATTGCCTCTAATTACGTTCAAAATTTGCTACATGTTAGGAGGATGTACGGAAAGCCTGGGAGCGTATGTCGATCAGTTCGTTGCAGCAGACGCCCAACCAAGGCACAAGCGTTCGATGGAATACGTAGGCCCTATACTGCAAGCCCTTGCAGCCGCTTATGAAAAATACGGTGATGATCCTAAAAAAAAGACCGAAACGGCGAGATCCTTCGAAAGATAGCAGTCCTGGTGCAGATCGCACCCCTCGTGCTCCACATTGGAAAGCTGAGCTTTGTTATCATCCATCTCGTAACACAGCTGTACTCTTTGATCAGAGCTCTCCTCAGCTTAATTTACAGATACTGAAATTGGAGGAATCATTTGTAGCGCCGAGTTTCAACACGCTGTAAAATGTACGTTTAATAATATATTTAGCATCTTGCTTATCAAAAGTTGGCTTTTCGATTCCCGTCCTTTGCCTGTCTGCGCCTGCTTTGTTCGCCCACTCTAGTAGCAACCTTGAAATGGATTATGCTCGCATAACCGGGCAATTCTAACAGAGCCACTGAAACGGAAACCGTGGAGCTGCATATTATCAAAAATTTCATTCAGCGTCGGTTAAGGGAAACGCCATTGTAATCCGAAATGCAATTGAATGTTAAGGGAAAATGTTTACCTTTGTAAATCCTGTATTTCATTATTAAAATATTAGATTCGCGGGAATTAATGGAGTTCCCTGACGACGAGCAAAACCCCCGGCGACGGCGCGAAAGTTAAGTTCGGGAAATTGCTTGCTGATTTGTTTGCATATTTACAGAGAATTGTTTTTGTCGGCGATGTTGTTTGGCCGCGGTTTACACCTGCTAATTGCCAAAGGTAAGAACGTTTTTCTGACAGAAATGACATTTTAAACTTAAACACAAGGTTTATTAAATCTTTGCGCTTTATCTGTACTTTATCTCTTGAAAATTGACAATAATCTCTTGAAAACGGTTAGTTATTTTGGAAAATTGACAGTTATCTTAAGAAAATTGACAGCTCCCTCTATAAAAATGACAGTTATCTTTAGGAAATTGACAATTATCATTCATCCAATTGATGGAATATAAAATTAATTGTTTTCTAGAAGATTCACAGTTTTCTGTAATATATTGATATTTTTCTCTGAAGTATTGGCAGTTTTCTTCGAAATATACTGACAGTTGTCTCTAGAATATTGACATTCATCTTTATAACAGTCATTTGTTTTCATATTTACGCTGAATTGATGGTTTCTCTGTAAAAATCTACAAAACATTGGCTGTCACTTATTTCTCTGAAGAGTTAATACTTGCATTTTGTAACAATTATAGTATTTTTGACAGTGCTCTCCAGAAAACTGAGTACTGACAAGAGAAGATTTAACAAAAACTCTGGGAAATTATCAAGTATGAAAATTTGCAATTTCTGCAATTTGCAAATCAGTTATCTCCTGCTAATTGACAGTTATCTCTATGATATTGATAGTTTCCCAGAATATTGAAAGTAATCTCTAGAATAATGACAGTTCTCTCTAGAATATCGACATTCAACGTCTTACACTTTATAAAAATTGAAATGTATCAATATTTATGCCAAATTGATGGTTTCTCTGGAAAATTTTAAGCAACATTAACCGTCACCTTTTTCTCTGAAGAGTTGATACTTGCATTAGTACATTGTAAAGTATTGTTGACAGTTATCTCTTGAAAATTGACAGTCATCCCTTGAAAATTAACAATTATCTCTTGAAAACTATTAGTTATTTTGGAAAAATGACAGTTATCTTTAGAAAATTGACAGCTCTCTCTATAAAAATGACAGTTATCGTTAGTAAATTGACAATTATCATTTATCCAATCGATGGAATATAAAATTAGTTGTTTTCTAGAAGATTCACAGTTTTCTGTAATATATTGATATTTTTCTCTGAAGTATTGGCAGTTTTCTCCGAAATATATAAAGTAATCTCTAGAATAATGACAGTTCTCTCTAGAATATCGACATTCAGCTTCTTATACTTTATAAAAATTAAAATTTATCAATATTTATGCCAAATTGATGGTGTCCTCTCGAGAAAAACGATTTTTCCGCTTTATGTGTCCTATACCACAGGACAGACCATTTTTTCATCAACAATATTCTCATCCTTCTATTAGTTTGTTCACAACTTTTGAACCCAAAGTTTATAATTTCAGTACTATCTGAATATTTTGCTGTATCAATATCAAATTTAAGACTTCTACTTTGTACCTTTTTGTATTGGATTCTTTGGCAGGTATTGTATGTGGGTAATTGGGTAATTTTGTATGTCATCGAAGATATAAAACGAGAATCTCGTTCTTACTATTAGACACTAGATAGAGGCAACTAGAAATAAATTTTGAATGTGGCTATTTACAGATATCTTTATGTAAACTTAGGATTTTGTATTCTTGATCGTATCTCATACAACTGATAAGACAATGTTTGAACACGAGAATCTCGTTCTTACTATTAGACACTAGATAGAGACAACTAGAAATAAATTTTGAATGTGGCTATTTACAGATATCTTTATGTAAACTAGGATATTGTATTCTTGATCGTATCTCATACACAACTCTTAAGATAATGTTTGAATACAAGAATCTCGTTCTTACTATTAGACACAAGATAGAGATAATTAGAAATATATTTTGAATGTGGCTATTTACACATATCTTTATTTAAATTTGGATCTTGTATTCTTGATCGTATCTCATACAACTCTTAAGACAATGTTTGAACATGAGAATCACGTTCTTACTATTAGACACTAGATAGAGACAATTAGAAATAAATTTTGAATGTGGCTATTTACAGATATCTTTATGTTAATTTTTGGATCTTGTATTCTTGATAGTATCTCATACAACTCTTAAGACAATGTTTTAACACGAGAATCTCGTTCTTTCTATTAGACAGTTTTTGAATTGGCTTGAGTGTGGCTAGTTACAGATATCTTTTTGTAAACTTGGGATCTTGTATTGTTGATTGTATCTCATACAACTCTTAAGACAATCTAAACTTAAATACAATTTAAAAATAACTATTCCATGTCTTAGATTGATGAGAGTTTGAAAAGTAATATAGTAAGTGTTAAATATTCAATATCATTTAGTAGTTTTAGTGGCATATTAACATGTTAGTTTCCTTCGCTAACTTTAATTATGCTCTCGCCTAAGCCAATCGTTTTCTATGTAAATTTGTGCATAACTGTAACTATCGTTTAAGGGCATATTAAGCGGTCGCCCCCAATACATAATATGCGATGTTATGTAAACTACAAAAAAAAAACATTATATACACTTTGTCGGTCCTGAAGCGTGCACATCAAACTGAAACTTCGCATGAGCGTTTTCAGGCTTTAATTCCTCAAAAAGTAATTAAAAGTAATGTGCAGCATTGCGTTATGCAATCAAAGAGTGATTCATCCCACACATTTTAATTGCCAGTTGCATAAATATTTTGCCCTTAGTGGCAATGGCACGGTGAGAATTTAATTGTGTTTTCGCTCCATAAAACTGCAGCGGACACACGTCGTTTTTGGTAAACACGAAATGGTCACATTGTGATGTGTGTTTCGAGTGTGTGGGGGTGCATGCGCGGGGGTGTGCTGAAGGGTTGGACACTTCTATCTTTAATTAGTAAGACACCAAGTGCTGTTCATGTCTAGATGCTCTACAATTACCGAGCCCCGACAATTCAAACCCTCCTCTGTTCCGTCCTTGCACTCTATATTCCGCCCATCGTGTCCCCCTTTTGTCCCCCACGATGTACAATATTTGTATAGGAATGATACTCAAATATATGTCACTATACACTAAAGTAAATTGGATGTACCCTTTCGCCCCGGTTTTATATTCTTAATTAATATTCATTATCGATTTCAAAGGAAATAGATTCCAATTTGAGCCTCCGTAAACATACTGGTTTGCAATTTAATTTAATTTTTTGCCTCACCTACGATGCGCTTGATGACATGTTCATAACACGAAAATCCGTGAAGAGGAGTTCTAAATTAATATAGTATCGACCGATCCATTTATTATTTTTACACACTCCATAAAGATTCAATTAATCAATTTTGGCCCTGTATTCCGCTGCACCCCTCTGACAATAAATTTGTAAGCACAAATTAAATACCAGTCATTTGTCATGTACAATTGCAATTATTATACGATATTATATGTCTGGATTATTAATAGCACAATCAAATACTAGGCTCATTAAATTATATCGAATGCGAAAAATCGCCCATTTACAAACAGATTTATTAACGGTATCAATCATATTACCAATTTAAATAATTAGCATATGTTTAAAATAAAGGACTACCATATAAAAGTATTCCGTAGGCATTATGAAGTAATAATTATACTCAGGGATTACCACGCATAAATTATATTAGGTCTTAATCTCAAGTGAATTATGTATTATCATATTAATTAAAAACCATGCCTCGTGCAAATCTACACACCTGCTTTGGACCTTCTAGCTTCAAACTCCTTCATTGAAATATATCGCGCAGTATTATCGCAAGCTAAAAATAAATATTTCAATGGGCTAAAATCTCTGAATGCTTATAAAAGGAACCGAAGCTACGCGCAATTAGCAAATCAAGAAACGTCTTTGCAGGACAACAAAAGGATCAGTTTTTGGAATTTTTAGGCCAATATCGTTGAACCGATCGGCCAAGCCATGAAAGTGCACATACTGATTTCAATCACCTACTTAAAATATTAATTGACTTCTCCTAAAGTCATATCATCAGACGTGATAACAAAAATTTAATTGTAACCTACACTTAACCACGCTCACATAAGCAGGTATAAACATCACAATATTTTTTAAGATTTTGAGAGATAATTTCGAGATCGTAAAAATTGGAAATGATTGACATTATGATTACTAAGATTTTTCTCAAAATTTGTCGATAATTTGTCAAATTTTGAGTCGATCATTTCTCGTTACTCGTGGTGTATCCATGCTACTTGCCCCAGACAAGAAATTAGGGGCGCACTTTGCGGCGTATCAGTTGATTGTTTTGTAGAATTAGTCGGGGGGTTGTGTCTCGTTGAGTTTGTGTTCCATTGGAATGGGCAGGGGATGAAACAGGAGTGATAAGCAGAGGGGCACTTACTTTTCTTGAGCAATTGGCTGAGCTGTTTAGTGTAATCGCCGTCGTTGCTATAAATTCGGCCGAGCGGACGTGTGGCAGCAGCACATTACTGCATGAAATTTAAATTTTTTAATGTCACTTCCAGTAAGACGGGGCTGGCATGTTTATTCCTTCAATAAATTCAGGGAGCGTATAAATTCCGGAATCTCATAATTAGTTGGTGCGGAATAAAGTGGAAATCGATCTATTAATAATGCCAAACTTTTACTGCATCAAGGTGTTGAATTAAACTGGCTGGTTGCATTGCTATAATCTGCGAAGAACTCGAGACGAGGGGCGAAATTATGTTGATTAATATTCATTTGATTCCACGACGCAGCATCGAGATAAATTTCAACTACCTCCTTTTCGAACGCATCTGAATAATTCGCCATCGTTGCGATTTCAAAAACGGGGACGAAATGGTTATTTAAAAAGTAATCATCGAGTTAAAGTGGCTTTTAGTAGCATCCCCTTATGTTTACCGGCTACATAACTACGCATTATTCAGGCAAGTATGAATAGCAAAGGTGATTTTCCTCAACTTAAACGAAGGGTCCATATTTAATATACACATTATTCATAAAGTTGGTAGTATAAAATAATTTTCCTCTGTTTTAGGGATCCATAAGATATTCAAATAATATAATATTAGATTCTCTTTGCTCTTTGGCTACAATCTAAAAATGCCTTGAAGCTGTGAAAGATTTCATCCCCCTCCTGCATGTACATCTGCAGTGCCGGACTAGCTCAATTTATCACACAGAAAAATATACATTTCCTTCCTAGTATCACATATTCATACAAATATCTGATACTAGAATAATCATACAAATAATAATAAAAACTTAATATTACATTACAACTCTAGATATAGAAAATATAGTCAGCATTAAAGACAATTCTCAAATGCAATATACCAAAATGCACATAATTATTCAAGTTATGATACCATACATTATAAAATACTCATTTACTGTTCTTAGCTACAAGCTGTTATGTTTGATATAAATATAAGGGTTGCACAAAATAGCTTAACTTTACCATTTCCAGCACTCATATAAAATGCAATGAAATGAATCTATTTAAATTAGTGATGCTTAAATATGTATTGAGCCCGACTGCCTCTGAAAGGCGGCACGTTTACGAACGCTTGGGGTATATTTACGTCGGCTGAGTGATTTTTTAAATAATTTAAGCTGAATCACTGCCCATTCAGAAGAGCATTCTGAGCAGTTCAAAAGGACCTGAAAGTAGTTTTCAATATTTGAAGTCCGCAGCAGTAAAGTGGCCGTTTCCTCCACGGGTAGCGAATTCAGAAGTGCACGCCAAGCGACCGGACGTTTAAACACGAACGTGGATGCGTATTTACCGTCCGCAGCTGGGATTTTTTCAGCGTAGAGTCCTGAAAAAATACGCTCTCGGATATGTGGGTTTTTCCGCAGCGCTTACCAAACCCAGAGATATATTGACATTGCTACTTCTTGCACCAAACTACAGACATACATTATAAGGACATAGAACGTAAGACCTTCATTACTTTTTAAAATTAATATATAAGTAGATAAGCTATAGCAGTTCGGGGCCATTACCCAATAAGGATTTACATAGGGGTCTAAATTCGTTTTACTTCCGGTCAGGCTCGTTCAACCACAAGGCTGAAAACTGTAATTTGTTAAAGAAATGTGCACTGACCTTCAGATCAACGACAGTTAAGTTAGCAGAGGTTAGGTTAATCTTAGAAACTTTCATAGAAATTCACAACCTTTATCATTTATTTTTTCTAATTAATATATAAACTACAAAGCTGAAAACTGTAATTTGTTAAAGAAATGTGCTCTGACCTTCGGATCAACGACAGTTAGGTCAGAATAGGTTAGGTTAGGCAAATCTTAGAAACTCTCATAGAACTTTATGACCTTTATTATTATTGTTTTAAATTTATATATAAACCACAATGCTGAAAACTGTAATTTGTTAAAGAAATCTGCTCTGACATTCGGATGACATACTGTTAAGTTACAATACGTTAGGTTAGGTTAGGCTAATCAGGTAGGGCTAGAAAATAAGCCTTAACGATCAATGTAGGCTTATTTTGTAGCCCTACCAGATTAGACTAACCTAACCTAACGTATTGTAACTAACAGTATTTCATCCGAATGTCAGACCATTCCTTCCAATTTTCCGCAAAATTTTGCAAACTTCAATCAGCTGTAGTTTTAGTTGTCGCAATAATAAACTTTTTATAATTTAAAATAAAATTTAAATGTAAAATTATTATGTAATTATACATATAGTTGATCTTATTATATATATATATATATATATATATATATATATAATGTGACACTTCATTTTTGTATTAGCACAATGAACTGACAGTTCAATGTTGTATTAGCCCAATAATGTTCATTTTTGTACTAGTACAATAATAATGTGAAGGGAATTTCTGTTGTGCACTGATGGCAACATTGATTCAATAAGTTGACTAACTAAAGTTGATTAAAATATTTTAATAATTCATATTTTAATGAGTAAGTAATGACAAATTAACACTAGCAACAAAATGAACAGATTAGATGTACACATTAGATCTTACTCAATAAAATATGCATCTGACAGATTTTTACAGCATCACCTGAAATTGCAGCACTTTCAGAATATTCTGAAAAGTGCTACACGTTTCAGGTACTGTCTGTGAACGGAAAGCCTGACTTACAATGCAACTGAATTGATGAACTTTAAAATACCTCTTGTGTTCCTTTTATGTTGAACTGTTGGTGTAAATAAAGCTACCCAATTCACTGATGCTGTTATCTTTTTATTTTATACATGAGAGATCTCGCCTACAGCCCTATTTTACTCATGTCAATTAATGAAAAAAATGTATGGTTTATACTTGTAATTCACGAGTAATAACTTGTAATTCACAAGTACTAAGTTGTAATTCACAAGTACTAACTTGTAATTCACAAGTACCATACATTATAATTTAAGAGAACCTGTTTAGAGGAACCCAATATAGGTGCAGTTTATATAGTACAGTTAATTTCAAAATTATAGAGTACACCTCAATAATCAAGAAGTTGATTTATTACAGTTTTTTCCACATGTAAACGATGCTTTTAAAATTTGAACGTCATATTTTTTATATAGGTTAGGTTGTCAAACTTACATAAAATGACGCTGATATTTTAGAAAACCATAATATTGTCTCTTCGTGAAGTTATAATCACAATGAAGTGACAGTTCAATTTTGTATTAGCCCAATAATGTGACATTTCATTTTTGTATTAAATAATTCGCGTTTTCGGTTAGATTAGGTATTCTGTTTGTCAAAAGTGACTTTGACATTCAATTTCGATTGTTTCACAGTGTAGAAAATTTAGTGTACTCTATAATTTTGAAATTAACAGTACTTGAAACAGAAAATGGCATTATTCGTGCTTGTAAATCAAGCACTGTATACATAGTAAGCACTTGCCAGTGACAAGTACCTACTATACATAATAATTTAAGAGAACCTGTTTAGAGGAACCCAATATAGGCGCAATTTATATAGTATGTGAAAGAGACAATAGTATTGTTCGTACTTGTAAAAACAAGTACTGTATGCATAGATGGCACTTGCAACACACAAGTACCTACTACACATTATAATTTAAGAGAACCTGATTAGAGGAACCCAATATAGGCGCAATTTATATAGTACGTGAAAGAGAAAATAGTATTGTTCGTACTTGTATAATAAGTACTGTATGCATAGTAAGTACTTTAACAAACAAGTACCTACTATACATTATAATTTAAGAGAACCTCTTTTGAGGAACCCAATATAGGCGCAATTTCTATAGTACCTGAAAGAGATAATGGCATTGTCGTACTTGCAACAAGCAAGTACTGTAAACATAGTAAGTACTTGCAACACACAAGTACCTACTATACATTATAATTTGAGAGAACCTCTCTTGAGGAACCCAATATAGGCGCAATTTCTATAGTACCTGAAAGAGATAATGGCATTGTCGTACTTGCAACAAGCAAGTACTGTAAACATAGTAAGTACTTGCAACACACAAGTACCTACTATACATTATAATTTGAGAGAACCTCTCTTGAGGAACCCAATATAGGCGCAATTTCTATAGTACCTGAAAGAGAAAATGGCATTGTCGTACTTGCAACAAGCTAGTACTGTATGCACAGTAAGCACTTGCAACACACAAGTACCTACTATACGTTATAATTTAAGAGAACCTGCTTAGAGGAACCCAATATAGGCGCAATTTGTATTGTATCTGAAAGAGAAAATAGTACAGTTCGTACTTGCAACAAACAAGTACTCACCAAGGCGCAGTTTTACATGCATCTACTTTAAAAGTAGCTAAAAGGTTGTACCTGAAAGGGTAAACCCTGTTGGATGCATGGGCGCAACTACGCGGTTCTAATTATATGCACATCGAGTAAGTACGTCTTACAGAACGAGTTAACTGTTTCAACGTACTCACGCAGTGATGTGTGCGACCTGTGGAAAAAAACCCTAAACGTATTTATATGCGGTGCGAGATTAATAAGTACGTCGCCCAGAGCGAGTATATACGCCGACATACACAAATATAAATGGTGTACCTGTAAAAAAAACCCTGCTCACCCAGGCGGCGTACTGTGTGAAGCTAAATCATGGTTTAAAAACCTTAATTGTGCTATGCACGGGCGGCCACGACTACAATATTAAGGCGCATGAAGGAGTAATCAAACCCTAATCGTTTATAGTGCATCTCTTAGAGTAAGAAATAGCGTCGACAATACACAAATACATAAATAGCGCACCTGTAAAAAAAACCCTGCTCACTCAAGCGATGCACTTTCACTAATACTAAAAAGAAGGGAAGCAAAGATCGTCTAAGGGTAGGTGGGCGTAATTTCAACGAACAAGTATTGTATACATAGTATGTACTTGCAACAAACAAGTACTGTATACATTGTAGGTACTGGCAACAAGCAAGTACTGTATACATAGTATGTACTTACAACAAGCAAGTACTGTATACATAGTAGTACTGGCAACAAGCAAGTACTGTATACATAGTATGTACTTGCAACAAACAAGTACTGTATACATAGTAGGTACTGGCAACAAGCAAGTACTGTATACATAGTATGTACTTACAACAAGCAAGTACTGTATACATAGTAGTACTGGCAACAAGCAAGTACTGTATACATAGTATGTACTTGCAACAAACAAGTACTGTATACATAGTAGGTACTGGCAACAAGCTAGTACTGTATATATAGTATGTACTTGTAACAAACAAGTACTGTATATATAGTAGGTACTTGCAACAAGCTAGTACTGTATATATAGTATGTACTTGCAACAAACAAGTACTGTATACATAGTAGGTACTGGCAAGAAGCAAGTACTGTATACATAGTATGTACTTGCAACAAACAAGTACTGTATACATAGTAGGTACTGGCAACAAGCAAGTACTGTATACATAGTATGTACTTGCAACAAACAAGTACTGTATACATAGTAGGTACTGGCAACAAGCAAGTACTGTATACATAGTATGTACTTACAACAAGCAAGTACTGTATACATAGTAGTACTGGCAACAAGCAAGTACTGTATACATAGTATGTACTTGCAACAAACAAGTACTGTATACATAGTAGGTACTGGCAACAAGCTAGTACTGTATATATAGTATGTACTTGTAACAAACAAGTACTGTATATATAGTAGGTACTGGCAACAAGCTAGTACTGTATATATAGTATGTACTTGCAACAAACAAGTACTGTATACATAGTAGGTACTGGCAAGAAGCAAGTACTGTATACATAGTATGTACTTGCAACAAACAAGTACTGTATACATAGTAGGTACTGGCAACAAGCTAGTACTGCATATATAGTATGTACTTGTAACAAACAAGTACTGTATATATAGTAGGTACTGGCAACAAGCTAGTACTGTATATATAGTATGTACTTGCAACAAACAAGTACTGTATACATAGTAGGTACTGGCAAGAAGCAAGTACTGTATACATAGTATGTACTTGCAACAAACAAGTACTGTATACATAGTAGGTACTGGCAACAAGCAAGTACTGTATACATAGTATGTACTTGCAACAAACAAGTACTGTATACATAGTAGGTACTGGCAACAAGCAAGTACTGTATACATAGTATGTACTTGCAACAAACAAGTACTGTATACATAGTAGGTACTGGCAACAAGCAAGTACTGTATACATAGTATGTAATTGCAACAAGCAAGTACTGTATACAAAGTGTGTACTTGCAACAAGCAAGTACTGTATACATAGTAGTACTGGCAACAAGCAAGTACTGTATACATAGTATGTACTTGCAACAAGCAAGTACTGTATACATAGTAGTACTGGCAACAAGCAAGTACTGTATACATAGTGTGTACTTGCAACAAACAAGTACTGTATACATAGTAGTACTGGCAACAAGCAAGTACTGTATACATAGTGTGTACTTGCAACAAGCAAGTACTGTATACATAGTGTGTACTTGCAACAAACAAGTACTGTATACATAGTAGTACTGGCAACAAGCAAGTACTGTAGGCGCAGTTCGTTGCATGGGCGCAAGGAGGGACCCTAACAATGAAGGGAGGGAGTGCAGAAAAATTGTACTCACTTTGAGACGTCTTGGAGCTCTTCTCAAAAAAAGACCTACCTTGAAATTGACTTTTAAAGTTGATTGGCGAAGATCCAGTACCCTGCAACCCCGAACTCGGAAAACAAATCGGAGTTCGGAATTTGACGGTGTGGTCGCGGGTGAGGAAAGCACGAAACAAACGCAACAATCCTCCGGCTCCACCATACCCGAACTTTCGACACTACTACGCACTGGCTCTACTCTACAAGGGCAAACATTTATCGTCAGAAGGTAATCTGAACTGCTCAAGATACTTGCACTAATTATTTATTGCAAACAAACACTAAAAAGTATACGTTTGACATGGGAAGGTAATCCCAAAATTTAATCGCGAATTTAACACTTGCTGGAAGAAATTACAAGTTAGTTATTGCAAAACATACACTACACTTGGACCAACCCCAGGTTGGCCCTGAAGTTGTCGAAACACTACTCGAAACATGAGAAGTGTCCGAAACACCACTCGAAACATAAGTGGTCAAAACATAAGATCATCTCACATGATTCACTTGGGAAATTCTAGGTGCCCTGGAAAATTGAAGACACAATTTGAATACAATGCGCGTTAACTTAAAACTAATCTGTGGTGTATTACATTAAAAAATTGCATTCAATATGATGATTAAATGCATAATCATTGCGTAGATGAACATCCATTTTATTCAATCAATTGCAGGATACGATTAATTAATGAGATTGGGGTTATTTGTAGTTAGTAATATGTGCAATGGTTAGATGTAGTTTTAAAAATCAGTGCTATATTTGGACGTACTACAATTATAACAGTAAACGTAAATTTGTGGGATTTCAAAGTTGGTAGCTACTTATTCAACATAGTATTAATAAGTTGAAACTTACCTTATTTTTCTCTGCAGTCCAGCCAAAGATGTCTTCTCAACGCCTTTAGGGAGAGGATCGCAAACGCTCGCTTCCGATAATGAATACAAGAGTCATGATTATGAATGGCCGGAACCGAATGTATGTGATCCTCTTACACCCAAAGCCGTGGAAGCCAACCATAGCAGGAACCGCCTAAAAACACATGAAATCATTAGATTATGCTTGCCACGTATAAAAATATTATAAATGAATTTAAAAATTTAGGATAAAACCTCAAATCTAATTAACAATTTAGTATATTGGTGTAATATATTTTAACTTTTTTGTTATCTAGTAATGTTAAGTTATAGGTGATGCAAATTTAATTAGATGTAGGTAATATGGCTAATATTTTTAATGTCTAATTAATATTTAAAAATGTGAAAGTTTTGTGGACCTCTTTGATAATATAAGGAATGTTGTAACATTGTTATGGAATCAAAACCTTTTATAAAATTATTGTAGAATTTTCACACATTTAAAGTATTTTACTGAAATTGTAGTCATTAAAAACTTTTCAAGCATGTTTAGAATTATTTCATTTTTATAGAATTTTCGACAAAATAAAGAATATTTCAAAATTTTCAATATATACAAACATACAAACGAACCTACAAACATACAAATAAACAACCATACAAACATACAAATAAACAACCATACAAACAAACAAACAAAACATGCAAACATACAAAGCTACAAACTAACATACACACATGCAAATATGAAAACATACAAACATACAAACAACCATACAAACATACAAACAAAACATGCAAACATACAAAGTTACAAACAGACATACAAACATGCAAATATGAAAATATACAAACATACAAACAACCATACAAACATACAAAGAAAACATGCAAACTACAAACTTACAAACAAACATACAAACATGCGAACATGTAAGCATACAAACATACAAAGCTACAAAAAACATACAAACATACAAACATGTGAGCATGTGAACAAACAAGCAAACAAACACCAAATATACAAATATACAAACATACACACATATATACACACACATACAAACACACAAACAAATATACAAATATACAAACATACACATACATATACACACACATACAAATATACACATACACACACACACATACAAACACACAAGCAAACAAAGAAATATACAAATATACAAATATACAGACATACAAAGATGCAATCATGCAAACATACAAAAAAACGTACACCCAAAGGTTATCAAAGATTTGGCAAAGATTAACGATTATGAACGATAAGAAGGAAACTTACGTTTAATTCAGTCTTCATTCTCCTACATCTGGCGCAGCTCACTTTCATCCTGCGGAGGCCTCAATTGATGATCATCTCGCTCTACATCGTGCCTGAGACGTGTGTAAGACAGCAATGGAGCCAGTGGTTTACTCCAAAGAGAAGAGCACGAATTTCTGTAATTCAATCAATTATTAATCACTTATAAAATATGGAAGAAACAAAATCAAACCTATGGTAAGCATAAACACATATTCCCATTTTCATGCAAACACTCTGGCAGTGTCTTCTGGCAGAGTCTTCCGGCAAGTGACGCTCTCACATAACATACATACACATATACAAACAAACACACACACATATATATACACACGCACACACACGCACACACACACATACATACCCACATGCGCATGAGTCTTCCGGCAGAAGACGCCACAAGAGGCGGTGGCTTCTTGCAGTGTCTTCCGGCAGTGTCTTCTGGCAGAGGCTTCCGGCAGAGGCTTCTGGCAGTGGTTTCTTGCAGAGGCTTCTGGCAGAGTCTTCTGGCAGAGTCTTCCGGCAAGTGACGCTCTCACATAACATACATACACATATACAAACAAACACACACATACACGCACACACGCACACGCACCCACACACACACACACACACACACACACACACACACACACACACACACACACACACACACACACACACACACACACACACACATGCACATGAGTCTTCCGGCAGAAGACGCCACAAGAGGCGGTGGCTTCTTGCAGTGTCTTCCGGCAGTGGCTTCCGGCAGAGGCTTCTGGCAGTGGTTTCTTGCAGAGGCTTCTGGCAGAGTCTTCCGGCAAGTGACGCTCTCACATAACATACATACACATATACAAACAAACACACACATCCACGTACACACGCACACGCACCCACACACACACACACACACACACACACACACACACACACACACACACACACACACATGCACATGCACATGAGTCTTCCAGCAGAAGACGCCACAAGAGGCGGTGGCTTCTTGCAGTGTCTTCCGGCAGTGGCTTCCGGCAGAGGCTTCTGGCAGAGGCTTCCGGCAGAGGCTTCCGGCAGAGGCTTCTGGCAGAGTCTTCTGGCAGAGTCTTCCGGCAAGTGACGCTCTCACATTACATACATGCATACAAGCATACAAAGAAACAAACACACACACACACACATACACACACACACAGGCATACACCCACATTTAATTATAATTAGAGCATGCATTGAAATGTGCAGTAAGGTACCTTGCAAGAGATGAGCTCGCAGCAGGCCTCGCCATTTTGCCCAGCAACTACCTTCCATAGTTCCAAGCAAAATCTCCGGTGTATTCATTTACTCTTCAGTGAGTAGTCCAAAGTCCAAGAGCCAATTGAAGTATCACCAAGTCCTATGCACATCCTAAGCTTCACTTGGGCCCAAACTCACATATGTATCACTTCAACTTTCGCGAAATCACATCAATTGAACTTCCGCGTTTGCAATTATTAAGAAAAGATGCGTGGCCATCCCCGGCTAAAAACACTCTGGCCGAGCAGCGCAATGGTGACTGCGCATCGCCCTTGGAATCCGAGAGTGACGACGACAAGATGCGGCATGCTCCAGACAAAGAGAGAGATGTCCGCCGTAGCTTAAGAGTTTGCGCCGAAATCTAAATATAGAACTAATTTCCTTATCTCACATACCGACAGGTCTGAACAAGCAAAAAATGCCTATTGTCTTCAACAATAGAAATGCAGCGATTTATCACGTTAAATTATAATTGGGCAAGCTCGTCGTATAAGTAGCCGATTACCATGCAATTTCGGGGGCTTGTGGCACATGAATGTGTACATATAGACGTTGATGCGTACATTTCTGGGGGCGGAAAGTGTACTCATTTTTGCGGATATGTACGTGCATGAGATTTGTGTACTTATAAGCCGAAATCCCTCCCGCAAACGCCTCAGAATCACACTGTATAAGGAGGCCGGCTAAAACGCAAACGTTAGTTCTCTTAAGCCAAACAAAGAGAGCTAGTCAAGACGTGATAAGTCCCAATACGATGAGCCCTTCTGGCAACTCAAATCTCACGCAGGGACACCTGAATTCACGTACATAAAATGTAAATACGGCAGACGTGATCCGTCAAATTTGCCAAAAATTCCCGATCTTGGCGCCCTTCCATAGCTTTTATTTTACACATTGCGCCGTTCAAAAAATTTCTACACCTTCTCAAAACTTCATTCTAAAGAATAGCTGTATTAGATTTGCTAACAATTACTTACATTTAAAAAGAAAAAATAATTACTGTCAGATATTTCATCATCTTATGAATATTTAGGTTTTTTTTTTGTAAGAAAACTATTAATAACACAAAACATATCATGCCCCCATCTTATTGCTTGTACATTTGATAGTTCACATCCAAATTCTCACAGAAGTTGAATGTAAATTAAGCTCAAAATTGTATCGCCAAGATGATGATTGTATCGCATGAATTCACCGAAACATGGTTTCTTGGCGATAGTCTACAAGTCTTAATTTTCGTCCAAATTCAGTGATAATTTGCATGCGTACTATAAAATGTACAAACTATAAGATAGCGGCGTAATATTTTTCATGCTATCAATAGGTTTCCTGTAAAAAAATACGAAATATTCATAAAATAATGAAATCAATTTTTATAATAAGATTGTTTTCTTGTACTTCCAAAAATAGTATGTAGTAATGAATGTTCATCCAAATTCAGTAAGAATTTTTTTACGTACTATCAAATGTACAAACTATAAGATGGCGGTGTAATATTTTTTATGCTATGAATAGTTTTCCAGTAAAAAAATACGAAATATACATAAAATAATGAAATCAATTTATATAATAAGATTGTTTTCTTGTACTTCCAAAAATAGTATGTAGTTATGAATTTTCGTCCAAATTCAGTGAGAATTTTTATACGTACTATCAAATGTACAAACTATAAGATGGCGGCGTAACATTTTTTATGCTATCAATAGTTTTCCTGTAAAAAAATACGAAATATTCATAAAATAATGAAATCAATTTATATAATAAGATTGTTTTCTTGTACTTCCAAAAATAGTATGTAGTTATGAATTTGCGTCCAAATTCAGTAAGAATTTTTATACGTACTATCAAATGTACAAACTATAAGATGGCGGCGTAATATTTTTTATGCTATCAATAGTTTTCCAGTAAAAAAATACGAAATATTCATAAAATAATGAAATCAATTTATATAATAAGATTGTTTTCTTGTACTTCCAAAAATAGTATGTAGTTATGAATTTGCGTCCAAATTCAGTAAGAATTTTTATACGTACTATCAAATGTACAAACTATAAGATGGCGGCGTAATATTTTTTATGCTATCAATAGTTTTCCAGTAAAAAAATACGAAATATTCATAAAATAATGAAATCAATTTATATAATAAGATTGTTTTCTTGTACTTCCAAAAATAGTATGTAGTTATGAATTTGCGTCCAAATTCAGTAAGAATTTTTATACGTACTATCAAATGTACAAACTATAAGATGGCGGTGTAATATTTTTTATGCTATGAATAGTTTTCCAGTAAAAAAATACGAAATATTCATAAAATGATGAAATCAATATATATTTAATAAGATTGTTTCCTTGTAATTCCGAAAATAGTATGTAGTTATGAATTTGCGTCCAAATTCAGTGAAATTTTTTATATGTACTATCAAATGTACAAACTATAAGATGGCGGTGTAATATTTTTTATGCTATCAATAGTTTTCCTGTAAAAAAACATTATAGATAGAAGATAGTTTGATATATTATAATATTTATTACATTGTATGCTCAAATAAGTACAGCTTTAATATATATATATGTAATAATAAGACCAATTATGTGTATAATTACATAATAATTTTATATTTAAAATTCTGCAATAATGAATATAAATTTCTATACACTGTGTATCAGCCAAATGGAATAAATTCGATAATAAATAAATGGGGGCGTGTTCGAAAAAACGCTCGGACACGTCGATTGTTATTTTTAGTTGCGCATTTTTTTCAACAAAAACTTTTTATACAGGGTGTGTCATGTGACCGTGGCCAATACCAACTTTCTTATTTTAAATACAACACCTGGTATATTATTCAATTTTTGGATTCTTCAGAAAATTGTAGACATATTTCATGTACAATGTCCTGTACCTATCTTCAACTGTTTCGGAAATATTAAGTGTTAGTTATTATTATTATTATTGTTATTAAGTGTGACTTAGCTGACTTAAGAAGACGAATAATGCTTGCGATTAGATCGGTCACGCCTGAGATGTTGAGTAACGTTAGAAGAAATTTCTATTTAAGATTAGGATGTTGCCAAGACGTTCACGGCGAGCATTTTGAACATCTCCTCCATTGAAATTTATTGTTTTTTTTTGTTTTTTTACATTATCAAGAAATAAACAGTATTACTTATTAGTTTTTGAGTGTGTTGTAACGAATTTCTGTAATCAAATAATTTTCTTTTTTTAATGTTAATTTTTGCAATAAATCTGAAAACACTTAATATTTCCGAAACATTTGAAGATAGGTATAGGACATTGTACATGAAATATGTCTAGAATTTTCTGAAGAATCAAAAAATTGAATAATATACCAGGTGTTGCATTTAAAATAAGAAAGTTGGTATTGGCCACGGTCACATGACACACCCTGTATAAAAAGTTTTTGTCGAAAAAAATGCGCAACTAAAAATAACAATCGACGTGTCCGAGCGTTTTTTCGAACACGCCCCCATTTATTTATTATCGAATTTATTCCATTTGGCTGACACACAGTGTATATATATATATATATATATATATATATATATATATAAATAATAAGACCAACTATATGTATAATTATATAATAATTTTATATTTAAATTTCTGTAAAAATGAATATAAATTTCTATATATAATGAAGAATATTCTATAGTGATTCTGAAAATGCATAACCACGTTGCACCTGAGCAGCTTTTTACATGTGATGTGTGTTGCCGAAGTTGATCATTGATTGGTTGGCACCTTTGTTGCTATGCATTTTCAGGTCGTCTTCAGTTTGTCTTTTGCCAAATTTTCTTTACGGCTTCCATAGGTCCAATACTGGGTTTTCCAAACTTTCCAGCTTTACGCCCAAGGGATTGAAGGCACATTACAACCGAGTGCAGGTTCTGCCTCTCCCACAAATCGACAGTCTGAAACGTCGCCTGCGTGGGAACTCCAAATGCTTTGGCGGCCTCCAGGAAAGCGCCAATGTTTGCCATGCATTTGAATGGCGTGGTTGGCTGATTCGTCCTTCCAATGCAGCCAGCTTGCATGCAATTCACCAGTCTGCACAGCAAGGCGCCGTCCTTCAAAACCTGGTAGAAGTTGTCCATGTCGCCTTCGCAGTTGATGTCCTCCTCTGTTATAATCTTGATCCACTCGAGGGTTGCTTGGGCCAGTTGCTCGCTGTATTTTCCGTTTACCTTTTTTTGCACCTCGGCGGCAAAACCACGTTTCTCTGCTCTGTAGTCCCTGTAGTCCATCGTGCGTGTAAAAGTTTTTCGACTCTGCTATCGAAAAACCTTGGTTTACTCGGCTACTCTGTAAAGTAATATTTTAGCAATTAGTAGGGGCATACACAATTTCATATTATTGCTATTACTAATAAAAGGCACGCAAATGTTTTCCAGGCTTGCTGTGAATGTTGAGCCCTATTTGTAACGGCATATTTTTGGTGTACGAGCATATTTAAGCGTATTGACGTAGATATCAATATGCAACAATTTTCAGATCACATGAAATAATTTCTTCGCTAAATTGATCACTGATTTTTACCTGAAGGATAGTTAACATATATGCTTATATCAGTGGCTTGAGGTAGATATCAATATGCAAGAACAACAATTTTCAGATTACCTGAAATAATTTCTCTGCAAAACTGATTACTGATTTTTACCTGAAGTGTAATTAACACATATCAGTGGCTTCAGGTAGATATCAGTATGCAAGAACAACCATTTTCAGATTACCTGAAATAATTTCTCTGCTAAACTGATTACTGATTTTTACCTGAAGTGTAATTAACATATATGCTTATATCAGTGGCTTAGGCCAAGAAAGTATTGTTATAATATTATTATTATTAGCCTGAAATAGCAATTTAGATAATGAAATGTCAAGTTTGAAAGTAATCAAGATAACAATGATTTAAAATTTTAGAGTACTTAATTATTTTACCTGGTAATTGTTAATTTCTGTGCTTTGTGATGATTTCAGTTTTCGAAATTGCTGTTTTAAGAACTATGTTATTAATACGCAGTAAAAATGGACTTACATTATTAAACTTTGGGGCAGCACAAATAGGTGAATTTCGCTGATGTCACTTGTTTATTCTTCCACACTACTTGTACAAGCACTGACTTGAATCCCTGGTACCATAGGTATTTATATACTCATTCGTTTTGCGATATTACTAATTTTTTGATTATAAGGCCCCACTCTATATTCGTCAGTGCACATTCATCAGAAATGCGTAATTTGTAGCTAGCAATTAATATCTCTTCCATATTGATTGTATTGGATTGTTTCTATTAACACGTATTCGTATGATTCTTCATATCAGTAAGTATCAATTAGTGTGTTTCATTAGATAAAACTGAAAGTAGATGATTCATTTTTAGTCACGCAATTGTTTGCCTCTATCTCTACGTGATTAATATATTCATACCCAGAATAAAAACAACAATACGAGATTTTTGATACATTCCATAGTTTTATTCTGCACTATAGTGATTAACACTTTTTGTGTTAATCAAATTCAAAAAATCTAAACAATGCGAGATTTTTGATATATTCCATTGTTTTATTCTGCACTATTGTGATTAACACTTTTTGTTAAGTTCCTAAGCAGTTTTGTGAATAAAACAGTTCAACCCTGAATACGTCACTGGTGACTGGATTTTTAAATATCAAATGAACCAAGTGCGGACCTCTTCATCAGGGGGAGAGAACCGATACATTCGAGGGGTTGAAAGTGATGTCTGCGGGGCACAGAATGATAAAATGTTTATAATGGAAATAAATCCAATAAAAATAAATATAATCCCACTGAAGGGGGCCAACGGACAATCTCATGGGGCCCAGGGAGTCAGGAATTCAATAGTGCACATGGAAAAAATTATCTAGGAAACCGGAGGATTTCAGTGAGAAAAAAGGCGAGGCAGTAAGTAATTTCTGCACTAGCAATATTTCCGTCATGTTGACGTCCCCTCCTCAGGACGACTCCCAAAATTAAAACCCAAATAACAGCGCTGGCATTTTTTTCATAACTCCCATTCCTAATAGACGTCACATCAAATGATCGTGTTCACAAGAATTGAAAACGCCTGTTGATATATTACGTTCTCACGAATGGAATATACACTTACCTACTCCTGAAAAAAAAATGTCTCCAATATATATTTATATGCTGTTCTATTTATGTCATACGCTATCACTGTATCACTTAACACAATCAATACTAATACTCCGGTATCAAACAAATTTTGGAAATATGGATTTTTTTTATTACATCTTATTTACACAAACATTCTTAATTTTTTTTTAATACTTCATCTATAAATATTGTATATATTTATATATATATATATCTTATTAATAGACATATATATATATATATATATATATATATATATATATATATAAATATATACAATATTTATAGATAAAGTATTAAAAAAAAATTAAGAATGTTTGTGCAAATAAGATGAAATAAAAAAATATCCATATTTCCAAAATTTGTATATATATATATATATATATATATATATGTCTATTAATAAGATAAAATCTCAAAAAAAAAACTACTGCGTTTTGTTAGTTTTAATCGATTATAGACGCAACATGCAAATCTATGTGAATTAATGTTCAAAAAATAACTCATCGTTTAGAGCACTTTTTCGGTAATTTTCTTGATACAAGCGTTCATGACATTTAAAAAAATGACTAAATTATGTATCACATGAGATAATATGTCATTGTTGAGGTGATCATTAAGGGCTTTCTTCCAATAAATAGATACACGTGTTGTGAATGATCGGTCGGTTCGCCGATTTAGGTCTGAGGGATCACTTGGTCTCACCTGGGCAGTTTCTTGTACCCCACATGCTTGTGTCGGATGTACCTCACTTAATTATATCCTTACATCCTCTCCGCGTTTTTCAGCCCCCGGTATTTACGAAATACATTTTAGGAATGCTGCCCCGAACAACCCTCACGGACCGTTGCCCAGAGCGACGTTGAAACAAAAAAGGCTTTAACAGCAAATAAGCTATCATCAATTATTTTTGGGGAGCATCTCTACACCTGAAACTAATTGTCCTGAAAATGTGACAAAGTTTCAGTATTAAATAAGGGAGAAAATCAATCATATAAATTTCTGCATTGACATCTATGGAGTACCAAGTACTGAAATTTCCTGAAAATTTATTATTTGCAAATTTGATATTAGATTTGTGTACAGTACATCTGTAACTAATACTCCTGAAAATTTGACAAAGTTTCAGTAATAAATAAGGGCGAAAATGAAACACTTAATTTTCTGCATTGACAAGTATGGGTTAGCTATTACTGAAATTTCTGAAAATGTATTATTTGCAAATTTAATATTAGATTAGTGTACAGTACACCTGAAACTAATTCTCCTGAAAAATTGACAAAGTTTCAGTAATAAATAAGGGAGAAAATCAAACATATAACTTTCTGCATTAACATATATGAAGTACCAAGTACTGAAATTTCCTGCAATTTCATTATTTGCAAATTTGATATAAGATATGTGTACAGTACACCTGAAACTAATTCTCCTGAAAATTTTACAAAGTTTCAGTAATAAATAAGGGAGAAAATCAAATATATAACTTTCTGCATTGACAACTATGGTGTAGCAAATACTGAAAGTTCCTGAAAACTTATTATTTGCAAATTTGATATTTGATTAGTGTACAGTACATCTAAAACTAATTCTCCTCAAAATTTGACAAAGTTTCAGTAATAAATAAGGGAGAAAATCAAATATACACTTTCTGCATTGACAACTATGGTGTAGCAAATACTGAAAGTTCCTGAAAACTTATTATTTGCAAATTTGATATAAGATATGTGTACAGTACACCTGAAACTAATTCTCCTGAAAATTTGACAAAGTTTCAGTAATAAATAAGGGAGAAAATCAAACATATAACTTTCTGTATTGACAACTATGGTGTAGCAAATACTGAAAGTTCCTGAAAACTTATTATTTGCAAATTTGATATAAGATTAGTGTACAGTACATCTAAAACTAATTCTCCTCAAAATTTGACAAAGTTTCAGTAATAAATAAGGGAGAAATCTAACATATAACTTTCTGCATTGACATCTATGGAGTACCAAGTACTGAAATTTCCTGAAAATTTATTATTTGCAAATTTGATGTTAGATTAGTGTACAATACATCTAAAACTAATTCTCCTGAAAATTTGACAAAGTTTCAGTAATAAATAAGGGAGAAAATCAAACATATAACTTTCTGCATTGACATCTATGGAGTACCAAGTACTGAAATTTCCTGAAAATTTATTATTTGCAAATTTGATATTAGATTAGTGTACAGTACATCTGAAACTAATTCTCCTGAAAATTTGACAAAGTTTCAGTAATAAATAAGGGAGAAAATTAAACATATAAATTTCTGCATTGACATCTATGGAGTACCAAGTACTGAAATTTCCTGAAAATTTATTATTTGCAAATTTGATATTAGATTAGTGTACAGTACATCTGAAACTAATTCTCCTGAAAATTTGACAAAGTTTCAGTAATAAATAAGGGAGAAAATTAAACATATAAATTTCTGCATTGACATCTATGGAGTACCAAGTACTGAAATTTCCTGAATTTTTTTTATTTGCAAATTTGATATTAGATTAGTGTAAAGTACATCTGAAACTAATTCTCCTGAACATTTGACAAAGTTGCAATAATAAATATGGGAGAAAATCAATCATATAACTTTCTGCATTGGCAACTATGGAGTAGCAAGTACTGAAATTTCCTGAAAATTAATTATTTGCAAATTTGATATTGGATTAGTGTACAGTACATCTGAAACTAATTCTGCTGAAAATTTTACAAAGTTACAGTATTAAATAAGGGCGAAAATCAAACACTCAACTTTCTGCATTGACAAGTATGGGTTAGCTATTACTGAAATTTCTGAAAATTTATTATTAGCAAAATTGATATTAGATTTGTGTACAGTACACCTGAAACTAATTGTCCTGAAAAATTGACAAAGTTTCAGTAATAAATAAGGGAGAAAATCAAACATATAACTTTCTGCATTAACATATATGGAGTACCAAGTACTGAAATTTCCTGAAAATTCATTATTTGCAAATTTGATATAAGATATGTGTACAGTACACCTGAAACTAATTCTCCTGAAAATTTGACAAAGTTTCAGTAATAAATAAGGGAGAAAATCAAACATATAACTTTCTGCATTGACAACTATGGAGTAGCAAGTACTGAAATTTCCTGAAAATTTATTATTTGCAAATTTGATATTGGATTAGTGTACAGTACATCTGAAACTAATTCTCCTGAAAATTTGACAAAGTTTGAGTAATAAATAAGGGAGAAAATCAAACATATAACTTTTTGCATTGACATCTATGGAGTACCAAGTACTGAAATTGCCTGAAAATTTATTATTTGCAAATTTGATATTAAATTAGTGTACAGTACATCTGAAACTAATTCTCCTGAAAATTTGACAATGTTTCAGTATTAAATAAGGGAGAAAATCAAACACATAATTTCTGCATTGACAACTATGGAGTAGCAAGTACTGAAATTTCCTGAAAAATTATTCTTTGCAAATTTGATATTAGATTAGTGTACAGTACATCTGAAACTAATTCTCCTGAAAATTTGACAAAGTTTCAGTAATAAATAAGGGAGAAAATCAAACATATAACTTTCTGCATTGACAACTATGGAGTAGCAAGTACTGAAATTTTCAGAAAATTTATTATTTGCAAATTTGATATTAGATTAGTGTACAGTACATCTAAAACTAAGTCTCCTCAAAATTTGACAAAGTTTCAGCAATAAATAAGGGAGAAAATTAAACATATAACTTTCTGCATTGACATCTATGGAGTACCAAGTACTGAAATTTCCTGAAAATTTATTATTTGCAAATTTGATATTAAATTAGTGTACAGTACATCTGAAACTAATTCTCCTGCAAATTTGACAAAGTTTGAGTAATAAATAAGGGAGAAAATCAAACATATAACTTTCTGCATTGACATCTATGGAGTACCAAGTACTGAAATTTCCTGAAAATTTATTATTTGCAAATTTGATATTAGACTAGTGTACAGTACATCTGAAACTAATTCTCCTGAAAATTTGACAAAGTTTCAGTATTAAATAAGAGCGAAAATCAAACACTTAATATTCTGCATTGACAAGTACGGGTTAGCTATTACTGAAATTTCTGAAAATGTATTATTTGCAAATTTAATATTAGATTAGTGTACAGTACACCTGAAACTAATTCTCCTGAAAAATTGACAAAGTTTCAGTAATAAATAAGGGAGAAAATCAAACATATAACTTTCTGCATTAACATATATGGAGTACCAAGTACTGAAATTTCCTGAAATTTCATTATTTGCAAATTTGATATAAGATATGTGTACAGTACACCTGAACCTAATTCTCCTGAAAATTTTACAAAGTTTCAGTAATAAATAAGGGAGAAAATCAAATATATAACTTTCTGCATTGACAACTATGGTGTAGCAAATACTGAAAGTTCCTGAAAACTTATTATTTGCAAAGTTGATATTAGATTAGTGTACAGTACATCTGAAACTAATTCTCCTGAAAATTTGACAAAGTTTTAGTAATAAATAAGGGAGAAAATCAAACATATAACTTTCTGCATTGACAACTATGAAGTAGCAAGTACTGAAATTTCCTGAAAATTTATTATTTGCAAATTTGATATTAGATTAGTGTACAGTACATCTGAAACTAATTCTCCTGAAAATTTGACAAAGTTTTAGTAATAAATAAGGGAGAAAATCAAACATATAACTTTCTGCATTGACAACTATGAAGTAGCAAGTACTGAAATTTCCTGAAAATTTATTATTTGCAAATTTGATATTAGATTAGTGTACAGTACACCTGAAACTAATTCTCCTGAAAATGTGACAAAGTTTCAGTAATAAATAAGGGAGAAAATCAAACATATAACTATCTGCATTGACAACTATGGAGTACCAAGTACTGAAATTTCCTGAAAATTTATTATTTGCAAATTTGATATTAGATTAGTGTACAGTACATCTGAAACTAATTCTCCTGAAAATTTGACAAAGTTTCAGTAATAAATATGGGAGAAAATCAAACATATAACTTTCTGCATTGAGATATATGAAGTACTAAGTACTGAAATTTCCTGAAAATTTATTATTTGCAAATTTGATATTAGATTAGTGTACAGTACATCTGAAACTAATTCTCCTGAAAATTTGACAAAGTTCCAGTAATAAATAAGGGAGAAAATCAAACACTTAACTTTCTGCATTGACAAGTATGGGTTAGCTAGTACTGAAATTTCTGAAAATTTCTTATTTGCATATTTGATATTAGATTAGTGTACAGTACACCTGAAACTAATTCTTCTGAAAATTTGACAAAGTTTCAGTAAGGCACCGCTTAGGTCATTCGCGACGTGTGTAAGGTTACCAATTTTTTGGCCGAGATGTCTGCAGGGGTTGATAACAGTGATAAAATTTCATACTTACCGAAGTATGCTTGATATTGCCAGCCCCTGACTGGTGTGCATCTGTTGATGTATTAAATGTGTGATTAGTATTCCCGGCAGTCGAAGGTTTTAAAATAATATGCAGAAGATATTGTTCCGTGCGGTCAGATGGCATCCTTAAGGAATGCTGGCTTTATTTGTTTTAGTATTTTATTCCCTAGGCCGCAATCGGTATGCATTATTGCGTACGTGCGTATCGGGTTATTGCGAGGGTGGCCACCCCTGGAGCCCGTGCACAATTAACTATGGAGAGCCGCGCAGTGTGCTGGCCGCAGTCCGCAATTTAAACGCAACCCTTCCTGGCACAGGAATGCGCTAGTATTAAAAACAACAATGGACAAAATCTCGAACGGACGTAGAACGCCTTTGTGGGCCCGCCTCTAATTTCCCCGGCGGAGTGACCCAAGACATTAATAATAACGCGAACTGAAGAGAGCTAAAAGGTTCAGAGTCGTTTTGGAGAAACTTTCTTTCATCTATATTAATTTAGTATGCAGACGTATTGGACTCAAATTTATGAACTAACTTTAATTCATAGGATAATTATTATGCCCTAAAAGAGATAATTTAATTTAAAACTTCTGCAGGCACGTCATTTTTAAACACCACTCGTTTTATCTGAAACCCATAAATTTTGCTGTGAAATATTAATTAGCAATTAATAGAATATGACCGGGCAAATATAAGTTTCAACGATCGCTGTGCATTATTAACAGAACACTCCAAATTTCTGGTCGTAGTTTAACAATGCACGTGGAAGTGGATTAATTTTCAATTTAAAAGTGACGAACAGCTGTTGTATGTTGCCTTTTATGCGCCCCGTGTGTATTTAATTATTGAATGGAATTAATTAATTCCGCGCCCCCGGTTTAATTAATAATTATATTTACCTTGTCCGCAGAGATTGAAAGCTATCTACTAAATGATTAAATGACGAAAAAATACTTCACATGGCATTAAAATCCCATTTGGACAAATACTAACAATGAATATTTAAAGCACAATCAATTACAGCAGTAATAAGCACCGTTACATTAATATCC
Source organism: Othius punctulatus (assembly GCA_951805005.1). NCBI lineage: Eukaryota > Metazoa > Arthropoda > Insecta > Coleoptera > Staphylinidae > Othius > Othius punctulatus. Next base: position 36,698,557 of record OX638147.1, on the reverse strand, counting down.
ATACATGCAGATCGTTTTCTCCCCCCATTATGTGACATTTTTATATGCGCATATTTCATAACATCATCATCAATTATCCCCAACTTCCTAAAAGCTCATTTTGAGTCGTTGTCACCTACTTCACTCCCTATTTAGCGGCGCAATAATAATTTTTATCAATATTTATGACTACTAATTTAAGCAATAATAACTTGCTTAATTTTCCCGATAATGCACCACGCGGTGACAGAAATTAACTGCGGAATTAATTCAAAATATTTAACTGGCCGCGGCTTCATTAATTAAAGCTTGGGTATCTAACTTCCAATACCAATTATCACTCCATAGGCCTAGTTAATTTTATCCAACACCGATGTGACATTCACGTTAAAAGTGAAGGGCAGTGTTACTACACCACCCCCAAATTCTACATGTGTTTGACATTTGACATTTTCTATGGTAAATTAAGCCATGGGTTTATGCGAAAGTCAGAATACATGAGATGCCATATTGGTCTTTCTTGGAGGCCACTAATAAAAAACGATCTTTGGGATGCCACGGCAACTTCTGAATCAACATTTCCGAAGATCCACCTTCAAAATTTTAAATTAAAAAAATAACAGTGAAAATCTTCATCGGATAAATCTTGTTGTAGTTAGTCTCATTCGACTCAGGGAGGTTAAATAAAGGAGGGTCAAAGGAAGGTCAGGAGAGTCAAAACGAGTCAAATGAGACCCAGCTCGATATCAACTTACAAATTCTCTGCAAATTCTCTTCATTTCTCCTGATTTCTATTTGTCTGATCTCCATTTGTTTCATTTGGTGTCAGAATATATGGAAAATACACCAAAATTTGTTTAATAAAGTTTAGAACAAAACTGTGAAGTTTACACATTATCATCATTTTTGAAACTCGGAAAAATGTATGAAAATTCTCAAATTTCGCAAAAAAGTGCGGGAAATTATAGTACATTTTCGGAAAATTCAATTGGAGTGCCCAAACTTTCATGATATTTGAAATATTCATACATATCCATATCCCAAAGAGTTCCCAATTTGTTTATTAAAGTTTAGAATAAAATTGTGAAGTCTACACATTATCATTACTTTTGAGACTCGAAAAAATGTATGAAAATTCTTAAATTTCGCGAAAATATGCGGGAAATTCTAGAACATGTTCGGAAAATTCAACTGGAGTGCACACATTTTCATGGCATTTGAAATGTTCATACATATCAGAATCCCAAAGATCAAATTTTCATGGTATTTCAAATATTCATACATATCCACATCCCAGGTTCACTACGAAATATCATATAAATTTCCATATAAGTGTAGAAACGATCACAACCTTCATAAATATTCGAAAATTCCACAAATATTCCAGAAAATTCCTAAACATAATTACCGATTTTCAATATGCTGAATATTGGAGGAAATACAACAAATTTATGGGCAAATTTTTATAAATTTTCTTGGAAAAAAAGAACACATATGCCTTAATCATTTTCGAAACTCGAAAAAGTTTATGAAAATTCTCAAAGTTCGCGAAAATATGAGGGAAATTGTAGAACATTATCGGAAAATTCAATTGGAGTACACACATTTTCATGGTATTTAAAATGTTGGTACATATCCATATCCTAAAGTGTTCCACAGGTTCACTAGGAAATTTCATATAAATTTCCATATATTTATTTCACCAGTGTAGAAACATTCATAGTTTTTGAAACCTTCATAAATAGTCGGAAATTCCACAAATATTCCAGAAAATTCCTAAACATAATTTCCGATTTTCAATACGCTGAATATTGGAGGAAATACAATAAACTTATGGGAAAATTGTTATAAATTTTCTTGAAAATTTTTTTTCTCTCATTTTGACTCATTTTTGAGAGTCGAAAAAGTATCGGAAAGTCGAATTAAGGAACAAAATACATCGAAATTTGTTTAATAAAGATTAAAAACTCATTAAATCTTGGACTGAATTATTTGCAAATTAATGATTATTTACAACCCCAAGAATTTTGTATGTATAATAATAATCATAATTTATTTATTCACGTTGCTGTAATTATATAGATGTGATAAATTAAGAAATAAGTACAAAAAATATATAAAATACAAAATAAATACAAAAATATGCTTAATGGTTTTTATTTGCTGAGGAAATTTCAAACATTACTGTAAAATTTTCGATGATCCCTGTCAAATTTTCAGTTAATATGGATAGAATTTCAGTAATTAAGGCAATGACAACGTAATAATTGAACAAAATAAAAAATAATAGTAATTTATATTGAAAATTTCGCAATTTCCAATGCAAATTTGAAATTTTCAATCTTTGAATTCTTTTTCATAAAAATTCAGTACCTATTATATGAAAGCATGGTGTGGTACGTGAAATTTCGATTGAAATTTTGTAATTTTCATTGAAATTTCGTAATTTTCATTGAAATTTTGTAATTTCCATTGAAATTTTGTAATTTTCATTGCAATTTTGTAATTTATAACGAAAATATCCTTGTATATCCCATAAAAAATTGCAATTTCCTGAAAATTTTGAATTCAAAATCTTTGAAGTGCTCGTATCATTTATAATGCGAATTGAGTACTTCTAGGTGCATCTACATAGACGCATGATATGTTGCTTGAAATTTTATTGAAATCAAGAATTTTTTATTGATATTATGTAATTTATAATGAAAATTTCGCAATTTCCAATGCAAATTTGAAATTTTCAATTTTCCAATTCTTCAAAGTAAACTTCATGACTTTCTGTAAACTAATATGAGGTCTAAAACACTGCCCTGTGGTACACAGGCGTTATTACATTTGACGTTAGGATACTTACTTTTTTGTTTCACCAAAAAGTGTTGGATTGGTAGGACCTTATAATTCAGAAAAAAAAAGTGATATGGTTTTAGTTGGTAAAACAAGCCAAAGCTGCTTGGTTCAAAGCCAAGGAGCCCAAATAAGACAAAAGCAACTGAACGTATGTTTTGCATCTTTTTTGAAATTTGGTGAACATATTTGAAGGTTTTTTCTACTCGAAATTGCCGAAGAAATACACTATCAAGCTATATCTATATAGTTAAGGGACACCTTGTATAATACGGTGGTATTTTAGTGCATATATTCTTACAAAAGTACATTACAAAATTTTTATATTGCCTTAGGCAAGAATCGATTTCTTGGTATTCTTGGAATTCTTGATATTCTTGGAATTCTTGGTATTCTTGGAATTCTTGGAATTCTTGGTATTCTTGGAATTCTTGGAATTCTTGGTATTCTTGGTATTCTTGGAATTGTTGGAATTCTTGAAAACTATTATTTGAGGTGAGATTTAGGCCACATCTAAACCACTGTGTTATGTATAATGATTGTTTTCTTAGAATTTTTGGAATTCTTGAAAACTATTATTTGAGGTGAGATTTAGCTCTCTAAGCCACTGTGTTAGGTTTAGTGATTGTGTTCTTGGATATTTTGAAAACCATTATTTGAGGTAAAATTTAGTAGTAGTAGGCAGTAAGGAATTCATTAGATTTTATTAAATAGTGTTACAATTTTATAAACAGTCTTTATTTTCTATTATAAGAAATGTACGTTAAGAGAACTACAAAGCAGTCTTATAAATGTAGATATACAGGGTAGAGCATTTAAATCAATCTGCGCAAATCACTCCGAAATTATGTTCGATAGCTAAAGTTGACCCTAACAAAAGTTTTCAAGGGTCAACATCTGATGATGATCCTAAATCAATCCACGCAAATCACTCCGAAATTATGTTCGATAGCTAAAGTTGGCCCTAACAAAAATTACATGGCTGCAAGGGGGACATCTGATGATGACCTTCAACTTGAGAGTTTGAAGATGAATGGTCAGTTCAAGGCCAACATGAACATTTTAAACCGTAATCCTACTTTCTGAATTTTAATTTTGAAAGACGGTCGTCATATTAGTAACCAGAGTAGCTGTTAGTAGTACTATGTTGGTAGCCGGAAATACCACTTAGTTTCTTTTGAAAGTGAACTTATGAAGTTTTGATTTGAGTAAACTTTTCTTTCATTGTTTTCTCGAAAATTTTCTCATGTAAGGTAATTTTTACGCCGCCGTACTAATATGATCAAAATAAAAATTCTAAAAGAAGGGTTACTATTTAGAATATTAGTACTATGTTGGTAGTCGGAAATATCACTTTTAAAAGTGAATTCCTGAAGATTTCATTTTAGTAAACTTTTCTTTCATTGTTTTTTCGGGACGTTTCTTATGTAAGGTAATGATTTTTTTTCGCAGCCGTACTGACATGATCAAAATCAAAATTCCAAAAGAAGGTACTAATATGATCAAAATAAAAATTCTAAACGAAGGGTTGCTATTTAAAACTAGTAGTACTTTGTTAGTAGCCTGAAATATCACTTTTGAAAGTGAACCCATGAAGATTTAATTCTAGTAAACTTTTCTTTCATTGTTTTCTCGGGAAGTTTCTGATGTAAGGTAATGAAATTTTTACGCAGCCGTGCAAATATGATCAAAATAAAAATTCCAAAAGAAGGAATTCGTTCAAGTTGGCCTTGAAATGACCTTGAAATTAAACTTCAACATAGCCAAATTCAAGGACATCATCACATGTCGCCCTTGTAGCCATATAACTCTTGTTGTGGTCAAATTTCGCTATTGAACATACCTTCGGAACATACTAATATGACCAAAATGCAAATTCCAAAAGAAGGAAATCGTTCAAGTTGGCCTTCAAATGACCTTGATAACTTCAACAAAGTCAAATTCAAGGTTATCATTAGATGTTTGCCTTGCAGCCATATAAGTCTTGTTGGGGTCAATTTTTGCTATTGAACATACCTTCGGAACATATCAATATGATAAAAATAAAAATTCCAAAAGAAGGAATTCGTTCAAGTTGGCCTTGATATGACCTTGAAATTTAACTTCAGCAAAGTCAAAATCAAGGTTATCATCAGATGTCGCCCTTGTAGCCATATAGCTCTTGTTGGGGTCAATTTTCGCTATTGAACATACTAATATGATCAAAATAAAAAATCCAAAAGAAGGAATTCGTTCAAGTCGGCCTTGAAATGACCTTGAAATTTTACTTCAGCAAAGTCAAATTCAAGGACATCAACAGATGTCGCCCTTGTAGCCATATAAGTCTTCTTGGGGTCAATTTTTGCTGATTGCTGAGTGATTTCCGTTGATTGATTTAATTGGCCAAAAAGTAGTACTATACCTAAGTATGTACTGTACATACCTAACGTCTAATCACTGATACGAAGTGAGTATTATTAAACGATTGAAGTTAGTGCAGATAGCTTTTATTGTTTTAGACGTTTGTTCCTGTCGTTTTTAACAAATACGTATACGCTGTAAACGATGCAGTTCAAGGAAATGTAGACGAGGGAGGCTTTTATCAAGCTGGTGCCCCAGGTATTGTCAACATATCTGTGTTCAGGGTTTTGTGCGTCTATATGTGTGTTATAGTAAAGTGATCGGGCAGACCTTCTGAGGTTCTTGTCGCAATTGGCGTCTTTGATGTACTTGGACCAAGTTTTCTTCGAGGTCTTGGGGAGCTTTGTGAGCTTCTTTCCCACGCTGTGGATCCCTTCGTCGTAGTCACAGATTAGGAGGGTCTTGCGTTTCGTTTTTCCGACAGTTATGTGCTCGGCGGCGATCGTTGCACCTTCCAATATATCCAAATTACCCTTCTCGGCCAGGACCCAATTCCATAGGTTCGCGACGGAGCAGTCGCACTTCCACGGATTGCCCATAAGTTTCAGTTTTTTCACGTTCGCGTTGGCATAGATGTCCTTGCGCGAGAACGTGGACAGGTTATTGTGCCGCAAATCGATAACCTGTAGCTGCGGGAGCAGCTCTAAAAATTGCAGTCCGTTGGGCGACGAGAAGTGGTTGCCCTTGAGGATGAGCTGCGTTATGTTGCGGGACCAATGGAACGCGTCCCCGGGCAGGAAGGTTAAATTGCAATTACTCAAATCTAATATTTGCAATCTAGAAAGTTGTTTAGGTAATAGGGGGCCGGCGGGTGCGACTCTTAAAGGATTACCGGCTAATTGTAATTCAGTTAGGTCTGTATATGTTAAATTGTTGAAGAAGACCGTCGCGTTCAGAGGTCTGCTTAAACCGCATGAATTAAGTTCCAGGCTCTCTAAATGTGTTAGATTTGCAAATAAACCGGCCTCCAGTGAATGTAAATCGTTCCCGGAGAGAATCAGCCGCTTCATGGAAGTCATTTTCGAAAACGTCGCCGGCGATATATACGAGAGATTACTGTAACCCATATTCAGATACTGCAGCGTCCTTAAAGGTACTAATAACTTCACAAACACGTCGTTGAGTGGGTTGTAGGAGATGTCTAATTCAATAAGGCTCGTGAATTTGTGTAAAGTCCCGGGGACAACGCTCAACCCGCAGTGGCTTAGAGATAATTTTTTCAGTTTTTTCAGCGGAGATAAAGCTAGGAGGAGGTCCGTCGCAAACAGCGCATTGCCCGAGAGATAGAGCGTCCTTATTTTAGTTGTATTTACAAAGGAATCCTCCATGAGTGGATTACTTAAATGGCAACGTGACAAATCTAGAGTATCCAATTGTGTTAGTTTTTGTCCTAGCGTCGAGGCCACGTCCAAATTTCTCAGCTCGTTCTCAGCAAGAATCAAAGTACGGAGGTACGCGTTGTTATTAAAGCTGTCCTTACTTAATTCCCTCACCTGCGAGTTTCTTAAATCAAAGTACTCAAGTCGCAGCAACGGTGCTAACACCGTCTCCCACTTCATGCTAGTGAACATGTTTTGGGATAGCTCCAGGTATTTTAAGTTGCTCTGCATTTTCAGCGCCGTATTCGCAATAAACGTTAAATTGCAATTATTCATTTTCAACGTTTGCAGCCTCCTAAGCGGACGAAACTCTTCAGCGCCGATGATTTTCAGCGGGTTATTCGACAAATCCAGCGTGCTTAAGGAGGTCACATTTTCAAAAAAATGCAAGCGCAACGTATGTAATCCGCAATTGCTCAAATCCAAATATTGCAGCGTGTTGCTGTACAAAAACGGACCTTCCACCGCCTCCAGGGGATTATCCTGCAGCTCCAGAGTTAAAAATCCAGTCGTCAGTCTAAAATTAATTGGCAAATTACGTTTGGCGCTGAGTGCGGTTGTTAACTTACTTGAATGTGTGCGGGTCGACCTTCTCTATTTTATTGTTGGCGAAGTCGGCATCGATTAAATAATGCAATTCCGCGAACGACTCCTTGCGGACCTCGGTCAATAGGTTATGCGCTAATTGGAGCCGCCTCATCTTGATGTCCGGCGGAAACGGCTTCACATCTGTTATGTAATTCTCATTTAAATCCAAGATGTACACATTGGGGCTTAATTCCGCGCAAGGGATTGCCGTCAGGTTACTTTCAGAGCAGTCAGTCACCCAATTTACTCCGAAATAATGGCATTCACATGCACCAGGACACTTCAATTCCGCTAATTCACCATTAAATAGCTCAGATGGATCGAACAGCAACACGAGGCTGAAGACGACACGCCAAACAACTCCCATTTTTCTGTAAAAAAAAACGGCGTTACTCTTGCTAACTGCACAAAAACGATTATAGCACAAAACTGCACAAATCTGCACAAAAACTATAATAACACTGGTCTACAAATTAAAATAAATAATTTGACTGCAAAATAGGAGAATTTTTTCCAAGTAATTTGGTGCGCAGAATTCAAATTTACCACCAGAAGTGCACTATCAGGTCTAGTTATTTTTATGTTGCATGGACCCAATATTGCAAATTTTCAATTATAATAACATAATTTGGGATAAGCACTTTAAGAGTTTCCATGAACATTCACTATTTCCGGTAAAACTTTTATTATTGCCACTCATATTTAAAATTCATGCTGAAAATATTCAAATGTTCACTACAATGATTAATTTACAATAACAATTTTGCAGTACTCTATCAAAAGTTATAACTTTCAAGTGCAATTTCAAGTATTTCTTTTTTTTATGAAATCTTTTCCATTTCCAGTAAATACTTTGCAGTTTTCAGTATAAATTTTGCAGATTCCAACAACATATTAAATTTATGCTGAGAATTTTATAATTTTCAGTGCCGTCTTTAATTTCCAATCAAAATTTTGCCGTTTCCATTGAATATTTCAAATTTTCAATTATAATAACATAATTTGGGATAAGCACTTTAAGAGTTTCCATGAACATTCACTATTTCCGGTAAAACTTTTATTATTGCCACTAATATTTGAAATTCATGCTGAAAATGTTAAAATGTTCACTGCAATGATTAATTTGCAATAATAATTTTGCAATACTCCATCAAAAGTTGTAACTTTCAGGTGTAATTTCAAATGTTTCTTTTTTTTTATAAAATCTTTTCCATTTCTAGTAAATATTTTGCAGTTTTCAGTACAAATTTTGCAGATTCCAACAACATATTAAATATTTGCCGAGAGTTTTATAATTTTCAGTGCCGTCTTTAATTTCCAATCAAAATTTTGCCGTTTCCATCGAATATTGCAAATTTTCAATTATAATAACATAATTTGGGATAAGCACTTTAAGAGTTTCCATGAACATTCACTATTTCCGGTAAAACTTTTATTATTGCCACTAATATTTAAAATTCATGCTGAAAATGTTAAAATGTTCACTGCAATGATTAGTTTACAATAATAATTTTGCAATACTCTATAAAAAGTTGTAACTTTCAAATGCAATTTCAAGTGTTTCCAATTTTCCATTTCCAGTAAATATTTTGCAGTTTTCAGTATAAATTTTGTAGATTCCAACAACATATTAAATATATGCCGAGAGTTTTATAACTTTCAGTGCCGTCTTTAATTTCCAATTAAAATTTTGACGTTTCCGTCGAATATTGCAAATTTTCAATTATAATAACATAATTTGGGATAAGCACTTTAAGAGTTTCCATGAACATTCACTATTTCCGCTAAAATTTTTAATATTGCCACTAATATTTAAAATTCATGCTTAAAATGTTAAAATGTTCACTGCATTGCTTAATTCACAATAACAATTTTGCAATACTCTATCAAAAGTTGTAACTTTCAAGTGCAATTTCAAGTGTTTCCTTTTTATTTATGAAAAATTTTCCATTTCCAGTAAATATTTTGCGGTTTTCAGTATAAATTTTGCAGATTCCAACGACATATTAAATGTATGCTGAGAATTTTATAATTTTCACGTTCAATGTTTCCATGAACATTCACTATTTTCGGTAAAACTTTTATAATTGCCACTAATATTTAAAATTCATGCTGAAAATATTCAAATGTTCACTGCAATGATTAATTTACAATAATAATTTTGCAATACTCCATCAAAAGTTATAACTTTCAAGTGTAATTTCCAGTTTTTCTTTTTTTTTATATAAAATCATTTCTATTTCCTGTAAATATTTTGCAGTTTTCAGTATAAATTTTGCAGATTCCAACAACATATTAAATATATGCCGAGAGTTTTATAACTTTCAGTGCCGTCTTTAATTTCCAATCAAAATTTTGCCGTTTCCATCGAATATTGCAAATTTTCAATTATAATAACATAATTTGAGATAAGCACTTTAAGAGTTTCCATCAACATTCACTATTTCCGGTAAAACTTTTATTATTGCCACTGATATTTAAAATTCATGCTGAAAATGTTAAAATGTTCACTGCAATGATTAATTTACAATAATAATTTTGCAATACTCTATCAAAAGGTGTAAGTTTCAAGTGCAATTTCAAGTGTTTCTTTTTTATTTATGAAAAATTTTCCATTTCCAGTAAATATTTTGCAGTTTTCAGTATAAATTTTGCAGATTCCAACAACATATTAAATTTATGCTGAGAATTTTATAATTTTCAGTGCTGTCTTTAATTTCCAATCAAAATTTTGCCGTTTCCATCAAATATTTCAAATTTTCAATTATAATAACATAATTTGGGATAAGCACTTTAAGAGTTTCCATTCCAGTTTCCAAACTTTTAATATTGCCACTAATATTTGAAATTCATGCTGAAAATGTTAAAATGTTCACTACAATGATTAATTTACAATAACAATTTTGCAGTACTCTATCAAATGTTGTAACTTTCAAGTGCAATTTCAAGTGTTTCTTTTTTATTTATGAAAAATTTTCCATTTCCAGTAAATATTTTGCAGTTTTCAGTATAAATTTTGCAGATTCCAACAACATATTAAATTTATGCTGAGAATTTTATAATTTTCACGTTCAATGTTTCCATGAACATTCACTATTTTCGGTAAAACTTTTATAATTGCCACTAATATTTAAAATTCATGCTGAAAATGTTAAAATTTTCACTGCAATGATTAATTTACAATAATAATTTTGCAATACTCTATCAAATGTTGTAACTTTCAAGTGCAATTTCAAGTGTTTCTTTTTTATTTATGAAAAATTTTCCATTTCCAGTAAATATTTTGCAGTTTTCAGTATAAATTTTGCAGATTCCAACAACATATTAAATATATGCCGAGAGTTTTATAATTTTCAGTGCCGTCTTTAATTTCCAATCAAAATTTTGCCGTTTCCATCGAATATTTCAAATTTTCAATTATAATAACATAATTTGGGATAAGCACTTTAAGAGTTTCCTTGAACATTCACTATTTCCGGTAAAACTTTTATTATTGCCACTAAAATTTAAAATTCATGCTGAAAATGATAAAATGTTCACTACAATGATTAATTTACAATAACAATTTTGCAGTACTCTATCAAAAGTTATAACTTTCAAGTGCAATTTCAAGTGTTTATTTTTTATTTATAAAATCTTTTACATTTCCAGTAAATATTTTGCAGTTTTCAGTATAAATTTTGCAGATTCCAACAATATATTAAATTTATGCTGAGAATTTTATAATTTTCAGCGCTGTCTTTAATTTCCAATTGAAATTTTGACGTTTCCGTCGAAAATTGCAAATTTTCAATTATAATAACATAATTTGGGATAAGCACTTTAAGAGTTTCCATGAACATTCACTATTTCCGGTAAAACTTTTAATATTGCCACTAATATTTGAAATTTATGCTGAAAATGTTAAAATGTTCACTGCAATGATTAGTTTACAATAATAATTTTGCAATACTCCATCAAAAGTTGTAACTTTCAAGTGCAATTTCAAGTATTTCTTTTTTTTTATGAAATCTTTTCCATTTCCAGTAAATATTTTGCAGTTTTCAGTATAAATTTTGCAGATTCCAACAACCTATTAAATTAATGCTGAGAATTTTATAATTTTCACGTTCAATGTTTCCATGAACATTCACTATTTTCGGTAAAACTCTTATTATTGCCACTAATATTTAAAATTCATGCTGAAAATGTTAAAATTTTCACTGCAATGATTAATTTACAATCACAATTTTGCAATACTTTATCAAAAGTTGTAACTTTCAAGTGCAATTTCAAGTGTTTCCTTTTTATTTATGAAAAATTTTCCATTTCCAGTAAATATTTTGCAGTTTTCAGTATAAATTTAGTTAGATAGTAGTAGATAAAGCTCTGAGTTATTCATCAGTCTTATTTGTCTCTTGATAATGGTCGTGAGACCGAAACAATTGTAGAGTTTTTTTATTAAAAAAAAATGTGTAACTTAATCAAGTGCTTTATTTATACTAAAAACTATAATATATAGACTTGTCCTAAATAAGTATATAATAGTATGGACGCGTAGGCCAGTATTTTTCCGTGCTTATAACGAATAATAGGTTAATCGGCTTTAATGCAGCGGGGTTAAATAAAAATTAGGTCCATGAACATGTGATATGCGATAAGAAAAATTGTAATTTAAACGACGCGTAGATTATAATAAACGCATTGTGTATGAATATATGAGTTTGAATTTGTGTGGGGCAGCGGTAAAGTTTGCGTGCGCAGTAACATTATTGACAGGCGCGTCTGTCGTGCGCAAAAGGCCTACAACATGGTGCCTGCCCAAATATAATAATTGCACGTTAAAATATGTATGAAAGATTACAATTTGATCCTCGCTACGTTGAGGAGTTGTTAGCGCACTTTCGGTTTCAACGTACTTACAGAATCGTGTGTATTCATTCACTGGTTTAACAAGCGATACTAGACAGCGTTGATATCATTGCAGGATATAACGACGCGCGGCTCACAGCACATGACAGTTGACTGAGTTTGCATAAGTATAACTAGAGAAATCGCCTAATGCACAGCAAAGAACCTGCACAACCTGCTCATGCGGATTCCGGAACGCACAATCGAAGAAAATTTATTAGCAACACGAACAATACCTGCACGTTACCTAATGAGGAAGTCGCCAGTTGAAGCCCAAATTAATGGAACGTTGGCGTTAGTGTGGGATCACTATCTAGCAGGTCATTATTCTTTATTGCAACGAGATTGCAATAGTTGCGGGATTAAGGCCGCGTTAAATCCGATAAAAATATGGATAATATCAGGGAGCGCGTGATTTATTTATGAAATACCCCGGATTCAGCAGCCGCCCCACAACTTTCCCGAGCGTAGACAAAACTTCCAACTCCACCACCCCTCAATGATAACAATCGTCCGTAGATTTTCTGGCGATCAAAAAGTTATTGCTTTCCGTTTAGCCGCCTCAAATTGGGCCAAAAAACCCAAATTACGTACGCGACAATAAATTAATCTTAACAGCTATCAACACCAAACAGCAACGTCTCACTTCCATCAAATATTTTATCGAACACTGGTTAAATACGACCTCATTTCTATTTGTGCAAGGAATTATTATATCTACGATAACGCTACGTCCAGAGTTGTTTATTAGTAAGTCAAGGTTATCGCATTTGTCATGCCAATAACCCCAAAAACCAATACAATTTAAAAAAAAATCCGCAACAAGCGACTAAGAATCAAATTTCATTATGGCAATGGTATAACTAACAATATAAGATGTACATAAGGCTATAACAAACTTTAAAGCAACATTTTTTTAGCAACTAAAATAGAGGTAGAGTAAGATGTAAAAGATAAACCGCAGTAGGTTTAAGTATATAACACTACATCCAGAGTTGTTTATTAGTAAGTCAAGGTTATCGCATTTTTCATGGCAATAACCCCAAAACCAATACATTTTTTTCCGCAACAATCCACAGGGAATCAAATTTCATTACGGTATATGCACACCAATGGCATAACTAACAACATAAGATACTTTAACAAACTTCAAAGCAACATTTTTAGCAACGAAAATAGAGGCAAGCTTTAAAAGATAAACCGCTACTAGGTTTATACATTTGAGGACTTGATTTTCAAAACGCAGTTTTAGGACCTTTACACATTCGGCGATAAATGCGAAAAACGTTACTGGAAAAAGTGTTGATGTTATTGAACTAGTACAAAATCAAGTTTGTTTGTTATGTAAGGATTAGTTGCTTAGAAACATTTGTCAAAATCCTTTGATTGAATTATGACGTATACATGTTTTGAATATTAAAAAAAAAAACTGAGTTTTGACAAACAAGGCCAAATAACTGCATTTCAGGAGTTTATTTGCAAAACTCAGTTTTAGGACCTTGACATATTCAGCGATATAAGCGAAAAACGTTACTGGAACAAGTATTGATGTTATTGAACAAGTACAAAATCAAGTTTTTTTTGTCATCTAAGCTGAGCAACACTTGTCAAAATCCTTTGATTGAATTGTGACGCGTACAATGTTTTGAAAATTTAAAGAAAAAACGTGTTTTACTAATAAGGTTAAATAACTGCGTTTTGAAGTACCAACATTTCACAGAAACTGCACGTTGAAATTCAGGCAATGCTGAAAAAGTTATTTAATGGCATACTTTCATTATCAGCCAACAAAATAAACATTCAATTTTCATAAAGTTATAAAGCTATTTTCGTAAGAAAATCGAGTTATTAAGATTCCGAGTTGACCAGTGTAAGTAATCTGTCACTCAAATTTTTGAAAATTTCTCTATTGGGGATATTTTGAAAATTTTATGCTAGATCTGTATACAGTATACCTGAAGATAAATCGTCTGAAAATTTGATCACTAGTATATCTCAAATAAGTAAGAAAGTCGAGTTATTAACTTTCCGAGTTGGCCAGTATAAGTTATCTGTCACTGAAATTTCTAAAAATTTCTTTAATGGATATTTTGAAAATGTTATGCAAGATCTGCATATACTATGCCTAAATTTAAATCCTCTGAAAATTTGACCAGTAGTATGTCTCAAATAAATGAGAAAATCGAGTTATTAACTTTCCGAGTTGGCCAGTATAAGTAATCTGTCACTGAAATTTCTGAAAATTTCTCTAATGGCTATTTTGAAATTTTCATGCCAGATTTGTATACAGTATGCCTGAAGATATATCCTCTGAAAATTTGACCACTTGTATATCTCAAATAAGTGAGAAAATCGAGTTATTAACTTTCCGAGTTGGCCAGTATAAGTAATCTGTCACTGAAATTTCTGAAAATTTCTCTAATGGCTATTTTGAAATTTTCATGCCAGATTTGTATACAGTATGCCTGAAGATATATCCTCTGAAAATTTGATCATTAGTATATCTTAAATAAGTGAGAAAATCGAGTTATAAACTTTCCGAGTTGGCAAGTATAGTCACTGGAATTTCTGAAAATTTCTCTAATGGATATTTTGAAAATTTTATGCCAGATTTGTATACAGTATACCTGAAGATATATCCTCTGAAAATTTGACCATTAGTATATCTTGAAGAAGTAAGAAAATGTGGGTTATTATCTTTCCGAGTTGGCCAGTATAAGTAATCTGTCACTGAAATTTCTGAAAATTTATCTAACAGATATTTTGAACATTTTATGCCAGATTTGTATACAGTATGCCTGAAGATATATCCTCTGAAACTTTGACCATTAGTATATCTTAAATAAGTAAGAAAATCGAGTTATTAACTTTCCGAGTTGGCCAGTATAAGTAATCTGTCACTGAAATTTCTGAAAATTTATCTAACAGATATTTTGAACATTTTATGCCAGATTTGTATACAGTATGCCTGAAGATATATCCTCTGAAAATTTGATCATTAGTATATCTTAAATAAGTGAGAAAATCGAGTTATAAACTTTCCGAGTTGGCAAGTATAGTCACTGGAATTTCTGAAAATTTCTCTAATGGATATTTTGAAAATTTTATGCCAGATTTGTATACAGTATACCTGAAGATATATCCTCTGAAAATTTGACCATTAGTATATCTTGAAGAAGTAAGAAAATGTGGGTTATTATCTTTCCGAGTTGGCCAGTATAAGTAATCTGTCACTGAAATTTCTGAAAATTTATCTAACAGATATTTTGAACATTTTATGCCAGATTTGTATACAGTATGCCTGAAGATATATCCTCTGAAACTTTGACCATTAGTATATCTTAAATAAGTAAGAAAATCGAGTTATTAACTTTCCGAGTTGGCCAGTATAAGTAATCTGTCACTGAAATTTCTGAAAATTTATCTAACAGATATTTTGAACATTTTATGCCAGATTTGTATACAGTATGCCTGAAGATATATCCTCTGAAACTTTGACCATTAGTATATCTTAAATAAGTAAGAAAATCGAGTTATTAACTTTCCGAGTTGGCCAGTATAAGTAATCTGTCACTGAAATTTCTGAAAATGTATCTAAGAGATATTTTGAAAATTTTATGCCAGATTTGTATACAGTATGCCTGAAGATATATCCTCTGAAAATTTGATCATTAGTATATCTTAAATAAGTGAGAAAATCGAGTTATAAACTTTCCGAGTTGGCAAGTATAGTCACTGGAATTTCTGAAAATTTCTCTAATGGATATTTTGAAAATTTTATGCCAGATTTGTATACAGTATACCTGAAGATATATCCTCTGAAAATTTGACCATTAGTATATCTTGAAGAAGTAAGAAAATGTGGGTTATTATCTTTCCGAGTTGGCCAGTATAAGTAATCTGTCACTAAGATTTCTAAAAATTTATCTGAGGGATATTTTGAAATTTTTTTGCCAGATTTGTATAGAGTATACCCAAAGATAATTCCTCTGAAAATTTGACCACTAGTATGTCTGAAATAAGTGAGAAAATCGAGTTATTAACTTTCCGAGTTGGCCAGTATAAGTCCGTGAAACTTCAGAAAATGTATCTAACAGATATTTTGAAAATTTTATGCTAGATTTGTATACAGTATGCCTGAAGATATATCCTCTGAAAATTTGACCATTAGTATATCTTAAATAAGTGAGAAAATCGAGTTATTAACTTTCCGAGTTGACCAGTATAAGTTATCTGTCACTGAAATTTGTAAATATTTATCTAACAGATATTTTGAAAATTTTATGCCAGATTTGTGTACAGTATGCCTGAAGATATATCCTCTGAAAATTTGACCATTAGTATATCTTAAATAAGTGAGAAAATCGAGTTATAAACTTTCCGAGATGGCAAGTATAGTCACTCAAATTTCTGAAAATGTATCTAAGAGATATTTTGAAAATTTTATGCCAGATTTGTATACAGTATGCCCAAAGATTATTCCTCTGAAAATTTGACTACTAGTATGTCTGAAATAAGTGAGAAAATCGAGTTATTAACTTTCCGAGTGAGCAAGTATAAGTTATCTGTCACTGAAATTTCTGAAAATTTGTCTAATGAATATTTTGAAAATTTTATGCCAGATTTGTATACAGTATGCCTGAAGATATATCCTCTGAAAATTTGATCATTAGTATATCTTAAATAAGTGAGAAAATCGTGTTATTAACTGTCCGAGTTGGCTAGTATAAGTAATCTGTCACTGAAATTTCTGAAAATTTCTGTAATGGATATTTTGAAAATTTTATGCAAGATCTGTATACAGTATGCTTGAAGATATGTCCTCTGAAAATTTGACCACCAGTATGTCTCAAATAAGTGAGAAAATCGAGTTATTAACTTTCCCAGTTAGCAAGTATAAGTTATCTGTCACTGAAATTTCTAAAAAGTTATCTGACAGATATTTTGAAAATTTTATGCCAGATTTGTATACAGTATACCCAAAGATAATTCCTCTGAAAATTTGACCACTAGTATGTCTGAAATAAGTGAGAAAATCGAGTTATTAACTTTTCGAGTTGGCCAGTATAAGTAATCTGTCACTGAAATTTCTGAAAATTTGTCTAAGGGATATTTTGAAAATTTTATGCCCGATTTGTATACAGTATGCTTGAATATAAATATTGAATATAAAGGTGTGTGTAAATTAAATGAGAAAATCGAGTTATTAACTTTGAGAGTTGATCGGATTTTTATAAATACTCATTGACTTTCTGAAAGTAACCTTACCTGACGTAACCAAACCTAACCTATTTAGAATTCTGTTAAAATACATATTTCTCATTCAGGAGGGGGCTCTCTGAAAGTATTCAAACTTTACATCTGGCTTTGTAGAATAATGTCGTTGCCAATTTAAAAAATATATGCATTTTTGTGGTTATTTCTATCTGATTATTAATAGCTGAAAGTTTTAAAGATAAATCTACAGCTTGTCTCAATCTGGCAAATAATGAAGGGTCAGTTAAAAATTCACAATGAAAATGAACTTCAAATTGCCTTGTCAATTGAATAAAAAAGGTAATTTAACCTAACCTAACCTAACCTTATCCACCTAACCTAACCTGACCTAAATTAGAATTTTGTTAAAATATATATTTTCCATTCAGGAGGTGTCTTTCTGAAAGTATTCAAACTTTGCATCTAGCTTTGTACATTAATGTGGTATCAAATGCCAACAAAGGGTATTTTTCTTACATTTTAAACTGATTACTGCTAATGTTAACTTTTTCCATTTGTATATTGCGAAAAATAACCCGGAAATGATGTGATTTCTCAAAACAGTGAGCTAAATGAGACTCTCGGTGAAACTTAATTTTTTAAATGTGGAATTATAAATCCGATAGTTTTAGCAGAAACAAACAAAAAGAGTATTTTTCTTAAATTTTAAACTGATTACTGCCAATGTTAACTTTTGTCATTTAATAACTCGAAAAATAACTCGGAAATGATGTGATTTTTCAAAACGGTGAGTTAATGAGACTGTCAGTGAAACTTGACTTTTTAAATGTGGAATATTAAATCCGATAGGTTAAGCTGAAACAAACAAAAATAGTATTTTTCGTGAATTCTAAACTGATTACTGCTAATGTTAAGTTTTGTCATTTGTATATTGCGATAAATAACTCGGAAATGATGCGATTTCTCAAAACGGTGAGCTTTATGAGACTTTCAGTGAAACTAAACTTTTCAAATTTGGAATTATAAATCATCCGATCAGCTGAAACAAAAATATGTCTTTCTACTCTCAACAGGATAAAAATCATATAGGATAATCATCCTCAACAGGATAAAAACTTCCTTTCTACTCTCAATAGGATAAAAACTGAGGATAATCATCCTCAATAGGATAAAAAAATTATTGCCTGTCGTAACCTACGTACTCTCAACAGGATAAAAATCATATAGGATAATCATCCTCAACAGGATAACAACTTCCTTTCTACACTCAATAGGATAAAAATTGAGGACAATCATCCTCAATAGGATAAACACTTTATTACCTATCTAAACCTATCTACTTTCAACAGGATAAAAATCAGTTAGGATAATCATCTTCAACAGGTTAAAAACTTTCTTTCTACTCTCAGTAGGATAAAAATGGAGGAAAATCATCCTCAATAGGATAAAAACTTTATTGCCTATCTAAACCTATGTACTCTCAACAGGATAAAAATCAGATAGGATAATCATCCTCAATGGGATAAAAACTTCCTTTCTACTCTCAATAGGATAAAAATTGAGGATAATCATCCTCAATAGGAAAACAACTTTATTTTGTATCTAAACCTATCTACTCTCAACAGGATAAAAATTGAGGATAATCTTCCTCAACAGGATAAAAACTTTATTGCCTATCTAAACCTATCTACTCTCAACAGGATAAAAATCAGATAGGATAATCATCCTCAACAGGATTAAAACTTTCTTTCTACCCTCAATAGGATACAAATTTAGGATAATCATGCTCAATGGGATAAAATCTTTATTACCTATCTAAACCTATCTACTCTCAACTGAATAAAAATCAGACAGTATAATCATCCTCAGCAGGGTAAAAACTTCTTTTCTACTCTCAATAGGATACAAATTGAGGATAATCATCCTCAACAGGATAAAAACTTCCTTTATACTCTTAATAGAATAAAAATTAATGATAACCATCTTCAATGGAATAAAAACTTTATTAAGATTCAATGAGTCAACAAACGTTTTCTGTATTGGCGATTCTTTTTCAATACCTGATTTGATTCCAATGGTTATTGAAAAGTTGGCAACTACTAAAAATTCCAAGAATTCCAAGACATCAGCCATACATTATTTATTCGTATCTGTTTTATAATTCTCGGTGTTACAGTCTGATTAACTTTAATTGGTAATTAACTGCCTTTGCTATAATTATTGATACATTGTAGTCAAGTAAACTAGTTAACGATTAAAACTAATTGAGGATTTTAAGACTAAATCTATTAAATTTCCAGTAGTTCTATGCAATTTTCATTACAAAATATGCAGTTTTCAGTAACTAGTTATCGATTAAAGTTAATCGAGGACTGTAAGACCAAGTCTATTAATTTTTTCTGTAATCCAGGAGTTCTATGCATTTTTGATAACAAAATATGTAGTTTTCGGTTATCTTTAACAACTTTTATCACTCAGCCATTTTCAAGCAAAAAACAAGAGCAAAACTATTCAATATTAAGTTTTAATCAAAAAAATATTTCCTGCTGGTTATCGACTGGACAAAATCCATGACACATATACACATATACATATATATGCACTCATGCAGATGCCGATTTTTTGTAAATTGTATAAACGTTATTTCCATTTTTTGCATTTTAGAATACTTTATGAAGAAAAATAAATGTAGGAGCAGAACTGTCAAGTTTGTCATATTACTATTAAAAAGTAGGCTTAACAACTTGCTCAACCACAAATAAATGCGCTTTTGTAAACCATAGCTTAGACAGATTCCGTAAGCTTTAAAGTGTACTTACCGTTTCACGAAGGTTATCGGGGTCCATCTGACAGGGTAATGTGAATTGTAAGCGATGCAGTTTTCATTGATTTATAACACAGAAATTAAAACCGCAATTCGCTGAAATCAGCTATGAATAATATTATAGTTTTAGTGCAACTGGCGGTAATTGAATTAGTTGATTGTGATGGTCGGCGATTTTAAATTAGGACAGTGGAGGCTTACCATGCAGACTTATGAATAATTTAAATCCTGATGAAAGGCATGCGAACTGTAAATATTTGATTTGGCTATCTCAATCTACTATCCATCACATAGTTGGCCGCTGATTGACAGTTATGCAACATTCGGGCGCATTGCATATTCATCTGAGGAAGAGTGTTGACAGGACGGACGTGGGTTGAGAACAAAACGATGAGCTGGATGTTACTTATAATATATATTATTTAATTTTGCTTAACAAACATATTGGTATATTGGTAGAGTAGGTATAAGAACAAATATACGACGGGCATACACATACATATAACAATATTTTGATTTTAACTACCTATCAGTCGGTCTATAATCAATGAAATGAATCCTGCATTGGCGTATTATAGTCCATAATCCTTTACGCTATCCTGTTATTATATATTGTAGTATTGTACACAAATACCGAAAAACGAAAATATTATAGATAGGTCTCATTGCCTGTGTTTATTTGGAATTTAATATGTATATTATATATAAATATAAATTAGCTCCGAATAACGCCTAGTAATGTGCGGGCGATATTTGAGGCTCATTTAGAAATTACAAATATTATTGGTACAAGTAGACAGTATAGTTTAAATATATATATATAAGTGTTGAAAATTGTTTAAATGAATACCCTCTACTTATAAAAATATGCACTACGATTTATATAAACTTTACAATCTCCTTAAGAATGTAATTAATCGTACAATTGTTATTGCTCTTCATGAAAATAGAAAATTTGAAAATGATAATGTTTTGACACATAATGTTGAAAAATTTTACACTCACGTTTTTAAAAAAAGTGACTCAGTCTTCGCGATGTCAACCCAACCGATAAATATGCTAGAAATGTGAGTATAAATATAATGCGCATATAAATTTCAACATGAAAAAACGAACGGAAATGTCATTATATATTACACTTTCAAATATCTCCTATAGACGGAATTTAATTATATCATATTTATAAGGTAGGTACTCAAAGTTTTAAAAACAAATTTGTCACAATAATCTAAGTGTTTTAAGTTTCAGAGACCTCGTAAACTTCTTTGGACTAATATCTCGCGTAATTTTGGAAGAACACTGTATTTCACATCACTTGTTTCCTTAGACGTATACGATGTGTGGCCTTGACTTGATGGTGTTGTCAAATTGTCTGTAAACGTCAGTACAGTCTTTCGAGTAGGGATCCCATGGTGGTAGTGCCCTGTATTCATGTATCATGGGCGGCCCTATGATGTACTTGTCGACCCTAGGGTCTTCGTAGGTTATTGTAGGCCCATTAGGGCAGCTGGCGTTTTCTATAGGCGGCAGTTCGCGCTTCTTGAGGCGCTTCTTCAGAGGGCCGCAGTACAAAAGCACGACTACAGCGCCAAGCACGATGCACGCGAGAATTGATGCACTGACAGCTGCAATCCATCCAAGAGAACAGCCCACCTGTGATTCGGTTGTTTCAACGAGGAGCACTCCTGCTAGAGGCTCTGGACCGGCACATCTAATATCTTCGATGTCGATAGACAAGTCATTAAGCGCGCTGTTATTCACGTTGGATCTTAATTTCTGCTCCCTCTCGAGATTCCACAACCACAGCATCGAGCAATTGCACTGCAAAGGGTTGCCTCCCAATTTAAGCCATCGCAGTTGATCTAGCGGAAAATGTGATGCATCTAGTGTAGCTATCTGGTTGTTCCTAACAGAAATGTAGGTAATGCGGGGGTTCCCATAGAATAACCTGCTTGGAAGATTCTCAATGGCGATGTTGTCATCAAGCCATATCTTCTCAATGTTAATATTATCTACAAATGCTCTGGAATCAATCCGTGTTAAGAAGTCTAGCCTATCAAGGCGCAAAAAACGCAACTGAAAGAGACCTCTAAATGCAACGGGCGGGACGGTGGTTATAAAGTTGCCACTAAATTTAAGTTTCGTTAGATTAGACAGCTTAGCTAATGATACAGTGGGGACTGCTGTGAAGTTATTATCGCTCAAATCAAGGTGTTCAAGTGCAGTCAAGCCTGATAGTGCCCCTGGATGTATATCGCTGATAACATTGCTATCGAGCATTAGTACCTGCAATTCAGGCAATGTAGGCATCTCGCCTTCATTTATAGAAACTATCAAGTTCCTAGACAACGATAGCCTTTGCAAATTAACAGCATCCGATATAGCCGCAGTCGGCATCTCAAGCAACTGGTTGTATTCCAGCAGCAACTCCCGAAGCATAGTTGCTGGCTTAAACAACCCCTCCTCCAAATACACAATCTGATTCCCGCCTAGCTTAAGCACCTCCAACGAGTGCAAATCTCTGAAAGAGTGCGCCGAAACCTCCTCCAGCCTGTTGAAGCTCAGATCCAGCTCCACCAACGCGCGCAGACCTTTGAACGAATCCTTGGCCAGGCCATCGACCTCATTGCTGCTCAGGTTCAGGTGCCTCAAATTCCTCTGCGACTCAAAGTTCGCCGAGCCCAACGTCTCAATTTTGTTGCCCGACAGATCCAGGAACACCAGGTTGTTGTAGAAGCTCAGCGTGAAGTGCACGTTGCTGATCTTGTTGTCCGAGAGGTTTATGTAGCGGACCTCCGGGTTCAGCTGTATGGGGACAACCTCCAAGGATGCGGACGCGCAGGACACCTGCAGGGCGTCCTCGTTGCAGCGGCACCGCGCTGGACAGATGGCGCCGGCTGGACCAGCCAGCATCAGCAGGAGCAGTACCCACATGGGCCGGGTTCTCTCACCCCCCATGCCAAGCGCGCCGCACCCGCATGGGACCTGGAACAATTAAAATATTATTAATTACAATGTCCACGAATTGTATTCACAATTGCTGCAAAATTTTACCCAAGTTCACAATTGTCAAATTGATGTCAATTACTGCCAACTTTTACCCAAGTTCACAGTAGTTATACTAGGACAGTTCTGGATCGCCCCCAGCAGAGATTTCGATTAATTTAATTGACGCTTTTGATTCGCGGTTTTAATCAATCGAAATCTCTGCTGGGGGCGATCCAGAACTGCCCTAGTATAACTACTGTTCACAATTGTCAAATTGTTCTTAATTGCTGCCACCTTTTACACAAGTTCACCATTGTCAAATTGTTCTCAATTGTTGCCAACCTTTACCCAAGTTCTCAATTGCTGCAAACTTTTACCCAAGTTCACAATTGTCAAATTGTTCTCAATTGCTGCCAACTTTTACTCAAGTTCACAGTAGTTAAACTAGGACAGTTCTGGATCGCCCCAGTAGAGATTTCGATTAATTTAATTGACGCTTTTGATTCACGGTTTTAATTAATCGAAATCTCTGCTGGGACCGATCCAGAACTGTCCAAGTATAACTGCTGTTCACAATTGTCCAATTGTTCTCAATTGCTGCCAACTTTTACCCAAGTTCACAATTGTCAAATTGCTGCCAACTTTTACCCAAGTTCACAATTGTCAAATTGTTTACAATTGCTGCCAACTTTTACCCAAGTTCACAATTGTCAAATTGTTTACAATTGCTGCCAACTTTTACCCAACTTCACAATAGTCAAATTGTTCTCAATTGCTGCAAACTTTTACCCAAGTTCACAATTGTCAAATTGTTCTTAATTGCTGCCAACTTTTTCCCAAGTTCACAATTGTCAAATTGTTCCCAATTGCTGCCAACTTTTACCCAAGTTCACACGAGTTAAACTAGGACAGTTCAGGATTGCCCCAGCAGGGATTTCGATTAATTTAATTGACGCTTTTGATTCGCGGTTTTAATCAATCGAAATCTCTGCTGGGGGCGATCCAGAACTGCCCTAGTATAACTACTGTTCACAATTGTCAAATTGTTCTCAATTGCTGGCACCTTTTACCCAAGTTCACAATTGCCACATCAGGTTGCAAGAATTTCCAAATTTTCAATATTTTTGCCTCTTGATGTGATTATGTTGACCTTAATCAATTTTTAAATTTTAAGACAACGAAATGTTCAAGTAATTTCTGTTAACTTCACGAACAAAATAATGTGACTTAATATTATGATAACTGATGTACACTAAAACAAAACAGTATTAAGTCCAGTTACCTATACTCACATTTGGACTTAATACCTAAATATTGAATATCTGGCAGAGCCAAACAGTATTGAAAACTTTTAATACTGTTTGGTTCTATTTAATAGAGGACTTAATATCAATAATCTTCACCTATTTCGTAAACAAAAAGAAACCGGAAAGAGCGGAAAAAACTATTAAAGGAACAATCATAACCTCAAAAAACGAAAAAAGTGGTCTTACTACTGTTTATCTCTGATTATCTCTGATCTCTGAGTATTTGTGGATGCTATGTGTTATAATAAGGAGCTATTTTATTCTCATTATTATTATCGTTATTTTCTAAGATTATCGTGTAGGTGTGAGAGGTATTGGCACTGTGTATTTATTATTAATTCTGGAGGCGTAGTGCGACAGGAGCGATCGTTAGAATGTGTTTGGTCCTTTCATGCCATCGCCATCAAATCTACGCAATGCTGCTGTGGAACTGAATGTGATGACCCAGCCATTCTGAATCGTCCTCTGGTGGCTAATGTTATGTGCGATCAAAAACTCGTCCCGGACCCAATTTTCCCGTCATTTCGAAACAACTTTCTTTCAATCTACAGTTTCGGAATAATTCGTAGCTGTGAAACGTGAACGCAGTCAATTTCCTGTCTCGTACTATTTTATAACTTGATGCCCTCGCCCCTCCGGTGCGCGGCATTAAATTTTATTCGGAAAAATATCAAATTGAGGATTACGACTCCAACATGTTATTAAATCCTCCCCCCGTTGGAAGGCGCGTTGGGGATGGGAATTTTAATAATAACGATTTAAATGAGGCAGCTCGCGTTGATAATTAACACCCAGCACTCGCATGCATACGCTTTTATAATAATTCGTGGCACTTTCATTATCGCCCCCGAGTTTTCATCAAATAGTTTATAGGGCGGAACATTAATATAACTCGAGACAAAGATATTACTCCATCCGTGGCGTTATGCCGGAGATGCTTGAAAAATCCGTGCACCATTATACTTGCTAACGTGGGCTTAGTCTGGAGCCATGTTTGTTTTAAACCCTTACACCCTGAATCATTTTATATTCTTTTTGATGTGGCACATAAAATGTGCTTCTTTCAAATAGGTGCCAATGTCGGAGGAATTATTCCGTTATAAAAGAATAATGGCAGGAACCGAACGAACGGTAGTGCTGCAAAACACAAGCAGCCGGTTATAAAGAGGAACTTAATTAAAGACGAAGTATTGGCTTTAATTAAAACCCAACTAATGATTATAATAATATTAAATAGATAGAGGTACAACGTTTTTTTTTGTGTATTCATTACAAGGGACAGATCATTAGTACGCCACCAAACCTTTGATGAATGGAAAAGTTTCGGAGAGCCTCCGTTGGCAGACGGAATAGATTCGTCAAATCTGTATAAAGCATGTACTATCCCCGTTTTTTGTAACTCCGGAGTCATTTGTCTTAATTCTCATAGCTCGGTTGAGTTTGAAGTGTAAATGGGCCAGGGAGCTTTTATGATGATCCCGGCGCCAGGCTTCAACATAATGCACAAAAATGAACTTCATAATGTAATTCTTGCGGGACGATTGTTGCCGGGTCACAGGAACAATCGGGCACTCAGGGAGCTGGTGAGTAGCAGGTGGTATCCGCCGTCGCTTACCGCTTAGTGAGCGAACGCATTACAGGGCATCAATCTTAGATGAAATGGAAGCCCTGTTTTAGGCGTTCAGACTGCTGAGATATGTTCGACAAGCCGGCCCTGGTTATCTGCGCGGGTAATGCGTTCCCCGAGGGGGGCCACCGCGACGCGACTGATGGCGATGTAAATGAGCAGAAACGGCGCCGGCGAGCGAGGGGAGAAAAAAAACGAACTAATAGCGATATTTCGGTGGCAAACAGTGATTAAGCGAGCGCCCTCCGCCAAATCCGCGTTTCCTTGATTATCCCCAGCGCGATTTAGGTCGGAGGAGATATAACAGGCGTGTCTCCTTGCGCCACTTTTTTTAAAATTTACTGCCAAGGTCGCCATTACATTCTCTAAAGAACAACAAGATAAATCCTTTTCCCCAACACATTGCATGGAACTAAATTAAACCAAATACAGCCAACCTTACCATACTATATCTCATTTAAACATTTGTAACAGACCCCCACACCCAATGGGTAAAAGAAGGATGGATTATGTATGTAACAAATGATCGTGATTCTTTGTGGCGTTGGGTTTTATTCGCGCGCTATTGGTAGCTTTGCGTGCTCGTATTCCAGCCACATGTGTTTGGCTCGCCAGGCCGAGCCTCCGCGTGGTCATTCCAATCTCGACCATCAGCCAAGTAGACAGCACAAGTGATGATGCGTTAAGTATTTATTTCGCGCGCTATTGGTAGCATTGCGTGCTCGTATTCAAGCCACATGTGTTTGGCTCGCCAGGCCGAGCCTCCGCGTGGTTATTCCAATCTCGACCATCAGCCAAGTAGACAGCACAAGTGATGATGCGTTAAGTATTTATTTCGCGCGCTATTGGTAGCATTGCGTGCTCGTATTCAAGCCACATGTGTTTGGCTCGCCAGGCCGAGCCTCCGCGTGGTTATTCCAATCTCGACCATCAGCCAAGTAGACAGCACAAGTGATGATGCGTTAAGTATTTATTTCGCGCGCTATTGGTAGCATTGCGTGCTCGTATTCAAGCCACATGTGTTTGGCTCGCCAGGCCGAGCCTCCGCGTGGTTATTCCAATCTCGACCATCAGCCAAGTAGACAGCACAAGTGATGATGCGTTAAGTATTTATTTCGCGCGCTATTGGTAGCATTGCGTGCTCGTATTCAAGTCACATGTGTTTGGCTCGCCAGGCCGAGCCTCCGCGTGGTTATTCCAATCTCGACCATCAGCCAAGTAGACAGCACAAGTGATGATGCGTTAAGTATTTATTTCGCGCGCTATTGGTAGCATTGCGTGCTCGTATTCAAGCCACATGTGTTTGGCTCGCCAGGCCGAGCCTCCGCGTGGTCATTCCTATCTCAACCTTCAGCCAAGTAGACAGCACATGTGGTGATGCGTTAAGTGTTGTCAATATTACCGAAACCGGGTATTCGGGATAAGCGTAATCACCCTTACTACTCCACGGAGGATAAAAATGCTTGTACAAAGCTATGTGTACCATACTATATCTCATTTAAACATTTGTAACAAATGATCGTGATTTTTTTTGGCGTTGGGTTTTATTTCGCGCGGTATTGGTAGTATTGCGTGCTCGTATTCAAGCCACATGTGTTTGACTCGCCAGGCGGAGCCTCCGCGTGGTCAACCCATTCCAATATCGACCTTCAGCCAAGTAGACAGCAGTGGTGATGCGTTAAGTGTAGGTAATATTACCGAAACCGAGCATTCGGGATAAGCGTAATCACCCTTACTACTCCACGGAGGATAAAAATGCTGTGTACAAAGCTATGTGTACCATACTATATCTCATTTAAACATTTGTAACAAATGCTCGTGATTCTTTTTGGATCTGGGTTTTATTTCGCGCGGTATTGGTAGCATTGCGTGCTCGAAATCAAGCCACATGTGTTTGACTCGCCAGGCGGAGCCTCCGCGTGGTCAACCCATTCCAATATCGACCTTCAGCCAAGTAGACAGCAGTGGTGATGCGTTAAGTGTTGTTAATATTACCGAAACCGAGCATTCGGGATAAGCGTAATCACCCTTACTACTCCACGGAGGATAAAAATGCTGTGTATAAAACTAGGAGAGATCTAATCACGCTCGCACCCATATGAGTGAATATTTAGCACGAACGGAACATATTTTTTGTGGTACACATGGTGGCCATATTTCTAATGCGCCCTGTGGTTTTAGGCGTCTAGTCAAAGGCTAAACCCTTAATATCGGCATAAGCCCTGCTAGAAATTTCGATCGAGAGCCGTGCGATTGCAGTGTGGAGACGAGCATACCAGACCAGTAATTCTGAAATTGCAGTAACATATATAGCGATTATACGATACGATATACTCGGGGGTTCACTTCTTGTGAATACGGGGGTGGCAATCCCGAGGTACCCTAGCTGGATTCTCACTTTATTTCAACATGTCTTGGGTGAGATCCCTTCTATCCTTCAGCTTTCCTATGAGATCTCTCTTGATCAACTCTTGCTCGTTTCCGACCCCGACGCTAGCATTCGAGGGCTAGGGGTCTCTATTTTATTAAAACTTTTCTTCAGCACTCCAACTCACCAACCTGTTTGGCCAGCGTGGTGTTTTACGGCTAAAATCTCCCCAAATATCATCACGAATTACAATCCATCATCGAAAATAACAAAAACATAAAATGTCTAAAACCCAGACTGGGCAAATCAGAAATAAATAAACTCAAAGATGAAAAGGGCAATGAAGCAAATACTAAAACAGAAATTATTAGAATAATTGAAAATTACTACTCGGACTTGTACGCATTTGGAGAAAAATGATTCGAGAAAAAACTAAAGTTAAAGATGTAAGAGCAGCAAAGCTAAAATGGAAATTTGCTGGTCACAACATCAGACAAATCGATGAAAGATGGAACAAATTTATTGTACACTGTAGATCATGGGAAAATACGAGAGGACGAGGAAGGCCACAAATGCGTTGGGCAGACGACATTAAGAAACATGTAGGAAAGAAATGGACTGAAATAGCAAGTAGTAGAGAGGAATGGAAGCAACTTGGGGAGGCCTATATCCAAAGATGGACGACAGAAGACTGAAAAGAAGAAAGAAGAACATATAGCGATACCTGCCAACTGGGAAAGTTATATGTAGGATTCTCTCACTTATTTACTTCATAACCTTAATCAAATTTCCAAGGATATATCTTCAGGCACACTGTATCCAAATCTGGTATAAAATTTTCAAAATATCCATTAGACAAATTTTCAGAAATTTCAGCGACAGATATATACCTGTCAACAGGGAAAGTTATATGTTCGATTCTCTCACTTATTTACTTCATAGCCTTGATGAAATTTTCAGAGGATATATCTTCATTTATACTGTATCCAAACCTGGGTTAAAATTTTTTTAAATGCATTAGACAAATTTTCAGAAATTTCAGTGACATATGTAGCGATACCTGACAACAGGGAAAGTTATATGTGCGATTTTATCACTTGATAAGGTTATAACCTTGATCAAATTTTCAGAGGATATATCTTCAGGCATAAGGTATGCAAATCTGGCATAAAATTTTCAAAATATCTATTAGACAAATTTCAGTGACAGATATAGCGATACCTGTCAACTGGAAAAGTTATATGTACGATTATCTCACTTATTTACTTCATAACTTTCATCAAATTTTCAGAGGATATATCTTTAGGCATACTGTATCCAAATCTGGCTTGAAATTTTCAAAATATCCGTTAGACAAATTTTCAGAAATTTCAGCGACAGATATACAACAGGGAAAGTTATATGTTCGATTCTCTCACTTATTTACTTCATAACTTTCATCAAATTTTCAGAGGATATATGTTCAGGCATACTGTATCCAAAGCTGGCATAAAATTATGAAAATATTTTTTATACAAATTTTCAGAAATTTCAGTGACAGATTTAGCAATACCTATCAGCTGCGAAAGTTATATGTTCGATTCTCTCATTTATTTACTTTATAATATTTGCCCAATTTTCAAAGGATATATCTTCATTCATACTGTATCCAAACCTGGGTTAAAATTTTCAAAATATGCATTAGACAAATTTTCAGAAATTTCAGTGACATATGTAGCCATACCTGTCAACTGGGAAAGTTATATGTGCGATTTTCTCACTTGATAAGTTCATAACCTTGATCAAATTTTCAGTGGATATATCTTCAGGCATAACGTATGCAAATCTGGCATAAAATTTTCAAAATATCTATTAGACAAACTTCAGTTACACATATAGCGATACCTGTCAACTGAGAAAGTTATATGTTCGATTCTCTCACTTAATTACTTCATAGCCTTCACCAAATTTTCAGAGGATATATCTTAAGGCATACTGTATCCAAATCTGGCATACATTTTTCAAAATATGCAATAGACAAATTTTCAGAAATTTTAGTGACATATGTAGCGATACTTGTCAACTGGGAAAGTTATATGTGCGATTTTCTCACTTGATAAGTTGACCTTGATCAAATTTTCAGGGGATATATTTTCAGGAATAACGTATGCAAATCTGGCATAAAATTTTCAAAATATCTATCAGACAAATTTCAGTGACAGATATAGCGATACCTGTCAACTGGAAAAGTTATATGTTCGATTCTCTCACTTATTTACTTCATAGCCTTCATCAAATTTTCAGAGGATATATCTTCAGGTATAGTGTATCCAAATCTGGCTTAAAATTTTCAATATATTTATTATACAAATTTTCAGAAATTTCAGTGACAGATGTAGCGATACCTGTCAACTGGAAAAGTTATATGTTCGATTCTCTCACATATTTACTTCATAGCCTTCATCAAATTTTCAGAGGATATATCTTCAGGTATACTGTATCCAAATCTGGTATGAAATTTTCAAAATATTCATTATACAAATTTTCAGAAATTTCAGTGACATATATATAGCGATACCTGTCAACTAGGAATGTTCGATTCTGTCACTTATTTTAATGTTTTAAACCTTTATGACGACTCAAACACTTTTTTAAGTCAAAGGAGAAAATTAAATACAAAATAAAAAATATTTACAAAATTGTTTATCATGAAAATATTATCCACAAATTGCACCGTTTTAATTTCCAGTTGACAGCTTACACGAAGTTTATAAAATCATGTAAACACATTATAGGGTATACCCATATTGTATATAGTATACCCATATAGTTATAAGAGCTATTTTAGTAGATAACGCGTTTCTATTATCAGCTGAAATATTTTTGTACCTTTTTTGCCCGGCGCATCCACCATAAGTTACCGTTACATAATTATTCATTAAATATATATTTTTAATATTTCTAATTTAAATTTCAACAATATTAGTTCAACATAAAATGAGCCTTCTTTTGGGCACATTAAACTACCTATTTGAGCGAAATTTACAATAATATAGTGAAGTATAGTGTAGTTTTTATAGGTAAAGAAATAAATAAATGTCGACGAAAATGAGTTTTCGTCGAAAAAAATATATTCTTAATATTCCTTCAACAATATTTGTTCAATATAAAGTGAGCGTTATTTTTGGAACATTAAACTATCTATTTGAGTGAAATTTACATTAATATAGTGTAGTATAGTATAGTTTTTATAGGTAAAGAAATAAATAAATGTCAACGAAAATGAGTTTTCGTGGAAAAATATATATTTTTAATATTTCATCAACAATATTTGTTCAATATAAAGTCAGCGTTCTTTTGGGTACATTAAACTACATATTTGAGCGAAATTTACATTATTATAGTATAGTACAGTATAGTTTTTATAGGTAAAAAAATAAATAAATGAGGACGTTTTCTAAAGTATATCCAAAAAAATGACTGCGATATTAAAATAACAAAGGTATTAGCAATCTCAAATTAAAAAAATATGTGTATATATGTATATAATTTCAAGTAAAATGTTATTTAAAAGGAATGAAAGATTCATTAAATCCGCAGTGAATGGGAAAAATCCGTATAAATACTGTAATATGTAATATTTAAAAAATGTATGCGAAGTATTATGGAACAATAATATTATTAAAGCTTGGATGAACAGAAGGTGGAAAATATTTCGTAAATCCATTAAACACCGCCACTGTAAATACACAAAAGGAATGTTATATTACAATAATTTCATCATGGCGCGCCGTAAAAATGATTTATACCTATGATTGCTGCTTTACACACGAAATAAATTTCAGCGGCCGGCTGGCAACAGAGCGGCTGAAAAGCGAAATAGACTGGTGGCTTCAGTCGTCGAGTACATACAGATACGAATTGACCCGCAAATGATCCCGAAATTGAAAGGAAGCCGGTAATTGAATCTGGTGGAACAGAACCTAGAGACGTGAGGACGATCTAGTTATAACTTGAGCAAAGGCAGAATTGCCTCAATAATTTAAACTCACTCTTTGTATGAATATAATGCTGCACGGCTGGCATACATGATGCGAGCACAGAGGAAGGAATGAAAACACATAAACGGGAAAAAATTAGGCAGCCAGGGTAAAACGGCGCAGGATTGTAAACATAACGTCATTCGCCAATGGCCCAAATTATCCCAAACGTAACAAGATTGCCGTGTACAATCACGTACACGAAGGAATTAGGATCGTTTATGCCATGGCTGAAACTCGGGGAGCCCTAAATAAGATGCTGTATAATGAATGAGTTAAATGCATCCAGGAATATTTTAATTCCAGGGGAATTCCCAAGAAGCCCCGGGATTAATTTTAAACTTTCACTGCTTTATTTTGAAAAAATAATCATTAGAGAGAGGGATAAACGCTAAATTGAACCCCTCAATTATTAACGCCCTCGCTAATTATGCTAATAGCGCGCGTCCCCGACGAAGAAATAATGGATAGTAAAATATATTAAATTGGGGTTAATATGTGAATTCACGTTCAATGGGCGGATTTACCGGCGCCTGGAAATTAATTACGAACAAATAGTTGGTGCCTATTTTAACCGAAATTGAAATCCGCGGTTTTCATCAAATATTAACGAGGCGAAATTTCTACAACCCCGTGTTATACTCCAATACGACTCCAGCTCGGAGATGCCTCTACTTTTATATTTCAACGAGTTTCACGGAGAAATGATTGATATAGTCACTGCTTGTCAAACTTTGCCAGATTAAAACATAAAATTTATCTTCCCACAACAATGCTCTATGCACATATTTTATGCATGCCGGAACTATTATACCCGAATAAAAGCAAGCGAACCCTTAAATAACCACTACTTCACATATTTTTTCCTAAAACTATTATTCATTCCAGACAACATATTTGGTTTCTTTCTGAGCTAACATTGTTTAGTTTTATTTGATTTGCATTGTATTATTTTTGCTTACTTGAGTTAACCATAATTAGCGAAATGCTCCGGATAAAACCACGAACGAGAACTTCAGCTACATCAAACACTTAATGCTACGAACTAACGTTATTTGCTTTGCGATGATTTAATCTAGGCTTCTGTATATCTGCGGTCTATGCCCTAAGTTGCTCGCTAAACATGTATTCTCTGCGCTGATTAATAAATAATCAAAGAACGCCCCATAATATAATTGTACAATAACGCACTAGATTGTGCTGCTAAATACCTATGGTGATAATGAAGTTAAGTAATTCTGCATGAAAGCCTTCCCTACTGGAATATTAACGGCATGCTGTTTAATGTATTACCGCTAACCTTTAATATGCAATATTAATCAGGTATGTTTTAATAAATCTACAATAATATTCCTTTTGGTCAATATTTAATAAGTCTGGGTACACCCTGCATGTATAGCATCTAATATTCAGAAGCTTTTATTTAAATTAATTGACGTTCAGTTAAACTGTTTTCGCAAAAGCGTGAAACAAAACAAATGCATTAATTTAAATTGAAATATAATTTAGAAGTTACATTTTAATTGCATGTATATTAACACATGAATCTTTTTTTATTAATCGTTATTGTTCATTCATTATTATAAAAATAATAAAATAAACTGCAGGCATAATTAGTACACAATGTATATTTTAAATGTACAGTATAATATCAAAGAGAAATTAACAACGTAGCAATTGATACTTCAATAAAATAACTCTCACTTAGCATTGTAACAAAAATAATTTCCATTTGTATTAAATTTACCGCTTGTAGTAAAAAAAAAATGTGAATTTTTGCAATTGCAACTGTTCAAATCAATCAAATTTCCAATTACAACTATTAAAACCCGCCAAAATGTTATTGGAAACATCCAAACTTGTCAATTTTTGCAATTGCAACTGTCCAAATCTATCAGATGTTCAATTACAACTATCAAAAGCTGTGATATTTTCAATTGTAGTGGTCCAGTTTTATTAAATTTTCCATTAAAAGCGTCTAATGGATAAAAAAAATAATTTCAAGCATTCAAGTTTGTCCATTTTTGCAATTACAACTGTCATAATCTGCGAAATTTCAATTGCAACTATTAAAATCCAACAACTATCAATGATAACTATCTGAATCTATCAAATTTTCTGTTACAACAATCAAAAGCCGTTAAATTTTCTTTTCAAACGTCCAAATTTGTCCAAGTGTCATAATCTGTAAAATTTCAATTGCAACTGTCCAAATCTGTCAACTTATTAATTTCAACTATCAAAAGCTGTCAAATTTTCAACTGTGACGGTCCGATTTGATAAAATTTTCTATTAAAAGCGTCTAATGTATCAAATTTTCGATTTCAAACATCCAAATTTGTCCACTTTTGCAATTGCAACTGTCATAATCTGTGAAATTTCAATTGCAGCTGTCAAAATCTGTCAACTTTCATTGACAACTATCTAAATCTATCTAATTTTTAGATACAACTGTCAAAGGCCATCAAATTTTCATTAGAATCATCAAAATTTAGCAATTCTTGCAATTGCAACTGTCCAAATATACCAAATTTTCAACTCTTAGTATCAAAAGCTGTACTATTTTCCAAAAACATCCAAAATTGTCCATTTTTGCAATTGCAACTGTCATTATTTATGAAATTTCAATTACAACTGTCAAAATCCAACAACTATTAATGATAACTTTCTAAATTTATGAAATTTTTATTTACAACTGCCTAAAACCGTCATATTTTCAATGACAACTATCAGAAGTCGTCAAATTTTCAGTGAAAACAACCAAATTTGTCAATGTTTGCAATTGAAACTGTCAAAATCCAACAACTTTTAATGATAACTGTCTAAATCTATAAAATTTTCAATGACAACTATCGATGGCCGTGAAATTTTCATTAGAAACATCCAAATTTCTGAATTTTTGAAATTGAGACTGTCAAAATTGAACAACTTTTAATGATAACTATCTAAATCTATCAAATTTTCATTTACAACTCCTAAAGCCGTCAAATTTTCAGTTACAACTATCAGAGGCTGTCAAATTTTCTGTGAAAACATCAAAATTTGTCAATTTTTGCAATTGAAACTATCCAAATCTATGAATTTTTCAATTTCAACTATCAAAAGCTGACATATTTTCAACTGTGGTGGTCAGCTTTTATTAAGTTTTCTATTAAAAGCGTCTAATCTATCAAATTTTCAATTTCAAACATAAAATTTGACCATATTTACAATTGCAACTGTCATTGTTTGTGAAATTTCAATTGCAACTGTCAAATGCCGTCAAATTTTCATTGGAAACATGCAAATTTGTCAATTTTTGCAATTGCAACTGTCCAAATCTGTCAAATTTTCAATTACAACTATCAAAAGCTGTTAAATTTTCAACTGGAATGGTCCGGTTTTATTAAATTTTCCATTAAAGGCGTCTAATCTATAAAATTTTCAATTTCAAACATCCAAAATTGTCCATATTTGCAATTGCAACTGTCATTATTTGTGAAATTTCAATTGCAACTGTCAAATCCAACAACTATTAATGATAACTATCTAAATCTATCAAATTTTCATTAACAACTGCCTAAAGTCGTCATATTTTCAATTACAACTATTAAAAGCCGCAAATTTTCAGTAAAAACATCAAAATTTGTCAATTTTTGCAATTGAAACTGTAAAAATCCAACAACTTTTAATGATCTAAATATCGAACTATCTAAATCTATCAAATTTTAAATGACAACTATCAAAAGTCATAAAATTTTCATTGGAAACATCCAAATTTGTCTATTTTGCAATTGAAACTGTTCAAATATACCAAAGTTTTAATTCTTAGTATCAAAAGCTGTAATATTTTCTATTGTAATGGTCCGGTTTTATAAAAATTTCCATTAAAAACGTCTAATCAATTGATTAAAATCATACCAACTCTCTTCTAACCACATATTTCTGACTTACCTAAACTCTTACAGTCAAAATGGTATAGTGTTCCTCATTAAATTGTCGTTTTCGCAAATATTTCAATGACTACTGTCAATATTTCGCCCAGTTCTGTCAAAAATATCAATGATAACTGCCAAATTTTAAATTTCAACGAATTTCAATTATTTTGTCATAATCTCAACGATTACTGCCAACATTTTACTCAATTTCAGTATTTGTTATTACTGCTGTGACAATTTTAATTAATCTAAATGGATATCCATATTAAATTTTCGATCCTATCGAATTCGATTTTCGAAGTCTATCAAATTTTTAATGATTGCAGTCATATTTCCAACAATTTTGATCATAATTTCAATAACTACTGCCAAAATTTTAATGATTCCTATTAGAATACCAATGAATTTCAATAATTTTGTCATAATGTCAACAATTACTGTCAACATTTGATTCAATTGCAATATTAGACATTTATGTGACAATTTTAATTAATCTAAATGGGAACCCATATTAAATTTTCGATCCTATCGAATTCGATTTTCGAAGTCTATCAAATTTTTAATGATTGCAGTCATATTTCCAACAATTTTGATCATAATTTCAATAACTACTGCCAAAATTTTAATGATTCCTATTAGAATACCAATGAATTTCAATTATTTTGTCATAATGTCAACGATTACTGTCCAAATATTATTCAATTGCAATATTAGATATTTATGTGACAATTTTAATTAATCTAAATGGGAATCCATATTATATTTTAGATTCTATCGAATTCGATTGTCAAAGTCTGACAAATTTTCAATGATTGATGTCATATTTTCAACATTTTTTATCCAAATTTCAATAACTACTGCCAAAATTTTAATGATTCCTATTAGAATACCAATGAATTTCAATTATTTTGTTATAATGTCAACAATTACTGTCAACATTTTATTCAATTGCAATATTAGACATGTATGTGACAATTTTAATTAATCTAAATGGGAATCGACATTAAATTTTCGCTTCAATCGAATTCGATTTTCGAAGTCATCAAATTTGTAATGATTGCAGTCATATTTCCAACAATTTTGATCATAATTTCAATAATTACTGCCAATTTTTTAGTGATTACGTTAGAATATCATTGAATACTTTTACATTTTCAATTATGTCGTTAACATATCAATTATTTGGATCAAAATTTAATAATTTTGGTAAAAATTTCAATTGTGAAGTAAAAATTTTAAAGATTGCTGTTAAATTTTGAATTATTTTGTCATATTACCGATGATTATTATCAATATATTAATTTACACCGTCCAAACGGCAAAGTTTACTTGTTTTTACTAAAATTTCATTATTTCGGGCATATTCCTAACTATCCTACCAACATTTTAAATGTTGTTGATAAAGTTGAATTGTTTTTACTAAAATTTCTATATTTCTGGTATAATCCCAACTATCCTATCAAAATTTAATTGATTATTGTCCAATTTTGAATCATTTTTGCCAAATATAAATAATTTTTGCTAAAATTTCAAAGGTTGTTGTCAAAGTTGGATTGTTTTTACCAAAATTTCCAATAGAAACCAATTTTTCTGATATAATCCCAACTATTCCATCAAAATTTTATTGATTATTGTTCAATTTTGAATCATTTTTGCCAAATAGAAATAGTTTTTGCTAAAATTTCAAAGGTTGTTGTCAAAGATGGATTGTTTTTACCAAAATTTCCAATAAAAAACAATATTTCTGGTATAATCCCAACTATCCTATCAAAATTTCTTTGATTATTGTTCAATTTTGAATCATTTTTGCCAAATATAAATCAGTTTTGCCAAACTTTCAAAGGTTGTTGTCAAAGTTGGATTGTTTTTACCAAAATTTCCAATAGAAACCATTATTTCTGATATAATCCCAACTATCCTATCAAAATTTCATTGTTATTGTCCAATTTTGAATCATTCTTGCCAAATATATATATATAATTTTTGAAAAAATTGGCAAAAATTGCCAAATTACTGTCAAACATTTCTATAAATTCCAATAAAATGTCATTATGGGTATACATTTTTGGCATTTAAATGAAAATTTCTTGAATATACTATAAAAATAATTAAAAAGCTGTGCATTTCAATGAAAATATCATAGTTCAAGAATTATAAGATTTGGAAATTGCGATCATTAAATTTAAAAAATTTAAAGAAAACGTTTTGAAATCAAAGAAGTGATCAGAAAACTTTATTGAAATTAATCATATTATCAAAATATGTAAACTTCAATATCATTATTCAGCAAATATACTATGATGCCTATTAAAATCCAGTGCATTCGTATTTTTCACAATTGCAAATTAATTAAGCCTTAATATCATTAAAGGCTTTCAATGTGGATGATTAGAGGAATGCAATTAAAAGCTAGACTGTGCCGTGGACGTAAAAATGCTGGCATTAAGTCTTTAAATAGGCCGACAATTGCCAGACGCATTAAGGTGTTAGCGTCAGGTTTTGC
The DNA here is from genome assembly GCA_951805005.1 of Othius punctulatus. Classification (NCBI taxonomy): domain Eukaryota; kingdom Metazoa; phylum Arthropoda; class Insecta; order Coleoptera; family Staphylinidae; genus Othius; species Othius punctulatus. Next base: position 36,659,707 of record OX638147.1, on the reverse strand, counting down.
AGCGTTTTCATCGGAATTCTTTGAAGTTGCGCAGCGTATCTTTGATATAATTAATCAACGGTAGCGAGAAGTCTAAACTATTTGTATGCCGGAGCGTTAGTGATAACTAAGTACGGTTTTTAGTGAATATTTGTATGGAGCAAAAGTGTAATGCCATTCATGATAAGTGGTTAGGTCAGCACCTGACCTAACTTACCTTACCAGTAATTCTCTTTTTTGCGTGCGTTATTTACCCAGTCATAGCAAGTTATGTTCTTGAACAAAAATGATGAAGAATTGAAAGGTGGCAGTTTTTAATAAATGTATAAAAGAGCAGTTATGTTAATATTTTGTGTATTTATATAATATAAACTCAGTTGTGCAGAATGATATAAATGAATGTATCTATATCAGGTGTTGCTGTATTTATTGTACGTGCGTTGTATTATTTTTTGAGTTGTACGTAAAAAAATAAGCGGTGTAGTCGCTGCTGTCATATATGGCGTGAAAATATTGCTATGTCGGTATGAAATTGCTGCAATAAATAAAATATTGATACATTGTGAACGTCTACATATGGTTGATGTTAATAATTGATTGTGGAATTGATTGGCAATGCTTTATTTTTGTAGTCCTCTAGTGGATGTGCATAGTTGCTTGCAAGAGAAATATTCGATTTGCCAAAATAATAGTATTTATTCTTGTTTTGTCGCGTTTGGGACACGCAGGTTTATGTAGTGGATAAATCACGCAGCGTGTATATGCAGCGCAACCCTAATATATAACTGTCATAGCCCTCCCACTGCCAATTTACACAAATCAGGAAAACAGTCAATATATGCCAAATGGAGTATCATAAATGGTGTTTTATAAATTACCTTTTACAAGTCACCAGGCACGGGGATAGGTGGGCTTCGTCGTTTTTTTTACAGATTGGCAACGGAAGTATTTGTGTTATGGCGGGAGAGGATTGCTGAGGCATAAACCTGAACCCGAGCCGGAAGAAAACCCCATCGGATAGGGATGGCTGGGACTACAATATTTTTATCGCCAAATCTGATGGGATCGTACGGATATCTTCTATTACGATATTTGATTCTGTTCAATGTGATGTGTTTTCCAGCGATTTATGTATCGCCAATTCACAATGGCTTAATCAATGCACCCCTGAACTACCAATAGCCATCAATTATTTAATTAATAAGTAATTAGTTCACTAATGATCGGTTGTCAGCGTGCGTGAGAAATATAAGCTGCAAACAATAAAAATTTAAAACACCATTTCAGTCACGTAGATTATAATTTACACTGTCTGCGATTTGAGGACTTAATTTACAGCGTTTGAGTGGCAGAGCTCACTTGTAATTTATAATTTACATTCATCAATCAATCCGGTAATCCAAACACAATCGGCGCCAGTATCGGCTCAACAAAGAAACCTCCGAGGCGTAAATATCTGACTCTGATAATGCTAAATTGCAACTAAAGTAATGTGGCTGATTCCTTTGAAAGGGCGAGCGTTTAAAGGGCAGCGTGAATGAGACAGAATATGTCTAAAGCTGCCAGATAAGGTGCCAAATGAAAATGGTCTTCTACAGAAAAAGTGTAAGGAAATGGATTCCCCACTGGAAAAACGGTTCTTTAGTCCGAGCTTTCGCCAATATAGATGAGATCTGCTCGGATCGCACATTATGTCTAAATAAATAGGTTCTGCTGGCACCCATGCTGAGGCAACTGCCGATCGACCACCACTCAGTCGCGTTTAGAGCCGAGCTCCAGTCTGTGCACTTGTTTTAACTGTAAATGATTATGTGCCCTCCAAAATTGCCCCCGTGGTGAATTAATTCGCCCCGGAATTCACTCCGGCCACCCCACATAAGTAAATTAAGATCGCTTTTTTACATTTGGGCGGAATACAAATTCTGTATTTACTGGAGTAGCTTCCGGAATTTATTTCCCTTTTATGTATTTGTTGGTTTTGAATAAATTTAATATGGATAATTCTCACATTACTTAAAACCTCTCGTCCGGCTTGCTACTTCCAATTCATTACCTTGCCAACTTCCACACTCGCACGCTTCCTGCTGCGTATTAGAATCCAATATCCTGATATTCGCCCTAACAATCCACCCAACGAAGAAATCAATTATCATCACGAAACAACAATATACCACGTTTCCTCTAATAACTCCACAACTACCTTTATTATGCTTACTAACCTACACAAACCATGCATATATTTTACTTTCATTCTACATGAACCATTTTAAAAATTTTGAAAAACATCTAATCTTGCATCCATCTATCTAATTAATTAATGTAAAAATAGGTATTTACACTCAAAACATACATAAGTGCATCGCCTTCTCAAGCAGATGATGCTTGGTTATACACTTGGCTTAGTAAAACTGAAAGTCCCAGTGGTTTCTTGGAACTGCACATTTAAAAACTTCAGCTTAAACTACATCAAGAGCTCGGTGACAAAAATGATATATTTTCTCTCATCAATACTCATTGGCAAAAGCAGTGCTGTAATGTATCTAGATACATGTATCTAGATGCAGTATCTAGATACATTTCAAGTATCTAGATACATTCTTGCTTGAGTACCTAAAGTTGTATCTAGATACATTTTTAAGTTCTGCCCTACTACATTTATCAGAAGCTGCAAACTTTCAATTATTCATCATTTTTCATCAAGAACATATCTTAATAATTCAACAGCTTAAACTACTTCAAAATCTCAGTCACAAAAATTATATAGTTTCTCTCATCAATATTCATTGGAAAAATCAGTGTTGTAATGTATATACATGTAGTATGTCCATACATTTCAAGTATCGAGATACATTCTTGCTTGAGTACCTAAAGTTGTATCTAGATACATTTTTAGGCTCTGCCCTACTACATTTATTAGAAGCTGCAAGCTTTTAATTATTAATCTTCTTTTTTCAAGAACATAGTTTGTTAATTCCTCAGCTTAAACTACATCAAAATCTCGGTGACAAAAATTATATATGAGAATATATATGAGAATGAAAATAGATAATGCAATACTTTCCATACTTATAGAAATATTTTCAAGAAACGAAATATTTTGAAAATTTTGGAAAATATTTCATGTTCACCATGTTTACTTTGCTATGAATTGATAATTTAGAAATAGAATTGGTGGAATCTAGATACAGTATCTAGATACATTACAAATATCTAGATACGTATCTAGATACATTCTTGCTTGAGTGCCTAAAGTTGTATCTAGATAATTTTTTTCTGAAATATCTATATTTGTACCAAGATAAAACAAATGAATGTGTACATGCAGTTACATGCAAGTAGCTATTGATTCATTATTGAACATTACTGAACCATGTAAATATTTCAAGTGTCCAAGTTGTATTAACCATGTTTGAAAATATCAATACGTTTATGACAAAACTTGGTATTTTCAGTAATGATTTGAGAATGAGAATAGGTAATACTTTCCATACTTACAAAAACATTTCCAAAAAACAAAATATTTTGAAGATTTTGGAAGATATTTCATCAATTTGTGAATTTGGAAAGTACATTACCATTTTTGGATTTCATTATTCATTATTTCTAAGCAGTTTCAATATTTCGAGAAAATACTAGTACTTCTCATGATTTGGCAATATTTTTCGTTAATAAGATTTCTAGAAATTTCTCTATAATTTCCAAAATTTTCCATGATTGTTCGAGATTTCGAGAGATCCCTCAATAATTATCGATATTTCTAGAGATTTTTGAATAATTTCCAAGATTTCTTAATAATTTTCGAGAATTATACAGATTTCTCATTAATTCTCAGAAATTCGAGAGATTTTTCAATAATTTCGAGATCATTTCAGTCCAAATTGGTTCATACGACTCACGCGATGATTACATACATTTTTCTTTCATGCTACAAATTTTCGATTGCTCTTAATACATTTCTAAATTTTATCAAGTTTCCGAGAGATTTTCTAATAATTTCCACAATTTCTCAATAGTTTTTGAGATTTCCACAAATTTCCTAATTGTTATGCACATACATTTTCAATTCCCCTACATTCTCAATAATTCTTAAAATATATTCTTAGTCATTTCTAAGAAGTTTGAAGATTTCGAGAAAATATCGAGTAATTTTCATGATTTGGCAATATTTTTCGTTACTAAGATTTCTAGAAATTTCTCTATAATTTCTGAAAGTTTTCATGATTTTTCGAGATTTCAACAGATTCCTCAATAATTATCGAGATTTCTAGAGATTTTTCAATAACTCCCAAGATTTCTTAATAATTTTCTAAATTTTTACAGATTTAACATTAATTCTCACAGATTTTTTAATAATTTCGAGATCATTTACATCCAAATTGATTCATACGATTCACACGATGATTACATACATTTTTTTACATGCTACAAATTTTCGATTGTTCTTAAAACATTTCTAAATTTTATCAAGTTTCCGACTTTACTCTTAGCTCTCTGGTTTCGTATTTTACTACAGATCTTCTTTGTAAACAAAATTTATACAAGCAACAAAATTTTGTAATTGGTTTTGCGAACATTTCTAAATTTTATCCAGTGTCCGACTTTAGTCTTAGCTTTTTGGTTTTGTATTTTACTACAGATCTTCTTTGTTGTTGCTTGTATAAATTTTGTAATTGGTTTTGAGATTTGCAAAACTCATTCTGTGACTTTATTTTTCATTCTACAAAATACTTGATAATTCTTAAAATATCAGCTTATTGGTTTCAGCCTGTTTTCGAGCTCGTTTTGATACTTTTATTGATTAGAGCGTCGATATCGATCTACAAAAATCTGGTGAGCATATTTATTGTTTCAAGCCTTGTATTTATTTTAGCCTTTATTTAGTAATTTTAAGCCTGGAATTGCTACATCAGATAATTATTGCTGGTTTTATTAAGTAATTATGGATATATTTAATTGCATATAAACTGCTACTAATTTTTCATTGCTTTTAAATATTTATTGATACGCTATATTAATATGCTGCATATATTAAACGATAGATATATAATTGCGTTTTAAATTACTAGAGCCTGTTGACGGCTCTCATATATAATAATTAATAAATAAATTCATAATTAATTTTCGATGTTTACCCGCTAAAATCAATTGCCCCGATGACCTATATACGTGTTCAAACTTTAAATATATGATTAGATTATGTGATATATTCAATTTTGGGGGATAGATATGATAACTATTGTGTGGTTTATGGTTAGGTATCAATCATAGCTCTTACAAAAATTGCTGGGTTAATAGAGATGGACGATGCCAGAACTAATTAATTTTGTGCGTAATGACAAAAATTTGTGCGTGCATAAATTAATTGCGAAAGCGTTTGCACGATTTGCAATGCATTTAATGTTTGAAGTTCGTTCCAATAAAATTTGGTAACAACGAAGCGATAAATAAAATGGGCCAGTGTTACCAATAAATCCTCTCTCCTTTATTGTAATATTTCTTTTTATTCCCCACTAGATACTACATAAGTGTCCAATGGTTTCAATGTCTCCACTTTTATTTCTTTATTGACGTTCCGCCTTTTGAGAGCTTCCCATTGATTTTTTCAGCGCGCCAGTGTAAACATTCCACGCACCCTCTCCCCCACCCAGCCGTCCACCCCCTCGCAATTTTTGCACTACTCCGTCGTCTGCGGGCCTATACAAATAAATTAATTGCAACTAAATGTAATCCCGGATAAGTCTTCATAATGAATCTATGCGAGGAAGCTATCGGTGCCTCAGCTTACAGTTGCGTCCGGGAATTAACGTTTTTTTTTCCTTTTCTGATAACAATTATCCGGATTTATGGAACACATCTTTCAAACGGAATTAACGCAAGCCGTGCTATAAAAGAGCGATTTGTCTGAGTCTTACTGCGGAGAGGCAGAAAGGCTATCTTCTATCGCATCAAAGTTACTGGCAACCATCAGTCAGGCTGGCAATTACATACCTACTTCGTATTTCTAGCGGCTACTAAACTCGCCTCGCAGATTTCATACGAGCATTGTTGGCGTCCCGACGCCTTTTGAGTAGCCCTCGGACGCCGGGCAGACAAGATTAACAAAGGGATCAATTGTTTATATGCAGCAGGATGATGACGGTGAGTGGCCATGCGCTGGCTATTCAGATGGGGGGAAGCGACTTGAGTGGCCGCGGATGATGAATCGGGCAGATGCTATCGATCCCACGCATTTCCCAGTAATTCCCTTTTTTGTGATTTAATCAACTTGCACTGATAACTCAGCATTCAATCCAAGAGGGGGTGGAAAACAATCAAACTATAGTACAGTGCTAATTCTTCACCTAAATGTAATCCCGGATAACACTTCATAATGAATAGGACAACCAAAATTCCAAATGCCATGACAAAAATTCTGTGAAATTTGTAGAATTTCATTAAAAATCTGATTTTTGAATGAAAAAAATTGTAAATCCGCTCGGGATTTGACTTGAGAAAAGTTGGAGTGGTCCAGCACCCCTACTATATATCTACTTAGAACATTTTTAATGAAATATAGTATTAGAATGCAAAATTTTGGAACATAACAAATATTTAGAATTGCAGAATGTAAAAAAATACATTATTATTTGATGTTGTGCATACTAAAGTGTATGTAATTCTTATTGTTTCTTTTAATTACTATTCTGTCACTGCCATTGGGGTATTCAGCGTTTAATTCAAACAGCAATAAAATGCGAGCTTTGAGTTGTGCGTTATAAACTATACCGATTGGCCAGATGCACAATGATAAGAGAAGTGATTCATCAGAAAGATTAAATTATCGATCGTTGGTTCGCTTGCTGTTTATGTTCTATTTGTAACTTTGAACTGTGTGATTGGAACTAAAAAATGACACCAAATACATGGGAGGTATACATGTTTGAAATATGTAACCAGTCGATCAGTTAAAGTTGAACGAGAACTTCCATTAATTTTTTTATATGTCACTATTTAATTTATCAAGTCAATTTGAGTTGTGTGATGAGGAATGAGGATGAGGATAAGGAAACGCGATTAATTTAGAATGAAGCTGTATTGGGTGTATAAATGGTGTTATAAAGAGGCAAAAGTGTAATCTTTTTCAGAAAAGTAAATCTGGAAAAGGGGATTTTTTCGTTATTGTGGGGTTGTGTTTTTGTTAGCGTGACATCGTAATTTATAAGAGTAACCTGGCAAATCTTCAAACAAGGCAATTTTCCTTAATGGTGTATAATTTAGGCATGAAAAGATGAGATAAAAGGTAGCGTGGCGATATATTCCGCAAGGATAATGCGATGATTCCGAGGATAATCTTTGGTCCTCATCTAAAGCCGCAGTGTCCGCGCTGTAGGCGAGCGTCCGTGGTTCGAAACGAGTTATTAGCGAGCACCGCAGCCCCGAAGGTAAAGTCTACAGAGCCCTCGAAAGTTAGGGGTTATGGCCGTCGGGTGGGCGTCGGTCCCAAAGGCTCGTGCTGGAGTAAATCGCACGGCGTCTATGGCTATTGAGAGCACTTTGGAATCACCGTTACACTATCATAACGTTTACTGTAATGGGAACCAATCGCTCGCTTTTGTTATAGTTTATAGGCGAATTTGCCCAAAGAGTAAACGGAAGGATAACTAATAACCAACAACTCGACATCGTCCTGTTGAGGTGGAGGACATAAATTTAAATTATTTCTAAGGATAATTTATGTCAACTTTAAACACACGTGCTTTCACTTTGATGCATGCTTGCCATCCACACCACCCATATACCTTACATATGAAAAATGCTTAAGGTCAACGGTAAGTGATCAGTCTCGTTGGAGAACCCCAACAAACGAGCGCATCAATCCCAGCACTCACCGAGGTCTTCCGGGGAACAGTGTTTTAAACATTCACAGCCGGAAGTCCGTTTCCGTCGAGATATGCATATTTGCGGTGTTCGAATAAATCGAACGTCCTCCGGCAATCGGGCATCGGACGAGTGCGCGGGTGCACTCTTGCAGCCCAGTGCCTCTGCTAATGCAGAAATGCCATCAATCTTTCATTGAGAGAAGTTAGCCACTGGTCTACTCCTATAAAAGCTTTTCATTTTGATTGATTGCTCCCTATAAAAATGAATACGTTACAAAAACGTATCTCCACTCGGAGCATCATTCATAAGCTTGCATCTGCCCTGAAACATTATTGCCCGATATGAATCACACACTGGGCGCCGCTTCAAATCGGTTATCGCGATTTTAAGGCAAACACGTAAAGTTGACGTCGATTGCTCCACTTTATCCACAACCTCTTCTTATCGGGACTAACCTCCTTGGTAACAATGATATCACAGCTACGGCGAAGCTGTTAATACAATCCTCACGGTATACAACTCACATATACAAGTGATGCTCCTTCTCAAAGGTATTTCATCCCTCAGCATGCAGAAAGTATTCAACTTTAAAAAATACATTCATGTTTGCATAGTTCTACATCTGTACGAACGACCGCTCAATGTATGCGTAGCCATTCATTTGAGACTTAATGATATATCGGATACGTACAACTGCAAACGTACGAACCTCCCTACATTTTTTAGCTCAATCAAAGGCAGACTGGGGAATACATTACCATGGAATATCCGAGTAGTGAGGCTATGACAGTTCTGCGTTGATTTTGCATCATCGACACAACCTTACTATTTAAAGCTGTTTAAAACAGGATATCGCGTGGGGCTGAAAGGCGGAGGGGCGGAGGGGTGGAGGGGCACAAAAGGATATCGTGAGGGACGGAGGGGCACAAGAGGATATCGTGAGGGGCGGAGGGACACAAGAGTATATCGTGAGGGGCGGAGGGGCACAGGAGGATATGGTGAGGGGTGGAGGGGCCCAAGAGGATATCGAGAGGGGCTGAGGTGCGGAGGGACACAAGAGAATATCGTGAGGGGCGGAGGGGCACAAGAGGATATGGGGAGGGCGGAGGGGCGGAGGGGCACAAGAGGATATCTTTAGAGGCGGAGGGGCACAAGAGGATATCGTGAGGGGTGGAGGGGCGGAGGGGCACAAGAGGATATCGTGAGGGGCGTGGGGCGGAGTGGCACAAGAGGATATCGTGAGAGGCGGAGGGGCACAAGAGGATATGGTGAGGGCGGAGGGGCGGAGGGGCACAAGAGGATATCTTTAGAGGCGGAGGGGCACAAGAGGATATCGTGAGGGGTGGAGGGGCACAAGAGGATATCGTGAGGGGTGGAGGGGCGGAGGGGCACAAGAGGATATCGTGAGGGGCGTGGGGCGGAGTGGCACAAGAGGATATCGTGAGAGGCTGAGCGTCCCGCGCAGATGTTAAGCAGCCCAACATACACGCAACGGCTCGCTCGACCGGAAGTAAGTAGCAAAAAATCGGCCCATGTATTTCTTATGGGGAAAATGCCGCAGAAGTGGCATAGCCCCACTACTTACCCGTATCCAGAATAAGTCTTAGTTACAAAAACGTTGAAAACATCTCATGCTCAGGAGCTAGGAGAACAATACATTATTTTTCTACCCAATCTATCATCTGTACATATTGTGAAAAAGAATAACACAGACAAGAGCACACTCAGCGTGCGTTTGAAAGTGCGCGGTGATGCGCGTACGTAGTTACAGTTACAGTAAATTAAATAAAACAACTTTGTTATTTCCACTCACACTTTTATTGCTGAAAAATATTTAGTGACTATAGTTTTGACTAACGTCTAGTCATTATCAAACTAAGTATAATTAAAATAATCTGTTGGAGCTTGTGAAATACTAACACTTTAAGAAAAATATCAAATTATCACAACGATACTTAGTTCAATGTTACAAACGTCAATGGACATTGTACAAATTTGTACAATTATAATATTTGTACAGTACAATTTTTTCATTCTCCAAAATTCTCGATAATTCTTAAAATATCTACTTAGTCATTTCTAAGCAGTTTCAAGATTTCGGGAAAATATCTAGCCATTTTCATGATTTGTCAATATTTTTCGTTTAGATTTCTAGAAATTTCTCTATAATTTCCAAAAAAATGTATGGTTGTTCGAGATTTCAACAGATTTTTCAATAATTATCGAGATTTCCAGAGATTTTTCAATAGATTTCTGAATAATTTTGAGATTTATACAGATTTCTCATTAATTCTCAGAATTTTTAGAGATATTTTAATAATTTCGAGATCATTTAAATCAAAATTTGTTTACACGATTCACACGATGATTAGGAACATACATTGTCTTCATTCTATAAATTTTTCGATGATTCTTAAAATATCTAAGCATTTCAAAATGTTATCAAGTTTCCGAGAAATTTTGTAATCATTTCTATGATTTCTCAATAGTTGCGCTTTTTGTGATTATCAAATTTAAGGTAATTTTAGTATACTGCAATAAACATTTTTATTGCATACTTTTTATTAGATCTGTTTTAGATATATAGATGCACTAATGAAGTGCACTCACTGTAGATGCATTAGATGTACTAATGAAGTAGAGCCTTAATCCAATAACTATAAGTAGAGTAAGTGTGTTGGTTCGAGGCCAAATTTTCCCCAATACTCATAAGCAATTGAAATCACTAGTATTTTCAAATTAGTGAGCATTATACGATTCAAAAGTACAAGAAAATTTTAGTTTGCATACGTTTTGTTCCATTTATTTTTGTTTTGCAGCTTTTTGTACAACTTTAAGGTAATTTTAATATATTGCAATAAACATTTTTAGTGCATACTTTTTATTAGATTTGTTTTGGATATGTAGATGCACTAATGAAGTGCACTATTGCACGGTAAATGCATTAGATGCACTAATGAAGTAGAGCTTTAATCCAATAACTTATAAGTAGAGTAGGTGTGTTGGTTCGAGGCCAAATTTTCCTTCATACTCATATGGAATTGAAATCACTATAGTGTTGAATTTGTGAGCATTATACGATTCATAAGTAGAAGGAAATTTTAATTTGCATACGTTTTGTTCCTTTTTTTTGTTTTTGCAGATTTTTGTACAAATTTAAGGTAATTTTAATATACTGCAATAAAAAAATGTATTGCATACTTTTTATTAGATTTGTTTTGGATATGTAGATGCACTAATGAAGTGCACTAATGCACTGTAGATGCATTAGATGCACTAATGAAGTAGAGCCTTAATCCAATAACTATAAGTAGAGTGAGTGTGTTGGTTCGAGGCCAAATTTTCCCTAATACTCACAAGGAATTGAAATCACTATTATTTTCAAATAATGATCATTCTACAATTCCTTAGAGCCCTAATCCAATAACTATAAGTAGAGTGAGTGTGTTGGTTCGAGGCCAAATTTGAACTGCTGAGAAATTTGACTTTAACTGAGAACTGCTTATAATTACCCTTATGTTACTAATGAAGAAGAGCCTTAATCCAATAACTATAAGTAGAGTGAGTGTGTTGGTTCGAGGCCAAATATTCCGTAATACTCATATGGAATTGAAATCATTATTATTTTCAAATAGTGAGCGTTTTACAATTCGTAACTGGGAACTGCTTATAATTACCCTTATGACACTAATGAAGAAGAGCCTTAATCCTATAACTATAAGTAGAGTGAGTGTGTTGGTTCGAGGCCAAATTTTCCCTAATACTCACATGGAATTGAAATCACTATTATTTTTAAATAGTGAGCATTCAACAATTCCTTAGAGCCTTAATCCAATAACTATAAGTAGAGTGAGTGTGTTGGTTCCAGGCCAAATTTTCCTTAATACTCACATGGAATTGAAATCACTATTGTTTTTAAATAGTGAGCATTCTACAATTCGTAACTGAGAACTGCTTATAAGTACCTTTATGACACTAATGAAGAAGAGCCTTAATTCTATAACTATAAGTAGAGTGAGTGTGTTGGTTCGAGGCCAAGTTTTCCCTAATACTCATATGGAATTGAAATCATTATTATTTTCAAATAGTGAGCGTTTTACAATTCGTAACTGGGAACTGCTTATAATTACCCTTATGACACTAATGAAGAAGAGCCTTAATCCTATAACTATAAGTAGAGTGAGTGTGTTGGTTCGAGGCCAAATTTTCCCTAATACTCTCATGGAATTGAAATCACTATTATTTTTAAATAGTGAGCATTCAACAATTCCTTAGAGCCTTAATCCAATAACTATAAGTAGAGTGAGTGTGTTGGTTCCAGGCCAAATTTTCCTTGATACTCACATGGAATTGAAATCACTATTGTTTTTAAATAGTGAGCATTCTACAATTCGTAACTGAGAACTGCTTATAAGTACCTTTATGACACTAATGAAGAAGAGCCTTAATTCTATAACTATAAGTAGAGTGAGTGTGTTGGTTCGAGGCCAAGTTTTCCCTAATACTCATATGGAATTGAAATGATTATTATTTTCAAATAGTGAGCGTTTTACAATTCGTAACTGGGAACTGCTTATAATTACCCTTATGACACTAATGAAGAAGAGCCTTAATCCTATAACTATAAGTAGAGTGAGTGTGTTGGTTCGAGGCCAAATTTTCCCTAATACTCACATGGAATTGAAATCACTATTATTTTTAAATAGTGAGCATTCAACAATTCCTTAGAGCCTTAATCCAATAACTATAAGTAGAGTGAGTGTGTTGGTTCCAGGCCAAATTTTCCTTAATACTCACATGGAATTGAAATCACTATTGTTTTTAAATAGTGAGCATTCTACAATTCGTAACTGAGAACTGCTTATAAGTACCTTTATGACACTAATGAAGAAGAGCCTTAATTCTATAACTATAAGCAGAGTGAGTGTGTTGGTTCGAGGCCAAGTTTTCCCTAATACTCATATGGAATTGAAATCATTATTATTTTCAAATAGTGAGCGTTTTACAATTCGTAACTGGGAACTGCTTATAATTACCCTTATGACACTAATGAAGAAGAGCCTTAATCCTATAACTATAAGTAGAGTGAGTGTGCTGGTTCGAGGCCAAATTTTCCCTAATACTCATATGGAATTGAAATCATTATTATTTTCAAATAGTGAGCGTTTTACAATTCGTAACTGGGAACTGCTTATAATTACCCTTATGACACTAATGAAGAAGAGCCTTAATCCTATAACTATAAGTAGAGTGAGTGTGTTGGTTCGAGGCCAAGTTTTCCCTAATACTCATATGGAATTGAAATCATTATTATTTTCAAATAGTGAGCGTTTTACAATTCGTAACTGGGAACTGCTTATAATTACCCTTATGACACTAATGAAGAAGAGCCTTAATCCTATAACTATAAGTAGAGTGAGTGCGTTGGTTCGAGGCCAAATTTTCCCTAATACTCACATGGAATTGAAATCACTATTATTTTTAAATAGTGAGCATTCAACAATTCCTTAGAGCCTTAATCCAATAACTATAAGTAGAGTGAGTGTGTTGGTTCCAGGCCAAATTTTCCTTAATACTCACATGGAATTGAAATCACTATTGTTTTTAAATAGTGAGCATTCTACAATTCGTAACTGAGAACTGCTTATAAGTACCTTTATGACACTAATGAAGAAGAGCCTTAATTCTATAACTATAAGTAGAGTGAGTGTGTTGGTTCGAGGCCAAGTTTTCCCTAATACTCATATGGAATTGAAATGATTATTATTTTCAAATAGTGAGGGTTTTACGATTCGTAACTGAGAACTGCTTATAGTTACGCTTATGTCATTACAAAGTTCTGATCAATGTGTATACTGTGTAGGTATGTATTCATATTCTAAAGTATTATGAATGAAAATAAAAGGTACTCCAGGGTCAAATACTATGCGTCTAACACTTGCGATTTCCCTTTTTCGACATAAATCTTGATTAATCCCCATTCAATTTCAATATGCTTTCCTGTTGGCTTACGGTATCGAACGGTCGATTTCATCCATACACTCATCATATAATCTGCGAAAGTAAATCAGCAATGGAAAGCGGATTTGAGACGGGGATTGGCGGCCGTCCTTGTCGCACGGGGGAAGCGTGCGGTCCTGGATGGAGCCGGAAGTCGTGCGTACTTCCGGTTCGGGTGCCCGCGCGTCCGCTCTTTATTTTCAAACTTGATTCGGTTTGGAGTTAACGCACCGTGAGGCTGATTTATGCGCCGCCCCCGCTGTCAATTAGGGCCATTTTTCGGGGGCGGTAATTGCCGGTGGAAATTTTAATTAGTCGTCTCACTTCCGCGTGAAATTCGTTTGCCATACGTGACCGGCCGGTATTAGTATCCCAGTGTCTGAGGGTGTATTAATTGAGGTATGGGACCGCTTTGCCGATGACCCTTTAGCCGTTGGCCTGTTCAACATTGGTCCTTTTGCCGTTGGGCATTTTTGAATAAATTACATTAGGTAGGTTTAATACAATTAAATATAGATTGTTTGTTATTATAATTATTGTATAATAGATTTTTAGGTCGTTATTAAGTTAGAATCTAAATGATGAGCGTTGAGATTATTAAAGCTATTGTGGAATTATTTTGTTTATATTTGCCATGTACTCAAATTGCGATTGTCAACAGTTCATTATGGCATCAAACAAGAGCCTGCATAAATCGGCTGACAAATCACTGTGAAAGAGGAGGGCGAAGGTCCACAGTAGAATCCATCAGAACGGTGATTATTGGATAAATATTTATATTGGCATTATAATGAGGCGCTAAGCAGGCGGCGGTTTTTGTCGGCTTGCAAAGATATCTGCGTGCATTGGAAATCCTGCCTGAGCCGCAAATAAAGGAGTCCCGTGGGAGGGCGAATCGCAAAAAATATAAATGACTCGAAATGAAAAATCGTAACGATTTTTTCTCGCCCAGCGAAGGACCATAACTCATATTTTCGTGGAGTGCTAGTTTATCTCGGATCAGATTTGAAGGATGGATCGGCCCATTGCGATGAACCCTCTTAAATACTAAGAGTGTTAAGACCCTCTATTATTACCTAACGAACATTATAAATGACACCCTCCCGTTCTCATCAAACATTTATAAACCGCGCCTGGAGAATGCCCCTGCTACTATTTATTACCTTTATTCAAATTCATCACCAGGTCATATTATCAGATCCGTGCAAATACACAAACCAAATATTAATGGAAGCTTGGCGTTTATATAAATTACCTATCATTATTTTTCACAACATTCAATAGCCACATAAATACCGATATAATATATAGATTTAAATATCATCATACAATCCACAACAAATATTAATTAACATTCAGTGAAAAACACCAAAACTCGTATCAATTATTACACACAATCGACACTTCAATCACAACCACATAAGTACCTAATTACCATATATTATATAAATTCACGGTACACCTAAGCATTAAGCAGCGCGTAATTGATTAAACAATTAACTCTTTGGCCAACGGCTTCAGCCTCGCAATTACGGAATAGGAATTTCGTGTCCGGAACAAATGCACGGCGTAAGCCAATAAATAAGCCACTAGGTGTGGACATACCTGAACGGAATTAATTACCCATACGAGCACGTTATTAACCGAATTTTTACGGATCGTTTAGCCTCTCGTGGACTTTGAAACGTGTTTATTTTTACTCCGTCCTCCCATTCATCACCATCAGCGATAGTACTGGAACTATCAATCTTAACCCAGATATAGTTTAAAGAAATTAATTAGACCCGCAGCATTATCGCCCCTCGGCAATCGACTTTATTAAAATGTATTAGTAACAGATTAAGTCAATTTAACCATTCATTACTTTTAATCTCACATAACATTAATTTAGTCCAAAAATTTAGTTTCGACAATTTCATAAAACTAGAGAATATATATCAAGTAGACTAGTTCCATAATATACATTAATATACATAGATATTATATGAACAGTTTTTTTAAGAAACGAACTTAATTCAATTTTTTCTTCTTATGGTGCCATCTCCTAACGGAGGTTAGCAATCATCATAGCGATCCTAATTTTTGAAAAAAAAAATTTCAATTTTTCAATTTTTTAAATTTAATTAATTAAATTTTTAACAATATTCTAATTAAAATTAATTTTATTAATGTTTGGTCCTTTAGTATCGCAATATAAAGTACCTTAAACTATGACTTATGTGACACTATCTCTGTGATCAATAAATATATTATTATTATTCATTATGTCAGTTGTC
Organism: Othius punctulatus; assembly: GCA_951805005.1. Lineage (NCBI taxonomy): Eukaryota > Metazoa > Arthropoda > Insecta > Coleoptera > Staphylinidae > Othius > Othius punctulatus. The sequence goes on along the minus strand of OX638147.1, from coordinate 36,643,592 downwards.
GGTAGTAGTCCTCTCAACTGCAAAATCGCAAAATATTTCCTTCTAATACTGCCACATATATATTTAATGTGCTCATTCCAGTTCAGATCTTTGTCCAGATAAATACCCAAAAATTTCACTTTTGTTAGAATGATGTATCACATCATATATCATTGTAGTTTCATGTATCATTGTAATACCATCGTGTATCATTGTATGTATATTATATTATATGTATTAAGTATGTTGTAAATGTGTATATGGAATAGATGTTCATACTACTACTGATTAAGTACGTTTAAAGCTACAAATGCATACATTGATTTAAATCATCGCAAACGTTTCTGGAAATTGCAGTAACTGATGGTCTAAACTATTTGACACTTCGAAAATAATAATGATTATGACTTGCAATCTCAAAATTTTGATTGTCACTGATTTGATCGTACACATTAGCTTGAACATGTATTTCAATATTACTTCGGTAAAATGATATTTTACAATACAATACAATATATTGTACAATTATATTGTTCAGTTGCAATTGCAAAAATTGACAAATTTGGATGTTTCCAATGAAAATTTGACAGCTTTTGATAGTTGAAATTGAAAAATTCATAGATTTGGATAGTTTCAATTGCAAAAATTGACAAATTTTGATGTTTCCAATGAAAATACGGCAGTTGACAGTTGCAATTGAAATTTCACAAACAATGACAGTTGCAATTGTAAATATGGTCAAATTTTATGTTTGAAATTGAAAATTTGATAGATTAGACGCTTTTAATAGAAAACTTAATAAAAGCTGGCCACCACAGTTGAAAATATGACAGCTTTTGATAGTTGAAATTGAAAAATTCATAGATTTGGATAGTTTCAATTGCAAAAATTGACAAATTTTGATGTTTTCACAGAAAATTTGACAGCCTCTGATAGTTGTAACTGAAAATTTGACGGCTTTAGGAGTTGTAAATGAAAATTTGATAGATTTAGATAGTTATCATTAAAAGTTGTTCAATTTTGACAGTCTCAATTTCAAAAATTGAGAAATTTGGATGTTTCTAATGAAAATTTCACGGCCATCGATAGTTGTCATTGAAAATTTGATAGATTTAGACAGTTATCATTAAAAGTTGTTGGATTTTGACAGTCTCAGTTGCAAAAATTGACAAATTTGGATGTTTTCATTGAAAATTTGAAGGCTTTTGATAGTTGAAATTGAAAATGTGATAGATTTGGACAATTTCAATTGCAAAAATTGACAAATTGTGATGTTTCCTATGAAAATTTCACGACTTTCGATAGTTGTCATTGAAAATTTGATAGATTTACATAGTTATCATTAAAGGTTGTTAGATTTTGACAGTTTCAATTGCAAAAATTGACAAATTTAGATGTTTTCACTGAAAATTTGACGGTTTTTGATAGTTGTAATTGAAAAGATCGATTTAGATAGTTATCATTAAAAGTTGTCGGATTTTGACAGTTTCAATTGCAATAATTGACAAATTTGCATGTTTCCAATGAAAATTTGACGGCTTTTGATAGTTGTCATTGAAAATTTGATAGATTTAGATAGTTATCATTAAAAGTTGTTGGATTTTGACAGTTGCAAAAGAAATTTTACAAAATATGACAGTTGTGATGCAAAAATGGACAATTTTGGGTGTTTGAAATTGAAAATTTGATAGATTAAACGCGTTTAATACAAAACTTGATAAAATTTGACCATTGCAATTAAAAATATGACAGCTTTTTAGTGTTGAAATTGAAAATTTCATAGATTTGGACAGTTTCAATTGCAAAAATTGACAAATTTGGATGTTTTCAATGAAAATTTATCGATTTTCGATAGATGTCATTGAAAATTTGATAGATTTAGATAGTTATCATTAAAAGTTATTGGATTTTGACAGTTTCAATTGCAAAAATTGACAAATTTGGATATTTTCAGTGAAAATTTGACGGCATTTGATAGTTGTAATTGAAAATATGACGGCTTTAGGTAGTTGTAAATGAAAATTTTGTAGATTTGGATAGTTATCATTAAAAGTTGTTGGATTTTGATAGTTTCAATTGCAAAAATTGACAAATTCAGATGCTTCCAATGAAAACTTGACGGCTTTTGATAGTTGTCATTGAAAATTTGATAGATTTAGATAGTTATCGTTAAAAGTTGTTGGATTTTGACAGTTTCAATTGCAAAAATTGACAAATTTTGATGTTTTCACTGAAAATTTTACGGCTTTAGTTAGTTGTAATTGAAAATTTCATAGATTTACATAGTTATCATTAAAAGTGTTGGATTTTGACAGTTTCAATTGTAAAAATTGACAAATTTGTATGATTCCACTAAAAATTTGACGGCTTTTGATAGTTGTAATTGAAAATTTGATAGATTTAGATAGTTATCATTAAAAGTTTTTAGATTTTGACAGTTTCAATTGCAAAAATTGACGAATTTTGATGTTTTTACTGAAAATTTGACGGCTTTTGATAGTTGTAATTGAAAATATTACGGCTTTAGGTAGTTGTAAATGAAAATTTGATAGATTTAGATGGTTATCATTAAAAGTTGTTGGATTTTGACAATTTCAATTACAAAAATTGACAAATTTGGATGTTTTCACTGAAAATTGGACGGCTTTTGATAGTTTTCATTGAAAATTTTATAGATTTAGATAGTTATCATTAAAAGTTGTTGGATTTCGACAATTTCAATTGCAAAAATTGACAAATTTGGATGTTCACACTGAAAATTTGACGCCTTTTGATAACTGTAATTGAAAATATGACTGATTTAGGTAGTTTTAAATGAAAATTTGATAGATTGAGATAGTTATCATTAAAAGTTGTTGGATTTTGACAGTTTGAATTGCAAAAATTAACAAATTTGCATGTTTTCACTGAAGATTTGACGGCTTTTGATAGTTGCAATTGAAAATATGACGTCTTCAGGAGTTGTATATGAAAATTTGATAGATTTAAATAGTTATCATTAAAAGATATTGGATTTTGACAGTTTCAATTACAAAACATGACAAATTTGGATGTTTCCAATGAAAATTTGATGGCATTTGATAGTCGTCATTGAAAATTTGATAGATTTAGATATTTATCATTAAAAGTTGTTGGATTTTGACAGTTTTAATCGCAAAAATTGACAAATTTGGATGTTTCCAATAAAAATTTGACGTATTTTGATAGTTGTTATTGAAAATTTGATAGATTTAGATAGATATCATTAATAGTTGTTGGATTTTGACAGTTGCAATTGAAATTTCACAAATAATGACAGCTGCAATGCAAAAATGGACAATTTTGGATGTTTGAAATTGAAAATTTGATAGATTAGACGCAATTAATAGAAAATTTTATAAAACCGGACCGTTACAGTTGAAAATTCAACCGCTTTTGATAGTTGTAATTGAAAATTAGATAGATTTGGACAGTTGCAATTGCAATAAGTACCAACATTAGTAGTTACCAATGAAAATTTTACTGCCTTTGATAGTTGTAATTGAACATTTGATAGATTTATATAGTTGCCATTGAAAGTTGACAAATTTTGACAGTTGCAATTGAAATTTCACAGATTATGACAGTTGTAAATTGCAAAAATGGACAAATTTAGTTCAGATTGAAAATTTGTTAGATTAGATGCTTTTAATAGAAAACTTAATAAAACCGGACCAATACATCCGTTTTGTATTGAAAATTTCAACAGATGAATTTTGTATATTTTGGTTCGTTATCATACAACCGATTCAAGGCCTTGCAATTTCTAATCTTGCTAATACTTTTGATATTTTGATTGAAATCCTGGAATTTTTAATTATTGTGTTAGCATATTCTAAAAATGTGTGAACCTCCATTCGCTAGTCTTATGCTCGGCGTGGTAGTTAAGTAAAAAATCAAAACCTGTGGCAATGTGCTTTAAGTCGCTTATTTAACATCAGAAGTGGGATAGTTATCCTGAATTCCGTTTTTTTGCTGCGTCGCCCGTTTGTTACGATGCAATCGATTCAAGACTTTGCAATTTCTAATCTTGCTAATACTTTTGATATTTTGAATGAAATCCTGGAATTTTTCATTCTGTTAGCATATTCTAAAAATGTTTAAACCTCCATTAAACTTCTTGGGAATTTCGTTTATTTAAAAAGCGTAGCAAAGAAGTTGCTTTGGGATTCTTGCTATAGGAAAATAGCTATTTCTAACGTATCGAATAATTGTGTCTATGCCAAATCGCGATCTTAAACGTCCCTCGTACAGAATTGCAATTTTCTGTGTGGATCTGCTACAGCTTAGGATACAGTACTTTATTTTTAACCTGTTGAAGCTAGCTATATTTAACGTATTAAATAATTGTCTTTGCCAAATCGCCATCGCCCCTCGTACATAATGGCAATTTTCTGTGTGGATCTGCCATAGCTTAGAATTTTCTTCTTGCAGTCCTTCTCGATCTGCTGGATCTGCTACAGCTTAGGATACAGTACTTTATTTTTAACTTGTTGAAGCTAGCTGTGTTTAACGTATTAAATAATTGTCTTTGCCAAATCGCGATCGCCCCTCGTACATAATGGCAATTTTCTGTGTGAATCTGCCACAGCTTAGAATTTTCTTCTTGCAGTCCTTCTCGATCTGCTGGATCTGCTACAGCTTAGGATACAGTACTTTATTTTTAACCTGTTGAAGCTAGCTATATTTAACGTATTAAATAATTGTCTTTGCCAAATCGCGATCGCCCCTCGTACATAGTGGCAATTTTCTGTGTGAATCTGCCACAGCTTAGAATTTTCTTCTTGCAGTCCTTCTCCTACCGGAGGTTGGACACCATCATAACAATTCTTATCTTATTCACCGCTGCTGTAAATAGCTCCGTGCTCCCCTCACGAAGGTTCTTCAGCCAGGAGACTCTGCGCCTACCAATACTTCTTCTTCCTTTAATTTTCTCCTGCATAATAAGTCTCAGAAAACTATATTTGGGGCCTCCCATGACGTGGCCTAGATACTGCAGTTTTCTTTTCTTAATGGTCAGTACAACTTCACATTATTTTCTTACTTTTTCTAGTACCTGTTGGTACTAGAAATTTTCTAGTACCTGTTGGTATCATGAAGTTGGCGACTTCATCATTCCAGGATATTCGAAACATTCTGCGATTACACCACATCTCGTACGCTTCCAACTTTTTTACTTCAGGTTTCTTTAGAGTCCAGGCTTCAAGTCCGTATAGGAGTATAGCTCCGTATAGTTTAGAATACAGTACTTTATTTTGAACCTGCTGCAAAAGTGTGATCATTTTTTAGGCGGAAATTATTTTGAAATATTTTCAATGCAGTATTACAATATTGATGAGATGATAGATTTTTCTGTGTAGATATTAAATGGGTTGTTTATAAATAAATATATTTTATAAATAATAGGATGTTGGGAGTATTGGGTGTAAAATTGAATTTAAATTGGAATTGGGATGTTGTATTGCTTTATTATGTGATTAAGCCCATATTCTGGTGTAAAGTGAATTAAATTAATTGAAGTTGGAGATGTGTTATTTTCAATTAAGAGGGTCGTTATTGTTTTGGCGGTGGTAATTGCGATGTATAAAATGAAGGCGTGGGTGTTGTTTGGGAGATTTGAAGTGTGGAAGATCCGAAGCGAGATAAATGGTAAACTGGAAAATAAAATAAGATTTGGCGTGGTGTCTGAGAGAAAACGGCAATGTATTCGAAGGCAAGGGGTGGCGAGATTGGATCCGGTAAACGACGCACCTAACGGTCTAACGGATTCAAATCGCTGATGTAGCGTGTCGCCGATGATTGAGCGAATGTATAAGAAATGGCACGTCCTAAATATAATCTAGGATGCACGGGAGATGGTGCAATTGTTACAGGAGGACTGGCCGTAAGCAAGTATGATCACAGATGACAGCGCGTTGTTCGTCCAGAACGTGACCCGGGTTGCACCAAAGGCTGAGGAATGTCCCGGCTCCTGAAGAAAGCTGATATGTAATTGGGAGTAAGCCGCTAGGGGTTACTGCGCGAACGTGACTGATGAACTGCTCGATGAGTAGCAGCGTCGTGATGTATTGTATTTCAGACCATTTAGACCACCCGCCTGGACACTTAAGCCCTTTCATCCTAACCCCGAATAAGTCTTACAAAAGAATTCATTACACAGTCATAGAACTCGCCGTGCGCACGAATGCAGTTCGATAAACGCGGGCGTCGGTATTAATGAGGAATTGCGAATACTGAGAGGAGGCATAAGTGCACGTAGATCTCGCTCGCTGGATTAAGGGTTCGGGCAAATTTAATGAAAATAAATATGAGCAAATTTAATAACCCACGAGAGTGTGAGTTGTGTTCTTAAAAGTGCACGAATTCCATTCCAAAGCGGATTCCTGGAGGTACATAAGTATTTGGTCTGTACTTTATACAAGTGTACCACGCGACCTAATTAAGGGTGCACGGCAAGCCCTCACGTGCAACCCCCTCCATTAATTACATATTTCCAAAAGCTACCAGCCGAGTTGGGTTCAATTACATAATTCCACCAATACCAGGATATCAAATGGAACCTCATCACGTCCTTCTGACCTCACAGCTTTTGTCTCATTTCTCATTATTCTATTAGGCTGTATTACTCTCCCCAATGACGCATCACTCAGCTAGCAAATTACATGTCTTCTCACTGACCCCGCGTGCTCTCCCTCGGCCCTCCCTTACGTTGTTATATTATGCGTTCGCCCTGTTTAGTAGCTTGTTCCGTTTATTTTCCGTTCTGAGCCTGTACCCAACTTCTAATCTAACTATAGATCATTGTGTACAATACGTTTATGTTTATACCCCCCAAAATTGATTTGGATTATCCCTGTTCCACAGTTATTTATTTAACCTATCAAAATTATATGTATGACAACACTCTAACTGATTGTCTGCCACGCAAATCCACCCAATCCATCTCGGCTAACTCCACAAAGAAGTTTAACCTAATTAATCACATTAAACGACGCAACAACTACTATTTTTAACAACTGAAAATCGCATTACTCAATATTCATACCGAATTCCTCGATTCGGGGCTTATATTAATATTTTACCGGCAACGCTACGCTGCCACATTATAAATTCAGCGAAAACGCTAAGTAGCTAGACATGATTAATGACGGAAATGAAAACATCACATCGCATCGAATGCTGTAGGGAGTGCGTTTGAGAGCTTAAGTTCATTATACGCCAACGAACGCGATTTATAAGACCATTCCGTTGCTCCCAATTTTCAAACTTATTGCCGTCACAATTTCGCGTTTAAGGACACGTCTTAAATTGTAACATGTATACAGGAACGGACTTTGTCTCACCGTGATTTATTACTGCGATATTAAATATATACACTATACAGGGTGGTCACTTTTACGACGCCCAGCATTAGGATCTATTAAACGGAAATATACAGGGTGTCTGTTACGGCACCCCCTCTTAAGCGCCCCGACGGGGAGTTGAAGCGGGGTGGATCTTCACAAAGAATATTATTATCAGTCTTGTTTTTGTACCAGTCGGTCGAGTACCATTTTGAGTTGGCTGGACAAACTCTCAATAAATGCTGTTTGCTTAAGCAATAAAGTTTCATTTCCCACGTCTAACAGTGTCTCTATATTATGTGGACATGGCTTAACCACAGATTACTGCGATCAAAAAAAGATGATTTAACAAAACTTATCTATATACAAATGCGTTTTGTTTAGCCAGTATTCAGCTTCAAAGTTAATTTAAAAAAAAACAAAATTTGCTTATAAAAAGAGAACGTTTACATTGATTTTTATGTTGTTTGGTATGAAATCATCCAAATCAATGTAAACGCTCTCTTTTTATAAGCAAATTTTGTGAGCAACTTGATTTTTAGAGCAGTCCACTGCAGTTTGATTTTTGCAACAAATTTTTAAATTATCGATTTTTTGTGATAAATAATACCCAATAATAATACCCAATAATAACCCTGATTACCCATATGTTATACATAGTTGAAATTGTAACTTTCGCTGTTTTTAATGCTATTAAAATCCAATATTACAAACATAAAAAAATCAAAAGTTGACTATGAAAATTTGAGCATCTATTTGGCGCAGAAAATATTTGGTACTGTCATCAGAAATCTCATATCGAATAATGCAAGAGTGCCAAGTTTCATACAATTTCCATCAAAAGTAAAAAAGTTATAAAAGGAAAAGTGCACTTTTTCAGTTTTTCAGCGATATGTCATAAACTGTGCAAGATATCCCGGATTTCGTTTCAGTACATTGAAAGTCACAAAAACGAGAAACTTTGATCCCATTTGACCAACTCTGTATATATTTCCGTTTATTATCTAATGGTGGGCGTCGTAAAAGTGAGCACCCTGTATATGTCTACACCTCATATTATTATCCTTGTACAAAAGTAACTGAACGCCCGACGTCAAACACATAAAAGACTCCAGACGTGTTTTATTGTACCGTGGGTTATTACACTAATGGCTCCAATAACCGCAGAACTAATTAATTGATTGATGGACTATGACACTAATTAGGCTCTTAAAACTACAACGTGTTTGCGTAATGGATAAGGTAATGAATTAAAGTTGCCAATTAGCCGCAAAACTAAACCCAAACTAACCCATTATCCTTAATAATTTAGGCAGTTACACCAAAATATTTAAATCCTTGAATGCCGGAACCTTTCAGCATTTAAGAAGAAGCACCCTTCTTCACCCTTCACCAAAAATTGCATTTATTTCAGTTGAAGCAACAAAAACCAAACTGTGAAGAATCATTTTCTTAGAATAGAATATATTTTCATGCCCTTCGCTTAGAAATTGAGTTATTAAAACAGAACAACTTTCTTAACTATACATAATTGAGTCTTTCAATGGATACAATAGTTGAAGCAGTAAAACCAAACTCTGAAGAATTATTTGCTTCGAATAGAATATATTTTCATGCCCGTCGCTTAGAAATAGAGTTATTCAAAGAGAACAACTTTCTTAACTATACATAATTGAGTCATTCAATGGATACGAAATTTGTACTTCTCTATAAACTCTAAGTTGGGCCCAAATGAGTAAAATAATATAAACTGTTATTTTTCCACTCTTATAATTTTGGAAAAAAAATATCCTGAATAATTTAGGCAGTTACATCAACATATTTAAAACGTTAATTTTCCACTCTTATAAAAAAAAATCCTAATATACCTATAGAAACTTCAAAACTCAGAAAACATTGGTATAAATAAAGCACTTGGTTAAGTTTCACAAATTTTTAATAGAAAAACTGTACAATTGTTTCGGTCTCACGACCATTTTCAAGAGACGAATAAGGCTTAGTCTTATTTGTATCCATTGAAAGAACTAAGATGGACTATCGTTCATCATGATCTGAGCACAAGTCTTTAAACCCATTAAAAAATACAAATATTATTCATTTAGTATCCAAATCTTCAAAATCTGTGGAAAATCACTTAACTTCCATACTATAAGTCTCTATGGCATTTTCAATATAAAATTATTATTCATTTGGTGTCCAAAACTTCAAAATTTTGGACAATCACTTAACTTCCCTTTTAAAATATCTAAATTTCAATGAAAAATCACAAATGTTTAATTATTTCCTTGAAAATTTCAACTATTTTGTAAAAATATCATTGATAACTCTTAAAATTTCAATTATCTCAAATGTTCAGTTAATTCTTTCAAAATTTCAACAATTTGGGAAAATTCCAATGATAATTCTCAAAATTTCAATTATTTTATCAAAATTTGAATGATTACTTTACTTCAGTTAACCGATATCTAATTTCCAATTATAAATTCCAAATGTTCAGTTAATTCTTTCAAAAGTTCAACAATTTTGTAAAAATTTCATTGAGAATTCTCAAAATTTTAAGTATATAATGATATCTAAATTTCAATGATACATCTCAAATTTTCAGTTATTTCCTTCAAAATTTCAACTATTTTATCAAGATTTCATCGATAATTGTCAAAATTTTAATAATTTTGCCAAAATCTGAATGATCCCTTAACTTCACTATCTTCACTATAATGATATCTAAGTTTCAATGATAAATCTCAAATTTTCAGTTATTTTCTTCAAAATTTCAACTATTTTATCAAGATTTCATCGATAATAGTCAAAATTTCAATTAATTTGTCAAAATTTCAATGATTCCTTTGTAAGTTTCGTTGATAATTCTCATTTTTTTGTTATTTCCATTAAAAAAAAATTATTCGGTAAAATAATCAATTGTTCTGTTAAAATTTCAATAATTACTGTGTAAATTTCACTGATTTCATCAATATTTCATATATTCTGATAAAATGTTATAAACAATTATCTAAATTTCAAAGATAATTATCAATTATTAGTTGCTTCAATTTTTTTTGCAAAATTGCATTGATAATCCTCAAAGTTTTGATTATTTTGTTAAAATTTCAAAGATTGAAAATCATTTCCATAAAATTTTTCACTATTCAGTAACAATTTCAATTGTTATGTGAAAATTTCAATGATTGCTCTCAAATTTTCAGTTATTTCCTTCAAAATTTCAACAATTTGGTAACATTTCATTGATAATTTTCAAAATATCAGTTATTTTGGCAAAATTTCAATGGTTGCTTTGTAAGTTTTATTGATAATTCTCAAATTTTTGGTTATTTCCACAAAAAAAAAAGAATTATTCAGTAAAATTATGAAGTGTTCTGTTAAAATTTCGATAATTGCTATGTAAATTTCAATGATTTCATCAAAATTTCACATATTCTGTTAAAAAGTTATGAATTATTTTAATATTAATTGTTACAATTTTAGTTGTTTCCATTTTTGTCAAAATTTCATTGATGCTCCTCAAAGTTTTGATCATTTTGTTAAAATTTCAATGATTGCAAATCATTTCCATCAAAAGTTTAATTATTCAGTCACAATTATAATTATTATGTCAATATTTCAATGATTACTCTCAAATTTTCAGTTATTTCCTTCAAAATTTCAACTATTTTATCCAGATTTCATCGAAAATTGTCAAAATTTCAATTATTTTATCAAAATTTCAATGATTGCTTTGCAAATATCATGGACAATTTTCAAATTTTTGATTATTTCCATAAAAAAATAATCATTTAGTAAAATTAGGAATTGTTCTGTTAAATTTTCAATGATGCTGAGTAAATTTCATCAAATTTCACATGTTCTGTTAAAATGTTATGAACATGAGAACATATGAACACAAACTGTTATGTTATAAGTAAATTTTAATGAAAATTCTCAAATTTTCAGTTATTTCCAATTATTTAGTCGAATTTTCATTGATAACTCTCTAGTTTTGAATATTTTGTTAAAATATCAATGATTACAAATCGTTCCCATCCAAATTTTAACTATTCAGTAACAATGTCAATTGTTATATTAAAATTTCAATGATTACTCTCTAATTTTTGGTAATTTTCATCAAAATTTCACATATTCTGTCAAATTTCTATATCCATTATATAAAGTTCAATGAAAATTATCAAATTTTCAGTTATTTCAATTACGTTGTCATAATTTCATTGCTAATTCCCAAAATTTTGATTGTTTTATAAAATTTCAATGATTGCAAATTATTCCCATCAAAATTTTAATTATTTAGTAACAATTTCAATTGTTATGTCAAAATTTCAATTATTACTCTCAAACTTTTGATAATTTTCATCAAATTTCACATATTCTGTCAAAATTCTATGTTCATTATCTAAAGTTCAATGAAAATTATCAAATTTTCAGTTATTTCCATTACGTTGTCATAGTTTCATTGATGATTCGCAAAATTTCGATTATTTTGTCAAAATTTCAATTACTGCAAATCATTTTCATAAAAAAATTTATTATTCAGTAAAATGATCGATTATTAAAGTGATTACTACCAACTTTATAATTATTTTTATCAAACTTACACATATTCTGTCAACATGTTATGAACTATTAGCTAAATTTTATTGATAATTATGAAATTTTTATATATTTCTATAAATTTTACATAATTTTATTGGTAATTCTCAAAACTTTGATTATTTTGTTGAAATTTCAATGATTGCAAATCATTTCCATCAAAATTTTTACTATACAGTAACAATTTCAATTGTTATATTAAAATTTCAATGATTACTCTCTAAGTTTTGGTAATTTTCATCAAAAGTTTACATATTCTGTCAAAATTCTATATCCATTATCTAAATTTGAATCAAAATGATAAAATTTTCAGTTATTTCCATTACGCAGTCATAATTTCATTGATGATTCTTAAAATTTCGATTATATTGTCAAAATTTCAATAATTGCAAATCATTTCCATCAACATTTTTACTATTCGGTAAAACTATCAATTGTTATGTGAAAATTTCAATTATTACTCTCAAATTTTTGATAATTTTCATCAAAATTTCACATATTTTGCCAAAATTCTATATCCATTATCTAAATTTCAATGAAAATGATCAAATTTTCAGTTATTTCCATTACGTTGTCATAATTTCATTGATGATTCTCAAAATTTCGATGATTCTGTCAAAATTTCAATTACTGCAAATCATTTTCATTAAAAATTTATTATTCTGTAAAATGATCGATTATTTAAGTGAATGCTATCAACTTTTTAATTATTTTTATCCAAATTACACATATTCTGTCAACATGTTATAAACTATCAGCTAAATTTCAAAAATAATTATGAAATTTTCATATATCTTAAGCACTTTGACACAATTTAATTGATAATTCTCAAAACTTTGATTATTTTGTATAAATTTCAATGATTACAAATCACTTTCATCAATATTTTTACTATTCAGAAACAATTTTTATTGTCATGTTAAAATTTCAATGATTACTCTCAAATTTTTGATAATTTTCATCAAAATTTCACATATTCTGTCGAAATTCTGTATTCATTATCTAACTATCAATGAAAATTATCAAATTTTCAATTATATCCATTATGATGTCATAATTTCAGCGATGATTTTCAAAATTGCGATGATTTTGTCAAAATTTCAATGATTGCAAATCATTTTCATCAAAATTTCAGTTAAATTATCAATTGTTATGTCAAAATTTTCAGAGTTACTATCAAATTTTTAATTATTTTCGTTAAAGTCTCACGTATTTTGTCTAAAATGATCTACTATCTAAATTTCAATACTAATTGAACAAAATTTAAGTTTTTTCCAGTTATATGGTAAATTCAAATAATCGTTACAATATTTTTGGAAACTTTATTTAAAATAACAATCAAATCAAGACAATTTTCATGTTTATTGACAATCCAATTATAATCATTAAGATGGTTCAGATCTTTACTTTGTGGTAATCCATATTAAATTTAGAATAAAACAGTACTATGTTTTAATCACACAATTGTGTGGTTAAAACATAGTAGTGTTTTATTCTAAATTTAATCCAATTATAATTACTTTTTATAAAATAAATGCTGTAATATTGGCAATCAGAGTTAGAAGTTTTAGTTTTTTAGTTCGGTTGTGTTTATGTGTACATTGTTGGTGATTTATTGAAAGTTTCGTGCAATTTTCTGAAATTTTGAGGAATATATTGAAATATTTCTTATTTTTATAAAGTTTTCAAACTGCATAGGCATTGCATAGGCACATATAAATACTAGAATTTTTGCAATTAGTTACATTGGTAGTTGTTTCCAGTTTTATACCTTCTGATACTTTTGATATATTGTTAGACTAAATTTTTAAACTATTTTGATGTTTTGACTCAATTTTTTGCAAATTTTCATTAAAGCTCCTTAAAACTTTTTGGCAATTTCTGAAGTGAGAACAAACATATGTCCATAAATGCTATCAGTGATTGAAGTGACATCTATTAGTTTGCAACAAATACTTATATTTGTTTTTAATAAATTTTTGCGTAATTTACATAGATGATTGAATGAAAATGGTATGGCTCATCATACAAAAGACCACCTAGTAGTGGATATCCAAATATCAGATTAATGTTGTTTGCGGACGAGTCCTTTATGTGGTGTATAATAATATCTCTATATTATTTGTAGTTGGACTATTAGGGATTCAACATAAAATTTCCATTCAATATCAAATAATTCATCTCTCTCCCCTTTAACCCCATTCACTGGCGAAAATTAACGATAAACAAATTTGATAACGTGCGGTCTGAAACATCCGTCGCGTCCACTATCCGAACGCGTTCCACTTTTTCAACCCCCATAACATTTTTTTCCGGTCGCACTAGCGATAGTGGTTTTTACTGTCGGTAATCCGGAACACGCAGTGTTTCTAACAACGTGTTTTGCGCGGTCCCGCGGAAAACAGAGAGCTGCACCGGTTCAAGGCTAATTCGAATGCCGTGCATGTCTCTGCGGGAAATTAATCTGGGCGCCGGTGTTATGTTATTTCCTACCGGTCGGAGTGTATCATCTGTGTTATTGTAAATTAATTGAGGATCCCTACGTAAATTCTAATTACGCCCGGAAAAATTGAAGGTCTTAATTGTAGTCGAGCTGAGCAATCCGAGCGGACGGATTTTAAACAAATAGAAAACGGAACCGGTTTTAATTTTAAATAGTAATTACACGTAACAGTTGCAGAATACAAATGAAGGATTGGAATGGAAATCATTGAGTTGGGACAGAAATTTGTAACCAGGTTTACAAATATTCTTCTTACTACTACTAATTTGTAGGTTTTCATACCAGTTAATTATTATTGCTTTAAAAGAAATTTGTGCTTCGCTCTAATGTTATGACAATGTAGTGAAATATTACAAAATTGTTGTACAGATTTGTATATTTAATGAGCGAAGTTTCATAAGTGCAATCTGACAGTGCTTAATAATGTACACCGCAAAGCTATCAATTATGGATGAGGATAATACATTCAATAATCAATAAGAATTGATTGAGTATGGTGAAATATTATGAGGTCATTGTGAAAATGTAACGTAATATGTCATTGGGGGGTATTAATTGGCGACTACAATAGCTCTTAAATTGATTACACTGGTCTACAAATAAAAATAAAAAAATTGATTGGAAAAGAGGAGGAAGCAATTTGGGTGCGTAGATTTCAAATTTACCACCAGAATTGCACTATCAGGTCTTTTTATATCGCATGGATTGCGCTACAAGTAATTTGACGGAAACCCACATTTATTCTCTATCTTCATAATAATAGTGCTTAAATATGTCAAGTAGATCGTGTGTTACTAATTCAAGCTGTTTCTGCTTTGTTTGTGGTAAATGTATGGTTGGAAGGATATTGTAACGGTCCAGAAATGTCTTTGGCAGAAACTGCATTTTAATAATTAATTGGCGTATAGACCTGCACTGTAGACAACCGTACTCGCACTTTTTTGTTGTGGTGACGCGTTTCCCATGTGTGCGATTTTTAAATTCGCCGGCGAGACGCCGCCATCGAGGCAGAATTCAGCTACCTCGCGTACAGTACGGAAGTGCCAAGAAGAACCGTTGAAATAGGTGTACCACCATCCGGTTTCCGGGATAATCAACGGGGACTCAGTTAACCACCCTTGAGGGGATTGAGGCACCAGGTACAGAGCAAGGAACTATTCAAACGCTCATAACATCTGAGTAAGTAATTAAGCCCGATATTTTTTTTCCTTTTCGTGAAGCCACGTGTCCGGCCATTGTTACTAAGGCCATGTGCTTTGCAGGCGTTTTGTTACGGGGTAAGGGCTAAGTAGCGCAGCCAACCAGTTCTTGGCTGAGGCAGCGATCATCCTGCCTGAGGCCGGAATCGAGTGATCGGCGTCCACGACGCAAACCGCCGCCATTCAGGAGCTGAACCCAGCCGCCAGCGAAGACATACCAGATACAGATACAGATATAGATATTGATACCTATTTTTTTGTGTTCTCAATTGAGCCAGACCTTTATGTAATTCCATATTGACATATCGTTTATTTCCGTTGTGTAAAATTTGCGTTACGTGTTTCGTGCCGTACGTGTTTTGCGCTTGTGTAAGAGAAAGGTCGCTCCGTCGACCCTTTGAATCGCGCGATCAGGAGCTCGCAATATTCGGCCGAATAGGGTGAACCCTGCGCGAAAGGGTTGCGTGCGGAGGTATTTATTTCAGGAGCGCAGACACGGTGTCCGTCGTTTGTGTGAATAAACGCCGATATTTTACACTACAAAATTCACACCTGTTATTTTTTGTTCCCCCCACGTTTTCTCGATCGGGCATTTATTTCAGTTTCAGTTTTTTATTCTCACTGCGAGATTTAAATCTGGTGGCGTTGGCGCCAAATGGTCAGCGTTGTGACAGTTCGTGATTTCTGAACTTCGCTGACTGTCTGCCGTCCACCCACGCAGGTAGGGTGGAGCCACCCTTTGCGACGAAGTAGCGACGAGGTTAAAATTACGTGGAGCCTTTTTTAACCCCCCCACTCTCTGACACCGAGAGCCTGGCCCTCGTCACTGCTTCGAAGGGACCCTCCACTCGCTCCACGGCCTAACGCGCTGATTGCCCTTCAGGTACGTCACAATATGCAATAACAGAACCGTTAAAACATGCATATTTACATTACTTTGGTTTTGCTGTCAGAAATTTAGACAAAGCGTGGACATTGTTATGCAATAGTTGCAGAGCTATTTTATACAAGTGGTCGAATGGCGAGATGAAATATTTCGACTTTTCAGTTCCAGTAATACGGAGAGAGCAAATTAATCACCAAACCGATTGTTATTTTTGATTATCAAAAGTTGTTGGGACCAATATGAAAAATCGAACAAGTGTGCAATATGCAAATGTTGCATCTTGGTTTTGAAACAGATGGGACATTTGCGTCACTTTCAGTAGACATTTGTACTGAAGATGACCACGTAGTGGTTAAAATGTACATATAGAGAAATAAATGTCGTTGTGAGAAAGAATAATTTGAAGAATCATTATTTCACAAGCTCCAACCGATTATTTTACTATTTGGTTGCTCCAGTCCAAAACCTTGTATACTTGTAATTGTAGTCATTATCTCGTTTAGTTCGGTATAGTGTGTGGGTGGTTTTGCATTGTTAATAATTAGTCGAACGAAATATGTAACTGTTTTAAATATAATCTACACGTATTGGGCCTGGTAATTATTGTGTTCAGCCTTGTATGCTGTTTTGTGTAATTCATTGGCGTACGTGTGTAAAAGTTATGCAATATAGGCACGAATACAGGTTATGAAATTCACAGATCACCGCTTTAATTGTTTTAATTTAACCCGATGCTCAGTTTAGCGATGATGCTCACCGGACATGCTTAATTTTCAATTTGGGAGTGCAAACATTGGAATAAAATTATGAAAAAAATTACGTTTCATCATAATTATAAATTTGCTAATTTCATATCTGTTTAAATTTGTGGTCGTCCTCATTTGCGCATTTGACTACGAGGGCTGTGATTATCGTATTTGTTTTTCATTAAACTGGGGCGTATTTTTGCGCGATTTAATGAGCTTGTTTTTTCCCCAGAAGCGGGGAAAATTGGAGCGGAGGAGTTAAAATATCGTGCGTGTTTAGCGAAGTGTTGGTGGATGCGGCTGTGTACTTAAATTTTTAATTTAAACGCCCCGTTTCGGCCGCTTGCTTACGAGGCAGGACCGATAGGCATGCCGCAGGAAATTGGTTGTTTGCAGCGATATGTGTTATTGGTTTAAAATCGGGACTGATAAGTGAATAAAGTGCTTTATTTGCATATTCATTGCTGCGCTGTGATGAACGGCGTTTAAGGGGATTATGCATGAATACCCCGTTTGTTATGCGTGTACATTAAAACTTGGGACGTTTACAATCATACGATGTTTGTAGTGGGAATAGAAAAAGCATTATTCAAACCCAAAGGCATAAAAACACGCCGCCGCTTCGACGGTGAAACACGATCCATGCGGGTTGTTGCGTTTTATTTGCTCCTTTGCGCCTCACACTACTAAAAAATTAGTGCACTTTGCGAGCTACAAAATCAAAGGCAGGATTTAATATTAATGGCACACTGCAAAGTTTCCCTCCCTATAATAGCACCGTTTCTGTGTTAGATCGTTCTATTTATATGTATATATGGTCGGGGGGATTCAGCGCGGCACATTGAAAAATTGTCACTCATCAAATCCCAAAGCCGCTGCCTGAGAGTTGTTGATACCCACCCAGTTGGGCCCTCAAACTTAAATCATAGTAGGGTCTACATAGATTACCCGAAAATGAATGATAGCTGTGAGTTGCTGGTGGAGGCGCCGGGCAAACGCCTGAGAGATTTAAAGAGTAAGGAAAGCAACCTGATGGAACTATAAAGTAAACTGTCGCGTGACGCCTGTCCTAAGGCGCCTCCTTGGGAACACGGATCCCACTTGTGCACATATTTTCATGCGAAACGATTTAGGTTCCATAGAGTGAAAGTGGAGGACACAAATCAAAGCAATTTCCACATTTCTCCACACCACACGGCCCCTCTTAAACCTCCATGTGCACGCCATTTTGCGACCCATTTTAATATTTTAAACATACAAAACCAATAATATATCACCAAAAAATACTATCATAAAAACACCATACTAATCACTAAATCATTTATTAATATATGACATAAATACATGGACATAATTACACATAAATTAGGTACTTAAAAATTGCGCTTTGTTTATTTATTCAACGGCTTGTTTCCGCCGATATGGAGTTTTCCAGTTGACAGGTCTATATCTATATCTATGACTGAAATTTCTGAATATTTGTGTAATGAATATTTTGAAAAAAAAATATGCCAGATTTGGATACAGGCTTACTTGTGAAGATATATCCTCTGAAACTTTGATGAAGGTATTGTCACCGGCATGGCCTACATTAATTACCTTTCCCTGGTTTTTCTGCCGATTTCAGGGAAAACCCATCGTAGGCACTCGTCGTAATCCCGGCTGTTACGTTGGGAATACCCGGCCCCCTAATGCGCTTTGTCGGCGAAGTACCGCCGACAATGGCACCCCCAATTTAGCACGATCAGGGAAAACCGTATTTCATGCCTGTGACTTCATAAGACCCATCGTTTCATTCACTCGCCGCATTTAATCACATAGTTAACCATTACTTATTTAACATCATCCGAATCTCATTTAAACTCGCGTCTATTCATTTATTTTTCCAAAATAAGTTAATCACCGTCGACAAGCGCCTTCATCCAAAATGTTAGCCCGCCTCCCCTTCTTACATCACAACACACAAAATACGCATGCGCTGCCTCTAAGTTGAAGGTGCGCGAGGGAGGAAACATCCCCCGAAAAGACAGAGAGTCCACTCCCGATCGCGGGACAAGTCGGGTCTCATCCACAAAATACAGGGAGTCCACTCCCGATCGCGGGACAAGTCGGTTCTTAATCACAGTAGAAGTCAGTTCATCAGTTCACTCACCGCTCCAGCGACAACCGCGAAGAGTTCGTCACCACGTCTTCCGAGACACCCACACACACACACCCACACATCAACACATGCGCGATCCGTTCCGCACCTCACTCCTGATCTTATTTTACTTCATTTCTTCTTCTGTTTGTTATTGTCATTTACTCATTTATTAATTTAGCTTTCTTATTGTTGTTATCGATTTTAATTAAACTAAGAACGTGCAACCCCGACTTTATATTCCCCCCCACCCCCCTCGCAATCCAAAGTGCTACATAGTGTTGCCGACGTCGTGCCGCTCCCGGAGGCCCCATTGTCGTCTCCTCCTGCAGAAGGTCCCAGCCGCTAGCAGATAAGTAAACCGTGCGCTCTCTGGAAAAACTGAGCTAGTTATGTTCCGGGCCAATCTCGGGGGTAATTAACACTTCGCGTCTCAAAACGCGAGGTCGTGCCTTCCTTCGAAGACCCCCCCGATGATAGTATGAAGTAGATAAGTGAGAGAATCGAACAAAATTATAATTCATTTAGGCATTCCATTACATTTGTTTTATAAAAAAAGCAGTCGAGCATTATTTATTAAGTTATCGAAAATACAAATAAGAGTCTGCATTTCTTTGAAAGTTATGGAAAAACGACAATATTGATTAAAAGTTTATGCAAAGTGAAGTAAATCAATACATTCTCTAATGCAATTGAACTTAATAACTTTTCAGAGACTCCGCACTCTTCAAATTGCGCAAAAATTCATGAAAGTTGGAATGTAATGGCATTCCGTACTTTTAAATGTATATTCTTGCATCATTAGCTTGATGCCTAGGTTGCTTCAAAGCGAATACTTCTCGGTGAAGGTGAGGAGAAAATAATTCGTGGAAGCAGCGTTTCCGGGGATGAAAGTAAAGCGGCAAGAATTAGTTGCAAACATATTTGTGCTGAATAAGTGGGTTGGGGCCATTCCGGATAATTCTTATTCGGGATTACGCTGTGGAGGCACTGCGAAAGAATTAAGTGCAGATATAATTGCGCTGCATGAGCATACCAGCGTATGGAAAATTACCCCTTTAAGATCAGCTTATATACAGGGCGCAGCGTACAGATGGTTTTCGAAATGAAGTGGGAAAATTATACCTACTTATGGGTTTTTTATACAACGGCTTACGATCCTAAACGATTCGCTCAGTTTCAATTATACTTACATAACTTTTATTTGCAGTATATCTCATGGAGTACGTTTTAAATTTCACTAAGTGAAACTTGAAATGGACCCAACACAAATAAATATATAATTTGATGTAGTTATTCATATATTTGATTTATGAGAAGACAATTTCAAATTCAAAAATAAACGAAATGAACGTCGGTTGTTGCATGATAGTAGTGGGGCTATAGGAGTTCGGCGGCATTTTCCAAATAAGAAATACATGCCCCTCAACCCCTCAGTCCCTCTACCACTCCGACCCTCATCCCTCCACCACTCAGCCCCTCTCGATATCTTACATAACTTTTATTTGCAGTATATCTCATGGAATACGTTTTAAATTTCACTAAGTGAAACTTGAAATGGACGCAACACAAATAAATATATAATTTGATGTAGTTTTTCATATATTTGATTTATGAGAAGATAAATTCATCAAAAATAAATAAAATAAACGTCGGTTGTTGCATGCCCATAAGAAATACATGCCACTCATGTGATTTTTCCGCAGCGCTGTAATTTTTCCGTAACGCTGTTCGTAACAATATAACAATTATGTTCGACAAAAAGTTTGTAGACCTCTGCACCAGAGGTATATGTATTGCAATATATTTAATTAAGGCTTGTACATAAATGGATTTGAAGCAGTAATTTTATTGATGACAATTGAATAATGTATTAAAATTGGTAGCCAAAAATCATTAAGGTAGACGTGATTTCCGTAGTAATTAATATATGCATATATTTGTGTGTATGTGGAATGATTTGTGTATTAAATTAAGAGGGAAGTAATTTATGTTTATACTATAAATAGTCTTGATGAAAAATTTGTATATGAAGTAAAATTCTGGTTGACATGATATACTGGAATGAATTGTGGAGGTTAATGCGCGTACTTTGTAGATAGTTAAGTAATCTGATTCAGTTTTAATGCAGATGGGGCAAATGAGTAATATACTGGCGATAGCGCCCTTTTTGCCGGTGTGAAATATTAGTTGTTTAAAGAAAGCCGTAGCACGTTAATTTGTTGAGCGTTATCGAAGTTCAGAGTCAGATATATGACTATATGTTATCTAGTGCTTTCACCGAGTTGTCGGCTATAACTCGTCGCCTAATCCCAATACAGTGCTCGTTCTTCTATATCCCAAACGCAGAGTTCTTATCAAATAGTCTGCGCCCTTTCTGGGCGAACTTTTCCAGAGCCGGCAATCTGCATGATAATCTATTTTGTGCTCCGGCGGATTCGCCGTGTTAAACTTTTCTGATCACCGTGTCACGCCTATCAATATTCTAATAAGTCTAGAACAATATTCCTCGCTAATGGTTGGAGTGCCCGACGGAAATCCCCCGATGCATCGGACACGGAGGAATCCCACGAATTTCATTAGGATGTAATAAATGGATCGAACAGCACTGCAAACCCACGTTAAACACGCAAAAAAATGTGCGGTAATAAACTGTGTGTTGTGTTTTAAGATGGGAGTAATTATTGCAGTAATTAAGGGCGTTAATTCGGCCGGCAACAAGAGGTAATGTGTTTTGAAAAAGACGTTTGCCGAGGCGAAATCGTCGTCTTGCTAAATTTGATTAAATTAATTGGTGGTACTGCATAACAATAGCGCCGTTATTCAACGTTGCGTAAAATAGAGCTGTGGACTATCTTCGTGTTCAGGGGAGGCTCCGGAATACATGGCATGGTGCTTTCGCACAACACCGGCTCTGCCTTGCGTTTACATGCTTTCCCCAGCTTTAATGCTAAATTTTACAAAAGTTCAAATTATGCCGGCTTCAAGGGTTTAAATTATCAAAACGCTCAGCCTCGGAATAAGTGCGATAAATTACCCACGAGGGCCAATTGAACGTATCTAAAGTTAATGGTAACCACTATAATCCGCAAAACCGGACATTTTTATACAGCAATACGCGTTGGGCTCATTTAATAAACATTTTTGACACATCGAGCGCACGAATTATTTAATTGCTTATTTATAAACATCAGCGTTTCCCGACCCTCGTTAAATCCTCGAATTTTAAGGTGTGCGGCTCGACCTTATTTAGACCATTTCATAAATCTTCCGGGGAATATAATTATTATTGCTATACAAATGTTTTAATTAAAATTATTAATTAGCCAAAGCTCCTTTAAAACCTCTTAAACGGAAATAAACATACATATAAAAAAACTTGAAATGTTTGATCAGCATATTTTAACACAAGAGCAGCATATTTCAGCATATTATTCAACATTTTTCAGAAAAAAAAAACTTTTCCGGAAAATACTGAATTGAATTAATGATACTAAATATACCAATTGACCTAAGAGACACATGCCTAAACCAATTGGACCCTCGATCCTTAGAGGCATGTGCCCTAGACCAATTGGACCCTCGGTCCTTAGAGGCACATGCCTAGATCAAGTGGACCCTCGGTCCTTAGAGGCACATGCCCGGATTAATTGGACCCTCCAGATTCCAATGAGCACTCTTTCAGCCTCATAGCCCCAGCAGTTCTGAAGATATCCACCCTCAAAGCTGAGAAATGAAGATGAAAAATTAATAAGAAAATCGATTAAAACGAAAATACGAAAAATCGCGATTTTTCAAGTTGCTCCAATTGACCTCAGAGGCACATGCCTTCACCAATTGGGCCCTCCCGATTCCAATGAGCACACTTTCAGCCTCCCAGCCCCAGCCGTTCTCGAGATATCCGCCCTCAAAGTTGGGAAATTAAAAAAAATAGCATTAAAGGGCTAATAAAATAAAACTTCTGAACGGATGGTCCAATCTCGATGCCGATGGTCTCATTCGATTCAGGACACTCCAACGATCCATACCAGACCACACTTGATATACTTCAGAAGACGTTTTAATTTTCGAAATATTCGAAAATGTTGCGTTTTTTGCAATCTCGATGAAATTCCATTTTGAGAACGCCTCAACCGATTCGGACGAAATTTATAGGGGTCATAGAGGGTTCAAATACAAGCACAATGAGCAATAGTGGGGCCCCGTAGGCGTTCGCGTTTGTGCAGGGGGGCCTTGAGAAGAGAGAAATATTTTGAAAAAAAACGTACTTTTTTCATGAAAAACGCTATAACTCGGGGAGTTGTGGGAATACAAGAATCGACGAGCGCTCAAAATATGCGCCTTATATGGGGTTATGTCCCCATAAAATTATATGAAAATGTGCCGATCAGTTGAGCGCCCAGATGGCAAAACGTAAAATCGATGATTTTCCGATCAAATCGACTAAAAAAAAAATCCGAAAAATCGCGATTTTTCGAGTTGCTCCAATTGACCTTAGAGGCACATGCCTAGACCAATTGGACCCTCCCGAATCCAATGAGCACACTTTCAGCCTTCCAGCCCCAGCCGTTCTCGAGATATCCGCCCTCAAAGTTGTGAAATTAAAAAAAATAGCATTAAAGGGCTAATAAAATCAAACTTCTGAACGGATGGTCCAATCTCGATGCCGATGGTCTCATTCGATTCAGGACACTCCAACGGTCCATACCAGACCACACTTGATATACTTCAGAAGACGTTTTAATTTTCGAAATATTCGAAAATGTTGCGTTTTTTGCAATCTCGATGAAATTCCATTTTGAGAACGCCTCAACCGATTCGGACGAAATTTACAGGGGTCATAGAGGGCCCAAATACAAGCACAATGAGCAATAGAGGGGCCCCGTAGGCGTTCGCGTTTGTGCAGGGGGGCCTTGAGTAGAGAGAAATATTTTGAAAAAAAACGTACTTTTTTCATGAAAAACGCTATAACTCGGGGAGTTGTAGAAATACAAGAATCGACGAGCGCTCAAAATATGCGCCTTATATGGGGTTATGTCCCCACAAAATTATATGAAAATGTGCCGCTCAGTTGAGCGCCCAGTTGGCAAAACGTAAAATCGATGATTTTCCGATAAAATCGACTAAAAAAAAAAATCCGAAAAATCGCGATTTTTCGAGTTGCTCCAATTGACCTTAGAGGCACATGCCTAGACCAATTGGACCCTCTCGATTCTAATGAGCACACTTTCAGCCTCCCGGCTCCAGCCGTTCTCGAGATATCCGCCCTCAAAGTTGTGAAATTAAAAAAAATAGCATTAAAGGGCTAATAAAATCAAACTTCTGAACCGATGGTCCAATCTCGATGCCGATGGTCTCATTCGATTCAGGACACTCCAACGGTCCATACCAGACCACACTTGATATACTTCAGAAGACGTTTTAATTTTCGAAATATTCGAAAATGTTGCGTTTTTTGCAATCTCGATGAAATTCCATTTTCAGAACGCCTCAACCGATTCGGACGAAATTTATAGGGGTCATAGAGGGCCCAAATACAAGCGCAATGAGCAATAGTGGGGCCCGGTAGGCGTTCGCGTTTGTGCAGGGGGGCCTTGAGAAGAGAGAAATATTTTGAAAAAAAACGTACTTTTTTCATGAAAAACGCTATAACTCGGGGAGTTGTAGGAATACAAGAATCGACGAGCGCTCAAAATATGCGCCTTATATGGGGTTATGTCCCCACAAAATTATATGAAAATGTGCCGCTCAGTTGAGCGCCCAGTTGGCAAAACGTAAAATCGATAATTTTCCGATCAAATCGACTAAAAAAAAAATCCGAAAAATCGCGATTTTTCGAGTTGCTCCAATTGTCCTTAGAGTCACATGCCTAGACCAATTGGACCCTCCCGAATCCAATGAGCACACTTTCAGCCTCCCAGCTCCAGCCGTTCTCGAGATATCCGCCCTCAAAGTTGGGAAATTAACAAAAATAGCATTAAAGGGCTAATAAAATCAAACTTCTGAACGGATGGTCCAATCTCGATGCCGATGGTCTCATTCGATTCAGGACACTCCAACGGTCCATACCAGACCACACTTGATATACTTCAGAAGACGTTTTAATTTTCGAAATATTCGAAAATGTTGCGTTTTTTGCAATCTCGATGAAATTCCATTTTGAGAATGCCTCAACCGATTCGGACGAAATTTACAGGGGTCATAGAGGGCCCAAATACAAGCACAATGAGCAATAGAGGGGCCCCGTAGGCGTTCGCGTTTGTGCAGGGGGGCCTTGAGTAGAAAGAAATATTTTGAAAAAAAACGTACTTTTTTCATGAAAAACGCTATAACTCGGGGAGTTGTGGGAATACAAGAATCGACGAGCGCTCAAAATATGCGCCTTATATGGGGTTAGGTCCCCATAAAATTATATGAAAATGTGCCGATCAGGTGAGCGCCCAGTTGGCAAAACGTAAAATCGATGATTTTCCGATCAAATCGACTAAAAAAAAAATCCGAAAAATCGCGATTTTTCGAGTTGCTCCAATTGTCCTTAGAGTCACATGCCTAGACCAATTGGACCCTCCCGAATCCAATGAGCACACTTTCAGCCTCCCAGCTCCAGCCGTTCTCGAGATATCCGCCCTCAAAGTTGGGAAATTAAAAAAAATAGCATTAAAGGGCTAATAAAATCAAACTTCTGAACGGATGGTCCAATCTCGATGCCGATGGTCTCATTCGATTCAGGACACTCCAACGGTCCATACCAGACCACACTTGATATACTTCAGAAGACGTTTTAATTTTCGAAATATTCGAAAATGTTGCGTTTTTTGCAATCTCGATGAAATTCCATTTTGAGAACGCCTCAACCGATTCGGACGAAATTTATAGGGGTCATAGAGGGCCCAAATACAAGCACAATGAGCAATAGTGGGGCCCCGTAGGCGTTCGCGTTTGTGCAGGGGGGCCTTGAGAAGAGAGAAATATTTTGAAAAAAAAACGTACTTTCTTCATGAAAAACGCTATAACTCGGGGAGTTGTGGGAATACAAGAATCGACGAGCGCTCAAAATATGCGCCTTATATGGGGTTATGTCCCCATAAAATTATATGAAAATGTGCCGCTCAGTTGAGCGCCCAGTTGGCAAAACGTAAAATCGATGATTTTCCGATCAAATCGACTAAAAAAAAAATCCGAAAAATCGCGATTTTTCGAGTTGCTCCAATTGACCTTAGAGGCACATGCCTAGACCAATTGGACCCTCCCGAATCCAATGAGCACACTTTCAGCCTCCCAGCTCCAGCCGTTCTCGAGATATCCGCCCTCAAAGTTGGGAAATTAAAAAAAATAGCATTAAAGGGCTATTAAAATCAAACTTCTGAACGGATGGTCCAATCTCGATGCCGATGGTCTCATTCGATTCAGGACACTCCAACGGTCCATACCAGACCACACTTGATATACTTCAGAAGACGTTTTAATTTTCGAAATATTCGAAAATGTTGCGTTTTTTGCAATCTCGATGAAATTCCATTTTGAGAACGCCTCAACCGATTCGGACGAAATTTATAGGGGTCATAGAGGGCCCAAATACAAGCGCAATGAGCAATAGTGGGGCCCCGTAGGTGTTCGTGTTTGTGCAGGGGGGCCTTGAGAAGAGATAAATATTTTGTAAAAAAACGTACTCTTTTCATGAAAAACGCTATAACTCGGGGAGTTGTGGGAATACAAGAATCGACGAGCGCTCAAAATATGCGCCTTATATGGGGTTATGTCCCCATAAAATTATATGAAAATGTGCCGATCAGTTGAGCGCCCAGTTGGCAAAACGTAAAATCGATGATTTTCCGATCAAATCGACTAAAAAAAAAATCCGAAAAATCGCGATTTTTCGAGTTGCTCCAATTGACCTTAGAGGCACATGGCTAGACCAATTGGACCCTCCAGAATCCAATGAGCACACTTTCAGCCTCCCAGCCCCAGCCGTTCTCGAGATATCCGCCCTCAAAGTTGTGAAATTAAAAAAAATAGCATTAAAGGGCTAATAAAATCAAACTTCTGAACGGATGGTCCAATCTCGATGCCGATGGTCTCATTCGATTCAGGACACTCCAACGGTCCATACCAGACCACACTTGATATACTTCAGAAGACGTTTTAATTTTCGAAATTATCTTTATTATCTTCATTATCTTCTTCTACTTCTTCTTTAGCCCTGGATCATAAAATCCAGCCTCTTCCTTATCCTTATAACAAATGTAAATGCCAATGATAAAGTTAATGCAAATACACAGAAGCTCGCTGGATATGTAGTCTTCTTCTTTTTTTTCTTCTTTTTCTTCTACTAATACTACTACTACTTCTTCTTCTTCCTGTTGTACTTCTTCTCTAGCCCTGGATCATCAAACGCTGGATATAGGCCTCTTCCAGTTCCTTCCATATTTTCCTGTCATATTCTATTCTTATTCAATTCCTCCAGGCTTTCATCTTAACACCGTCTATCCACCTCATCAGGTCTTCCTGTAGTTCTTTTGGTGCCTCTTGGACTAGTGCAACTATGTGTACCCGACTCAACTTCATGTTGCACCCTGTTCCACCCCTAGAAAGTGTTCAGTCGACATACGTAACACCCTGTATTTCGTTTGCTAAAAAAAGATTTACTAATAATAATAACTTAAGAATGATTTGGCTCTGCAGTCAATTTACTATACAAAACTTACATAATAGAACTGCAGCGAATAACAAATAAACAAGGCTATAATTTTATCTACCCTAGACATCGCCATAAATTGCAATTAAAGGCAGATACAATGGCAAAAACTTTCATAACCATGAAAACACCAGCCACAATCTTATCGTGTACAGGCGGGCCGGTTACTCCATAAAATCTTAATGGAAACAGGGGAGCTTTCACCATAAGCTGTGAGAGGGGGAAAGTTATAGTTTTGCTAATTTTCAATTGGGACCCCTCAAACATTGCCGTATTAATTGGCAGCAATTCAACGTTAATGCCTAATTTATTGCGGTGTCTCATTCACTGTCGGCAAAAAGTGGCCAAAGAAAAATGTTCCCAGGAAGTTGAAAAACGAGGCGTAAACAACTTAGTCAACAAACTTGATCTTGTTAACTGCGCGAAAGAAGAAATGAATTCGAGTTTCCTGGAGCAAGAAACTGCAATCCGAGGGAGACCTCAAACAGGCGATGCGAAATGAGAGCGTTAATTCCTATTGGGGTTAAAATTTTTATGCCAATTCAAGCATGAATGACATCATGTCTTAATTTATTTTATATTGGGTGTTTGTTACAAAAAATATCTAAAAACTATAATTTCCTACGTTTATTCGAAGGCCTGTTAAAATGGTGATGCCTGCGTTTCAAATACTGGGACTTCCAAATCCTGGCTTGCTAACCAAACATTTAATAAGGCGGCGGAAATTCTGGATTACAGCAAAGTTGGAAGGAGCGCTCAGCAAATTTGAATCGCGTTCGCGAACTCATTTACAATAATCCAATTATGCTGAACGAAAAATCGCCAACTAAAATTTAACGATATATGGTGAGTTTATTTATAAGCAAATTACCTCGGGGCGAACTAGAATGTTGATAGAACTTTAAATTGCATTACAGATGCGCTCTATTAGTATTAGATTAATTAATCACGCCCTTATAAAAAAATTTACACGTCCTGTTGCAGCGTGGGTAATATTTGTGTTTGCGCACGGATGAACTTGGTGTGCTTAGATTAATGCAGTTCTGTGATGATATAGGTATTGCTGGTTAAATTGCACTTGCTCCGTTATACATTGGGTTGAGATTTACGCGTACGTCTATATTTAAGGCTACGTTTTGTATTCATCAAGAGTAATAAGAATTGATTTGTGTGAATAATTAAACTTAATTGAAACGCGGCCCAGGTGAATGGATAAGGGTGCGGCATATTTGAATAGTATGAATACTACCGTTGCAGAAATACTAATTTTAGAGGGAGCAGAACCTGCGTACGCCAGAATTTGCAACTTTATCGATTGCCTCTGCATTTGACGACCCACGGTGGGAATTTATAAATGCTCTCGATATTTAAGACTGACGGGCAATTTGTTTTATGGACCGCGATGGCGTAATTTCGGAAGTAAAATCGTGCATGTAATGGAGTTTCGAATAACTTAACTGCCGTCTTAAAAGCATATTTAAAATTTAATTGCCGGCGGTATTATTTTATTTCCAGCGAAATTATACTGCTCAGCGCTCCAATTATTTATTTGCCAACACAGACCCCTCGCAGAACTTGATTCTTTCAATGTAAATATTGAATGGCCGACCCAGAAACAAACATTGACTAATTCTTTTTTGCTCATTACTAGTTATCAACGGGCATCCAGAATGAATTGGAGTTTGTTCTTCTGACCCTACGTTTAATATTTAGTGCGACGGAATCATTTGCTCACAGCGCCTTCAATTTTTAATGCTCTTCAGAGATTTTCAGTTAGAACACATTTACAAAATACGAAATAAAATCTCAACAGACAAACAAACACGAACTATAACACTAGGTAAGAAAAAATACATTTTTCTACCAATATAATTGATTATTATATAACAAATATATATCGAGTGTAGTCTCATATGACACAAAACACAAAATGTAGTTCTAAGTTTTTTTTATAAAACAAAGTTATGATATGCTGCACACATGAGAATACAAAAATGTGAAATTTTGAAAAACTTAATGAAATGTTAAAATTATGGACTGAATGCTTGCAATTTATAAAAGATCATAGGCATTCTTTTTAAATGGAAACAATTTTTTTATTTCACTAAATGTTCCAATAGAAAAAAGAATACAATTCCTGCAAGTTTCGGTGTATTGGTATTGACTTCATCATTGGCATTTATATTTGCTATTATTTGCTATTTGGAAAACATGGAAGGAACTGAAAGAGGCTGGATTTGATGATCCAGGCCTAGAGAAGAAGTAGATGAAGATGATGAAGAAGAAGTACAAGATGAAGAACAAGAAGAAGAAGAATAGAAATCCTGCGAGCTTCTGTGTATTTGTATTGACTTCATCATTGGGATTTATATTTGCTATTATTTGCTTTTTGGAAAATATGGTAAGAACTGGAAGAGACCTATTTGATGATCCAGGGCTAGCGAATAAGTAGAAGAAGAAGATAAAGAAAAAGAAGAAGAAGAATTACAAGAAGAAGAAGTAGAAGAAGTACAAGAAGAGCAAGAAAATTACAAATCCTGCGAACTTCGGGCCCAAGTCAAAATTTCAATGCATGCTGTCAAATTTTCAATTATTTCTACTAAAATGTTAAATTTTATTTCAAAAAATTTAGTTATTTCTGTAAAAACTTAGTAATGCTTAGAATTTTGAAACATTTCTTTGTAAATTTCAATTATTACTGCCAAATATACATTGATGAGTAACAAAATTATAACGATATGGCAAAACTGGTAATTCCGAACAAATTTTCAGCTATTATTAAAATTTCCTTTATTACTGCCTACTACACACTAAAATTTTAATGATATTGCAACACAGCAATTATTTGAAACAAATATTCAACAATTATTAAAAATTTCTGTCAAACCTTCATATATACTCATAAAATTTGCAATTATTTTGTCAAATTTGTAATTATTTCTGTCAATATTTTAATGAGAACAGACAATTGTTTATTCAAAATTTAAATGGATGCTGTCAAATTTTCAATTATTTCTACCAAAATGTTAAATCTTATTTTAAAAATGTTAGTTATTTCTGTAAAACTTAGTAGTGCTTTGAATTTTGAAAGATTTTTTTGAAAGTTTCAATTATTACGCCAAATATACATTGATGAGTAACAAGATTATAACGATGTTGTAAAAATGGTAATTCCTAACAAATTTTCAGATATTATTAAAATTACCTTTATTACTGCCTACTGCACACTAAAACTTTAATATTATTGCAACACAGCAATTATTTGAAACAAATATTCAACAATTATTAAAACTTCGACAATTTCTGTCAAACCTTCAAATATTTTCATAAAATTTGCAATTATTCTGTCAAATTTGTAACTATTTCTGTCAATATTTTCATTGATGATAACTCATAAGCAGAATAACTTTTTACCTAAGCAAGATGGCACAATACTTTATTTGTCTTTTTTGGTTCACAATTTGTGTGCTGAATATTTGGTCACCATTTTTTTGCTGAATATTTGGTTACAATTTTACCATATAATTATAAATCACCCGGTATACATTGATGACTAACAAAATTATAACGATATTGTCAAAATAGCAATTATTTCTACCAACTTTTCAGCTATTATTAAAATTTCAATGATTTCATTTCATTTCATCTCATCATTTATTTGTATTATGACTCTAAATAGAGTATTACATTGTCATTGTAGGATAACATACAGCAATTCAGGTATTACAGTTCTTATACAGATACATTAGTCATTTTGTAAGTATATGTCTCAATTATGTCATGTCATGTCATGTCTCAATGTCATGATTACTGCCAAATATTATTTTAAACAAATTCCCGACTCAGAATACAGTTTGGAGCCAACATTTTTAGGTTACAACAGGTTAATTTGACATGACAGCTGTCACATTTGTAGGTTATAACAAGTGATTTTGACATTGACAGCTTTCACATTTTTAGGTTACAAGTATATTTGACAATGATCTGAAGCTGTTACAGTTTCAGGTTATACAATTAAATTAACATTGACAGCTGTCACATTTGCAGGTTATAACATGTGAATTTGACATTGACAGCTGTCATGTCGAAGTCTAATAATTTGCAATCATTGCAATAATTATCATCCATGAGTGCGATCATTAATTTATCAACGATTCTGTTTGTAATTAAAACTTAGTCACCAATTAATTAAAAAATACAAAAATAAAACATTACAGACAGATGAAATTGATGATAAAGTAGGGATTAGTACATAAAACTTGCTTTTTTGCTTTTGCTGATATGGAATTTCGTTGTTGCTCCAAATTTACCATACTACCCACTTGGGCTTAATAAATTTGTTGAAATTTGAACTGATTTGGTACATCAATCAAATGCGTCCCTAGCAAACTGCAATTATGTGGGACATTTTATTGTCCCATATAAGCAACATTAAATTAAGTTACAACATAATTGCTTTATTAACCATCACGATGCAGTAAACCCAATAACTTAACTCCGAGCCACAACAATTATTATTCAGTGTAGCAGCAAGTTCGTGGATGGCTCCTCTATGATTCTAGCATTCGTTTTACAGCGCTTATTGATCAGCCAAGCCCCAGAGTGCGGATTAAATTTATTGCAATAAATCGCCCAGGGTTTAATAACGGCGGGATTTTTTAGGCGTTCCTCGGAAGTTCGTAACACGATACCGGCTGCACTCTAGTTTGGAAACAAATAAAATGCAAACAACTAAATTGACTGAAAGAAATGGAAGTGTATACAACGGAAGAGGGGAGAATAGACCAAAGACTAGCTAAAAAATGAGACGCGGGGTCGCGCAGACGTGCTTTGTCATAGAAAATCGAATGTCACATTTGCTTAATGTATGGTATATTTAATGTTTAAAAATGGGGGATGTGAGGTGAAAGTGGCGGCGACATTTAAATAATTGAAAATTTTATGCATGCCGTCTAGACGTCAAACTATTGATTCCTGAATTTTGATGGAAAAAACCTTTCATAATTATTTAACCGATTTTATACAATTCAATAAAATTGCAATAACCAAATTTTGATGAAAATTAATAAACAATTTTGAATATCATTTAGAATAATTAAAATTTAGTAATGTCATATTTTATTCAAATGCATGGAAAACATTTATAAAGTTTCAGTTTTAACGACAACATATGAAATGCAACTTTAAAAAAAAAAAATTGGTTGTACGTGTATGTGCTATAAATGAATTATGGAACAATTTCAAGTTTAAAAGTCATACATTATCAAGTTCAAAATTAGCCTGTATATGCATATTCTATTACCATTGGTAATCCTATGATGTGATTTTAGTTGGCGTTTAAATGATATCGCTAGCATATTATGTTAATAAAGGTATATTATTATTCATTGCTGTTAGATATTAGAACCACTAATCAGAGGTGTCAGTTCTTTCAGTGTGTCTTTAATAAACAAGCAACGGCAATCGGAATTTATGACTTCGCGAGAAAAACGTGACTAATGATCTCCGAAAAGGCACTCTTACAATAATGCAGCATTTAAATTTGCCTGGGGTGTCCGCGTTGAATCGCAGCGCCGATAATGTGAGCTAATGCATGGAGAAAACGCAGAAAATTATGTTTTTCCATGATTAATGACAACGTTAAATGCATCCCCTCGAAGGACCCGCGGCGATAAGGATAGGAAATTGGGTGTGGTTCATTCTGTTTATTATATTAGTAAGAGATTTCACTAGGGGCGCGTGGATCTCTCCCCCACTCGATTAAGAGGACTGAAAGAATAATTTCAGAGGTGCATCAGAAAAATTCTGGAACGGAAAGAATATCATCAGGGTTAAAAATGCATGTAGTACGTTCTTAACGATGATTTTGTACGTGGGACTAATTTGGCATTAATCAAAACCAAGTTGGCACTAATCACAGTCAAGTTGGCATTAATCATTATCAGGTTGGCGTTAATCAAAACCATGTTGACATTAAACAATGACAACATGAATTTGTTTAATGCCAACTTGGTTTTCATTAATACCAACTTGGTTTTGATTAATGCCAAATTGATAATGATGAATGCTAAATTGATAATGATCAATGCCAACTTGAATGTGATTAGTGCCAAGTTGAAGTTGAAAAGGTATAAATAGATAGATAGATATAATTTATTTCTAAAAAGTTTGAACATACAAATTTGTATAGTTTTATTGTTACTAATTACTACAAACTATTACTATACAAATTATTAATATATTTGTATAATTTTGTATAGTTTTAACGGAAGCATTACATAGTTTGACTCACTGATATCTCGTTATCTACAAACAATATCCATTGCTCCACATAATAAGGCAATACATAAGAACATGTTAGAATGGTAATTTTAAGAATTAGTGAGCCTAATATGAAATTTTGAAGCACGATGATTTCCCTAGTTGCATGTATATCTGCAAATTCTGCAATAAACAGTTTTCTACAACACTTCCAAACATAACAATCTTAGTAACGATAGTAATCTATTAGTAATCTATTAGTAATCTATTAGTAATCTATCTATTTGTAATCTTATTATTGATTGCACGATTAACCCTAATTGAAGAAAGAACTATTAAGAGTAATAGAAGAAGAATCATTTTCAATTTCACGAATATCGAATTCTTCTTTTGTATTGGAGGTAAAACTGAGCTGTAAGCCAATAGGCAAGAATTAAACACTTGGCCACTTTTCAACAATTCTCACTTTTTAGTAAACCCTAACATAAGATAAATTGTCCTGGACGACAATCGAACCCAGCACAATTGATTAGTCGGAATCCAGACTAAGGGTGCCGCACGGCTTTGCTTAAACTGATTCGCCTTTCTTATCGATTTCTTTTAGGCAACTCAAGTCATTGCAAGTACGTGCTAGTTAACGTTTCAAGGTTTAATATTGAAGCTGTTTATCACCAGCAGGAGACAACCTCTATCATTACTATAGTTTGACAAATTGTATCTATTTTTCTGGCCAGTCGGGTTTGAATTTCCCATGAGTTTCGAGCGCAAAATTGCCAGAGCAAACCGCGTGTATCTACTTAATCAATGAAATCGTTTTCAAATGTTGTTTATAACTTACATTGCTGAAAACTGTTTCTACAGATTGTGACGAATCTAGCAATTTAATTTATATTTCAGAAAGCAAAAAATATAGGTGTACACATAAAAAAATCTTTAAAATATCTTTACAAGAGATATTTCAAATTGAAAAGTCAAAAATATAAAATGAAAAACGCTATAACTCGAAGAGTTGTGGGAATACAAGAATCAACGAGTGCTCAAAATATGCGCCTTAGATGGGGTTATGTCCCCATAGAATTATATGAAAATGTGCCGCTCAGTTGAGCGCCCAGTTGGCAAAACATAGAATCGATGATTTTCCGATCAAATCGACTAAAAATAAAATCCGAAAAATCGCGATTTTTCGAGTTGCTCCAAATGACCTTAGAGGCACATTCCTAGACCAATTGGACCCTCCTGATAGCAATGAGCATACTTTCAGCCCCCCAGCTCCAGCCGTTCTCGAGATATCCGCCCTCAAAGTTGGGAAATTAAAAAAAATAGCAATAAAGGGCTAATAAAATCAAACTTCTGAACGGATGGTCCAATCTCGATGCCGATGGTCTCATTCGATTCAGGAGACTCCAACGGTCCATACCAGACCACACTTGATATACTTCAGAAGACGTTTTAATTTTCGAAATTTTCGAAAATGACGCGTTTTTTGCAATCTCGATGAAATTCCATTTTGAGAACACCCCAACCGATTCGGACGAAATTTATAGGGGTCATAGAGGGCCCAAATACAAGCACAATGAGCTATAGTGGGGCCCCGTAGGTGTTCGCGTTTGTGCAGGGGGGCCTTGAGAAGAGAGAAATATTGTGAAAAAAAACGTACTTTTTTCATGAAAAACGCTATAACTCGGGGAGTTGTGGGAATACAAGAATCAACGAGAGCTCAAAATATGCGCCTTAGATGGGGCTATGTCCCCATGAAATTATTTGAAAATGTTGCGCTTGGTTGAGCACGCAGTTGGCAAAACGTAAAATCGATGATTTTCCGATCAAATCGACTAAAAATAAAATCCGAAAAATCACGATTTTTCGAGTTGCTCCAAATGACCTTAGAGGCACATGCCTAGACCAATTGGACCCTCCTGATTCCAATGAGCATACTTTCAGCCCCCCAGCTCCAGCCGTTCTCGAGATATCCGCCCTCAAAGTTGGGAAATTAAAAAAATAGCAATAAAGGGCTAATAAAATCAAACTTCTGAACGGATGGTCCAATCTCGATGCCGATGGTCTCATTCGATTCAGGAGACTCCAACGGTCCATACCAGACCTCACTTGATATACTTCAGAAGACGTTTTAATTTTCGAAATTTTCGAAAATGACGCGTTTTTTGCAATCTCGATGAAATTCCATTTTGAGAACGCCTCAACCGATTCGGACGAAATTTATAGGGGTCATAGAGGGCCCAAATACAAGCACAATGAGCAATAGTGGGGCCCCGTAGGCGTTCGCGTTTGTGCAGGGGGGCCTTGAGAAGAGAGCAATATTTTGAAAAAAAACGTACTTTTTTCATGAAAAACGCTATAACTCGGGGAGTTGTGGGAATACAAGAATCAACGAGTGCTCAAAATATGCGCCTTAGATGGGGCTATGTCCCCATAAAATTATATGAAAATGTGCCGCTCAGTTGAGCGCCCAGTTGGCAAAACGTAAAATCGATGATTTTCCGATCAAATCGACTAAAAATAAAATCCGAAAAATCACGATATTTTGAGTTGCTCCAAATGACCTTAGAGGCACATGCCTAGACCAATTGGACCCTCCTGATTCCAATGAGCATACTTTCAGCCCCCCAGCTCCAGCCGTTCTCGAGATATCCGCCCTCAAAGTTGGGAAATTAAAAAAATAGCAGTAAAGGGCTAATAAAATCAAACTTCTGAACGGATGGTCCAATCTCGATGCCGATGGTCTCATTAGATTCAGGAGACTCCAACGGTCCATACCAGACCACACTTGATATACTTCAGAAGACGTTTTAATATTCGAAATTTTCGAAAATGACGCGTTTTTTGCAATCTCGATGAAACTCCATTTTGAGAACGCCTCAACCGATTCGGACGAAATTTATAGGGGTCATAGAGGGCCCAAATACAAGCACAATGAGCTATAGTGGGGCCCCGTAGGTATTCGCGTTTGTGCAGGGGG
This sequence comes from Othius punctulatus, assembly GCA_951805005.1. Classification (NCBI taxonomy): domain Eukaryota; kingdom Metazoa; phylum Arthropoda; class Insecta; order Coleoptera; family Staphylinidae; genus Othius; species Othius punctulatus. The sequence continues at coordinate 36,606,246 of OX638147.1, read as the reverse complement.
GCCTTGAGAAGAGAGAAATATTTTGGAAAAAAACGTACTTTTTTCATGAAAAACGATATAACTCGGGGAGTTGTGGGAATACAAGAATCAACGAGTGCTCAAAATATGCGCCTTAGATGGGGCTATGTCCGCATAAAATTATTTCAAAATGTTGCGCTTGGTTGAGCACCCAGTTGGCAAAACGTAAAATCGATGATTTTCCGATCAAATCGACTAAAAATAAAATCCGAAAAATCACGATTTTTCGAGTTGCTCCAAATGACCTTAGAGGCACATGCCTAGACCAATTGGACCCTCCTGATTCCAATGAGCATACTTTCAGCCCCCCAGCTCCAGCCGTTCTCGAGATATCCGCCCTCAAAGTTGGGAAATTAAAAAAAATAGCAATAAAGGGCTAATAAAATCAAACTTCTGAACGGATGGTCCAATCTCGATGCCGATGGTCTCATTCGATTCAGGAGACTCCAACGGTCCATACCAGACCACACTTGATATACTTCAGAAGACGTTTTAATTTTCGAAATTTTCGAAAATGACGCGTTTTTTGCAATCTCGATGAAATTCCATTTTGCGAACGCCTCAACCGATTCCGACGAAATTTATAGGGGTCATAGAGGGCCCAAATACAAGCACAATGAGCTATAGTGGGGCCCCGTAGGTGTTCGCGTTTGTGCAGGGGGGCCTTGAGAAGAGAGAAATATTTTGAAAAAAAACGTACTTTTTTCATGAAAAACGCTATAACTCGGGGAGTTGTGGGAATACAAGAATCAACGAGTGCTCAAAATATGCGCCTTAGATGGGGCTATGTCCCCATAAAATTATTTGAAAATGTTGCGCTTGGTTGAGCACCCAGTTGGCAAAACGTAAAATCGATGATTTTCCGATCAAATCGACTAAAAATAAAATCCGAAAAATCACGATTTTTCGAGTTGCTCCAAATATCCTTAGAGGCACATGCCTAGACCAATTGGACCCTCCCGAATTCAATGAGCACACTTTCAGCCTCCCAGCCGCAGCCGTTCTCGAGATATCCGCCCTCAAAGTTGGGAAATAAAAAAAAATAGCATTAAAGGGCTAATAAAATCAAACTTCTGAACGGATGGTCCAATCTCGATGCCGATGGTCTCATTCGATTCAGGACACTTCAACGGTCCATACCAGACCACACTTGATATACTTCAGAAGACGTTTTAATTTTCGAAATTTTCGAAAATGACGCGTTTTTTGCAATCTCGATGAAACTCCATTTTGAGAACGCCTCAACCGATTCGGACGAAATTTATATGGGTCATAGAGGGCCCAAATACAAGCACAATGAGCTATAGTGGGGCCCCGTAGGTGTTCGCGTTTGTGCAGGGGGGCCTTGAGAAAAGAGAAATATTTTGAAAAAAAACGTACTTTTTTCATGAAAAACGCTATAACTCGGGGAGTTGTGGGAATACAAGAATCAACGAGTGCTCAAAATATGCGCCTTAGATGGGGCTATGTCCCCATAAAATTATTTGAAAATGTTGCGCTTGGTTGAGCACCCAGTTGGCAAAACGTAAAATCGATGATTTTCCGATCAAATCGACTAAAAATAAAATCCGAAAAATCACGATTTTTCGAGTTGCTCCAAATGACCTTAGAGGCACATGCCTAGACCAATTGGACCCTCCTGATTCCAATGAGCATACTTTCAGCCGCCCAGCTCCAGCCGTTCTCGAGATATCCGCCCTCAAAGTTGGGAAATTAAAAAAAATAGCAATAAAGGGCTAATAAAATCAAACTTCTGAACGGATGGTCCAATCTCGATGCCGATGGTCTCATTCGATTCAGGAGACTCCAACGGTCCATACCAGACCACACTTGATATACTTCAGAAGACGTTTTAATTTTCGAAATTTTCGAAAATGACGCGTTTTTTGCAATCTCGATGAAATTCCATTTTGCGAACGCCTCAACCGATTCCGACGAAATTTATAGGGGTCATAGAGGGCCCAAATACAAGCACAATGAGCTATAGTGGGGCCCCGTAGGTGTTCGCGTTTGTGCAGGGGGGCCTTGAGAAGAGAGAAATATTTTGAAAAAAAACGTACTTTTTTCATGAAAAACGCTATAACTCGGGGAGTTGTGGGAATACAAGAATCAACGAGTGCTCAAAATATGCGCCTTAGATGGGGTTATGTCCCCATAGAATTATATGAAAATGTGCCGCTCAGCTGAGCGCTCAGTTGGCAAAACGTAAAATCGATGATTTTCCGATCAAATCGACTAAAAATAAAATCCGAAAAATCACGATTTTTCGAGTTGCTCCAAATGACCTTAGAGGCACATTCCTAGACCAATTGGACCCTCCTGATTCCAATGAGCATACTTTCAGCCCCCCAGCTCCAGCCGTTCTCGAGATATCCGCCCTCAAATTTGGGAAATTAAAAAAATAGCAATTAAGGGCTAATAAAATCAAACTTCTGAACGGATGGTCCAATCTCGATGCCGTTGGTCTCATTCGATTCAGGAGACTCCAACGGTCCATACCAGACCACACTTGATATACTTCAGAAGACGTTTTAATTTTCGAAACATTCGAAAATGACGCGTTTTTTGCAATCTCGATGAAATTCCATTTTGAGAACGCCTCAACCGATTCTGACGAAATTTATAGGGGTCATAGAGGGCCCAAATACAAGCACAATGAGCTATAGTGGGGCCCCGTAGGTGTTCGCGTTTGTGCAGGGGGGCCTTGAGAAGAGAGAAATATTTTGAAAAAAAACGTACTTTTTTCATGAAAAACGCTATAACTCGGGGAGTTGTGGGAATACAAGAATCAACGAGTGCTCAAAATATGCGCCTTAGATGGGGCTATGTCCCCATAAAATTATTTGAAAATGTTGCGCTTGGTTGAGCACCCAGTTGGCAAAACGTAAAATCGATGATTTTCCGATCAAATCGACTAAAAATAAAATCCGAAAAATCACGATATTTCGAGTTGCTCTAAATGACCTTAGAGGCACATGCCTAGACCAATTGGACCCTCCTGATTCCAATGAGCATACTTTCAGCCCCCCAGCTCCAGCCGTTCTCGAGATATCCGCCCTCAAAGTTGGGAAATTAAAAAAATAGCAATAAAGGGCTAATAAAATCAAACTTCTGAACGGATGGTCCAATCTGGATGCCGATGGTCTCATTCGATTCAGGAGACTCCAACGGTCCATACCAGACCACACTTGATATACTTCAGAAGACGTTTTAATTTTCGAAATTTTCGAAAATGACGCGTTTTTTGCAATCTCGATGAAATTCCATTTTGAGAACGCCTCAACCGATTCGGACGAAATTTATAGGGGTCATAGAGGGCCCAAATACAAGTACAAGCCCCACGCCCCCGGGGGGTGGGGCGTTTGTCCAGGGAGGCTTTACGAAGACAGAAATATTAGGCTAGCGTAGGTTGTTTAAAACCGATAAAAAAACTGTAACAGACTCGGTGTTTATTGTTACATTATATTGTACGCACGTATGAAGCACATTAATATACAATATATGAGTGGGCGTGTATGGCGTAACTATAATAAATTGTTATTTGCATAGCAACGATAAAAATCGGTATTTTTAAACTGTCGCCTTCGGAATTATGATATATGGAATGGTATATTAGCCTGGAAATTTAGAATGAACAAGGGTGGTGTAAATTTAATCGATTACACTTATCGCCCTTTGGGGCGCAATTACTATACATGCGAGAGAGTGTATGAATGATTTCACAGGGGGTAGTTTTAAAATCGCAAGATGTAACACCAAGGGAGCGCACTTGATAATATTCCACTCCAGATTCGGATCTACCCCAGGGGCAGACTTTTTAAACATTACAAATACAAATTTATATCAATAAATTGTTTTTTGCGCGTCGCACCCTTCAATGTGTGCCCTTATTTCAAGTGTAACAAATCGTATTTCCTTCGTTTCTAACACTCGCATCTTCAATTTAGATGTTGCACTGTTGTGATACGCTTTGATAACAAGCGTATTGATTTTTACCGCTACGAAGTGGCGCTATCTTGTATTCAAAACGAGTCATATTTTGATGGATTCATTGCCCGTCCTCCCTATTCTGGTTTACTGCGCCTTCATTTGCGAAGATTGTGCTTCAATGGTTAAACAGCACGCAGTGGGATTATCCCTTTATCATTCCGACGGTACACATATTGACATCAGTCTGTTGATACCCATGAACCACCGAAGCGTCCATTTAATTAAGGATAATCAGGATATCAGGATATTCCGTTGTGGCGATTCACACGTGTGTTGCCCTCTGCGAATGCGGACACATATAAATAGCACGGCTTAAGGCTCCGACGCGCGCCTCAGCTACGCGACGATATTCGGAATAAAATCGTCTTAATAAAATGATTGGGTCTATGTACGATCCTTTATTTCGCGACTTTTGCTTCAGGCACGTACCTGTTCTCTACGTCTTTAATATCTCAAAGAAACAAAGGACTGGCGGGTCGACTCGTACTTGCAAATATTTACTGGAAAGTTATATTGGTTCTGCTCTGGCTCATCGTAATGATCCTAAGCGAAAGACCCTCTTTACCATCAGTTATTCCACGAGTCACAAATCCCGTTGATAACAATATTGTATCATAATAAATATTGTCATACAACCGGATTTACTAATCCCCGTTTAACTAAACGAATATTTAATATTAAGTCCTCTTAGTAATTATGCAACAATACTGAATGTGCTCCTCTTTATAGTTATATAATATAACAGGGAGAATTCAATTAAATTCAGATTTAGCAGGTATCACTCTAAGCCAAAAATCTGATTGATCCACAGTGGAGTCTCAGCGCCCACAATAAGGCGATTTTTCATGCGCCACTGAGTTTAAAGCACTGCGCTGCATGAATATTTTGAAAGAAGTCGCGGATTGATGCGGATTTTCTAGAAATACCTCTCAGATTGCATATGTGCTGAGCTTTACTGTGCGGTATAATTTCCAGTCGCCTATTTTAATTATATGTGATTACTTTTTCCACTCCGTTTGCAACTCGATTTGTTTCCCTTTATTGTACTATCGATTCAACTTTTATTTATAATGACAATGAAACAATTGAGTTATTCGAGTAGGTTTGATAAAATAGCAAGGTCATGCCTCGAGCTAAGTAGAAGTCATACATACTGACACACATATAGTCATACATAAGTCATCCTGATACACGAATATTGGTGTACATAACTCATGTACATGTACATATACATAACTCATGTACATGTACATATACATAACTCATGTACATGTACATATACATAACTCATATACATGTACATATACATAACTCATGTACATGTACATATACATAACTCATGTACATGTACATATACATAACTCATGTACATGTACATATACATAACTCATGTACATGTATATATACATAACTCATGTACATGTACATGTACATGTACAAGAAGTGCTATGTAGAGAGTGAAATGGGCTCAGAAAATAATTGGAAGTGCCATTAGTGCGCTTGAATTCGGCCGAATTTATTTGATTAACCTGCCACAATTACTTTATTCCTACCACATAAATCCATCGGCATTTATTATAAATCTCTATGCGCATTGATGTTATAAACGAAATAACGAAATAACCGATGGAAAAGGAAGTCGATAGCGGCAATAAATAACGCCCCGTTTTTTACAAATAAGCGAGGACAAACGACGTTCAGCACGTGATTGAGAATTAATAAACGTAATTCCAGTTTTAACTTCGGTGATTAATTAATTTGCCCCCTGTATCTTACAATGGAATTTGTCATCATTTATCTCTCAATTATCAAACGTTCATTATCGGGGGGCGTTATAATTGTTTTCTCTGCTTCATTATATCCTGTTATCTGCTTACATAATATATAATGGCATCTTTAAAGGTAATCTGCCAATTGATTTGTTATACTTCACTCCATTATGGAGTAATTTAAGTCTCTCAATTTACAGACACGCAAATTTATACTCACTAATACTCACTTTACATCTACCATGGGCAACCACTAAATTACCTGCTTAAAAAAGCATTCACATCGAAATGTTCTTAAACTGTCTGTTAATTGAAACTTTAACACTCAGCAATTATTAATTAAGTGTAGAAAAATTCATTTCAAAATTTCACCTAGTTAATAATTATTTCACGGGAATATGTATGAGCGTAGGACTAACTAGTTTTGATAATTGATGTAAAACGATTCATGCAACTATCTCAGGTGAACAATTTAGATTCACTAATGTGAAATCATAAACTGCAAAGTTAATTGATAATAATTCTGATAATAGTTTTGATCAAAGCTCATACTGGTAAAGTTATTATAGTTTACTATCGTAGTTAGGTTAGGTTACGTTAGGTTAGGTTAGTTGAACTCCTTTTGATTTTGCTGCTCCAAAACATTAGGTTATGTTTTAGAGCAGCAACATTAAATATAGTTCCGACTAACCTAACCTAACCTTACCCAACCTAATTGAATTTATGAATGGATAGGGGAGAATGGAAACCAGTAAAGTTATTATAGTTTACTATCGTAGTTAGGTTAGGTTAGGTTAGGTTAGGTTAGTCGAACTCCATTTGATTTTGCTGCTCTAAAACATTAGGTTATGTTTTAGAGCAGCAACATCAAATGGAGTTCGATTAACCTAACCTAACCTAACCTAACCTAATTGAATTTATGAATGGATAGGGGAGAATGGAAACTGGTAAATTTAACTGGTAACTGGTAAAATATATAGGCTATCATTCAACACAACGAAAAAGGATCGGAAGACCAAGAACAAGTTGGCATTGATAAAGATCTTACAGAAAAAAATAGAAGAGCAGAGAAATCAAATGGAGTACGATTAACCTAACCTAACATGACTTCAAAACCAGAAGAAATATATATATATATATATATATATATATATATATATATATATATATATATATATATATAGACTTGTCACCACAAGGAACAAGGATCGGAAGACCAAGAAAAAGTTGGTATTGATAAAGATCTTAGAGAAAGAAATAGAAGAGCAGCAAAATCAAATGAAATTCGATTAAACTAACCTAACCTAACAGGACTTCAACAAGAGAAGGAAAATATATAGGTTATTATTCACCACAAGGAAGAAGGATCGACACACCACGAAAATGTTGGTATTAATATAGATATTAGAGGAAGAAATAGAAGAGCAGCGAAATCAAACGGAGCTCCGATTAACCTAACCTAACAGGACTTCAAAAACAGAAGGAAAATATATAGGCTGTCATTCACCACAAGGAAAAATGATTGGAAGACCAAGAACAAGTTTGTATTGATAAAGATCTTAGAAAAAAAAATAGAAGAGCAGCAAAATCAAATGAAATTCGATTAACCTAACCTAACCTAACATGACTTCAAAACCAGAAGAAAGATATATAGGCTTGTCATTCACCACAAGGAAGAAAGATCGGAAGACCAAGAAAAAGTTGGTATTGATAAAGATCTTAGAGAAAGAAATAGAAGAGCAGCAAAATCAAATGAAATTCGATTAAACTAACCTAACCTAACAGGACTTCAACAACAGAAGGAAAATATATAGGTTATTATTCACCACAAGGAAGAAGGATCGACACACCACGAAAATGTTGGTATTAATATAGATATTAGAGGAAGAAATAGAAGAGCAGCGAAATCAAACGGAGCTCCGATTAACCTAACCTAACAGGACTTCAAAAACAGAAGGAAAATATATAGGCTGTCATTCACCACAAGGAAAAATGATTGGAAGACCAAGAACAAGTTTGTATTGATAAAGATCTTAGAAAAAAAAATAGAAGAGCAGCAAAATCAAATGAAATTCGATTAACCTAACCTAACCTAACATGACTTCAAAACCAGAAGAAAGATATATAGGCTTGTCATTCACCACAAGGAAGAAAGATCGGAAGACCAAGAAAAAGTTGGTATTGATAAAGATCTTAGAGAAAGAAATAGAAGAGCAGCAAAATCAAATGAAATTCGATTAAACTAACCTAACCTAACAGGACTTCAACAACAGAAGGAAAATATATAGGTTATTATTCACCACAAGGAAGAAGGATCGACACACCACGAAAATGTTGGTATTAATATAGATATTAGAGGAAGAAATAGAAGAGCAGCGAAATCAAACGGAGCTCCGATTAACCTAACCTAACAGGACTTCAAAAACAGAAGGAAAATATATAGGCTGTCATTCACCACAAGGAAAAATGATTGGAAGACCAAGAACAAGTTTGTATTGATAAAGATCTTAGAAAAAAAAATAGAAGAGCAGCAAAATCAAATGAAATTCGATTAACCTAACCTAACCTAACATGACTTCAAAACCAGAAGAAAGATATATAGGCTTGTCATTCACCACAAGGAAGAAAGATCGGAAGACCAAGAAAAAGTTGGTATTGATAAAGATCTTAGAGAAAGAAATAAAAGAGCAGCAAAATCAAATGGAGTTCGATTTACCTAACCTAACTAAACAGGACTTCAACAACAGAAGGAAAATATATAGGCTGTCATTCACCACAAAGAAAACGGATCGGAAAACCAAGAACAAGTTGGTATTGATAAAGATCTTCGAGAAAAAAATAGAAGAGCACCGAAATTAACTGGAGTACGATTAACCTAACCTAACATGATTTCAAAACCAGAAGAAAAATACATAGGTATGTCATTCACCACAAGGAAGAAGGATCGGAAGACCAAGAAAAAGTTGGTGTTGATAAAGATCTTAGAGAAAGAAATAGAAGAGCAGCAAAATCAAATGGAATTCGACATAACCTAACCTAACCTGACATAACCTAACCTAACAGAACTTATGAATGGAACCTGACATAACCTAACCTAACCTGACATAACCTAACCTAACAGAACTTATGAATGGATAGGGAAGAATGGATATCGAAAGACGTCAGTAGATGTTTTGAACCGATTTATATACAAGGTGTTGCAAGCAAAACATCCGTTAAAAGTTGCAAAAATGAAAAAAAAAATAGTTACATCTGTTCTCAACATTTCCATCGCTTCCGCTTCTACTGCAAGTTGGCATCAACTTTGTTATTTTAAATAGAACATGTATTTTTTGATTCCCTGTTTAATTCACTGCATTCACATATGGATATATGTCATTGAGCAAACACTAATCATGTAATAAGTAAGTAAAATTCGTTACATATGAGCTTTGTTCTAAACTCTATCAGCATGATATTGATGATACAGCTAGCAAGCAATTACCTGTCCAGTGACAGTTGTCCAGATAAGTTGTCTAATGGGTTAAACCTTCGGTTAACTATTAGCAACATTAGGAGATGGAATTAGCGAGTCTAAATGTAATTTGTAAAATAAAGGAATGTGATTTGTAAATTCGTTACATATGGACTTTGTTCTAAACTCTATCAGCTTTTGATGAAACAGTTAGCAAGCAATTACTTGTCCAGTGATGGGTTGGCTATCCAGTGATTTCTCCAAAGTGGAGGATAAGTCTGACGGGTTAAACCTTCAGTTAACTATTAGCAACATTAGTAGATGGAATTAGCGAGTCTAAGTGTAATTTGTAAGATAAATAAATATAATTTGTAAAAACACAAATTTTATTGGTTTACATAAGTAGATATGCAACAAGAGTTCGGGGTCATTTTGCCATAAGGATTTACATAGGGGTCTAAATTCACTTTTCGTCCAAGTGTATGCCTATGGGTCAAGTGTATAATGAGCCACTCCGCTGCTCAGCCCTTCAGCCCCTCTGCCTATCAGCCCCTCACGATATCCTCTTTTAAACAGCTAATTTTTACATCATCAACACCACCTTACTATTTAAAACTGTTTAAAAGAGGATATCCTAAGGGGCTTAGGGGCGGAGGGGCGGAGGGGCTCAATAGACACTTGACCTATATTCAACCCAACATACACTTGGAAAAAAGTGAATTTAACTATTAGCAACATTAGTAGATGGAATTGGCGAGTCTAAGTGTAATTTGTAAGATAAAGGAGTGTGATTTGTAAAAAAAACAAATTTTATTGGTTTACATAAGTAGATAGGCAACAAGAGTTCGAGGTCATTTTCCCATAAGGATTTACATAGGGGTCTAAATTCACTTTTCTTCCAAGTGTATGCCTATGGGTCAAGTGTATATTGAGCCCCTCCGCCCCTCCACCTCTCAACCCCTCTGCATATTAGCCTCTCACGATATCCTCTTTTATACAGCTCATTTTGACATCATCATACCCAGCCCCTCACGATATCCTCTTTTAAACAGTTTTAAATAATAAGGTGGTGTTGCCTTACTATTTAAAAATGTTTGAAAGAGGATATCGTGAGGGGCGGAGGGGCAGAGGGGCTGAGGGGTGGAGGGGCGGAGGCCCCCAATATACATTTGACCTATAGGCACCCAACATACACTTGGAAAAAAGTGAATTTAGAACCGTATGTAATTCCTTATGGGAAAATGACGCCGAACTCTTGTTGCCTACCTACTTACATATAATTGATTCAAATTATGTTAACTGCTTTTTGCCAGCTGACATATAGCTTGTATGGCTGAAGTTAGATAAGGGTTTAAATTGCAGATTAATTGTTTAACTTGTAAAGTAAAAGTGTTACGTCTGGGAAAAAAAATCCATTTATTTTTGCTGCTATCTTTTAATTGAGGAAGCGGCGGCAGTAGATAATAAAATTACTGTAATAGTATATATACATGAAGATGTTAGTATGATTTTATGGGTTGTAAAAGTTGTGTCATTAATCATTTATATCGCACCCTTCTTAGGCCATTCAAGTTGCATGGGGCAGCTCCGAAGGAATTGCGATATAAAGTCACCTAGGCCGTAATTCTGATCGGTCAATGTCAGGAACAGGAACCGGGCGCCGAAATATGGCCAGAAATCAAACCTGCCAGGGCGTCGGCGTCGCCCTGAAGACGTCTGAAATAATTTAGTCGGGCGCCACGTGGAAGCTGCACTGCGTGATACGGCCGCGTCCCCGGTTTGGGATGGTCCGCTTCCGGGCCGTGATGTTCCCCAAAAATTAAGTGTCACCCCCGGGGGCGGCTTGCATATAAATCCTGGGGGCGGCCTGTGGAGCCCCCCCAAGCTGATGGGATCCATGCAGTTGCGCTCGTAAAGGGCGCCTCGCATCGACCAGCCGTACCAGATCTGGAATGGGAATCGGATCGGGGGCTTCCTGATTGGATCCGCGTTACGAGCGGTGTTTTTCATAAAATATTTTGTCTGGGGGCGGCTTGATGGATCACGTCCCCGGGACTATTAGGGAACGGTAACCGCGAAGATGGTGATTTAGGATTACGGACGTCGGGAGATTGTAGTTGTTGAAACGAGACCATTTCCACTGATATATTATATTAACTTAATAAAAGTTATTTTCGTATATGTTTGCCCCACATTTATCATCCCCGAAGAATTTCAGACAACTCTCTTTTACCACATAAGAATATAATTGTACTGTTACAACCTGAATTCTAGATTGATTGCCACAGAACCTCATTAGACTTCTAGTATTCCTTTATTAGGATTCAACCACCCCAAATGATGTGAGAATAATACCCAAAGAGATTTACCAAATACTTGGCTTATACAAAAACTGGCTTTTGGAAAAACCAGTGTTCGAATTCCAGAACTTCAAACTACTTAAAATGGATTCTCCCATTTACTATTATTCTCATGAGTCCAATCAGTGAATTCTAACTATTCTAAAAAGAAGCTTCTAAAAATCACAAAACTTTTGTAACCATATCGAAACGCACACATGTTCATGCCTTGAAAGAGTTTTTACAGACTCGCACACGCAAGGCTTATCCAAACATATATATTTACACCAATTCTGCCATCCAAGTATTGCACACTTCAAAATAACTTGGATGGACATACATTACGAATTATTTGTACCAATTCAATCTTAAATATGAGTTATTACTAAGTGGAGAATATCAATCATATAAAAATATAATAGGCTTATCAGCTCATTACTGATAATAGACACGCTCTGCGCAATAGTTATTAATCATGATAGGAATCACGTTTCCTTACTAATCAGCAATAAAAGATTTAATTTCTTAAAATACGTAATAAGTAACTGTACATATACTTATTATTTGCGCTTTTGTATGTAAAAAAAACGTGGGCGTGCTAACAAATGTGTAATAACCTTTATTGATTTGAATTTTCATGGTATACAAATACTCCAATAAGCGTACGTGCACAATAAAAATAATAATTGATATGAAATTAAAATTCTTTATTGGTTTGGTATTCTATAGCATGCAAATACGTTGAAAAAGTCAAAAGGTATTGAACAAAAATAAATTGAGAACAAACAATTGTCGACAAACCAGCAGAGATGAATGAGGCAAATATTTGATAGAATTCGCACACATTTCATTATTTTGAAATTTCAGTACGTAATTACTTTTTGTATCCAGCGTAAAATCATTTATACTATCAGTTGTGTGAGATATACACAATGGATAGTATGCATATGTTTTTAATAATTATAATAACAATTTATTCCATGACAGCAATGTAATAATTAACTTCTAGCTGCTATTGATAAATTTATGAAAAAACATACATCAGCAATGTAATTCAATCTAAATTCAATATTCAATTGTACAGTACATCTGAAACTAATTCTCCTAAAAATTTGAAAAAGTTTCAGTAATAAATAAGGGAGAAAATCAAACATATAACTTTCTGCATTGACAACTATGGAGTAGCAAGTACTGAAATTTCCTGAAAATTTATTATTTGCAAATTTGATATTAGATTAGTGTACAGTACACCTGAAACTAATTCTGCTGAAAATTTGACAAAGTTTCAGTAATAAATAAGGGAGAAAATCAAACATATAACTTTCTGCATTGACAACTATGGAGTAGCAAGTACTGAAATTTCCTGAAAATTTATTATTTGCAAATTTGATATTAGATTAGTGTACAGTACATCTGAAACTAATTCTCCTGAAAATTTGACAAAGTTTTAGTAATAAATAAGGGAGAAAATCAAACATATAACTTTCTGCATTGACAACTATGGAGTAGCAAGTACTGAAATTTCCTGAAAATTTATTATTTGCAAATTTGATATTAGATTAGTATACAGTACATCTGAAACTAATTCTCCTGAAAATTTGACAAAGTTTCAGTAATAAATAAGGGGGAAAATCAAACATATAACTTTCTGCATTGACAACTATGGAGTAGCAAGTACTGAAATTTCCTGAAAATTTATTATTTGCAAATTTGATATTAGATTAGTGTACAGTACATCTGAAACTAATTCTCCTGAAAATTTGACAAAGTTTCAGTAATAAATAAGGGGGAAAATCAAACATATAACTTTCTGCATTGACAACTATGGAGTAGCAAGTACTGAAATTTCCTGAAAATTTATTATTTGAAAATTTAATACTAGATTAGTGTACAGTACATCTGAAACTAATGTTCCTGAAAATTTGACAAAGTTTCAGTAATAAATAAGGGAGAAAATCAAACATATAACTTTCTGCATTGACAACTATGGAGTAGCAAGTATAGAAATTTCCTGAAAATTTATTATTTGAAAATTTGATATTAGATTAGTATACAGTACATCTGAAAATAATTCTCCTGAAAATTTGACAAAGTTTCAGTAATAAATAAGGGAGAAAATCAAACATATAACTTTCTGCATTGACAACTATGGAGTAGCAAGTACTGACATTTCCTGACAATTTATTATTTGCAAATTTGATATTAGATTAGTGTACAGTACACCTGAAACTAATTCTCCTGAAAATTTGACAAAGTTTCAGTGATAAATAAGGGAGAAAATCAAACATAACTTTCTGCATTGACATCATGGCGTACCAAGTACTGAAAATTCCTGAAAATTTATTATTTGCAAATTTGATATAAGATTAGTGTACAGTACATCTGAAACTAATTCTCCTGAAAATTTGATAAAGCTTCAGTAATAAATAAGGGAGAAAATCAAACATATAACTTTCTGCATTAACTATGGAGTAGCAAGTACTGAAATTTCCTGAAAATTTATTATTTGCAAATTTGATATTATATTAGTGTACAGTACATCTGAAACTAATTCTCCTGAAAATTTGACAACGTTTCAGTAATAAATAAGGGAGAAAATCAAACATATAACTTTCTGCATTAACAATTATGGAGTAGCAAGTACTGAAATTTCCTGAAAATTTATTATTTGCAAATTTGATATTAGATTAGTTTACAGTACAACTGAAACTAATTTTCCTGAAAATTTGACAATATACGTATTACGTTATTATACGTAGAATAGATACTGAATACATTACATTACATATTTTACAAACTGAAGTAAAATACTTTAATAGCTGTCAACAAATACGATAATAATTTTCGAAATATTAAATTTACGTATACTATAATAAATACTGAAAACATCTGGAAATATAAATTTTACGTATACTTATTCAGTTATTATACTGAATACATTATATCATATATTTTACAAACTGAAGTAAAATACTTTAATAGATGTTAACAAATACGATAATAATCTCGGAAATATTAATTTTACGTATACGTATAATAGATTCTGAATACGTGATATAATATATTTTACAAACTGAACTAAAATACTTTAATAGCCGTCGACGTGGGAGTTCGCAATTCGAGACTAGCGATATTAAACATCTGAGAATATATAATCTACACCTGCAGTTGTTATATATTATTGCAGACTTTACTAAGCACTACTGTAAAATAAGAATGCAATAAACCCCGCGTCAACTTCCAAATAGAAACACAGGCAGACAACAATGGATATCGCATTTCTTGATTTATGGGGTTACAAAAATCTGATACATGCCACGCAGAAACTCTGATGCATGTAAAACCACAACATAAATATCATATTTTAAATAATGGGATTGTATTTCCATTACTACTTTTGTACAGATGAACCAGTTAAAGAAAAATATATTCTTATATCTTAAATAAATATCCATAATATTTGCACAACATAAATGCGAAATTTAAATAATATGATTGTATTTCCATTACTAATTTCGTACAGTTGAAACAGTTAAATAAAAATATATTCTTATATCTTAGATTAATATCCATAATATGTTCAGCAACAAGCCTATATTAAGAATCAGTATATATAAATTATAGCACGTGTATGTAAATTGAGTAATTGAATAGTTGAATAACTTCATGCCAGGGCATGTATCACACTAACGATTAGTGTTGGTCGGATCTATAACTCACAAGGGTGAAAATGGTTATTGTTATTACATTGCAAACATACGCAAGTTTCCTGCAGAAATAAACCAAGCCAATCAACTAACTGCGTATTCCCCTTTGAGCAGCTGTCTCGGTGTGGGTTTCAAATATATTTATATCTGCAATACGCGAGATGCGAACTTTTACAACTGTTAGACGCTTTTTGTTTGACGTAAAACATAATCCATTTCTAACGTGTATAATATTTCTGCTGATGTAACTTCTAGAAAATTTTTGTGGTGCAATCACTTGAAATTATGCAGAAGAAATTGGATTATTTTATAGATTTACGTATTTCCATTACTACTTTCGTACAGTTGAAACAGTTAAATAAAAATTTATTCTTATATCTTAAATTAATATCCATAATATTTTCAGTAAATTAATTTGTATTTTTCTATGCGAGAATAAATTATAATATAATATTTTCAGCAGCAAGCCTATATTAAGAATCAGTATATAGAAATTATAATTATAAATGTGAGTAAAAAGCCTAATAATAGGGTAAACATAGCTATAATAGGTAGCCTAAAAATAGGCTACCTATAACATAGGTAAAATAGTTTGCCTAAAAATAGGCTAAACATAGGTAAAATAGGTAATAATAGTGAAAACTGAAATATAAGTGTGTACAATTAGCAGTATTACCGTACAAATATTTTTGTGTCGTTAATTGGTTACGAGTGTTAACGTGTTTGTTGTTAGCTTAGCACCGAAACGTGCATTATTTAACACTGGAACGTTACTTAATTCGTTGCGTGCGTAGAACAATTACTACATTCAATTGCCGCTTAGCGTAATGTAACATGAATGAAGACATGCAATGGGCGACAATTTAATAACCGTACATTTTTTATGCATTACTAGATAACAACTATAATTTTCATAGCACTAGATAAGTAAATAAATGTAATAATCCTCATTAAAACGTACAACAAGTTAATTTACTTAGTAGCAAGATTTTGAATGGTGGTGGATTTTACTTTGTGATACATTACTGAAATACATTGATACATTGTGAAAATAATTACTCGAAACTATAGTTACTAATCAATAAATAATTTTATATGATACTAACCAAGTAACATACTGATACATTGTGAAAATAATTACTCGAAATTATAGTTACTAATCAATAAATAATTTTATATGATATAACAAGTAATTTGTTTTATTTATAATAAACAAAATGTATCATAAAGTAAACGCCACTACCATTCAAAATATTGTTACTAAGTAAATTACTTGTATTTACTACTAAATAAATCTTAGTGATACTAACCTATTTTTTACCTTCATGTATCACAAAATAGAGCTGTCAGGCGTTACTCATCTAAATTACTTGTTGTATTTTTTAATTATAACTATTACATTTATTTACTTATCTAGTGCTATAAAAAATATAGTTGATATCTATTCAATATATTCACTTTGGTAGTAAAATAATAATACAGTTATTGTATAATTGGTAACAATATCACAATATATTTATTTATATATTTATTTATTTATTTGGATAAATGGATGAATATGATTATGATTATGAATACGATTATGAATTAGGTATGAATAATTTTATATATGTTATAATTCTATATCTGATCACATCATTGTTTGCTGTAGAATGGAATTTTAATATTTCCCTAAGCAAGAAACAAGCTCAATAGTATTAATTACTCAAAGCTTTAACACGAACTGGGGTAAACATTATTAATTACGAATAAACAATTAATACAAACATAATTACAATGAATAATCATTCCATATTAAGGTATACAATAAATACAACAATATCCGATTATACATGGTCACATATTTAAATATTGAGAGCGTTAATAATTTTATTAATAATTATTGTCATTATACTGCAGAGGAAAAATTATGTTCTGCCACAGGAATTTATTTAATAATCGAGTGGCGGCAAACTGGGTTACCGAAAGTCCCCCAAAGTTGAAGGTCTGAAGGTATTATACGCCGAACTTCAAACTTGATAAATCAATTAAGTGTAGATTACTCCCTGGCAAAGATAAATTTTAATTACTTTAAACTGCCCGAAACAACAGCAACAGAAGTATCCATGAAAGGTTAAGCGGTTCTGAAACTTCTTCGTGAATATAATTAGGTTTGCAACCAATTCATATTCCGGTGCAAAAATATTTACAGCAGAACAAACTTTATTGAGACTGCATATTATGTTTAGAGCGGTGCAATTATGAAACATTTACAAATATGATTAGCAATAATGCATATTAAAGACGTCTCATTAGATATTTTCGTCCACAATTTTGATTGCTGACAGCATTAAATTTATCACATTGTGATTGATATGTGTGTGATTGTGAGTGTTGATATGTGTGTGATTGATTGTATGTGTGTATAATGTATAAAATTAGCACTAAAGTATAAAATATAAAAACATGTATTTTTAGGTCTGAATTTCTATACCAATTTTGCACATTCCTTATATTGTAAAAAACGGCATAAAAGTTTAATGAAACAGTTATTTCTGTATAATGTATAAAATTAGCAATAATGTATAAAATATAAAAAATATAAAAACATGTATTTTTAGGTTTGAATTGCTATAACAATTTTGCACTTTTAGCAATCATGCATATTAAAGACGTCTCATTAAATATTTTATTCCACAATTTTGATTGCTGACAGCATTAAATTTATCACATTGTGATTGATATGTGTGTGATGATGTGTGTTGATATGTGTGTGATTGATTGTATGTGTGTATAATGTATAAAATTAGCACTAATGTATAAAATATAAAAACATGTATTTTTAGGTCTGAATTTCTATACCAATTTTGCACATTCCATATATTGTAAAAAAACGGCATAAAAGTTTAATGAAATAGTTATTTCTGTATAATGTATAAAATTAGCAATAATGTATAAAATATAAAAAATATGAAAACATGTATTTTTCGGTTTGAATTGCTATAACCATTTTGCACAGTCCTTATATGGCCAAAATAACGGCATAAAACATTAATAACGTTTGAATATTGCAGGTGATTACTTAAAATACAATAAAATGTTAGCAATAATGTATAAAATATTAAAAAAACATGTATTTTAAGGTCTGAATTTCTATAACAATTTTACTTCTGAGTAATTTTATTGTGCAGTCCACAGTAGTTTGATTTTTGCAACAAATTTTTAAATTACCGATTTTTGGTAGTAAATAACGTCAGATTACATGAAATTTGGGAAAATTTTTAGTTGGCGCAGAAAACTGTGCAAGATATCCCGAATTTCGTTTTAGTATATTGAAAGGCACAACAATGATTCAATATACTGAAACGAAATCCAGGATATCTTGCACAGTTCCTGAAATATCGCTGAAAAACTGAAAAAGTGCACTTTCATTTTCCTCTTATAACTTTTTTACTTTTGAAGGAAATTTTACGAAACTTGGCACTCTTACATTTTTTGATGTCAGTATTCTGATCACAGTGCCAAACATCTTCTGCATCAACTAGATGCCCAAATTTTCTTAGTCAACTTTGGATTTTCTTATGGCCGCAATATTGGATTTTAATGGTTGGTTTTATACATGGTTGAAATTTGGATTTTTTCGCTCTTTTGAATGCTATTAAAATCCAATATTGCGGCCATAAGAAAATCCAAAGTTGACTAAGAAAATTTGGGCATCTAGTTGATGCAGAAAATGTTTGGCACTGTGATCAGAATACTGACATCAAAAAATGTAAGAGTGCCAAGTTTCGTAAAATTTCCTTCAAAAGTAAAAAAGTTATAAAAGGAAAAGGGAAGTGCACCTTTTCACTTTTTCAGCGATGTTTCAGGAACTGTGCAAGATATCCCAGATTTTTATTCAGTATATTGAAAGGCACAAAAATGATTCAATATACTGAAACGAATTCCAGGATATCTTTCACAGTTCCTGAAATATCGCTGAAAAACTGAAAAAAGTGCACTTTCATTTTACTCTTATAACTTTATTTACTTTAGAAGGAAATTTTACTAAACTTGGCACGCTTACATTTTTCGACGTCAGCTTTTTGATGGCAGTACTAAACAAAAACAAAATCCAAATTTCAACCATGTATTAAACCAACCATTAAAATCTAATGTTGCGGCCATAAGAAAATCCAAAGTTGACTATGAAAATTTGGGCATCTAGTTGGCTCAGAAAATGTTTTACACTGTGATCAGAAAACGACGTCGAAAAATTGAGTGCCAAGTTTGGTAAAATTTGCTTCAAAAGTAAAAAAAGTTACAAAAGGAAAAGGGAAGTGCACTTTTTCAGTTTTTCGACGATATTTCAGGAACTGTGCAAGATATCCCGGATTTCGTTTCAGTATATTGAAAGGCACAAAAATGATTCAATATACTGAAACGATGCAGGATATATTGCACAGTTCCTGAAATATCGCTGAAAACCTGAAAAAGTGCACTTTCATTTTCCTCTTATAACTTTTACTACTACTACAATTTTGCACAGTCCTTATATTGCCAAAATAACGACATAAAGCTTTAATAATGTTTGAATATTGCAGGTGATTACTTAAAGCACAATAAAATGTTAGCAATAATGTATAAAATATTAAAAAAAACATGTATTTTTAGGTCTGAATTTCTATAACAATTTTACTTCTGAAAATTTTTATTGTGTATAAAGTGCAAAAAGGAGATAGTATCTTTGATTAGTAAAAATGGCAAGATATAATCCTCAACATGAAAAAATTGACATGTGCAATCTCTATAATGTAATAAATTTTACTCTAAAAAGTAAAAAAGTTATAAAAGGAAAAGGGAAGTGCACTTTTTCAGTTTTTCAACGATATTTCAGGAACTGTGCAAGATATTCCAGATTTCGTTTCAGTATATTGAAAGGCACAAAAATGATTCAATATACTGAAACGAAATCCAGGATATCTTGCAAAGTTCCTGAAATATCGCTGAAAAACTGAAAAAGTGCACTTTCATTTTCCTCTTATAACTTTTTTACGTTTGAAGGAAATTTTACGAAACTTGGCACGCTTACATTTTTGGACGTCAGCTTTCTGATAAAAGGAAAAGGGAAGTGCACTTTTTCAGTTTTTTACCGATATTTCAGGAACTCTGCAACATATCCCGGATATCGTTTCAGTATATTGAAAGGCACAAAAATGATTCAATATACTGAAACGAAATCCAGGATATCTTGCACAGTTTCTGAAATCTTGCTGAAAAACTGAAAAAGGGCACTTTCATTTTCCTCTTATAACTTTTTTACTTATGAAGGAAATTTTACGAAACTTGGCACGCTTACATTTTTCGACGTCAGCTTTCTGATAAAAGGAAAAGGGAAGTGCACTTTTTCAGTTTTTCAACGATATTTCAGGAACTATGCAAGATATCCCGGATTTCGTTTCAGTACACAGGAAGGCACAAAAATGATTCAATATACTGAAAGGAAATCGAGGATATTTTGCACAGTTCCTGAAATATCGTTGAAAAACTGATTTCGTTTCAGTATATTGAATTATTTTTGTGCCTTTCAATATACTGAAACGAAATCCGGGATATCTTGCACAGTCCCTGAAATATCGTTGAAAAACTGAAAAAGTGCACTTTCATTTTCGTCTTATAACTTTTTTACGTTTGAAGGAAATTTTACGAAACTTGGCACGCTTACATTTTTTGACGTCAGCTTTCTGATAAAAGGAAAAGGGATGTGCACTTTTTCAGTTTTTCAACGATATTTCAGGAACTATGCAACATATCCCGGATTTCGTTTCAGTATATTGGAAGGCACAAAAATGATTCAATATACTGAAACGAAATCCAGGATATCTTGCACAGTTCCTGAAATATCGCTGAAAAACTGATAAAGTGCACTTTCATTTTCCTCTTGGATTTTTTGTGCCTTTCAATATACTGAAACGAAATCCGGGATATCTTGCACAGTCCCTGAAATATCGTTGAAAAACTGAAAAAGTGCACTTTCATTTTCGTCTTATAACTTTTTTACGTTTGAAGGAAATTTTACGAAACTTGGCACGCTTACATTTTTTGACGTCAGCTTTCTGATAAAAGGAAAAGGGATGTGCACTTTTTCAGTTTTTCAACGATATTTCAGGAACTATGCAACATATCCCGGATTTCGTTTCAGTATATTGGAAGGCACAAAAATGATTCAATATACTGAAACGAAATCCAGGATATCTTGCACAGTTCCTGAAATATCGCTGAAAAACTGATAAAGTGCACTTTCATTTTCCTCTTATAACTTTTTTACATTTGAAGGAAGTTTGAGGAAATTTGGCACGCTTACATTTTTCGACGTCAGCTTTCTGATAAAAGGAAAAGGGAAGTGCACTCTTTCAGTATTTCGACGATATTTCAGGAACTATGCAAGATATCCCGGATTTCGTTTCAGTATATTGGAAGGCACAAAAATGATTCAATATACTGAAAGGAAATCGAGGATATCTTGCACTGTGCCTGAAATATCGCTGAAAAATTGAAAAAGTGCACTTTTATTTTCCTCTCATAACTTTTTTACTATTGAAGGAAATTTTACGAAACTTGGCACTCTTACATTTTTTGATGTCAGTATTCTGATCAAAAGAAAAGGGAAGTGCACGTTTTCAGTTTTTCAACGTTATTTCAGGAACTGTGGAAAATATCCCGGATTTCGTTTCAGTATATTGGAAGGCCCAAAAATGATTCAATATACTGAAAGGAAATCGAGGATATCTTGCACAGTTCCTGAAATATCGCTGAAAAACTGAAAAAGTGCACGTTGATTTTCCTCTTCTAACTTTTTTACTTTTGAAGGAAATTTTACAAAACTTGCCACGCTTACATTTTTTGACGTCAGCTTTCTGATAAAAGGAAAAGGGAAGTGTACTTTTTCAGTTTTTTAACGATATTTCAGGAACTGTACAAGATATACCGGATTTCGTTTCAGTATATTGAAAGGCACAAAATGATTCAATATACTGAAACGAAATCCAGGATATCTTGCATAGTTCCTGAAATATGGCTGAAAAACTGAAAAAGTGCAGTTTCATTTTCCTCTTATAACTTTTTTACTTTTGAAGGAAATTTTAGGAAACTTGGCACGCTTACATTTGTCGACGTCAGCTTTCTGGTAAAAAAAAGGGAAGTGCACTTTTTCAGTTTTTCAAGGATATTTCAGGAACTGTGCAATATATCCCGGATTTCGTTTCAGTATATTGAAAGGCACAAAAATGATTCAATATACTGAAACGAAATCCAGGATATCTTGCACAGTTCCTGAAATATCGCTGAAAAACTGAAAAAGTGCACTTTCATTTTCCTCTTATAACTTTTTTACTTTTGAAGGAAATTTTACGAAACTTGGCACGCTAACATTTTTCGACGTCAGCTTTCTGATGGCAGTACCAAACATTTTTTGCGCAAATTTTCATAGTCAACTTTTGATTTTCTTATCGCCGCAATATTGGATTTTATTGGCATTCAAAAGAGCGAAAAAATCCAATTTCAACCATGTATTACACATGGGTAATCTGTTATTATTTACGTAAATAGTACTTTAAATAGTAGTTTAAAATAGTTAGTAATTATTTACCACCAAAAATCGATAATTTAAAAATTTGTTGCAAAAATCAAACTGCTGTGGACTGCTCTTAAAAGTTGCCATATACGATATAATAATAGGTAATACACAATAATATCAAAATATCAAAAAGTAACAATATAAAGTAATTGGTGCATAAAATGGTATAAAATATGGTGTGCTGTATGGGTGGCTACATATCAGACAGAAACTCTTCCTAGTGAAAATACGTTTTGTAAATTAATAGTTTAGAATTTAGATACATAGAATATAATAGAATAGTCGGTGCATGTAGGTAATGTTGAACATACATCATAAACAATGTTGTGTATGTGCAGTGAAATCATGAGCTGGTAACAGCCATATCTATATAGGATCGATGGCTATGCACCGGTTACAGTTTAGGGCTAAAAGGCAATATGCTAATAACATTGTAACTTAATAATCAAGTAATTCATAACTTTCGGGGCAAATATTAATTAGCTTGTGCAACGTCATTAAACTTGTAAATATAGGCAACTTCGTCCATTGCGAGTATTCCGCACATCGAAGCGTCGCGACGCTTAAATACAAACATCTGTGCATTGGGCCATTAAAATTTTACCACTGCAGCGATGATATTGGATGTATGACTAATTGCGCACTTACTTTTATTTTAGTTGGTGAGTTGGGGTCCAATAGCTGAGTTGCAGATATCGTTTCCTGAAACAGAAATGATAGAATGTATGCTTTAAAAGGCATTACAGACAAGTTTTTGCAGTAATATTTGCACGTCACGTTTTTGTCATATCCGATATAAAATAAAGTAAATTTGTCAGGACATAAAAAATAGTCATTCCTGAAATGCCGCTCCGCCTTGCCATTTATTTCGTACGGAGGTTTGTTGGCGAAGCTACCAGAAAGCACATATATCATCCCCTAGGCCACCGCCCTGCATACATGGCATCGATAGGGTTGCAACGAAATGCAGAAAAAATTGTAACGCTGGAACGTGAAGCGCCTGCAGATTCATCCCAGAAGTCGCTCCTGCGTCTTTTCGCTCCTTCGCTCTTTCATTTGACATCGCAGATTGCAATAGATAAGCAAAAATGGGGATACGCTCGTAAAATAATGCAATACATATGCTTTGTTTGGGGTTTATTGCCTATACAAGGAGGGGATGTTATGGCGAGATATACGCAGAATAAAAGTGGATTTTCTGCTGACGCCGCGATAACCAGCATTGATTCTAATTAACTTGTCTCCTCTTCTAACGTGCGTTCCTTGAAACCGCCCCCGTAAAATATGGACCTGCAGACGTTTTTATCCGAGGCCACAATTTAATTTCTACAGTACATGCAAACCTCAGGCCGGAAAAGAAAATTACACTCCGGCGGACGTAATTTAAATCGCCTATAAAGACATTTTTTTACCGTCATTGGCGTGTTAAATAAATTTTAATACGCTAATTTTATAGCTTGCTGATAATAAGAACTTTATGCACACACACATGCAACAAATAATTAAAATCGAGATTAGAATATTTCCTTAAAATTTTCAACCCATATAAAATACGATGCACACATATGTTCACTATCTCACGTTACACTTGAGCTTTAAAATTTTAAATTTTCTCATAATCACCGAAAATAATGTGATGGCAATAAAGTCCTCATATTTTTATAAGCCATAATATTTTATTGCGAGATAAAGAAAATCAATATTTATTTAAATTGCATACATTAAGTAGGCATACAGGTTAAGCACTTAAATATAAAATTTAAGTGTACATTATTTCTCTCATGCACATATGAACTATTCTAAAAGGATAATTTAGGTTATGTTAGCTTAGGTATACCGCCATAGGTGAAGGAGTAGTAGGGATTATTATTATTATAATAAAGACGAATATTTCAAATGATGATGCTATTAAAATGAATGCATAACTGACAGCTTTTAATCCCGGTGTAAGGGCATGGTTTATTGCACACATTTATATTGGGAAGTCGCAGTCTTAACTCACGGCTGAGTCTGTTATTTCGTTAGTCGCAAGAGGAGATTGGGTAATTGTGGGCGTTCTCGAGATATACATGTGATATTACTGACTATATCGGAGCCTATTAAGTAGAGGATTCACTTCATCCTCCGCCACTTTCGCCACTTCCGGCTTGTGTGTTCGTGCTGTTTAGTCGCGGATATGTGTTGCATCCGCCTTTTATGCGAAGCCGCGATACCGGCTGGAGGGGGTGGAAACCGGAGGTCGCTAATTGCTAAGATACACGTGTATGTTTTTCAGGAAACGCCGCGATTTATGGCAAAATACCTGAAAGGCAAACACTATTTCAGGTTTATTTCAGACTTGGAACCACCTTTACCAAGCAGTTCCTCGGTTACAAACGGTAAGCAGCTTAATTCTCAATTTCGAATCAATGACTCCTGAAAGTGGAGCAGAAGACTCCTGAAAGTAAACATGAAGACTCCTGAAAGTGCAGAAGGAGACTCCTGAAAGTAAAGAAAAAAAAACTCCTGAAAGCGAAGAGCTTAATTCTCAATTTCGAATTATGACTCCTGAAAGTGAAGCAGAAGACTCCTGAAAGAGAAGAATACTCCTGAAAGTCAAGAAAAAACTCCTGAAAGTGTAGAAGACTCCTGAAAGTGAAGAAGAAGACTCCTGAAAGTGATGAAGAAGATATTTGCTATATAGGATGTTGTGTTGGACAACACACCATAAGGATATTTCAGGAAGTGCCGTGATTTATGGCAAAATCCCTGAAAGGCAAACACTATTTCAGGTTTATTTCAGGCTTGGTACCACTTTTACCAAGAAGTTCCTCGGTTATAAAGAGTAAGGAGCTTAGTTCTCAATTTAGAATCTATGACTCCTGAAAGTGAAGCAGAAGACTCCCGAATGTGAAGAAGAAGACTTCTGAAAGTAAAGAAAAATAACTCCTGAAAGTGAGGAAAGGTGAAGAAAACTCCTGAAACTGAAGACGAAGACTCCCGAAAGTGAAGAAGATATTTGCTATGCAGTGTGTTGTGTTGGACGACACACCATAAGGATTTTTCAGGAAGCGCCGTGCTTTATGGCAAAATACCTGAAAGGCAAACACTATTTCAGGTTTATTTCAGACTTGGAACCACTTTTATCACGCAGTTCCTCCGTTACAAACAGTAAGGAGCTTAATTTTCAATTTCGTCTATGAATCCTGAAAGTGAAGCAGAAGACTCCTGAAAGTAAAGATGAAGACTCCCGAAAGTGAAGAAGAAGACCCCTGAAAGTAAAGAAAAAAAAAACTCCTGAAAGTGAAGAGTTTCAATTTCAATTTCGAATTATGACTCCTGAAAGTGAAGCAGAAGACTCCTGAAAGTGAAGAAGAAGACTCCCGAAAGTCAAGAAAAAACTCCTGAAAGTGAAGAAGACTCCTGAAAGTGATGAAGAAGATATTTGCTATATAGGATGTTGTGTTGGACGACACACCATAAGGATTTTTCAGGAAGCGCCGTGAGTTATGGCAAAATCCCCGAAAGGCAAACACAATTTCAGGTTTATTTCAGACTTGGAACCACTTTTACCGAGCAGTTCCTCGGGTACAAAGAGTAAGGAGCTTAGTTCTCAATTTAAAATCTAAGACTTCTGAAAGTGAAGAAGAAGACCACTTTTACCAAGCAGTTCCTCGGTTACAAACAGCAAGGAGCTTAATTCTCAATTTCGAATCTATGACTCCTGAAAGTGAAGCAGAAGACTCCTGAAAGTGAAGAAGAACACTCCTGAAAATGAAGAAGAAGACTCCTGAAAGTGAACAAGACTCCTGAAAGTGAAAAAGACTCCTGAAAGTGAAGACGAAGACTCCTGAAAGTCAAGAAGAAGATATTTGCTATACAGGGTGCTGTGTGTTGTGTTGGACGACGCACCATAAGGATTTTTCAGGAAGCGCCGTGATTTATGGCAAAATACCTGAAAGGCAGACATTATTTCAGGTATATTTCAGACTTGGAACCACTTTTACCAAGCAGTTCCTCGGTTACAAAGAGTACGGAGCTTAGTTCTCAATTTTGAATCTATGACTCCTGAAAGTGAAGCAGAAGACTCCCGAAAGTAAAGAAGGAGACTCCTGAAAGTGAAGAAGAAGACTCCTGAAAGTGAAGAAGACTCCTGAAAGTGAAGAAAAAGACTACTGAAAGTGAAAAAGAAGATATTTGCTATACAGGCTGTTGTGTTGGACGATTCACTATAAAGATTTTTCAGGAAGCGCCGTGATTTATGGCAAAATACCTGAAAGGCAAACACTATTTCAGGTTTATTTCAGACTTGGAACCACTTTTACTAAGCAGTTCCTCGGTTACAAACAGTAAGGAGCTTAATTCTCAATTTCGAAGCTATGACTCCTGAAAGTAAAGCAGAAGACTCCTGAATGTGAAGAAGGAGACTCCTGAAAGTGAAGAAGAAGACTCCTGAAATGAAGAAGACTCCTGAAAGTGAAGAAAAAGACTACTGAAAGTGAAAAAAAAGATATTTGCTATACAGGCTGTTGTGTTGGACGATTCACTATAAGGATTTTTCAGGAAGCGCCGTGTTTTATGGCAAAATACCTGAAGGGCAAACACTATTTCAGGTTTATTTCAGACTTGGAACCACTTTTACCAAGCAGTTCCTCGGTTACAAACAGCAAGGAGCTTAATTCTCAATTTCGAATCTATGACTCCTGAAAGTGAAGTAGAAGATTCCTGAAAGTGAAGAAGAAGACTCCTGAAAGTAAAGAAAAAACTCCTGAAAGTGAAGAAGACTCCTGAAAGTGAAGTCGAAGACTCCTGAAAGTGAAGAAGAAGATATTTGCTATACAGGGTGTTGTGTGTTGTATTGGACGACGCACCATAAGGATTTTTTAGGAAGCGCCGTGCTTTATGGCAAAATATCTGAAAGACAAACACAATTTCAGGTTTCTTTCAGTATTGGGAACGCTTTTACTAAGCAGTTCCTCGGTTACCAAGAGTAAGGAGATTAGTTCTTAATTTAGAATCTACGACTCCTGAAAGTGAAGTAGAAGACTCCTTAAAGTAACGAAGAAGACTCCTGAAAGTAAAGAAAAAACTCCTGAAAATGAAGAAAACTCCTGAAAGTGAAGAAAAAGACTCCTGAAAGCGTAGAAGAAGATATTTGCTATTCACGGTGTTGTGTTGGACGACGCATCATAAGGATTTTTCAGGAAGCGCCGTGATTTATGGCAAAATACCTAAAAGACAAACACTATTTCAGGTTTATTTCTGTAAATTAAGGTTTGACTTAGAACCTTATTTTTTTTTAATTCTCAATTATTTGCTCCCCTCAATATTTCAGCAAAAAATCATAAGAAAAAACTTAGGCTAATTGACTAATTTTATAAATTTTTAAAAACTATGCATTGGCTTGCAAAAATTACAACGTCGTACATTACACTTGTCATTATTTTTTATCTGTGGATCCTTCTTAAGTAGACAAATAAAAAATACGTTTAATAAACGCAAAATAAATAAAAAATGGGGTTTTTGTTTTTGCAATCATCATAAAAACTTAAATTTAAATTTAAAAAGCACTAAATTTTATGATAACTTATAGATATTAATGCAGAATCATCAATTTTGTAGCAATTATATTTAATTTGTGATAACTATTACATTTCCTGAAAATCATATGTGTAGTTGGAAATGCATTGGAATTTCTGCAGTGAGTTCATGCAAATTATTCATCAGCTTTTGTTTTGATTTGTTGGAATTTTGCAAATGGCAAGAATGTTATGATAATTTCATCGTTTTTTTTATAATTTCATGATTTTTTGTGACGATTTTATGATTTTTCGTGATAAGTAATTATCATGAAATGCATAAAATTACTTCAGAATGCAAGTTGCCACAAAATCCACGAAGTTGTATCAAAATCTTTAAAGTTAGAATAAAAAAATCATTAAATTGCACGAAAAATATATTTTTAAATCTATAAAAGTCCCAAAAACTTTCCAATATTTAAATATCCAATGGTAACTACATGTACAAACAAAAATAACAAAATTTTAATAATTTCCACGAAAATAACAGATTTCTTTTGGTTTTCATCTTATAACTTTCAATTAAAATTATTATAAATACCATATTTACAATAACTATTTTCGTGGAAACTATTAAAAATTTATTCTTTTTGTTTGTACGTGCAGTTACAATTGGAAATTTGAATATTGGAAAGTTAATGGGACTTTTATAGATTAAAAAAATGACTTTTCGTGCAATTTCATGATTTTCGTATTCTAACTTTGAGGATTTTGGAGGAACTTTGTGGATTTTGGGGTTACTTGCATTTTGAAGTAATTTTATACTTTTCATGATAATTACATACAAGTTTGTTGCAATTGGCACTTTTATAGATTACAAAAATGATATTTCGTGAAATTTCATATTTTTTTATGATTTCATAATTTTTTATGATCATATTATGATTTTTCATGATAATTTCATGATTTTTAGGATGATTTTATGATTTTTCGTGATAATTTCATGATTTGTTTTATTGTAACTTTGTACAAAATGCAATTTGAAACAAAATCCACGAAGTTGTCTCAAAATCTTTAAAGTGAGAATAAAAAAAACATTACATTGCACGAAAACTCATTTCTTTAATCTATAAAAGTCCCATTAACTATCCAATATTTTCGTGGAAACTATTAAAATTTCATTATTTTTGTTTGTACGTGTAGTTTCCATTGGTTTTTTGAATATTGGAAAGTTTATGGCACTTTTATAGATTAAAAAATTATTTTTCACGATAATTTCATGATTTTTTTAGATGATTTTATGATTTTTCGTGACAATTTCATGATTTTTTTATTGTAACTTTGAGGCTTTTGGGCCAACTTCGTGGATTTTGTGGCAACTTGCATTTAGAAGTAATTTTATGCATTTCATGATATTACATAGATTTTCTAAAAATTGATGTACAAACAAAAATAATTATATTTAAATACTTTCCACGAAAATAATTATTGTAAATATGGTATTTATAATAATTTTATTGAATTTTCAGGAAATTATAAGATGAAAACGAAAGGAAAAAGTTTGCCTAACAACTTTGCCTAACAACTCCTCTAAAATGCATGCCAAAAAAGTTGCCCATATGTTACCGATTATTCTGATCACGCTGACAAACAAATGGGCAATTTTTTTGGCATGCATTTTAGAGGAAAAAGTTGTTAGGCAAACATTTTCCTCTAAAATGCATGCCAAAAAAGTTGCCCATTAGTTTGTCAGCGTGATCAGAGTAATAGGTAATAAATGGGCAACTTTTTTGGCGTGCATTTTAGAGGAAAAAGTTGTTAGGCAAACTTTTTCCTTTAAAATGCATGCCAAAAAAGTTGCCCATTTGTTACCGATTATTCTGATCACGCTGACAAACAAATGCGCAATTTCTTTGGCATGATTTTAGAGGAAACATTGTTAGGCAAACTTTTTCCTCTAAAATGCGTGCCAAAAAAGTTGCTCATTTGTCAGCGTGATCAGAATAATCGCTAACAAATGGGCAACTTTTTTGGCATGCGTTTTAGAGGAAAAAGTTGTTAGGCAAACCATTTCCTCTAAAATGCATGCGAAAAAAGTTGCGCATTTGTTCACGGTTATTCTGATCGCGCTGTATATGGGCAGGCAGTATATTTCGCATTCATACGTAATATTTCGTTTCGTAGTGTGGGAATGGCGAGGAAATTTTATAGGCGACCACATAAGGTGTGGTAGCATGTGGTCATTAATTCGGAATTACTGGGAATGGTAATAAAACTTGAGAGGGTAGACGAGACGGTCTCACAATACCCAGACTTCTCGTTTCTTTCCTCGGACTTCCACCCACACGAACCGCAAAATTCCATCCTCTTGCACTCTTGGATTGGAGGTAAAAGTTGTGGGTCCGCCCCATGGCAAATCAAACGTCGATTTCTCCTACTCAGCAACGGAATCAACAATAAGCCCGCTGCAGCCCGTTTTGTCAACAAGCGAGCCGACACGGCTCATGGGTCATAAACGAGAAAGTCAAAACAAAAACAGGATCGAGTGGCTGCGCCATGCAGAAGCTATTACGACCTGAAATCGTGCCCATTTCGGGCTATAACCCGGCCGAATCTTATTTCAAGCAACTGCATCGGCTCGAAATTAGTTGGCTTTTGAAGAAATCATGTGCCGTTTAATAGCCTGCTGTTTAGACACAACAATTGACCCGTGAACGACCCAATTTTGGGGTCGGATTTCGCACCTGCCCGGCGGATTTATTTTATTGCTTCGTCGATGGTGGGCCTGAGCTCAGCGTCTGGCGCTAAGTGTCGCAGATTCGAACCCCGTGGGCCTGACAATTTTCGACTGCCTTACTGCAAACCACGAAAAATGTTGGCCAGAATTTAGAGCTGCACGATAAACCGATTCATTAGTTGATTAATGATAACGCAATCAAAATAGCATAATAAATTCCGCGCACGTAACAATTGTGAGTTATTGTGTGCTACTGGATGAACAATGCGATCAAATGGTCCGCGAAATTGCAATTTTCATCTTTCGATTGGTTTAAATGAGCGATGAAACGCGGACGCCATCCAAACACACGAACGAGTCTGATTATGCCGCGTTAATTGCTTCATTAACGCAGAATCGTTTAATTAAAAACAAGCCCTAGGTTAGAGAAACGAAACTCGCCACACAATTAGTTTGGTTACAAATGATTTTTTTGGGGCAAGTATACAACGAATTCCATTAAAAAGTAATTCAAATTCTCCTAATTTAGAGAAACGAAACTCGCCAGGTAATTTTCAATTGTTTTGGTTACAAATGATTTTTTTTTTGGGCAACTATATGCAACAAATTCCATTCAAAAGTAATTCATACTCGCCTAATTTACAAAACAATTTAAAGGTGAGACAGATTTTGCCAAATATACCTTGAAGTTTTTTGTCGTAAATTGCATGAAAGAATCATTAAATAAATAACCAGTTTAAAATAGCGAAATTTAAAATATCAATTTGTTCTTTTGTATTTATACAAAGTAATGAGTATTGTGAAGTGATAATTGCAGCATAACCCTTTTTACAGATATACAAGGTGATTCAAAAGGTATGGTCCAAACTTAAGGTGTGATGTGTATAAAGCAAAAAATGTTAATAAACCTATGCCTTATTTCCAACCGTTATGTAGTTACAGAGGATTTATTTGTTTTTATCATATTCTGTTAAATCAAGTCATAATAAAAAATAAGTCAAACAAATGCAAATTTGTTATGACGGAATTGCCATTTAAATAACACTAATTACACCTAAATGTTTGGACACTACCTTTTGAATCACCCTGTATGTAAGGTCGAAATCTGTTAAATTTTTAACAACTTTCTGGGTCTGGGTGTCTGATTTTTGGTTCAGCTAAATGGGTACCAACAATTGACATTCAAAATCAATAACATTCAAAGCTTTTGCTGCAAAAATCTGCCAATTTTTCATTAGTTATGCCTGAATCTATTAAATTTTGTCAAATTTTGATATCCTAGTTTTAAAACTAGGAGATATCTATGAGATTTTTAAGTGCAGCAGTTCCCATACGTCAAATTCTTAATTAAAACCATCAAAATCTGTCAAATTTGCAATTGCAACTGTAAAAACATGCCAAATTCTTAGCTTCAGCTATGAAAACCTGCCAATTTTTTAATAGATACTGCCAAAATTTGTCTATTTTTGTTCAATTTTGTAAATTTTTGATATCCCAGTTTTTAAATGTAAACATCTATCAGATTTTTAAGTGCAGTAGTTCGCATAAGACAAATTATTAATTAAAACCGTCGAATTCTGTCAAATTTTCAATTGTAACTGCCGAAATATGTCAAATTCTTAGCTTCAGCTCTGAAAAATTGTATTTTTTTAATAGATACTGCCAAAATTTGTCTACGTTTGATGTCCCAGTGCAAAAATGTAAAAAACTATCAGATCGCACTTTAGAGACAACAGTGACACTACTAAATCTATCAAAATGTGCCAAATTTACAATTGTAGTTGTCAAATCTGTAAAATTTTGAACATCTTTCTAAATGGGAACAATTTTCGACTGAGACATTCAAAATCTATAAAATGCAAAGCTTCTGCTTTGAAAATCTGTCAATTTTTCAATAGATACTGCCCGAATCTGTAAAATTTTGTCAATTTTTGATATCTCAGTTTTAAAATGTAAACATCTATGAGATTTTTAAGTGCAGTAGTTCGTATACGTCAAATTCTCAATTAAAACCACCAAAATTTGTCAAATTTTTATTTGTAGCTGTCAAAATATGCCAAATTCTTAGCTTCAGCCATGAAAACCTGCCAATGTTTTAATAGATACTGCCAAAATTTGTCTATTTTTGTTCAATTTTGTCAATTTTTATATCCCAGTTTTAAAATGTAAAACCGCCAAAATCTGTCAAATTTTCAATTGCAACTGTCGAAATATGTCAAATTCTTGGCTTCAGCTTTGAAAAGTTGTAAATTTTTTAATAGATACTGCCAAAATTTGTCTACTTTTAATGTCCCAGTGCAAAAATGTAAAAAAAAAACTATAAAATGCAAAGCTTCTGCTGTGAAAATCTGTCAATTTTTAAATAGATACTCCCTGAATCTGTTAAATTTTGTCAATTTTTGACATTACAGTTTTAAAATGTAAACATCTATCAGATTTTTAAGTGCAGCAATTCACATACGTCAAATTCATAATTTAAACCGTCGAAATCTGTCAAATTTTTAACTGCAACTGTCAAAATATGCAAAATTCTTAGCTTCAGCTGTGAAAACTTGTCAGTTTTTGTATAGATACTGCCAAAATTGGCGTTTTTTTTGAATTCCCAGTGTCAACATGTGAAAATCCATCAGATTTTTAAGTGCAACAGTTCGCATACGTTAAATTCTTAATTAAAACCATCGAAATCTGTCAAATTTTCAATTACAACTGTCAAAATACGCCAAATTCTCAGCTTCAGCTGTGAAAACCTGTAATTTTTTTAATAGATACAACCAAACTTTGTGTATTTTGAACTTCCTGTGCAAAAATGTAAAAAGCTATCAGATTTTTAAGTGCAACAGTTCGCATACGTCAAATTTTTAATTAAAACCGTCGAAATCTGTCAAATTTTCAATTGCAACCGTCAAAATATGCCAAATTCTTAGCTTCAGCTGTGAAAACCTGTCAATTTTTGTATAGATACTGCCAAAGTTTGTTTATTTTGAACTGCCAGTGCAAAAATGTAAAAATCTCTCAGATTTTTAAGTGGAACAGTTCGCATACGTCAAATTTTTAATTAAAACCGTCGAAATCTGTCAAATTTTCAATTGCAACTGTCAAAATATGTCAAATTATTAGCTTTAGCTGTGAAAACCTGTCATTTTTTTTATTAGATACTGCCAAACTTTGTCTATTTTGAACTCCCAGTGCAAAAATGTAAAAAGCTATTAGATCGCACGTTGAAAATACCAGTGACACTATACAATAATTAACATTTTTCAGTAGGTATTGTAAAACCGTCGAAATCAGTAAAATTTTCAATTGCAACAGTCAAAATATGCCAAATTTTTAGCTTGAAAACCTGTCAATTTTTTAATAGATATTGCCAAAATTCGTCAATTTTTTTAACTCCTAGTGCGAAAAGAGTCATTGACATTCAAGAGACATTCAAAATTTATAAAATTCAAAGCTTCTGCTGCGAAAATCTGCCAATTTTTCAATAGATACTGCCCGAATTTGTTAAATTTTGGCAAGTTTTGATATCCCAGATCTAAAATGTAAACATTTATCAGATTTTTAAGTACAGCAGTCAATTTATCAGTTGAAAGCGTCTAAATCTGTAAAATTTTCAACTCCAACTGTCAAAATATGCCAAATTCTTAGCTTCAGCTGTGAAAACCTGTCAATTTTTAATAGATACTGCTAAATTTTGACTATTTTTGAACTCCCAGTGCGAAAATGTAAAAAGCTATCAGATTTTTAACTGCAACAGTTCGGATACGTCAAATTCTTAATTAAAACCGTCTAAATCTGTCAAATTTGCTGTTGAAACTGTCAAAATATGCCAAATTATTAGGTTTAGCTGTGAAAACCAGATGCGCGTTGAAAATACTAGTGACATTATACAAAAATTAACAATTTTCAGTAGGATTTGTTAATTTTTGTTGATTTTTTAGTAATAAAAAGATTACCATTAATATACTGCTTGTGGCAATTCTTGTGCTATTAATAATATTTATTATGATTGTTTTTATTTATTTGGTAACAATAAGGTTAAAAATAAAATTATATAAAAAAAACTGCCTTTTAACAAAAACTTTTGTATAGTGTCATAATTTTTTGTCTTCTGTTCATACATTCGGTTTTTCTGTTGTGTATAATATCTAGTACTTTACAGAATGACCCCCAGGCCCCCCAGGACCCCCAGACCAGTGCCCTATTAGCCGTCCCTTTGTGGGGGCCATGGATATATAGTACCAAAGGATTTTACTTGGATCCCTGATGATGGTGCTTATTCATGCTGTTTATTTCTTTCTATATCTTGTGTAAACCAATGGGTAACACCAAATAAAGATGATTATTATTATTATTTAATGTTGTTTTATGGATATTATTTATTTATGGATAAAACCTTAAAATGAATTATTATTATTATTAAGCACAGCAGCAGAATGGGATATGTACATCATTTTTAAGAGATTTTAAACGAAGTGCGTTTCTTTTCTGCTTAACAATTGTACTAATTTTCATCCTAATTTTTCTGTGAATGATTATATTATTATTATTAAATATTATTTTCAGCTATTTTAATTATAAAAGCCATTTATTATATGACATAAATTTGTTTTTAGGTTTTATAAATAATAATGGTAAATGTTCTGTAAATTTGATAAACAATTTTGCTTAGTTTTGTGTAGATTGTGAACTTTTACATTGTATTATTTTAGTTAAATTTTTTGTTTCCAGTTTTAATGAATTATAACAAATTTATTCCTAAATTTTGTAATTCTTATTATTATTATATATAGATAAGTCTCAAAATATCCATAAATATGATCATCCGTAGATGTAAATTTCTTAAACAAATTATTTAATGCGAAAACAAAAATAATACTAAAACGAACTTAATCGGCTTGCACGTCCCTAAAAATTCAGTTGATACGAGAATGATTTTATTGTATTAGTATTCTATATTAATTCAGGTAATTAACTGGGTATTATTTTGTGTAAATTGTGTAATTTGAGATTGGGACTACTGAGATCGCGAAATATATCGATCTACGTCACGATATAGATTTACCACCACTGGTCCAGAAGTGGTTGGCGCTGTATGAGGCCCTATATAAATCTGGAAGCTTACCTTTTTAGCCAGTGTTCCGTGGACAACAATCGGGATCACCTCCTTCATAC
This sequence comes from Othius punctulatus, assembly GCA_951805005.1. Lineage (NCBI taxonomy): Eukaryota > Metazoa > Arthropoda > Insecta > Coleoptera > Staphylinidae > Othius > Othius punctulatus. Next base: position 36,569,971 of record OX638147.1, on the reverse strand, counting down.
CTCCCACTGGTATGTGCAAAAGTGTGTGCTAAAATTTATTTTTCCGTTCAAATTTGATTCACTTTAACGGGCGCTAAGCTTCTATTCATTACGTGCGTGTAAAATAATTTCCACAAATTTCGCTTCCGAAGTTCTGCACCATGAAGATTTCCTGAGGATGGAATTCGCCTTCTACTGTGTTACAGGTAGGGAAAATGTGAGAAAAAATGGAAAAACAATGTGCTCCTTTAATTAGTTTCATATTTAATTTTCCACGTAAAAAAAATTATAAGCTTCACTTTTTATTGCCCTTTTTTGCCTTTTTGCCTATGAATTTCGCATAATCTTTACTCAGTATCTTTACTCAGTAATCTTTACTTAGCATAATCCCAGTGTTTGTAATCCGCATATATTAGCATATTTTACCATATTTCTGCATATTTCTGTATATTTCTGCATATAACTGCATATTTCAGCATATTTTTCAGTAACTAATTCATTTAGGTTTTTTATAAGATTAATCAATTAAGTGTGGCTGCTTTTTTGCGCATATTCTCTATTTTTTGGCATATTTTTTATTTCTGGGAATATATTTTCCATTTTAAGAAGCACATTTTCCACTTTTAAGACCATATTTTCCTTTTTTAAACATATTTTTCATTTTTAAAAGCATTTTTCCATTTTTAACAGCATATTTTAAGCGCTTAAATTTTTTTTTTTGAATTTTTAATAGCCCTAGTAAACTGTTAAACACGAAAAAATATTCCAAATGAATGCATATTTTTTGCGAAGTAAAATATGATCTCAATAATTTATGTAAAGAAATTAAGTAAAGGAATCCATGTATGAATTTGAATAGACTTTATATTTTTATAAGAAAAATATTAAAATTAACATACAGAATTAAGCTATGATCATTTTAATATTTTTCTTATAAAAAATTAAAGTCTATTCAAATACATACATGGATTCATTTACTTAATTTTTTTACATAACTTATTGAGATTATATTTTACTTCGCAAAAAAACATTTTTTAGAGCATTTTTTCCATTTGAACAGCATGTTTTAAGCGCTTAAAATAGATTCTTTGGAATTTTTAATTGCCCTAGTTAACTGTTAAACACGAAAAAATATTCCAAATGAATGCATATTTTTGCGAAGTAAAATATGATCTCAATAATTTATGTAAAAAAATTAACTAAAGGAATCCATGTATGAATTTGAATAGACTTTATATTTTTATAAGAAAAATATTAAAATTATCATATTTGAATTCTCATATTAATGTTCATTATTTCAATAATTTAAGTACAAAATTTGTACTTTATGTACAAATACGTTCTTTATGTATACTAATTTAAATATGTTTCACCAAGTATTAACCACCAATTCATACAATCTAACTTAAAGTCTATTCAAATGCATACATGGATTCCTCTAATAATATTATTAAACTGATCAAAATTGAAACCGATCATATTATAAAGAACAAAAACATTTGGGCACATTGATCGTGAAACGCAATGTATATAAAATAAAATTCGCAAAACTGAGAACAATGCTTGAATTTGTACTGTTATTTTAATCAAAGGGTAAATTTGAATGGCAAATAATTGTCTTCCATGTTTTTTTTTCAATAGCAACGGACGATATTTCCATGCGTTTTCATTATTTCCTATTCCACAGCAATATACACTAAATCAACATGCAATTTTCAGAAAATTCAAACGACGACTATTTCAGTTAGTCACTGAAATTTCTGAAAATCTGTATAATGTATATTTGAAAATTGTATGCCTGATTTGTATATTTGAAAATTGTATGCCTGATTTGTGTACAGTATACCTGAAGAAAATTCCTTTGAAAATTAGTCACTGAAATTTCTGAAAACATGCAATGTTCAGAAAATTCAGACGATGAGTATGTCGATAATAAGTGAGAAAATCAAACGTTAAACTTTTCGAATTGATCAGTACTATTTCAGTTAGTCACTGAAATTTCTGAAAATCTATGTAATGTATATTTGAAAATTGTATGCCTGATTTATGTACAGTATACCTGAAAATAATTCCTTTGAAAGTTTGATGACGAGTGTGTCTTAAATTAGTGAGAAAATCGAATGTATAACTTTCCCAGTTGAAAAGTCCCTTTCCGTTAGTCACTGAAAGTTCTGAAAATTTGTCTGATTGATATATTGAAAATTGTATGACTGATTTGTATGACTGAAATTTCTGAAAACATGCAATTTTCAGAAAATTCAGACGACGAGTATGTCGATAATAAGTGAGAAAATCGAACATTTAACTTTTCGAATTGCTCAGTACTATTTAAGTTAGTCACTGAAATTTCTGAAAATCTGTATAATGTATAAATGAAAATTGTATGCCTGATTTGTGTACAGTATACCTGAAGCTAATTTCTTTGAAAATTTGATGACGAGTATATCTTAAATAAGTGAGAAAATTGAATGTATAACTTTCCCAGTTGACCAGTACCTTTCCTTTAGTCACTGAAAGTTCTGAAAATTTGTCTGATTGATATATTGGAAATTGTATGACAGATTTGTATGACTGAAATTTCTGAAAACATGCGATTTTCAGAAAATTCAGACGACGAGTATGTCGATAATAAGTGAGAAAATCGAGCGTTTAACTTTTCAAATTGCATAGTACTATTTAAGCTAGTCACTGAAATTTCTGAAAATCTGTATAATGTATATTTGAAAATTGTATGCCTGATTTGTGTACAGTATACCTGAAGATAATTCCTTTGAAAATTAGTCACTGAAATTTTTGAAAACATGCAATTTTCAGAAAATTCAGACGACGAGAATATCAGTAATAAGTAAGAAAATCAAACGTTTAACTTTTCAAATTGCTCAGTACTATTTAAGTTAGTCACTGAAATTTCTGAAAATCTGTATAATGTATATTTGAAAATTGTATGATTGATTTGTGTACAGTATACCTGAAGATAATTCCTTTACAAATTAGTCACTGAAATTTCTAAAAACATGCAATGTTCAGAATATTCAGACGACGAGAATGTCAGTAATAAGTGAGAAAATCGAATGTTTAACTTTTCGAGTTGATCAGTACTATTTCAGTTAGTAACTGAAATTTCTGAAAATATGCAATTTTCAGAAAATTCAGATGACGTGTATGTCGATAATAAGTGAGAAAATCGAACGTTTAACTTTCCGAATTGATCAGTACTATTTCAGTTAGTCACTGAAATTTCTGAAAACCTATGTAATGTATATTTAAAAATTGTATGCCTGATTTGTGTACAGTATACCTGAAAATAATACCCTTGACAATTTGATGACGAGTGTGTCTTAAGTAAGTAAGAAAATCAAATGTATAATTTTCCCAGTTGACTAATACCTTTCCGTTAGTTACTGAAAGTTCTGAAAATTTGTCTGATTGATATTTTGAAAAATGTATGCCAGATTTGTATACAGTATGCTTGAAGATATTTGCTCTGAAAATTTGACGAGTATGTCTGAATTAAGTGAGAAAATCGAATGTATAACTTATCTACTATTTGTTAGCCACTGAAATTTCTGAAATTTTACCGAATGGACATTTTGAAAATTTTATGCCTGATTTATGTACAGTATGCTTGAGGATAATTCTATTGAAAATTTGATGATGAGTATGTATGAAATAAGTGAGAAAATCGAATGTAAAACTTATCTGCTATTTGTTAGCCACTGAAATTTCTGAAATTTTATCAAATGGACATTTTGAAAATGTTATGCCTGATTTATGTACAGTATGCCTAAAGATAATTCCATTGAAAATTTGATGATGAATATGTATTTAATAAGTGAGAAAATCGAATGTATAACTTTCCCAGTTGACCAATACCTTTCCTTTAGACACTGAAAGTTCTAAATATTTGTCTGCTTGATATTTTTTAAATTGTATGACAGATTTGTATATAGTATGCCTGAAGATAATTGCTCTGAAAATTTGACGAATATGTCTGAAATAAGTGAGAAAATCGAAACAATAACTTATCTGCTATTTGTTAGCCACTGAAATTTCTGAAATTTTATCAAATAGACATTTTGAAAATTTTATGCATGATTTATGTACAGTATGCCTGAAGATAATTGCTCTGAAAATTTAACGAGTATGTCTGAAATAAGTGAGAAAATCGCCATAGAAAATTTGATGATGAGTATGTATTAAATAAGTAAGAAAATTGAATGTATAACTTTCCCAGTTGACCAATACCTTTCCTTTAGTCACTGAAAACTCTGAAAATTTGTCCGATGGATATTTTGAAAAATGTATGACAGATTTGTATACAGTATGCCTGAAGATAATTGCTCTGAAAATTTGACGACGAGTATGTCTGAAATAAGTAAGAAAATCGAATGTATAACTTTCCCAGTTGACAAGTACCTTTTCGTTAGTCACTAAAAGTTCTGAAAATTTGTTTGACTGATATTTTGAAAATTGTATGATAGATATGTATACAGTATACCTGAAGATTATTGCTCTAAAAATTTGACGACGAGTATGTCTCAAATAAATGAGAAAATCGAATGTAGAACTTATCTGCTATTTGTTAGCCACTGAAATTTCTGAAATTTTATCAAATGGACATTTTGAAAATGTTATGCCTGATTTATGTACAGCATGCTTGAGGATAATTCAATTGAAAATTTGATGATGAGTATGCATTAAATAAATGAGAAAATCGAATGTATAACTTTCCCAGTTGACAAATACCTTTCCTTAGTCACTGAAAGTTCTGAAAATTTGTCTGATTGATATTTTGAAAATTGTATGATAGATTTGTATACAGTATGCATGAAGATAATTGCTCTGAAAATTTAACAAGTATGTCTGAAATAAGTGAGAAAATCGATTGTATAACTTATATGCTATTTGTTAGCCACTGAAATTTCTGAAATTTTATCAAATGGATATTTTGAAAATTTTATGCCTGATTTGTGTACAGTATGCCTGAAGAAAATTCCATTGAAAATTTGATGATGAGTATGTATTAAATAAGTGAGAAAATCGAATGTATAACTTTCCCAGTTGACCAATACATTTCCTTTAATCACTGAATGTTCTGAAAATATGTCGGATTGATATTTTGAAAATTGTATGACAGATTTGTATACAGAATGCCTGAAGATAATTGCTCTGAAAATTTGATGAGTATGTCTGAAATAAGTGAGAAAATCGAATGTATAACTTATCTGCTATTTGTTAGCCACTGAAATTTCTGAAATTTTATCAAAGGGACATTTTGAAAATTTTATGCCTGATTTGTCTACAGTATGCCTGTAGAAAAATCCATTGAAAATTTGATGATGAGTATGCATTAAATAAGTGAGAAAATCGAATGTATAACTTTCCCAGCTGACCAATACCTTTCCTTTAGTAACCGAAAGTTCTGAAAATTTGTCTGATTGATATTTTGAAAATTGTATGACAGATTTGTATACAGTATGCCTGAAGATAATTGCTCTGAAAATTTGACGAGTATGTATTAATTAAGTGAGAAAATCGAATGTATGACTTTCCCAGTTGACCAATACATTTCCGTTAGTCATGAAAGTTCTGAAAATTTGTTTGATGGATATTTTGAAAATTGTATGACAGATCTGTATACAGTATGCCTGAAGCTAATTGCTCGGAAAATTTGACGATGAGTATGCCTGAAATAAGTGAGAAAATTGAATGTATAACTTTCCCAGTTGACCAATACATTTCCGTTAGTCACTGAAAGTTCTGAAAATTTGTTTGATTGATATTTTTAAAATGTATGACAGACTTGTATACCTGAAGACCAGCCTGAAGATAATTGCTCTGTAAATTTGACGAGTATGTTTGAAATAAGTTAGAAAATCGAATGTATAACTTATCTACTATTTGTGAGCCACTGAAATTTCTGAAATTTTATCAAATAGACATTTTGAAAATTGTATGCCTGATTTGTGTACAGAATAACCTGAAGATAATTCCATTGAAAATTTGATGCTGAGTATGTATAAAATAAGTCAGAAAATTGAATGTATAACTTTCCCAGTTGACCAATATATTTCCTTTAGTCACTGAAAGTTCTGAAAATTTGTCTGATTGATATTTTGAAAATTGTATGAAAGATTTGTATACAGTATGCATGAAGATAATTGCTCTGAAAATTTGACGAGTATGTCTGAAATAAGTGAGAAAATCGAATCTATAACTTATCTGCTATTTGTTAGCCACTGAAATTTCTGAAATTTTATCAAACGGACATTTTGAAAATTTTATACCTGATTAATCTACAGTATGCCGGAAGATAATTGCTGTAAAAATTTGACGACGAGTATGTCTGAAATAAGTGAGAAAATCGAATGTATAACTTTCCCAGTTGACAAGTACCTTTTCGTTAGTCACTAAAAGTTCTGAAAATTTGTTTGATTGATATATTGAAAATTTTATGATAGATATGTATACAGTATACCTGAAGATTATTGCTCTGAAAATTTGACGACGAGTATGCCTGAAATAAGTGAGAAAATCGAATGTATAACTTTCCCAGTTGACCAATACGTATCTGTTAGCCACTGAAATTTCTGAAAATTTATCAAATTGACATTTTGGAAATTTGATTACAGATTTGTATACAGTATGCCTCAACATATAATCTTTCATACAATTTTCAAAATAGCCATTAGATAAATTTTCAGAATTTTCAGTGACTAACGGAAAGGGACTTTTCAACTGTGAAAGTTATACATTCGATTTTCTCACGTATTTAAGACATACTCGTCGTCAAATTTTCAGAGGAATTATCTTCAGGCATGCTGTACACAAATCTGACATAACATTTTCAAAATATCCATTAGATAAATTTTCAGAAACTTCAGTATACCTGAAATATGTAGTATGCATGAAGATAATGCCATATTTCTATAATTACATCAAATACTTTGAAAACTAAAATGTATAAAATACTGCGGAAAAGTTTTAAGTTGAAAGCTTCTAGTTTGTTTCATGTCCAAGAGAAAATATCACGCATACATTTACTTATATTTGTAATACATGTTTCTTGAAATCTTTAAGAAATCTTGAGCTGAATGTGCTGCAGTTTTATTATATTTATAATGTGGCGCTTTTACATTTTAAATAAATCTACAGCACTTCTACAATTATATTATTATTCATTTATTTCAGATGCATATTCCGCGCTTTCGTACGTTTGTTTCCGTCAGAAACTACCACAAATAACTATTTACTTTAATTAAAAAGTATAGAGTTATGTACTCTGAATGCCCTCTGGTAGGAGTTAGCAAAGTGAGGCCAACTGCGGCTTCAAAACTTCTTATCTTTGGCCCACATACGATTATAATGCAAGTAGAACTGTCGCCTAACTGATTTGCAGTTTGAGACATTTGTGATAGCTTTAATACGTCCAGTTTTGATAAATTTTTCTTTATTAGTTGCTTAAGGTTGTTTTTTTTTTTACTTTTGTAGCGGAGCACTATTTGCTGCTTTAGTATTTATAGGTTAGTCACTGAAATTTCTAATAATGTATCATTTAAGGACATTTTGAAAATTTTATTCCAGATTTCTATACAGTATGCCTCAACATATAATTTGAAAATTTGATAACGAGTATGTCTTTAATAAGTGAGAAAATCGAATGTATAACTTTCCCAGTTGCAAAGTCCTTTTCCGTTAGTCACTGAAAATTCTGAAAATATATGGATATTTTGAAAATGTTATGCCTGATTTGTATATTGTATGTCTGAAGATAATTGCTCTGTAAATTTATCTGTCTCACAATAAATTGAAAAGGAGAAAAGTAATTATAGCACGTTTCTATTTCGAAAGTTGGGTTTGCAATAGTTTGAACATATCTTTCTGGAGCAGGATTAGAGTACGGTACGATATTGTAATGAAGCCGCAGTTTCGAGAAGTAATTCAAGCATGTTTTCTTATTGCACGTCAGTCGGGGGAAAGCGATGCATGGGAGTGCAGCGTAATTTGTTTCATGCACACTTTCCTCCCAGGAAGGTGCGAAACGTGTAAATTAATGGAAAACTTGAATGCGCCGCTGGATGAAAAGCGTGGGCGGAGGGTGGTACTTAAAAGCGAGCCGCAGTTATCAATTGACGCGATGCCTGACCTAAACTGCGTTAATTTTCTAATAGGCATTTATTTAAATTGCTGGCCGTGAATGTGATTTAACGACTTCCTTGGAATTCGTAATTTTCTTGCTATTCGGCGTATAATCGCCAGGCGGTATCAATTAAAATATGATATTTTTGAAGTTATAATTGCGGCAATTTTCGTGAAAGCTTGAAATTTCCACGGAGTGTAATTCGTAAGTCGAATGATGGCCCTATTTAGACGCTGAACCTGCTTCTTTCTGATGTAGGCGGGGGCGTCTCGTGTAAATAACAATGGAGTTCCACGCAGTCTTAAAGGGGGCATTTATGTATTGCATGTAGCTGTGTGTAACTAAGAGGTGCACTCGAGTGTGTAAGTAGTCGTTAAAATGCATCAGGACAAATTCAGTTTTATGGCGGAGATCTCTCTTAGCCGTCATATTTTCGACCTTATACGTTCTTTTTTATCACCGGAAATACAGCAAAAGTTAGCGGTTCACTGATTTAGAAGTAATGGGGGCGCGCAACTGGCCGATCTAAATCCTGCGTAGGCCAGGACTTCCCATCAAGTTTAATGACAAGTGACAATAATGACACAATGTGGAGACGTATCTGTATGCAATGGACGGTGGTCACTCGCCTCGGACAGCGAGCCATACGCCTTTTGTACCAAGTAATCACGTTTCCACTGGAAACTTCACGGTCGAGAGCGTCGCGGCGCCGAGCAGACGCCAGAGGATGTCTTTGAATCGCAATTGGCGGTACCCCAATAAGCCATTGTGGCGTCCGGCCCTGTTATTATGCATATATGTATCACCATCCACCGTATCAGGACCTCCGCGGTCAACTACTTTGTTATTTCAAGCCCACCACCCTCGCTTCTTATATATATTCCCGCTTCTTACCCCCAGGCAATCAAAATCCCGAATTCTTATTTCCATATCGCGATAGATTTCTCCCTACTCCCCCCTTTACACAACACACATACAAGATTTTCCATCAACCTGAATGTTGAGTTTCATTTTCCTATCTACCATTAATACATAAAAAAAAACTAGACCTTTACCTTCATATATTTTAAAGCTGATACTGCTAAACACCCCCTTTTTTCTCATACCTACAAACTTACAGAATAATCTCTACCATTAGAATAATCTACTACTATCTACTATCTACTAAATCAGCGATGGGAAACCAGTAAAAAAGGTTTGCCATGGTTGACTTAGTAGCTAGTAGATAGTAGTAGATTATTCTAGTGGTAGATATTATTCGGTAAGTTTGTAGGTAAAACTTCGATTTTTTAACAGCATTTTTTGATTGGGAAATCTTTGGATTTATTGAAAAATGTAATCGTTATTGCGAAATCAGTAGAGATATCAAAAATAATTGCGAAATCTATGACGAATTTGACAATATTTAGAAAGTATCGATAAATTTTGGGAATGAAAAATATAAGCAATAATCATATAAATCACTTTCGTTTTATACGATCTTAGAATTATCTCTCAAAATCTTAAAAATTATTTAAATATCTGTAGAAACCTGGAAAATTATTTAGAAATTTTGGTAATTATTAAAAAATCTCTGGAATTATTGATTTTATTAGGAAATCTGTGTAAAGCTCGAAAATTATTGAGAAATCTTGAGGATTACTGAAAATAACAATTTGCATTGTCTGATCTCGAAATCATTGAAAAACTCTCCACAAATCACAATATATAACTATTGGGTAATCTGTAGAAATCTCAAAAACTATTGGGAAATCGTCAAAATGATTAGAAAATCTCTCGGAAACTTGATAAAATTTAGTAATGTTTTAAGAACCATCGAACATTTGTAGAATGAAAAAACATGTATGTAATCATCCTGTGAATCGTATGAACCAGTTTAGATTTAATTAATCTCGAAATCATTGAAAAATCTTAGAAACCTTGATACATAATTATTGGGAAATCTGTGGAAATCTCAAAAACTATTGAGAAATCGTGGAAATTATTAGAAAACCTTTCGCAAACTTGACGAAATTTAGTAATGTTTTAAGAATCATCGAAAATTTGTAGAATGAAAAAAACATGTATGTGATCCTCTTCTGAATCGTATGAACCAGTTTGGATTTAATTAATCTCAAAATTATTGAAAGATCTCTCGGAATTAATGAGAAATATGTATAAATCTCGAAACTTATTAAGAATACTTGGGAATTATTGAAAAATCTCTGTAAATCTCGATAATTATTGAGGAATATGTTGAAATCTCATAAATAATTGAGAAATCAGGGAAATTATCTCTCGGAATTTGAGAATATTTAGAAATCGACAAATTTAGGGAATTAAAATAGAAGTAATAATCATGCGAATCATTTTCGATTTTTACTATCTTGAAATTATCTCTCAAAATCTTTAAAATTACTTAAATATCTGTACAAAGCTAGAAAATTATTGGGAAATGATGGGAATTATTAAAAAAGTCTCTGGAATTATTAATATTTATTAGGAAATCGGTGTAAAGCTCGAAAATTATTGAGAAATCTTGAGGATTACTGAAAATACCAATTTGCATTTTCTGATCTCGAAATCATTGAAAAATCTCCAGAAATCACGATACATAATTATTGGGAAATCTGTAGAAATCTCAAAAACTATTGGGAAATTGTGGAAATTATTAGAAAATCTCTCGGAAACTTGATAAAATTTAGTAATGTTTTAAGAACCATCGACAATTTGTAGAGTGAAAAAACATGTATGTAATCATCCTGCGAATCGTATGAACCAGTTTGGATTTAATTAATCTCGAAATTATTGAAAAATCTTAGAAATCTCGATACATAGTTATTGAGAAATCTGTACACATCTTAAAAACTATTGGGAAATCGTGAAAATTATTAGAAAATCTCTCGGAAACTTGATAAAATTTAGTAATGTTTTAAGAACCATCGAACATTTGTAGAATGAAAGAACATGTATGTAATCATCCTGTGAATCGTATGAACCAGTTTGGATTTAATTAATCCCGAAATTATTGAAAGATCTTTCGGAATTCTGAGAATTAATGAGAAATATGTTTAAATCTCGAAACTTATTAAGAAAACTTAGGAATTATTGAAAAATCTCTGGAAATCTCGATAATTATTGAGGAATACGTTGAAATCTCAAAAATAATTGAGAAATCAGGGAAATTATCTCTCGGAATTTGACAATATTTAGAAATCGACAAATTTTGGGAATGAAAATATAAGTAATAATCATGTCAATCATTTTCGATTTTTACGATCTTGCAATTATCTCTCAAAATCTTACAAATTATTTAAATATCTGTAGAAACCTCGAAAATTATTGAGAAATTTTAGGAATTATTAAAAAAGTCTCTGGAATTATTGATATTTATTAGGAAATCTGTGCAAAGCTTGAAAATTATTGAGAAATCTTGAGGATTACTGAAAATACTAATTTGCATTTTCTGATCTCGAAATCATTGAAAAATCTCCAGAAATCACGATACATAATTATTGGGAAATCTGTAGAAATCTCAAAAACTATTGGGAAAATGTGGAAATTATTAGAAAATCTCTAGGAAACTTGATAAAATTTAGTAATGTTTTAAGAACCATCGACAATTTGTAGAGTGAAAAAACATGTATGTAATCATCCTGTAAATCGTATGAACCAGTTTGGATTTAATTAATCTCGAAATTATTGAAAAATCTTAGAAATCTCGATACATAATTATTGGGAAATCTGTACAGTTCTCAAAAACTATTGGGAAATCGTGGAAATTATTAGAAACTCTCTCGGAAATTTGATAAAATTTAGTAATGTTTTAAAAACCTACGAAGATTTGCAGAATGAAAAAACATGTATGTAATCATGTGAATCGTATGAACCAGTTTGGATTTAATTTATCTCAAAATTATTGAAAGATCTCTCGGAATTCCAAGAATTAATAAGAAATATGTATAAATCTCGAAACTTATTAAGAATACTTGGGAATTATTGAAAAATCTCTGGAAATCTCGATAATTATTGAGGAATATGTTGAAATCTCATAAATAATTGAGAAATCAGGGAAATTATCTCTCGGAATTTGAGAATATTTAGAAATCGACAAATTTTGGGAATGAAAATATAAGTAATAATCATGCAAATCAGATTCGATTTTTACCATCTTGAAATTATCTCTCAAAATCTTAAAAATTATTTAAATATCTGTAGAAACCTAGAAAATTATTGGGAATTATTAAAAAAGTCTCTGGAATTATTGATATTGATTAGGAAATCTGTGTAAAGCTGGAAAATTATTGAGAAATCTTGAGGATTACTGAATATACCAATTTGCATTTCCATGCATGTAGATTCCTACAGATTTCCCAATAATTATGTATCGTGATTTCTGGAGATTTTTCAATGATTTCGAGAAAAATCTCCAGAATTCACGATACATAATTATTGGGAAATCTGTAGGAATCTCAAAAACTATTGGGAAATCGTGGAAATTATTAGAAAATCTCTCGGAAACTTGATCAAATCTAGAAATGATTTAGGAATTATCGAGAATTTGTAACATGAAAAACAAACGTATGTAATCATCGTGTGAATCTTATGAACCAATATGGATTTAAATGATCTCAAAATTATTGAAAAACCTCTCGAAATTCCGAGTTTTAATGAGAAATCTGTATAAATCTCGAAAATTATTAACAAATCTAGGGAATTATTGAAAAATCTTTAGAAATTTGACAATACTTAGAAACTATTTAGATGTCTTCGATGTTATTTTAAGCATTGTATTGTAGTATTGTATAGTAGAAATCTTTTTAATTGTAATTAATTTATTAATTCGACTTGTGTAAGTCGTATGACGACAATATCTCTCGCAATTTTGAGAATTATTGAGAAATCTGTATAAATCTTGAAAATTATTAAGAAATCCTGGGAATTATTGAAAAATCTGTAGAAATCTCGATAATTATTGAGGAATCTGCTGAAATCTTGAACAATCATGCAACAATTTGGACATGATAGAGACATTTCTGGAAATCTTAGTAAAGAAAAATATTGACAAATCATGAAAATGATTTTCTCGAAATCTTGAAACTGCTTAGAAATGAGTAAGTAGATATTTTAAGAATTATCGTGAATAACATGAATAATTTTTTTTTACGTAACTTGTAGTAGTATAATGGGGGATGCAAATTAAAAACGAGTGTACATACATGTGTATACTTTGGTTATTAATGGATATCTAAACATAACCATATTTTCTTTGCATGGTATGAATGTAGTTATTCCTTAATTAGATTAAAATAGCAAGCAGTAATTGTATTAACAAACAGGGGTTGTATAATATTACGGTAAATATAGTTTGCATTTAGGTAAAGATAATATAAAATATGTATATGTTAAATTTACTGTAGTCAGTGTAGGTGAGTCTGGCAGGAGGAAATGGCCTCCTGTCTTGGTACATCTATTGGTCCTTTGGGGAAAAACTTGTCCACTCCTGACGTAATAATATTAAAGTAACTGGTTTCAACTATGTAGGTGGAGAGCGGACGAAGTTCCGAGCCTGTGGTGAAACGTGCCCCAATGAAATATATAATGCCTGGTCGATATTCAAGGAATTTATTGTATATGTGCAGACCTGAACGTTAGACACAGGCTCTAACTTTACGGCAGTAATTAAGTCATTAACTGACACTAATTCATAAATAAACCTACAAAGTGGAAGAAAATACAGGGGGCCTATGATTTACTTCATTATTTGCAGTGAGGGTGAAGATTCTAAATAAATACGTTCGGCTGAGCGTCTCGCAGAATTAAAAATGGTAATCCGAAACAAAATTCATTGCGATCGCATACAGCCAGCCCAGCGTATGCAAATCCCAAATCCTGGTGTTTATGTGCGTGCAAAATACTCCAACAGCGTAAACAGTCCAAATTATATGCAGCACCAGAGCTACTAAGAAGTGCATCAGCTCCTCCGATCGATCTGGCTGCATTCCTGCAGCCCTTATGAAAATATCCCGATTTACGCTTCAAATCAAACTAAAAGAGTTCATGGCAGCAATTTTAATCACATCATTGTTTTAAAATAAAGGCCACGCCACCTATAGATGTGACCATCACAATTAAAACTCCTCTCGGCTCCTGATGAAAAAAGTTGAGAGCCGTGCAACCAGGACGTGTGTTTCCACGGAAGTGGTGAATTGGAATAGTTACGTCTACACAGTGTAGTTTTAATTCACGATGTGCGGAAGCAAAATTGAAATGTTCTAGTTAATTAGTTTACTGCTTAATTAATGTTATTTATTCGTGTCATATTACACGATTTCGGTTATTTACTTTATAACTTACTAGTCAAACACAAACAATATAACACCACAAAGTACAGCAAACTTATTTTACTGTAGATTTTTAAATTATTTTTTTAGTAAATTAAAGTCAACACATTACAGCATTATTGATAGCTAGAAATTAATATTAAAAAAATCATTGGCAGAGTAGTTAGCAGAGAGTAGTTAGAGTCGTTAGCAGAGTGAAAATTGTTCTGAGGAAAAATTATTGTTAGAATATTAATCATACAAAACTGAAATACAATAAAAATAAAGTCAATTTCTAGAAAATTCATGTGAAAATTACTATTTATAGATATTTGTTTCTTATAATATTTTGAGATCTACGTTAAAAAGATATTTGATTGACTTGATTGATTTGATTTGATCACCACAGAAGTAATTTCTTGAAAATAAATTCTATTACTATTGGAACATTGATTACTAGAAAATTGATTGACATAGTATTGATGACAGCTGGGATATTAATCTCCTGTAGAGTAATGTTTGTATTAATAGTTAATAAATAACATCTTTAGTTTTTTTTAAAGTTTAATTAGATAAAGTAATCTGATTTTTGTTTTTAAGAATAAATTGTTGTGAACTTCGTATAGAAAATTGGTGTGAAAATGTGTGAAATTAATTCCCGCTTAAACGTATTTATTTATTTACCGCGAATTGTCGACAAACTCAAATTTAATAATTTAAGGTGCTCCGCTGCCCTAATCAACGCTTTAAGTGGTAATTTTGTAATTAACAGAGCCCTGCCCCGGGGGCGGTGCGACCCAGGCCGCCGCCGGGCCGCAAAAAAGCGGCCGCCACCCCCGGCGGCTTTAATATTCGGGCCATTTGAATAAACAAGAGCACCGCGAAAAAAACCCGCCCCCGATATCTCCGGCCGGATCGGGCTCCACCGCCCCCGCAGAGCGATGAGATTCCGGGGGATAAAGCGCGACATATGTAAAAATGCGGACATCTGTAAAAGCGGAAGTATCTTTGTCGGCGGGCAATAAAAACGCGAATTAATTCCGAAACTTTATGATTGCATATTCGCAAACATTATACATGCAAAAGAGGGCATCCGCAGTAATAGTGGCTGAGTTTATACACGCCGACAATTCAAATATCGCCCGGATTCGTTCCGCTCCGTTTCTAATCTAAAATAGATGAGGTTCCGCATGTTTTATGAAAATTCCCACGAGATTTAACATATCATCAAATGTGGTTCAGCATAATTTATTAAATCCGAATCGAATCGAAACTCCACACGGAAAGTTGAAATCGGCAAGTGTCTTCCAGTCTTAATTACAAACCACGATAATTACTCATTAATATCTGCACCAAGTTTTACTCATCGAAACTAGATTTACATAATTTATTCCTAAACCCAAAGAGATAACCAAGATAACCCTATATTTTATTAAAAAAATCTATATAAAAAAGAAACTTCTAGAAACTAAAAAAGAAAAAGAAAGAAAAGATAAAAGAGAAAAAAAACCTCATTGATATCATTTATATTATATCATTATCATATTTATATCATTTATGTATTTTTTCGTACAAATTGTTGTTCCAAAAATTATCTAAATACTATCTCTAAACAAATGTTTCCAATGGCTTGGAATTTTGGGAATAAAATTGTTTCGGAAACAGATTTTTTACCCAATTTTTGTTTACCAAACCTTTCCCAACAATTTTGGAAAGAAAAATTGGTTTCCAAACACATCTTCGTCTATACAGTAACATATTACCAGTCCTTATTGAAATTTTGATAAAATAATACAAATTTTGGCGAAAACATTTAAAAATATGATAAAAAGATAAAAAGTAATCATTGTAATTTTGACCTCAATCATTGATCTTTTACAAAATCAATGAAATAGTGATATAAATAATTTATAATTTGTGAGGATCACAGAAATTATTGAAAATTTTATAGTTTTAATTTCAAATTTGACTGTAATTTATCAAAACCTACAAAGCAGACCTTACAACATTCAGATATAGTTGTATAATCACTAATTAACTTAGAAATATTTGAAAATTTGACAGTAATGGTTGAAATTCTTAATGGAATCATAGTAATTTTGAAACATATTGTAAATTTAACAGTATCAATATTCAGAATCAATGAAATAGTGATATAAATACTTTCTAATTTGTAAGGATCACAGAAATTATTGAAAATTTTATGGTAATAATGTCAAATTTTACTGTAATTTATCAAAACCTACAAAGCAGGCCTTATAACTATCAGATATAGTTGTATATACACTAATTAACTTTGTGCATCACTGATTCTGTGTATTGATACAGTTAAATTTACAAAATGTTTCAAAATTTCTATTATTACACCAAGAATTTCAATAATTACTGTTAAATTTTCACATATTTTCCTGGATTTAGTTGTGTAATCAATAACTCACTTAATACACAGAAATTATTGAAAATTTTTTGGTAATATTTTCAAATTTGACTGTAATTTATCAAAACCTACTAAGCAGACTTTATAACTTTCAGATATAGTTATATAATCACTAATTAACATAGAAATATTTGAAAATTTGACAGTAATGGCTGAAATTCTTAGTGTAATCATAGAAATTTTGAAACATTAACAGTATCAATTGAAAATTTGGCAGTAATCACTGAATTACTGAAACATTATTACTGAAATTTTACACAATTAATTGAAAATATGGCGACAATCTTTGAAACTTGGTTGGTAACAATTGAATTTTTGGAAGATGTACTTTACAATAATTTTAAAAACTTTGAGAGTAACTATTAAAAGTTACTGAAAATATTTGAAAATTTTACAATAATGGTTGAAATTCTTAGTAGAATCATAGAAATTTTGAAACATATTGTAAATTTAACAGTATCAATATACAGAATCAATGATATAGAGATATAAATAATTTATAATTTGTTAGAATCACAGAAAGTATTGAAAATGTTAAGGTAATAATTTCAAATTTGACTGCAATTTATCAAAACCTACCACAGCAGACCTGATATAGTCAGATATAGTTGTATAATCACTAATTAACTTAGAAATATTTGAAAATTTGACAGTAATAGTTGAAATTCTTAGTGGAATAATAGAAATTTTGAAACATATTATAAATGTAACAGCATCAATTGAAATTTTGGCAGTTATCACTGAATTACTGAAGCACGATTACTAAAGTTACTGAAATTTTACATGAATATAGTTGTATAATCACTAGTTAACTTAGTTTTCAGGAAAATATTTGAAAATTTGACAGTAATGGTTGAAATTCTTAATGGAATCATAGAAATTTTGAAACATATTGTAAATTTAACAGTATCAATATACAGAATCAATGAAATAGTGATATAAATCATTTATAATTTGTGAGGATCACAGAAATGATTGAAAATGTTATGGTAATAATTTCAAACTTAACTGTATTTTATCAAAACCTACAAAGCAGACCTTATAACTTTCAAATATAGTTTTATAGTCAGTAATTGATATGAAAAACCTCATTTACTTATATCATTTATGTAGTTTTTCGTACAAATTGTTTTCTAACTATCTTTTCTAACTTTCTATCTAAACAAATGTTTCCAATGGCTTGGAATTTTGGAAATAAAATTGTTTTGGAAACAGAACAACTCATTTTTTTATCAAATATTTGTTTACCAAACCTTTCCCAACAATTTTGGACAAATAAATTATTTTGCAAAATTTGACAGTAATTTATCAAAACCTACAAAGCAGACCTTATAACTTTCTGATATAGTTGTGTAATCACTAATTAACTAAGAAATATTTGAAAATTTGACAATAATGGTTGAAATTCTTAGTGTATCATATAAATTTTGAAACATATTATCAATGTAACAGTACCAATTGAAATTTTGGCAGTAATCACTGAATCACTGAAACACGATTACTGAAATTTTACACGAATAATTGAAAATATGGCAACAAACTTTGAAACTTGGTTGGTAACAATTGAATTTTTAAAAGATGTAGTTTACTGTAATTTTAAAAACTTTGAGAGTAACTATTAAAATTTTAACAGAATAATTTAAATGTTTACAATTAATCAAGAAGCAGACCTTATAACTTTCAAATATAGTTGTATAGTCACTAATTGAGGTGAAAAACCTCATTTATTTATATCATTTATGCAGTTTTTCGTACAAATTGTTTTCCCAAAACTTTCTATCTAAAGAAATGTTTCCAATGGCTTGGAATTTTGAGAATAAAATTGTTTTCAGCCAATTTTTGTTTACCAAACCTTTCCCAACAATTTTGGACAGATACATTGGTTTGCAAAACCGTCGTAATGCTTAGGCAAAAATGTAGTAATTTTATCTGCAATTCTAATTTACATCCCGCAATATAAAGTTGAAATGATATTGGGCAATATTTTTGAATTTAAAATTTAGTGTGCCCTTATAATTTGAAAACTGCTCGTAAGTTAGATAGTGCAATTTCGTTTTAATGTATTCCTCCACTATACATACAAAATAGAAAAAGTGAAAACGTGAAAAACGTCGTTATTAAAATATAATTTTTGAGGTCCTCTGATGATATTATATGATTTTGAAAATAGCAGAGATCTGTGTTTGTAGATAAAAAAAATTCATATAAATGTGCAAAAATAACTTTTTTAAATAACAGCTGATAGAAAATATTTTGATTATATTATTAATTTGGAGTTATTCATGGTATCGAGACAGGACTAGTTGCGCTTCCTGAAAACACCTGAAAAACAGTTTCACAACTTATGGCAGTGTATCACAATCAAAAATAGCACTACTTCTACTTCTACTTCTACTTCTACTTGTACTTCTACTTCTAAGCAGGGCATTTTCTGTATCGTCAAATTTGCATGCTTTAATTTTGCAGACAGAAATGTTTAAATGTGCAAAAATAACTTTTGGAGGAAACAGCTGATAGAAAATATTTTCATTATATTATTAATTTGAGTGCCTTATATTTGTATAATCTGGAAGAATTTATTAATGGCTCAATAAACATAACGGTCTCATTTGATCTGAAAGTGCAGACTGTAATATATTCATGTCTGGAAATAATAAAATGGTGTAGACTGGGCATTTTGCATCTGCGATCAATACGTCATGAGTACTTGATTTTGGGTGTAAAATTGTTGTCGAAGTTCATTGCAAATTTAATCCTCGCATGATGCCTCGAGGGAGTCCGCCTATTCCAATATATATTTAAATATACGTAGTCTCAAAAGAAAACTTGAGTTAATGCATTGCAAGTTTGTAATTTTGTTTCATTTAGACTTGCAAGCCAGAAATTACCTGTGTAATATATCTGGTGGAGTCGCGCATTTTTATTAAATCGCGCATAGCAGCGAACAATAATTCTAATTACGGCTGTGGCTCGGAATAGGAGTTGTCGCTGTATAAATATTAAAGCGGTACTCATTGCCACATAAAATTCATAAATTGCAGATATATCTTTGGTGGCGGTGCACAAAGTATAGCTTCGTACGTAGTAGTTATACGTATAAATATAATGTAGTCGCACACAGAAATGCGATACTCGAGTAATAAATGAGTGTTCATAAAGCGAACTGGTGAGATATGATGGTTGCGAAGTTAACGCTTCCTTTCACACCTCTTAAATTTTTCCCTCGTCTGACCGAAAATATTACGTATTCTTCGAGGAGCGGCTTATACCTGAAAGTTGCATATTCATAAGCTGAAAAATAAATACTCATTTCCTGATTTAATCATATTTCAGCGTTCACGCACGACTGTACGTCGCTCACACAAACTCATTCTTCGCAAGTCTCCGAAATGCCATCAATTAATTTACACACTAATTAGAAATTCGGTCGACTGTGCGGTTAGTTCTGTGTATACGTGCAGACACGAGTGTGTGTATATCAGCACAGAATTTCCAGACCCGCCCCTGCTGGGGTAAATTCTCCGTCTAGAAAAAGGGCTCGTTACACAAGTTAGGGAGCTGCTCCGGTGATTGTAACTTGTGCATAAATATAGTGGAAACTCCTCCAACAGCGGCTCGTGGGGAAGGCATCTTATTGCAGGAAGTTGGCGCTTTGACCAGCCTCAGTACTCTCATTACAATGGTCTTCCCCGGCTTCTTCCCCTGCCGACATACACGTATTAATAACTCATTACCCGGCACACTCGACGCTTATGCACGCGGACGCGGAACAGAAGGGACCGCTTATAATTACTCTATCAGTTTTTGCGCACTAAAAACGCGTCCCTTTGGAGCCACTCCGGAAATAACTTATCATCTATTATTACGAATATTCCACATCGTAAATCCGGCGCATAAATTTCTATCGCCGGCGGCATTAAGACCCACAATGGCGCTAAATTATTCATAAAAATGTAAAAATCGCACTACTGCAAAAACAAACATACGCCAAGTCCTGCGTTTGAACTCATTTCTTCCGCATATATTATTAACTTTCATCATACTTACACACGCTCAACAGCATGCATTATATATCACGGCTATAATATTACATATACACATTTCCCCTGGAGTTGTAAATACTGCTTACTTCTCCGGCTTGGCTTCACTTACAATCTTTTTCATAAATTTTCCGGCCACGGCTCCTAGTCTGTTTAATAAAACTGATTTTGTTTCTTATCTCAAAATGAATTCAAACCAAAACCACCAGCATCATTTCAATTTTTTTTACTACGAGATATTGCTGCTGTTCCACCTTATAACTAATATCTAGCACATCAAGAAATGTTGCTGCTATTCCTATGTAGCCAAACCTCACCTAACCTAACCTAATAACTAGTATCTACCACATCGAGAAATGTTGCTGCTATTCATATGAGTAGTATAGCTAGGTCAGTTCTGGCCCAAATTCCCATAAGGATTTACATAGGGGTCTAAATTCGTTTTATTTATGGTCGAGCTAGAAAACGGAAACTCGCCAACACTTAGTATTTACCACATCAAGAAATGTTGCTGCTATTCATATGAGTAGTATAGCTAGGACAGTTCTGGCCCTAATTCCCATAAGGACTTACATAGGGGTCTAAATTCGTTTTATTTCCGGTCGAACTAAAGAGAGGAAACTCGTCAACACCTAGCATCTACCATAACATCAAGAAATGTTGCTGCTATTTATATGAGTAGTATAGCTAGGACAGTTCTGGCTCAAATTCCCATAAGGATTTACATAGGGGTCTAAATTCGTTTTACTTCCGGTCGAGCTAGAGAGAGGAAACTCGTCAACATATCTAATACATCAAGAAAGGTTGCTCCTATTCATATGAGTAGTATAGCTAGGACAGTTCTGGCCCAAATTCCCATAAGGATTTACATAGGGGTCTAAATTCGTTTTATTTCCGGTCGAACTAAAGAGAGGAAACTCGTCAATACCTAGCATCTACCATAACATCAAGAAATGTTGCTGCTATTCATATGAGTAGTATAGCTAGGACAGTTCTGGCCCAAATTCCCATAAGGATTTACATAGGGGTCTAAATTACGTTTACTTCCGGTCGAGCTACAGAGAGGAAACTCGTCAACACCTTTATGCCAACCTTGAGATGTATTGCGACCTCACTCTTTGATCGCCGGCTCGATCGCTAGAGGATCGTCTCGAACGGCATAAAGAATTTAGACTCCTATGCAAATCCTTATGGGAATTTGGGGTAGAACTGTCCTAGCTATACTACTCATATGAATAGCAGCAACATTTCTTGATGTGGTAGATACTAGGTGTTGACGAGTTTCCTCTCTCTAGCTCGACTGGAAGTAAAACGAATTTAGACCCCTATATAAATACTTATGGGAATTTGGGCCAGAACTGTCCTAGCTATACAAGTCATATAAATAGCAGCAACATTTCTTGATGTGGTAGATACTAGGTGTTGACGAGTTTCCTCTCTCTAGCTCGACCAGAAATAAAACGAATTTAGATCTCTATGTAAATCCTTATGAGAATTTGGGCCAGAACTGTCCTAGCTATACTACTCATATGTAACCAATCCTAACCTAACGTAACCTAACCTAATACCTAGTATCTACCACATCAAGAAATGTTGCTGCTATTCATATGTAATCTAATCTAACTTAACGTAACGTAATCTAACCTAAAACCTAGTATCTACCACATCAAGAAATTTTGCTGCTATTCATATGTTAACGCTGACATAATAGTTATGAGACCAGTTAAAAACTACTCTTATGCAATATCTAGTCATCGTTGTCAAATTTGGTAGATCAAATTTCGTGTGTCATTCATATTTCGTATATCCAAATGACAATAACCTAACGTAACCTAACCTAATACCCAGTATCTACCACATCAAGAAATGATGCTGCTATTCATATGTAACCTAACCTAACCTAATCTAACGTAACCTAACCTAATACCTAGTATCTACCACATCAAGAAATGTTGCTGCTATTCATATGTTAACGCTAGCATAATAGTTATGAGACCAGTTAAAAACTACTCTTATGCAATATCTAGTCATCGTTGTCAAATTTCGTAGATCAAATTTCGTGTGTCATTCAAATTTCGTATACCCAAATGACAATAACCTAACGTAACCTAACCTAATACCTAGTACCTACCACATCTAGAAATGTTGCTGCTATTCATGTGTAACCTAACCTAACCTAATCTAACGTAACCTAACCTAATACCTAGTATCTACCACATCAAGAAATGTCGCTGCTATTCATATGTTATCTAACCTAACTAAACGTAACGTAATCTAACCTAATACCTAGTATCTACCACATCAAGAAATGTTGCTGCTATTCATATGTTAACGCTAGCATAATAGTTATGAGACCAGTTAAAAACTACTCTTATGCAATATCTAGTCATCGTTGTCAAATTTCGTAGATCAAATTTCGTGTGTTATTCAAATTTCGTATACCCAAATGACAATAACCTAACGTAACCTAACCTAATACCTAGTATCTACCACATCAAGAAATGTTGCTGGTATACATATGTAATCTAACCTAACTTGACGTAACGTATCTAACCTAATACCTAGTATCTATCACATCAAGAAATGTTGCTGCTATTCATATGTTAACGCTGGCATAATAGTTATGAGACCAGTTAAAAACTACTCTTATGCAATATCATCGTTGTCAAATTCCGTCGACCAAATTTCGTGTGTCATTCAAATTTCGTATACCCAAATGACAATGCACAAATATAATTACAAGATTTTAATTTAACATTTAACATTTTCAACATTTTCGCATTAAAAATTTGATCAGAATAATCTGTTTGGTGGATACGAAATAGATGAATGGGAAGTTACATGACATTTCTACTTGCCTCGGAATCAAGGAGGCTCCTAGGTTCACTTGGACGATTATGAGGCTAGTTGAAAACTACATTTAAGCAATATCTATACCTTTTCAAGTTCAAATTGAGACCAATCAAGTTCAAATTGAGACCAATCAATTTCAAATTGAGAATCAAGGAGGCTCCTAGGTCCACTTGGACGATTATGAGGCCAGTTAAAAACTACCCTTATGCAATATTTTGAATGACACACGAAATTTGATATACGAAATTTGACAACGATGACTATACCTTCTCAAGTTCAAATTGAGACCAATCAATTTAAAATTGAGGCCAATCAAGTTAAAATTGAGACCAATCAATTTCAAATTGAGACCAATCAATTTCAAATTGATACTAAACAAAATCAAGTTGACACTAAACAATATCAAGTTGTCATAATAAATTTTATTTGTTTACTCTCAACTTGATATTGTTTAGTGTCAACTTGATTTTGTTTAGTCTCAATTTGAATTTGATTGGTCTCAATTTGAAATTGATTGGTATCAATTTGAAATTGATTGGTATCAATTTGAAATTGTTTGGTATCAATTTGAAATTGATTGGTATTAATTTGAAATTTAAGGAGGCTTCTAAGTCAACTTAGACGAAAGCATCTCTGGAGGCACCTCTGCTAGATAAAAGCACCTCTGGAGGCACCTCTGGAGGCACCCCTAGAGGTAGCTCTGCTAAAGGAAAGCACCTCTGGAGGCACCCCTAGAGGTACCTCTGCTAGACGAAAGCACATCTGGAGGCACCACTGTTAGACGAAACCACCACCAGAAGAAGCACCTTCAGAAGTACCAACTCGATCCAGATTATACCTAGAGAACTAAAATATCGAGGATTTTTCTCCAAGTACTTATCCCTTACTGTGCTTCAATAACCTTCTGTAACAATATGAATTTGAAAGCCAAGTCTTTGTTAGACGAAAGCACCAACAGAAGAAGCACACTTCAGAAGTACCAACTCGATCCAGATTATAGCTAGAGAACTAAAATATCGAGGATTTTTCTCCAAGTACTTATCCCTTACTGTGTTTCAATAACCTCCAGTAACAACATGAATTTGAACTGCCAAGTCCACGCTGCTTCATGGATTTCAATGAACTCCTTGTGGAATGCAGCGAGTATGTTAAGCGCCGAAATAGGGCTATATCAAGTAGCTTCGCGCTTTTTACTCACCCTGTATATGAGAAAACTACTGGTTTTGTGCATTTCATATTTTTAACATTTTCGCATTAAAAATTTGAACGGAATTATTTGGTTGGCGATGTGAAACACATGAATGGAAAGCTACACAACATTCTTACCTGCCTCGGAATTAAGGAGGCTTCTAAGTCAACTTAGACGAAAGCACCTTTGAAGGCAGCTCTGCTAGACAAAAGCACCTCTGGAGGCACCTCTGGAGGCACCTCTGAAAGTACTTCTGCTAAAGGAAAGCACCTTTGGAGGCCCCTCTTGAGGCACCTCTGGTAGACGAAAGCACCTCTTTAGGCACCACTGTTAGACGAAACCACCACCAGAAGAAGCACCTTCAGAAGTACCAACTCCATCCAGAACCATTGATTTTGTGCATTTCATATTTTTAACATTTTCGCATCAAAAATTTGAACGGAATTATTTGGTTGGTGATGTGAAACAAATGAATGGAAAGCTACACAACATTGTTACCTGCCTCGGAATTAAGGAGGCTTCTAAGTCAACTTAGACGAAAGCACCTTTGAAGGCACCTCTGCTAGACGAAAGCACCTCTGGAGGCACCTCTGGAGGCACCTCTGAAAGTACTTCTGCTAAAGGAAAGCACCTTCGGAGATACCTCTTGAGGCACCTCTGGTAGACGAACGAACCTCTGGAGGCACCACTGTTAGACGAAACCACCACCAGAAGAAGAAGTACCAACTCGATCCAGATCATAGCTAGAGAACTGAAATATCGAAAAATGTTCTGCAAGTACTTGTCCCTTACTGTGTTCTAATAACCTCCGGTAACAATATGAATTTGAATACCAAGTCTTTGTTAGAGGAAAGCACTATCAAAAGAAGCACACTTCAGAAGTACCAACTCGGTACAGACCATAGCCTCGGAATCAAGGAGGCTACTAGGTCCACTTGGAGGAAAGCACTTCTGCTAGACTAAAGCACTATCAGAAGAAGCACACTTCAGAAGTACCAACTCGGTACAGACCATAGCCTCGGAATCAAGGAGGCTACTAGGTCCACTTGGAGGAAAGCACTTCTGCTAGACTAAAGCACTATCAGAAGAAGCACACTTCAGAAGTACCAACTCGGTACAGACCATAGCCTAGGAATCAAGGAGGCTACTAGGTCCACTTGGAGGAAAGCACTTCTGCTAGACTAAAGCACTATCAGAAGAAGCACACTTCAGAAGTACCAACTCGGTACAGACCATAGCCTCGGAATCAAGGAGGCTACTAGGTCCACTTGGAGGAAAGCACTTCTGCTAGACTAAAGCACTATCAGAAGAAGCACACTTCAGAAGTACCAACTCGGTACAGACCATAGCCTCGGAATCAAGGAGGCTACTAGGTCCACTTGGAGGAAAGCACTTCTGCTAGACTAAAGCACTATCTGAAGAAGCACACTTGAGAAGTACCAACTCGATCCAGATCATAGCTAGAGAACTAAAATATCGATGATTTTTCTCTCATCTTTCGGATGATATCTCTAGTTAAGAAAAGGAGCCTAAATAATGGACAAATATCTCCGCTAGGACTTAATAATGAGCTTACCAATGTTAATGAGCTTTGAACACTTGGAGTGATTAAGATAATCCAAGTGATCTTAGACCATTAACAAGAGTATTGCTTTTATCTAATATAGCAAGCAAATCCCGGGTCCAGGAAAGAATTATCTTAAGCATGATATCTCGAGTTTAGAGAAGAAGCCTAAATGATGTACAAATGTCTCCACTAGGACTTAATAATGAGCTTACCAATGTTGATGAGCTTTGATAACTTGGAGTGATCAAGATAATCCAAGTGATCTTATATCATTAACAAGAGTATTGCTATTATCTAATAAAGCAAGCAAATCCCGAGTCCAGGAAAGAATTATCTTTAGAATGATATCTCTAGTTTAGAGAAGCCTAAATGATGGACAAATGTCTCCGCTAGGACTTGATACTAAGCTTACCAATGTTTATGGGATTCTGTCATTTGCAGTGGTCAAGAAAATGCAAATGGCCTTATTCCTTTAGCAAGAGTATTGCTCTTCTCTAATATCTTTATGGGTAGAATATACAGGTTTTCAGGAGTTATCCAAGATATCGAGACAGGACCAGTTGAGCTTTCTGAAAACACCTGATTACAAAACACTTCACACCTGATGGCAACCAGTTTTCAGGAGTTATTCAAGATATCGAGACAAGACCAGTTGAGTTTTCTGAAAATACCTACGTACAAAATACTTCACACCTTATGGCAGTTTTTCACAATCAAAAACTGCACTACTTACTTGACAACCAGTCGATATGTGATTCTAAGGAGGGCATTTTCACCATCGTCAAATTTGCGTATTTTATTTAGAAGGCCAACGAAGAAAACTTTGAAGAGTTGCATCTCTTGAAGCATCAAAGTTGATTGAAGTACAATACTACTATATACAAGGATTTTAATAATTTTTAACGCCACCGAAGAAAACTATGAAAAATCACTGTAATGCCCAGTTTCGGCGACCATTTTACTGGAGTGTCGATGTTGCAGTGATATTAAGTACCTTCAACGTTTACACTCCATTGAAATTGTCTACGAAAGTTACCGAACCAAAATATCTGTGATTTTTCACGATCCTGCAGGAGAATCGAACCCAGGACTATTAACAAATCGCAAAATAACTTACTAATAGGCTTAATGTACGACTTTATTACTGCCCAATTTAACTGCGCCAGTTTCGCTGACGTATTCACGGTACTGACAATGTTGTAGTAATATGAAGTACCTACAATATTTTCACTACTTGAAATTGTCTACGAAAGTCACTCAACTGAAACATTAAAATTAAGTACGATCATTTAGGTACGATACTATCATCTACGAGGATTCTAAATTTCAACGCCACAGAAGAAAATTTTGAAGAATTACTGTAAAGCCTAGTTTAGGCGACCATTTTACTGGAGTGATGAAGTTGGAGTGATATTAAGTACCTTCTACTTTTTCACGCCAGTGAAATTGTCTACAACAGTTACCCAACCAAAATATCGGTGATTTTTCACGATCCTGCATTAGAATCGAACCCACGACTATTAATAGATCGCAACATAACTTAGTAATAGGCTCAATGTACTACTTAATTACTGCCCAATTCAACTGTGCCAGTTTTGCTGACGAATTTAAGGTAGTGAAAATGTTGCAGTAATATTAAGTACCTACAATATGTTCACTACTTGAAATTGTCTACGAAAGTCACTCAACTAAAACATCAAAATGAGGTATGATTATGGAGGTACGATACTATGATATACGAGGATTCTAATTTTTAACACCACCGAAGAAAACTATGAAGAATTACTGTAATGCCCAGTCTCGGCGACCATTTTACTGGAGTGGCAAGGTTGAAGTGATATTAAGTACCTTCTACTTTTTCACTCCATTGAAATTGTCTACGAAAGTTACTCAACCAAAATATCTGTGATTTTTCACGATCCTGCAGGAGAAACGAACCCATGACTATTAACAGATGGCAACATAACTTACAAATAGGCTTAATGTACTACTTTATTACTGCCTAATTTAACTGTGCCAGTTTCGCTGACGATTTCATGATAGCGGAAATAATGTAGTAATATTAAGTACCTACATTATTACCACTACTTGAAATTGTTACGAAAGTCACTCAACTAAAACATCAAAATGAGGTACGATCATTGAGGTACGATACTATGATATACGAGGATTCTAATTTTTAACGCCACAGAAGAAAATTCTGAAGAATTACGGCAGTGCAAAGTTTCGGCGACTATTTAATCGTGATATAAATGTTGTAGTTATATTAAGTACCTACAATATTTTCATTACGATAAATTGTCTACGAAAGTCACTCGTCCAAAAGATCTGCAATTTTTCAAGATCCTGCAAGAGAATCGAACCCACAACTATTAATTGATCGCAACATGACTTACTAAAAGGCTTAATGTACAATACATTTAAAAATTACTGCCTAATTCAATTGAATCAGTTTCGGTGACAATTAGTAAGATTGATATAGGCTGAACTTTCGGAACTGATTCATAGTTGCCAACATTATCCTATAATTAAGCTCGTGCCGAAAACATCTGCGGATGGTCTTTGACCCCTCTGGATGCCTCGTGGTATCCAGTTGACTCCCGTATTCAGTGCCTCACCTTGACGTGGTACGGGAGCTCGTGCGACAACACTTACATTGTGAAAGCAGTTAATCCATGACCAGTAGTCGCGTGGGCAATTCAATCGTGCCCACCCTACTCTGGCATCTGCACAGTAACATGTTCGTTTCGTCGCACGCTAACGAGAGCACGAGAGTCCCAAGGCTATAAATATGGTTATCTAACTTGTGTTTCTCTGTTCCCAGATTTTCGTGATCCACCCCCCTTTCCCCGCTGAGCTACACGGTGTCCACATTAATCATATTCACTCTTCACATGAAAACGAAGTCCCTCCTCTATTCTGTCGGACTGGTCAACAGAAAAGCAAATGCATTTCTTGAAGCATCCAAGTTTATTAAGGTACGATGATATAATATACCAGTATTTTTAAGGCCACCGAAGAAAGAATTACTGCATTGCCCAGTTTCGGTGACAATTTAACCGTAGCTCCAATTCTGTAGTGATATTAGGTGCCT
Organism: Othius punctulatus; assembly: GCA_951805005.1. Taxonomy (NCBI): domain Eukaryota; kingdom Metazoa; phylum Arthropoda; class Insecta; order Coleoptera; family Staphylinidae; genus Othius; species Othius punctulatus. The sequence continues at coordinate 36,540,370 of OX638147.1, read as the reverse complement.
ACAAAATTTGCACTACGTTAAATTCTCTACGAAAGTCACTCAATCAAAATACCTGTGATTTTTCACAATGTATAGTGCTACCGTCAAGAGAACTAAGTTGTACATAAGGAAAGTAAACAGAAGACACAGTATTAGTATTTAGTTTACATATATAATGTACAAGATACATGGCTTATGGCCCTTGAGAGAAAAGTAAGTCGGTAATATCTTATTAGATGAATAATTGTAATCATTATTTTATATTACAGAATTAAAATTATATAAAAAGATTACTAAAGAAGATGAAGTCGCCTAATTTCGGCGACCATTTAAATGGAGTGAAGATATTGTAGTGATACTAAGTACCTTCAATCATTTCACTGCATTAAAATTGTCTACGAAAGTCACTCAACAAAAATATCTGTGATTTTTCACGATCCTGCAGGAGAATCGAACCCATGACTATTAATTGATCGCAACATAACGTACTAAAAGGCTTAATGTACAATTCAGCTGTGCCAGTTTCGGCGACAATTTACTAGGCGCGAACATATGCCAGTGATATTAAGTACTTGAAATATGTTCACTTCTAGAAACTGTCTACGAAAGTCACTCAACAAAAACATATGCGATTTTTCACAATGTACTACCATCAAAAGAACTGAGTATCATACAAGGAAAGTATATGAAGAACAGAAGACAGAGTTTGTGTTAATTTAATAATTTAGTTTAAATATATAATGTGTAAGATGTCACTTGCTCGGGGTCAAAAATTAATCAAACCTAACCTATCTGTTTTTTTTGGCACGCCCGGAAAAGTTCACGGATCAGAAACAAAACAAACCTAACCTAACCTATCTGTTTTTGGGGATCGATTCTAGAATTTTGGCAACATTACATGCCGACTGATGCAAACCTAACAAACCTAACCTCACCTACCTGTTTTTGGGGACTGATTCTAGAATTCTTGCAACATGGTCCGGGCGCCATTGGTTCGTGTATTTACAATAATTAATCAATCCTATTATGTCAAACTCTTATAGTTGCTTCGGATAAAAAATTAATCAAACCTAACCTATCTGTTTTTTTTTGGGATGCCCGGAAAAAATCCCAGATCAAAAATAATTCAAATATAAGCAATCTATCTGTTTTTGGGAACCGATTCTAGAATTTTTGCAACATGGCTCGGACGCCATTGGTTCGTGTATTTACAATAATTAATCAAACCTAACCTAACCTTTTTTCTTGAAACTTGTAATGAAGTATTATGTCAAACTCTTATAGTTGCTTCGGATCAAAAATTAATCAAACCTAACCTATCTGTTTTTTTGGGGATGCCCGAAAAAAATCCCGGATCAAAAATAATTCAAATATAAGCAACCTATCTGTTTTTGGGGATCGATTCTAGAATTTTTGCAACATTACATGCCGATTGATGCAAATCTAACAAACCTAACCTCACCTATCTGTTTTTGGGGACTGATTCTAGAATTTTTGCAACATGGCTCGGACGCCATTGGTTCGTGTATTACAATAATTCGGGTCCGTTTAACTCCGCCTGGGTCATCTGATGGGCGGATTGACCAGCCCATCAGGTAACACTGCCGGTCCCAAGCCCGGATAAAGGAGGAGGGTTCCCAGGCGAGGTCAGATACCTGCCTGGGGCAAAACACCTATATCGAACCGAAGACCTAACAGAAAATAAAACACGGAACACATTTTTTCCAAAAAAAAAAACATTCATTTACTAAATGCACATTTCAGCCGCAATCAAGCTGTCTTCAGTAGCAATACAGTACTATACTGTACTGCAGTACTAAACTGTACTGCAGTACAGTACTAAATGCACATTTCTGCCGCAATCAAGCCATCTTCAGTAGCAATACAGTACTAATCAGTACTGCAGAACTAATCTGTACTGCAGTGCAGTACTAAATGCACATTTCGGCCGCAATCAAGCCAACTTCAGTAGCAATACACCACTAAACAGTACTGCAGTACAGTACTAAATGCACCTTTCAGCCGCAATCAAGCCATCTTCAGTAGCAATACAATTTACTATTAATGAAAAATTTTTCATTTTCATTTTTCATTAACAATTTGCTTCACGTGCTCAAGAAACATATATTATATGTAGTTACTACATGCACATTTCGGCCGCAATTCAGCCATATACAGTAGCAGTACAGTACTAAACTGTACTGCAGTATAGTACTAAATGCACATTTCGGCCGCAATCAAGCCATGTTCAGTAGCAGTACTAAACTGTACTCCAATACTAAACTGTACTGCAGTATAGTACTAAATGCACATTTCTGCTGCAATGCAGCCATCTTCAGTAGCAATACACTACTAAACTGAACTGCAGTATAGTACTAAATGCATATTTCAGCCGCAATCAAGCCATCTTCAGTAGCAATACAGTACTAAATTGTACTCCAGTAGTAAACTGTACTGCAGTATAGTACTAAATGCACATTTCTAAACTGTACTGCAGTACAGTACTAAATGCACATTTCGGCCGCAATGCAGCCATCTTCAGTAGCTATACAGTACTTCTACTGCTATTGAAGATGGCTGCATTGCAGCTGAAATATGCATTTAGTGAGTACATGTTTTTTGTGAAAAAGGTGTCCCGCATTTTATATTCTAGAATACTTTCACAAGCTCCACCTCATCGTTGAAGAACTAACAGATCTCCAAGAAGAAGAAGAATAAGAAGGTACGTTCTATTACAATTATTCCATTGAAAAATTACTCTTATTCTATAAATTTTATTTTCTAGAAGACTTTCACAAGCTCCACCTCATCGTTCAAGAACTAACAGATCTCCAAGAAGAAGAAGAAGAAGAAGAAGAAGAAGAAGAAGAAGAAGAAGAAGAAGAAGAAGGTACGTTCTATTACAATTATTCTTTTAATAGAGTAGTAGATATTAAAATCATATTTGTCGTGGTGATATTCATGTTTTACTTTCTAGAAGACTTTCACAAGCTCCTCCTCATCGTTGAAGAACTAACAGATCTCCAAGAAGAAGAAGAAGAAGAAGAAGGAGGTACGTTCTATTACAATTATTCTTTTAATACAGTAGTAGATATAGAAATCATATTTGTCATAGTGACATTCATGTTTTATTTTCTAGAAGACTTTCACAAGCCCCACCTCATTGTAGAAGAACTAACAGATCTCCAAGAAGAAGAAGAATAAGAAGGTACGTTCTTGTAAAATTATTCTATTGAAAAATCACTCTTATTCTATAAATTTTATTTTCTAGAAGACTTTCGCCAGCTCCACCTCATCGTTGAAGAACTAACAGATCTCCAAGAAGAAGAAGAAGAAGAAGGTACGTTCTGTTACAATTATTCTTTTAATAGAGTAGTAGATATTGCAATCTTATTTCTTGTGGTGATATTCAGATTTTACTTTCTAGAAGACTTTCACAAGCTCCACCTCATCGTTGAAGAACTAACAGATCTCCAAGAAGAAAAAGAATAAAAAGGTACGTTCTATTACAATTATTCTATTGAAAAATTACTCTTATTCTATAAATTTTATTTTCTAGAAGACTTTCACAAGCTCCACCTCATCGTTGGAGAACTAACAGATCTCCAAGAAAAAGAAAAAGAAGAAGAAGGTACGTTCTGTTACAATTATTCTTTTAATAGAGTAGTAGATATTGAAATCATGTTTGTCGTGGTGATATTCATGTTTTACTTTCTAGAAGACTTTCACAAGCTCCACCTCATCGTTGAAGAACTAACACATCTCCAAGAAGAAGAAGAAGAAGAAGAAGAAAAAGAAGAAGAAGGTACGTTCTATTACAATTATTCTTTTACTAGAGTAGTAGATATATATATATATATATATATATATATATATATATATATATATATATATATATATAGTAGTCGTAGTCTTGGGAATTTTTTATCGAAGAGACTGCATATTAACTTGTACATTTTTGTATTATAATAAAATTTTCTGCGGTATTCGCAGAAATTCTTCAGTTTTACTTCAGCATATATATATATGGTGTATAATTTACAAATCATTTTTCGCTTACATTTTGCTTAAACTATTTCATTTTTATTGTACACAAATTTTGCCCATTCTTTTTGTTTCGTGCAATTCTTTTGGCTTCTTTCTATGTGGTTCCTCTTGCTCTCAGTATTTTTCCTACCTCACTATCCCATTTTGCTTTGGGTCTTCCCCTTTTCTTTTTACTTTGTGTCTTTGCCTCCCATATTTCTTCCTTAGGCCGGTGAAAAGTACTTAAAATGCTCTACAAGAATATACCAAACAAATTATACAGAGCAATTTAAAAGAAGAGAAAAGAATTCTGTTTCTTAACAATTAGATGGATTTTTTTAATTGATTAAATCTATAGCAATTTTACCAATTTTAAACTGTATTATGTTTGCCTTGTATGTATGACGTATGTAAACTTGTATAATAATAATAATAATGTATTATCAAAAATGCTTACAAAGTAACATTTTCCACAAAAGCCATGGCCTTGTCTGTGTACTTTTATATTAACTGTCTTATTCTATACAATTAAATAGGCTATTCTGTACTAAAACCTTAAAATCTTTGTAAATTGTAAATAACAAATGAAGTCGACATAATCTTGGGAACTTTTTATTGAAGAGACTGTATATTGAGTTGTACATTTTTGTATTATAATAAAATTTTCTGCGCTATTCGCAGAAATTCTTCAGTTTTACCGTACTTCAGATACTTTTTCAGATTTATTCGCATTAATTGAGATAAATTCAGAAACATTTCTGCAACTTGTCTGTGCTGTAACTTATTATAATTTCATGCAAATTACGTACATTTTGTGTGATTTTTGTTAGTATTATTAATCAATATTGTTTGTATTTATTCTATCTGGATTTTGTGACTTTTAGTGACTCGTACCCCAAGATTAAGATAATGACTAAGTGTAGATAATTCTTCGCTTATGTAGCTATTTGCTAAAATGCTTATGACTCTTTTATGATGAACTGCATTTTGTAGATTTCAACCGTGTGAACCATCACGTATAATTCAGATTACGTTTTTATTTAGCTTGAATTACTCTAAGTTTTTCCCAGGTAAAGACTACCGTTACATTATAACGTATAATTCAGATTACGTTTTTTATTTTCATTTAGCTCAAATTACTCTAAGTTTTGCCCATGTAAAAACTACCGTTACATTTTAGTTCTGATAAAAATCTTCTGCATTATTATTCGTTTCTTGGCGACGACTTTTTCAGCCTGATATATTTTTTTGTGACATCATTATATCGGTGTGGCTCCAACACCCATAAACTGTCTCTTCGGTATGTCATTTTGGAATTTATAAAGACGTATAATCGTAGTATCAATTAGTGTATATTGGAATTATATACGTGTATGTGTGCTTACCAGATTTGGTTGTTATATGTTTATGGCTTTTACTTGCAAAATTTTCATTTTGCTCTGAAATATGGTTTGGTTAAAAAATGCCAGGAATTCAATATATCACGGAGACGTAATATTTAACAATGTCTTCCCCAAAAACAACATTCATTGCCAAAGTGATTGACAAGAACGAGCAAAACGGTTAACCGCAGAACACCTGTGTTAGTCTTAACGCCAGATATTGATTTAGCTGTTGAACTGACGGATTCCAGTGGTGAAGCTGCCGACGTTTTGCGGAAATAAATTGTTACTAATAAATGCACTCGTCAAAGTCAAAGAGAAATGCGAGTCGAAAATCCGCCTCTTTTGTGCAATTTATAGCGCACTTAATGTACATAATAACGTTAAATCGTGCAAGTAACGCCGAAATTGTTGAATTCGCCCGATTCTAGATGCAGGTTTTAATTAGTGAAAGACGTTTGGTATTGATTCTGCTGGCAATAGACGGGCGCACAAGGCAATGGTAATATGTAACAGATGCGAAATTAGTTCGAGTGTAAACGTTTTATACGCAAGGTCGGAATTGTGTGTACCAATAGTTACGTGTGACAAGAAGCCAGGTTAGGCAGGGAGTACAGCTGTACAAACAGCTCTAATTAGAACTAGACTAGAATCGTCCCAATCCCGAAACCACGCGTGTCAAAGTCGCGAAACAACTGTCACTGAAGAATAATACACACTGTTTAATACAATTCCCAGTTAAATCGGGACGCCCTTTGTATTTGCACACGGGAAAAATCTACACACCTACGCTTATTATTGCTTTGTTAACTTAATAGCGGCGCTTAATTTCACGCGCCGATTACGCCAGCTTAAATCACAAACCGAAATTTTAATGCAAATATGTCAACAGATTTTTCTGAAGGGGCGGCAAAATAGTCTGCCTCGATCATTTATGAAGCGATATTTTTTCACGTGATAAATTGTCGCAGACTCAATTTTTTGGAGTACGCGGTTTTTTTAATTAGTAATTTAAATTTCGCTTTCATTGCGTTTATCAACACCGTTTTATACAAAGGAAGCAATTTTATCATCGAGATATACGCAACATCTCGATTCATTAATCCGCGCCGAATTCAAACCATTTAATTAGCGCCACTCAACACAATTCCTCCATGTACTAACGACACATACATTTTTCTGCCCAATTCCGGCTGGCATTTACATTATTCGGCTATTAAAAGTAGCCCCACTTTTACGAATTTCATCAGCCATCTAATTCCAAGATAACATGCATGAGGCCCACTTAATTTCGCGGATCGATATTTTTAAAACTGCCTAATTCGGCACATTTGCGCATGGACGGCCATCACTATTTCATGGCGGGCAATAAAAACCGAATCGATGCTTTGTGGAGCTTTTAATTTTGCCGAGGGTTGAGGAAATGTCCTTTCACGGCGGCCTCAATTAACCACAGAGGTCAACGAGGTCTTGAAAGCACGGAATGATGCGTGGCTCCAAATGCACTTTCAAATGCACGATAAAAATAACGAGCGAGATGTGTTGGCATTTAACAATTGAGCAGTAAATGTAATGCAAGGGAGGCTATTTATTCATAGCTATTCCATTTTCGCGTCGACATGAAATTCTGAAGCGGCCACTACAACAGGCGTACAATTCTTGTTTAACATGAACATGATTTCAATATCTACTTCTACTGAAGCACTAAAAGAATATGGAACGATAATAAATAAAACCAAAACAAAAGTAATGGTAATTGGAGTTGAACAACACAAGATCGACATAACATTGGAAAGCGAAGAGATTAAACAAGTAAAAAACTACAAATACCTTGGAGTGGATATACATATTAATGGTAATCAAGAATAGGAAATAAACAATAGAATAGAAAAAGCAATGAAAACATATTACGCAATGGGATCATTCATAAATAAGAAGGAAATATCAAAGAAAACAAAAAATAAAACGTATACAAAACCATATACAGACCAATATTGACCTTTGGTTGCAAAATCAAAGGCAAAAAAGTAAGATCCAAGCAGCGGAAATGAGATTCATTAGGAGAGTTAAAGGAGTGAGAATCAAACACAAGACAAGAAGTTCGCAAATCAGAAAAGAACTAGGAACTAGACCAATACTAGAATTTATCGAAAGAAGACAACTTAGCTGATGGGGCCATCTGCAACGGATGGAAAGCAAAAGGAGGTAAAACAAATATGGCAGGCAAAGACACAAAGTAAAAAGAAAAGGGGAAGACCCAAAGCAACATGGGATAGTAAGAGAGGAAAAATACTGAAAGCAAGAGGAACCACTTAGAAAGAAGCCAAAAGAATTGCACGAAACAAAAAAGAATGAGCAAAATTTGTGTACAATAAAAATGAAATAGTTTAAGCAAAATGTAAGCGAAAAATGATTTGTAAATTATACACCATATATATATATATATATATATATATATATATACTGAAGTAAAACTGAAGAATTTCTGCGAATACCGCAGAAAATTTTATTAAAATACAAAAATGTACATGTTAGTATGCAGTCTCTTCGATAAAAATTTCCCAAGACTACGTCGACTTTATTTGTTATTTACAATTTACAAAGATTTTAAGGTTTTAGTACAGAATAGCCTATTATATTGTATAGGATAAGACAGTTAATTAACAGTTATGGCAACAAAGCAATTTCCAAAGGAGTACTTTGGAATTTCCTCAAACAATAAATTTCAATACAAAAAATCAAAAATCAATGACTTTTTTTAGAAATCATGATTTATTTATATTTCTGATCAGTTTTTGCCCGTTTAGATGAGATTTAAATCAATTGATTTACATCACGATTCAAATCATGTGATTTTTTTTATATAAATTCTCGAATTTGAACAATAATTGATGATACTAACTTAGATGTTTCCTATTTTGACTTTATTTATTTTATAACTAATGGCTACAAAGCAATTTCATAAGAAAAACTTTGGAATTTCCTCAGACAATAAATTTCAATACAAAAAATCTTAAATCAATGATTTTTTCAAGAAATCATGATTTATTTATATTTCTGATTAGTTTTTGCCAGTTTAGATGAGATTTAAATCAATTGATTTACATCACGATTCAAATCATGTGATTTTTTTTATATAAATTCTCGAATTTGAACAAGAATTGATAATACTAATTTAGTTGTTTCCTATTTCGAATTTTTTTTATGTTATAACTGATGGCTACAAAGCAATTTCCAAAGGAGAACTTTGGAATTTCCTCAAACAATAAATTTCAATACAAAAAATGAAAAATCAATGATTTTTTTAAGATATCATGATTTATTTATATTTCTGATCAGTTTTTGCCAGTTTAGATGAGATTTAAATCAATTGATTTACATCACGATTCAAATCATGTGATTTTTTTAATATAAATTCTCGAATTTGAACAAGAATTGATAATACTAATTTAATTGTTTCCTATTTTGAATTTTTTTATGTTATAACTGATGGCTACAAAGCAATTTCCTAAGAAAAACTTCGGAATTTCCTCAAACAATAAATATCAATACATTTTCTAAATTATCTCATGAGGAGTTATCATATTAACAAATTTTAACCTCTTACAGTTATAACGTGATAAAAGCTCGTTAAAGGGAAAATCGTTAACTCAATGCATCGTCTACATTATCTGATGAGTAGTTATCATATTAACAGATTTTAACCTCTTTCAGTTATACATGATAAAAGCTCAGAAACTGAGATATGGATGAGAATTGTATGAAATATAATCATGAAAAATCATGATGTAAATCAATTGATTTAAATCATGATATAAATCAATTGATTGAAATTATGATTTAAATCAATTGATTGAAATCATGATTTAAATCAATTGATTGAAATCATGATTAAAATCAATTGATTTAAATCACACCAACAATGTTCAGAGTAATATTGCTCAAATTTTCAGAAATTGGCACTAAACTTACATTAAATCTTCAAAATTTAATAACCATTGTATATTAAACTCCAAACAGTTTCCGATTTAGCATTATTAAATGAAACATTACTTTCTTAGAAAAAAATAACTATATATTTTTACGAATTTCAGGAATACTTCAGAATAGTCCTTAATTTACTGAAAATTGTACACAAGTAAAACTTGAATAACAAATTTAATCAAACTAAGGAAGCAATACCCTAAAAAGTTTTGGAAACAATACTTTTAGCAAAAATAATTATATTTTGTTTGTCTAATTTTAAGTATGCTAACTCTATAGTTACAATATATTTTTAATTGTACACCTATTGGAATACACAAACAGTGCAAAAAAAATGGTTAATTAAAACAAAATCAATTTTGATTTAAATCAATTGATTTAAATTACACCAATCCTATTCAGAATTATATTCCTCAAATTGTCAGAAATTGGCAGTGAATTTACATCAAATCTTCAAAATTTAATAACCAATGTTTATCAAACTCCAAATAGTTTTGGATTTTGAAATATTAAATGAAACATTACTTTTTCAGAAGAAATCAATCATATTTTTTTACGAATTTCAGGAATACTTCAGAATATTCCTTAAATTTTCTGTACGTAAGACAAAACTTGATCAAAAAATGTAATCAAACTCAGAAAGCTAAACCCTAAACAGTTTTGGAAACAATACTTTGCAAAAATATCATAATTATATTTTGTTTAGTAAGAAACTGCAGACAAATTTTAATTTTAAAAATTAAAAATCAATAAAATTAGTATTAATTTAGTATAAATAGATTTATATTCGTATTAAAGCACGTGTTAAAACCCTAACAGTTTTGGAAACAATACTTTTTGCAAAAATATTATAATTATATTTTGTTTAGTAAAAAACTGCAGACAAATTTTAATTTTAAAAATTCTAAATCAATAAAATTAGTATGAATTTAGTATAAATAGATTTTTTATTAGTGTTAAAAGCACTTGGTTAAGTTTTACAAATTATTTTTTGAAACTTAACTTTCACAATGGTCGTGAAACTGAAACAATTGTAGAGTTTTTCTATTAAAAACTTGTGAAACTAAACCAAGTGCTTTATTTCTACTAATTTAAAAATGTTTCACCAAGTTTTAATTCATACAATCTAATTAGTATTAATTAGTAGTAATTTCCATTTCTTTGTTTATTTTATAAAAAATACTGAACTGTGTACTTCAGATTTTAAGATATTAGACCAGAATACCTTAATGATTTAATTATCACGCTTATCACGCTTATTATAATTTAGTGAACTTGTTGCCATGTGTATGATGATTCGTCTCATCGACACAGATTTTAAATTTTAAATTCATTTGCACGATTAATCAACTACACTTGATGAAAACAGAAAATAAATATACAAGCGTTAAGTGTTTCGATGAAGACAGCTTAAATCATACGTTTAATGCATAAATTATGTTTGAATATACATTGCTATCAGTTAGTTTGGCAATTATTATGGGCTCAAATATGTTCCCTTTTATTTCTCAGCGTATGTCTATGTAATACATAATTAATTCTGAATGTTCGACAAAAAAAAATCAGTTAAATTGCTGAAACTAGCGATAAATTAGTTAATACAATTTTCAGGTAATAGTTACTCTGGTTTCTGTTCAAAGCGAATACATCTTTCACCTTTTTTGCAGGTAATAGTATCAATAATAACGATATTTGTTGCTACTTTATTTTATAATTTGGTGGATTATCTTATGAAAATGACGTGCAAACTTTTGTGTGCATACATGTAAAAATAACCGAATGAGTATTAATCCAAAGCCATAGCGAAAAAAATGTAATTTTTTAATATGCATCACTAATTTATTTCTCATGATATATGCCTCAAAAATATGTAATTAATTCTGAATGCTCATGATCCCATGAAAATGAAAAATCTCCCATGAAAATTTCAGTAGTATTTCAGAATTCGATTTCACAATTTTAATTCAGATGAAATCTTTATCCCAGCTTACTATATGACAAATAAATTCAGAATTTTAAGCAGCACAAATGTAATAGTTTCAACCTGTTCATAATTAATTAGTATAATTTATCATAATTATCATCTTACTCACGAAGATGGGCTTTTTAACAAATTTCCATACTTCAGAAACTATTACATTTGTGCTACTTAAAATTCTGAAGCTGGGATAAAGATTTCATCTGAATTAAAATTGTAAAATCGAATACTGAAATACAACAGAAATTTTCATGGCAGGCTTTCATAAGTAAATAATATACAGTAATATTATATCCTTGAGATTATAAGAGCGGGAATTAAGACGAAATTTATTTGTGTTGAAAATAATATCAATGCGTGTATTATTACTCTGAAATCAGTAATTAGTCACGTATCAGCATTTCGGTGCATTATATTTCTCATGATTCGTATCAACAATTACGACTGCCTTGCATTTAATAGGCGCTTGTTTGTTTGTAAAACAATATGCATGCGTCAAAATTGTGTTTATATTTTGGATTAATTCTAGCCAGAAAAGCGCATTAAATTTCTTATTGTGCTGCTTTATCAGCGATTCGCATTACGCTGCATTGAAATGATTCATGTACCTCCTATAAATGCTGGCCACTAATTCAGCACCAAATCAGTTTCACTCCAAGTGTGGTCTCGAAAACATCGCTGATCCATCAGCTTCCATCCCGAAGATGGCGAAAACTGGCGAAGGTGAAGTACTGCTTTCGGTAAGTTAAATACATGTTTTGCTCGTTTTATACATTTTTGTTTTGTAATTTAGATCAAATGAAGTGAACGAGTCAATCTGCTTCCCCTGAAGATGACGGAAACTACTTCTTTAGGTAAGTTAAATGGATTTTTTACTCGTTTTATACATTTTCTGTTTGTAATTTGCTCCAAATCCAACCACGTCGAAAGCATTGCCGATCCATCTGCTTCCCCAGAAGATGAAGAAAACTACGTCTTTAGGTAAGTCAAATACATGTTTTTGTCTGTTTTATACATTTTTTTTTAAATGTAGATTAAATGAAGTGAACGAGCAAATAATTCAACTCCAAATCCAACCAAGTCGAAAGTATTGCCGATAAATCTGCTTCCCCAGAAGATAAAAAAAACTACGTCATTAGGTAAGTCAAATACATGTTCATGTCTGTTTTATACATTTTTTTTTTGTAATTTAGATGAAATGAAGTGAAAGAGTCCATCTGTTTCCCCAGAAGTTGAATAAAACGACATCTTAGGTAAGTTAACAACATTTTTTACTCGTTTTATATATTTTCTGTATGTAATTTAGATCAATTGAAGTGAACGAGCAAATAATTCAACTCCAAATCCAACCACGTCAAAAGCATTACCGATAAATCTGCTTCCCCAGAAGATGAAAAAAACTACGTCTTTAGGTAAGTCAAATACATATTTTTGTATGTTTTATACATTTTTTTTTTGTAATTTAGATTAAATGAAGTGAACGAGCCAATCTGCTTCCGCTGAAGATGGAGAAAACTACTTCTTTAGGTAAGTTAAATACATTTTTTACTCGTTTTATACATTTTCTGTATGTAATTTAGATCAAATGAAGTGAACGAGCAAATAATTCAACTCCAAATCCAACCACGTCGAAAGCATTGCCGATAAATCCGCTTCCCCAGAAGATGAAGAAAAACTACGTCTTTAGGTAAGTCAAGTACATTTTTTTGTCTCTTTTGTACATTTTTTTGTTGTAATTTAGATCGATGGAATGAACGAGCCAATCTGCTTCTCCAGAAGATGAAAAAAAAACTACGTGTTTAGGTAAGTCAAATACATTTTTTTGTCTGTGTTATACATTTTTTTTTAATTTAGATCAAATGAAGTGAACGAGTCAATCTGCTTCCCCAGAAGATGAATAAAACTACTTCGTTAGGTAAGTTAAATACATTTTTTTGTCGTTTTATACAATTTTTTCTTTTTTGTTTGTAATTTAGAACAAATGAAGTGGACGAGTAAATAATTCAAAGCCACATCAGTTCCACGTTCCCTGCTTCATCCAGAAGATGAAGACGACTTCTTCAAGTATTCCTTCAGTGATAAGTGATAAGTTTCTATGTGTTCAAGTGCAATGATCAGTGATCGGTGATCATTTAGTGTGTGTAAGAATAAGGATATGAAGGGTAAGTGAAATATTTTTTTTTCTTGTTGCAAGAGATCCCAAATTCTTATTCCATGTTAATTTATCATCTTCAGTAAGTAAATTAAACACATATGCTTAAAATATTTGACGAGATTTACCATGATTTTTTTAAAATTTAGAACGATTCAAGTGAAATAAGTTATTTATTTTGGTTGTTTAAAGCAACTTACAATTATTCTTGACTTAGAAAATATCTAGTCAAGTAAAATAAATATATATGTGTTCAAGTTTCAAAATGAACTTTAATAATTAAGCAAAACGCAAGTGCCTATTACATTAAATTAAAAAAATATAGTTGTGATTGAGATTTTAATGGCTTTTAGAATCACTCACTATTTTTTACTATTAAATTATTATACAGTGTGTTTCAGTGACTATGAGACATAGCAAAATTAACATTGGTGAATTATGTAAGGATAAACTATTGCTCTAAAAATGTGATTGTGACAAAAGCATGTAATTGATTTAATCAAATTTACACTACTGGAGATTGCTGTAACTTTTACAATTAATAATTAATATGAATTAATAATTTCATATGAAAATCAAGGAGATTTAAAAAAACACTTGGTGTTTCCACAATTCACAAAAAAAAATGTTTCACAACATTTTTTTAAATAGAAATAACTCTACAATTTTTTCGGTAGTTCAACCATTTTCAAGAGCAAATAAATACTGTTGAAAAAAATTGTGAAACAAATACGAAGGTTTTTTTTTATCTGGTATTTTGCTGTGTCTGAGGTATACTGTATAACTATTCATTAACAAGCCAAAGAAAATAGATCCTGAATATGTTCTTCTTAATAATTAGTAATAATAGTAATAGTAATAATCTTAGTAATTCTTGAGAAAAAGGTACATGAGTATCAAAAAACGTGATTTTGCAGAGGGGCAATTCAAATTTTGCATTCATTTGTTTATGTCATTTCAGATATTTCCACATGTAAAATTTTTCGTGAGAAAAAGGTACATGAGTATAAAAAAACGTCATTTTGCAGGGGAGCCATTCAAAGTTTGCATTTATTTGTTTATGTCATTTAAGATATTTCCACTTGTAAAATTTTTCTTGAGAAAAACGTGCATGAGTATCAAAAAACGTGATTTTACATATGAGCAATACAAATTTTGAATTCGTTTGTATATGTCATTTCAGATATTTGCACATGTAAGATTTTTCATTTGTTTACGTCATTTCAGATATTTCCACTGGTAAAATTTTTCTTGAAAAAAAGGTACATGAGTATAAAAAAACGTGATTTTGCATAAGAGCAATCAAAATTTTGACTTCGTTTGTTTATGTCATTTCAGATATTTCCACATGTAAAATTTTTCTTGAGAAATAGGTACATGAGTACAAAAAAACCTGATTTTGCAGGGGAGCAATTTAAAGTTTGCATTCATTTGTTTATGTCATTTTAGATATTTCCACATGTAAAATTTTTCTTGAGAAAGATGTACATGAGTATCAAAATGATTTTGCAGGGGAGCAATTTAAATTTTGCATTCATTTGTTTATGTCATTTAAGATATTTCCACATGTAATCACACATGTAGAATCGACGTGTAGAATTTTTTTTCTTCCTAAGATTCCTCTTCTAAGATTCTTAAGACATTTCCACATGTAAAATTTTTCTTGAGAAAGAGGTATATGAGTATCAAAATGATTTTGCAGGGGAGCAATTAAAATTTTGCATTCATTTATTTATGTCATTTCAGATATTTCCACATGTAATTTTTCTTTCTTTCTAAGTCCTTTCTTCGTACTTTGTGGCAACACTAGTTGCGGTCAGAAGGATATTTTTTTGTGTTTTACTGTCCCCCCTTCTCACGTTTTGGCAAAAAATTTGTGATCCGGATTAAAAGTATAAAATGAAAATTACAGACTAAAATATAACAATTTTTCATAGATTTTTCAGTAAAATGATTTACAGAAATCTATTTAATAAGACAATGAGATAAAATACAGGACGTTCAAGAAGGTGGTGTCGACTTTTCTTACTACTTACTACAACCAAATAATGACAAATAAAGATTTTTTTTCTGCAAAGTCTTAATAAGCAAAATAAATAATAAGAAAGTAATGAGTATTGAAATTATAATGATTTTTGCGATTTATGGAGTTTACATTTCAATTTTTGTGGTAAGTTTCTAATAATCTGTTATTCAAGTTTGAGAAAAGTACAATAATGTTTCGTATATTAAGTTTAGAGTTAAATAAATTTGGGTTTCATAAAACCTTTAGATTTATGGGAATTTACACATTTTTTCAATGAAAATGATTATAGTATTGTGAAGTTTTCTATGTTTGTTTCTCTCACATTATTATATACATTTTTGATTTTTTTTGTGAGTAATATGAACTTTCTAACCTAATCCAACTTAACCTAACCTGGAGTACCAATTAAAATTTTACAAACTTTACGAAAAGTCTAGATTTTTCTAGTTTTTGTGACTGCACCTTTCTGGATTCAAAGTTCAACATGAAAAGTAGAGACTGTAACATAAAAATTTTCTATAGATTTTTCAGCAAAGTCTTAATAAGCAAAATAATTAACAAGAAAGTAATGAGTATTGAACTTATAGTGATTTTTGCGATTTATGGAGTTTACATTTCAATCAATTTTTGTGGTAAATTTTTGATAATCTGTTATTCATTTAAACGGCTACAGTTTAATATGTAAAATTTTGTCTATTTCCCAATTACCTGAGATACATTACAAGTTCTTTATTTCGCGATATATTTGCTATCAAACTTAATCAAGAACTTGTGATTAATCACGAAAATATTTGAACGTTTTCTCTGTTTCATGAACTTTTACAAATTTTACGAAAAGTCTAGATTTTTCTACTTTTTGTGACTACACCTTTCAGGATTCAAAGTTCAAAATGAAAAGTAGAGACTGTAACATACAAATTTTCTATAAATTTTTCAGCAAAGTCTTAATAAGCAATATAATTAACAAGAAAGTAATGAGTATTGAACTTATAGTGATTTTTGCGATTTATGGAGTTTACATTTCAATCAATTTTTGTGGTAACTTTCTAATAATCTGTTATTCAAGTTTGAGAAAAGTACAATAATGTTTCGTATATTAAGTTTAGAGTTAAAAAAAAATGGGTTTTATAAAACCTATAGATTTATGGGAATTTACACATTTTTTCAATGAAAATGATTACAGTATTATGAAGTTTTCTATGTTTGTTTCTCTCACATTACTATATACATTTTTGATTTTTTTGAGTAATATGAACTTTCTAACCTAATCCAACTTAACCTAACTTGGAGTACCAATTAAAATTTTACAATTTTACGAAAAGTTTAGATTTTTCTAATTTTTGTGACTGCACCTTTCTGGATTCAAAGTTCAAAATGAAAAGTAGAGACAGTAACATAAAAATGTTCTATAGATTTTTCAGCAAAGTCTTAATAAGCAAAATAATTAACAAGAAAGTAATGAGTATTGAACTTATAGTGATTTTTGCGATTTATAGAGTTTACATTTCAATCAATTTTTGTGGTAAATTTTTGATAATTTGTTATTCATTTAAACGGCTACAGTTTAATATGCAAAATTTTGTCTATTTCTCAACCACCTGACATACATTACAAGTTCATTATTTCGCGAAATATTTGGTATCAAACTTAATTAAGAACTTATGATTATTCACGAAAATATTTTAACGTTTTCTCTGTTTCATGAACTTTTACAAATTTTACAAAAAGTCTAGACTTTTCTAGTTTTTGTGACTGCAACTTTCTGGATTCAAAGTTCAAAATGAAAAGTAGAGACTCTAACATAAAAATTTTCTATAGATTTTCCAGCAAAGTCTTAATAAGCAAAATAATTAACAAGAAAATAATGAGTATTGAACTTATAGTGATTTTTCGGATTCAAAGTTCAAAATTAAAAGTAGATACAGTAACATAAAAAAAATTCTATAGATTTTGCAGCAAAGTCCTAATAAGCAAAATAATTAACAAGAAAATAATGAGTATTGAAATTATGGTGATTTTTGCGGTTTATGGAGTTTACATTTCAATCAATTTTTGTGGTAAATTTTTGATAATCTGTTATTCATTTAAACGGCTACAGATTAATATGTAAAATTTTGTCTATTTCCCAACCACCTGAGATATATTACAAGCTATTTATTTCGCGATATTTTTGTATCAAACTTAATCGAGAACTTGTGATTATTCACGAAAATATTTGAACGTTTTCTCTGTTTTATGAACTTTTACAAATTTTACGAAAAGTCTACATTTTTCTAGTTTTGTTACTGCACCTTTCAGGATTCAAAGTTCAAAATGAAAAGTAGAGACTGTAACATAAAAAAAATCTATAGATTTTCAAGCAAAGTCTTAATAAGATAAAGTTTAGATTTTTCTAGTTTTTGTGACTGCAACTTTCAGGATTCAAAGTTCAAAATGAAAAGTAGAGATTGTAACATAAACATTTTTTATAGATTTTTCAGCAACGTCCTAATATGTCAGTTTTTCAGCAAAGTCCTTAAGTAAGCGAAACATAAATTGATTGAAAACTTGAATACAATTACTTGCTGATATTCAATGCTACTTTCCACAATTTCTAGCCACTATAGCTATTTCTATCACGCGCTGAAGAGGGCAATATTTCAGAAAAATCTTAATAAAACTCT
The DNA here is from genome assembly GCA_951805005.1 of Othius punctulatus. Classification (NCBI taxonomy): domain Eukaryota; kingdom Metazoa; phylum Arthropoda; class Insecta; order Coleoptera; family Staphylinidae; genus Othius; species Othius punctulatus. Next base: position 36,522,180 of record OX638147.1, on the reverse strand, counting down.
AGAGTGTAAAAACCTCATCAATCCCACACACCCCATGATGTAATTAACATTATTTCTGTCGGGAGAAAATATTCGAGGAGGAATGTTAATAAGAAACAAAACACTGGGCATAACTTCGGGTTTTGTGGGGCCATAATTTATAAAGTGTAGAGCCGAGCAGCACCTCGACACGGCGAATTCTAATAATAATCCTAGAGAGAAAGGAATTGTTTGTTCTTTTTCACACAACAAACGCCGCGGAATTTATAGCCGAAAAAGATAGTGTGTGTGTTAATTGGGATAATAATAAAGGCTTTATATTTAGATGGCGCGACGTTCTCAAGACATGGAACAAAATACAGATCAGCATAATCTACAAATTAATTTGGGAAAAATGGAAAAAATTCTGCGGTATCTCGTTAATTAATTAGTACAGCCAAATATATGTAAGCACGGAGTTCATTTATACTTGGTTAAGTACAAATACGAATTGCATGAACCAATTGTGCCCGGAATTACTTAAACATGCACGCCTGTGTACGTTTCATATAAACTTGTATTCATATTCAAGAGCCAAGCAACTGGCACAAAGCACACGAAAAAGCTGCAGGATACAGACGTCTATATTCTCATAATCCCTGTTGCTTTTTTAATTAGCCTCAACTATTAATGCTCCAGTGCGGCCCAAGATTAAATAGAACGAATGCTATAACAAATTAAAAGTTGTGCATTATTTAAAATAACTCAACTCGGCCTTAATTAACCGGATTATTTTAATTTAAACAACTTTGATTATGAAATTAAAAGTTGCGCCACAATCTCGAACTCTGTAATTAATTAACGAGCCACCGATAAAACGAGTCGCTGCGAGCAATTCACAGTGATATTAGTTTTTATCCTAGTAATTACCGGTATTGATTGATTGGGGAATCGTTTTTCTGTATAATTAATGCGGGAAAGTTTCACGTACCCGGCAAAATCCGATTGTTTTACCAAAATAGCTAATTAATCGAGTTTGTTTATTATTAAATCTCTGTTGTTTGTATTGAAATAAAATAAATAAAATTGCCGGCACACGGGATTATTTATATTCTCTTGTGGATATACATATATATGGAAACTAATCAAACTAATGCACGCAATTTATTTGTTTATCATATGTTTAGCTTCAGAATTACACTTAATATTGAAAGCAAAGCCATTTTATTAATATTCTATAATGCAATAATGCAAACAAATCCACATATATTGTCCATACGAGAATATTAATCTGTATTATACAGGGTTTTAAAAAAAGAGTGTAAAATATTTTGATTGACTTTCGAAATAAATTTCGATAAACATATATTATCCACATGATAATATAATATGAAGCTTTTACGTTAAAAATTAATAAAATTTAAGTGGTTAGAAAAAATGAATTCAAAAGATATTTATCATATAAAACCAACTCTAGTCTTCCTGTAAATTAAAAAAAAAATGTGTGATAAAAGTTGCTATCAAAATCAAGCGATAACACTTTATTTTTTTAATATTTCCTACCACCTTTCAATGGAGCCAATATTCGTAAAAATCAGCGCCCTAAATCAATCGAAAAAACGACAAAAATATACACATATCTCGAAATTTTCTTATCTCGCTTTCATTCCTCAGCCGTAAGTGAAATCCCATACAGAACTCGGCGTAATTTGCCGTAAAATCGTTGACGACGTTAACAATTTACAAGGCGCACTAATATTTAAATCACATTTACTGTAACGCGGAGGCCCTTAAAATTTTACGGCGTCAAAAATGCGCGATAACGACGAGGCATTTGAACTAACACCGATATTAAGTTTGGGCTTTGATACTTCATCATCGCCGCACGTAATTTACACCAAACTCTTTACGGCTATGCAGCCGAAACGAGACTGATGACACTGTGAAGCGCAAATTGCCGGCTTGGATGTCCGAGGAGGTTCTGCGAGATTGAAAAATTAAATTAAGCCATGAAAAAGTAAATTGTAAAAACGAGCAAGTCGAACACTGTAATTGCGGATTGGGACGTGATAAATTGCGCAAACATAATATGTTTTAAATATTAGTTCGGGTTTTGGATATTTATTGCTACATAATCCGTGGATGATTTATGTTTTAGCCCTTGTGACAAAAAAATATTCGCTATGATTATATATTGCGGTTATTTGTTTTCGATGTGATGCTGATTTAACTCAACAATTTTTATAACAAGTTTTTCACGCTATACATTTTCTCATATCATGAACAATTATATGTACAATTAGTTTAAATCTCGAATTATTGAAAAATCTCAGGAAATTTCAATAATTATTGAGGGATCAGTCGAAATCTCGAACAATCATGAAAATTTTTGGAAATTATAGAGACATTTCTAGAAATCTTAGTAATGAAAAATATTGACAAATCCTGAAAATGACTAGATACTTTCTCGAAATCTTGAAACTGCTTAGAAATTACTAAGTAGATATTTTAAGAATTATCGAGAATTTTGGAGAATGAAAAATGTATGTAATAATCGTGCCAACCAATTTGCATATTCTGATTTTAATAATCTCGAAATTATCGAAAAATCTCTGGAAATTCTGAGAATTAATGAAAATTCTGTATTTATCTTAAAAAGTATTAAGAAATCTTAGAAATTATTGAAAAATCTCTGGAAATCTCGATAATTATTGAGGAATCTGTTGAAATCACGAATAATCATGAAAATTTCAATCATGAAATCATAGTAATGAAAAATATTGAGAAATCCTGAAAATGACTAGATATTTGCTGGAAATCTTAAAACTACTTGAAATGACTAAGTAGATATTTTAAGAATTATCGAGAATTTTGGAGAATGAAAAATGTATGTAATATTCGTGCCAACCAATTTGCATATTCTGATTTTAATAATCTCGAAATTATTGAAAAATCGCACGAAATCATATTAATCAATGAGAAATCTATAGAAATCAATAAAAATTATTGAGAATGTCTCTACTTATGTCTCTATTCCACTATATATAGTCTGTGTGTGGTTCTTAGTGTCAAATTTTCTCCTAAATCTTGTTTGCTCAATAAGTTGATAGAAATGACGCTTTTTCGTCACACGATTTATTATTATTTTAGACAGGAACTTGTAGATTTGTTATAGAAGGCTTATTGGCGATGGTGCATCACCAATATCTTTGTTAATAGCGATCAATCAATAGGAATTAATCAATAGGGATCAATATAGTATATTTTTCAGGAGTTACTCCTCCAATTTTCAGGAATAGGAGGAAATTGGTCAGAATTTCTTGATGATGGTAGAATCCTCTTTTTTTTAAATCAGAATTTCTGAGAAATTCAAAAGAAACATTTGTTAAATCAATAGAAATCAATCAATAGGGATCAATATATTTTCAGGAGTTAATCCTCCCATTTTCAGGAATAGGAGGAAATTGGTCAGAATTTCATGATGATAGTAGTATCCCCATTTTTAAAAATCAGAATATCTTCAGCCCTCAGCCATGCTTTCGGGATTCTTCCATCACCAATACTTTTGTTGTTAACAAAGAGCAATCAATAGGAATCAATCAATAGGGATCAATATAGTATATATTCTGGAGTTACTCCTCTCATTTTCAGTAATAATAGGAAATTGGTCATAATTTCTTGATGATGGTAGGATCCTCTTTTAAAAAAATCAGAATTGCTGATCTGATGAAATGTTGGGAATTATTGTAAAATCTTATAATAATATAATAAAGAATATTTATTAGCAAAAAACGCTACATAATATACAAAATTTCATATTCTTTAGAAATTTAACAATACTTGGAACTATTTAGATGTCTTCGATGTCATTTTAAGCATTATATAGTAGTGTTGTATTGTAGAAATCTTTTTAATATGTAATTAATTTATTAATTTGACTTGTGTAAGTCGAATGACAACAATATATCTCAAAATTTTGAGAATTAACGAGAAATTTGTACAAATTTCGAAAATTATTAAGAAATCTAGGGAATTATTGAAAAATCTCTGGAAATCTCGATAATTATTGAGGAATCTGCTGAAATCTCGATCAATCATGCAACAATTCTTAAGGAATCTTGAAAATTATTGAAAAATATCTAGAAATCTCGATAATTATTGAGCAATCTGCTGAAATATGGAACAATCATGCAACAATTATTAAGAAATCCTGGGAATTATTGAAAAATCTCTAGAAATCTCGATAATTATTGAGGAATCTGCTGAAATCTCGAACAATCATGCAAAAATTTGGATATCATAGACAAATTTCTGGAACTTTCTCTGATATTCTAGATTTGGGTTAGAAGGCTTATTGGCGATGGTGCGTCACCAATATATTTGTTAACAGTGTTCAATCAATAGGAATCAATCAATAATGATCAATATAGTATATTTTTCAGGAGTTAATCCCATTTTCAGGAGTATTAGGAAATTATTCAGAATTTCTTGATGATGGTATCCTCTTTTGTAAAAATCAAAATTTCTTCGGCCCTCAATCATGCATCGGGATTCTTCCATCACCAATACATTTGCTAACAGGTACCAATCAATGGGAATCAATCAATAAGGATCAATATAGTATATTTTCAGGAGTTACTCATCCCATTTTCAGGAATAGGAGAAGATGTGTCAAAATTTCTTGATGATGGGAGTATTCCCTTTTTTTTAAAGTCTGATTTTTTTCGACCATAAGCCATGCTTCCGGGATTATTCCATCACCAATACATATTTTCAGGAGCTAATACTCGCATTTTCAGGAATAGGAGCAAATTGGTCACAATTTCTTGATGATGGGAGTATCCTCTTTTTTAAAAATCAGAATTTCTTTGGCACTCAACCACGCTTCGGAATTCTTCCATCACCAATACATTTGTTAACAGGAATCAATCAACAGGAATCAATCAATAGGAATTAATCAATAGAGATCAATATATTTTCTAGAGTTACTCCTTCAATATTCAGGAATAGGAGGAAATGAGTTAGAATTTATTGATGATGGAAGTATCCCATTTTTCTAAACTCAGAATTTTTTCAGCCCTCAGCCATGCTTACGGGCTTCTTCCATCACCAATACATTTGTTAATAGGGACCAATCAATAGGAATCAATCAATAATAATCAATATAGTATATTTTTGCAGGAGTTAATCCTCCCATTTTCAGGAATAGGAGGAAATTGGTCAGAATGTCTTGATGATGGTATCCTCTTTTGTAAAAATCAGAATTTCTTCGGCCCTCAGCAATGCTTCCGGGATTCTTCAATCACCAATACATTTGTTAACAGGGAAAAATCAATAGGAATCAATCAATAGGGATCAATATAGTATATTTTCAGAAGTTAATCCTCCCATTTTCAGGAATAGGAGAAAATGGGTCAGAATTTCTTAATGATGGTAGTATCCCCATTTTTAAAAATCAGAATTTCTTCAGCCCTCAGTCGTGCTTCCGGGATTCTTCCATTACCAATACATTTGTTAACAGAGAAAAATCAATAGGAATCGATCAATAGGGATCAATATAGTATATTTTCAGGAGCGAATCCTCGCATTTTCAGGAATAGGAGCAAATTAGTCAGAATTTCTTAATGATGGGAATATCCTCTTTTTTAAAAATCAGAATTTTTTTGGCACTCAACCATGTTTCGGAATTCTTCCATCACCAATACATGTGTTAACAGGAATCAATCAACATGAATCAATCAATAGGAATCAATCAATTGAGATCAATATATTTTGTAGAGTTACTCCTTCAATATTCAGGAATAGGAGGAAATGAGTTAGAATTTATTGATGACGGAAGTATCCCATTTTTCTAAACTAAAATTTTTTTCAGCCCTCAGCCATGCTTACGGGATTTTTCCATCACCAATACATTTGTTAACAGGGACCAATCAATAGGAATCAATCAATAGGGATCAATATATTTGCTAGAGTTACTACTCCCATTTTCAGGAATACGAGAAAATGGGTCAGAATTTCTTGATGATGAGAGTATGCCGTTTTTTAAAAAACAGAATTTCTTCGGCACTCAGCCATGCTTCGGGATTCTTCCATCACCAATACATTTGTTAACAGGAATTAATCAATAGGAATCAATCAATAATGATCAATATAGTATATTTTCAGGAGTTAATCCTCCCATTTTCAGGAATAGGAGCAAATTGGTCACAATTTCTTAATGATAGTATCCTTTTTTTGAAAAATTAGAATTTCTTCGGCCCTCAGCTATGCTTCGGGATTCTTTCATTACCAATACATAACAGGAATCAATCAATAGGAATCAATCAATAGCAATCAATAGGGTATAGTATCTTTTCTAGAGTTATTCCTCCCATTTTCAGGAATGAGAGGAAATAGGTCAGAATTTCTGCTGTAATTAGATCTTCGCCACTTCCTATGTTTCATTTGAAAACTCTGCTGCAACAAAGAGATAAGTCCAAAAAGTTAATTTTATGCAATTAAAAGAAAACAGTTTTTTACTATTACAGCTAATATTGTGTCGGGTGTATACAAAGATATATACAAAATGTTTGTATTGCATATTGTCTAGCAATACAAAAGTTGGGTCCCGTTATGACACCAAACGGTGAAGAACAATTGAAGACCTGACGTGAAAATAGCCATAAGTGCAAACAAAATAAATTAATTTAATTAAGTTAATAATTAAGTTTTTTCACTTAAAACCATTCCATCAGCTTGAAAAGCAGGCTATGTATTAACTCCAATGCACTAGCTTATATTGTAAATTATTTATTGTTTAAATGTAAAATGTATTAAATTAAAAAAAAAAAACAGATAACTCAAAACTTATGATTTTTGCACTTATTCCTGTTTTTATTTCAAATCTTCAATTTATTATGGTCATATCCCAATTTCTTGAATATGAACTTATCTCCTTATTGCAGCAGATTCTTCATTTGTAGTCATTTGTAGTCTTTAACGTCATTTGTAGTTGCGCCCTTATTATATTTTGAAAATTCCTTCTAAACCTATATTTTGAATTATATATCTGTCATTGTTTGGTTTTGGTCTAGTCGAGCTGCATGCATATTTTTAGTAACTCGGAATTGTATCTATAATTCCCTGTTTGTCTGTAATTAATTTACTTTTCTGGTGTTTGATTTTGAACACTTTTTTCTTCCCATTGGACTTCTCTGAGAACCTTCATATTCGAATTGTCCGCTATGACCATACTATGTATGGTGTATGTATGGTTCTATGTATGGTGTATGTCCTTAAGCCTTTCAGAGTTTCAGCCTTATAGAGCCTTATTTATGGCATTGCACAAGCCAGTCTTTCTTCAAATGTCTTCCTTGTGCAATCTAGCAGTTGCAATGTATCTGCTCTTAACTTTCCAGGTTTTGGTTATCGTTTAAAACATTTTGTTTTTGTAAGTACTTGTATGCTATTTTTCCATTGGTCTTCTCTGAGTACCTTCATATTCGAATAATCCGCTACGACCATGCTAAGTATGATGCACGTCCTTAAGCCTTTCAGTGCTTCCTTATTTTCTTACTTAAAATGCCTTCCTTCTTTGATCTATCAGTTTCTATGTATCTGGTCCTAACTTTCCAGGTTTTGGTTTTCGTTTGAAACATACTTTCTTTGTACGTACTTCTATGCTTTTTTTCCATTGGTCTTCTCTGAGTATCTCATATTCGAATTATCCGCTATGAACATGCAATGTATGATGTACGTCTTTACGCCTTTCAGAGCTTCCTTATTTATTGCATTGCACAAGCCAGTCTTTCTTAAAATGCCTTCCTTCTTTGATCTAGCAGTTTGTATGTATCTGGTCTTAACTTTACAGGTTTTGGTTTTCGTTTGAAACAAATTTTCTTTGTATGCTTTTTTCCATTGGACTTCTTTGAGTACCTTCATATTCGAATTATCCGCTATGACCATACTTTGTAAGGTGTATGTCCTTAAGCCTTTCAGATTTTCCTTATTTATAGCATTGCACAAGCCAGTCTTTCTTCAAATGTCTTCCCTGTGTGATCTAGCAGTTTCAATGTATCTGGTCTTAACTTTCCAGGTTTTGGTATTCGTTTGAAGCAAATTTTGTTTGTAGGTACTTGTATGCTATGATAACTGGGGGTCAATTTTCTCTGGATCTTTTGTGGGTCAGTTTTGCTTGATATGAGCGTTGTTGGGGCATTAGGGTGACACATTACCAAGCTTTTCGAATAATGTGGGTTGCTGTTAAAGTAATTGTCGGTTGTCGGTTTTCATTTTTGTTACGATTGAGCAGTTTGGAGAAGAAGCTGTTCCAAATGTTTCCATCAAACTGTGGAAGTTCATGTCCCTCGTTGTAAATGTGAATTGGCGGGATGATAAGAAGCGCCATGTGCATTTATGTTTTGGTTGGCCGCGTCGAAGTTACTTCGCCATCAGCGATTTTATATGGGAGCACGTGCAGTGTTCCCCGGCAAGTACGTGGCGAGGAATATCCGTGTCAATGTCGGAGGCTAATGCGCTGTCGGTCTGGAAGAACGAAACGGAATAGATAATCCGGGCGCACGGGAAATAGTTTACATCCGCCCCCATAAACCGATTAATACTTCTAATCCCCCGAGCCGCCCCCGCCGTGGGGGCTTCGAGCAACAATTACGGCGGCGAAGTGCACGGCCCAATCGCGCGTTTTTCCGCGTCTGGGAATTCGCCGGGCTCCCCTGCCGGAACTGAAGGACCACATCAAACGGGGCCGCGGCCGCCCCCGCGCCGGGGGCAGCGGACGCCGGGGCGCACGGCGGGGGCGGCGCGACGGATCCCTCCCTATCGACCAAAATCGGCCATTTCCAACAATCGAAAAAAAATTCCCCGCGAACAAACGGCACCTGCTGCCGCTCCCACGGAATCGCGGGGGAAGCTCTTAGCGAAGGGTTGCGGTGCTTCCAGGGGCGCGCAATTGGGACAGAAGAGTGCCGCCCCCGCAAACCCCGCGTGTGTGGCCGACATTGTTAAGACGCGGCGCAGTCCGACTTTTAATCCCACAAAGGGCATCGAACCTTTTTGCAGCCGCAATAACCTTTGGAATTCTCATACGTTTCCTCAGTTATATCAAAAAGTTTACGTTTTACACCCAAATGGGACATTTCGCTTTAACGCCCATTATTCTCCACATACCAACCTACAAGTTACAAACTAATGTTCTAACAAATCATTAAAACGAAAATTCAATTCTGGCCCATTCTCATCTCATACAATTTATATCTCATTTTCTGAGCTTTTATCATGTGATAACTGTAAGAGGTTAAAATCTGTTATTATGATAACTACTCATCAGATAATTTAGACGATGCATTGAAAGTTACTGTTTCAGGAAATTCCGAAATTCTTCTTTGGAAATTGCTTTGTAGCCATCAGTTTTAAAATAAAAAAGTCAAAAGGGAAAACAGTTAAATTGCTAGATTAGTTTCGAAGGAAAATCTGAGAATTGCTTTGTCCCAAAGAGTTTCTTCTTTGGAAATTGCTTTGTAGTTATCAGTCAAAATAGAAAACATCTAAGTTAGTTTTCAGCTTGTTATCATTTAGTTTTTTTATTAATATACGTTTCTTGCAATATGATTCTTTAAAGTTAGCACAGGTTAGGTTAGGTTAGGTTAGTTTTCAGGAAATTCCGAAGTTTTTCTTAGAAAACTGCTTTGTAGCCATCAGTTATAAAACAAAGAAGGCAAAATAGGAAACATCTAAGTTAGTTTATAGCTTGTTATATTTATTTTTTTTATTCCTGTACGTTTCTTGGAATATGATTATTTAAAGTTAGCACAGGTTAGGTTAGGTTAGTTTTCATGAAATTCCGAAGTTCTTCTTAGGAAATTGCTTGTAGCAGTTATAAAATAATAAAGTCAAAATAGGAAGCTTTCAGCTTGTTATCATTTTATTTTTTGTTTCCTATTCCTTTCTTGGAAGTTCTTTTTAGGAAATTGCTTTGTAAGCATCAGTTACAAAATAAAACAGTCAAAATAGAAAACATCTAAGTTAGTTTTCAGTTAGTTAGTCATCAGTTATAAAATAAAAAAGTTAAAATAGGAAACATCTAAGTTAGTTTTCAGCTTGTTATCATTTTATTTTTTATTTTCTATTCGTTTCTTGGAATATGATTAATTATAGTTAGCACAGGTTAGGTTAGGTTAGGTTAGGTTAGTTTTCAGGAAATTCCGAAGTTCTTTTTAGGAAATTGCTTTGTAGCCATCAGTTATAAAACAAAATAGTCAAAATAGGAATCGTCTAAGTTAGTTTTCAGCTTGTTATTATTTTATTTTTTCTGTCCCATTCGTTTCTTGTAATATGATTCTTCAAAGTTAGCATAGGTTATTCAGCATCATAGGCATTTGCTTACAAGTGTACATATGATCTATGAATTTGTGAATGATCGAGAGCTAAATCAAGTTCTTCTTCTTGAAGAGTTAACGATTTAGCCTGTGCCAAAAAGATAATATTTTCTTCGTTCTTGGTTTTTGAAAGTTATTATCAAGTAAAATATATTTTGATTAATATTAATATCTTTATAACCCATCAGTATCAGACAAAATTCAGTTTTACGCAATCAGTACTGATTCAGATTTACTGAACAACAATAGACTGAGCAAATGAATCAATTCTCGGATTCTATTATTGAATGGTTCAGAAGGAAAATCCGAGAATTGCTTTGTCCAAAAATGATTAAATTTTCCTCGCTTTTGGTTTCTGAAAGTTATTATCAAGTAGAATATATTTTGATTAATATTAATATATTTATAACCCATCCCTCAATGTGTGAAAATGATCTGAGAATAATTACCAGAGATCTGAATGAACTTTGTAGAATTTCACTTGTTTTATTTTGCAAAATCTTCAAATATAACAAAATTTCTTATAAAGGTAGTGTTTGACAAGATTCAGATCTATTTTCAAATTTTTGAAACCAATTGCTTAAAGTGTGAAAATGACATAAGATTAATTAGCATAGGTCTGCATGTACTTTGCCTAATTTTGCTTGTTTTATTTTCCAAAATATAACAAAATTTCTTATAAAGTCAGTATCAGACAAGATTCAGATTTACTGAATGCTTCTTTTATAAATCGAGATGATTAGTTGAACAAGAATAAACTGCGCTAACAAAGCAATACTTGGATGATTGCTTGAATTTGTAAAATTTCACTTGTTTTGGTTTGCAAAATGTTAAAATTAAACAAAATTTCTTATAAAGTTAGTGTCAGACAAAATTCAGATTATTTAAATCTTTTGAACCAATTTTTTAATGTGTGAAAATGATCTGAGAATAATTATATACAATATACAATATATACAATATACAAGATTTAGATTTATCTTCAAATCTTTGAAACTAATTGCTTAAAGTGTGAAAATTCTTTAAGATTAATTACCAGAAGCCTCCATGTACTTTGTAGAATTTCGCTTGTTATACTTTGCAAAATCTTCAAATATAACAGAATTTTTTATAAAGTTAGTGTCAGACAAGATTCTGATTTATTTTCAAATCTTTGGAACCAATTGCTTAATGTGTGAAAATGATTTGAGAATAATTACCAGAAGTCTGCATGTATTTTGTAAAATTTCACTTGCTTTATTTTGCAAAATGTTCAAATATAACAAAATTTCTTATAAAGTTAGTGTCAGATAAGATTTAGATTCATTTTCAAATCTTTGGAACCAATTGCTTAAAGTGTGAAAATGATCTGAGATTAATTTCCAAAAATTTGCATGTATTTTGTAGAATTTCACTTGTTTTATATTGCAAAATCTTTAAATATAACAACATTTCTTATAAAATTAGTGTCAGACAAGATTCAGATTTGTTTTTAAATGTTTGGAACCAATTGCTTAATGTGTGAAAATGATCTGAGATAATTACCAGAGGTTTGAATGTACTTTGTAGAATTTCGCTTGTTTTATTTTGCAAAATCGTCAAATATAACAAAACTTTTCTTATAAAGTTAGTGCCAGACAAGATTTAAATTTATTTTTAATTCTTTGGAACCAAATGTGTGAAAATGATCTGAGATTAATTACCAGAAGTCTGCATGTATTTTGTAGAATTTCACTTGTTTTGTTTTGCAAAATCATCAAATATAACAAAATTTCTTATAAAGTTAATGTCAGAGAAGATTCATATTTATTTTCAAATCTTTGGAATCAATTGCTTAATGTGTGAAAATGATTTAGGATTAATTACCAGATGTCTGCAAGGAATTTGTAGAATTTCACTTGTTTTATTTTGCAAAATCTTAAAATATAAGAACAATATTGTTATAAAGTTAGTATCAGACATGATTCAGATTTACTGAATCCTTCTCTTACAAATCGAGATGATTAATTGAACAAGACTGAGCAAACGAAGAAATACTCAGATTCTATTATTGATTAGTAGGAAGAAAATCCGAGAATTGCTTTGTTTCGGAAAAATTTACCTCTTTCAAATTTATTTGTCATTGAAGTCAATCAAGTAGGGAACATGGCCAATACAAAACTCAAACCAAAGTTAATTGTCAATGAAGTCAATCAAGTAGAAAACATTGCCAATACAAAACTAGAAATTTTAATCTTAGATCTCTTCTATCTTAGATCTTAGATCTTAGATCTTAGATATCTCCCATCTTAGACCTTAGATCTCTTCTATCTTAGATCTTAGATATCTCCCATCTTAGATCTTAGATCTCTTCTATCTTAGATCTTAGATATCTCCCATCTTAGATCTTAGATATCTCCCATCTTAGATCTTAGATCTATTCTATCTTAGATCTTAGATCTTAGATATCTCCCATCTTAGATGTTAGATCTCTTCTATCTTAGATCTTAAATCTTAGATATCTCCCATCTTAGATCTTAGATCTCTTAAATCTTAAGTTTACTCTCTGCTTTTATTCCATAGTTCAATTGAATTACGAATTTTTATTTTCAATGGGATATAGTAGACGACAGTTAGTTCTAATGCACAATTCATATGGCCCGAAATATGGGAGTCTTAGATCTCTCTGGAATAAAAGCAGAGAGTAAACTTAATACATCCGAGGAGTGAATCTTTAATTTTGAAGACGTCGTGAATTATTCTGCGGATGTAATTTCATATTAATGCCGCTGAATTCTGCATATTTTGCATACATCAGTATGTAATTAACTTGTATATATCTTCCGGCATTCGTCCTGAATTTGATGGTGCACTGTGCACATCGCAATACAGCTTTTACAGTCACGAGGTTATCAACCGCCGTATTCGAATTGAATTAGCAACTCGGACGTATTAAATCCAAAATATGTTTAACCTTGTAACGAAATTAATCTTAATAATCGAATTAAAAGTTATCTCTACACACGGGAAAACCGGCGGTGATGTGCCTGGCTTGGGGTACGTAAATTACTATAAATACTTAATTCCTGCTGGATAAAACTGAGTCCTCTATTTATAACTATGTACGCTTTAACATAATAACGTGCTTACATTTAACCGCGCGAAACAAATGAAATTAATTTCTTATTAAGTTTGCACACCAACGCAGCTCTGTTTCGCGGATGATTAAATTACAAGCTAAAGCCTTGAGTTGATAAGTTTTATTTCAATACATATCTAGAATGCTTCGCCACGAAGCTTAATCTTAATATTTTTAATAGTGTTGATAATGTGTACAAAGTTTTTCTTGCATTCTGCTTTAAGTTTGTAGTTGTTTTACGTCATTGGTACATTACACATCTGGTTAACTTAAATGCACAAATATTTAAGCATTTAAGTTAACCAGATGTACCAATGAAGAAAAACAAATACAAACTTAATGCAGAATGCAAGCAAAACTTTGTACACATTGTTTTGATCGATGAAAGCCTTAAAATTGCTGTTCTAACAGGTTTGACCATCAAGTTATTGGTTTGAAACCTTCAAACCAAAGTATGCCTATTACTAATAACCAATAAGTTGATGGTCAAAACTGTTAGATCAGTTATTTTAAGGCTTTCATCGATCAAAACAAGGTGTACAAAGTTTTTCTTAGTAATTGGTATACTTTGGTTTGAAGGTTTGAAAACTAACAAGTTGATGGTTAAACCTGTTAGATCAGTTTAAGGCTTTGATCGATCAAAACAAGGTGTAGGAAGTTTTTCTTCAAATTTCTAAACAAATGATAATCAATGAGAGCATGGTTCTTAGAGGTTGTGAATAATTAAATGTACTTGTAAAATTACGCAGTAATATCAAAGATGTAGTTCAATGTGTCATGTCTGGTAGCTGAGGAACCTCTCCAAAAATTTTATGAAAATTATTTATGGTGGTGAAGTTTTATTGAAATTGTGCTGTTAACTTTCAATTAGTTGAGAAGTTTGGCGATTTGTCGGTTCTCTTAAAATATGTCATGAGGATGAATGTGTTAAGCCAGTAGAAAAGAAGCATTCGACTTCGAAAAATTATAGTTCTGAAAGATTCAGTTAGATAGTTTGAGTGAACTTTCGCGAGATTACATCCGTTCGAGGCGGCTTTAAAAAGCGAGTAATTAAGGATTTGCATTCATCTCCTGAAACGTGGATTTCAAGCCGCAGAATTGACGGCTGGTAGACGAGGGGAGGGGGAAACGACGCACAGCGCAATGTGGGATAAATATATTTAAAACAAAGTCATGAAATAATGCATATCTAAAATAACTTCGGGAGTCCAAAGAGCGGAACTTTTCCTCTCGTAAATTTCAGGCGAAGTTTTTCTGATCGTGCAGACAAAGAAAATGATAAAAGTTTGCGCTGTGTATCCCCCCCACCGCCCGGAAAGTAGTGGGGTATTACCGAAAATATGCAGCATCTGTAAAAAATATTCGTCCACTGCTCCGGACTGTCAATAAAATAAATTCTGCCATACTTCGGGCGAATCCAGACGTTGCAAAACTGCGCCCTGTTTGCATTAAATCATAAAAAAATCTAATTAAACCAATGAAATGGAACGTAAAATATACGATAAAAGTGCACAGGCATACAATATTAATTACAAATTGATGAGTTGCAATGTACTAAATAAAAATTACATTTGTGCAAATAGTAACTGAAGATGTTTTTCCTCACCTGAAATTTCTTCACTCGACAAACAGTTTTGCAATTTTGCTGTTATTATTCATTAGTTAAGAACAATCGCGTGATTTATATAGGGCTTTTCCAATATCTGTGGCATAAGTGTGCATGTATGTGGGCAAATGTCTGGCAGATCGTCGGTCTTGTGGTGGAAACGTAAGCCCGCAGATTGCCCCACATGTCTTCACATCAATCACCTTAAAGTACCTCGTGCTTATATTAGCAGTGGACACGTTCTGGACACGTCATGCCGCCAATTAATTGCTCGGGCGACCTGAAAATCCACAAGTCCGTGGCCCAGTCGACATTGCCCCCATGAAATGCGGCACATGTGCCCACTAAACACTTGACCGCTAATGCTGATTACGGAAGTCCGCGTTTAATTGCTCCTCTTTGGGTCAAAGGAAGATGCATTAGCTGGAATTATGCGGCTTTGCTTAAATGCTCGTAACTGAGAGATTATGCCAAAATAAAAAACAACGTAGCATTTTTATTTCATTCACCTGGAACATTTATACATCCATACATGGAACTATACATTTCTTAAAGCAAGCAATAGTTACTGACTCCATTCTGTTCAATAGAAGAACATAGATCGCCAGTAGTGGGGCTAGAAGAGTTCTGGAACAATTTGTCCATAAGTCACCTACTTCACAAATTACTTACTTCATTTACCTGGAACATTCATACATCCATACATGGAACTATACATTTCTTGCAAAGCACGCAATAGTTAGTGACTCCACTCTGTTCAATAGAAGAACATAGATCGCCAGTAGTGGGGCTAGAAGAGTTCTGGAACAATTTGTCCATAAGTCACCTACTTCACAAATTACTTACTTCATTTACCTTCAACATTCATACATCCATACATGGAACTATACATTTCTTAAAGCAAGCAATAGTTACTGACTTCACTCTGTTCAATAGAAGAACATAGATCGCCAGTAGTGGGGCTAGAAGAGTTCTGGAACAATTTGTCCATAAGTCACCTACTTCACAAATTACTTACTTCATTTACCTGGAACATTCATACATCCATACATGGAACTATACATTTCTTACAAAGCAAGCAATAGTTACTGACTCCACTCTGTACAATAGAAGAACATAGATCGCCAGTAGTGGGGCTAGAAGAGTTCTGGAACAATTTGTCCATAAGTCATCTATTTCACAAATTACTTACTTCATTTACCTGGAACATTCATACATCCATACATGGAACTATACATATCTTACAAAGCAAGCAATAGTTAGTGACTCCACTCTGTACAATAGAAGAACATAGATCGCCAGTAGTGGGGCTAGAAGAGTTCTGGAACAATTTGTCCATAAGTCACCTACTTCACAAATTACTTACTTCATTTACCTGGAACATTCATACATCCATACATGGAACTATATATATCTTACAAAGCAAGCAATAGTTAGTGACCCCACTCTGTTCAATAGAAGAACAGAGATCTCCAGTAGTAGGGCTAGGAGAGTTCTGGAACAATTTGTTCATAAGTCCGTAAGTCACCTACTTCCGGTCGAGCGGTCGAGGGCTGAGAGGCGGAAAGGCTGAGAGACGGCGGGGCTGAAGGGCTCAGGGGCTGAGGAGCTTACTGGCTATTCCCGCGCATAACCTAAATTGATTGATTTAAACTACTAAAATTCAAACGGCCCAACATACACTCAACGGCTCGCTCGATCGGAAGTAACTAGCGAAAATTCGACGCATGTAATCCTTATGGAGAAATTGTTCCAGAACTCTCCTAGCCCCACTACTATCTCCTCAATACGAATTATGCGTCGGTTAATAGATGCGAAAATACATGGGCCTATAGATTTTATGCAAAATAAGCCCAAATTTGTAAACAACAGACTGTAGTCTCAGTAGATCACTGATGAGGAGAATAGATACAGAGAGTTTTTTTATCGTACAAAATTAGTTCAATTATTTCAATAGTTACACATTTGTGCCCTGACATTATATACTTGGCAAAAAATATTAATAATTTCTTGCAAATTTGCAATTATTCTGTCAATATTTGATTTAATTTGCCAAATTTCAATTATTACAGTCAAAAAATCATTGATGACTACCAAATTTCGTTGAGCACGGTTAAAATTTCAATGACTACCAATTTAAAAAATATTTGAATACATTTTCAAATCATTCGCAAATTTGCAATTAACAATTCTGACATTTAATTTGCCAAATTTCAATTATTACAGTCAACAATTCACTGATGACTTCAAAATTTTGTTGAGCACGGTTAAAACTTCAATGATTACCAATACATTTTCAAATAATTCAAATTTCATATTGGTAAGTCAAAATATTCTAATGATTGCTGTGAGGGTTTCTAATATTCTTGTCATAGTTCCAATTATTATGTATTATAATATTGCAATTAAATTGCAATTATTATTGTTCCAAAAATTACAATTACTGCTGAAAAAATTTCAACGATTACTGTAAATTTCTTCTCACAAATTTCTAAACTTTTGAAACTTTAACAGTGCTCAACGAAATTTTGAAGTCATCAATGATTTTTTGACTGTGTTAATTGAAATTTTGGAAATTTAATGAGATAATGACAGAATAATTGCAACTTTTACTTAAGAAATGATAAAAAAATTACGTATAAACTTAAATTAGTTGATAAATACTCGAGTTTATAATTTTCTTAGAAGTAGTGATAATCGAGAAAACTTCAATGGAGATAACTACATTTTCATGTAACTTAGGTTTTCTTTGGGGCGTCATTTGTGCCATGACATTATATACTTGGCAAAAAATATTAATTATTTATCGCAAATTTGCCATTATTCTGTCAATATGGCATTTAATTTGCCAAATATTAATTATTCCAGTCAAAAAATCACTGATGACTTCAAAATTTCGTTGAGCACGGTTAAAATTTCAATGACTACCAGTTTTAAAAATATTTGAATACATTTTCAAAACATTCGCAAATTTGCAATTATTCTGTCATTTAATTTGCCAAATTTCAATTATCACAGTCAAAATATCATTGATGACTTCAAAATTTCGTTGAGCACGGTTAAAATTTCAATGACTACCAATTTGAAAAATAATTGAATACATTTTCAAATCATTCGCAAATTTGCAATTATTCTGTCATTTAATTTGCCAAATATCAATTATTACAGTCAAAAAATCACTGATGACTTCAAAATTTCGTTGAGCACGGTTAAAATTTCAATGATTACCAATACATTTTCAAATCATTCAAATTTCATATTGGCAACTCAAAATATTCTAATGATTGCTATGATGGTTTCTAATATTTTTGTCATATTTCCAATAATTATGTATTATAATATTGCAATTAAATTGCAATTATTATTGTTCCGAAAATTACAATTACTGCTGAAAAAATTTCAATGGTTACTGTAAATTTTTTCTCGCAAATTTCTAAACTTTTGAAACTTTAACAGTCCTCAACGAAATTTTGAAGTCATCAATGATATTTTGACTGTGATGATTGAAATTTGGGAAATTTAATGTCATAATGACAGAATAATTGCAACTTTTAATTGAGAAATGATAAAAAAATTACGTATAAACTTAAATTAGTTGATAAATACTCGAGTTTATAATTTTCTTAGAAGTAGTGATAATCGAGAAAACTTCAATGGAGATAACTACATTTTCATGTAACTTAGGTTTTCTTTGAGGGCGTCATTTGTGCCATGACATTATATACTTGGCAAAAATTATTAATTATTTATCGCAAATTTGCCATTATTCTGTCAATATGGCATTTAATTTGCCAAATATCAATGATTCCAGTCAAAAAATCACTGATGACTTCAAAATTTCGTTGAGCACGGTTAAAATTTCAATGACTACCAGTTTTAAAAATATTTGAATACATTTTCAAATCATTCGCAAATTTGCAATTATTCTGTCATTTAATTTGCCAAATTTCAATTATTACAGTCAAAAAATCATTGATGACTTCAAAATTTCGTTGAGCACTGTTAAAATTTCAATGATTACAAATACATTTTGAAATCATTCAAATTTCATATTGGCTCAAAATATTCTAATGTTCTGTGAGGGTTTCTAATATTTTTGTCATAGTTCAAATTATTATGTATTATAATATTGCAATTAAATTGCAATTTTCATTGATCCAATATTTATAATTACTGCTGAAAAAATTTCAATGATTGCTGTAAATTTCTTCTCACAACTATCTAAACTTTTGAAACTTTAACAGTGCTCAACGAAATTTTGAAGTCATCAATGATATTTTGACTGTGATGATTGAAATTTGAAAAATTAAATGACATAATGACAGAATTACAGTAAATGCTGTAAATTTCTTCTCACAAATTTTTAAACTTTAACTTTTGAAATTTTAACAGTATTCAACGAAATTTTGTAGTCATCAATGATATTTTGACTGTTATAATTGAAATTTGGGAAAATAAATGCCTTAATGACAGAATCATAGTAAATGCTGTAAATTTCTTTTCACTAATTTTTAAACTTTAACTTTTGAAATTTTAACAGTGTTCAACGAAATTTTGAAGTCATCAATGATATTTTGACTGTGATAATTGATATTTGGGAAATTAAATGACCTAATGACAGAATCACAGAATAAAAATTCTCTGTATCTGTTCCCCTCATGATCAGTAGTCTGTTGCTTGTTTTGCCAAGTATATAATTCCATCAATAATGAAATGGAAATTTGTTTCAAATATATGTAGTTTCTAATGTGTATCCTTTTTATCCCCTCATGATCAGTAGTCTGTTGCTTGTTTTGCCAAGTATATAATTGCATCAATAATGTAATGGAAACTTGTATCAAAAATAAGTATTTCCTAATGTGTGCCCTTTTTATCAATTACATTACCACATTTCAATATGTGCAGTAATTAATATGTATTATTATTTATAAGTTCCTTGTGCTCTCGCTAATCCTATTACTTGGGATTAAAACTTGGGTGGATTAGCAAACGCGTACTGTACATTATAAAAATTATAATATAACGTAAGACGGTAATTTTTATACTTAAAGTAACAAGTAAAATTATGTAAAACATTCTTAATCTGACCAATTTTATGCATTTTTAGGCTGGATTAGCTCTCGCTCACTTAGTTCAAAACTTTCAGCCTTTCAACATCTTATGTAATATAATAAATTATATAATAGTTTTTGGTAATAATAATAATTATTATTATTTGTTATTTGTTGTTCAAAACTTACAGCCTTTCAACATGTCTTGTAAGATAATAAATTATATAATAGTTTTTGGTAAAAATAATAATAATTATTATTTGTTATTTGTTGTTTAAAATTTACAGCCTTTCAACATGTTTTGTAATATAATAAATTATATAATAGTTTTTGGTAATAATAATAATTATTATTATTATTTGTTATTTGTTGTTCAAAACTTACAGCCTTTCGCCATGTTTTGTAATATAAAAACTCATATACTAATTTTTGTAATAATAGTAATTATTATTATTTGTTATTTGTTGTTCAAAACTTACAGCCTTTCAACATCTTCAATATTCAGTATTCCGTATTCACTTTATTAGTATTTTGACTCTTTACAGAGTATTTATTGTTCAAAGCTTACAGCCTTTCAACATCTTCAGTATTCTGTATTCAGTATTCACTTCATTAGTATTTTTTGACATTGTCAATATATCTTATGTAATATAATAAATAACATGATAGTTTTTGTTAATAATAATAATAATTATTATTTGTTACTTGTTAAAGTACTTTCGGGCTTTGACTTTTTGTGTTCTGTCGAATACAATCTTGAAAAATATAATTTAATTTACAAAAACCCTGATGATGGCTGAATACTAAACCGAAACTAGTAGGGAAAAATCAATTTAGGTGCTTATTTGATTTATGCTGGGGAGATACCGTTTGAAGTTTAGGACACTAATTCTGCTAAAAAAATCAAGCAAATCCCAAATAAATACCTGAAAATACCAGAAAGTACTTTAACAAATCGTCGGCTTAATGTTACAAGGTTGTATGTGCAAATTTCTAAATTTGGGAAAAAGAATTTTAAATCTTTTTGCTATTACAAAAAAACAATGTACGAATTACTGAAAATACCAATTTGCATTTTCTGATCTCGAAATCATTGAAAAATCTCCAGAAATCACGATACATAATTATTAGGGAATCTGTAATCTGACAAACTATTGAGAAATCGTGGAAATTATTAGAAAATCTCTCGGAAACTTAATAAAATTTAATAAATTATTCGGTTGATAAATTATCGTATTTGTTTTTCCGTATAAAATTGTTTTGGAATTCAACCAATTTCATTTCTAAATTATCAATTCCTAGCCAAGTGAACATGGTTAATTCCAAATACAATCCAAAATGAATGGCAATGTACAATCCAAATTCATAAATTGATGAAATATCTTTCAAAATCTTCAAAATATAACGTTTCTTGGAAATGTTTTTGTAAGTTTTGCATTACCTATTTTCATTCTCAAATCATTACTGAAGATATCAAGTTTTGTCATAAATGTGGTATATGTTCAATTGTTGTGTCCTTATTCCCAATTTGACTTTGTAATTCTGTTGATAAATTATCGAATTTGTCCTTTCGCGTAAAACTATTTTGGAATTCCACTAATTCTATTTCTAAATTATCAATTCCTAGCCAAGTGAACATAGTTAATTCCGAATACAATCCAAAATGAATGGCAATGTACTTTACAAATTCATAAATTGATGAAATATCTTCCAAAATCTTCAAAATGATTCGTTTCTTGGAAATGTTTTTGTAAGTTTTGCATTACATATTCTCATTCTCAGATAATTACTGAAGATATCAAGTTTTGTCATAAATGTGGTATATGTTCAATTGTTGCGTACTTATTCTCAATTTGAGTTTGTAATTCTGTTGATGAATTTGTCTTTCCGCATAAAACTGTTTTGATATTTTACCAATTCCATTTCTAAATTATCAATTCCTAGCCAAGTGAACATGGTTAATTCCAAATATAATCCAAGATGAACGGCAATGTACTTTCCAAATTCATAAATTGATGAAATATCTTCCAAAATCTTCAATATATTTCGTTTCTTGGAAATGTTTTTGTAAGTTTTGCATTACATTTGTAAGCATGGAACGTATTGCATTATTACGATTATTTTACTATTGATTAATCACAACCTTAACTTACTAATAATAAAGGAATAATTCATACATTATGTATTTGTATTATGTAATTCATACATACATACACAAGTATGTATTTTGTATACATTAGTATTATCTATTATGTATCTGCCTTCGGAAAACGGCCACCTGCACATTATATCGTATGGGCAGAGGTTGAGATACATGTCATTGGATCGACGACCCAACTTGACTCGAGTTGCGAATATTGAGCTTTCTGCCATACGATACTGTGTGCAAGTAAGTTGCTGAAAACCGATGGCTGCCATGACACTCATGTAATTCAAAAGCTCCATGAAAAGCAGATTTTGCTTCCAGTTTGCCGAATGCATTCGAAAAGGATGATCGATGGAATATGTGCAGATAGTATGTTTCCACGTTATTAGTATAGCTTTTCAGTTAAATATCTCATATTTAGTATTCGCACATCTTAATCTAGAAATTAATTCTTATCTAGAAAAATTAATTGAAAATCCTGAAAAATATTGCATGCTTCATTGTTTTAAATCCGTATATTTCATTATCTTAACGGTTATGTATATAGTAATAACGAGTTATTCTGTGGGTATGAAAAGTAAATTGAGTATTGTAAAGATTATGTAGAAACATAAAAATAACGAGGCTGCTTTTACGAGTGTTTTAATCCAAGTACATATAAATATCGTACTCCCGTGAATATAATTTCGTTTTTTGCGCCACTATATGACATTAATATTTATAGAAAAATTATTACGTCCACACGTGAGAGGTCATTATAAATGTTGATTAGCTGAAGTTGGGTCGTATTCATTAGCAAAATTTGTAATTACCTAAAAAAAATGTGCATCTGCATGGAAATGGCGAGCTTAGTCTGGTGGGGTAGCCTTATTTACATTTTAAAGCACGTCGATACAATTCTAATCCGCACGTGCCTGTCGACATATGTATTAGACAATTTATTACATGGTATTATACGCCATTACACATGTATGAGAATAATTAAATGCAAAACGCATGTTTAAATAATTGGAGCGCGGAAAAACTGCATAAATCAAATTATTCTATTCTTTACATCGAAATTTACATCGGTGTATCTAATGGACACAGGGATATATCATGATAAATGAAAATATGCGTCATAAAACCGTGTAGTGTTGCAACGTACACACAGCAGCCGCAGCCAACACTGTTGGGTTATGGCGATTAAAAACCGACTCGCATAGGAAAACCCTGTATAAAAAAAACGTCAGGCAAATTCATTATTCGGTCACATTTAAAGCGCGAGTCAATGGTACGCCCCACTAGAGCTGGAGAAGCCTGCATCTGAATGCCGAACACTTAACGATTTGTAAACTAACCGTAGTCCAAATACAAACACACTCCAGCGGCAAATTGTTTGCTGAAATTTAAATCAGATGTTAAATAATGAAATTGGATAAATATTTTGGCTGCGCTGGCGTTATTTGATACCAGCGTTTTTTGTGTTTTGTCGAACACTACCCATGTATGTACATTTTTATAACCAGAAATTTTATTATATAACCAGTATATCGTAGTTGAGTTGCCACCAAAACTTTCAGGTACTAAGGCTGGCATCTGTAATCCGTACCTGAGCATGAGTACGTATATTTGGTTGCATATTTTCTATATACCTTTATACGCAACCAAATATACGACTTGAGTAGTACTTAAGCTCAAGTACGGACTATAGATACAGGCCTAAGAGTGTTGGATAATTGAAATCCATTTGAATGCGAAAAATGTGTCAGCTGTTTAATAATTTCATAAATAATTTCGCCCTGGCCCGCTCAATCGCCACGGAACTTGTTAAGTGCGCGCCCTGGTGTCAATCGCGGGGGCGGCTCTGCGCGCACCCACCCCCGAGCCACCCACGCGCCCCCGCAGGCCTTTTTCTCGCATTTTAATCCCCCTCAAGATTTTCAACTTTCGCGAAAGTTTCGACTTCTGCGCTCCGCACCAAATATTTTATATTTTATTTTGTTTCGCCCGGAGCGCGATTCATCTTAATATCATAGCGGGATGTGAAAGGAGGGAAAAATCGGAAACCTTTCTCTCCCTTCGAGGTTGATATATTATTTTAATCTTCCTCGCCGCTGAGATTCCGCTAAATACGGCCGTGGGAAGGACGGACAGATCCCTTTGGAGATTTTTTATGTGGACCGCTTCAAACCCCGGCCGTATTTCATCGGGACATGTGTACACAGTGATTGCTTCTCCGGAACGAACTAAATCATCTTATATTGTGTATTTAAATCGGGCCGCCCTTGCCTCTGATTTATAACGGAATCGCTTCAAACAATCACGAAATTGATGCCGGACCCATAAAACACTCCGATATGAACATTAAAAACGCCCACAAAGAAAACCTAAATTACTTCAAAACGTAGTTATCTCCATCGAAGTTTTCCCGATTATCACTACCCCTAAGAAAATTATAAACTCGAGTATTTATCAACTAATTTAAGTTTATACGGGATTTTTTATCATTTCTCAATTAAAACTAAGGCCATTATTTATGTTGTAAGATACAATCCATTTCCTTGGCCAGACTAAGAACCCCTCGGCAAATAATTTCAAAAACGACTTTTAATATACAGGGCGATTCATTGGGTAATGCGCATACAGTAATGGTAAATGTGGCACACCGAGATAATTCTCAAAAAAACTATATTTTAAGGGCATATCGTTTTTATAACCAATATAAAAGGTGATTCATTAATATCGCCCATTTTTTAATTAATCATAACTTACGAACCACCCTATATATTTTTGTAATATTTGGTACTATATTCTTTGTCCACCGTGGTATCGATTAACATAATAAATTAAGTCCGGCCTTAAAAAAATAATAAGTAGTTTTCGACTCAAAACAACACCCTGTATATCAATACTTTAACATTTGGTTTGCACATTTGGAAAGGGCAGAAAAAAATAAGTAACACAGTGTTACGCGTCAATAATTTCGATTTTCCTGTATCTTCCCGCTTTGCTCCAGTAACGTTTATTTACACAAGTCAGCACATTCCTGTGCGTCCTCGCTACAATCGAAGGGGCCTCTGTAGGAGACCGGGCGCTTATGTCATTCATTAGTACGCATGTATCCAGCAAGTTAAGTAGTTGTATATAAAAGTATATAGTGCCTGCAGCCCATAGAATTAGATAATGTAAGTACACCTTCGTAGATTGCACGGTAGAATAAGGTAGAAAAACTAACAAGTAGAGAGACTTAAATGCCATCGTCGTATATGGGATCCTGCACTCTACAATTATGAATCGCACATATGTTGCGGGATGTGTCTAGGAGGAGGTTGGGGACGCCGGTGTTATTGCCAGCTATTTTCGGATAGTAAGACCCCATCTCTTACTCCTGGCTGGGCATAGGTTCCGTCCTCATGGGGTGAGTTTGAGTAGTCCCTGAGGAGCATTCGTTTATGGCAATATTGCCCACCGTGCATATGGGATCCCCAACTCTACATTTATGAATCGCACATTGTTGCGGGATGTGTTCAGGGGCATCTTGGGGTCAACGGTATTTTTACCTACTATTCATGGATAGTAGACCCTAATTTTCATAACTCCTGGCCGGGCATATGTTCCGTCCTCAGGGGTGAGTTTGAGTAGTCCCTGAGGAGCATTCGTTATATGGCAGTCTCAATAGGTATATATGATTGCAGGATGTGTTCAGGGGCATCTTGGGGTCAACGGTATTTTTACCTACTATTCATGGATAGTAGACCCTAATTTTCATAACTCCTGGCCGGGCATATGTTCCGTCCTCAGGGGTGAGTTTGAGTAGTCCCTGGGGAGCATTCGTAATATGCAGTCTGTGTACATGTATATGTATATGTAGATATATGTGTATGTGCATGTATATATTCATCACTTCTTCGGAAGGGTGCTTACTGAGCTTTGGCTCAGGAATATCTTCTCTTAGTTACAGAATCGTGCCGCTCCCGCCAAGCCTTGACACGTCCAAGCCAATCTAGGTGCCCTAGCCATTAACGTATAATAATTAATGTATTATTATAATAAATATGATTTAAGAGTTCGTCTTGTATTAATGACGTATTAAACTTGCTCTTAATCACGTCCCTTTTCACCACTCAAATTATTGGCCTGACAACAGATTGTTTTTGGTACTTCCGCATACAACTTTGTTACTTATTTACTTGAGTCAAATGTAGATTTTTTGATAATAACGTGGTAAAATTGTTATTTTTTAATTAATCGCTTACCTTATCCTCATCCTCTAAAATATCTTAATTATCCAATGAAAAATTTCGGTTAGAACACGATATCCTTAAGTTATCTCTAACCAGAATATTCTATTTTGACAAATTAGATCTAAAAAAAAAAGTAGTTTCCATAACGTACAGATATGCTGGAGCTTGTGGAAAAGTCTTTAAATAAAAATCATTTTTACAAGAACACCCTTTTCACTAAAAAATGTTTTTTGTCAAAAAGATGTTCTGAGTCTTATTTACTAATAATGAACTTTCTCAATTCTCCATTTATCAGCAGAAAACCATCGGGTCCAAGACCCAATAGGTCCAATTAGTCAAATATAATCATAATATGCTGCATAATATTTGACTAATATGTCAAATATAATCATAATATGCTATAATATGCAAATATAATCATGATATTAGATCTAAAAATATTGAAGTAATAACAATGACGAGATTTTTCCGATTATTAACCTACTAAGTATTTTTCTAAAAAAGCATATAACTACGACTAATTAGATCTGAAATTAATGCAAATCACTTATTAGATTTTCGTGTGTTTTAAATCTCTATAACCTACTTGAGCTGCTTTGGCTAATTAGATCTGAACACGGAAACTCTAGGTGGATTATATTTTTGATTCAGAAATATAGAAACTCAGGTATAATATTTTTGATTCAGAAATATTAAAATTAATTAACGCATTTCCAAATTATTTTAACACATTAGTATTGAATACTCTTTCAATTAATTGAGCATCTTCTTTATGTGTCACATTCATTTGAACGTTGAAGACTATTCCACGTACTTTTATGTTGAGCAAAATTATTCAAAATGCATCTAAATCTAAATCCAGAATCCTATCAGGATTCTGGATTTCTGGAATCCTATCAAGATTCTAGATTCCTGGAATCCTATCAGGATTCTGGATTCCTGGAATCCTATCAGGATTCTGGATTCCTGGAATAATATCAGGATTCTTGATTCCTGGACTTGCAATCTAGCAAATTATGATCAGCTAATTGAACAAATTCCTGGTCATGAAATGAAACCCTTTTGTAAGTAATATATTCAAATTGTACAATGTGCAAGTATTAAAAGACTAATTTGTTTCATGTATCTATTATGGATTCTGTAATCTTGGAATTGTAACAGGATTCTGTAATCCTGGAATCCTATCTGGATTCTGGATTCCTGGACTTGGAATCTATCAAATTATGATCAGCTAACTGAACAAATGCTTCGTCATGAAATGAAACCCTTTTGTAAGTAATATATTCAAATTGTACAATGTGGAAGTATTAAAAGACAATTTATTTGTTTCATGTATCTATCCTGGATTCTATAATCCTGGAATCCTATCAAGATTCTGGATTTCTGGAATCCTATCAGTATTCCAGATTCCTGGAATCCTATCAGGATTCTGGATTCCTAGAATCCTATCAGGATTCTTGATTCCTGGACTTGCAATCTAGCAAAATAT
The DNA here is from genome assembly GCA_951805005.1 of Othius punctulatus. Taxonomy (NCBI): domain Eukaryota; kingdom Metazoa; phylum Arthropoda; class Insecta; order Coleoptera; family Staphylinidae; genus Othius; species Othius punctulatus. The sequence continues at coordinate 36,494,234 of OX638147.1, read as the reverse complement.
GATCAACTAACTGAACAAATTCCTGGTCATGAAATGAAACCTTTTTGTAAGTAATTTATTCAAATTGTACAATGTGCAAGTATTAAAAGACTAATTTGTTTAATGTATCTATTATGGATTCTGTAATCATGGAATCCTTCTGGATTCTGTAATCCTGGAATTCTATCTGGATTCTGTAATCCTGGAATCCTATCTGGATTCTGCAATCCCGGAAGCCTATCTGGATTTTCGATTCCTGGACTTTGAATCTAGCAAATTATGATCAGCTAACTGAACAAATTCCCGGTCATGAAATAAACCCTTTTGTAAGTAAAATATTCAAATTGTACAATGTGCAAGTATTAAAAACCTAATTTGTTTCATATATCTATCCTGGATTCTGTAATCCTGGAATCCTATCTGGATTCTGGATTCCTGAACTTGGAATCTAGCAAATTATGATCAGCTACCTGAACAAATGCCTCGTCGTGAAATAAACCCTTTTGTAAGTAAAATATTCAAATTGTACAATATGCAAGTATTAAAACACAATTTATTTGTTTCATGTATCTTTCCTGGATTCTGTAGTCCTGGAATCCTATCAGGATTCTGGATTTCTGGAATCCTATCAGGATTCCAGATTCCTGGAATCCAATCAGGATTCTGGATTCCTGGAATCCTACCAGGCTTCTGGATTCCTAGAATTCTATCAGGATTCTTGATTCCTGGACTTGCAATCTAGCAAATTATGATCAGCTAATTGAACAAATTCCTGGTCATGAAATGAAACCCTTTTGTAAGTAATATATTCAAATTGTACAATGTGCAACTATTAAAAGACTAATTTGTTTCATGTATCTATCCTGGATTCTGTAGTCCTGGAATCCTATCAGGATTCTGGATTTCTGGAATCCTATCAGGATTCTGTAGTCCTGGAATCCTATCAGGATTCTGGATTTCTGGAATCCTATCAGGATTCTGGATTCCTGGAATCCTATCTGGATTCTGGATTCCTGGAATCCTACCAGGCTTCTGGATTCCTAGAATTCTATCAGGATTCTTGATTCCTGGACTTGCAATCTAGCAAATTATGATCAGCTAATTGAACAAATTCCTGGTCATGAAATGAAACCCTTTTGTAAGTAATATATACAAATTGTAAAATGTGTAACTATTAAAAGACTAATTTGTTTCATGTATCTATCCTGGATTCTGTAGTTCTGGAATCCTATCAGGATTCTGGATTTCTGGAATCCTATCAGGATTCTAGATTCCTGGAATGCTATCAGGATTCTTGATTCCTGGACTTGCAATCTAGTAAATTATGATCAGCTAATTGAACAAATTTCCGGTCATGAAATGAAACCCTTTGGTAAGTAATATATTCAAATTGTACAATGTGCAAGTATTAAAAGACTAATTTGTTTCATATATCCATCCTGGATTCTGTAATCCTGAAATCATATCTGGATTCCTGAACTTGGAGTCTAGGAAATTATGATCAGCTAACTGAACACATTCCTGGTCATGAAATGAAACCCTTTTGTAAGTAATATATACAAATTGTACAATGTGCAAGTATTAAAAGACTAATTTGTTTCATATATCCATCCTGGATTCTGTAATCCTGAAATCCTACCTGGAGTCCTGGAGTTGGAATCTACGAAATTATGATCAGCTGGCTGAAAAAATTCCTGGTCATGAAATGAAACCCTTTTGTAAGTAATATATTCAAAATGTACAATGTGCAAGTATTAAAAGACTAATTTGTTTCATGTATACATCCTGGGTTCAGTAATCCAGGAATCATATCAGGATTCTGGATTCTTGGACTTGGAATCCAGCAATTTATGAACAAATTATTGGTCATGAAATGAAACCCTTTGGTAAGTAATATATTCAAATTGTACAATGTGCAAGTATTAAAAGACTAATGTGTTTCAGGTATCTATCCTGCATTCTGTAATCCTGAAATCCCATCTGGATTCCTGGACTTGGAATCTAGCAAATTATGATCAGCTAACCGACCAATTTCCCGGTCATGATATGAAACGCTTTTGTAAGTAATATATTTAAATTGTACAATGTGCAAGTATTTAAATACAATTTATATGTTTCATGTACATATCCAGGATTCTGTAATCCTGGAATCCTATCTGGATTCTGGACCACTGAGAGCTCAGTTTTCCTGTGCCTATCTCTGGAAGACTACAAGATCGTCCAAGGATTCAAAACTACAAAGGAGTCAAAAGTAAGTATTCAAGTATGTTGCTGAGACCTCGAAATTATGTAAGTAACAGACACAATTTTATTTACCAAGTTGGTAGTAAACTATTGTAATATTTTTTTTGTGTGGTGGTGGCGTCTATTTCGTGATACATTTTATTGATTATAAATAAAACACATAAATTAGTTAGTATCACATAAAATAATTTATTGATTGCCACTCTGTTTGATAATGATTACTTAAGTAGTTAAAACTAGTAACAAATCAATAAATAATTTTATGTGATACTAACAAAGTAATGTGTTTTATTTATATTGTAATAACATAATTGTTGTTAGATTTTCATTGATTTTAATAGGAAAATGCTTTATGGGCCATTATTCTACATTCATATTAAAAGAAAATACAATATACAGTAGATACAACAACAGTACAAAAACAGTAAGTAGAGTAAAACCGGGTACCTAATACATAATTTGTTATAAAAATTTGTTTGTGAGCCAAACATGTTTTTCAAATGTGCTGACAAGTTGAGAGACTATTACTGTTTGGATTTCTCGTGATTTCTTATTTTCCAACAAACGTTGCATCGCGTGAGTAAGTAGGGTTTTTCTTACAGGTGCGCTATTTATGTATTCGTCGACGCTATTTCTTACTACTAGTTACAAACTTACTAGTTTGTAACTTTTACTAGTTGTAAAATCTGTGTATTAAGCCGTCAGCATACTGATTTAGAATAGTCTCTGTAAAAATTACAAATTGAATAAATCCAAAATCAAGGATATAGAAAATACTAATGAAGATTAGAGTAGATTAAGCCATTTTAGAAAACACCTGAACACCAGTCGAACTTGCACAATAGATTTGGAAATGGTTTGTAAAAAAAATCATAACTAAGGCAAAATATGTTTCAGGTTTTAAGCAATGAGGCGCAATTACAAGAATGGAAACAAGTGAAACATAATTTGAGGATGGGTGTTTCACTGAAACGTTGAATGAGATCTGTGGCAACCGCTCACATTACACAGTTTTCCTTCAACTAATAAGACATTAACAAAATCTTGCTCTTGTGATCTGCTGTCTCTGTGATATCAACTGTCTTTCAACGCTTTGTATAATTTGCTAAAAATCATATGCCCCTAAATATATATCGATGTGTACATATGTATATAAGCCTTAGCTAGGCACGCTAATATAACATGGCAAACTACCAAAGAATTGAGGGGTGCAAAAATTAAATTATTATCATATTTAATAGTTAGTTGTTCATCAGAGCATAAATCTGTGATTCTAGTTAGTGTAATTCCTGGTCAGAACTGAGCCAGTGTAACTAACTAGATGTGACATTCCTCAGGTATAGCTAGTCTAATGTATATATAGGGTACGAAACTGTAAATATCATTAATATCTATATATGTATATACTCTCATATATATATATACCTTCATATTGTCTGTGATATCATTAAAACAATACCACCATCGCTGTTCATATATTGTTAAAAATATATTCTGTATATACATATATTAAGCTTAGTTAGGCACCCCAATTTAATATGGTATTGTACGGTTAATCCTACCATATTAAAGAGGGGTGAAAATATATTTATTATCAAAGTTACCACTTTGATGGTTCATCAGGGTATACATGTGATATTTCTAGTTAGACGTAATTCCTGGATCAGTACTGGCCAGTGTAACTAACTAGAGGTGATAACTGCCTAGTCAAAGGGTCTAGTCTCATCTATATATATGGTACGAATACACGTGAAAGTATATTACTTGCTTTACATGATATTATGTTGCAGCTCTGAGACAAGATCCGAATATGGATCTCATGTGAACAAATTGCTTGAGCACCAGAATAACTTCTGGGTAAGTAAAGTATTCATTTTCCAAAGATAATCCAAAGTTCCAAAGCTATTCTGCAGTTTAATTGGTATTAATAACATTTAATAATAATCATAATAATAAATTTTATTTTGAATGGCGGTGGCGTCTACTTCGTCATACATTTTTTTAATTAAATTAATTATAAATAAAAAACATTACTTAGTATCACATAAAATTATTTATTCATTTGTTTGACACAAAGTAATGTATTTTATTTATAAATAATAAGTTTATTCATGCTTATGCCAAGGCTTATACACAGGTCAGTAGGATTAAAATATGTGTATAAATATAATACATTATATATAACATACAACATACAACATACAAATACTAATTACAATTAAATGTCAACGAATCATTCGTACTTTCGTATCATTCGTATTTATTGGTAAATATCCAGTAAGAAACACAATTAATAATCATGGGCAGTAATAGTTTTTGCTCCATCAAACCCGAAAAAGAAATTTTAAATCTAGTTTTGGTAAGTGAAAAAAAAAATTAAAAATGTAATTTAGCAAAAGTTACAGAAAACCAAAAAACTTCTAACCTTTAAATGTTCAGTAATCTAAAACTAACGCGCAATAAAAAAATGTCATTGATATCTTCCGAAAATCAGCAGTATTTAGATTTTCATCATTTTGAAAAACGAGATTTTAGAGAAGTAAAAACAACTCTGTATATTTAATAGGGGCTAATAAGGTTTTTTGACAATGCCCTAAAAAAGTTTTTTGAAAAATCATTAATAACAAAAATTCCCACATGATGCCGACTTTTTGGCGGTCACTGTATATTTATTTGTATATTTTAATAATATAATTAAAATTTCTGCAGTTTTCTCGCTTTATGGTAATAAAGAAAGCAATAAAAAAGTTTTTGTTAGAAAGCTTTAGAAAGCTTTAGTTAAAGCATAGCATACATTTTTTGGAAAACGGACATAAAACAGACTGAAGAAACCATAAAGCGAGAAAACTGCATCAAATTTTTTTGATGTTTTCTGCAAATTGCATACATTTTACACAATTTATGTCATTGCATTTTTTATTTTAAGTTTTTTTAGAGATTATTGGAATTCTGGACTTTAGTCATTTTATCTGTAGCATTTTTATTTGCAACTTCTAATATTTTCTGCAAAGTGCATATATTTTTAGCAATTTTTGTTATGTATTACTCTTCCATCAAGTTTCATATCTAGAAAATTTTGGACAATTACTCGTTTCCGAGTAAGCTGGTAAACTTTTCGTAGACTTTCTACAGTTAAATTTTCTGTAATTTTCTTGCTTTATAGATTGTTCAGTCTAACTTAGAGTTTCGTAAAGATTTGCAGATTTACTGGCCCGTTTTTGGCAAATTTAGAAACATTAATTTTATTGGGCAATTATTCAAAAAGTACTAATAGACTTTTCGTAGATTTTCAATAGTTAATTTTTTTGTAATTTTCTTGCTTTATAGTTTATTCAGTCTAACTTTAAAGAGTTTCATAAAAGTTTGCAAATTTACGGGCCTGTTTTTGGCAAAGTTTGAAACATTAATTTTATTGGACAATTATTCAGAAACTACTGGTAGACTTCTCGTAGATTTTCTATGGTTGAATTATCTGTAATTTTCTTGCTTTATGGTTTATTCAATCTAACTTGAGTTTCGTAAAGGTTCGTAGATTTGCCAGCCCGTTTTTGGCAAATTTTGAAATATTAATATTATTGGGCATTTATTGAGAAAGTACTGATAGACTTTTCGTGGACTTTCTATAGTTGAATTATCTGTAATTTTCTTGCATTATGGTTTATTCAATCTAACTTGAGTTTCGTAAAGGTTCGTAGATTTACTAGCCTGTTTTTGTCAAATTTTGAAACATTAATTTTATTGGGCAATTATTCAGAAAGTACTGATAGACTTTTCGTAGACTTTCTATAGTTAAATTTTCTATATTGTTCTTGCTTTATAGTTTATTCAGTCTAACTTTAAAGAGTTTCGTAAAGGTTTGCAGATTTTCTGGTCCGTTTTTGTCAAATTTTGAAACATTAATTTTATTGGGCAATTATTCAGAAAGTACTGATAGACTTTTCGTAAACTTTCTATAGTTAAATTATCTGTAATTTTCTTGCTTTATAGTTTGTTCAGTCTGAGTTAGAGTTTCGTAAAGGTTTGTAGATTTACCAGCCCGTGTTTGGTAAATTTTGAAACATAAATTTTATTGGGCAATTATTCAGAAACTACTGGTAGACTTTTCGTAGACTTTCTATAGTTCGTAAGGTTTGTAGATTTACTGGCCAGTTTTTGGCAAATTTAGAAACATTTCTGAACTTCTGAAATTTTTATCTGTGGGGTTTTTGTTTAGAACTTCTGTTATGTCTATGCAATTTTCAGAAAATATCAGATGTCATGTTATCTGATATTTTTGTTTTTTTATTGAACTTTGAGCCCCGGTTTTTGGGTTTGGGTTTGGCTTGAGTTTGAACTTTAAAGAGTTTCGTAAAGGTTTGCAAATTTACGGGCCCATTTTTGTCAAATTTAGAAACATTAATTTTATTGGGCAATTATTCAGAAACTACTGGTAGACTTTTCGTAGACTTTCTATAGTTGAATTATCTGTAATTTTCTTGCTTTATAGTTTATTCAGTCTAAGTTTAAAGAGTTTCGTAAAAGTTTGCAGATTTTCTGGCCTGCTTTTGGCAAATTTAGAAACATTAATTTGGTTGGGCAATTATTCAGAAACTACTGATAGACTTTTCGTAGACTTTCTATAATTGAATTATCTGTATTTTTTTTGCTTTATGGTTTATTCAATCTAACTTAAGTTTTGTAAAGGTTCGTAGATTTACTGGTCAGTTTTTGGCAAATTTAGAAACATTTCTGAAACTTCTGAAATTTTTATCTGTGGGGTTCTTGTTTAGAACTTCTGTTATGTCTATGCAATCTTCGGAAAATATCAGATGTCATGTTATCTGATATTTTCGTTTGTTTTATTGCACTTTGAGCCCCAGTTTTTGGGTTTCGTTTTTTGGGTTTGGGTTTGGGTTTGTCTTAGGTTTGGGTTCGGCTTTATCTGTGTTGTTTTTATTTGGAACTTCTGTGATGTGATATTTTCGTACGTCCATGCAATCTGCGAAAAATATCAGATGTCATGTTATCTGATATTTTAGATTTTTTTATTGCACCCCCGGTTTTTGGGTTTGGGTTTAGGTTTGGGCTCGGCTTGGGGTTGGGTTTGGGTTTTTGGGTTTGGGCTCAGCTTGCCATATTTGGACCAAGCCTCGCCTTCTTAATAATGTCGTGGACATCCCGCTGAGACCGCCAAAGTAAACCGTGGACATACAGGACAACACTCTAAGATTAAGTTGTACGATCGTGGATCATCCTTGACCGTGGTTCATTTAAAACTACGATCGAAGGCAGTCCACAATCGTACAACTGGGCCTAAGCCGTGGACATCCACTGGACATCGGCCGTAGCTACGTGGACATCCACCAGCACTGCCAAGGATCACAAGGACATCCTCAAGTACGTGGACATCCACCAGCACCGTCAGAATCACCGAGGACATTCCCAAGTATGTGGACATCCACCAGCACTGCCAAGCACCACGAAGACATTCTCAAGTACGTGGACATCCACCAGCACTGTCAGAATCACCGAAGACATCCCCAAATACATGGACATCCACCAGCACTGCCAAGTATCACGAGGACATCCTCAAGTACGTGGACATCCACTAGTACTGCCAAGCATCACGAGGACATCTTCAAGTACGTGGACATCCACCAGCACTGTCAGAATCACCGAAGACATCCCCAAATACATGGACATCCACCAGCACTACCAAGTATCTCGAGGACATCCTCAAGTACGTGGACATCCACTAGTACTGCCAAGCATCACGAGGACATCTTCAAGTACGTGGACATCCACCAGCACTGTCAGAATCACCGAAGACATCCCCAAATACATGGACATCCACCAGCACTGCCAAGTATCACGAGGATATCCTCAAGTACGTGGACATCCACTAGTACTGCCAAGCATCACGAGGACATCTTCAAGTACGTGGACATCCACCAGCACTGTCAGAATCACCGAAGACATCCCCAAATACATGGACATCCACCAGCACTGCCAAGTATCACGAGGATATCCTCAAGTACGTGGACATACACTAGTACTGCCAAGCATCACGAGGACATCCTCAAGTACGTGGACATCCACCAGAACCGTCAGAATCACCGAGGACATCCCAAAGTATGTGGACCTCCACCAGTACTGCCAAGCATCGCGAGGACATCCTCAAGGACGTGGGCATCCACCACCACTGCCAAGCATAACGAGGACATCCTTAAGTACGTGGACATCCTCTGGACAGCTACAATCAGGTGGACATCCACAAGAACAAGCTGCGCCCAGAACCTCACCCCAACATACGAGGGGCGTTCGGCGAATGCAACTCCGCAACATACGAGGGACGTCTGCTACATGTTTCTCGCTCTTCTCAACCGCAGCTGCATACTACCAGCCTAACCCGTAACCGAGCAAAACACTGCAACCCTCGCAACTGCCATTTATTATTGTGAAATAACATCCAAATAAAGCACAACTTCCATCCAAAGTTCTTGTTTTATCACCACATCTCAAGTGATTTAGATTAAAGAAAGATTTTAAATTAGAAAATAAATAAATTTAATTTTCAAGAAATTGGTCTATTTTTCAGAAACTAATAATATATAATAAATAATAATCTTTTAAATAACATTCAATAATCGGAAGCAATGGAAATATTTCTGAAAAGACAAATTACAGGAAAACTATTAGACATGATAAAAATAACGTAGACAGCAAGAAGGAAAAACCAAAGAATATGAAAACAGAAACGGCGAAAACATAAATTAGACCAACTGTAATAGATACTAGTAGAAACGTAGACCATCAGATAAAAGCATGAAAACAAGAATCATAGGAAATGAAACAGAATTTACTGAATCCATAGTCAAAAAAATTCCGGAATGACAGCTGAATTCAGATGTACATCAAATACAAGACAACAGAAGTATAAAAAGGATACACGAAATGCAAGTACCAGGGAAATACTACAAAGGAAAACTATCAAAGGCATGGAATCATAGAATCCTAAAAAAAGAACAGAATACAAAAATACAAGAATACAAGACAACAGAAGTATAAAAAGGATAAACGAAATGCAAATACCATGGAAATACTACAAAAGAAAACTGGGAAAGGCATGGAATCATAGAATCCGAAAAGAAGAAGATAGAGAATACCATGGTAAGAAATCAAACGCCTAATACCAGCCAGAAAGAAATGGAGAGAAAAAATAAAATCGGAAAATTAACTGGAGCATATCAAATGTAATGCAAGATAACAGAAGTATAAAAAGGATAAACGAAATGAAGTATCAGGGAAATACTATAAAGAAAAACTATCAAAGGCATGGAATCATAGAATCCGAAAAAAAGAAAATAAAGAATATCATGGGAAAAATCAAATGGCTAACAACAGACAGAAAGAAATGGAGAGAAAAATAAAATCGGAAAATAAACTGGACCTTATCAAATCAAATGCAAGACAACAGAAGTATAAAAAGGATAAGCGAAATAAGTATCAGGGAAATACTACAAAGAAAAACTATCAATGGCTTGGAATAATAGAATCCGATAGAAGAAGATAGAGAATAGCATGAGAAAAATCAAACAGCAGGACAGAAATTAATTTAGAGAAAAAAATAAAATCGGAACATAAACTCGACCCCAAATAAGTTATATGTAATTGCTAAAAGATATTTTCCTGAGATTTAATTAAAAAGTCAAACGTATAAAGAAGCCACAAATGAACTTACTTCTGAGAGTGGATTCCAACAATTTATTATCTTGAAAGATAATTTTATCCACAATAAATGCTGAAAACGTATTTTCCGCTACAATTAAGATAGCTATGAAGTTATAAGAATAACGAAGATAGAAATAAACATCGTAAAACAACATGTTTAAAAGTAATAGTTTGGCAGATGGTTAAAAGATGATTTGAAGACAGTTAAAAGATGATTTTCGTGTTCTACGATAAATCTAGTAGACCAGCGAGTACATTGCAATGGAGATCAATATATTTGTTTCATGTTTTCAAAAGATGCAAATGAAAAATAGAAATGAACATCGTACAACAACAGTTTTAAAAATAAAAGTTTGGCAGATGGTTAAATGATGATTTAAAGCCAGTTAAAAGATGATTTCCTTGTTTTACGTTAAATCTGACTAGCGAGTACATTGCAATGGAGATCAATAAATTTGTTTCATGCCTTCAAAAGATGCAAATGAAAAAATTTTCATATAAATATTGAAGTAAAAAATTAAGTTTGGAGTTATTTGCCGGCTTGGTATACCTGCTTGGCGCTTAAAAATTTCTTGAACTATATGTTCATAATCGGCAGGTAGGTGTATCAAACCGTCAGATGATTTTTCACAAATTCGTCAGTAGATGGACGATGGATGATAATTGTAACTGATCATAGCTTCTACAAAAAAAAAACTACAAGATGACATCCCAATGTCAATGTCAAACTGTCAGATGATTTTTCACAAATTCGTCAGTAGATGGACGATGGATGATAATTGTAACAGATCATAGCTTCTACAAAAAAAAACTACAAGATGACATCCCAATGTCAATGTCAAACTGTCAGATGATTTTTCACAAATTCGTCAGTAGATGGACGATGGATGATAATTGTAACAGATCATAGCTTCTACAAAAAAAACTACAAGATGACATCCCAATGAAGAATTATTACAATCAAGCATGATTTGTTTTAAATGCTTCGCTTCGTCCAAATTTGAAGTGATCAAAGAAATCTACTGTAAGACTTTGGATCTCATTCCAAATTATTGATCAGCCAAATAGTAAAGTACAGCAGTGTGTAAGTAGAAGTATGTGTAGGGTTTAGGTAGCATTTAGGACTAATGGTTTGAATAGTTGATAAAAAAAGAAAGAAGAGCAAAAATAACCAGGCTAATGGAAGAGCAGTAGAAGCTAATGAGATTGAAGAATAATTTAGTAACATTTTTGAGTTAGAGTGGAACATAGACGCGAGCAACAAACATATCTCTTGCTCTCATCCTTTTTCCATTCTAACTTAAAAATGTTACTAACTTATTTGGAACATAAACGAGAGTAACAAACATCTCTTACTCTCATCTTTTTTCCACTCTAACTTAAAATGTTACTAACTTCTTTGGAACATAAACGAGAGTAACAAATATCTAATGCTCTCATCTGTTTTCCATTCTAACTTAAAAATTTTACAAATTTCTTCTTCAATCTCATTAATTTCCGCTGCAGCTTCTTCCATTTATCCTAGTTATTTTTGCTCGCTCGAAATAGGCGATACGTTTGGAAAAATAGGAATGCAAATATTTAGCCATCGTCATTATCTCGATTTTGTTTAATTAATAGTTCGCTTAGTGATTGCGTGACGAATAGCCTGTAAGTTAAAATTAATTGGATATTTTAATGAATAATAATATTGAGCAGTAACAGCTGAAAGAATTTTATTATTACAGTAAAAGCATATGGTTATTAAATTTTTCATAAATTGCGGCGCGAAGAATGGCTGTGAGATACGTGACGTGAAATCGGGTCATAACTCGTCAAAATTTTATTGCTCGATGAAGCTGTCGGCAGCATAAAGACGTAATATTTGCTGAATGAAGAGGCACTGGACATAATTTCCAAGATCTGAACCCATTTCCGAAGAGAGCAATGGCCTAGGTAGCAAAATTAATTACAAACTTAACTGGGGTCTACAGCAGTGCTTGCGGAATTATAATAGTTGTAATTGTAATAAGCACAAAACTTAGGCAAAGTTTTAATGCTGGATCAAAATTCCGCGTCAAAACTTTACGTATGATGGAGCTGCAATTAATTAAGGTCGTGCAAGTTTTATATATTGTATTGCGAAATGGCATGACTTTACTTCGATTTACTGGTGCACTTCCTTAAATATGTGATGTAAACAAAAAAAACAAAACAAAGTTAAAGAGTTTTTGTAAACAAAAAGTACAAAATCTAGAAACGCATCGATTGCCTAGGACAATGTTGGCCGCCGATATCTTCGCCCCCTTTTCACCCCCTCAAGGCGATTGCACCCCGAAATGATAAATTCTAAACGATCCCCCATTAAGACCGCGTGTTTGCCATATGAATTTGAATCCATGCCAGATACTATACATTGAATTTATCATCCCCTTGTTTTTCGCATGCACGCAACTATTTCAGAAATAGGCCTTTACCATCATGTTTAACTTCGTTATTTATTTATTCCAACACAGATACTTCGTCATACATCTCCATAGGAAACAGGAATGCAATGAAATGCTCGGAATCAATTATTTCAACACATTCCATGATGCCAGTAGTATTTTGTAAAGCACTTGCAATAGAATTCCTATTTGAAGCCAATGGGGGCAAGAATTTTCACTACTGTTCATCTTGGAGCTCATATTTTGAATTTTGTTCATCAATGTTTTCTTTTCATTTGATGCAGTGACCGCTACAAACGTGGCAGGTAAAGCGAATCGAGTTCCACTGAAAGATGAGCGAGGCTAATTAATGCTAATAGCAATGCTGGTCTGATCGTGGAAGTGGGAATTCATTTGTGTCTAATGGCATCTTGGCCATCAACGGGCTTTGCAGTTTGTACTCTGCACCAAGCAAATACGCTTTGTATACAGCCACTAAATTTTCATGCATTCAAATGGAATGAGCATACACGTCTGGATGCAACGCATTTAACATACTATTAGGTATGTAATCTAGCTGGAACAGTGGTTCGCAACCTTGTAACATGATGACCCATGAATTTAAATTTCTAAAACCAGAAAATTATATAATTACTCTTTGATTCTGATGGAAATATACTTTAGCAAAATCATCACACATAATTTTGCTTGAAATATAGTTTAGCAAAATCATCACACGTACTTTTGCTTGAAATATAGTTTAGCAAAATCATCACACATACTTTTGCTTGAAATATAGTTTAGCAAAATCATCACAAATATTTTTGCTTGAAATATAGTTTAGCAAAATCATCACAAATACTTTTGCTTGAAATATAGTTTAGCAAAATCATCACACATACTTTTGCTTCAAATATAGTTTAGCAAAATCATCACACATAGTTTTGCTTGAAATATAGTTTAGCAAAATCATCACACAAACTTCTACTTACACACTGCTGTAGTTGACTTTGCTATTTGGCTAATTCGATAATTTGGAAAGAGATCCAAAGTCTTACAGTAGATTTCTTTGATCACTGAAAAGTTTGACCTGTAGCCAATTGCTTCATAAGTTTAAGTAGCTTTCATTCTCCTCAAGAACATAATCTATTTTATCGCTAGTTTTTAGACATAGCATTGCGAGTAGCAATGCGAGTATGAGTAAGACCACTCTGTTCATTCGTGGAACAGAGATCTTCTCAACACAGACTCTCTGTAGGTTAACTATAGGTGCGCAGTTTAATGCTCGGTGTGGAGGTTGGGAGGAAAAAATGGCCTATAGGCAATTGCTTTATAAGTTTAAGTAGCTTTCATGCTCCCCAAGAACATAATCTCTTTTATCGCTAGTTTTTAGAAATAGCAATGCGAGTATGAGTAAGACCATTCTGTTTATTCAAAGAACAGAAATCTTCTCAACACGGACTCTCTGTACATAATCTCTTTTATGGCTAGTTTTTAGACATAGCAATGTGAGTAGCAATGCGAGTATGAGTAAGACCACTCTGTTCATTCATGGAACAGAGATCTTCTCAACACGGACTCTCTGTACATAATCTCTTTTATGGCTAGTTTTTAGACATAGCAATGCGAGTAGCAATGCGAGTATGAGTAAGACTACTCTGTTCATACATGGAACAGAGATCTTCTCAACACTGACTCTCTGTACATAATCTCTTTTATCGCTAGTTTTTAGACATAGCAATGCGAGTAGCAATGCGAGTATGAGTAAGACCACTCTGTTCATCCAAGGAACAGAGATCTTCTCAACACTGACTCTCTGTACATAATCTCTTTTATCGCTAGTTTTTAGACATAGCAATGCGAGTAGCAATGCGAGTATGAGTAAGACCACTCTGTTCATCCAAGGAACAGAGATCTTCCCAACACGGACTCTCTGTACATAATCTCTTTTATCGCTAGTTTTTAGACATAGCAATGCGAGTAGCAATGCGAGTATGAGTAAGACCACTCTGTTCATTCATGGAACAGATATCTTCTCAACACTTACTCTCTGTACATAATCTCTTTTATCGCCAGTTTTTAGACATAGCAATGCGAGTAGCAATGCGAGTATGAGTAAGACCACTCTGTTCATTCATGAAACAGAGATCTTCTCAACACGGACTCTCTGTACATAATCTATTTTATCGCTAGTTTTTAGACATAGCAATGCGAGTAGCAATGCGAGTATGAGTAAAAGACCACTCTGTTCATTCAAGGAACAGAGATCTTCTCAATACTGACTCTCTGTACATAATCTCCTTTATCGCTAGTTTTTAGACATAGAAATGCGAGTAGCAATGCGAGTATGAGTAAGACCACTCTGTTCATTCATGGAACAGAGATCTTCTCAACACTGACTCTCTGTACATAATATCTTTTATCGCTAGTTTTTAGACATAGCAATGCGAGTATGAGTAAGACCACTCTGTTCATTCATGGAACAGAGATCTTCTCAACACGCACTCTCTGTACATAATCTCTATTATCGCTAGTTTTTAGACATAGCAATGCGAGTAGCAATGCGAGTATAAGTAAGAAGTAAGACCATTCTGTTCATTCATGGAACAGAGATCTTCTCAACACTGACTCTCTGTACATAATCTATTTTATCGCTAGTTTTTAGACATAGCAATGCGAGTAGCAATGCGAGTATGAGTAAAAGACCACTCTGTTCATTCAAGGAACAGAGATCTTCTCAATACTGACTCTCTGTACATAATCTCTTTTATCGCTAGTTTTTAGACATAGAAATGCGAGTAGCAATGCAAGTATGAGTAAGACCACTCTGTTCGTTTATAGAACAGAGATCTTCTCAACAAGGACTCTCTGTACATAATCTCTTTTAGCGCTAGTTTTTAGATATAGAAATGCGAGTAGCAATGCTAGTATGAGTAAGACCACTCTGTTCATTCATGGAACAGAGATCTTCTCAACACTGACTCTCTGTACATAATCTCTTTTATCGCTAGTTTTTAGACATAGCAATGCGAGAACGAGTAAGACCACTCTGTTCATTCATGGAACAGAGATCTTCTCAACACTGACTCTCTGTACATAATCTCTTTTATAGCTAGTTTTTAGACATAGCAATGCGAGTAGCAATGCGAGTATGAGTAAGACCACTCTGTTCATTGATGGAACAGAGATCTTCTCAACACGGACTTTCTGTACATAATCTGTTTTATTGCTAGTTTTTAGACATAGCAATGCGAGTAGCAATGCGAGTATGAGTAAGACCACTCTGTTCATTCATGGAACAGAGATCTTCTCAACACGGACTCTCTGTACTTAATCTCTTTTATCGCTAGTTTTTAGACATAGCAATGCGAGTATGAGTAAGACCACTCTGTTTATTCAAGGAACAGAGATCTTCTCAACACTGACTCTCTGTACATAATCTCTTTTATCTCTAGTTTGTATACATAGCAATGCGAGTAGCAATGCGAGTATGAGTAAGACCACTCTGTTCATTCATGGAACAGAGATCTTCTCAACACTGAGTCTCTGTACATAGTCTCTTTTATCGCTAGTTTTTAGACATAGCAATGCGAGTAGCAATGCGAGTATGAGTAAGACCACTTTGTTCATTCATGGAACAGAGATCTTCTCAATACGGACTCTCTGTACATAATCTCTTTTATCGCTAGTTTTTAGACATAGCAATGCGAGTAGCAATGCTAGTATGAGTAAGACCACTCTGTTCATTCATGGAACAGAGATCTTCTCAACACTGACTCTCTGTACATAATCTCTTTTATCGCTAGTTTTTAGACATAGCAATGCGAGAACGAGTAAGACCACTCTGTTCATTCATGGAACAGAGATCTTCTCAACACTGACTCTCTGTACATAATCTCTTTTATAGCTAGTTTTTAGACATAGCAATGCTAGTAGCAATGCGAGTATGAGTAAGACCACTCTGTTCATTGATGGAACAGAGATCTTCTCAACACGGACTTTCTGTACATAATCTGTTTTATCGCTAGTTTTCAGACATAGCAATGCGAGTAGCAATGCGAGTATGAGTAAGACCACTCTGTTCATTCATGGAACAGAGATCTTCTCAACACGGACTCTCTGTACTTAATCTCTTTTATCGCTAGTTTTTAGACATAGCAATGCGAGTAGCAATGCGAGTATGAGTAAGACTACTCTGTTCATTCATGGAACAGAGATCTTCTCAACACTGACGCTTTTTACATATTTTCTAGTTTTATGCTCGGTGTGGAGGTTGGGAGGAAAAGTTTGGCCTGTAGCCAATTGCTGCATAAGTTTAAGTACTTTTCGGTACTAAATTTGGTACAAATCCAAGATTTGAGCTTGATGACCAAATTTTGTCACCAGAAATTTGCAACAACGTATGTGGATTAACTGTAAACGTCAGTTTAAAATTTTTAACGTCAGTAGAGTAGGAATAAATGCATGGAAATCCTTGGAAGTGTTTGAAAACAATATTTAGATTTCATATATTCACAGGTAGATAATTCCTTAATAATTAATTACAAATTTTTGATAAGATAATAACTAATAATCTGGCTACAAAATACTAAAATCGGTTTGGAAAAAAAATCACACGGAGAAAAATTATATGACATTATGTAACCTGAAGCTGGAGACTCTATGCTCAATTAAGCGACGAACCCAAATACGTATTTCACTTTTTTAGTAAAAATTATTTTGTTTTGTGTACTGTTTTATTGAACTATTTTTAGTGTACTGTTTTATTTTTCAAATCACCTCAGTTGACTTATTTTTATCCCATTGGTACTATGTAAATGCATTCATGTCATTAATTTTGATATTCTTGATGATTTTCTCGTAATGCATTCTTGATTTTTTGTTCTCATCATTTTGTTGTGCTCTTTTAGCTTATTTAAGACTCTAGTGTATGTTTCTTCCAATCACCTGAGTTGACTTATTTTCATCCCATTGTACCCTTAATTTTCATATTCTTGATGATTTTCTGCTCTACAATTTTACTTGCCTATCTTCCCATATTATTTGCTATGTTTTTCTCAGATTTCTTGTTATTGCTTCTAACCGTTTCAATTGTCCTTATTTTTCTCCTTTTTGTGTTCCTTTTTTTGTATTCCTTTGGTTATTAATTTTTTGTATCTCGTTGTTTTCTTCTCCTCACCTTATTATATTCTGTCTGACCAAATCGAGGAGCACACCTAGAAGAACCAGAAGGAAGGAGGAAGACCAAATCAGGGAGCTGAACGAAACACATTTGGGACTGCATCAAGGAAATCGTACACATGATCTATCAGGTGAGGGATGATATGGCCGAAGAAGAGAAGGTTCGGTTCATCCTACGAGGAATGCATCTCAGAATGTTCCAGAAGGATGCTTCTGGAAACTTCTGGAACTTCTGGAAAATCCAGAAGATCGAATCGACGGACTTCTTGGTACGACAAAATCAAGGACCACACCTAGAAGGACCATCAACATCCAGGAAGGAGGAAGACCAAATCAAGGAGCTGAACGAAACACATTTGGGACTGCATCAAGGAAATCGTACACATGATCTATCAGGTGAGGGATGATATGGCCGAAGAAGAGAAGATTCGGTTCATCCTACGAGGAATGCATCTCAGAATGTTGCAGAAGGATACTTCTGGAAACTTCTGGAACTTCTGGAAAATCCAGAAGATCGAATCGACGGACTTCTTGGTACGACAAAATCAAGGACCACACCTAGAAGAACCATCAACATCCAGGAAGCAGGATGACCAAATA
This sequence comes from Othius punctulatus, assembly GCA_951805005.1. Classification (NCBI taxonomy): domain Eukaryota; kingdom Metazoa; phylum Arthropoda; class Insecta; order Coleoptera; family Staphylinidae; genus Othius; species Othius punctulatus. Next base: position 36,476,115 of record OX638147.1, on the reverse strand, counting down.
AAAGAGCTCAACCGCCGTGTATAACAGCTAGAAATGGATGAAGGTAGGAATTCCCAAGATATACTAATAGTTTTAGAGCGCTGACTAATAACTTTGCAAAAGGAGAAAATGAAAATATAATTTTCAAAATTTTAGTCCAAAAATGGAAACTAAACAAAAAAGAAATCCCGATGGTGCATTGTCCGATGCACCACCAGGTATACCTATAAATATGTATAAAAAATGTTTATCAAACTGAAAATTTTAACTGTACAAAAAGTTATCAGTATTTTTTTGCGAATTCAGGGAGTATTTGGCGATATTTCTTGAATCCTCAGAAAACTGTACGAGTTACAACAAATCTGTAACACTACCTGTATAAATGTGTACCACGACGCCAAAGCGCTTTGATGTTGTTTATTTACCTTCTCAGCGATAACGAATAAATCGTAAATCTGCAACTCGGCTCGATTAATGTGCAATTCGACAATAAAGAGATTTCCTGTTGTTATTTGCCTAGTTGGCTGTGAGGCTGTGGTCTTGGTCGATAAGGTCCATTCCATGAAAAACCATTAAATTTTAGTACCTTTTTAAACACATAAACAAATACGAGTACCTATTATTCAGTATTGCACGAACTTTCGTAGTGTTTGCATCGAAGGCATCGGTCATTCTTGGTGAGTATTAATACATTGAGAAGTGCCTCAAATCTCGCTTACTTCAATATAAGTGCAACAACACCCAGCTTAGTGACATATTCCTGTAGGAGCTGAATTATACAATGACGTACCAACATCAAGTGTATGACGAAGAAATCCCTATGGATCATCAAGGCGTGGTATTTCTTGATGAGTTGCCAGAAGTTCCAAGACTGGTGCTCGATTCTATGGAGGAAATCCAGAAAAGAGACGAAAGTGTTCCGGAAGCTAAAAACATAGAGCCCTGTTCTAAGTTTGCGGCCCTATTACCTATATATAATACCTGTATATTACCAGAATATGAATCAGGATCAGCCGCAACTTTTAAACCAATTGCATCAACATCTACAGACATATCTGAAATTACATCTTCGATGGCCAGCTGCTTCATCAACGTACCGAAAACGCGAAGGCATCACAGATGGCAACAATACAACTCGAAGTGCTGCATTAAATCTGCGAATGCTGCGACATTGGTAGGAAAGCCAGGCAGTATTACGAAAACTACCACTGGACGTAATACAATGCACCAGAGAATACTAAGGGAGGGCGTTGTCGCCAACAATCAACGCTATCCGGCGTTCGCAAGCACTGCATCATCAGGAATTCGGCCCAAAAATGGAAGAAGGTCCCGATCTCGAACCCGAAGTAAGTCTTTCTGATTTACCGAGGTGAACATTTACATTTGTTTGCAAGAAAATATGCAAGTAGGTATGTGGCCACTTGGGCTGTTCTTAAATGATTTCTGCACGATGTGTTGCCTACGTGTTTAATAGTCTGATCATGGATAAGCAAGTTTATAATAGCCAATAATTGTTTTTCGAACTTTATCTTTAATATTAATCAAACTCTTAGAAACCAGCTTGTCTATGATCAAATCATTAAACAGGCTGATGTAAACAGGCCGATATAAACAGGGTCGCACACGTAGGCAACACATCGTGCATATACACTACTCAAAAAAATTATCGCATATTCCTAACACGACATTAGTATTTTTTTTAGATGTCTATGTGATTCGTGACTGTTAGTAGAAAAAATGCTGTAATTCTTTTGAGTAGTATATATATATATATATATATATATATATATATATATATATATATATATATACACTTTTAAATACATATAGTACTATCAATAATTATATTTACAATCAATAATATAATCAATAATAATATATTTAAGGTTGTTATATTTAGTACTTACTGCTGTATTACTATATTTAGTCATTTATTACATTCTTCGTAGATATGCCTCTGATGATGGTCTTTCATAACCGAAACTACATAACCGAAATAGTTAGGCGAATGAAATAAATCATAAAATAAAATTAAAATTAATTTTTACTTACCAGTAAGTACTAAATATAACAATATTAAATATACAGGGTGTTTCAGGAGAAAGTGCAAATATTTTGGGACGTGTTAAAAAAAAATTGCATAGAATCATCCATACTACAACTTCCCAAAATATTTGCACTTCCTCCTGAACACCCTGTATATAAATGGTATCTTATGGATAAGCTTAAACTTAATAATAATATAAGTATTAATCAGTCAGTAATGCACCTATAGCATAATTACTGTCATAACTCGTTAATAAAACAAATGTGATATTTGGTACTGGTATTGGATATTTTTGCTTGTCATGGGCTCAATTTATATGATTGCGTGAATACCTGTAAAATTCAAACTTACTTACCAGTAAGTACTAAATATAGCAATCCTAAATATACAGGGTGTTTCAGGAGAAAGTGCAAATATTTTGGGAACTTATAAAAAAAATATTTTTGCATAGAATCATCCATACTCCAACTTCGCAAAATATTTGCACTTCCTCCTGAAACACCCTGTATATAAATGGTATCTTATGGATAAGCTTAAACTTAATAATAATATAAGTATTAATGAGTCAGTAATGCACCTGTAGCATAATTACTGTCATAACTCGTTAATAAAATAAATGTGATATTTGGTACTGGTTTTGATTAGCTGTAAAATCCAAACTTACTTACCAGTAAGTACTAAATATAACAATATTAAATATACAGGGTGTTTCAGGAGAAAGTGCTAATATTTTGGGAAGCGATAAAAAAATAATTTTTACATAGAACCATCCATACTACAACTTACCAAAATATTTGCACGTCCTCCTGAAACACCCTGTATATAAATGGTATCGTGTGGATAAGCTTAAACTTAATAATAATATAAGTATTAATCAATCAATAATGCACCTATAGCATAATTACAGTCATAACTAGTTAATAAAATAAATGTGATATTTTGTACTGGTTTTGGTTACTTTTTCTTGTCATAGTCCTGATTTATATGATTGCGGGAATACCTGTAAAATTCAAATCTACTTACCAATAAGTACTAAATATACCTTAAATATACCTTAAATATACAGGGAGTTACAGGAGAAAGTGCAAATATTTTGGGAAGTGATAAAAACATAATTTTTACATAGAATCATCCATACTACAACTTCCCAAAATATCTGCACTTCCTCCTGAAACACCCTGTATATAACTGGTATTTTACAGATATACTTAAACTTAGTAATAATATAAGTATTAATCAATCAATAATGCACCTGTAGCATAATTAGTGTCATAACTCGTTAATAAAATAAATGTGATATTTGGTACTGGTTTTGTTTTTTTTTTCTTGTCATAGTCCTGATTTATATGATTGCGGAAAAACCTGTAAAATTCAAACTTACTTACCAGGAAATACTAAATATAACAATCCTAAATATATAGGGTGTTTCAGGAGAAAGTGCAAATATTTTGGGAAGAGATAAAAACATAATTTTACATAGAATCATCCATACTACAACTTTCCAAAATATTTACACTTCCTCCTGAAACACCCTGTATATCAATGGTATTTTATAGATAAACTTAAACTTAATTATAATATAAATATTAATCAATCAATAATGCACCTGTAGCATAATTACTGTCATAACTCGTTCATAAAATAAATGTGATATTTGGTACTGGTTTTGGTTATTTTTTCTTGTCATAGTCCCGATTTATATGATTGAAATTCAAACTTTCATCTGCGTTAACAATTCGAGACTTTTATAAGCTATATTGGAGCTTGGTATTTGAATCGACTAATTTGCAATGTGAGCTCAAATAAGTCACTGACTTTAAATGTCTGCAGCATACAGAAAACATAAGAGAAAGCGAAATAACATAGACATAGTTAATGTTGGTATCAAATCATTGATGAAAACATTTGTGTGTTATTTTCCAGCTACATCCGTTTTTTTTATTAGTGACAAACAGATATTGCTTAAATTTTTATAATTGACTACATGTAATAGTCTTTAATTGATTTATGTACAAGATAAATTTGGGGGTTCAAATATATATTTACCTTATTTGTTAGAAGTTATTTTCCAGCTACATCAGTTTTTTGCTAGTGACAAAAACAAATTGCATCAATTTTTTTTAGCATGTATCACAACTTAAATATAAAATATAGAACGCATTAAAATTGAATTATCAGATAAATTAATTTTGGCGTTGCACAAATTCGAAGCATTTTAAAACGGATTATAAATAGTTTACGATAGTATCCATTAAAAACGAACCGCCATGAGTGAAATTTGGAACTCGCTATTTTATAATTACAGTTGAAATCTAATAACCGGTAAACAAGAATAATGAAATTAATAATAATATTGGGGAAAATATGTTGCCTCGTGAATAATAATAAAACCCATGTAGGGCAATTAATTCGGCCGGATTAATCAATAAATATGGCAAAAGAAAGTTCAACAATAATAATAATAATAATAGCAGCACGAATATCGACTTTAAGTCTTAATATAATAATAATTATAAACCTTAAACTTAATAATAATAATAAGTAGAATTTAGAAAAAATAGAATCATATGTTTAATTTACAATCAAATGAGCAATGCTCAATGAGAATTTGCTATTTTCAGTTATATTATATAATTTTCGATGAATATTGTATAAATTTCAATGACTAATTTATCATTTCCAGAATAGAAAATTTCAATTGCTACTAAAAAAATTATAATCATAATCATTTTCACTGCAGTAGTTAATTTACAACAAAAAAAATGCAATTTGCTATAACGATTTGTAGTTTTCAACTACATTTTCACAATTTTTGAATAATTTTTCATAAGTTTTAATGACTAATTTATAATCATAATCATTTTCACTGCAGTAGTTAATTTAAAACAAAAAAAATGCAATTTGCTATAACGATTTGTAGTTTTCAACTACATTTTCATAATTTTTGAACAAGTTTTTATAAGTTTCAATGAAAATATTATCATTTTATTATAAAAAAATGCAATTTGCTCTGAAGATTTGTACTTTTCAACTACATTTACATGATTTTTAAATAATTTTTCATAAGTTTCAATGAAAATTAACTAAGTTATATATTGCACTGCTATGTTTAATTTGCAATCAAAATTTTGCAATGCTCAATGAGTATTTGTAATTTTCAGTTACATTTTATGATTTTCGATGAATATTTTATAAATATCAATGAATAATTTATATAGAAAATTTCTATTGCTACTAAATATTTGTTGAAAATTTTATAATCATAATCATATTCATTGCAGTAGTTAATTTGCAACAAAAAAATCACAATTTGACATAAAGATTTGTAGTTTTCAACTACATTTTCATAATTTTTGAACAAGTTTCTAAGAAAATTTTATCATTTCCAGTAAAATTTTGCAATTACCAATCGCGCTGCAAATTAATGATGAAAATATCATTATTTTCACTGTAGTGTTTAATTTTCAATTACAATTTTCGCATTTTCCAATGAAAATTTGTAGTTTTCAATTACAATTTACAATTTTTATACGTATCAATAAAAATGTCATCATTTCCTGTAAAACATTGCAGTTGCCTGTGAAATTTTAACTTCGTGCCAAAAAATGTATGTAAATACTATTTCACTGCAATGTTTAATTTGCAAAATTTTCTGCATTTCCAATTTATTTTGCTAAATTTATGAAATTTCGAAAACTTTTCATATCTAACAGCAAAAGTGACTTGAATTTTTAATAATTTAACTTAATTTCGACATATTGACTGATATGGCAATGATAGTAACTTACATTTTTCATAAATTTTACAATGACATGAATCATTAGCCAAATTTTGAGAAATACAACGACCTGAATTTACAAATTTTCTGCTAAATATGCGAAATTTTGAAACACTGTCTCATCTATATAATATGACTATCTTATTTCACGTATTTTCGATATATAGACTCATTGATAATAAGTTGAATAAAAAAAAAAAAAAAAAAAATTGCTTAAATTTCAAATTTATTTGTAAAATCTAAGTTGCAGTAGTATCAATAATGTAAATACTGAAATGTTGCAGTAGTATCAATTATGTAAATACTGAAATTAGAGGAAGTCGTAACATTTTTGGAGCGGTGTAATTTGTTCTTAACTTGATTGTGCTATCTATCTCACATTATTTGCAGACTCTGGAGACTATAATATTTTAAAAAAAAGTTCTAATTAGCAGCAAGTAGTTTTATCATTGTTTTACCCATTAATGTGAAAATATGTTATAATGACTCTGAAAAAAAACTAAAAAAAATCGAATTATCGCAAATACTTTTATCCTTGTTTTAACCATGACTAGAGTTTTTAGTGAAAATGTGGTGAAATTTCACATTTTCATATGATTATATACAGGGTGTCCACTGAAGTTCACGTAGTAATTATTAGCATTTTTTTTTTTCGTAATACTGGTGATTAAAAAGTTTTCCATATAAAACCAACTTCAGCAGACTCACTTCATATAATAAAATATGCTGCTCATATAGACTCACTGCATATAATATGTCACAGAAATTTCTGAAAATTTGTCTAATGGATATTTTGAAAATTTTATGCCTGATTTTGATACAGTATGCCTGAAGATATATCCTCTAAAAATTTGGTGAATGTTATGAAATAAATAAGTGAGAGAATGGAACATATAACGTTCCCAGTTGACACGTATCGCTATATCTGTCACTGAAATTTGTCTAATGGATATTTTGGAAAATTTGTGTCAGATTTGTATACCGTATGCCTGAAGATATATCCTCTGAAAATTTGGTGAATGTTATGAAGTAAATAAGTGAGAGAATCGAACATATATCTTTCCCAGTTGACACGTATCGCTATATCTGTCACTGAAATTTGTCTAATAGAATTTTGAAAATTTTATGCCTGATTTTAATACAGTATGCCTAAGGATATATCCTGTAAAAATTTGGCGAATGTTATGAAGTAAATAAGTAAGAGAATTGAACATATAACTTTCCCATATGGCAGGTATCGCTATATCTGTCACTGAAATTTGTCTAATAGATGTTTTGAAAATTTTATGCCTGATTTGGATACAGTATGCCGGAAGATATATCCTCTGAAAATTTGATGAAGGTTGTGGAGTAAATAAGTGAGAGAATCAAACATATAACTTTCCCAGTTGACAGGTATCGCTATATCTGTCACTGAAATTTTTCTAATAGATATTTTGAAAATTTTATGCCTGATTTAAATTTAGTATGCCTGAAGATATAACACCTGGAAATTTGATGAAGGTTGTGAAGTAATTAAGTGAGATAATCGAACATATAACTTTCCCAGTTGACAGGTATCGCTATATCTGTCACTGAAATTTGTCTAATGAATATTTTGAATATTTTATGCCTGATTTAGATATAGTATGCCTGAATATGTATTCTCAGAAAATTTGATGAAGGTTGTGAAGTAAATAAGTGAGAGAATAGAACATATAACTTTTCCAGTTGACAGGGATCGCTATATCTGTCACTGAAATTTGTCTAAGGGATATTTTGAAAATTTTATGCCAGATTTAGATAAAGTATGCCTGAAGATATATCCTCTGAAAATTTGATTAAGGTTATGAAGTAAATAAGTGAGAGAATTGAACATATAACTTTCATAGTTGACAGGTATCGCTATATCTGTCACTGAAATTTGTCTAATGGATATTTTGAAAATTTCATGCCAGATTTGGATACAGTATGCCTAAAATTATATCCTCTCAAAATTTGACGAACGTTATGAAGTAAATAAGTGAGAGAATCGAACATATAACTTTCCCATTTGACAGTTATCGCTACATCTCCCACTGAACTTTGTCTTTTGGATATTTAAAAAAAAAAATATGCCAGATTTGGACACAGTATGCCTGAAGATATATCTTCTGAAAATTTGATAAAGGTTGTGAAGTAAATAAGTAAGACAATCGAACATATAACTTTCCCATTTGACAGATATCGCTATATCTGTCACTGAAATTTGTCTAATGGATATGTTGAAAATTTTATGCCTGATTTTGATACAGTATGCCTGAAGATATATGTTCTGAAAATTTGGCGAATGTCATGAAGTAAATAAATGAGAGAATCGAACATATATCTCTCCCAGTTGACAGGTATCGCTATATCTGTCACTGAAATGTGTCTAATGGATATTTTTAAAATTTTATGCCTAATTTTGATACAGTATGCCTGAAGATATATCCTCTGAAAATTTGATGAAGGTTGTGAAGTAAACAAGTGAGAGAATCGAACATATAACTTTCCCAGTTGACAGGGATAACTATATCTGTCACTGAAATTTGTCAAATAGTTATTTTGAAAATTTAATGCCTGATTTGGATACAGTATGCCTGAAATTATATCCTCTGAAAATTTGACGAAGGTTATGAAGTAAATAAGTGAGAGAATCGAACTTATAACTTTCCCAGGTGACAGGTATCGCTATATCTGTCACTGAAATTTGTCTAATGGATATTTTGAAAAATTTATGCCTGATTTTGATATAGTATGCCTGAAGATATATCCTCTCGAAATTTGATGAAAGTTGTGAAGTAAATAAGTGAGAGAATGGAACATATAACTCTCCCAGTTGACACGTATCGCTATATCTGTCACTGAAATTTGTCTAACGGATATTTTGAAAATTTTATGCCTGAATGTAATACAGTATGCCTGAAGATATATTCTCTGAAATTTTTATGAAAGTTATGAAGTAAATAAGTGAGGGAATTGAACATATAACTTTCCCATTTGACAGATATCGCTATATCTGTCACTGAAATTTGTCTTATAGATATTTTGAAAATTTTATGCCTGATTTTGATATAGCATGCCTGAAGATATATCCTCGAAAAATTTGGTGAATGTTATGAAGTAAATAAGTGAGAGAATCGAACTTATAACTTTCCCAGTTGACAGGTATCGCTATATCTGTCACTGAAATTTGTCTGTCTGGATGTGTTAAAAAATTTATGCCAGATTTGGATACAGTATGCCTGAAGATATACCCTCTGAAAATTTGATGAAAGTTATGATGTAAATAAGTGAGAGAATCGAACATATAACTTTCCCAGTTAACAGGTATCGCTATATCTGTCACTGAAATTTGTCTAATGGATATTTTGAAAATTTAATGCCAGATTTGGATACAGCATGCCTGAACATAATCCTCTGAAAAATTGATGAAGGTTGTGAAGTAAATAAGTGAGAGAATCGAACATATGCCTATATCAGTCACTGAAAATTTGTGTAATGGATATTTTCAAAATTTGATGCCAGATTTGGATACAGTATGTTTGACGATGTATCCTCTGAAAATTTGTCTACATATAATATTCTGTTGGGATTTTCAGGCCATTGTACCTGAGTTAACCAGTCGTCACTTATAGAATGATATGAAATAGAAATAGAATATCCTGTAATGAATTAATGCATAAATAGAAATGTTTGTATTTCAAAGTTAAAACCGGCGCACTATCAAATATCGTTGTGAAGAAATTGGATAACATTAAATCTGAATCAGTGTGTTATTCCGGCAATAATGAAACGGTGTCGACGTGGGAGTAAAAAATCCAAAATCAATTATTGTTTGACGTACGTAAATAATGCCCAATTTCCATATAGATTGCCAAACATGCAATTGTATTTTTGTTTCCGTTTTTAATCAAAGTGTTTTTCTATAAAAGGGCCGCCTAACAATGCGGCAATAAAGGCAGAGCCGCGTTTATTTATTATCCGAAATAATGCGTGGAAAAAATAAAATCTGGTTCCGCCGATTGTTGAATGCGAGTGGCGGGAAATTCGATTTAATAAGATGGCTCGGGATTAATGCCCCCCACATTCGTTTGCATATTTAAAGCGTCTGCAGCACGTAACATAATCGACTCCTATATATAATAAATGTTGGTTCACGTATAGGATAAGGTGGAAAATCCAAGTTAAGATGCGCTTAAGAGTTAAGAATACTCACTTAGTTTCTATAATACTTATAAGGAGATATTGTCGGGGGTACTTTCAGCTTAAAATTGGTTAATTTCCGTTAGGGATCCGCCAACAAGGGTCGCGTGCTGATGGTATCCCTGCTTCCCCCTCCAACTTCACTCGGCGCCCTCCTATTATTGCACATAGTGAGCAGAACGTCAATAATGACACATGGCCAGTCTTATTTCGGGCGTAATTACTTTTCTTAACAATTGCTGCCTCATGTGTTTACATAACAGGCTAAGAGTGCCAAGGAATTGCGATTTTTTCTACCTCGATTACTGCCTCGTTCATCCGCCCACACATGCGATTATTTTTATAAACCGGACGAATAAAGATATTTTAACAGATTTATACTGACCCAGGAATATTAATATACAGGAAACATTAAAATATAAAGCGTAAAATATGTAACTAAGCATACTTCAAACACAAGCAATTTTTTATTACCAAACCAAGTTCAATAATATTCAAAAGCTTTGTACAAAAATTTTAAGCCTCCTTAAACATCAATCAATTACTGTACAAAGAGCTTCGTTATTGTTTTATACGTGACATGTAATACTCCAGTTTGATTTTCAATATGGTACAATTATATGGGAAGCATTGTAATTTATGTATCAATTACGCTTGTTAAAATTTAAAGAAACATAACGAAAACGTTGTGTTTTCCCTCTTTGACACTGATAAGATAATTTCAGTAGCGTTTTCACGGAATTTTCCCGTTTCAGCCCTTCCTTATTTATACAATAGCCGGTGTTGGCGGTAAAACTTTTCGGTACGTGGGTGAAATTAGGACGGTCGCCCCTTATTGATGACAATCTCTAGCGCCTGTGGATTTGGCGGTGATCAAAAGGAGAGAGGCTGTCACCGCTTCCAGAAAAGTCGCTCCTGAATCGGTAATGATCTACTAATTTCTGCGATTGCTTTGGTTGCTTTATTCGGGTTCCTCGAGTTGTGAAGCGTTTGAGCACTTTGTTTTACGAGTTAAGCCCCGAACGCTTACAGGAATTTGTAAAGACTTTTCTGCATTTCAAATCATTTAAACAACAGAGCGGATATATAATCCAAATAATTTCTTACATTGTCATGCAAAAATAGTAATACATTGTACAAGGTGTACCAAAATGATTATGTAATCACTTCAATTCAATTGTGCCGCCTTTCAAATATGTACACCGTACTATTTTAGAACTGTAACTGTCAACCATACCTGTCAACTGTCAGACAACATAATAACAGTTACAACAGGCAACTTTTAATACGCTCCAATAATGTACAATATTTATACCTACATAACATATTTTTTCATAGTTACACAGAATATGAGAGTACATTTTAAGCATGAATATTAAATAACAATCAAGTACATAATTGAGTATAATAGTAGAATAGCTATTATAGTTGATATCAATGCGAATAATTAATTTATAATAACAATACCCGTTTCAAAGGATGCCGCCAGTCTAAAACCCTCAAACATCACAGATCGATTTTAATCACCACAATTATTGTGTAAATACCAACTCCGATTGGCAGTAATTATCAACCGTAATTATACACCCCTTATATTGTTATGGGACTCGGCGGATATTCTGTAACATAACAAAAATAAATTCAACGTTTCACACAGAATGCAGAAGTTTTGTATAAATTATAGACTGTCAATTATAGTCAGCATCAGATTTTCTTGGGTATCACTTAAAGTTGCTTACTGCTGTGATCTGCAAATAAGCAGTAAGTAGTTTAAGCATATAATCTAACCTAACCTAACGCACACTGTCATAACCTAACCTAATGTCATGTCAAAACCGGTCTGCAGTTGTCCTATGGAGATGGTACCAACTGTACAATATTTTAATATTAGATTGTAGTGCTTTTTATTTTATAACAAAACATCATCAAAGCTAGCTTTAACCTAACCTAATGTCATGTCAAAACCGGTCTGCAGTTGTCCTATGGAGATGGTACCAACTGTACTATATTTTAATATTGCATTGTAGTGCTTTTTATTTTATATCAAAATATTATCAAAGCTTTGATTGCTAATATTTGGTCTGAAAACAAATGTAAGTATACTTCGCGCAACGATAGTTTGTTTTTATGACATTGACTTGCAATAAAAATTATAAGGCTGGGATTGTTAGACCACTTCAAGTTAGGTATCATAAAAGTCCATTTATCCAGTCCAGGCTTTGGCTTGAATGTTGATGCACCAAAGAGTTGCCAGTGAGAAAGGGCCGGCCGATACCTGGACTTTTATGATACCTAACTTGAAGTGGTTTAACAATCCCACTGTTACGTAATCGAAGGACCAGGCGGGTGATCGCCAATTTAAATGATAAGGTAATTAAAACTCTTCGTTTTGGAAATAATGTGGACTATAATTTAAAGGTAGCGGTGAAGGTAACGAATTGAAGTCTGCTCTGCTCTGCACTCTTACAATTAATAATTTTTGAGTTATTGGGGTGGGGTGCAATTTTAATTGTGCACCGTGAGGGGTGGCTTGAAGATGATCCCTGATTGGTGCGGAATTTCGTTTCGGTAAGCCATGGTGCCACACTTGGTTATCACAAGCCTTGGGTAATTCCTCTATCTGGCATTTCTGAGGATTCCTAATGCCGTCCAATAAATATATTTGGGATTTCCTGGTCGCTAATTGTATTTGCCGAAGTGGCAATCCTTGCTCAATAAACAGCTTAAGGTGCCTATTGATCTTCATGCGCACCGTACTTTACTTAAGCACTTCTCGGTGAACATAATGACTAAATAACAGCCACCCCATTAAATAGTCATTTGAATCTTAATACTACAAATGTATCGGCTGCAATAAAGCCGAATACTGCGAATACACCTTAACCGATTTGGGGTTCGACGCTGTGCAATAGCGCCGAAACACCCACCCTTATAATTTTTATTGCAGGTCAATGTCATAACAACAAACTATCGTTGCGCGAAGTATACCTTTACAAGGTTAATATTTTCATTTGATTTTGACAAGTGCTGTGGCTTGTCTGGAGTGCAGAAGTTAAATCCAAGATGAGCTTAATCATCTCGTCCCATCGCATAACTCTTGCGGTTTAATAGCAGGTTATGAACTGTCTCCACTGAAACGTATCAAATTTGTAGAAGAATTTAATTGGCTATAATCGTCGCCTCCTCTGTCTTGTGGATTGCCGCATTCCGGAGGTGCGTAGACTACACACTTCGTGCCGCTGAACAAAACCCGATACGCACGGCAGCAAATAAAGCGGGCAGTTACGGTTTTTGAAGCGGTGCCAGCGCAGTAACGGGTTAAATTAAGCGCCCGTTAATGCGTCGCGTAATAACTCAGCGAATCTGGGCCCCATTGAAAGTTTTGTTGCCCTTATCCGGGGCCCTAAATGCGGCCGTAAAACTGATAAAATCTATAACTCCACATGTAATAAAATTCCGGGCAAGACAAAACAGTTTACTGCCGTAAATAAAGTGGGGGCGTCGGAGAAGCGACGGTTTTTGATTGATATTTGTCGCAGGGCGCCACTACTAGCCAGTCGTTCCGAACATGAACACATACAGATACAGGCAAGGGCACTAAGTGCATACTTGCCGTAAAACTACCGGCATCAAATGTTTTAGTGTTCGCTCCGCTGAATAGGAGATCAATTATTATATTACTAGAATATGGGTGGTGCGTCTGGTGTACTCTTAGGTTAGGTTAGGTTAGGTTAAGATAAATGGATGGCTGCCAGAAAAGGTGCCATTCATCCAGATGTCTGACATACGAAGAAAGAGGGATATCCATTAGTACCGCAACAAAAATTTTCAAATCCATCTGCAGGCCCAAGAATGACTACGGCCAGATCATACTGAAAAGTGTAAAAAACACCTGCAAACGAATTACCTGCATACGTAACTGAACGGAAGACATTAAGACTGCTCACAAAACTAAGACACAAAGACTCTATATAGACACTAATCCATCTCTTAAATTTCATGTGTAGATAAAAAAATAAAAAGTCCATTGTTAATACTCCCCGACACGAGCTCTTTTCGACGTTTGCATTTCAATTGTAATTGCGGCGTATTCTGATAAATCCATAAGGATCGGGCCAATGACATTAATAATCAACGTCTGAATTCAAAAATCAGTCAATAATATTTATAAAACTGTGTATAATATGCAATAAAATTGGTAATATGTATTGTCGAGGGACATCATTTAATTTTCAATAGGAAGTGTTGCATTGTATATTTTAATGTCCGATGTGTGTAAATGTAAAGATAGTCTGGGCCCTAAGTCATTGAACATATATACATTCTAAATCATCTCCTAGCTGAACCGTCTGAAATGTTGTACATTGTTAAAGCTGGTTATCGGTATGAAGTCCCTAAAATCCGTAATTAGTAGTTTAAATATTCTATTAGTTATTTTTAATTGAGCAGTTTAATGAGTAACAAAGGCACCTTTTATGAAATTGGTTAAATTATAAAGTACTAATACCTGCAATCGATAAAACCAAATTAATTACAGTCAATTGAGCAATTAATTGCTCCTTTTTATGTGGAGAGGGTATAAGAGGCTTCTTTTTGCTATTAGTTATTAAGCGTTTGAAGATGTAATGAATGTATAAAAAGAGGATATAAATCAACTTTTTTTCGGGATAAAGCACGGGCTGGTGTATCGTGGAGCAAAGTTTTTCCTTGGGATGGATAAAGCAGTCGTGGGGAGATTTCAGACGGAAGGGCCGTTTTTCATCGTGCGGATTGCTCAATATGCAAAACCGCTAATGAAAATCGATGGATTTTTCCGCCCCCGGTCCAGGGCCGGGCCCGCCGGGACGCAATTGTGCGTGCACTCGAAGTATTTAGGAGTCCCGGTTTGTGATATATAACAGTTAGTTTCGGGAGCTCGGAGCCCTATATTACGTACATATGTTTTATCTGTACGGGTATCTGTATAATTTGTGGTATTCGCTGTTGGACCTGGTAGTAATGTGGGGAACTTGGTGTCCATCACTATAATAGAATTTCAGGTATGCATAAGCGACTCCGGATCCCCCCTTGCGACGAGTTCGGTCTAAAGGACCTTTGTGGTTTACCTTCTGCCGTCGTGTTTAGCTGTTTAGTGTTTACTACCCACTCGTACATGTGTTTTATCTATTAACAAACCCCTTTCACTCCACAGAGCGTGATGCTCGCAGCCATTTTCTTCCCGAACTTTAATTACTTTACGCGCGCGATCCCCCCCACCCTACTAATGCATTGGCTCCTCCACGCATCATGCGGGGACTTGCGATATCACCCGATACATATAATGTTCTCATTATTATTATAATTCGGAGCCTCGCGCCTCACTGGCTGCGGCCTTCCTCTCCAACGATAATACTTCCTTATTTCAATTGCTAAATCCCTCTCATATCCGCACTTCCCTGTCATTCCATTATCCCATCTCCGATTTATTATGAATTCAAATCGATTCCGCGATGTGAAATATTTTAAAACACAATCAATTATTCAGATTGCAATCGCGAACAAGGATTTTGTTTTAAACTCGCTACCTACATATTGATCTACATCTCCTCGAAATCATTACGTGATTGATATACTTATGTGGCAAGATTGAACGCGAATCAAACAATTAAAGTATCTTAAATCAAATTTTTTACCATAGAAGATAACATAAACATACCAGAGAAGAGCTCCGTGGAAGCGAGTTCCATTGCATCAAACCCAGGAAACAACATCTGGAATTATAGCTTCTCTACTTTTGGCAACCAGCCATGACATAGTTCCCCACCCCACACTATCGGTGACTTCATTACAGTAGTAGTACAGTAGTAGTACAGTAGTAGTACAGTAGTAATACAGTAGTACTACAGTAGTATTACAGTAGTAGTGCAGTAGGTGCCATGCATTTGAGAGCACGTAGCAACCACACACCAACCAAAGTTATATAATTAGTTTACATAGTACAAACGTAGGTAGTTTTTTTTTCGCAATAATAGCACGAAAAGTAATGATTTTTAAAGTAATATCATGAAAAGCTGATGGTAAATAGTATTTAAATATATAGTTTTCAAATATCACCGCATGAAAAGTTTCCGTTTTCATAACAACCCCAGAAGAAGTTATATTTTTCAAAATAATGGTATTCAAAGTTATAGTGTACAAAAATAATAACATGAAACATTGCAGTTTTGAAAATAATGACAGTAAACGTTAAAGTTTCCAAAAATAATCATCAAGAGTTATAGTTTCCAAAAATCACCGCATGAAAAGTTGCCATTTTCATAATGACGCCAGAAGAAGTTATATATTACAAAATAGTGGCATTAAAAGTTATAGTGTACAAAAATAATAACATGAAACATTGCAGTTTTGAAAATAATGACAGTAAACGTTAAAGTTTCCAAAAATAACCCTATGAAAAGTTGCAGTTTTCATAATAACGCCAGAAGAAGTTATATTTTTCAAAATAATGGCATTAAAAGTCATAGTGTACAAAAATAATAACATGAAACATTGCAGTTTTGAAAATAATGACAGTAAACCTTGAAAGCTTTCAAAAATAATCATCAAGAGTTATAGTTTTCAAAAATCACCGCATGAAAACTTGCCGTTTTCATAATAACGCCAGGAGAAGTTATATTTTTGAAAATAATGGCATTAAAAGTTATAGTGTACAAAAATAATAACATGAAACATTGCGGTTTGGAAAATAATGACAGTAAACGTTAAAGTTTCCAAAAATAATCATCAAGAGTTATTGTTTCCAAAAATCACCGCATAAAAAGTTGCCATTTTCATAATAACGCCAGAAGAAGTTATATATTACAAAATAGTGGCATTAAAAGTCATAGTGTACAAAAATAATAACATGAAACATTGCAGTTTTGAAAATAATGACAGTAAACGTTAAAGTTTCCAAAAATAACCCTATGAAAAGTTGCAGTTTTCATAATAAGGCCAGAAGAAGTTATATTTTTCAAAATAATGGCATTAAAAGTCATAGTGTACAAAAATAATAACATGAAACATTGCAGTTTTGAAAATAATGACAGTAAACCTTGAAAGCTTTCAAAAATGATCATCAAGAGTTATAGTTTTCAAAAATCACCGCATGAAAACTTGCCGTTTTCATAATAACGCCAGGAGAAGTTATATTTTTGAAAATAATGGCATTAAAAGTTATAGTGTACAAAAATAATAACATGAACCATTGCGGTTTGGAAAATAATGACAGTAAACGTTAAAGTTTCCAAAAATAATCATCAAGAGTTATAGTTTCCAAAAATCACCGCATAAAAAGTTGCCATTTTCATAATAACGCCAGAAGAAGTTATATTACAAAATAGTGACATTAAAAGTCATAGTGTACAAAAATAATAACATGAAACATTGCAGTTTTGAAAATAATGACAGTAAACCTTGAAAGCTTTCAAAAATAATCATCAAGAGTTATAGTTTTCAAAAATCACCGCATGAAAACTTGTCGTTTTCATAATAACGCCAGGAGAAGTTATATTTTTGAAAATAATGGCATTAAAAGTTATAGTGTACAAAAATAATAACATGAAACATTGCAGTTTTGAAAATAATGACAGTAAGCGTTTAAGTTTTCAAAAATAATAGCGTAAAAAGTTGCAGTTTTGAAAATAATGACAGGAAAAGTTATAGTTTTCGTAATAGAAACATGAAAAGTTATAGTGTTCAAGAATGATAGTATGAAAACTTCAGATTTCAATAATTTTTCAAAATAATTACATAAAAAGCGAAAAGTTATTATTTATAGTTATTAGTATATAGCATTGCTCATGTAATGTTCTTCTGGATACAATCGGATTTTAAAGGAAGATATATATATATATATATATATATATATATATATATATAGTAGGACGGGGGTGGGGGAGCATACCCCATCCTGGCCAAACCACTGCTGGAGCCAAAAGATAATTATTTAATATTTATATATAATATATAATATTATATTATTTAATAGATTAAAGTCAATAGAGTCAAAGTTAGCATTCCACGCCGTCGATGAAACAAAAGAAAATATTTGTATTGGTATTTTGTACGGTTTAGGTTGTTTCTGATGGTTGTTAATAGTGAAACAATTTTAATCGTATTTAATCGGTAGTTATTGATATTAGGTATTTGGTTAATAGCGTATATAGCGCGAATTAGTTGATTCAGTGATTAGTAATTGTACATTAACGCAAATAAGCGTTTGTGAAAAACAGAGCGATGTGTGATAATATAGTCCCTTTGCACATAGTTAGCTGGGTAACCACAACACGGATATTTCTATTGGTGCGGTCACGCAACTCCCGGCGTGTACTCATCCTTCGGGAGACCCCATCGTCCAGTCTGCTGCACGCACACACGTGTACGTGTACACGTGCGTGTAAATTAAACATATTACCTTTCATATTTTTTATCACCTGTAATCTCTACGCACTGCGCCATATTTTTCATTTTTATTCATTTCGTACTTCCTGCGTTGTATATGCGACAGAGATAAAGTATTATTAATATATGTACATTAATAAAATCGCCTACTGTATGGAAAATATAGTTATCATCGTCGTAATTATAATAAAACTATTCCGGCCGGCTTTAATTTAAACGGGAATTAAAGTACACGAAAACGAAGCAGATTAGGGCTCACGCAATTGCCTCCATGTTTCAGCGTATTTATTATTTATAGGCCATTAATTCTTATTTTAAAGTATGCCCTGGTTAATACGGGGCGGTTTTAATATTTAAGTCAGGTAATAAAGTAGCCACATATATTTGGCATATTTGCAAGGGTCCAAGGAATTCCAAGTTTCTTTTTAAGCCATGATGGAATCCTTTAAGTATTGCATTTGTTTAGGACTTCCTCCTGAGGCTAAGATCCTTTTTGAGACCCTCTTAGCATTTGATTGATTTTTTAAACTCGCTCTAAACGTACGGCGAAAAAGGGTGATCGGCGAAATAAAATTAACCTCCTTTTCTTCGATTTAATATTAATAGGGGCGATGAATATTAAATTCCGGTTTAAAAAGGGAAAAGGAGTGACTAGTGCGGTGGCGGCCCTTAAAATCTCATGCAATATACAAGACGGCTCGTCATTATTAGTACGTTGCGCACTATCCGGCGCTTACGTAATCCCACTGATTGGATGAGAGACGCTGTTGTGCAACGCTCTAACATGCGATGAAATTGCGCGTCTTCGTTTGGGGGATGCAAATGATAACTCGACGCTCGAATAACTCGAAAATAAACGGGACCGGAACAGGGGATTATCGTAAAATGCCAGATCATATTGCTCCGGCTTTCAAGGTTCGAGCAATAAAGGCCCCCTTACAATTTACCTAAAAAACACCTCCGCCCAAACTTGCGCCATCGGAATTACCAGATGCAAGGGCCCATTCGAATCGGGCGCTTGTCCCATCTGCCGTATTCATTTTTCATAAGTCTCAATTGCCTCTAGTTACGCCCCGCACCAGTTAATCCAACCTCCCTTTGTCTTGCGAAATGTTAATTAAATGTAGGAGTAGTTTTATTTATTGACCGCTTCCTCATTTCCTTTCGCTCTTGAAATCTTACGTCAACTAATTGCTTGTCGTTTCTTTAATTATATCTTTTTTTTCCTAATTTGATGCTTCAGCTTCCCTTTTTAATTAATTTGACGATACATAAAGTTGTATTAAAAGCGACAAAAGAAGGTTAATTAAATCAGCATTTTTAACAATGGGGAGGACTCAATCCTCCCCTTTAATAATTTAACTACTTAATTGGACCCTCTAAATAAATTATTACGCACCTAAACAATTTCACGGCAGTAATAATTACAAACAATCGCATTAAATAACATAAAAACAAATGTCATGTATTTATTTGTGTAAAAAAAAAGGTATTTCGTTTACGATAAAAAACACAGCTGGATGTCCTAAATGTAAAGGAATGCTCTAATATTCTTTGGAGTGCATCCAAGCAGGAGGACTGGGAAATACGGGGCTGATGTAATATAAGAGTATAAAGGAACGGAGTACCATGTATTATATTATTTATAAAAATATTTACTCCCAAATCTGCACCGGATTTCGTACGTTATTAAACTAATAGTATCTTTCAGGCAACTTGTCACGTAAAATATGTGCACAGCAGAGGGATGGCCGAATTAAAAATATAACTGAGTGTAAATTTCATTTTGTTAGAGACGACGTGTCGAGACTCTAAACTTTTAATGCCAAATTCTTACGGCGTACGAACCCTGGAAGTGCACATCGTATCTAGTTTTCATTTCGACACATCATTTTATCCCTGTTCGGCATAATTTCCCAGTGCGCACCTTTTTATGTTTTCTAGATTATCCATAAAAAAATGTTGCCGCACAATCAAATCTACATTTCCATATCTGGGTCGCGCATGTATTGGAAATCGTATTTCATCTTTCTTTAATAACGTTGGAAGTTGGAAATTATTCTCTCAGAAAGTATTTCAGACGAGTTTCGGCGATAATTCAAATTTAATAAATTGAATTTTCATCCAAACTAGCATTATATACTTTCTTTTTATCATAAAAACTCCATTTATTCCTGTCACCTACTCAACGTACTCTGCATAAAACTTTAATCATTCTTATTTAATCATCCTACTCTTAAATATATCATAATTAGCAATTTTAATAAAATAGAAACGTTTCTTCATCACATTTTGCATAATATATTACAGATTCTCAACTATAAACTAGGAAAAAATGTGATCATCAAATGTGTAAATCATTCTTATTTAATTATTCTATCAAATCATACAATGACTGACATATCACATTTTCACCTTCATATACACACTTCACACATTACACTTCCATCATATCTGATGTTTTTTTTTTGTTTTTTTTTTCTTCTATCTATTTTAATTTAATATCTTTAATTTAATTTAATTGTTAATTTTAATATTGATACATCAAACTGCATTTAAAATTAAACTATCACTGTAAAAGCAGAAAGACCTCTGGTCGATAGCAAATAAAGATTGTAACTACTAAAAAAAATAGAACTTCAAATTAGACAGCTATCAAATTTAAAATTACATATCAAATAAATTCAAGATATATAAAGCTTAAATACATATACCTCTGATGATGATTGTTCATAACCGAAACTAAAATAAATATTATTTACCAGTACGTACTAAATATAATAATCTTAAATATATCTTACTTTTCAATTTTAATAAAATAAAAACCTTTCTTCACAACATGTTCCACAAGATCCACATGAAAATTGTGAAGATTTCATCAAATTTTGCAAAATTCGACCATTAGAATTAATAATTTTAGTAAAGTACAAAATATCACAAATAACAACAGCTACATTTCAAAATATCACAAATATCGACAGCTACATTTCAAAATATTACAAATATATAAATATCGATAGCTACAGTTGAAAATACTCTAAATGGTGTCAGTTACAGGCGATAATTGACAGTTGCTCTTGAAAGTATGACATATTTTGACGGTTCCAATTAAAAATATAACCAATTTGGATACAGTTCTACATGAAAATTTAAAAGATTTTACGAGATTATAAAAATTTCCCGATATTTGAAAATTGGAGTTAATAATTTTAGAGATTTTTACAGCTGATGATAAAAACTTTGCAAATTATGGCAGTTACAGTTAAAAAAATTAAATATTGACAATTGCAGTTAAAAATATAACAAATTTTGACAGTTTCCGTTAGAAATTTGACTAATTTTGACGGTTCCAGTTGAAAATGTGATAAATTTGGGTACAGTTTCAAATTGAAATTAAACAGATTTGATGAGTCCTGAAATTTGGCAGCTTATGATAATTCTCTAAACATTTTAAAGACTTTCACTGCTGACGCTAAAAACTTTATAGATTTTGACAGTTACATTTGAAAATATGATAATTTTGACCATTGAAGTTGAAAATATTACAGATTTCTATAGTTAGGGTTTAAAATATGACTAAATTTGGCACTACAGTTGAAAATATAATATGTATCGACATATATGATTGAAAATCATATATGTCATCATATATAATGACAAATATTGTCAGTTACTGTTGAAACTTTGACTAATTTAGGTAGTTAGGGTTGTATAAATAACACATTTTGACACTATAGTTGAAAATATGACAGGTTTTGACAATTCTCTAAAGGTTTTAAAGACTTTCACTGCTGACGTTAAGAACTTCATATATTTTGACAGTTACAGTTGAAAATATGACAATTTTGACCGTTGCAGTCTTAAATTTTACAGATTTCTATAGTTACAGTTGAAAATATTACTAGATGAGGTAATACAGTTGAAAATATAATATGTATCGACATATATGATTGAAAATCATGTATGTCATCATATATGATGACAAATGTTGTCAGTTACTGTTGAAACTTTGACTAGTTTTGGCAGTTAGGGTTGTATAAATAACACATTTTGACACTGTGTTGAAAATATGACAGGTTTTGACAATTATCTAAAGGTTTTAAAGACTTTCACTGCTGACGTTAAGAACTTCATAGATTTTGACAGTTACAGTTGAAAATATGACAATTTTGACCGTTGCACTTAAAAATATCACAGATTTCTATAGTTACAGTTGAAAATATGACTAAATTTGATAATACAGTTGAAAATATAATATGTATTGACATATATGATTGAAGATTTGACTAATTTTGGCAGTTAGGGTTGTATAAATAACACATTGTTGAAAATATGACAGGTTTTGACAATTGCAGTTGAAAATATTAGATTTCTATAGTTACAGTTGCAAATATGAGTAAATTTGATAATTACAGTTGGAAATATAATATGTATCGACATATATGATTGAAAATCTTATATGTCATCATATATGATGACAATTATTATCAGTGGCTGTTGAAAATTTGACTAATTTTGGCATAAATAACACATTTTGATACTATAGTTGAAAATTTGACAGATTTTTACAGTTGCAGTTGAAAATATTACAGATTTCTATAGTTACAGTTGCAAATCTGACTAAATTTGATAATTACAGTTGAAAATATGATATGTATCTACATATACAATTGAAATTATGATAAATATTATGACAAATATTAATGTCATTCATCAACAAAATAAATCATATATGTCATCATGTATGATGACAAATATTGTCAGTGACTGTTGAAAATTTGACTAATTTTGGCAGTTACGATTGAATAAATCACACATTTTGACACAGTGGTTAACAATATGGCAGATTTTGACATTTGAAGTTGAAAATATTATAGATTTCTATAGTTACAGTTGCAAATATGACAAAATTTGATAATTACAGTTGAAAATATGATATGTATCTACATATACAACTGAAATTATGACAAATATTATGACAAATATTAATATCACTTATCATCTAAGTAAATCATATATGTCATCATATATGATGACAAATATTGTCAGTGACTGTTGAAAATTTGTCAAATTTTGGCAGTTACGAATGAATAAATAACACATTTTGATACAATGGTTAACAATATGACAGATTTTGACAGTTGCAGTTGAAAATATGACAGATTTTGACAGTTTCAGTTGAAAATATTACTGATTATGACAGTAACAGTTCAGATAAATTTGACAGTAAATGTTAAAAATATGACAAATATCGAAATATCGATAGCTACATTTGCAAGTTACTTTTGAAACTTTGGTGAATTTTGGCGGTTACGGTTGAAAATATGACACACTTTGGCAATACAATTGGAAATACGACAAATTTTGACAGTTACTGTTACAATAACGAATTTTTCAATTCATGTGGAATAAGTTTTTCCATATATTACAATAAATATCATTCTGAACCATGGACTGGGACAAATTTTACGAATTGTGAAGTATTTTTTTTTACTAAACGCTTTGTGCAATAAAATTAATTGAATCCCTCGAAAATCAAAAGGCCAAGCGTAATCCCGAATGTAATTAACGATCAGAAAGACCTCGTTTACTCCCCACTTTTCGAAGCTGTATTATAGATATGTATAAATAGGTGTTTCATTTGTATTTTATTTTACTCTAATTACTCTAAGTTTGATAATGATCAGAACTTGATCGAAACTATTGGTACTAATTTTAATAAACAGTGTGATATAAACAAACAAAAGTGTTTGTTTTATTTAAAACGAATTCCAATATCAAGAAACCAATATCCAATTAAAGGAAACACTTGATTGAGTTTCACTGATTTTCAAAATCAGTGAAACTCAACCTATTATTTTTCCTTTAATTCAAATATGTTTCACCACCGAGACTTACAATTTAACCAATATCCAATATTGATCCAATATCAAATAACTGATTGATTTGAGACATCGATTGATGTGATTAATTTCTCAGGTTGTGTTATAAAATTGATATTTTGGGAGAAATTGAACAATTTGAATATTTCCAAGCGTACGTCGGACTTTAGACAAATTGAGATACATTTGGAGAACAATATGTGCTTTAAATTTGATTAAAGTTGTGGGATGCAGTAATGCTTTATTCCGTGTTTCGTAAAACCATCGTAGTAGCAATAAATCGAATTGAATAAAACAAGCCCCGGCAAACATATCAATGTTTCAATCATAATTTATCGCCGCGTGTATATTTTTGTTACGTGTACATTGAATTTTGTAAAAGCAGCTTCTGAATAATTAAAGACGGTATGCGCTGATCAAATGTAACACTCGCCATGTCGGCCTTAATTATTCAGCTGTGCTGTAGGTGAATATAATATTACCACTATGCATCGAAATTATTTATTAATGCTTTGTAATAGTGCACTTTTCGGTGTAATGGAATTGACTCTAGTTTTGCAACGGGCCCGTCGTTTTTCGCACTTATTGTAGTCGTTGTTGCACGTTACTTATTACCGCATTTGCAATGCAGATCGCTATTCTACACGGTGTTACTTAACATTTTGAGGCGTGGAAATATTGTCTGCGCTTAAATTAATGTACACGGCGGAAACGGGAGTCGACACTATTACCTAGCGGCTGTAATCTCAACTTTTTGCACGAGTTTGGCGAGACTTTTTGATGCATGCTTCGTTTACTGATTATTTCGCTCTACTTTGCTATTAGAAGGAATTTACATGTAGGAGTATTACACGAGTTTGCATACATAGTGCGGCTGCTATGTGCTCCACTATCATTCATCTTCCTACTTTACGTGTGTTTTTTTTCATATTTACATTCATAATAAGTGCCAATTTTACTTAGAACTTCCAACATACAGTATTTAGGGGCACAATGACGTAATCATAATATTTTTGTAGACTTAATACAAAATTCATCGACGTAAATAATAAACTTCTAAAATCTACATTACATATTATAATTTTAAAAAAACGTAAATCAATTAAACAGCAAAAAACTAGTTCTCGGTAAAGACCAAAATAATAGTTATTGAGAAAACAGATTTATAATATCATTAAATGATACAGACATTAAATTAAATGATTCATTACAAAACTCATTATTTTGGCAAAAGTAACTTTAAGTATCGTCCTCAGCCCTTCAATTATAAATGAAATAGCACTTACCAAGGATAGCGAAATCCCTTCTCAAAGCGTGATCTCACACACTTGTTCCGCAGTATCTATATAATTGGTATTGTTGAGATTTCATCCTCAGTCCTCAAATAATTCTTGAACTAACACACACCTTGTTGCGACAAGACGAGCTCTTCAAATCAGATACGTAACATCGATAGTAAAGGCAATAGTTGCAACAATACAAAATTCACACCAATACATCAAAAATACGTACAGGCAGATAATAACGCCATCAACACGATTACAAAAATATAATAACAGGTAAAAATACTATCCAATTCTCCTGATCGTAAAAATTAAGTACATGAATTTATAATTACAGTTGCATTTTCATATAACTCACTTAGTTAAGTCTACATGTATACTACAACCAACACATCCAATAGTACAGCTCAGGCACTATAATTATTTGTATTCTATATACAATGTTATTGCAATAACAGGGGTATGTATATTATTATTATTATTAATCCACTTATGTCCTGCTAATCAATAACTGCGATGCAACTTCAGTCATTAGTGGTCAGATTTACATATCTGATTACTAGAACCCTATTCTGCATAATTCTAATTAGTGACATTCCGACTATAGGCCGAAGCTTCTCTCATCAAATATCATCACAGATCACATACCTCGACCCATCAAATTCGCCACTGAGCAATGTTGTACTGGACTCCCACGTACAATGTGAATTTGCCAAAAAATACATCATATACATAATTATACATTGATTGTATCGTATGGAAGTATATTATTTCAAGCACAATTATCAATTTTTTAATAATTTGAGGCAGTAGATATCAATTTCTCAACATTTCGTTACGAAAGACAAAAATTATGCTATAACAAATTATATAGGGTGTCCGGAAAATACCTTATGCCAATAATGTTGGTATCTTGGTTCTTATTTTTCTTGAGTTGGTACTGTTGGTTGCGTACTGTCAACGGGGTCGGGTAACATAACCAACAAATATTGGGAACAATCAAATAAAAACATTATTATACATTATATACATTGGTAGCATCGTGTGAAAGTATATTATTTCAAGCACAATTATCAATTTTTTAATAATTTGAGGAAGTAGATATCAATTTCTCAACATTTCATTTATGAAAGTCAACAATTATGCCATAACAAATTATATAGGGTGTCTGGAAAATACCATACGCCAATTATGTTGGTATCTGGGATCTTATTTTTCTTCAGTTGGTACTGTTGGTTGCGTACTGTCAACGTGGTCGAGTTACATAACCAACAAATATTGGGAACAAACAAATAAAAACATTATTATACATTGATAGTATCGTGTGGAAGTATATTATTTCAAGCACAATTATCAATGTTCAATAATTTGAGGCAGTAGATATCAATTCCTCAAGATTTCACTTATGAAAGACAAACATTATGTTATAACAAATTATATTGGGTGTCTGGAAAATACCATACGCCAATTATGTTGGTATCTTGGATCTTATTTTCTTCAGTTGGTAGTTGGTTTCGTACTGCCAACGGGCTCGAATAACATAACCAACAAATATTGGGAATAATCAAATAAAAACAGGGTTGAAGAGAATAACTTCATGATCCGTTTGGGTTTTGAGTTACACTCCTAATATAGGCAATTATATAATATAATATAGGCCATCCTAATATAGGATCTTCTAGGATATCATCTTTAGGATTCTAAGATCGTTAGGATATCATCTTGTTTTGGTGTAAATATTTTGGGATAGTCTAGAAGACGGTTTTTAATGATGCTATCGCCGCTGCAAGCTGTCACATTGACATTCAAACTGTCAAAACATCAGTGTTGACAACTGTAATTGGATTTTTTTTAATGCTACCAACATAATTTGCGCACGGGTTTTTCTAGACACCCGGTATAAAGGTGATTAAAATGTTGTATAGCAAATTCATTGCAAGTAAATCAATCGATTGAGTTTCCAGGATTTGCTATGCTACATGATATCGATTTTAAACTATTAATCAAAGACACTTGTGTGTGAATTTCTTGCAAATAAATAACATATATACATTTATTCAACACCCGATATTTCCGTAAGTCAACATATCAAATGGCAATAGTGTCAAAAATGGTATCACGAGCTTAGATAAAACCCATACAAACAATGACATGCATGCAGACGGGTTTTAATGATGCTATCGCCGCTCCAAGCTGTCACATTGACATTCAAACTGTCAAAACATCACTGTTGACAACTGTAATTGGAAATTTCTTACTGCTACCAACATAATTTGCGTATGTGTTTTTCCAGACACCCGGTATAAAGGTGATTAAAATGATGCATAACAAATTCATTGCAAGTAGATCAATCGATTGACTTTTCAGGATTTGCTATGCTACCTGATATCGATTTTAAACTATTAATCAAGGACACTTGTGTGTGAATCTCTTTTGCAAATCAATAACATATATACAGTCATGCTCACATAAATCTAGTACAAGAATTTAGGTTACAATAGCAATGTCAAATTGTTTGTACTAGATTTATGTGAGCATTACTGTACATTTATTCAACACCTGATATTTCTGTAAGTCACCATATCAAGGAGCAATAGTGGCAGAAATTGTTTCACGAGCTTAGATAAAACCTATACAAATAATTACATGCCTGAAATTTTTCAGGAAACTATATCAGCAATAAAAAATATATTTTGAACATTACATGATTCTCTCCACATGAATTTTTGATTTTGACATATCATTGATGATAAAGTCATAGCGTGACTTGCACGTGTCGAATATTTGCTCAAAATGTGGCGTTTAGTTTGTAGTATTACAGGATTTTGTTTCAATTAGTAAAGGTTATGACTTGATTTTTTAAGATACTATGCACGTATTGATGATTCGGTGTGCACGTGTCATCGATTTTAATGAAGTACTAACTGCTGAGTCATATTAGTAAAGATCATGGGCTTTTTTCAATTATATGAAGCCCAAAGGTGAATTTTTTTCATAATGAGGATTTTTCTATGGGATATTAGAATTAGAAATTAGAATGTCTATGAATCTTCAATTCAACGATATAAACGCCACGTGTCGATTACGTAATCGTCACGTGCATAACACATGGATATAGAGCTATTTCAATATGACTCAGCATCTGTACTTCATTAAAATCGATGACACGTGCATACAGAATAATTAATACGTGTTTAGTTTCTTCAAAATTCAAGTCACAAACTTTGAAACTTGAGACAGAATTCTGTAATACAACAAATTAAGTGACACATTTGGATCAAATATTCCACACGTGCAATGACTTCATCAATGTTGATGACACGTGCATCATCACCATTATCATAATAATATCATTAATAATATTATTAGAATAGCTTGAAATCTAGAATTAGAAAAGTTTTTACAAAAAATACCGGTGAAAACGTGGACTTGGGGGTCAATTTTATAAAATGATGAATCCTTTATGCGACACATTCATATATTCGCGCCGATTTGACGTCAGCCTAATGGATCCATTATCTCATTTGGTACTGCACTCTCTCTGATTATGAATGCAAGAGCAAAGCTTGGTTGCAAGAGCAGTAAATTTAATGATTCCCAGTGTTAATACACTTGCAGTGGTCCTTGGTTCGATTCGGGTGTTGGTTACATTTGTAATACAACAATAAAAACAAACACAGAAGTGCTACAATAACAAAAATAGCTATTGATGGTAAAACAAGATTTTTGGTATTGGTATTATTGGTATATGGTATTGCAATTGTGATGATTTTGTAATAAGTTTATACAATGAATGTCAACATTGCATAAATGTTTAAATGTTTCTTAGTGTTTGTAAAATTTGCGTTTGGAATATTGCGGCCTGAAAAGGCTTAGGTAACAAGATGAGTAATAGTGCGTAATAAAACTATTAAGAACTGAAATTTAGCAAAATTCTGCAGACAATCTGCGGTACGTCCGGCAATATCTCAATTAACTCAGGTCGTTAAAGTTTACACATTACACATCCAGCTACGCTTTATGACATAGGTCCACATGGGATTATGGCACATTTTACATTCCGCATAATACACAAGACGTGCTCGTTGTGGATTGCAAACTGGGACGAGTTGAAGATGTAACATTCAGATGACACGTGTTGTGATATGCGGTTTTTCGGCTCGCACGCAAAAACTGGGTGGATGTAATTTATCATTGGGCTTAGCTGGAGTCCTTTAAGATAATCGAAATTGTTTAATTAATCCCGCCTGAAAAAGAGATCCCCAGTGGAAGCGCCTGTAGCGTCCGACCCTGCAGGATCCCCTAAGGGTCGCTAATATCTTTGTTGCTATTTAACACCATCATCAGCGTTATCCCTAAGCGCATCGGGGGGCTATACTTGACGATACAATCCCGCAAGAAGGCGCCCCCAGTTTATCACTGGCGAATTCCAGACGGAGTTAATCTCCAGAAAAGTCCTTCCTTCCGAACTTAACCTGGTCATGGACCCCATGGCCCGGCATGACTAAATACCCAAGGATCTCGCCATTAGTCTGCGGGAATCAATAAAGCCTCAGGGATGCACTCCTCAGTGGGCCCCCGAGGCAACTACAGACGACCTCCAAAGAATCCAAGGATGTGCCACGCCAATGGAGAGTAGGTACGTGTTAGAAACGTCGGCTGAAAATTCGTCTCGGCTCTCAGAAGCAATTATGTACAGGGAAACGTCGGCAGAAAAAGGATCAAATATTCGTGTAACCTTCACCTTGGCCCACTTTGGGCGTGTCGGAAGAAACCATCGAAGTCGGGATTTGATTATATAGAAATACATCAAAATGGAACTCGCACGAACATTGGCGTAGATCCTCTGCATAAATTGCCCTAATCGACAAGGTCAAGAAGCAATAAAACATTGTAATAGCTTCCACGTTCTGAAGGAAATTTATGGGGATAAGATTACAACCAACAAAACAAATATCAATTGAAAATACCAAGTTTTGTCATAAACGTGTTGATATTTTCACACAAGGTTCAATTGAATTTATTTCATGTTAATGACTTTGCAGCCTCACAATTGTCATTTCATAATATAATAAAAAATACATATTAAAAAAAGGACCGTTCATACAACTTGGACAAGTGAACTTGAAATATTTGCGTGGTTCAATGTGTGATACACTATTCTAGGCCGTTGTGATATCGCGAAAATTTGCCCATAAAACGGATTCTGTATTAAATTTACTCTCGCACTCTATATATTTTAATACTTTAAGTTTTTTTATGCGTTTACTTTTTTATTATACGACTTAAAAATGTAAAGTGGGGCATCTTAAATAAATAGCAAAATGTATGTTACTTTATTGAATATAAAACGTGTTCGATAAAGTATTATAAAAATATTGTACCCGCGTTATTGTTATGTAACTAGAAGTTTATTGCGTCAGTAAAATAGTTAATGCCTCCCATTGAGGCCATAGCACATTTGCCATAATATATAATACCGATATCGAAATCTATCAGAAATGAGAATAAACAGATCGTGACCAGCGTCATAACATTTCATGGGCGTCCATTAGGCGCCACTGATGTTCATTGTGGATGTGGCCAACTGGGTTTTATATATCAACAAACCACATCTCACCACAGGAATTGACTTATCCATTCAATACAACTAAATTGGCGGCTTATTCCTTTGTGCACTGCTTTGAGCCGGCCGAATGGATACGAAAACGCCAATCGATTGTTCTTTATGATAAAATCAAAGCAACAATGGCTTACACACACAAACTCTTAATAAATAATAACAAGTTCCAAACAAACCACTATAAATTGTGACTGGGTAAATAACGCATGTTTAAATTTTTTTTTTTTAAACTCAAAACGTGCGTTATTTACCCAGTCATAATAATGGAGTTTAAACAAGTATCCACCAAATCTATTTCCACTATACTGAATGAACTAATTACTGATTGAACTAAATTCGCCATCAATGATTTATCACTAAGAATTTACATCTTTAAGTTGCAAGTCAGTTCTCATGGATTCTATTAAGAAAATCACGCTAACGTTTCTCCAATCATGATTGAAATTGACAAATTATTAAAAGATATTGCTATTATAATGCTTCAAAATGCCATGACATATCATTCTACTTTATTATAAGTTTTTTTTTGTAATCCAATTTTGTACCTACCAATTGTCTGGCAATCAAATTTTCTAAGAATATTTTTTGCCAGTCTTGTTTCAGGAAGTATTTTAAGCTATAATCATTCTATATGTATTTCAGATTGGTAAGATCAATAGATCCTAAGAATATTTTTTTGACAGTCTTGTTTCAGAAAGTATTTTTAGCTATAATCATTCTATATGGATTTCATATTGGTAAGATCAATAGAATTTTTCTAAAGACAATTTTCAGAGAGTATATTTTAGCTATAATGATTCTGGCTGAAATACTGTTTTGTAAGATCAATATTTTGGAAATGAAATTTCCTAAGAACAATTTTTAGACATAATTTGTGTGATAAGTAATAATTCCCAATAACAGTAATAATCTCATATCAGTATATAAAAGCGGTATCAGTTATTATGGGTAATAATGTTTAGTGCATTTAGTGCATTTAGTGGCGATCAATAACCTGGCAATCAAATTTTCGAAGAATTTTTTTGACAGTTTTGTTGAGTATTTTTAGCTATAATCATTCTATATGGATTTCAGATTGGTAAGATCAACAGAATTTTTCTAAAGACAATTTTCAGAGAGTATATTTTAGCTATAATGATTCTGGCTGAAATACTGTTTTGTAAGATCAATATTTTGGAAATGAAATTTCCTAAGAATTTCCTTTTAGTGCAATTATTTATGCTGACAATTTTCTTTGATTCTATGATTGTGTTAGTTTCCAAGAATACAGTTACATCGAACTAGTACATATTTTACATTATATTGTAAAATTTGTACAAAATATTCAAAATATTCAGCAAACATATATTTTATTTGGTAATTCGACAATTGAAGCAGTGGGTTTTTGTAAAGGTTATCACTAAGAATTTAGATCTTTAAGTTGGAAGTCAGTTCTCATGGATTCTATTAAGAAATTCAGACTTACGTTTCTCCAAATCATGATTGACAATTGACAAATTATTAAAAGATATTGCTATTGTCGTCAAAATGCCATGACATATCATTAACGATATAGGCAGCAACATTATTTATTACCTGAAAATCATCAAGCATACATGAGAGGTTCATATACGTTTGCTCATAAAGACTTACAAATGACTCTACCGATCCATCATCTTTGAGTTGCCACTAAGTTTTGATATATTATATTGAATCTATCAATTTTCTCAAAATCATCACTTATCTTTAATGATATCGGCAGGAAAATTCTCTGATTCCTCGAAATTATCATGCATAAATGGACGGTATTAAGAAATACAAATGACTATACCTATCTATCATCTTTGAGGTACAACTAAGTTTTGATCTATTATATTGGGAGATGTATGCTTATTTCCTGAAAATCATGATTTATAATTGATGAGCAAAATTCTCTAGTTCCTGAAAAGTATCATGCATAAATGGAACGCCATCAAAACTTATAAGTGACTATACCTATTTATCATTTTTGAGTTGCCACTAAGTTTTGATATTTTTATTGATAAATTTATATTCATTTCTTAAAAATGATAACTTATTATTGATGATATCGGCAGCAAAATGCCCTGGTTGTTCAAAATTGCCATGCATAAGTGGATGGTCATCAAGACTTACAAATGACTATACCCATCTATCATCTTTGAGTTGCCACTAAATTTTGATATATTAGATTGATAGATTTATGTTCATTTTCTGAAAATCATGACTTATCTTTAATGATATCAGCAGGAAAATTCTCTGATTCCTCGAAATTATCATGCATAAATGGACGGTATTAAGACTTACAAATGACTATACCTATCTATCATCTTTGAGGTACAACTAAGTTTTGATCTATTATATTGGGAGATGTATGCTTATTTCCTGAAAATCATGATTTATAATTGATGAGCAAAATTCTCTAGTTCCTGAAAAGTATCATGCATAAATGGAAGGTCATCAAGACTTGCAAATGACTATACCTATCTATCATTTTTGAGTTGCCACTAAGTTTTCATATATTATATTGATAGATTTATATTCATTTCTTAAAAATCATAAGTTATCATTGTTGATATCGGCAACAAAATGCTCTGGTTGTTCAAAATTGTCATGCATAAATGGATGGTCATCAAGACTTACAATTGACTATACCCATCTATCATCTTTGAGTTGCCACTAAATTTTGATATATTAGATTGATAGATTTATGTTCATTTTCTGAAAATCATGACTTATCTTTAATGATATCAGCAGGAAAATTATCTGATTCCTCGAAATTATCATGCATAAATGGACGGTATTAAGACATACAAATGACTATACCTATCTATCATCTTTGAGGTACAACTAAGTTTTGATCTATTATATTGGGAGATGTATGCTTATTTCCTGAAAATCATGATTTATAATTGATGAGCAAAATTCTCTAGTTCCTGAAAAGTATCATGCATAAATGGAACGACATCAAGACTTATAAGTGACTATACCTATATATCATTTTTGAGTTGCCACTAAGTTTTGATATATTATATTGATAGATTTATGTTCATTTCTTAAAAATCATACCTTATCATTGATGATATCGGCAGCAAAATGCTCTGGTTGTTCAAAATTGCCATGCATAAGTGGATGGTCATCAAGACTTACAAATGACTATACCCATCTATCATCTTTGAGTTGCCACTAAATTTTGATATATTAGATTGATAGATTTATGTTCATTTTCTGAAAATCATGACTTATCTTTAATGATATCAGCAGGAAAATTATCTGATTCCTCGAAATTATCATGCATAAATGGACGGTATTAAGACATACAAATGACTATACCTATCTATCATCTTTGAGGTACAACTAAGTTTTGATCTATTATATTGGGAGATGTATGCTTATTTCCTGAAAATCATGATTTATCATTGATGAGCAAAATTCTCTAGTTCCTGAAAAGTATCATGCATAAATGGAACGCCATCAAAACTTATAAGTGACTATACCTATTTATTATTTTTGAGTTGCCACTAAGTTTTGATATTTTTATTGATAAATTTATATTCATTTCTTAAAAATGATAACTTATTATTGATGATATCGGCAGCAAAATGCTCTGGTTGTTCAAAATTGTCATGCATAAATGGATGGCCATCAAGCCTTACAAATGACTATACCCACCTATCATATTTGAGTTTCCACTAAATTTTGATATTTTATATTGATAGATTCTTATCATTATGACTTATCATTAATAAGTCATGATTTTGAGAAAATGAATATAATTTCTCAAAATCATGACTTATCTTTAATGATATCGGCAGAAAAATTCTCTGATTCCTCGTAATTATCATGCATAAATGGACGGTCTCACAAATGATTATACCAATCTATCATCTTTGAGGTACAACTAAGTTTTGATCTATTATATTAATAGATGTATGTCCATTTCCTCAAAATTATAAGTTATCATTGATGATATCGTCAGCGAAATTCTCTTGAGAGAATTCTCAAAGATATTAATAGATATATGTTCATTTTCTCAAAATAATGACTTATTATTTTTGATGTCGGCAGTAAAATTATTTAGTTCCTCAAAATCATCATGCATAAATGGAAGATCATCAAGACTTACAACTGACAAGATCTATCTATCATCTTTGGGTAACAATAAAGAATTACTATGTCTATCTATCATCTTTGATTTTCAACTAAGCATTGATCGATTATATTGATAGATGTCTGTCCATTTCCTCAAAATCATGACTTAGCATTGATGATATCGTCAGCAAAATTCTCCAGAGAGAAGTCTCAAAGATATTGATAGATTTATGTTCATTTCATCAAAATTATGACTTATCATTGATGATATTAGCAGCAAAATTCTCGAGTTACTCAAAATCAGCATGCATAAAAGAAATATTCGTATACATTTGCTCATCAAGACTTATAGGTATTCTCAAAATCATGACTTATCATTGATGATATCGTCAGTAAAATTCTCTAGAGAGAACTCTCAAAGATGTTAATAGATTTTTATTCATTTCTTCAAAATCATGATTTATCATTGATGATGTCGGCAGTAAAACTATTTAGTTCCTAAAAATCAACATGCATAAATGGAAAATCATCAAGACTTACAAATGACTAGACCTATCGTATCATCTTTGAGTAACAATTAAGAATTACTATACCTATCTATCATCTTTGATTTTCCAACTAAGTATTGATCTATTATATTGATAGATGTCTGTCCATGTCCTCAAAATCATGACTTATCATTGATGATATCGTCAGCAAAATTCTGTAGAGAGAATTGTCAAAGATATTAAATGTTCATTTCCTGAAAATTATGACTTATCATTGATGATGTCGGCAGTAAAATTATTTAGTTCCTCAAAATCATCATGCATAAATGGAAGATCATCAAGACTTACAAATGACTAGACCTATCTATCATCTATGAGTAACAATAAAGAATTACTGTACCTATCTATCATCTTTGATTTTCTACTAAGTATTGATCGATTATATTGATAGATGTCTGTACATTTCTTCAAAATCATGACTTATCATTGATGATATCGTCAGCAAAATTCTCTAGAGAGAATTCTCAAAGATATTGATAGATTTATGTTCAATTCCTCAAAATTATGACTTATCATTGATGATATCAGCAGCAAAATTCTCGCAAAATCAGCATGCATAAAAGAAAGGTTCATATACATTTGCTCATAAAGACTTATAGATGACTATATATATCATTGATGAAAATCATTACTTATAAATGACTATATCTATTATTGACGAAAATCATGACATATCATTGATAATATCGACATCAAACTTCTGTAGTTACTTAAAATCATCGTGCATAAATGGAAGATCATCAAGACTTACCAATGACTCTAGCTATCTATCATCTTTGAGTTACAACTAAGTATTATTCGATTATATTGATAGATTGTTTGTCAATTTTCTCAAAATCACGACTCATCGTTGATGATATCAGCAGCAAAATTGTCGAGTTCCGCAAAATTAGCATGCATAAAGGAAAGGTTCATATACATTTGCTCATCAAGACATACAAATGACTATATCTATCATTGATGGAAATCATTACTTATAACTGATTATTCTTGATGAAAATCATTATTTATCATTGCTAATATCGACAGCAACATTCTTCTTTCCTCAAAATCATCATGCATAAATGGAAGATCATCAAGACTTACAAATGACTATAGCTATCTCTTATCTTTGAATTACAACTAAGTATTGTTCGATTATATTGATAGATATTTGTCCATTTCCTCAAAATCACGATTCATCGTTGATGATATCAGCAGTAAAATTCTCGAGTTCCGCAAAATCAGCATGCATAAATGCAAGGTTCATATACATTTGCGTATCAATACTTACAAATGACTATATCTATAATTGATGAAAATCATTACTTATAAATGATTGTAACTATCATTGATGAAAATCATGACATATCATTGATAATATCGACAGCAACATTCTGTAGTTCCCTAAAATCATCATGCATAAATGGAAGATCATCAAGACTTACAAATGACTATAGCTATCTATCATCTTTGAGTTAAAATGAAGTATTGTTCGATTGTATTGATAGATTGTTTGTCAATTTCCTCAAAATCTACAGATACAACTGACTATATCTATTATTGACGAAAATCATGACTTCTCATTGATAATATCAACATCAACATTCTATAGTTCCTCAAAATCATCGTGCATAAATAGTAGATCATCAAGACATACAAATAACTATAGCTATCTATCATCTTTGATTTTCAACTAAGTATTGATCGATTATATTGATAGTCATTTGTCCATTTCCTCAAAATCATGACTTATCATTGTTGATATAGTCAGCAAAATTCTCCAGACAGAATTCTCAAAGATATTGATAAATTTATGTTTATTTCCTCAACATTATGACTTATTGATGATATCAGCTGGAAAATTCTCGAGTTACTCAAAATCGGCATGCATAAAAGGAAGGTTCATATACAATTGCTCATCAAGACTTATAAATGACTATATCTATCATTGATGAAAATCATTACTTATAAATGATTTTAACTATCATTGATGAAAATCATGACTTATCATTGATAATATCGATAGCAACATTCTATAGTTACTCAAAATCATCATGCATAAATGGAAGATCATCAAGACTTACAAATGACTATAGGTACCTATCATCTTTGAGTTACAATAAAGTATTGCTCGATTATATTGATAGATGTTTGTCAATTTCCTCAAAATCACGACTTATCAGTCGATAGAAGTTTTTCAAAATCAGCATTACAAACGTGAGACGTGACTGGTGCTTTTTTAAATTATAATTATAAAACATTAGGCACTAAGTATTGTTCTATTGTTCATCAAGTAGTCATCAAATTGTAATTTAAGGGTCGCATAATAGACATATTAGGAATAATCTAAGCAAGGGTCACCAAATGGCACCCCACGGTGTCTATTACATAAATCTTTCTTTAAAAAACCCCCTACAGGTTGCTCGGCTGGGGAATGACTACATTTAGGGTTGCGATCAAAAAAGTCTGATACATAAGAATCGTCGTATGTTAAAATTGAAACGGAGAGTATCAATTCGGGATTCATGAAATATTCAAGAGCATTGTTCTGATTTATTAATTCTTTTTGTTTGCATTTTTGTCTTCGTGCGTAAGCCATGTTTTAATGCTCGTCGTTATTCGTTCCACTTTACGCTGTGCACAAAAATATGTTGTATTTTGCAATCATATGCATTTTATGGAGGCGCGCTTTAAAAAAGCCCATCGAAAATATATTTAAACATGTGTAATGGTGCTAGTTATGAATCCACACGAGAGTTGTAATTTATTTGACTGGGTTGTAAATGGCTCCTTTTATGGCAAATGATCCGCACCGGCTCGACTTTGTCAGTGTGAAAGGTGAGTTTTGCCCCAAATGGGGCTAAATTCCGGAAAACTTCCACCTCTTTTATCCGGCGATTAATGCACATTAGCCTTACAAATCAATAGTAGCCGGGGACGTCATCGGCACCAATCCGCACTTGACGCTGAATTAATCAGTATGTACTTCCGACGTGTATCATAAACCGGTACTTTAACAACAATGTAAAACCCGCGCGTAAAATCAAATTTAGTGCCGACGCTAAGGATATCAGCGTTAATGCCCGCCAATAAAAAGCTCGTTACGACGAGTCGGTATTTGCGGCGCATTAATCGGCAAAAAAAAACTACCCCCAAACACCGGTTCGCGTATCCCCGTGCATCGTTTAAAAATTAACGCCAATTATGCGTTACAACGCCCCCGCACTGATGTCAAACTTGCGCAAATTTTATAACCTTATAAATGTAACGCGGCTTTTATTGGAATCGGTCACGAATTTGTAACTCCGCTTTTAAACCGTCCGTTTCCGATGAAAATAAATAGTTGGGGGATGCTAATCGCAAAACGTTAGTTTTCAATGGTTTTTGCCCGTCATGATTTTACATTCACGTTATTTGCGCACTTTTGACATCAATGCTCACGTGGAATTTATATTTAAAATTTGTACAATTATTGTTATTCGAAATGCGCATGAGTTTTATCACAACTGACAGAGTTTTTAGTTCATGGGACAGTCATCATTATTGCATTCCCAGTTAAAATTAATTTTACTGCAGCAACATTTACAGATTAATTAATAAAATCAATGTATGCCATGTCCCATTACAAATAACTAATACTCTTTATTGTCACCTACAATTTGTTTTCTATTTATTACATATTTACATACATATTTATGAACGCATAATGTAGTTAACAACCATAAATATACTACTGACATAATCTCTCAGGACCAAATTAAAGCACAAGTTTCATCCAAGAATACAATTGAAACATATGAATACAAAAATTAAGATGCGTTAAGTTTGCAGTAAGTTGGAAGCTATGAAATTAGGCTTATTTTATAGCCTACTTTTTTACTAGTGGGTCAAAATTAAATAAATATATTTTTTAAACTCACTCATGGCTCAGCTATTATTTGAGTCAGCTATAATTTCGAGATTTCTACAGATATTTAAATAATTATTAAAAAATCTCTGGAATGATTGATATTTATTAAGAAATCTGTGTAAATCTCGAAAAGTATTGAGAATTACTGAAAATACCAATTTCTGATCTCTACGTTTTAATGTTTTTTTTTTTGAGTCATATACAAATGACAGCTGACTCACGAGTGAGTTTAAATAATATATTTATTTAATTTTGACCCACTAGTAAAAAGTGTTTGCTAGTGAAAAACGCTACAAAGTAATACATTGTATGTACTACAATTAATTAACAACTAAACTAACCCAATCGCAATCAAGCATAATCACATCGCTATTTACCGAAGTATATCTCGATATGTATTACATCCTATGGTTAGTTCTGATTTGCCCAGGTAATTCGTCAAACGTGCTCGGTTTCGATCATTATATCCAGGATACTAATTAATGATAATCAATTATTAGAACTATCTCCGAAGTGTTGATTAAGTCGAGTGGAAACTGCTTCGGAGTAAATATCGACGCCACTTTTTACGTCCGTTATAATATTACGCAATTACTTTATTGATTCAGCGAAGTACACTAATGTATTCATAAAAAATGATTTAAAAAAAATATTAACATTTAAACAAAATCCTTATTACCTAAATACTTTCCCAGTGGTAGGTATATCGAACTAAACCTACTAATAAACTTGTCAAAAAATCTGTCGATTCTGTCGAAAATGGTATGCTGTATGTTCAGAGTTAAAAAAATGTCACGGTATGTGTCGTTCATTATAACTTTTAGCAACCAATTTGGCCTAAGTACCAGCTGAATGGCCCAGTTAGTAAAACAAAGAATTTAATTTGCTGTGTAATCACGTAACTAAATAATTACATAAGTGTACCTATGAATAGATTGTGAGCTCACATTCCTCAAATTATAGGTTCCCTGTGCGCAGTCAGGTAAACAATCATAAACATGCAGCTAAATCGGTCAGTAAGTATTTTCTATGTATGCACAATGCATTTCCAATACCGGTATATACTTCGGACTTTATGTAGCGGGAAGTCGTATTTAGGCAGTGTTTCATCGAGAAATGTAATAAGCGAATGTATCAACTATTTTACCTGTAGACTGCACAAGTAATACGAAATAAAGGTGGAATTTATGCAGTACAATTTCGCACTTGCATATTTCACTGTAAAGTATTACACGACTGTTTGTGATTTTGTAGTAACAATGATAATATTTCAACTATTGGTAACAAAGATAATAATGAATTTTGAATAAATACAAATAACAAGATTATCATGAGATTTAAAGCAGTTTATTGATGTAAATTTGGTGTTTGGTGCAAAAAAAAAATCATGTTATAGGTTGGTGGATATTAAGTGGTAATTCTGTGTGAGTGGATGTATAAAATGTTTGAAGTGTATAGGGGTTAAGTGAAAATCAATTTAAACTAGTATCACATAAACCCGTTCGCAAAACTCGTATAATTCCCCAAAACAAGCCGCTAGCATAATGGCAGCAGAGTTTGGGTATTAAACGAGTAATCTATGTAATATTCAATAATAACCTAGCGCCAAAACCGCCATTGCAGCGCCCCCTTTGCACTCGTCCTCTGAAAAGTGACACATTTGTGTTGAGCTTTCCATCGCGAATAATCGCCGACGCGGCATCTATGACAGGATTATAATGAGATGCGATTGAAAATCTTTTCGCACACGCACGACATTACAGCCTATGCGAGCGATAAGTGTCAGTTTCCGCAGCGCGGAGTGAGTGGAGGAACGAAAAATGCTCCCGAGCAGCGTTCCGACTTTCAAAATTCGGTACTACATTTTCATGAGGACATGCAGCACCTACACGTTCTTCCCCAAAGTGTAGGTATCTATAATCCATGTTTACTCACAAAAAGAAATATTAAAATCCTGTCTTTTCCATTTATATCTCTTTTGATAGTACGTTCTTAAAAGTAACATAACGCGAGCAAAATTATACGTTGAATAAAACACGAACTCCTGTTATTATTTATATATGCTAGACTACCTAAGTTTAACAACTTCAGAAATATTTATATATAATATTTCAGCAGTAATCATATAGGTCGTATATAATTTTTTTTCTTAAAAGTTTATTTACTATCTATCAAGACAAACTTACAATAACTTAGAGAACATAATGTAGATTTAACGTGAGTGAGGCTACAGTCAATTAGCTGCTCTTCAAAGTATATCTACAATATATGCTTGAAAACTTGTCAAATCCAAAATGCTAAAACAAATTAATAGAAATTATCTTCTTGAATTATTACATATTCTTGCTATATTGTGTTCTCTTAGATGTACAATATGTTTCAATACTGATTAAAGAGCGGAGACAATGAGCAAATAGAGATAGAATATTTATTTGTTAATATGCGAGACAGAGTTGATGCCTCATGATGCTTGAAGTTTGAAAAGCGTTGTGCAGTTGTACAAACGGTAATATCAGAATGACTGGGAAACATCAAAATGCTATTGAAGATTTGTAACTTGAAGAATATACATGAATACGTCGAAATTATTGAAAAATCGCTCGATAGCATAATAATCAATAAGAAATCTATAGAAATCAATAAAAAATAATGAGAATGTCTCCACTTATACATAAAGAATATACATGAATACGTCGAAATTCTTGAAAAGTCGCTCGATATTATAATAATCAATGAGAAATCTGTGGAAATCAATAAAAATTAATGAGAATGTCTCCACTTCTCTATTCCACTACATATAGTCTCTATGTGGTCCTTAGTGTAAAATTTTCTCCTTTTTTATTTTAAAAAGTGGATTTTTTAACAGCATTTTATATTGGAAAATCTTTGCATTTATTGAAAAATTGGTAGAAATCAATGGAGATCTCAAATATAATTGAGAAATCACCGAAATAATTAAAAAATCTCTCGAAATTTTACAATATTTATCATCAAAATGCTATCGAAGATTTGTAACTTGAAGAATATACATGAATACGTCTAAATTATTGAAAAATCGCTCGATATCATAATAATCAATAAGAAATCTATAGAAATCAATAAAAATTAATGAGAATGTCTCCACTTCTCTATTCCACTACATATAGGCTCTATGTGGTCCTTAGTGTAAAATTTTCTCCTTTTTTATTTTGAAAAGTGGATGTTCTAACAGCATTTTTTATTGGAAAATCTTTGGATTTATTGAAAAAATTGTGGAAATATGGAGATCTCAAAAACAATTGAGAAATCACCGAAACGATTAAAAAATCTCTCGAAATTTT
Source organism: Othius punctulatus (assembly GCA_951805005.1). Taxonomy (NCBI): domain Eukaryota; kingdom Metazoa; phylum Arthropoda; class Insecta; order Coleoptera; family Staphylinidae; genus Othius; species Othius punctulatus. The sequence continues at coordinate 36,433,047 of OX638147.1, read as the reverse complement.
ACAATATTTATCATCAAAATGCTATCGAAGATTTGTAACTTGAAGAATATACATGAATACGTCTAAATTATTGAAAAATCGCTCGATATCATAATAATCAATGAGAAATCTATAGAAATCAATAAAAATTTATGAGAAGAATGTCTCTACTTCTCTATTCCACTACATATAGTCTCTATGTGGTCCTTAGTGTAAAATTTTCTCCTTTTTTATTTTAAAATTGGATTTTTTAACAGCATTTTTTAATGGAAAATCTTTGGATTTTTTGAAAAATTTGTAGAAATCAATGGAGATCTCAAAAATAATTGAGAAATCACCGAAACGATTAAAAAATCTCTCGAAATTTTACAATATTTATCATCAAAATGCTATCGAAGATTTGTAACTTGAAGAATATACATGAATACGTCTAAATTATTGAAAAATCGCTCGATATCATAATAATCAATGAGAAATCTATAGAAATCAATAAAAATTTATGAGAAGAATGTCTCTACTTCTCTATTCCACTACATATAGTCTCTATGTGGTCCTTAATGTAAAATTTTCTCCTTTGTTATTTTAAAACGTGGACGTTTTAACAGCATTTTTTATTGGAAAAACTTTGGATTTATTGAAAAATTTGTGGAAATCAGTGGAGATCTCAAAAATAATCGAGAAATCACCTAAAAGATTAAAAAATCTCTCGAAATATTACAATATTTATCATCAAAATGCTATCGAAAATTTGTAACTTGAAGAATATACATGAATACGTCTAAATTATTGAAAAATCACTCGATGTCATAATAATCAATGAGAAATCTATAGAAATCAATAAAAATTAATGAGAAGAATGTCTCTACTTCTCTATTCCACTACATATAGTCTCTATGTGGTCCTTAGTGTAAAATTTTCTCCTTTGTTATTTTAAAACGTGGACGTTTTAACAGCATTTTTTATTGGAAAAACTTTGGATTTATTGAAAAATTTGTGGAAATCAGTGGAGATCTCAAAAATAATTGAGAAATCACGGAAACGATTGAAAAATTTGACAATATTTAGAAATTACAGTTTCGTTTTTTATTATTATTATTTGGAAATCTGTAGAAATCTCAAAATCTATTGAGAAATCGTGGAAATTATTAGAAAATCTCAGTTTCCAAGAGATTTCTCATTAATTCGCAAAATTTCGAAAGATTTTTCAATAATTTCGAGATTATTTAAATCAGGAAATGCAAATTGGTTGGCATGATTATTACATACATTTTTCATTCTCCAAAATTTTCTTAGTCAATAATTCCTGAGATTTTTTAATAATTCCCAAAATTCCTCAATAATTTTCGAGGTTTCTTCAGATATTTAAATAATTTATTAAGGATTATATGGAAATAACAAATTCCTCAATAATTATGGAGATAGATTTCTAGAGGTTTTTCAAAAACTCCGAAGATTTCTTAATAATTTTCGAGATTTATACAGATTTCACATTAATTCTCACAGATTTCTCATTAATTTCGAGATTATGTACATCCAAATTGATTCATTTCAAATTTTCGATTGTTCTTAAAACACTTCTAAATTTTTGTCAAGTTTCTGAGAGATTTTCTAATAATTTCCACGATTTCTCAATAGCTTTTGAGATTTTCTAATAATTTCCACGATTTCTCAATAGCTTTTGAGATTTCCATAGATTTTCCAATAATTATGCACGATTTTACATACATTTTTCATTCTCCAAAATTCTCGATAATTCTTAATATATCTACTTAGTCATTTCTAAGCAGTTTCAAGATTTCGAGAAAATATCTAGTCATCTTCATGATTTGTCAATGTTTTTCATTACTAAGATTTCTAATTTTATGATTTCCAAAATTATTCATGATTGTTCGAGATTTCAATAGATTCTTCAATAATTATCGAGATATGTAGAGGTTTTTCAATAATTCCCTAGATTTCTAAATATTTTTCGAGATTTATACAGATTTCTCATTAATGCTCAGAATTTCGAGAGTTTTTCAAAAAATTTGAGATCATTTAAATCCAAATTGGTTCATACGAGTCACACAATAATTACATACAATTTTTTTTAATTTATGCATGTAAATTCTTTCATCTTTTCATCCTTTCAGCAGCTGTCAGCTGCTGAAAGGTTTGCTATTGAATCAATACGTCGAAGTCAAACTCAATCAAGTAGAATTGAGTTTCTTTCTCACATGTTGAATTGAAACAATTGAAACTTCTCACCTCAAAGTCATTCAATAATCACTTCTGATGAAGTGTCACATGATACCAATCTTAGGTAGTTTTTTCCACAAAAAAATCCTTTTGTATCAAAACGATAAACTCAATCAAGTCGGTATTGAAATTGAAACTTCTCACCTCAAACTCATTGGATAATCACTTCTGATGTAGTATCACAATGATGTCAATCTTTGGTAGTTTGTTGACAAGCATTTGCTTTTGTATCAAAACCTGAAATTGAAACTTCTCATCTCAAACTCGTTGGATGATCACATCTGATGAAGTGTCACATGATACCAATTTTTGGTAGTTTGTTCACAAGAATTTGTATTTGTATCAAAACGATAAACTCAATCAAGTGCGCATTAACAGTAACACTTCGTACCTCAAACTCAACACATGATGAAGTGTCACACGATACCAATCTTTAGTAGTTTGTTCACAAGAATTTGCTTTTGTATCCAAACGATGAACTCAATCAAGTCGGCATTGAAATTGAAACTTTTCGCCTCAAACTCATTGGATAGTGAAATTTGATGAAGTGTCACATGATACCAATCTTTGATAGTTTGTTCACAAGAATTTGCTTTTGTATCAAAATGATAAACTCAATCAAGTCGGCATTAAAATTGAAACTTCTCACCTCAAGCTCAACATCTGATGAAGTGTCACATGATACCAATCTTTGGAAGGTTGTTCACAAGAATTTGTTTTTGTGACAAAACGATTAACTCAATCAAGTTGGCATTAAAATTGAAACTTCTCATCTCAAACTCAACATCTGATGCAGTGTCACACGATACCAATTTTTGGTAGTTTGTTCACAAGAATTTGCTTTTGTATCAAAACGATAAACTCAATCAATTTGGAATTGAAATTGAAACTTCTCACCTGAAACTCGTTGGATAATTACATCTGATGAAGTGTCACATGATACCAATTTTTGGTAGTTTGTTCACGAGAATTTGCTTTTGTGTCAAAACGATATGAGTTCCCCGTGTAATTTATAAATGTATACGAGTGGTAAATTACGTGCGTCGTAGGGACTGCATCACTCTTGTGCCTAAATACATTAAAATTGCCTTCTAACTATCCCGAAGCCGAGCTTGTTGTAGACAGATCTAATTGAGACACATTATCAAATTTATTAAGTACAACATCCATTCCGCGGAAGACGCATGCGACGACTTACTCATTGTTTGAGCCACTATTTCATAAATCGCCGTCCACATTTTCTTAATGGACTAGCCAGCGATGAGGTCCCCTCCTCAATCACCTTCGCGGATTTACGGGCCACGACATAATACCGCGGCCCATTAGAGCGCATTACAAAACACTGCACTCCGCTCGCCCATCAATGTTACAAATAAACGTTGACTCTGACCATCACATCCGAGCCAAGAATTTAGCTGTGTTACTTGGCACCGATACAAGACGCTTCAGAAATTTTAACAAATTGAAATATGTCATTCCGCTGCTATTTTATTGTGCCACGCCCATTAGGAAGTTGAAAATTTTTGTGCGATGGCCAATCTGCAAATTCATTAATATAAAAGTTTGAGACATAAACACAGCTAAATGGGAAATGTGTCGCGGAATTTCAAGATGCACGTAGCATGTTTGTAGATTGTTGGGTAGTGATAGCAGAGTTGGGGTTTAATTGTTTTTTTTTAAAACGAATTGCTTTCGCGTAATGTGTGAAATAATTGCATTTTATATGCTTCGATATTAGTCTTTTCATACGAAAATATTAATATCTAAAGATTGATGGAAGGAAATGGGATAATTGCAGCTGGGATAAGATGGAAGGCGAAATTGAAGGCGAAATGTCGTTTGGTTTCTTGTGTAACGATTCCATTTAGTGGGAGATATAGTTTTAATCAACCATAAAAGCAGTGCGGAATAAAACTAAATAGAAAAGAAAATGGAATTGGAACTGTAGAGGAAAGTAATATTAGAGGTCTTAAAGAAAATATTAGATAAATAATAGAATCCAATCTGATATTTCTTTAGGAACAAATATTGGGTTGTAAGAGATTGGAGTATTGAGTGGTCTATGGTAAATTTGGTTTGAGCTGTGATGGATGTTGGGCAATTATTAAGACCGAAGGGCATTAACAGCGTTCCATTTTTAATTAAATCGCGTGTGTCGGTTGCGTGATTTTTGTAAGTTGTGAGGAATAGTGGCAATAAATTATTAATATCACTACTCCTTGGGTAGGAGAAAAATGTGTGTACGTTAATATTAAAGTGAATATGTTTCCACTTGATAATGCGTCCACCCCTAGTGAACCCTAAACCTAAGAAGGCATTCCCCTACTCGCGTAACATGCTGTCGGGAGGCGCGGAATCCCGTGCTGAATATGTCATTCATTGTTCATATTGCCAGGCCAGATGTTAGCCGGGATCTTTATTCATTGTAATTGATGATACATGAAATGTATGCGAATAAATCCGGACGAGCGAGAAGCGTAGCGACGTTTTTTTAAGCTCGCGGGCGTATTTATTACCTCGGATAATTTCTGGGTTATTCGCGTATTAGACAATTATCATTAAAACCACCTTAAGTAGGAAACTTAGACTAACTAGGGAAATCATTATTTAAACCGTGTGCGGGAAACTTCAGGCAAAACTGTTTTCGGATATAATTTGCCTTATAATTAATTTACAATCCGAGGGAATTTCGTTCGCTTTTTTGCGCGCTTTAATAAAACATGTTTAATGCCTTTCGCACCTTCGGGTCCTGTACTTTATTTATAGAGTCAGCCTCTCCATTACTATTGCACACGTTCGATAGAATAACTTATGATCATAATTAAAATTCTAACTGTATTTAAAAGCACTCAAATTATTAGTCATCGCCGAGCAAGTTCTTGGAGCTAATTTTCCTCCAGCATCTAGTTGGTACTGCCAGTTAGAATCTTTAGTACGCCGTACTGGGTTAAACTATCTATATCTGCAGCGGGTATCTATCTACTATGAAACTTTGTAATCAGTTTAAGTAGAAGAGCGGCATCTTAGCCAGTTGCATATCCTGGAATCCCGGAATCTCAGCATCCCACTTTGGAGTCCCCATCACGCTCCTGGCTGCATACTGCGGCTCTAATGCCATTCTTGCAGCCCGTTATTACTACGCGCACCGTTTATGCAATGCGACAAGACAAATTTGATGTCCGCCGACCTATTCCATTTATATGTAAATAAGAAACGTTTACCGGATATTATTATTAATGTCCGCAGCGCACGCAGACACATAAACACTGCGTCGTAAACGGGAAAATTAATTCTTTTACGCCGCCTCGCGGCTATAAACTGCACTTTATATTAATTAATTTAGGGAATTGCGCGCTGTAAAGTTATACTGTTCCGTTGGAACGAGACTACAATTGATTCTGTCATGTTAAACGTATGCACGAATCTTCACAAGTTCATGTTACATAATGCTGGCACGAACAGTAAAACACTCCAGTATATTCGACCATGACCATAACACCGTTTCAGTTTCATATTTATACTACATATTTGATGACACTTGGGAGTTTATCTATCCACGTAAATTTAATAGCCGTAGAATATATACAGTAAATGACACAGAGACACAGAGCCACAGAGACACAGACATAGAGACACAGAGACAGAAAAAAACAGACAGAGACGGTTTCAAAGAATCACTTCTTATGCGAAATTGTGCCTGAACTGTCCTTGTATACCTACTAATGCAAAATTGTGCCTGAACTGTCCTTGTATACCTACTAATGCGAAAGCCTGAACTGTCCTTGTATACCTACTAATGCGAAATTGTGCCTGAACTGTCCTTGTATACCTACTAATGCGAAATTGTGCCTGAACTGTCCTTGTATACCTACTAATGCGAAATTGTGCCTGAACTGTACTTGTATACCTACTAATGCGAAAGCCTGAACTGTCCTTGTATACCTACTAATGCGATTTTTGTTCTTGTATACCTACTAATGTAAATTGTGCATGAACTGTCCTTGTATACCTACTAATGCGAAACTGTGCCTGAACTGTCCTTGTATACCTACTAGCTAGTAAATCTTCATATTATGTACAATACTCATATTATGGTTTTGATTTGTACAGTATTATTACAGAATCAAGTACGAAATCTTGTACAGTGATACAGAATTCGAAAATATGTATGAATTTCGTAAAAAAAACAGTTCTAGGATACAGTAAATGACATAGAGACACAGCTACACAAAATAACAGACACAGGGACGGTTTCCAAGAAAGTTACTTCTTATACGAAATTTTCCTTGAACGGTCCTTGTATATCTACTAGCTAGTAAATCTTTCGATTTGGACTCATATTATGGTTTTGATTTGTACAGTATTATTACAGAATCAAGTACGAAATCTTGTACAGTGATACAGAATTCGAAAATATGTATGAATTTCGTAAAAAAACAGTTCAAGGATACAGTAAATGACATAGAGACACACATAGACAGTAAATAACAGATACAGAGACGGTTTCAAAGAAAGTAACTTCTTATAAAAAATTGTCCCTAAGCGGTCCTTGTATATCTACTACCTAGTAAATCTTTCGATTTGGGCTCATATTATGGTTTTGATTTGTTCAGTATTATTACAGAAACAAGTACGAAATCTTGTACAGCGATACAGAATTCGAAAATATGTTGGAGTTTCGTAAAAAAATAATTCTAGGATCTAGGAATTGTTATTACTTGATAATATGTTCTGAAATACATAGATTTTAACCTATGAAATAGTCCCTTGTACTATCGACGACAAGAAAAACTGGGACAACTCTTGATAGAGATTTTTGCATTATGTTATTAGCTTGAACGAGGCTTTAAACAATTTTGACAGTTTAATGAGACATCTTCCAAATTGATTAATATTGTATGCATAGTAACAAATCACATTCACATTAAAACATATTAACTGTTCAACCTTTTTTTTGCGCAAAGTACATCTATTGGCTAGTAAGGTTTATAGAATATTTTGATTTTCCAACTTTTGTTTTGACGTGCAAAGTACATGTATTTTCTAGTAAGTTTTTTAGAATCTTTTGATTTCAACTTGTATTTTGCTTTTAATTTAAACAATGCTATTGTAGAATCAAGTATGCAATCTTGGTCAGTTATACAAAATTCTAGAATGTGCGTGAATTTCAAAAACATACAATTCTGAGGCTGTATCCTGAAATGCCTAGATTTTATGCTTACTATTCTTACCGATAGTAACAAATCACATTCACATTAGACCACATTAACTGTTCCAGCTTTTTTTTCGCGCAAAGTATATCTGTTGGCTAGTAAGTTTTTCGGAATCTTTTGATTTCAACATGTATTTTGCTTTTAATTTAAACAATATTGTTGTAGAATCAAGTATGCAATCTTGGTCAGTTATACAAAGTTCTAGTATTATTACAGAATCAAGTATGAAATCTTGTACAGTGATACAAAATTCGAAAATGTGTATGAGTTTCGTAAAAAAAAACAATTCTAGGATCTAGGAATTGTTATTTACTTGACAATTTGTTCTCAAATACATAAATTTTAACCTATAAAATGGTTCTTTCTACTATCGACGACAAAAAAAAACTGGGAAATACTGCCAAGTATGCATGACTTACGTCCATGGAATGATATACAAATTTGTATTTCAAAAATTAAGGATCTATGGGTTTAGAATTTCGAATAATGCTTAGGAATATAAGATCTAAGAGAGATAAGAAATAAAGATCTCATAAGGTCATCTAAGAGTCATAAAGGTCATCCAAGGTTATCTGTAGACTTAAGTATGCATGACTTAAGCCCATGGAAATCTATACAAATTTGTATTTCAAAAATTAAGGTACTATGGGTTTAATAATTTTTTTAATATATATCGTATTTTTTACAGTAAAACTATTGATAGCATAAAAAATATTATGCCGCCATCTTATAGTTTGCACATTTGATAGTACTTATAAAAATTCTCACTGAATTTGGACGACAATTCATAATTACATACTATTTTTGGAAGTACAAGGAAACAATTTTATTATATAAATTGATTTCATTATTTTATGAATATTTCGTATTTTTTTACAGGAAAACTACTGATAGTATAAAAAATATTATACCGCTATCTTATAGCTTGTACATTTGATAGTACGTATAAAAATTCTCACTGAATTTAGACGAAAATTAATAACTACATACTATTTTTGGAAGTACAAGGAAACAATCTTATTAAATATATATTGATTTCATCATTTTATGAATATTTTGCTTTTTTTACAGGAAAACTATTGATAGCATAAAAAATATTACGCCGCTATCTTATAGTTTGTACATTTTATAGTACGCATCCAAATTATCACTGAATTTGGACGAAAATTAAGACTTGTAGACCATCGCCAAGAAACCATGTTTCGTTGAATTCATGCGAATTATCCTCTGAGCGATACAATTGTGAGATTACTTTACATTCAACTTCTGTGAGAATTTGGATTTGAACTATCAAATGTACAAGCAATAAGATGAGGGCATAATATTTTTAGTGTTATTAATAGTTTTCTTATAAAAAAAAAAAACTAAATATTCATAAGATGAAGAAATATCTGACAGTAATTATTTTTTCTTTTTAAATGCAAGTAATTGTTAGCACATCTAATACCGCCATTCTTTAGAATGAAGTTTTGAGAAGGTGTAGAAATTTTTTGAACGGCGCAATGTGTAAAATAAAAGCTATGGAAGGGCGCCAAGATCGGGAATTTTTGGCAAATTTGACGGATCACGTCTGCCGTATTTACATTTTATGTACGTGAATTCAGGTGTCCCTGCGTGAGATTTGAGTTGCCAGAAGGGCTCATCGTATTGGGACTTATCACGTCTTGACTAGCTCTCTTTGTTTGGCTTAAGAGAACTAACGTTTGCGTTTTAGCCGACCTCCTTATACAGTGTGATTCTGAGGCGTTTGCGGGAAGGATTTCGGCTTATAAGTACACAAATCTCATGCACGTACATATCCGCAAAAATGAGTACACTTTCCGCCCCTAGAAATGTACGCATCAACGTCTATATGTACACATTCATGTGCCACAAGCCCCCGAAATTGCATGGTAATCGGTTACTTATACGACGCATTTGCCCTGTCCTAATTTAACGTGATAAATCGCTGCATTTCTATTGTTGAAGACAATAGGCATTTTTTGCTCGTTCAGACCTGTCGGTATGTGAGATAAGGAAATTAGTTCTATATTTAGATTTCGGCGCAAACTCTTAAGCTACGGCGGACATCTCTCGCTTTGTCTGGAGCATGCAGCATCTTGTCGTCGTCACTCTCGGATTCCAAGAGCGATGCGCAGTAACCCTTGCGCTGCTCAGCCAGAGTGTTTTTAGCCGGGGATGGCCACGCATCTTTTCTTAATAATTGCAAACGCGGAAGTTCAATTGATGTGATTACGCGAAAGTTGAAGTGATACATATGTGAGTTTGGGCCCAAGTGAAGCTTAGGATGTGCATAGGACTTTGTGCGACTTCAATTGGCTGTTGGACTTTGGACTACTCACTGAAGAGTAAATGAATACACCGGAGATTTTGCTTGGAACTATGGAAGGTAGTTGCTGGGCAAAATGGCGAGGCCGGCTGCGAGCTCATCTCTTGCAAGGTACCTTACTGCACATTTCAATGCATGCTCTTATTATAATTAAATGTGGGTGTATGTCTCTGTGTGTGTGTGTGTGTGTGTGTGTGTGTGTGTGTGTGTGCGTGTATGTGTTTGTTTCTTTGTATGCTTGTATGCATGTATGTAATGTGAGAGCGTCACTTGCCGGAAGACTCTGCCAGAAGACTCTGCCAGAAGCCACTGCAAGAAACCACTGCCAGAAGCCACTGCAAGAAACCACTGCCAGAAGCCTCTGCCGGAAGCCTCTGCCGGAAGCCTCTGCCGGAAGACACTGCCGGAAGACACTGCTAGAAGCCACCGCCTCTTGTGGCGTTTTCTGCCGGAAGACCCTTAGGACGGTATAATACCATTTTCCGTCCACCGAGTGTATGTGTGTATGTTTGTATGTGTGTATATTTGTATATTTGTTTGTTTGGTATACATTTGTTTGTGTATGTATGTTCGTGTTTGTATGGCTTTATGATTGTATATTTGTTTGTATGTTTGTATGTGTGTATATGTTTGTATATTTGTATATTTGTTTGTTTGGTATACATTTGTTTGTGTATGTATGTTCGTGTTTGTATGACTTTATGATTGTATATTTGTCTGTATGTCCGCTTGTAGGTTTGTATATTTATTTGTTTGTTTGTTTGTCTATATGTTTGTATCTTTGTATGTTTGTATGTTTGTATGCTTGAAGAGTATCAACAAATTCTCGATTTTCGTATTTAAAAAAAATGGAAAGATGTGTTTATGCTTATAGGTATGATATTTTTTCTTCTATATTTTATAAATGATTAATACATGATTGAATTACAGAAATTCGTGCTCTTCTCTTTGGAGTAAACCACTGGCTCCATTGCTGTCTTACACACGTCTCAGGTACGAAGATGTAGAGCGAGATGATCATCAATTGAGGCCTCCGCAGGATGAAAGTGAGCTGCGCCAGATGTAAGAGAATGAAGACGGAATTAAACGTAAGTTTCCTTCTTATCGTTCATAATCGTTAATGTTTGCCAAATCTTTGATAACCTTTGGATGTACGTTTCTTTGTATGTTTGTATGATTGCATGTTTGTTTGTATGATTGTATATTTGTATATTTGTTTGTGTGTTTGTATGTCTGTGTATATTTGTATATTTGTTTGTTTGCATGGGTGTGTATGTTTGTATATTTGTATATTTGTATATTTGTTTCTCTTCATGTATGTGTATGTTTGTATATTTGTTGTTTTTTGCTTGTTTGCATGTTCACATCCTCACATGTTTGTATGTTTGTATTTTTTTTGTAGCTATGTTGTTTGTATGCTTACATGTTCGCATGTTTGTATGTGTGTATGTTTCTTTGTAACTTTGTTTGTTTGTATGTTTTGTTTGTATATTTGTATGGTTGTTTGTATGTTTTCATATTTGCATGTGTGTATGTTTGTTTGTAGCTTTGTATGTTTGCATGTTTTGTTTGTATGTTTGTATGCTTGTTAGTTTGTATGTCTGTAGGTTTGTTTAGATATTTGTATGTTTGTATATATCGAAAATTTTGAAATATTCTTTATATTGTCGAAAATTCTATAAAAATGAAATAATTCTAAAAATGCTTGAAAAGTTTTTAACTACTACAACTTCAGTAAAATACTTTAAATGTGTGAAAATTCTACAATAATTTTACAAAAGGTTTTGATTCCATAACTTTTTTACAACATTCTTTATATTATCCAAAAGGTCCACAAAACTTTCACATTTTAAAATATTAATTAGATATTAAAAATATCAGCCATATTACCTACATCTAATTAAAATTGCATCACCTATAACTTAATATTACTAGATAACAAAAACGTTAAAATATATATCACCAATATACTAAATTGTTAATTAGATTTGAGGTTTTATCCTAAATTTTTAAATTCATTTATAATATTTTTATACGTGGCAAGCATAATCTAATGATTTCATGTGTTTTTAGGCGGTTCCTGCTATGGTTGGCTTCCACGGCTTTGGGTGTAAGAGGATCTCATACATTCGGTTCCGGCCATTCATAATCATGACTCTTGTATTCATTATCGGAAGCGAGCGTTTGCGATCCTCTCCCTAAAGGCGTTGAGAAGACATCTTTGGCTGGACTGCAGAGAAAAATAAGGTAAGTTTCAAGTTATTAATACCATGTTGAATAAGTAGCTACTAACTTTGAAATCCCATAAATTTGCGTTTACTGTTAAAATTGTAGTACGTCCAAATATGGCGCTGATTTTTAAAACTACATCCAATCATAGCACATATTACTTACTACAAATAACCCCAATCTCATTAATTAATAGTATCCTGCAATTGATTGAATAAAATGGATGTTTATCTTCGCAATGAGTATGCAATTACTCATCATATTGAATGCAATTTTTTAATGTAATACACCACAGATTAGTTTTAAGTTAACGCGCAATGTATTCAAATTGTGTCTTCAATTTTCCAGGGCACCTAGAATTTTCCAAGTGAATCATGTGAGATGATCTTATGTTTCGACCACTTATGTTTCGAGTGGTGTTTCGACCACTTCTCATGTTTCGAGAGGTGTTTCGATAACTTCAGGGCCAACCTGGGGTTGGTCCAAGTGTAGTGTATGTTTTGCTATAACTAACTTGTAATTTCTTCCAGCAAGTGTTAAATTCGCGATTAAATTTTGGGATTACCTTCCCATGTCAAACGTATACTTTTTAGTGTTTGTTTGCAATAAATAATTGGTGCAAGTATCTTGAGCAGTTCAGATTACCTTCTGACGATAAATTTTTGCCCTTGTAGAGTAGAGCCAGTGCGTAGTAGTGTCGAAAGTTCGGGTATGGTGGAGCCGGAGGATTGTTGCGTTTGTTTCGTGCTTTCCTCACCCGCGACCACACCGTCAAATTCCGAACTCCGATTTGTTTTCCGAGTTCGGGGTTGCAGGGTACTGGATCTTCGCCAATCAACTTTAAAAGTCAATTTCAAGGTAGGTCTTTTTTTGAGAAGAGCTCCAAGACGTCTCAAAGTGAGTACAATTTTTCTGCACTCCCTCCCTTCATTGTTAGGGTCCCTCCTTGCGCCCATGCAACGAACTGCGCCTACAGTACTTGCTTGTTGCAAGTACTTACTATGTATACAGTACTTGTTTGTTGCAAGTACATACTATGTATACAGTACTCGCTTGTTGCCAGTACCTACTATGTATACAGTACTTGTTTGTTGCAAGTACATACTATGTATACAGTACTTGCTAGTTGCCAGTACCTACTATGTATACAGTACTTGTTTCTTGCAAGTACATACTATGTATACAGTACTCGCTTGTTGCCAGTACCTACTATGCATACAGTACTTGTTTGTTGCAAGTACTCACTATGTATACAGTACTCGCTTGTTGCCAGTACCTACTATGTATACAGTACTTGTTTGTTGCAAGTACATACTATGTATACAGTACTCGCTTGTTGCCAGTACCTACTATGTATACAGTACTTGTTTGTTGCAAGTACATACTATGTATACAGTACTCGCTTGTTGCCAGTACCTACTATGTATACAGTACTTGTTTGTTGCAAGTACATACTATGTATACAGTACTCGCTTGTTGCCAGTACCTACTATGTATACAGTACTTGTTTGTTGCAAGTACCTAATGTATACAATACTTGTTTGTTGCAATTACGCCCACGTACCCTTAGACGATCTTTCTTTCCCTTTTTTTTAGTATTAGTAAAAGTGCATCGCTTGAGTAAGCAGGGTTTTTTTTACAGGTGCGCTATTTATGTATTTGTGTACTGTCGACGCTATTTCTTACTCTAAGAGATGCACTATAAACGATTAGGGTTTGATTACTCCTTCATGCGCCTTAATATTGTAGTCGTGGCCGCCCGTGCATAGCACAGTTGAGGTTTTTAAACCATGATTTAGAGTCACACAGTATGCCGCCTGGGTGAGCAGGGTTTTTTTTACAGGTACGCCATTTATATTTGTGTATGTCGGCGTATATACTCGTTCTGGGCGACGTACTTATTAATCTCGCACCGCATATAAATACGTTTAGGGTTTTTTTCCACAGGTCGCACACATCATTGCGTGAGTACGTTGAAACAGTTAACTCGTTCTGTAATACGTACTTACTCGATGTGCATATAATTAGAACCGCGTAGTTGCGCCCATGCATCCAACAGGGTTTACCTTTTCAGGTACAACCTTTTAGCTACTTTTAAAGTAGATGCATGTAAAACTGCGCCTTGGTGAGTACTTGTTTTTTGCAAGTACTTACTATGTATACAGTACTTGTTTGTTCCAAGTACGAACTATACTATTTTCTCTTTCAGATACAATACAAATTGCGCCTATATTGGGTTCCTCTAAGTAGGTTCTCTTAAATTATAACGTATAGTAGGTTCTTGTGTGTTACAAGTGCTTACTATGCATACAGTACTAGCTTGTTGCAAGTACGACAATGTCATTTTCTCTTTCAGGTACTATATAAATTGCGCCTACATTGGGTTCCTTTAAACAGGTTCTCTTAAGTTATAATATATAGTAGGTACTTGTTTCTTGCAAGTAGTTACTATATATACAGTACTTGTTTTACAAGTACGAACAATACCATTTTCTCTACTATATAAACTGCGCCTATATTGGGTTCCTCTAAACAGGTTCTCTTAAATTATAATGTATAGTAAGTACTTGTCACTTGCAAGTACTTATTATATATACAGTATTTGTTCTACAGTACTATATTTACAGTACTTGTTTTGCAAGTACAAACAATAACATTTTCTCTACTATATAAACTGCGCCTATATTGAGTTCCTCTAAACAGGCTCTCTTAAATTATAATGTATAGTACTTGTGAATTACAAGTAAGTATTTGTGAATTATAGGTTAGTACCTGTGAATTACAAATTAGTACTTGTGAATTACAAGTTAGTACTTGTGAATTACAGGTTAGTACTTGTGAATTACAGGTTAGTACTTGTGAATTATAACTTAGTACTTGTGAATTACAAGTTAGTTCTTGTGAATTATAAGTTCGTAGTTGTGAATTACAAGTTAGTACTTGTGAATTACAAGTTAGTACTTGTGAATTACAAGTATAAACCATACATTTTTTTCATTAATTGACATGAGTAAAATAGGGCTTTAGGCGAGATCTCTCATGTATAAAATAAAAAGATAACAGCATCAGTGAATTGGGTAGCTTTATTTACACCAACAGTTCAATATTAGCGGAATCATTATAAACAAAGTATTTCAATGTTCCTCAATTCAGTTGTATAGTAAATCAGGCTTTCCGTTCACAGACAGTACCTATAACTTGTGGAACTTTTCAGATATATTTATATTCTGGAAGTGCTACAAGTTAAGGTGATGCTGTAAAAATCTGTCAGATGCATATTTTATTGAGTAACATGTAATGTGTACTTCATTTTGATGCTAATAATGTATACTTCATTTTGATGTTAATGCTAATTAGTTACCACTTACTCATTAAAATATGAATCATCGAATTGCCAAGTAAGTTGCCAATATATTTTAAACAAATTTGAAAAACCGCCTATTAAGATATAAAACAATAGTTGTAATTAAGTTGTTGTCTTTAATCTTTTATAAAATATGAGAATAACAACTCAACAGTTGTAAATTCGCCAACGCAAATCCATGTATGGCAACAGAAGAAGAAAACTTAATTTTAAACTCCACATAAACTTCAAACTACCACTTAAATGTGCTTCCGATAGGCGTACAGATGAATGAAATTTGTAGATATTGTTTAGAATACCTATTTTAAATTCTAAAAAATTCATGAAAATCTCAAATATCTTGGCTGGAAATTTTAGTGAAAACAAAGATGTTGTGTGAAATGTTTGATAGAGTATTGCATAGAATTCGGTAGAAAGTTGTACACTTCAACATAATTATTAGATTTTTGTCACATTTCACATAAAACTGAAGCCCCTTCTTTGTCCTGTTGGAGTGGTCAACAGAAATGCATATAACGTTGTTGCTTTTTCCAAAGCATTTCAATCAATCAATCAATCAGTTTACTGTTGCTTATTCTAAAGTACTTAATTTCTATTGAGGTACGATAATAAGCTTAAAGTATCTGACTAACGCTGTTGCTTTTTCCAAAGCATTTCAATCAATAAATCAATCAATCAATCAATCAATCAGTTTCCTGTTGCTTATTCTAAAGCACTTCATTTCTAAGCGATCAAAGGAATAAATTCATGGTTTAAGGCACAAAACAGCTCCAGAGGTTTTGGGATGCATTTTCATTGATCGAATTCCCCCAGTGGAGGGAATTTCGGTTTTATGTGAAAAGTGACATCTTATCTGGCATGGACTATAAGAGAAAGTTCTCATAAAGTCGCAGTATAAGAGAGGTTTAAGAAATATCAATGCCTTGATCCTTAATATGTCATAATCCTTGTGATATATTATTTATATTTAAAGTAATGCAGATGTATCACTAAACGATCAAATCTTGTATAGCTGAAGCGTTGGTACTTACATAAAAGTCTGATAATGTGCTGGATACTTGATACTAAAAATCAGTACAACTAAACTTGATACTAAAAATACTAAAAATTTACTCAAAACTGGGGAAAATTTAAGAATTAACTCTTCGGGTGGAGTATATTGAACTTTGGGTTTACTAACTTTATAAAAATCTAGATATATGGAATCCATCATAAAATTGGCAGATTGAAATGGGCGATTCTTACAACTGGCGCAACATTAATTCCGATCTTTGGCTTGCAAAAATCAGAAAGCGAAGAAACATCAGCAAATCAAAGCTAGCAAGATAGGATGGAATATGTCAGGAGTTTGGAACTGTAATCAGACGACCATTGGATTATGGAGTTCAAATCTTGTTTCGAACTGTAACGCTGCAGAAGTTAAGTAGAAAATCTCATCTCAGTATTTTCTAACTAGCGCAACATTAAATCCTTTGTTTTGGCAAAAATCTAAAAGCAGAGGAAACATCAGCAAATCGAAGGCAAGATAGGATGGAATATGTCAGGAGTTTGGAACTGTGATCAGACGACCATTGGGTTATGGAGGTCAAATCTTGTTTCGAACTGTAACGCTGCAGAAGTTAAGTATCTCATCTCAGTATTTTCGACTGGCGCAACATGTATTCCTTTTTTTTGGCAAAATCAGAAAGCCGAGGAAACATCAGAAAATCAAGGGCAAGATAGGATGGAATATGTCAGGAGTTTGGAACTGTAATCAGACGACCATTGGATTATGGAGGTCAAATCTTGTTTCGAACTGTAACGCTGCAGAAGTTAAGTAGAAAATCTCATCTCAGTATTTTCTAACTAGCGCAACATTAAATCCTTTGTTTTGGCAAAAATCTAAAAGCAGAGGAAACATCAGCAAATCGAAGGCAAGATAGGATGGAATATGTCAGGAGTTTGGAACTGTGATCAGACGACCATTGGGTTATGGAGGTCAAATCTTGTTTCGAACTGTAACGCTGCAGAAGTTAAGTATCTCATCTCAGTATTTTCGACTGGCGCAACATGTATTCCTTTTTTTTGGCAAAATCAGAAAGCCGAGGAAACATCAGAAAATCAAGGGCAAGATAGGATGGAATATGTCAGGAGTTTGGAACTGTAATCAGACGACCATTGGATTATGGAGGTCAAATCTTGTTTCGAACTGTAACGCTGCAGAAGTTAAGTAGAAAATCTCAACTCAGTATTTTCTAACTAGCGCAACATTAAATCCTTTGTTTTGGCAAAAATCTAAAAGCAGAGGAAACATCAGCAAATCAAAGGCAAGATAGGATGGAATATGTCAGGAGTTTGGAACTGTGATCAGACGACCATTGGGTTATGGAGGTCAAATCTTGTTTCGAACTGTAACGCTGCAGAAGTTAAGTATCTCATCTCAGTATTTTCGACTGGCGCAACATTTATTCCTTTTTTTTGGCAAAATCAGAAAGCCGAGGAAACATCAGCAAATTAAGGGCAACATAGGATGGAATATGTCAGGAGTTTGGACCTGTCATCAGACGACCATTGGATTGTGGAGGTCAAATCTTGTTTCGAACTGTAACGCTGTAGAAGTTAAGTAGAAAATCTCATCTCAGTATTTTCGAACTAGCGCAACATTAATTCCGATTTTTGTTTGCAAAAATCAGAAACCAGAAGAATAAACATCAGCAAATTGAGGGCAAGATAGGATGGAATATGACAGAACAATCATCAGCAAAT
The DNA here is from genome assembly GCA_951805005.1 of Othius punctulatus. Lineage (NCBI taxonomy): Eukaryota > Metazoa > Arthropoda > Insecta > Coleoptera > Staphylinidae > Othius > Othius punctulatus. The sequence continues at coordinate 36,414,950 of OX638147.1, read as the reverse complement.
CAAGGGCAAGATAGGATGGAATATGTCAGGAGTTCCAAACTGTGGTCTCGTGTCAGACAACCATTGGATTATGGAGGCCAAGTCTCGTTTCGAGGGGTATCGCTGCAGAAGTTAAGTAGAAAATCTCATCAGTATTTTCGAACTGGCGCAACATTAATTGCATTTTTTTTTTTGCAAAAGTCAGAAAGCGGAAGAAACATCAGCAAATTGAGGGAAAGATAGGATGGAATATGACAGAACAAACATCAGCAAATCAAGGGCAAGATAGGATGGAATATGACAGGAGTTCGGAACTGTGGTCTCGTGTCAGACGACCATTGAATTATGGAGGCTAAGTCTTGTATGGAGCTGTAACGTTGCAGAAGTTAAGTAGAAAATCTCATCAGTATTTTCGAACTGGCGCAACATTAATTGCATTTTTTATGCAAAAATCAGAAAGCAGAAGGAACATCAGCAAATTGAGGGCAAGATAGGATGGAATATGACAGAACAAACATCAGTAAATCAAGGGCAAGATAGGATGGAATATGTCAGGAGTTCCAAACTGTGGTCTCGTGTCAGACGACCATTGGATTATGGAGGCTAAGTCTTGTATGGAGCTGTAACGTTGCAGAAGTTAAGTAGAAAATCTCATCAGTATTTTCGAACTGGCGCAACATTAATTGCATTTTTTTTTTGCAAAAGTCAGAAAGCGGAAGAAACATCAGCAAATTGAGGGAAAGATAGGATGGAATATGACAGAACAAACATCAGCAAATCAAGGGCAAGATAGGATGGAATATGTCAGGAGTTCCAAACTGTGGTCTCGTGTCAGACGACCATTGGATTATGGAGGCTAAGTCTTGTATGGAGCTGTAACGTTGCAGAAGTTAAGTAGAAAATCACATCAGTATTTTCGAACTGGCGCAACATTAATTGCATTTTTTTTGCAAAAATCAGAAAGCAGAAGAAACATCAGCAAATTGAGGGCAAGATAGGATGGAATATGACAGAACAAACATCAGCAAATCAAGGGCAAGATAGGATGGAATATGTCAGGGGTGCGGAACTGTGGTCTCGTGTCAGACAACCATTGGATTATGGAGGCTAAGTTTTGTATGGAGCTGTAACGTTGCAGAAGTTAAGTAGAAAATCTCATCAGTATTTTCGGACCGGTGCAACATTAATTGCAATTTTTTTAGCAAAAATCAGAAAGCAGAAGAAACATCAGCAAATTGAGGGCAAGAAGGGATGGAATATGACAGAACAAACATCAGAAAATCAAGGGCAAGATAGGATGGAATATGTCAGGAGTTCGGAACTGTGGTCTCGTGTCAGAAAACCATTGGATTATGGAGGCCAAGTCTGGTTTCGAGGTGTATCGCTGCAGAAGTGAGTACAAAATCTCATCTTAGTATTTTTGGAAAGCTATGCATAAAGTAAAAACGTCAGTTGATCGGGATTTCAGAGTGTAATATTTCAGGATCCGACTTCTGTGTACAAATGCTTAGTACAACAATGCTTAGTACACTGTGTACAAGTGCTTAGTTCAACAATACTTAGTATACTGTGTACAAATGCTTAGTACAACAATGCTTAGAACACTGTGTACAAATACTTAGTACAACAGTGCTTAGTACACTGTGTACAAATGCTTAGTACAACAATGCTTAGTACACTGTGTACAAATGCTTAGTACGACAATGCTTAGTACACTGTGTACAAATGCTTAGTACAACAATGCTTAGTACACTGTGTACAAATGCTTAGTACGACAATTCTTAGTATACTGTGTACAAATGCTTAGTGCAACAATGCTTAGTACACTGTGTACAAATGCTCAATAGTTTAGCGTCCAGAGTTCGAGCAGTTATTTTTAGATATTCTGAGGTATACTATATACATTGTGGTGTCCGTTATTTCCCAAATAGCGAATTTTTTTGAGAGGACTAATTAAATGTCTTCTTTTCATGATAAAGAATTATTTGGAAATTAAAAAAAAACGTGTATTAAAATCAAGGATTTTTTTTGATAGAAGAAAACCATTTCTCTTCGTGAATTTTAGGTCTATTAAACTAAACATACAGTTATTTTGAAATTAAAAAAAACTCATTGGTAACCGTATTTTCGCGTGCCTGCAGGAAAATTAAATTTCCCATTTGATTAACATGGGAAAATCGTCTTTAAACGCTCAATTTTTTTTACAAATTGTAGGTCATTGTAGGTCAAATTCATATATGCCAACATACCGTGGCAAAACTTCAATAACCGTGTAGTGAATACAGGAAAACTTTTTTTTGCAACAAGAAAACCATTTCTGGGCGCGAATTTTAGGTCTGTTACACTGTCTGTTTAGTGTAACAGACCTAAAATTCGCAAAGAGAAATGGTATTCTTCTTGCAAAAAAAAAATCCTTGTATTTATACGGCTTTTGAAGTTTTGCCACAGTATGTTTACAAAATTACTTACAAAATTAGACTTAACACCCTACGGGTGGACTGATTATGAAGGATCTGATTATAATAATAAACATGTTGACAAAGTGAAAACCTACAATTTGAAAAAAAAAATTTAGCGTTTACAGACGATTTTCCCATGTTAATCAAATGTAAATTTCATCTGCCTGCAGGCACGCGAAAATACACAGGAAAACTTGTTTGCTACAAGAAAACCATTTCTGGTCTGTGATGAAAAAAAAATCTAATTACAGTGCACAATACATCATTTTCTATAACAATAAACATATCTAAAGTCGTTATTCCCAAAGTTACAAATTTGCACATACAACTTTGTAACATAAAGCCGACGATATATGTATTGTATGTAAGTAAGTTTATTGGTGTTCTTTGAAAAATAAAATGTCAAAAATAATCAAAAAATAGTTGGCATGGAGACTACAGGTAAAATGTAAGTTAAATCAAATTACATTAAAATTAAAAATTAAAATCAAGGAACACATCGTTGTGCTGATGATGTATAATAAAAATATTTTATTTCTGCGTATATTTAATGAACCGATTTTTAGAACATATCGTTGTGCTGATGATGTATAATACAAATATCTGATTTCTCCATGTATAATGTACCTATTTTTAGGTTTATGCTTTGCACTCAGTTCCCTGTGGTGTCATACATTATTGAAGTGATTGGTATTAATTGAAGCGCTGAGCATATCCTATTTTTGTATCCTTGCCAATATTATTATTCATCATGCATCAAAGGGGAAAAAGAGGTCCCAGTAGAGATGTAGTGCCTTACATGTCGCCAATGCCGCTATTAATTTGTTTTGGCACTATTTCAAGAGCAATATTAATATCTGCTGTTATTCGTGCAGCGCTGGATGATGTTTTATTCAAACGCAGTAAAATTTGCGTCGTATGCAATCGATTGTTTATAATTGTCACGTAAGGGATGTTATTACGAGTTGATGTGGAATAATTCTAGTGACACAGGAAGTTACACGTTTTTTTGCGATCATGCACGCTATGAAAGTTTATTTGAAAATTAATAATTACCTGACCCGATTCGAATTGCGCCATCAAGCCGAGTCGGAGTATGAATAATTTATGTGGAACATGCATACGATCGGCGGAATTGTTGTAGAGCAGAAATTGTTTTGATAAATGCCCCTCGCGTAATTCGATTAGGGCGCTTGCGTTATTACAAGTCGCCCGGTAAAAACACTATTTCCTCTCTCATAATGTGTAATGGCTGCTATAAATAATATGCATCCCTCCAAGAAGTGGACGCTTACAGAGCTTACTCGCTTTCTACGTTTGGTCTTGCATATGCAGCGTTTGTGGAAATGCCCTGATATTTAAGCCCCACAATAATGATATTACCCTTATTCCGGGTTTATATCATACTTCTTCGGTCCATGTGAGGCAGCCCCAAGATTTTTTCGCATTCAAATGCGAGAAAACATTATTTATATAAGACCCCTCGGTGATATTGGGAGAATTATCGAGCACGGGTTCGATGGATTTTACACTTATAACAGTTTTTTGGGTTGTTTTTCCTCCTCTGGTATTCTGCTGACGGTGGGATAGCGCTTCCAAGTACGCATTTAGAGCAGTACAGGACAGGGGTGATTTTATTAAAACAAGAACTGCCCGAACTCGCCAACCCTTCTAATACAATAAATATAATAAACGCGCCTCCCTGAGTATCCCTGTTTCGTCCTTCGCCACGTAAAAATGACGCGACGAGAATATTACTTCTCCCATATAATAGTGCGCGTACTAAGAATCACAACGAATCCCCGAACGAAAGCTCGTTTACTTGCCATCTCGTATCGATTGCAACGTGATAGTTATGTTTGTAAGAAACTGTAATCATAAAGTAAATTGCTTTTGTTGTTGAAGCATTGATAATACAATAGGTTTTGTGCCATAGCAGAGCCGGCTTTTGAATCTCCTAGAAACGATCAACTGGGCGGTGGTGTAACAGTGTTATTACACGTTTTATAATATCAAATTCATATAACCAACCCCCCAGTTTCCTGCTACTAACTAAACTAACATGTTTGAAGTTAGAATCCACGTTCATTCAAGCTGCCAGCATCTGGTGGTGGTTTTTATTAATAAATTGATTTTCTGGGAATCCCTCTCCGCGTGCTCCATGTCATTTGTTACATTCAAAGGAAAACTACTAATCAATTCATTTCTCTCCTCGCTTATTAGATTAGCCGATCTGAGGCACACACTCGCATCAGCTCTCTTTATATAAATTACGCCCCGCAAAAGCAATTCTTTATGTGGTCCGTTTCGTTCTGTATTTATTCCATTCAGAACTAATGGCGCTAATTAACTATCCATCCCTTTGCTACTACTTTTAATCCCCAGAAAAGTATAAGCGTCATTCATTTGATTGAAACTTTCAAATACTCGCAAAACTACTTCTTTAATTTACCACTCTTTCACATTGCTGTATTAAAAATGCAGCATTACCACTTAATCTTTAAACAATTTAATTGAAAATACTTCAGCCGATCAATAACCTTTACCTTTTTGTACACTAATACAATTTTATAATTACTTACCTAATTTTTTACAATTTCTTTACCTAATTATTTCTTAATACCAAAGCTTAGACCACTACATCGAAATTTTTAATTAAATATCATGCACTTATATCGATTACACTTCTGTGATGTTGCTTCTGTAACTCTATTGTGGCTAGTTTCAGTATCCGTACTTTTCCACTTGGTGGACTCACCTAGAATGTCGCAGAACCTTATTGTGTTATATTCCTTGCACAAACTTTTCTACCCTTTCTCCTTGATTATATAATATAGTTAGGATGCAATTACCTACACTTGCCCATTGCTACATGCAGGAGACATGTAAAAGCATTCAAATTTTCAGAACAATTAGTTTCAGATGTACTGTATGCGAAATAAATTTGCAAATAATAAATTTTCAGAAATTTCAATAATAGCAACCCATACTTGTCAATGCACAAATTTGTATGTTTGATATTCTCCTTTATTTAATACTGAAACTTTGTCAAATTTTCAGGAGAATTAATTTCAGGCATACTGTATACGAATCTAATATCAAATTTGCAAATAATAAATTTTCAGAAATTTCAATAATAGCTAACCCATACTTGTCAATGCAGAAAGATATCTGTTTGATTTTCTCCTTTATTTAATACTGAAACTTTGTCAAATTTTCAGTAGAATTAGTTTCACGTGTACTGTACATGAATCTAATAGTAAATATGCGATTAACAAATTTTCAGAAATTTCAGGAATAGCTAACCCATACTTGTCAATACAGAAAGATATATGTTTGATTTTCTTCTTTATTTATTACTGAAACTTTGTCAATATTTCAGGAGAATTAATTTCAAGTGTACTGTATATGAATCTAATAATAAATATGCGATTAACAAATTTTCAGAAATTTCAGGAATAGCTAACCCATACTTGTCAATACAGAAAGATATATGTTTGATTTTCTTCTTTATTTATTACTGAAACTTTGTCAATATTTCAGGAGTATTAGTTTCAGGTGTACTGTATACGAATCTAATATCAAATTTGCAAATAATAAATTTTTAGAAATTTCAGTAATAGCTCACCCATACTTGTCAATGTAGAAAGTTATATGTTTGATGTTCTCCTTCATTTAATACTGAAACTTTGTCAAATTCTTAGTAGAATTATTTTCAGGTGTACTGTACATGAATCTAATTATAAATATGCGATTAACAAATTTTCAGAAATTTCAGGAATAGCTAACCCATACTTGTCAATGTAAAAAGATATATGTTTGATTTTCTGCTTTATTTATTACTGAAACTTTGTCAAAATTTCAGGAGAATTAGTTTCAGTTGTACTGTAGACGAACTTAATATCAAATTTGCTAATAATAAATTTTCAAAAATTTCAGTAATAGTTAACCCATACTTGTCAATTCAGAAAGATATCGGTTTGATTATCTCCTTTATTTAATGCTGAAACTTTGTCAAATTTTCAGGAGAATTAGTTTTAGGTGTACTGTACAAGAATATAATATCAAATTTGCAAATAATAAATTTTCAGAAATTTCAGTAATAGCTAACCCATACTTGTCAATACAGACAGATATGTGTTTGATTTTCCTCTTTATTTATTACTGAAACATTGTCAAAATTTCAGTAGAATAAACTTAAGGTGCTCTGTACACGAATTTAATATCAAATTTCCACATAATAAATTTTAAGAAATTTCAGTAACAACTAACCCATACAGAAAGATATATGTTTGATTTTTTTTCTTTATTTATTACTGAAACATTGTCAAAATTTCAGGAGAATTAGTTTCAGGTGTACAGTACATGAAACTAATAGTAAATATGCGACTAACAAATTTTCAGAAATTTCAGGAATAGCTAACCCATAAATGTCAATACAGAAAGATATATCTTTCATGTTCTTTTTTATGTATTACTGAATCTTTGTCAAAATTTCAGGAGAATCAGTTTGAGGTGTACTGTACATGAATCTAGTAATAAATATGCGACAAACAAATTTTCAGAAATTTCAGGAATAGCTAACCAATACTTGTCAATACAGAAAGATATATGTCTGATTTTCTTCTTTATTTATTATTGAAACTTTGTCAAAATTTCAGGAGAATTATTTTCACGTGTACTGTACATGAATCTAGTAATAAATATGCGATTAATAAATTTTCAGATATTTCAGGAATAGCTAACCCATACTTGTCAATTCAGAAAGATATATGTTTGATTTTCTCCATTATTTAATACTGAAACTTTGTCAAATTATCAGTAGAATTAGTTTCAGGTGTACTGTACATGAATCTAATAGTAAATATGCGATTAACAAATTTTCATAAATTTTAGGAATAGCTAACCCATAAATGTCAATACAGAAAGATATATCTTTGATTTTCTTCTTTATTTATCACTGAAACTTTGTCAAAATTTCAGGAGAATTAATTTCAGGTGCTCTGTACACGAATCTAATATCAAATTTGCAAATAATAAATTTTCAGAAATTTCAGTAACAGCTCACCCATACTTGTCAATGCAGAAAGATATCTGTTTGATTTTCTCCGGTATTTAATGCTGAAACTTTGTCAAATTTTCAGGAGAATTAGTTTCAGGTGCTCTGTACACGAATCTAATATAAAATTTGCAAATAATAATTTTTCAGAAATTTCAGTAATAGCTAACCCATACTTGTCAATGCTGAAAGTTATATGTTTGATTTTCTCCTTTATTTAATACTGAAACTTTGTCAAAATTTCAGGAGAATTAGTTTCAGGTGTACTGTACATGAATCTAATACTAAATATGCGATTAACAAATTTTCAGAAATTTCAGGAATAGCTAACCCATACTTGTCAATGCAGAAAGTTATATGTTTGAATTTCTTCTTTATTTAATACTGAAACTTTGTCAAATTTTCAGTAGAATTAGTTCCAGGTGTGCTGTACATGAATCTAATATCAAATTTGCTAATAATAAATTTTCCAAAATTTCAGTAATAGCTAACCCATACTCGGCAATACAGAAAGATATATGTTTGATTTTCTTCTTTATTTATTTCTGAAAGTTTGTCAAAATTTGAGGAGAATTAATTTCAGGTGTACTCTACACGAATCTAATCTCAAATTTGCAATTAACAAATTTGCAGAAATTTCAGGATAAGCTAACTCATACTTGTCAATACAGAAAGATATATGTTTGATTTTCTTCTTTATTTATAACTGAAACTTTGTCAAAATTTCAGGAGAATTAGTTTCAGGTGTACTGTACACAAACTTAATACCAAATTATTTGCTAATAATAAATTTTCAAAAATTTCAGTAATAGCTCACCCATACTTGTCAATGCAGAAAGATATCTGTTTGATTTTCTCCTTTATTTAATGCTGAAACTTTGTCAAATTTTCAGTAGAATTAGTTTCAGCTGTACTGTACATGAATCTAATATTAAATATGCGATTAACAAATTTTCTGAAATTTCAGGAATGGCTAACCCATACTTGTCAATGCAGAAAAATATATGTTTGATTTTCTTCTTTATTTATTACTGAAACTTTGTCAAAATTTCAGGAGAATTAATTTCAGGTGCTCTGTACACGAAACTATAATCAAATTTGCAAATAATAAATTTTCAGAAATTTCAGTAAAAGCTAATACATATTTGTCAATACAGAAAGATATATGTTTGATTTTCTTCTTTATATATTACTGAAACTTTGTCAAAACTTCAAAAGAATTAATTTCAGGTGTACTCTGCACGAATCTAATATTAAATTTGCTAATAATAAAGTTTCAGAAATTTCAGAAATAGCTAACCCATACTTGTCAATACAGAACGATATATGTTTGATTTTCTTCTTTATTTATTACTGAAACTTTGTCAAAATTTCAGGAGAATTAATTTCAGGTATACTGTACATGAATCTAGTAATAAATATGCAATTAACAATTTTTCAGAAATTTCAGGAATAGCTAACCCATACTTGTCAATACAGAAGAATAGATGTTTGATTTTCTTCTTTATTTATTACTGAAACTTTGTCAAAATTTCAGGAGAATTAATTTCAGGTATACTGTACATGAATCTAGTAATAAATATGCAATTAACAATTTTTCAGAAATTTCAGGAATAGCTAACCCATACTTGTCAATACAGAAGAATAGATGTTTGATTTTCTTCTTTATTTATTACTGAAACTTTGTCAAAATTTCAGGAGAATTAATTTCAGGTACTTTGTACACGAATCTAATATCAAATTTGCAAGTAATAAGTTTTCAGAAATTTCAGTAATATATTTTTCAATACAGAAAGATATATGTTTGATTTTCTTCTGTATTTATTACTGAAACTTTTATCAAAATTTTAGGAGAATTAATTTAAGGTACTCTGTACACGAATATAATATCAAATTTTCTAATAATAAATTTTCAGGAATTTCAGTAATAGCTAACCCATACTTGTCAATGCAGAAATTTATATGTTTGATTTTCTCCTTTATTTAATACTGAAACTTTGTCAAAATTTCAGGAGATTTAATTTCAGGGGCTCTGTACACGAATCTAACATCAAATTTGCAAATAATAAATTTTCAGAAATTTCAGTATAGCTCACCCATACTTGTCAATGCCGAAAGATATCTGTTTGATTTTCTCCTTTATTTAATGCTGAAACTTTGTCAAAATTTCAGTAGAATTAGTTTCAAGTGTACTGTACATGAATCTAATATTAAATATGCGATTAACACATTTTCAGAAATTTCAGTAATGGCTAACCCATACTTGTCAATGCAGAAATATGTGTGTTAGATTTTCTGCTTTATTTAATACTAAAACTTTGTCAAATTTTCAGTAGAATTAGTTTCAGGTGTACTGTATACGAATCTAATATCAAATTTGCAAATAATAAATTTTCAGAAATTTCAGTAATAGCTAACAAATACTTGTCAATGCAAAGAGTTATATGTTGGATTTTCTTCCGTATTTAACACTGAAACATTGTCAAATTTTCAGGAGAATTAGTTTCAGGTGTACTGTATGCGAATCTAATATCAAATTTGCAAATATTAAATTTTCAGTAATTTCAGCTGAGCTGTTATTATTGTCCTATTTATTTTACGTTGGATATATGACATTTTACAAAATGATATGGAGTTCAGCATTCACTGCTGTCATGGTCTGGTCTATTTCATGTATCGTATGTATGAGATTCAGAGGTGATGTGTGATCAAGCAATAAATATGTTGAGCAGGCTATAGTTAACTTATACTGTACCAAATATACTTTACGCTATAGTAATCTATAGCTGCGTTTTTGTTTTTAATATTCTCATATACAACTGTGTTATCACAATTTTTGTAATACGCTTGAATTACACGTGACGACACGAACACACTTATATATTGTATATATTAAGCTAATTGGCTAATTGTATATTTAGCTTACATTTATTAATAATAGTAAATATAATGATTAATAATGTTTGTGACAGTTTATAATTATACTTGTTTCTGATCCTTGGTATAATCTTCGTCGTATTAAAATATTCGACATAATTTAAAAGATATACACCGTAAAACTTCGTGCGTGCGTCAATAAAAGGGGGCAAATTCCCGGACAAATCAATTTTTAAATTGCCTTCTTTGAAGCGCAACATAAGCCACATCCGCGAGGCTTTTTAAGCCGGAATAATATCCAGCGCCTATATTAGATTTTACTTATTTCGCTCGCAAGATACGCTTGTAATGAACTTTTATGAATACGCTTATGAATTAATGGGCGTACGACAAATATGATACCTCTCCGATGTTTCAGAGGGTTGAAATGTCGTAAAGTCATAGCCATTAATGGGGATCTGAAAAATAGCGTCGTCTAGGCGGAAGGGCTTTGCAGATCCTTTTCCTTAATAGGACCGAGAGAAATCATGCAAATGCGAAGCGAGGATGTATTACTTCCCCGAATCTTGATTAAAATTGTCGGTGATTTTATGGGAAATAATCTTCGTACTTACAAATTACAAGTTGACTTCTACATCCACAGCCGTCTAAGATGGTCCAATCTGTAAACAAAAGTTACGAATATTAAAAATTTTCAATTATAATAACATAATTTTCGATGAGCACTTAAGATTTTTCCTGAAAATTTCTCTATTTCCAGTAAAAACTTTGTTATTGCCACTAATATTTTAAATTCATGCTGAAAATGTTAAAATTTTCACTACAATGTTTATTTTACAATAAAAAATTTGCAATTTTTTATCAAAATTTGTAATTGTCAAGTGCGATTTCAAGTTTTTCTTTGTTTTTATGAAAATTTCAGTAAACATTTTGCGGGTTTCAGTAAAAATTTTGCAGTTTCCAACAACACATTACATTTATGCTAAGAATTTTATAGCTTTCAGTGCTGTCTTTAATTTCCAATCAAAATTTTACCGTTTCCAACGAATATTGCTAATTTTCAATTATAATGACATAATTTTCGATGAGCGCTTTAAGAGTTTCCATGAAAATTTCACTATTTCCAGTAAAAACTTTGTTATTGCCACTAATTTTTTTTAAATGCATGCTGAAAATGTTAAAATTTTCACTGCAATGCTTAATTTACAATAAAAAATTGCAATTTTCTATCAAAATTTGCAATTTTCAAGTGTAATTTCAAGTTTTTCTTTGTTTTAATGAAAATTCCTTCGTTTCCAGTAAATATTATGCAGTTTTCAGTGAAAATTATGCAGTTTCCAAGAACATATTACATTTATGCCGAGAATTGTATAGTTTTCAGTGCTGTTTTCAATTTCCAATTAAAATTTTACCGTTTCCAACGAATATTGCTAATTTTCAATTATAATAACATAATTTTCGATGAACAGTTTAAGAGTTTTCATGAAAATTACACTGTGTCCAGTAAAAATTTTGTTACTACCATTAAAATGTTTAATTTCATGCTGAAAATGTTAAAATTTTCACTGCAATGCTTAATTTACAATAAAAAATTGCAATTTTCTATCAAAATTTGTAATTTTTAAGTGCAATTTCACGTTTTTCTTTGTTCTTATGAAATTTTTTTCGTTTCCAGTAAATATTTTGCAGTTTTTAGTAAAGTTTTGCAGTTTCCAATAACATATTACATTTATGCTGAGAATTTTATAGTTTTCAGTGCTGTCTTTAATTTCCAATTAAAATTTTGCCGTTTCCAACGAATATTGCTAATTTACAATTATGGTTTCTGAATTTTCTATGAATTTTTGATAACTTTCATTAAAAATGTTATCAATTCCGGTAAAATATAAGCAATTGCCAGCAAAATTTTAAATACTTGCTGAGAGTATTATAACTTTTAGTGCTATGTTTAATTTCCGATAATAACAATTTTGCACTTTCCAATGAATTTTGTTAATTTTCGATAACTTTCACTGAAAATTTCATCAATTCCAATAAAAAATATGCAATTACCAGCAATTTTTTTAATTCTTGCTGAGAATTTTATCACTTTCAACGCTATGTTTAATTTATGATAAAAAAATTAGAGTTTCCAACGAATATTGCTAATTTACAATTATGGTTTCTGAATTTTCGATGAATTTTTGATAACTTTCATTAAAAATGTTATTAATTCCGGTAAAATATTTGCAATTTCCAGCAAAATTTTAAATACTTGCTCAGAGTTTTATAATTTTTAGTGCTATGTTTAATTTCTAATCAAATTTTTGCACTTTCCAATTAATATTGCTAATTTTCGATAACTTTCATTGAAAATTTCATCAATTCCAAAAAAAAAATTGCAATTGCCAGAAATATTTTAATTTTTTGCTGAGAATTTTATCATTTTCAACGCTGTTTAATTTATAATAAAAAAATTACAGTTTCCAATGATTATTGCTAATTTTCAATTAGACTTTCTTAATTTTCGATGAGTATTTCACAACTTTTGTTGAAAATTTCTTCAGTTTCAATAAAAAATTTGCAATTGCTAGCAAAATTTTAATTTCTTGGCGAGAATTGTATCATTTTCAACGCAATGTTTAATTTGTTATCAAAATTTTACACTTTCCAATGATTATTGCTAATTTTCATTTATAGTTTCTTCATTATCGATGAATATTCGATAACTTTTATTGAAATTTTCATCAATCCCAATAAAAAAATTGCAATTGCTAGCAATATATTAAATACTTGTTGAGAATTTTATAATTTTCAACGCTATGTTTAATTTATAATCAAAATATTACAGTTTCTAATAATTATAGCTAATTTTCAATTACAGTTTCTTAATATTGAATTTTTAGTAACTTTCATTAAAAAAGGTTATCAATTCCTGTAAAATATAAGCAATTACCAGCAAAATTTTAAATACTTGCTGAGAATGTAATAATTTTAAGTACTGTGTTTAATTTCCAATTAAAATTTTGCAGTTTACAATGAATTTTGCTAATTTTCTATAACTTTCATTGAAAATTCGAATAAAAAAATTGCAATTGCTAGCAAAAATTTAATTTCTTACTAAGAATTGTATCATTTTCAACGTAATGTTTAGTTTATAACAGAAATTTTGCACTTTTCAATGAATATTGCTAAGTTTTCGATAACTTTCATTGAAAATTTAACGAATTCCAATAAAAAATTTGCAATTGCCAGCAATATTTTAATTTGTTGCTGAGAATTTTATCATTTTTTAGCAAAATTATATTTTCTTGAAAAGAATTTTATCATTTTCAACGCTATGTTTAGTTTATAATTGAAATTTTACAGTTTAAAATGATTTTTGCTAATTTTAAATTACAGTTTCTTCAGTTTCGATGAATTTTTGGTAAAGTGTTAAAAATTCTGGAAAAATACTTGCAATTGCCAGAAAATTTTTAAATACTTGCTCAGAGTTTTATTATTTTTAGTGCTATATTTAATTTCCAATCAAAATTTGGCACTTTCCAATGAATATTGCTAATTTTCCATAATTTTCATTGAATATTTCACCAATTCCAATCAAAAAATTGCAATTGCCGTCAAAATTTTAATTTCTTGCTGAGAATTTAATCATTTTCAACGCTATGTTTAATTTATAATCAAAATTTTACAGGTTTCAATGATTATTGCTAATTTTCAATAACAATTTCTTAATATTCGATAAATTTTTGGTAAGTTTAATTTAAAATGTTATCAATTCCGGTAAAATACTTGCAATTGCCAGCAAAATACTTGTAATTGCCAACAAAATTTTAAATACTTGCTAAAAATGTAATAAATTTTGTGCTATGTTTAATTTCCAATTAAAATGTTGCACTTTCAAATGAATATTGCTAACTTTTGATAACTTTCATTGAAAATTTCATCAATTTCAATAAAAAAATTGTAATTGCCAGCAAAATTTTAATTTCATGAAAATAATTTTATCATTTTCAACGATATGTTAAGTTTATAATCAAAATTTCACAGTTTCTTATAATTATTGCCAATTTTCAATTACAGTTTTATAATTTTCTATGATTTTTTGGTATATTTTATTGAAAATTTCATGAATTTCAGTAAAAATTTTGCAATTGCCAGCAAAATTTTAATTTCTAGCTGAGAATTTTATCATTTTCAATGCTATATTTAATTTATAATCAAAATTTTACAGTTTCCAATGGTTATTGCTAATTTTCAATTCCAATTTCTTAATTTTCGATTAATTTTTGGTAACTTTCATAAAAAATGTTATCAATTCCGGTAAAATACTTGTAATTTCCAGCAACACTTTAAATACTTGCTGAGAATTTTATAATATTTAGCGCTATATTTAATTTCCAATCAAAAGTTTGCACTTTCCTATGAATATTGCTAATTTTTTAAAACTTTCAATGGAAATTTCATCAATTCTAGTAAAAAAATTGCAATTTCCAGCAAATTTTAATTATAATTTTATTATTTTCAACGTCATGTTTAATTTATATTAAAAATATTACAGTTTCCAATGATTATTGCTAATTTTCAATTACAGTTTCTAAATTATTGATGAATGTTTGATAACTTTTACTGAAAATTTTATCAATTCCAATAAAAAAATTGCAATTGCCAGCAAAATATTAAATACTAGCCGAGGATTTTATAATTTTTAGTGCTATGTTTAATTTTCAATCAAAATTTTGCACTTTTCAATCAAAATTTGGCACCTTCCAATGAATATTGCTAATTTTCTATAACTTTCCTTGAAAATATCATCAATTCCAGTAAAAAAATTGGAATTGGAATTTTATATAATCGATTAATAATATAATATATAATATAATATAATATAATTTATAATCGAAATTTTACAGTTTACAATGATTATTGCTAATTTTTAATTACAGTTTCTTATTTGTCGATGAATATTTGATAACTTTTATTGAAAATGTCATCAATTCCAGTATTTTTTGTAATTGCCAGTAAAATTTTATATTCATGCTGGAGTTTTATAATTTTCACTACAACATTTAATGTACAATAAAGATGTTGCAGTTCTTTTCAAAATGTTCTGTTTAAAATTAGGTTTCATAGTAGAAATGTCGTTGGAATAAATTCGGGTGTTGGTGGTATAAGTTATTTAATGTGAAGTCTTCTGCAAGGACGATGTTAAAGCTGATGTGGTAATCTGATTTTCAAATAGCTGCGCGTAACTCGCATTGATTAATTCAAACGATTTGCTGTAATGTTGTTTCATTAATATACACGGATTTAATTAGTAGCCTATTAGAGTAATTAATTCCATACACAGCGTCAGCGTAGATAATTGCAGCTCAAACTAGCCACCGTAAGCAGTTTATCTCCGCAAATTCCGGGTTTTCCGGGGCGTACTGAGATTGTTCCACGGGACACAGCGCAAATAATAAATTTATAATTTATTTATCGGAACGAAATTTCGTAATCTCATTGGCAACTTCGCCCGGGCGATGCTGTATCGAATCAATAAAAACTTCAAAAATACAATCGGCACTAGTCCTGTGCTGCTCCTCGAGCCCATCCGAAGGATATTGAATTGCGGGCCGCCTCTTATTGTGTCTATCACGCACCGACAATAACAACGCCATTGTGCCGAACGTATTACCACGTCGCTCTAATTCGGCCTATATCTTAAATAACAGCCGCCACAAGCACAAATCGGTAATTATGTTTTATTTATATAATGGCATTTCATCAATTACTTCTTTTATCACGTCCCACGTTCCCCTGATGCGAGTTTTTTTGTGGTTAATGTTCGCCGCAGTTATCGATTGAATGTCGATTGATAGAACAGATAATGGTGATTGTATTAAACGCTGCGTTTGTTGTACTCAAGCCTCCTGAAATATACACACAATCGTAATGTGCTTCTGATTACACCAGATAATGAAATATATGCATTTCGCATCGGATCTTCAGGGATGGACAGCCTCAGGTGGCGAATTATGCGCCATCCCACTACCAGTGGGTCACGTGCATTATGGAGCGAGCAAGGGAAGCATTGCGCCCCCGGGGAATCCCCGCGCTATGCAGGGGGAAGCTGCATCGCAACTCCAGTAATCCTGCGTGCATCATACGCGGAACCTATTAGATAATAGCCGCACATTGTTTCCGAACTTCCAGTAGGTCAGCCCCCGGATAATATATGAATCAGAGGGGGGCCGATACTCCCCGAGGAGCACAAAGCAGGGGGCCCAGTATCTTAATACTGTTACTTTAACAGTTTTATTGATGGAAAGCCGGTGAAATACGAGACAGATTCGCCTATTTTATGATGCCCTGGCATTAACCGAAACTTCTTCCCCGGCTTTGGCTTGAAGAATGTCTTGGCACCATTAGCAGATAAAACGCATTACTGCAGTATCATAACATATGGATGAGGGCACTGAGAACTGTTGAGGCGCAAGACAAATGCACACTTTTGAGTTCAAACATTATAATACATTAGATTAAATATGCCGCGCGATTAAATATTTCAAATATGACATTTGAAATTTGAAAACTGAACATAGGCTATGTTCAGATAAAAAAAACGCGCGGTACATGCGGACAGTTAAAACTTAGAGTTTGATATATAGACATATAAAATAAAATATATATTTTGAGTATTCATTTTAGTATTAGTATTAAATATATATTTTATAGTGAATACGACTGTAAAATAATGTTTTCTAATACGTACCATTAGAACCATTAGATACAGGTGCACTGAACCTTAAATTCTCAAAAATTGTGATACGTGACATAACAATGAGGATATCGATATGTAAGCAGCATTTGATTATTTTCTATTTGATACGAGGCAAAATTTGCGCACACAACAATTTTATTATTCGTAATAGCGTATTGTGTGTGACCCAAGTACGAATCAGAACTGTTATCAGTAACAGGAAATGGGACCATTATTACTAAAGATATTTCAATCGCGCAAAACAATACGCTTTCTCGCAATCGCAATTAAGTGGCAACACTTCTGGACGATAGTTTGGGCGTTATATTTGCATGCACAGCGCAGAATTATTACAGCCCGGATGTGAATGTGATATGCTGTTTTTAACACGCGCAGAGGAAGAAGAAAAACAATGCGTGGCGAAATAATGTTTCACTCCGGCAGAATTAGCGAGCGTATTATTTACACGGCCCACAAATCGCGTATTTTTACGTGAGTGTGATGTTAATTACGTCCCTTTTGCCGCGTTCTCTTTTTAATTATTTTAATGGCTTGCGTATGAAGGCACCAGATTCTAATTGCTGAGGATTAATTTCAATTTCAGTTAATGCCATTTTTGATGTGCAGGCACACGTTATTAATGCCACGTTCAGATCAAAACCCGATATTTCGATATTATCTCGTGTATATTCTTCATGAATTCTTCATATATAGGCACTATACTATGAATTTGCGAGAACATGAAAGAGACATATTTCCTGTGGTTCATTTTTAAATAGCGAAACAGGCCTCCACAATATTTAACAAATTACCAAAATTTAGTAGAATACCAAATGTAAAAAAAACTTTTTCCATTTCCTTCAAAAATTTTGAATTTCCTTCATCATGACATTTCCAAAAAAGTAGATGAAGTAGCAGATCTATCTAAATGCAAGTTATTGGACTATTTGCTGCATCAACGACATGCTAAAAATTATTATTACCCTGCATGAACAAGAACAATATCCCATGAGAAAAATCATGGGTTTTCCCATAGTAAGTAGATTGTTTGTAAAATTTGCAAATGTTACACATATTTTCTGCGATTCAGTTTCCAGAGGCCTCCACAATATCCAACAAATTACCGAAAGTTTAGACTACTAAATGTAAAAATATTTCCTCTTTCCATTTCCTCCAAAAAAAATTACATTTTCTTCATAATGGCATTTCCAAGAAAGACGATGAAGGAGCAGATCCATGTAAATGCAAGTTGTTATTTGTTGCCTCAACAAGGACATGCTAAAAATTAGAGTTCTCCAGGTTTTAGAAGCGCTATGTTGAATACATTTAAGAAGCCTAAACGTCGGTTCATTTAGCTACAATTTTTCCATATGATCCGCAACAGTTTGATGAAATTTTACTTCCAACTTAACTTCTTGCTAAACTTCTTTACTAAACTTCTTATTAGTATCTGTTGAACCTCGTTTCCATCCATTTCATTACCATCAGTAATAAACGACGCATATTTCGGTAAACATCTTTTTATTGTCACTATATCAGTTGCTTTAACTTACAATCGAAATTAAGCCATTTATTATTTGACGTATAATTCAAGGTACATTGTATTTTAACTTACAATCGAAATTTATCAATGCATTAATTTATTATTTATTATTTATTATTATTTTAAAAAGCCTAGTTTGATAAAATTTTACTTCTTCACTAGTATTTGTTGTACCTATTACCATCAGTAATAAATGACGCATATTTCGGTAAACATTTCTTTTATGGTCAATGTGTTACCAAAATTATATCAGTATTATTAGAAACACCCTGTATATCTGATCAGTTGCTTTAACTTACAATCGAAATTAAGCCATTTATTATTTGACATGTAATTCAAGGTATATTGTATTTTAACTTAGAATCGAAATTTATCAATGCATTAACGTATTATTTGTCGTGTAATTTAAGGTACATTGCATTTGAGAAAATGTATCCGAATTCGCAGTGCACAGTTCAAAATAAACATGCATCTGCTTTTGATTAATTAACGGCACAAAAGGTATTACCAATACACAAAGGATAATGCCCGGATCATTATTATTTCCGCTCCTGATTCTCCTACAGTTTCCTAATTAATCGATTGCCCATCAATTAAACGTGAACTACATATTACGTAATTAATGAACATGTGGGTTGTTGTGCAGTGAAAGAGCGAAAATTGAAATGCATCCGAAAAGAAACAAAAACGCGCAAAAAGGCGATGTTAATTATCGTAATGGACTAAGTTTTTTAAAGGATCGGAAAAGTCGATAATTTCAATTATGGTGTATATAAAAGTAAACAAACTTAATAAGCTTGTATTATACATCCGCTCACAAAATGTGGATTATACATCCGCTCACAAAATGTGGAATATTAACGAAAACTAGAATTGAAATTCATTAATTATAATTAATCAATTTCATTATAATCAATAATCGATATCAATAATTATTATCAATTTACGTGTGCCGAATTGCCCAACTTTCCTGCTATGTTTCTTCAGATTTGATATTCTGATAAAAAAATTACGAGGCAATCCAAACTTGAATTCTATTAATATAAGGTAGCAATTCAAATTAGTTTCAAATGGTATCATATATTTATGCCTCAGCTAGTAATTGACAAAGTATCTATTTATCATAATCTACTGTTGAAGTACTTTGCGTCACCATAATGACATTCAGTTACCTAACATTGATCTTTTAATCAATAATTGTGGATTCATTTCCTACATGAGGCAATATTTTTACTTTATATATTTATGTGTATACCTAAAGAACTAAATTTTCACCGTAAAGAGTTCTACAACAAAATTGTAGTTGCAAATTATTTGTGTTATAAGAGTTTGCAAATTTTCCAAATCAAAGTTCCAAATTTTTTTATTCCAAGTAAGTTTTTCACCGTAAAAAGTTCTACAACAAAGTTGTAGTTTCAGATTATTTACAATATAATAGTTTGCAAACTTTCCAAATCAAATTTCCAAAATTTTATTAAATTTAATCATAATACTAATAATAACATAAGATATATACATGCATATACATACATACACACACACATCCATACATACTTCCATGCATACATACACATATACATACATACTTTTTGATTCTAAGTAAGTCTTTCACCCTAAAAAAATTTTCAACAGAGTTATAGTTTCAGATTATTTTTCAAATATAATAGTTTGCAAACTTTTCAAATCAAATCTTTTAGTCAATAATTGCAGATTCAATTCACAAATGAGGCAATATTCCTACTTCATATACTTATATATGTGTATACATAGAAAGAACTAATTTTTCACCGTAAAGAATTCTACAACAAAGTTGTAGTTACAGATTATTTACAATACAATAGTCTGAAAACTTTCCAAATCAAAGTTCCAAAAATTTTGATTCCAAGTAAGTCTTTCACCGTAAAAAGTTCGACAACAAAATTTTAGTTTCAGATTATTTACAATATAATAGTTTGCAAACTTTTCAAATCAAAGTTCCAAAAAATGTGATTCCAAGTAAGACTTTCACGGTAAAAACTTCTACAACAAAATTGTAGTTTCAGATTATTTACAATATAATAGTTTTCAAACTTTGCAAATCAAATCTTTTAATCAATAATTGTGGATTAAATTCCCAGATGATGCAATATTCCTACTTCATATACTTATATATGTGTATACATAGAAATAACAAAATTTCACAGTAAAGAGTTCTACAACAAAGTTGTAGTTTCAGATTATTCACAATAGAATAGTTTGCAAACTTTCCAAATCAAAGTTCCAAATTTTTTTATTGTGTTTGGATTCACAGAGAACATTACAGAGTCAAATGTACAAGAACAGTATACAAAAATGTTACACTGTCAAATACTAAAAAGAAATGTATACATACATATACATACATACACACATACATACATACTTCCATGCATGCATACACATACATACACACATACACACATACATACATACATACATACATACATACATACACACATACACACATACAAACATACATGCATACATACAAACGCACACACATACACACACATACACACATAAGATACATTAAAATAGGAAAGTTGTAGTTTCAGACTATTTACAGCATAATAGTTTGCAAACTTTCCAAATCAAAGTTCAAAAATTTTGATTCAAACATTTTATTGAATTATGTTAAGCAGTTATAATAATAATAATAATAAACTTTATTTGGTATGTAGCCATTACAATGATGGATATACATATACAGGAGTTATTGTCCAATACATTATTGTGTCCACAGTAAAAGTTGTAAAGTAAAAGTTGTCTACAGTAAAAGTGATACTTAGGCAGAGATCTTTATTAGATTCTTCATTAAATGTTCAAAAAATACTTTATACCAGAAGATTTTGTTTAAATACGAAATTTCGAAAATATTCGTTGAAATCAAGATTTACAAATGTTTACGAAATCTGGAACATCCAATGGCAAATTTTATGGGAAAATAGAAATAGGTTGGACATCTCTGTAGGATTATTTGATTTGTTGGTTGTATATAGTGACCGTATACGATATGTTTTTTTCAAAAATGTTCAAAACGTACTTTAGAGATTTCGTTAGTTCGAAATTTGGAAAAAAAATGTTGAAATCAATATTTACAAATGTTCACGAAATCAGGAACATTTAATGGTATATTTGATGGCAAAATAAGAATTGGTTGGACATCTCTGTAGGATTATTTGATTTGTTGGTTGTATACAGTGACCGTATACGATATGTGTTTCAAAAATATTCGAAACATACTTTATACCAGAAGATGTCGTTTAAATTCGAAATTTCGAAAATTTTCGTTGAAATCAAGATTAAGAAATGTTCACGAAATTTGGAACATTCAATGGCAAATTTGATGGCAAAATAAGAATAGGTTGGACATCTTTGTAGGATATTTGTAGGATTTGTATACAGTGACCGCCAAAAAGTCGGGATCATATGGGAAATTTCTTTACTATAAATTTTTCAAAAAACTTTTACAAAGACAACTTATATGACTAATAATACATAACGCAAGTAGTTAAGCTGTGACAGTTCTAACTCACCCCCAGCGGTGATTAGAACGTCGATTAAATCCGCGAATTAAAAGGGCGAATTAATTTAATCGACATATCTGCGGGGGGTGAGTTAAAACTGCCATAGCTTAACTACTAACGGATGATATCAATTACCAATTATCAATTTCTTGATAACCAAGATATTATTACCAAGATAATAGGTACCTACTTATCATTTTCTGTGCTGGTATCGAGTTTCGTTGTGAACTTCTGTGATAATAGGTACCTACTTAAGTTGGACGTCTTTGTAGGATATTTGTAGGATATGTATACAGTGACCGCCATACAGTCGGGATCATATGGGAAATTTCATTACTATTGATTTTTCGAAAAAAAATTTACATAGACAACTTATGTGACTAATAATACATACCGCAAGTAGTTAATCTGTGACAGTTCTAACTCACCCCTAGCGGTGATTAGAACGTCGATTAAATCAGCGAATTAAAAACGCAAATTAATTTAATCGACATATCTGCGGGGGTGAGTTAGAACTGTCACTGATCATATGGGAAATTTCTATTCTATTGATTTTTCAAAAAACTTTTACAAATACAACTTATATGACTAATAATACATACCGCAAGTAGTTAAACTGTGACAGTTCTAACTCACCCCTAGTGGTGATTAGAACGTCGATTAAATCCGCGAATTAATTTAATCGACATCTCTGCGGGGGGTGAGTTAGAACCGTCACAGCTTAACTACTAACGCATGATATCAAATATCAATTTATCAATTTCTAGATAACCAAGTATTATTACCAAGATAATAGGTACCTACTTAGCATTTTCTGTGCTGGTATCTAGTTTCGTTGTGAATTTCTGTGATAATAGGTACCTACTTAGCATTTTCTGTGCTGGTATCGAGTTTCGTTGTGAATTTCTGCACAGGCCATTCCTCATTTCGATTACGTGTCGGCTGTGAATACAGTAATCAGTTACATTCTGCTTAAAAACAAAACAAACGCAATAACTCCGTTCATTCAGTCACACTTTAATAACTTAACGAGTTCAGCCCTGACCATAAAATATTGCCCCGACTTGAATCGCCAGTTAACGCCCAGCGATATTTCGCTCACGTGAAACGGCTCAAGCCGAACAGACACGCGAGTATAACAATCACAAAACGAATCTGCACCCTCCCCTTTGCGCGCTGTCGACATGCAAAAATCTCTTCAGCCCCCCCAAAAACCAGTGAGTGTAATTGCGTGGGCGAAAATATTATGAGTCATGAGTCGTCGTGTACACGTAGATTATAAATTGAGCACCGGTGAATATTGGACATTAATATCGAGTTGAGGTACATGCCTAGACCAATTGGACCCTCCCGATTCCAATGAGAAAATGCTTAGCCTCGTAGATCTAGTGGTTCTCGAGATATCTGCCCTCAAAGTTGGGAAAATAAAAAATTATGTTAAGCAGTTGTCCTGTACGTTATTGTATTCACTGTAAAAGTTGTCGAAGATACAGAGGGGCAAAATAGGGCTGATAAAATGATCGGTGGTGCTTCACCACCGAATTGAGCCCATGTCTAGACTAATTGGACCCTCCCGATTCTAATGAGCAAATGCTTAGCCTCGTAGATCTAGCGGTTCTCAAGATATCGGCCCTCAAAGTTGGGAAAATAAAAAAATATGTCAAGCAGTTGTCCTGTACGTTATTGTATTCACTGTAAAAGTTGTCAAAGATACAGAGGGGCTAAATAGGGCTGATAAAATGATCAGTGGTACTTTACTACTGAATTGAGCACCGGTAAATAGCGAACATTATTATCGAGTTGAGGCACATGCCTCGACCAATTGGACCCTCTCGATTCCAATGAGCAAACTTTCAGCCTCGTAGATCTAGCGGTTCTCGACATATCGGCCCTCAAAGTTGGGAAAATAAAAAAATATGTTAAGCAGTTGTCCTGTACGTTATTGTATTCACTGTAAAAGTTGTCGAAGATACAGAGGGGAAAAATAGGGCTGATAAAATGATCAGTGGTGCTTCACCGCCGAATTGAGCACATGCCTAGACCAATTGGACCCTCCCGATTCCAATGAGCAAATGTTCAGCCTCGTAGCTCTAGTGGTTCTCGAGATATATGCCTTCAAAGTTGGGAAATTAAAAAAATATGTTAAGCAGTTGTTGTCCTGTACGTTATGGTGTCCACTGTAAAAGTTGTCAAAGATACAGAGGGGCTAAATAGGGCTGATAAAATGATCAGTGGTACTTTACTACTGAATTGAGCACCGGTAAATATCGAACATTATTATCGAGTTGAGGCACATGCCTCGACCAATTGGACCCTCCCGATTCCAATGAGCAAACTTTCAGCCTCGTAGATCTAGCGGTTTTCGACATATCGGCCCTCAAAATTGGGAAAATAAAAAAATATGTTAAGCAGTTGTCCTGTACGTTATTGTATTCACTGTAAAAGTTGGCGAAGATACAGAGGGGCAAAATAGGGCTGATAAAATGATCGGTGGTGCTTCACCACCGAATTGAGCACATGTCTAGACTAATTGGACCCTCCCGATTCCAATGAGCAAACTTTCAGCCTCGTAGATCTAGCGGTTCTCGAGATATCTGCCCCCGAAGTTGGGAAAATAAAAAAATATGTTAAGCAGTTGTCCTGTACGTTATTGTATTCACTGTAAAAGTTGTCGAAGATACAGAGGGGCAAAATAAGGCTGATAAAATTATCAGTGGTGCTTCACCACTTTTGCGTTATTGTTATGCAATATGCAATTTCATGTATCCTTGCTATATAAACTTTGTGAAGAAAGCTGTTTGTGCTAGTTACAGTTTGTGTTTAATTATATAATAGCGGCAATTAATAATATTAATTTGGGTTTATTGTTTCTCGTATGGTTTTGGGTATTAAAAGCAATTGCCATATCATCTGTGCAGGATGTTTAATTAAGTAATTAATTAATGCCGAATTGAGATTTTCTGCTGTAATAAGATTAGGCAATTGCAGATGTCGTAATTTCGTATCTTCTTAAAGGTGGTTAATTTGTTTGTTGATTAGAATTTTGTTATTCTAGAGGCGTTTGGTGCTTCAGTTTAAATAGTTAGAAGGATGCCTGACGCCGGTTTGTTTCGGGTGATTGTGGAATCGGTAATTAAACGTGCTGGATAAGTGAATGAGGTACAGTTGTGCATATAACGCCGTCCGGCGGTCTTTGTTTTGCAGCGAAATTCATAGTCTGTGCGCTTAACGCGTGGAAACTTTAATGTGTTATTACGAGATATTTAAGGTATCCAAACAACAATATTCGCGCTAATTTATGCCATCCTCAAAACTAATTTGAGCGGACTCCAGGCGGAGAGGCCCGCTGTGACGGCGATTATAAATAAACTGCCCTTATGACATTATATTACTTGAACACTTACGGCGATAAATTCACCCAAAGCCCGGCGCACACCGAGTGGCAGATATAATTTAATTCAATCTTAATCACACCCAGAATCTCCGGTCCCGTTTGTTATTAATTATGAATAAATATCAAAGTTTCCGCGTTTTATAACGTTTTGGGCGCATAAAACGAAATATATTACGCCCTCCGGACTCGCTCATAATTTGTCATATTTTTAATGTAACAGCTTCATTAATTACTGCTTGATTTATTATTTTGTTGGCGCGATAACACTTAGTGCACGGCCCGGTGTTGATTCGGTTACGAGATATGTAGCAAAAACATTATACGAAACTAAAATTCTTTGCAAAGATTACGGCCACTAATATATCAAACGGTTGATTTACTCGCATTACAAAGCATTAGACCTGTCCGTTCATATAACGCCAGTTTTTAAGGAGCACAGTTCAGTTTCACCGATAGATAAATACGAACACACAGTTTAGTATAAATGAAACCTAAGATATAACACAAAACTGTGCGATTGTTGCTGCACTTTTGTCATTTTTGTTGTTTTTTTTTTTGTATTTTTGTTTTTAAGGTGTTATGGTATGTATGATGTGTATTTGCTGTCTGTACTCGTGGGCCTTGGCCCAAGGCCTCACGATATATTTTATTTGCCCCTCCGCCCCTCCACCCCTCAGCCCCTCCGCCCCCCGCCCCTCCACCCCTCAGCCCCTCCGCCGGTCAACCCCTCACGAATCGTGAGACGTGGATTCTAGCATGGACAGATGGGCTGTGGGACTGCTCGGGGGTTGTATTTATGACCTCGGGTTCGGATGTTGAATTGTCTCTTGTTGTTAAGTGATTTTTCCGCAGCGCTGTAATTTTTCCGTAACGCTGTTGGGAAAATGCCGCGGAACTGTAATAGCCGCACTACTTATAAACTTAGTATTTCGCAAGGACTTCGCACTTTAATCAAAATAATCCACTGATAA
The DNA here is from genome assembly GCA_951805005.1 of Othius punctulatus. Classification (NCBI taxonomy): domain Eukaryota; kingdom Metazoa; phylum Arthropoda; class Insecta; order Coleoptera; family Staphylinidae; genus Othius; species Othius punctulatus. The sequence goes on along the minus strand of OX638147.1, from coordinate 36,388,399 downwards.
TTGTGTATTGTGTGCAGACTCCGGATTGAGATCCGCTTCGCGTCTCCAGCTACTAATTAAGTGTCGATTTTGACTGAATTAAGTATTTCCGTGCGTCAGATTTCATAAAGGCGCGCCCTTTGAAAGCCGATCGTTTCCGGGGAGGCCCTCCTAATTAGCGCGATGATTCGTAATTTTTAATTAGAAGAATTAGCGAAATGATTAAAACTCTTGGCCCGGCGAAGGCGTACGTGCGATTTGATTATTAATTACCTCAACAAAGGCAATTATCTCCTCAATGCGGCCGCCGTGTGCCCCCAGGACGAGCCAGGATGTCCTCTCCTGTTGTTTCACGCGCTGTGGACGCGGCCGTTTAAATGAAACCGGGGCGGACAGCGGAGGCAATCAGGCGAAACCGCACTGACGAGAGGCTAATTGGATTATAAAACTCACGCGGGCATCTATCAGCTGCAGGCCAGGTTCCAAGCTATGGTTATTGTTCCGCTGAAAAAATGCCCGATTCATTTATGGCTTCATGCCTATTTCACGCAAGCCGGAGCTCAGCGATTGCTCTATTGTAAAAATTTTATCGACTGCATCCATAACCCACATTTCCATATGATAGATTAAAGGAATTGGGTGATAAAATTTGATCACCCTTCACTTTAGCACTTCACAAGCGTAACTAAAATAAAACAAACATAATGTCTAACCTCTAATAGTTCCTGGTAAGTCAACAGCTATAACCAGACACTGCGTCATTGGTTATTCGATACTCTGCGAAATGCGTTATTTTTATGATCCTGTTCATACGAAATTTACTAACTTTTATGTTTCGGTTCATACGAAATTTACTGAATTCATATTACATCAAAAAAAAGATTTATGATGAAAAGCGCGAATTTCGCCGTTCTTAAAAAAATGATTTTTTTTATGAATAGAGGCCTGCATTTATAATATTTACAGACTGTAGCTGTAAGTAAAGACTATAACTTAACCATTACCTTCCAATGCACAAAAAAGCATTATAATAAGAGACATGCTCAAGTAAAAAAAATACAATAGGTAATGCAATACTTTCCATGCTTATATAAACATTTCCAAGAAACGAAATATTTTGAAGATTTTGGAAGATATTTCATCACTTTATGAATTTGGAAACTTTACATTATGAAAAATTATAACGTTAGCAATTTTTTACTTATGGCGTCATTGTGATTTCTTTAAACTGAATTCGGTATTTTTTTATATAATTCGACAATTCGATAATTCTCTTTTCACTCATATATATTTTTTTTGCAAACTTACTTATAGTTTCTTTCCTTTAAAAAGTAGAGACATTCTCAATCATTTTTATTGATTTATATAAATTTCTCATTGATTATTGTGATTTCGGGCGATTTTTCAATAATTTCGAGATTATTAAAATCAGCAAATTGTTTGGCACGATTATTACATACATTTTTCATTCTCCAAAATTCTCGATAATTCTTAAAATATCTACTTAGTCATTTCTAAGCAGTTTCAAGATTTCGAGAAAACATCTAGTAAAATGCTGTTAAAAAACTACTTTTTTAACGAATTGATAGCGACTGTAAAGTGAATTAAGACTTCTACTATGTTCTCTATATTTTATAATCTAATCTAAAATATACAATATTTCAATGCTTTTTTACGTGTCCTATGACTCAAATAATAGGTAACCCACGAGTGAGTTTAAAAAATATTTGTATTTAATTTTTACCCACGGGTAAAAAAAGTTTTCCATCGCTGCCCTAAGTCGATGTGTGGAATAGTGGACAAGTCACTAATACATTGTAAAATATAATCAATAATTGCTGCTATTTTTGTCCAGCTTTCTACGAAAGTTCGATACAACCTAAATGCTTACTTTTATAAGAATTGTAAATGAACATTATAGTTATTCAGAAAAACTTTTAACATTAGGACCATTACACACAACAACAAAAGGTGGAGATATTTATAAGTAATTGAAAGCTACATTAGCAAAATATAATAATCAACATATATAAGCAATGATAGCAAGTACACAGCTACAGTATCGAAACGCCGAAAAAATAATAGCAATGTTTCACTGCAGTATGCACCAGCAGCCAGTAGTAGTAGTATGAACAATTATTCGAAATATAGGTAAACACCTACAGCATATATAATACATATAATAATATAATTTATAATATATTTATTATATGATAATAATATAATTAGTGGCAATTTGCTGAAATTAAGAGACAACGGAAAATTTCAAAATTACAAATAAATTTCATGGCGGAAATCATTCTTTCATAATTGCCAATACTCCATTAAATTGAAAAAAATCCCCACGTCATGGAATAACTTGCACAGTACGATATTAAGAAAGTCGCTTTTAATAAAAATTGAATGGCCAAATATTGGTTGTTATCCTGGGATTTAAATTATGTTCTAACAGAATCTTTTTTTAGCAATTTTCAGAAGCCAACTTTCATAATGTAATCTATGCCTTTAAAAATGAATATTATGCCATTCACCTTAAACACTGGTAACATAGTATTTCTCAGTACAGTTGATACTGAGCTTACTGACTGCTGCTGTTGGTTCATTGTGTATGTGTAATAGATAATTATAAGATTATATTCGGTCTAATACGGCTATCTGTTGTTTTTAAAACTAAAGATATGTCGTAGATAAAAATAAATTATTAGTGATGAATAAGTATAATGATATGGAAAACCAGGATTTTCGGTTGTGGGAAGGAAACGATGTTCTGGAAGGCTTCCAGCATATTTAAGGGTCTTTGAACTACAGTTGTGACTAAAATTTATCTGGGAATCCGCTAATTCAATTTCCATATTTCTGTTGTAAATTTCAGGCGTCAAGATGCGCGTCTCGATCGGCTGTACGTAGAAAATTGCATTAATCTGTGCGAATCGCAGCGTCGGCTGAAAGTCGGCTCCATTAAGTCTCCGGTTCACACGGCACACATATTGCTTTTAAAACCTTTATTAAAATATTCCTCGCGGGGTCCCTTAGCGAGGGGGCTTACATGGGAGAAGTTACGCCGAGACATGCCCTATCTCGGCGATTAAGCGCCGTAATCCCCGCCACACATAAGTTTTAATGTTATCTACAAATAACTAACAAAAATCTGACTTAGATTGGCCCGCTGATACACCGGCATTGTCCAACTTATTTAATTTCCGTCGCCGAACTTGGCGGATGGAAATTACGCCGCCGCCCTGCCCAGCCGCCCCCGCGCCACCCCCGAAGAGCCGCGTGCGGCTGCGAGAAAAAAGAGCCGGCAGCAGGGGCCGGCCGTTCCGCCGTAAATTGATTGAAAAAATTCAATTGGATTTGTTCAAATGGCACTCGAATAAGCACTTCATATGTCACACTCTCGGCGTCTGCTCATTTCATCCTATCAAAAATTCTATGCGTGCGTTTAATGTTATTACGCGCTTTTAAATTATTTCCCAACGACCATTCAATCCCATCAAACCTGACTTTTTGTTACACTACAGTAGAAATACAGAAAAATTACAATATCTACAAATCTTGCTAATAGCTGATATCTGTATGGCTTCTGAGTCTGTAAGCAAGTTTACATATTTAATAATAATAATAATAACATATTTATGGATGCCATCACAGAGATAGTGTCACATAAATCAGAATATATGGTACATTTCACAGTAACACGAGTAAGTCTTTTGTTGTAAGCGTTGCAGTGTATGGTTAATATAATTTCAAAAAGATGAAAATCAACTAATGTTCTTAATTAGTATGTAATTTTTATCACCATGAACAGTGCAACCAAATATATGCAAAGGCATATATTTTTACATTCAACTGATAAAAGAATAGACTACACTCAAATGTAACACTATTATAACATAAACATTGCTGTAAAAGTTATAAAACAGTCATCAATTAAAAAAAAATACATGCAGCAACAATTTTTTTATTAGAAATGATGAAATTAAAAACGAATTCACCACAAATTATAAAAATGTAATTAATTATTAATAATATTCATTGGAAAGTGCAAAATGTTGATTGGAAACCAAGAAATTTTCAGAAAAACAAAGAAAAACTTCAAATCGCACTGGAAAATTACAACTTTTGATAGAAAATTGCAAGATTTCGATTGTAAATAAAATTTTAAATTTTTGTGGCAACAACAAAGTTTTTACTGGAAATAGTGAAATTTTCATGGAAACTCTTAAAGTGCTCACCGAAAATTATATTTGTTATGTAAAATTATGTTAATATGAAAAATTTCGATTGGAAATTATAGACCGCACTGAAAATGATAACATTCTCAGCATAAGTTTAATTTGTTGTTGGAAACTGCAAAATTTTTACTGAAAACTGCAAAAAAATTACTGGAAACTAAGAAATATTCATAAAAACAAAGAAAAACCTGAAAGCGTACTTGAAAATTACAAATTTAGATCATTTATAATCCAATATTCATTAAAACTGCAAAATTTTTATTGAAAATTAAAGACAGCACTAAAAATTATAAAGTTCTCAGCATAAGTTTAATTTGATGTTGAAATCTGCAAAATTTGTATCGAAAACTGCAAAATATTTACTGGAAATGAAGTAATTTTCATATAAACCACGAAAAACTTGAAATTGCACTTGAAAAATGCGAAATTTTGATACAAACTCTTAAAGTGTTCATCGAAAACTATGTTATTATAATTGTAAATTGGCAATATTCATTGGAAACGGCAATATTTTGATTGGAAATTAAAGACAGTACTGAATATTATAAAATCCTCGACATAAATTTAATTTGTTGTTGGAAATAGCATATTTTTCACTGAAAACTACAAAATATTTACTGGAAACGAAGAAATTAATTTTCATAAAAACAAAACCTGAAATTGCACTTGAAAATTACAAATTTTGATAGAAAATTGCAAATTTTTTATAGTAAATTAAACTTTGCAGAAAAAATTAAAACATTTTCAGTATGTATTTAAAATTTTCGTGGAAATAACAAAGTTTTTACTGGAAATAGTGCAATTTTCATGGAAATTCTTAGAGTGCTCATCAAAAATTATGTTATTGTTATTGAAAATTAGCAATATTTGTTGGAAACTGCAAAACTTTAATTGGAAATTAAAGACAGCACTGAAAATTATAAAATTCTCAGCATAAGTTTAATTGATGTTGAAATCTGCAAAATTTGTACTGAAAACTGCAAAATATTAACTTAAAAACAAATAAATTTTCATAAAAACAAAGAAAAACTTGAAATTGCACTTGAAAATTGCAAAAGTTTGATAGAAAATTGCGAAATTTTGATAGAAAATTGCTAAATTTTTATTGTAAATTAAACATTGCAGTAAACATTATCAAATTCAAGCATTAATTTAAGATTTAACTGGCAGTTGCAATTTTTTTTACAGGAAATGATGAAAATTTAGCTTAGATTCGAGAAATATGTTACCCATAAGCATAAATGTTATCGAATGTAGCTCATACAGTGTGAAGAGTTAGCGAAATGCGTCAAAATATTTACTGGAAACAAATAAACCTTCATAAAACAAAGAAAAACTTAAATTGCACTGGAATATTACAGATTTTGATAGAAAATTGCACAATTTTGATAGAAAATTGCAAAATTTTGGAACAAAATTACGAAATTTTGATTGAAAATTAAACATTGCAGTAAAACTTATCAAATTTAAGCATTAATTCAAAATTTATCTGGCAGTTGCATTTTTTTCTGCAGGAAATAATGAAATTTCAGCTTAGATTCGAGAAATATGTAACCTGTAAACATAAATGTTACCGAATGTGGCTCATACAGTGTGAAGAGTTAGTGAAACGCGTCAAAATATTTACTGGAAACGAAGAAATTTTCATAATAACAAAGAAAAACCTGAAATTTCACTTGAAAATTACAAATTTTGATAGAAAATTGATAAATTTTGATTCTAATTTATACATTGCAGTAAAAATTATAAAATTTAAGCATTCATTTAAAATTTATCTGGCAGTTTCAATTTTTTTCACTGGAAATCAAGAAAATTCAGTATAGATTTGAGAAATATTTAACCTGTAAACATAAATGTCATCAAATGTGGCTCATACAGTGTGAAGAGGTAAAAATGTTTACTGGGAATAAAGAAATTTTCATAAAAACAAAGAAAAACTTGAAATTGCACTTGAAAATTACAATTTTTAATAGAAAAATGCAAAATTTTGATTGAAAATTTCGAAATTTTGATAGAAAATTGCAAAATTTTGGCAGAAAATTGCTTCATTTTTATTGTAAATTAAACATTGCAGTAAAAACTATCAAATTCAAGCATTGATTTGGAATTTATCTGGTAGTTGCAGCAGTTGCAATTTTTTTACTGGAAATGATTAAATTTCGGCTTAAATGTGAGAAATACGTAACCTGTAAGCATAAATGTTATCGAATGTGGCTCATACAGTGTGAATAGTTAGTGAAACGCGAAAAAATAATTGTATTATAAGCGATATGTAAAAAGGATTTCTGTGTATACCCGGCGCCTCCACCATTTATGTATTTGGGGTAATAATTGAAAATACTTATTATTCGTGATTTTTATTGTTAACAATATTATTATAGCCAGTATTTAATGCGGAAATTGTACAATGCGGGTGTGTGCATTTGAAATGTAGTATTATCAGCTTTAAATAATACGCATTATTACGTATAATGTCGGTTTTGGTGTATTGTTTTTGAGCCGTTATGTGGGTATTAAACGTTTAATTGTAATAAAGTATTTAAATTCAATCAAACCGAATTCACGTATAATTTATGGAATGTAGGGTACCGTGAGATGGAATTAATTCACCTGAACGTCTGAAGCTTGATGAATAGTAACTTTTTATGAAAAATCTACTTGAGATACTCTTAACGTTTTAATCCGGCGTAAGGAATTGAATGGAAATGAGATGGAATAGAAAGGGTTAGAACTGAGAGGTGTAGTTTCAAGCAATGAGAATGAAGTAAAGCTGCATAATCTGATTACAGACAGTACTTCCGCTTCACTACACAGGCGGCGTTCCACGTTGTTTTGTCTGGCGGCGGCTGCCGCTCTGCCAGTGATGCCATTCGAGATATTTTCATATTTTTGCATGTGTTTTAGGGCAGCGATCTGGAAGCGGCGCTTTTTCCGGAAACGCCAGCGCACGCATTCGAAAGGCTCTAAGTGAACGCGGGCCAGCCTTTTCACACCAGGGTTTTTTCGCACTCATCGGCCGGAATGCGATTACGTTTAGTATGCAAATATATCGTTACTCTGGCGCACGCAACGCCGATTCGGCAACTTCGCATTGTGAGCCGCGGCGTTTCAGCGGAACGCGAATCACATCCTTTTGTGATGGACGTGGGGGCGGATATTCGCGAAGGCTATATCCGGCCAAATAATGGCAAACATTCGCAATTAACTAAATATTACGAACTCCGCGGAAGTTAATATGTGAAGCTGCTAATATTGGAATACTTTGATCGCATTACAAAGAACGCGGCCAAATTAATATTCGTGTTTTTCGTTATAAAACTTAATGAGAATTTCGAAGAAAATATCATTTTATACGCCTACCTTGATAAATCTATATTTACAACAGCATGTCTCATCGAAATTGGCCATGTAATTGTTTTGATTACCATTATAAAATAAATAGAACGCAATTTACATTTGATGCAATTTGTATTACTGTGATTGCTGATACATTCCCGATTTTCAGTTGTTCGCGTTTTATAAACAAATTACTTCCATTTCAGTTATGACCTATTTGTTAGCATTCAATGATTGTTATGTTTAGGTAATAATATTTCAATTTGATTGCATATTATTACCATAGTGCAAAGTCCAGCGATTTTAATCCTCATTCGCTATGGGAAACGCGTCTACGCGCAAACACCTGTCGTATTGGAACTGAAATTGGAACTATTAATTAATAATAATAATAATAATTAATGGAATATTTATTTCGCAAATATAATCATTATACATACAGGTACTTACGTATGGCCATCAATACTTTAATAGCCTTAGATTTCTTAACTTCTTAAAAAAATAGATTAGATTAATTCTTAGAAAATTAGAGCCCTTCTATTACATCTATCGCTTTTCCGCTTTTCTTTGCATGATTCTCAGTATATATATTTCCTATTATTTTCCTTATAACCTTACAACTGATGCCCTGTATGTGCATTTTAGGTTCTTAAAAATAGCAGTAATAGTCTGATACATTGTATATCAGTATGAAAATCCACAATTTACGAGATCGAAAATATTACGTCTAATTGCTATATAAATTTTGATTGAAATATTGATAATACTAGTACTAATATATGTGTAATTACAACCAGTTATTCGGTTTATTTTGAATTTAAGGCATTGATTGTTGCAAAACCTGCAGTGTAATCATGTATTATGCAATGGAAAATTCATATTGGGCAAAATAAAAATGGTAATATTGCAGCGAGCGAGAATTGTATCCATGACAATAGATTAAAAGTTACAGCTCAAACTCACTCCGCCACACGGGCTTTCATTTAACGTAAGTGATTGCCTTCGCAAAATGTGTTTTTATTTAGTTTTATTGCAGAACTATAAACTGAAATGAATTTCATGGAGCAATGCAGTTCACGTGTTTATCGATACTTGGAAATGAGCCGCGATTCAATAACATAAAAAGAAATGGCACTACAACAAAGCAAATAACTGGAATCCAATTTAATGTAATAATAACTATTGATGATTGCGCTAATAAATTAATCAATCATATAGTTTACATAATTTTGTAGGTATTAACGATTAATTGGGTTGCTATCAAACGCACGAGGCTAAACTGCTGGTAAAAAACAGTCCGCAGCTTATTCAGTCCTTATTGGAAATTGGCCAAGGAATAGTTATCCCGTGATAATCTGGAAGCTGAACCCTGCGAACATCAGGGTGCAAAACAATGCAGGCCCATCTTCAAACAAAAACTTTGGCCAACTTAGCCACCCAAGTTTGCATGGGTCAAAGTTCGCTTGTCGGGGGTAAATCGGGGGTTGGTGCTCCTAAAAATTCCGACATTCAATAAAAATGTCCCCATTCATACTAGATTAGCTCACACCCTCACATCACCATTGTTCAATAAGCACGTTACGCAAGTGTCGATCAAGGCATGTGGGGGATTTGCGCGGCTCTAATGCCGGAACACTTTACATATTGCGGAATTGGAAAGTGCACGCGGGGAACTCGTGCAGCGCTGCAATCGTATTTAATGTAGTAAAATAATGAAATAACGTGTAAAGGGCGTCACGAGCAGAATTTTTATACAATGTAACTACTACGCACTCGGCATGTACAATCTGTTATCTAATGGATGCATTCAAAAATGTAAGAGCGACTGATACAGCACAGCCCCTATTACTGATACAATGCGTAAACCATTACTTTACACATTGGGCGGAGCAAAAAATATTTGTTTGTTGAAATAGTAGATTCTTTCATATGATTTGTGTGCAGCAAAATTACGATATAACTGAACCACCAACATTTCAAACAACATTCCTTGCATAGAGGATACGTACATAATTGTATGCCTCCTTGTGGTGGAAACTATTTCACTTATATTCTTAGACATCCGCCAAATGATAGTACTTATGTATTTTGAAATTAAATTTAACTCATATATTTTATAAATGGGTACAGCAAATTACTCCATAATGATAAACCATGAACAGGAAAAACATAAATTGATTGATTTAGTTCACCTAAACTTCAAACGAAGTAAACGCTGAAAGCAATAATGATGTGCAATGCATTAAAATGTTGTCTCCAAATATAAAAACCTGAAACCAACAGAAAATAAGTATGAATTAAGCATGGAAAGGAAGAATTTTGAATATGAAAAGATTCTGCACAAGAAAAAGTGAATAACGTATCATATGTTTCAGTAGCTTAGGTATAAGAGTTTCAGTAGCTTAGGTACACCTGAATCCAATTGATTCCTGATTACATTTTGCGTAGAAAGAGTTCTAGAAGTGCATCAGATGTTTCAGTAGCTTAGGTATAAGATGTTTCAGTAGTTTAGGTATAAGATGTTTCAGTAGTTTAGGTATAAGATGTTTCAGTAGCTTAGTTACAACCGAAGCCAGATGATTCCTGATGACATTTTAAGCAGAAAGAGTTCTAGAAATGCATATAGAAGTATGTAGGAATATGTACTAAAAAATATGTAATAATAATAATAATTGGCATTTGTTTATTAACTTATTGATTTGAGTTATGTTGATTGCTAACTTTTTTATATTTTTGAATCTAAAAAGACTGCACAACAAAAAGTGAATAATGTATCAGATGTTTCAGTAGCTTAGGTATAAGGTGTTTTAGTAGTTTAGGTATAATATGTTTCAGTAGCTTAGTTACAACCGAAGCCAGTTGATTCCTGATGACATTTTAAGCAGAAAGAGTTCTAGAAATGCATATAGAAGTATGTAGGAATATGTACTAAAAAATATGTAATAATAATAATAATTGGCATTTGTTTATTAACTTATTGATTTGAGTTATGTTGATTGCTAACTTTTTTATATTTTTGAATCTAAAAAGACTGCACAACAAAAAGTGAATAATGTATCAGATGTTTCAGTAGCTTAGGTATAAGATGTTTCAGTAGTTTAGATATAATATGTTTCAGTAGCTTAGGTACAACCGAAGCCAGTTGATTTCTGATGACATTTTAAGCAGATTGAGTTCTAGAAATGCATAATGCGTATGTAGGAATATGTACTAGAAAGTATGTAATAATAATAATTATTGGCCTTTGTTGATTAACTTATCTATTTGAATTATGTTGATTGCTAACTTTTTTATAATTTATTATATTATTATTATAATATTATATATTATATTATTAATAATAATAATAATAATAATAGATTTATTTCCAAGGGGGCCATACAGGCCTTGTACAGGAAAAAACAAGTAGGCACAATAATACACAGAACATAATACACACAGTAAATAATAGGTAGTAGGATTGTCTTGAAAAAACATTTTTTAAACATAAAAGTTACTAATTTGCTACAAGCTCTAAACCAACATAATTTTATATATGTATATAATGTATATATTAGAGTGATCCTTAAAAACATTTTTGTAAAAACATTTATATTTCTCAATTTCTCAATCAATAGAAATCAACAAAAAATATTAAATTGATGGGGGATAAAATTGATAGGAAATGAAAAGTATCTGTATGATAATTTAGAGCTCTGCAATAATTATCTTTATAGTCACATCATAAAAATACTTATCATTTCCTATAACAAAGTGGAGAAAATATATTTTTATGATTTCTATAGAATTGTCATTAATAATCAAGATTTTGAGATCATTAAAACTGAAAAATGTAAATTGGTTGTCACGATTGACTCGATTAATATAATATTATGTATGTATTCTTCAATACATACATTTTTCATTGTCCAAATTTCTCGATAAATCGTAAAATATCTAATCATTTCCAAGTACCTAGTATCAAGATTTTGAGGGATTTTCCAATAATTTCTATAATTTTCCAATATTTTTCGAGATTTCTATAGATATCTCAATAATTCATAATATTTCCAGAGATTTTTCAATAATTCGAGATCATTAAAATCAGAAAATCCAAATTGGTTCACACAATTAACAAGATTAATACATACATTTTCTTACTCTACAATTTTCTCCGATGATTCTTAAAATATCTCAGAGATTTTTCAATAATTATCGAGATTTCATAAAATATTCCAATACTTTCCACGATTTGTCAATATTTTTCAGGATTTCTAAACATTTCCTATAATTATCATAATATCTGAAGAATTTTCATTAATTTTGAGATAAAAAATTCAAATAATGTGACATTATTCATGATTTCTCAATGATTTTGGAGATTTCCACAGATTTCTCAATAATTTTGGTTACTTCCACAGATTTCCCAATTAATATCAATAATTGCAGAGATTTTTGAATAATTCCCAAGATTTCTTTTCATCATTTTCGGGATTTATACTTTTTTTATTATTATTTCCATTAATTCTCAAGATTTCGAGAGATTTTTCAATAATTTCGAGATCATTTAAATCAGAAAATTCGAATTGGTTCACACAATTAACAAGATTATTATATACATTTTCTTATTTTACAATTTTTTTGAAAATTCTTATAATATCTTAAAATTTTCCAATAATATCCACGATTTGTCGATATTTTTCCAGATTTTTAAAGATTTCTTAATATTTATCATGATATCTAAAGATGTTTACTTAATTTCGAGTTAAAAAAATGCAAATTATTTGACATTTTTCATGATTTCTCAATAATTTTGGAGATTTCCCAATAAATATCAATACTTGCAGAGATTTTTGAATAATTCCCAAGAATTCTTAATCATTTTCGAGATTTATATAGATATCTCATTAATTCTCAAGATTTCAAAAGATTTTTCAATAATATCGAGATCACTAAAGTCAGATTATTACATACATTTTCTTATTCTACAAATTTTAATAATAATAATAATAAAGAATATTTATTAGCAAAAAACGCTACATAATATACAAAATTTCAACAAATTTTTCGATAATTCTTAAAATATCTCGGAGATTTCTCAATAATTATCGAGATTTCTTGAAATTTTCCAATAATTTCCATGGTTTATTAATAGTTGTTGCGATTTCTAAAGATTTCGTAATATTTATCATGATATCTGAATATTTTTCATTAATTTCGAGATCATTAAAATCAGAAAATCCAAATTGGTTCACACAATTAATAAGATTAATACATAAATTTTCTTATTCTACAAAATTTTCCGATAATTCTTAAAATATCTCGGAGATTTCTCAATAATTATCGAGATTTCATGAAATTTTCCAATAATTTCCACAGTTTATTAATAGTTTTCACGATTTGTAAAGATTTAGTAATAATTATCATAATATTTGCAGATTTTTCATTAACTTCGAGATAAAAAAAATGCAAATAATTTGACATTATTCATGATTTCTCAATAATTTGGAGATTTCCACAGATTTCTCAATAATTTTGGAGATTTCCACAATTTCTCAATATATATCAATAATTGCAAAGATTTTTGAATAGTTGCCAAGATTTCTTAATCATTTTCGAGATTTCTATAGATATCTCAATAATTCTTAAGATTTTGAGAAGTTACTCCATAATTTCGAGATCATAAAAATCAAAAATGATTGACTTGATTATTACTCACAATTTTTCATTCTTCACATTTGTCAATATCAACATTTAAAAAATATCACGTATCATAACGTAGTAGATGTATAGATAGATATTTATTCATCATTTAGGCCACATTACAAAAATACTAATAGTACAGTCATCTCGTGGATATGATCGTCAATGTAAGTTTTGTAGTCAAAAACTATCAAGACATTTAATTCAAAATGATAATAAACTTATTTAGATCCTTTGACCCTTCAACAAATATTTTTTTTCTTTAAACTTCTAAATATTGGCAAATTTTGAAAGATTTTTCAATCATTTCCATGGTTTCTTAATTATATTTTGAGATCTCTACAGATTTCGCTATAATTATCAAGATTTCTGGAGATTTTTTAATTAATCTAAAGATTTCCCAATAAAAAAAATCAATTACTCCACTTTTTAAGGGCAAGGATAAGTATTGTACAAAACAAAGTGACTGTACTCGTTACAATGAAAATTTTAATGAAATTTTATGATTTTTATTTTACAAATTTTGTAGAGCTCTTCTCTACAAAATTTGTAAAATAAAAATCATCGAATTTCATTAAACAAAAATGTCAATGAATCAAGTCAAGTAATGTCAGTAATGCCAAGTCAAGTAATGAAGTAATGTCAGTAATGTGAAGTCAAAAATTACTAAGCTCTTCTCTACAAAATTTGTAAAATAAAAATTATCGAATTTCATTAAACAAAAATGTCAATGATGTCAAGTCAAGTAAAGTCAGTAATGCCAAGCCAAGTAATGAAGTAATGTCAGTAATGTCAGTAATGTCAAGTCAAAAATTACTGAGCTCTTCTCTACAAAATTTGTAAAATAAAAATCATCGAATTTCATTAAACAAAAATGTCAATGGTGTCAAGTCAAGTAGTGTCAGTAATGCCAACTCAAGTGATGAAGTAATGTCAGTAATGCCAAGTCAAGTAATGAAGTAATGTCAGTAATGTCAGTCAAGTCAAAAATTACTGACTTCATATTTTATTTTAAGTGGGTGAGAAAATGTGGAATAACTAACAAAAATCGACCTGTTCAAGGATTTTTTATTTTTTCCTCTTGGCAGGAACGCTTTGTTTCCATTTTTAAAAAAGACCCTGAAACTGTAACTGTAACATTTATTTTATAAAATACTATAAATGTGATGATGGTGATGATAATTACAAATGATTAATAACGGCCGATATAAAATAGGAAAATACAATAGAAAATCAAAGATAAACGTTCAAAGGACACAAACATGTTAGCACAAATACACGACTTGTAGTGTATGTAGTCACATATCTATACGATCAACTTCAAAGAGATTGGCCTCCTGCACCACTGAAAGGAGTATCTGGATGTATTCTACATGTAATGTTTGCTGTGCTTGAGAAAATGGAAAGATTGTTTGCAAAATCTAATAGTATAAAATATTTACAAAAAAAGTAATACATGTATTTAGAATGTACGAATCGGTGGTTAATACTAGGTGAAAAATTAATTTAGGTGTTCATTTGATTTGTGCTAGGTAGATACTGTATGAAGTTTAGTTGACTCAATCAATTTAGGTGCTTATTTGATTTATGGTCTTTAAATTAGTATAAATAAAGCACTTGGTAGAGTTTTTCTATTAAAAATTTGTGCAACTGAACCAAGTGGTTTATTTATATTAATACAAGTGTATTAACCGTGCTTAGTTTCACATTATATATTCATAATTGTTATTTATTTTATTTTGTTTCTTTGTTGCTATTTGTTGTTATTTGGGTATGTTACCAGTAATAATCATGGCGATATTATCATTATCATTGTAGCTGTCTTTTTTTGTCTATTATAATGAAAGAAGCAATCTATTTATGTTTCTGTGTAAATATGTGGGAAGATTTTTGGATGGTATATTCTTTGTTAATGGTGCAATCGATGCGATTGGATTGTGCCTATAAAGACATGTATAAATCAAAGTTCCGCCAAACATTTATACTTTCGTTTGGGGAAAGTTTTCCGATTGGGTTTACTGGGGGGCAAAAATATAAGCGCGCGGGGGAGGCAATGGTAGAAGACGCGGAGCACGCGGACATTCGTGGGGGTTGGGGGTGAAGACAGTTTTCAATTTCATTGCAATAGTTTCAATCCATTTGCCACGTATCTGCGCCGCGAACTAAACTCATAAAGTGTCCGACCGTCCGATATGATTGCATTTTCAGCCGAACACTTTCACCAGGAAGTGTTTATGTTCGTCGTCAGTTATTAATATCCCGCAACGCCGCTGAAATATGAGCTTTTCAGCTGACTTTCTCTCCCCTCGCGAAGAAAGCGCCGCCGCGACATGTAGCTTTGTCTCCAATGTCACAGCCCATCGGTTCCACTGTTTACACTCCGACTTTATACAGATTCAAAATGACTCTTAGTTTACTATTGTCTACATGTCTCTGGGCCCCGCAGCAGACCTATTATTCGGATGATTATACGGATTTTAAGTAACTGCTATTATACTGCGTAAAACCTACCATTTCAGCGCTTCGATCTGTGTTCTCTTGTTCATCTTAAATAGCCTTTTAAGTGTACTGTTAACTAGACAATAAGAACATTAACACCGACATAGGTTTTTACCTCGTTGAATTGGACCATCTGCGCGATGAGTGTGCCAATTATTTCATTTGCCATCCGCCTGCGTAATTCGGGAAGTAATTGTCCAAGCAGGATCGATCTTATATTTAATTACAGCTGCTTGTTCTGCAACTTCGGTTTTAATTTTAACAGCGCCTCAAATACATCCCCGTAATAAAGCAACGCGCTTGGAGATAAACCTGAACAATTTTGCAACTGACACACATACAAATGATCCAAACTTTTCTTCAAAACTTCCCACTTACACGGATTTCGTACAA
Source organism: Othius punctulatus (assembly GCA_951805005.1). Lineage (NCBI taxonomy): Eukaryota > Metazoa > Arthropoda > Insecta > Coleoptera > Staphylinidae > Othius > Othius punctulatus. The sequence goes on along the minus strand of OX638147.1, from coordinate 36,372,275 downwards.
ATTTACTCCCTTGTTCGCGTTTTTGTATATTTTAATCTGAATATCTCTTTTAAAAATAAGTTAGAGGAAAATACTCAAAACTTCTGCGTACCAAATTACACTGCTACAAACCAAATGTAAAGTTCATTATCAAAAATAAACACACAGTAAACTCATCTAATATTGTTATAGCTACAATATGAGAACAACATCATTTTCGTATTTATACTCCAATACTGGACCTATATCGGTATATAGGCAAGAAAATATGAGTTTTAATAAACCAAAGTAGCAAAGCATTCCCCAATATGTTTTATGTTGCTATGCAAACTTTGAATACTTTTAATAAAAATCTGCAGATGATTTTCTGTATTTATTTATATTCAGTTATACTCAAAGTTTATCAATAGCTTTCACAAATTATTTGACATTTTCCCCCGAGACGTCTCAATAATTATCGGTATTATTGGTTGTCCGATCAAATCCTCTAAAATGAAAATCCGAAAAATCGCAATTTTTCGAGTTGCTCCAATTGATATTAGAAGCACAAGCCTAGACCAATTGGATTTTTTTGATTCCAATGAGCACACTTTTAGCCTCATAAGCCCACGAAGACGTTTTAATTTTATACTGTTGTGTATTATACTATTGTATGTATGTTTTATACTACTAGAAATAGCTGCTAACATCGCTTCTGCAAATGCTGCAAGATTTGTACGCCGACAATCTGAAACCTATCGGCGGCGATTAATAAGTGCGCCCACTTTCCCGGTACATCCGGAACTTTTTCCCAAGAGCCTCCGGTGCGCATTAATTGTTTTTATGCCGCAAAGTTTCCTTTAAAATCAAAACTCCATTACGCCGGACCTGAAATCCGATATTAATTGCCGCATGAATTATTATGGCAGTCACAAAAAGTCGCCGCTATATTATATTGCCATTTGGCAGCGCTGTGTGAGAATAATAACCCGGTATGAAACCACCGGTGCGATTTGAAGTCGATAATTGAATCATTGCATAATGCAAATCGAAACGATTGGAAATGAATGCCTGATGAAAATTCAAGTTCGAAATTAGATTATTAACATATACCACATTTAATGCAGATTGTTGCGATCTTGTTGATTATTTTAATACGTTGGATGCTGCGATTTTAGTAGTAGGGCAACACCGGTTCTGGGTCAATTTACTACACGATACAGGCGTGCTATTTTTATTATAAACGAAATGGTTCAATTTGCAATCGCATGGGTTAATTTGCGCGACTATAATTCCGTAATAATAATTACTCGGCGGCGATTTTCCCCAGCAATGATTTCTTTCAGTCCGTGCTTTGTTATTACGCCCAATCAATCCTCCTATATTTATTTAGATAAGGCAGGTGAAGTGCAACACGTAAAGCAGCTGGAACTAGCGCCGTTTTAATATTCACGTGCACGAACTGAATAAACAAACTATTACCTTGCTAAAGGGGTTTCCTGATATTATCTTGATGGCTGGAATGCTATATTCTGATTAGGAAAACATGTCCAAGGAAATATTACACGCCGTGATAGCTTGACAATAAAATATTCAGCGGCCGCATTTCCGTGCACACGACGTCTCGGATTCGCGTGTGCCATTTCCCTGTTATGCCATCTAGGAATCACTCATTTAAAGTTCCGCGGTTTAATCGGGTCTCTGCCACTTGGACGTGCTGAAGGTGAGCGCTCCACCGCTGATTAATTTTGCATTTCTCAGAGGTGGAATATCTGGGCTATTCAGGTTTTCGATAGCTATGAAGTAAAATCAATGTCCCTCGTACCCCGCTTATTAACGCCCTAAGTCATTGTTCTCCAACTACTGGTTCTACGGCAAAGTATGAAACTATTAATGATTTGGTTAGCATTTAATAGTTCAAAGCGGCATAACTAATTCGATGGACAACTCTAACAACAAATGCACCCAACTTCAACACAACTCAGATTAAGTAACACCACCAGATTTTTGTTTTAATCATGCACATAATTGTAGCAAAGTGCCCAAAGAATACACTGTACAAATTTTATCCAAATATCTTCAGTAGTTTTTGAGAAAAATAGATAGTTGTTTACATGTAAATCCCTATACCAAGTTTTACTAATCAAAAACAGCTAAGTCTTAAGCACCAACAGCAACCGCACTGTTAGTTGATACATACAATTAGTTAAAATTAATTAAAATCAAAGATAAACTAATGAATACGTGAAAGACAACACGGGATTTTCAATATTTCATTTCTAAAAATTGAAATTTTAAATTTCCCAATTTGCTTAATTATTTCCAGATAAAGTTCGTACATTATTTTTGTATTAAGTTTGTACGTTGTAATAAAATTTTGTTCACAAAGCAAGCCTGCTATGAAATTTCGTGAAAATTATGAAAATATATGTAATTTCGTTTTTATAACACGAAATTTCATACCACTTTAACTGCTAATTAGTAGTATTCAGTTCGTTTGTTTATTTGTTAATTAACGTATTACCTATGAGCCATATGCAGAGGTGATGGGCGGTAAATATTAACAGTTATCCATTGTTGGTAGGCGAACTAACCAAACCCCACACACGCAGTGATAATTGCCTTTTGATTATAGGTAAATAAGTCAGCGGGGAAATTGTACATTGCGAATACAAGCAATTGGTGGATGCATTTCAAATAACATGCAATGTTTAAATCATAGCGCAAATGGAATTATATGCAAAATCGCGTAACGAAATTTATTCAATTTCAAAATAATTGAGCAATATTATTACAGCTAGTCGAAACATACAATTAAAATAAAAAATGCTGTACCTTCAAATATTGCCGAATTACACAACAGATTTTACAAGATGCCATAAATGCAAACAACTGAAATTAAAAAAATACTTTCAGAAATTTCAGTGAAGGTAAAGTGAAGTGACGGTATATCAGTAAACCTTCATTTAGTAATTTAAGTTGGCATAACATTACTCATTGATCCATCTTTGATCAGATTGTAATAATGATAGTAAATTGCGATTAAGTGTTTTCCATAATAATAAAAAAAATGCAAATAAAAAATATCATTCTGGTTGAATATGAATAGCTGTAACTAAAATATTTGCAGTAGGAAATTTGACAGTAAAGATAATTCTGAATATCTATTGTTATTATCAATATAATATCACTGTTGTTTTCAACTGCCATCTGATAGCTTTTAACATTTTTGCACTGGAACATCAAAACTAGACGAATTTTGGCAGTACCTATTGAAAAAATGTACAAAAATATATTATATGTATAGTCACATATGAACATGTGATAGATTTTTGCATTTTTACACTGGGACATCAAAAATAGATAAATTTTGGCAGTGTTTATCAAAAAATGTACAGGTTTTCACAGCTAAAGCTAAGAATTTCACATATTTTGACAGTTGCAATTGAAACTCTGACAAATTTTAATTGAGAATTTGACGTATATGAACTGTTGCATTTAAAAATCTGATAGATGTTTACATTTTAGAACTGGGATATCAAAAATGGACAAAATTTAACAGATGCAGGCAGTATCTATTGCAAAATTTACAGATTTTCACAGCAGAAGCTTTGCATTTTATTGATTTTGAATGTCTCAGTCGAAAATTGTTCCCATTTAGAAAGTTGTTCAAAATTTAACAGATTATAATTGTAAATTTGGCAGATTTTGACAGATTTAGTAGTGTCAGTGTTGTTTTCAACGTGCGATCTGATAGTTGTTTACATTTTTGCACTGGAACATCAAAAGTAGACAAATTTTGGCAGTATCTATTAAAAACTTACAACTTTTCACAGCTGAAGCTAAGAATTTTACATATTTCAACAGTTGCAATTGAAAATCTGACAGATTTCGACGGTTTATACATTTTTGCACTAGGGCATCAAAAGTGGACAAACTTTGGCAGTATCTATTAAAAAATTTACAGGTTTTCACAGCTGAAGCTAAGAATTTGACTATTTCGACAGTTGCAATTGAAAATCTGACAGATTTCGACGGTTTTCATTGAAAATTTGACGTATATGAACAGTTGCACTTAAAAATCTGATAGATTTTTACATTTTAAAACTGGGATATCAAAAATTGACAAAATTCAACAGATTCAAGCAGCATCAATTGAAAAATTGACAGATTTTCACAGCGGAAGCTTTAAATTTTATCAATTTTGAATGTCTCATTCGAGAATTAGAAAAGTAGTTAAAAATTTAACAGATTTTTGACAACTATAATTGTAAATTTGGCAGATTTTGACAACTATAATTGCCAATTTGGCAGATTTTGACAGTTTTTAATCAGATTAGACATACAGGGTGATTCAAAAGTTGAGGCCCAAACATTTAGGTGTAATTGGTGATATTAAATCTGCCCAGGGATGTTTCCCCAAAAACCAGTCGTTCGCAGCCGACGTTAAACTGTAGGTGCCATACGTCACTGTAACTACGACACTCATACACTGACGTATGCCGGGAAATAGACAACGCTCGACATCGAGTATGGCAATCCAAGAAGGTGGAATTAAAATGCCAATTCCGTCATAATAAATTAGCATTTGTTTGACTTATTTACTATTATGACTTGATTTAACAGAACATGATAAAAACAAAGAAATCCTCTGTGACTAGATAACGGTTGGAAATGAGACATATGACAATTCGTATTGCATCCCACATCACACATCACAGTTTTGAATCACCTTGTATATCTGTAAAAGATAACCCCTTTTATGGATATACAAGGTGATTCAAAACTGTGATGTGTGATGTGGGATGCAGCGATTGTCTCTTCGCAGTACTCATCACTTTGTATATATACAAAAGAACAAATTCATATTTTAAATTTCGCCTTTTTAAACTGCTTGTTGATTTAATGATTATTTCATTGAAAATAGCCCTAACTTGTATAAATACAAAAGAACAAATTGATATTTTAAATGTCGCTTTTTTAAACTGCTTGTTGATGTAATGATGATTTCATTGAAAATAGCCCTAACTTGTATAAATACAAAAGAACAAATTGATATTTTAAGTTTCGCTTTTTTAAACTGCTTGTTCATTTAATGATTATTTCATTGAAAATAGCCCTAACTAATTTATTCATTTTGAAACGTCGTTTGCGTTCGCAAAACTTGTTAACTGTTCTTAACATTTGTACAACATTTTGTAACAAACTTGACTCTAATTTTATATTTAACCTAATTAATTTATTGTTATATTTAATACTTACTGGTAAATAATATTTATTTTATGATTTATTTCTTTCGCCTGACTAATTTCGGTAATGATCAACCATCATCAGAGGTATATCTACGAAGAATACAACATTTTGTAACAAACTTGAATTTTGTATTTAGGCTATTTATTGTATTCTTCTTAGATATGCCTCTGATGATGGTTGTTCATAACCGAAACTAGTTAGATGAAAGAAATAAATCATAAATATTATTTACCAGTAAGTACAAAATATAACAACCTTATTTTTTTTGTTATAGCGACAGCGGAAATAAAAAAATAGTATTTTTTTCTTTAATTTCGAGTTCATAAATTAAATCAGGTGCCATTTCTCAATATACTCACTTATGTAAACAGACTCTTCGTCAAGTTTTCATAAGCATTTTGCTACATGTTTCGCCATATAATATTTAGTGTGTGTAATGAATAGTTTACGATTGGATTTGATTATTGCTTCTAAACAATTCAGAATGCTGCGATGAATAATCTCTTATCGCGATTACTCAGCACAAGTGATTAGTATTGTTTGGGATAACTTTTTATGAGTGTTGGTCATACCAACTGCCACTAGTCGCCAGTAGCCATCAAAACGCAGTTGCAAGCTTACGGCTAAACCGCTTAGTACGTCTTAAAGGGTTAAAATAGTGTTTGAAATGGTTGCGTGCGGTATAAAACGTGAGAACACATCGCCAATGCAGGAAAAACCCGCGGAACTGAAAGTGGAAGTATCAAAGACCTTCGGGTCGATTACTAAGAATGATAGTGAGCAAAGTGTGTATCGCGAAAAAGGGGCCACCATATCACGCCCATCAGAGATGCAGCCGACTTCACAGAACAGCACATCAACTCGCCAAAATGGTGAACTGTCTGACCCAAGAAATCGCAAGGAGGACTTCCAGCAGCTATCCTGCGCAAATCTCACGGAAGGCTTCCAGCAGCAATCCATCGCTAATAGCACGAAATATTTGCAGCAGCAATCCATCGCTTCGAGTGGGAAACACACCAAAGAGGAAAAATGCGAAGCAGATACAACAAAATTGAGTATCCAATATAAGAAGAGATCTTCTTGGGGGGGAGAGATATCACAGCCTTACATAGATCTCCTCGACGGCGTGGATGTTTGGTACCTGCCATATGAGGATTTCGTCGAGATCAACCTTGAAGATGAACTCCAGAGAGATCAGTAAGTACTTCAATATACTCAGTAAGCTTATCATGCTGTTGATGCTTATCTTGGACACCCTGTATAATCTATTAGAATCTTACATAATCTGTACTTATAGGGACGTTGTGGCTCCTAAAGTAGACATGCATAGACATATATATGTAGTTTTCAAAGCCTTTTATTGATGCACCAAATTTTCTTCAACACCAATTAGAATCTTACACAATCTGTACTTTTAGGGACGTTGTCGTTAATGGATTTCAAATGATGGAGATGAATCCCAATGCATCATCGAGCGACGAGGAAGATAATCATCCATCCGAAATTATACCGAGGGTGCCGCCTACAACTCCAAATCCGGTCAACAGCGAGGATTTGTCTTATGATACACTATGCGGTCCACTTGAGTCTGCGCTTTGCATGCTTGGTTCACTAGCGTTTGCGACCATGCTGTTTTTGGTGGTCCTCGTGATTCATATAAATTAGGTTGATAACAAGGGAATCATTGATGATGCATATGTACGCTTTACAGGGTGTTCAAAAGTGACACCCTTGCTTTTGGTGTTTGAATATTTTTAGAGTTCTTGCTGCTGTGCTTTTTTTATAACAAGGGATCGATGTTAACCTTGCATATGTACTTTTTAAGCCATACTGGGTATTTTGGTTTTAAGATTAACTTTTTATGTTTGGATATGTACTTTTTAAGCTATACTGGGTATTTTGGTTTTAAGATTAACTTTTTATGTTTGGATATGTACTTTTTAAGCCATACTGGGTATTTTGGTCTTAGGATTAAGTTTTTATGTCTTGTTACTGTTTTTGAATAAAACTTTTGCGTTCCTACATTTATGTTACTTATAACCTAACCTAACCTTGCATATGTACTTTTTAAGCCATACTGGGTATTTTGGTGTTAAGGTTAAGTTTTTATGTTTGGATATGTACTTTTTAAGCCATACTGGGTATTTTGGTCTAAGTATTAAGTTTTTATGTCTCGTTTCTGTTTTTGAAAAAAAAAATTGCGTTCCTACATTTCTGTTACTTATACATTTTATAAAGTTGCAATCTTGCTAGGAGGTTACATTTTCTGTTTTGGTCTTAAGATTAAGTTTTTGTCATGTTTTCTGTTTTTGAATAAAAATTTTGCGTTCCTACGTCCATTATACATTTTATAAAATTGCAATCTTGCTATGAGCTTACATTTTCTGTTTTGTTCTTAAGATGAAGTTTCTAGGTCTTGTATTCTGTGTTTAAATAAATTTTTTGCGTTCCTATATTCATGTTACTTATACATTTTATAAAGTTGCAATCTTGCTATGAGCTTACATTTTCTGTTTTGTTCTTAAGATTAAGTTTTTATGTCTTGTATTCTGTTTTTGAATAAAATTTTTGCGTTCCTACATTCATGTTATTTATACATTTTATAAAGTTGCAATCTTGCTATGAGCTTACATTTCCTGTTTTGCTCTTAAGGTTAAGTTTTTATGTCATGTTTTCTGTTTTTGAATAAAAATTTTGCGTTCCTACATTTATGTTACTTATACATTTTATAAAGTTGCAATCTTGCTATGAGCTTACATGTTCTGTTTATGTTAACCAATGTGATCATTTATAAATGAATATAAATATTGTAATGTAATAAAGCGTAAATGTATATTGTCGTTTCTTACTAATTTCCGAATATGATCATTGGATGACAATAAAAAGATTGTTAACATTGTTCTGATTAATTTGATAAAAAAAAGTTCGTTGTCTGGAAATTAGGTTAAGTTCTGATAAATTTGGTAAAAAAAAGGGCGCTGTCTGGAATTTAGGTTAAGTATTGTTAACGATCAAGAACGTTGCAGATTTTGAAATAAAAATGCAGCTTGAAAGGAAATGCCGGTCCGAATTTTCGCTGTTTCTTGTGCTATTTATATCAGCGTTAGTAGTGAGGCTAGGACAGTTCTGGGTCAATTCCATAAGAAATACATGGGCCGATTTTTCGGTACTTACTTCCGGTCGAGCGAGTTGTTGTGTGTATATTGGACTGCCTAACATCTGCGCGGGTTCCTCAGCCATTCCTCTCGTGCCCCTCAACCCCTCAGCCCCTCCACCCCTCACGATATCCTCTTGTGCCCCTCAACCCCCCAGCCCCTCCGCCCCTCGCGATATCCTCTTGTGCCCCTCAACCCCCCAGCCCCTCCGCCCCTCACGATATCCTCTTGTGCCCCTCAACCCCCCCAGCCCCTCCGCCCCTCACGATATCCTCTTGTGCCCCTCAACCCCTCAGCCCCTCTCGATATCCTCTTGTGCCCCTCAACCCCTCAGCCCCTCGGCCCCTCACGATATCCTCTTGTGCCCCTCAACCCCTCAGCCCCTCACGATATCCTCTTGTACCCCTCCGCCCCTCAGCCCCTCACGATATCCTCTTGTGCCCCTCAACCCCTCTGCCCCTCATGATATCCTCTTGTGCCCCTCCGCCCCTCACGATATCACGCAAAATGAACTTGAGCATGAGTTCGATTCAAGTCTTATATTTGGTTGCATATTTTCTATAGACGTTTAAGTAGTGGGACAACACCTGTTCTGGGCCAATTTCCCCATAATAAATACAGGGCAGATTTTTCGCTACTTACTCCCGGTCGAGCGATCCGATACGTGTATGTTGGACTGCTTAACATCTGCTTGGGGCCCTCAGCCCCTTATGATATCCTCTTGTGCCCCTTCACCACTCCTACCCCTCAGCCCCTCCCGATATCCTCTTTTAAACAGCTCTTTCAACAATCTTTTGCCCATAGATACTTGATGATTTTGCATCTCACAATTTGAAGATCCGCATGAAGGTCTTCATCAGATATGTAAGTACTGCAACGCAAGGCTACAAGAATTAAAAACTTTGATGACAACTTTTCGCTAAGTTCAACTTATTCTGTCGTGAATTTTCACATTTTCGCACCGTTTGATGATTTGGTACCTTTGCTTCATGATATAACTCGTAATTCGATGATATTGCATCTTTTAATTTGATGATTCTGTCTGATCATTTATCCTAATCTTATCTTCTCCATGCAGCCTTAATCTTAAGGCAATGCTATCTCCAATATTTTGATAGGATTTAGTACCTCATCCCGAATGATGATTTGATACCATACTAATTATTTTCGGAGTTAGTAGCTCTTTCGTCCATAGATACTTGATGATTTTGCATCTCACAATTTGAAGATCCGCATGAAGGTCTTCATCAGACATGTAAGTACTGCAACGCAAGGCTACAAGAATTAAAAACTTTGATGACAACTTTTGGCTACGTTCACAACTTTAAGACTTATTCTATCGTGCATTTTCACGTTTTCGCACATTTTGATGATGTGCTACCTTATCACGTTAGCTTCATGATATAGCTCGTAATCCGATGATTTTGCATCTCTTAATTTGAAGATTCTGTCAGAAAATTTATCCTAATCTTATCTTCCCAGTGCAGCCTTAATCGTGCAATTTATTTGAAGATATATTGATAGGATTTAGAACCTCATCCCGAGTGATGATTTGGTACCATACTAATTATTTGCGGATTTGGTACCTCTTTCGTCAGATACCTCTTGGATACCTCTTAGATACTTGATGTATTTCGAAATTTAGTATTTTTTAATAAAGATATTTTGTCATGAAGTAGTACCTCATTCAGCACCAGTTTCTCATATAGCTCGTAATTCTGCAATTTGGACCTTCTTATTTGAAGATATTTTGTTAGACATATTTGGCTTCACGTAAAGATGTGTTTTAATGGTTTGGTACCTCATTAACCTTTATAATTCTGCGACTTGGCATGTGCCCGTTTAATGATACATTTTGATAATTTGGTGCCTTACTTCTCGTTCACTTTTTGATGTATTTTTAATACGTAATTTTGTACCATATTAGCTTCTCGACTAAGGTCATAAATTTGTTTCAATTTTAGAGTATCCTTTGCTATCACGTATTCTCTTGTAAGTCTGTACTCGAGAAGCTCGGTTGTGTCCACCGCTTGACCATCAGGCAGCTCTTCATTACCACAAGCTTTGCGTTGGTATTTTCTACCGTGTGGTTTCTAATGGCATGCAATGCTGCGGACAAGTCTCGCGTGGAAGATAGCTGGTACCAGCACCTCAAGATTTACAAGTTGGAGGTGAAGATAAACTTCGACTGGTTTCTGCTATGCTTCTGCATCATGACCAATATCCTGCTTCAAAACCTATCACCTTGAAAATTATTTCAAGCTTTGCTATTTAAAGCTGTTTAAAAGAGGGGAGAGGCGGAGGGGCTACCGTCTTGTGCCCCTCCTCCCTCTCAGCCCCTCACGATATCCTCTTTTGGAACTGCTCATTTTGCATCATCAACACCACTTTGTCATGTAAAGCTGTTTAAAAGAGTATATCGAGAGGGGCTGAGGGTGGAGGGGCGGAGGGGCTACTGTCTTGTGCCCCTCCTTCCTCCGCCCTTCAGCCCCTCCCGATATCCTCTTTTAAACAGCTCATTTTGCATCATCAACACCACTTTGCTATTTAAAGCTGTGTAAAAGAGGATATCGGGAGGGACTGAGGGGCGGAGGGGCTACCGTCTTGTGCCCCTCCTCCCTCCGCCTCTCAGCCCATCACGATATCCTCTTTTGGAACTGCTCATTTTGCATCATCAACACCACTTTGTCATTTAAAGCTGTTGAAAAGAGTATATCGAGAGGGGCTGAGGGTGGAGGGGCGGAGGGGCTACCGTCTTGTGCCACTCCTCCCTCCGCCACTCAGCCCCTCCCGATATCCTCTTTTAAACAGCTCATTATGCATCATCAACACCACTTTGCTATTTAAAGCTGTTTAAAAGAGGATATCGTGAGGGGTTGAGGGGCGGAGGGGCACAAGAAGATATCGCGAGGGGCTGAGGGTCCCGCGCAGATGTTAGGTAGCCCAACATACACGCAACGGCTCACTCGACCGGAATTAAGTAGCGAAAAGTCGGCCTATGTATTTCTTATGGAGAAATTGGCCTAGAACTGTCCTAGCGTTACTACTGGCGTTGAATATTAAATTTAAGGTAATTTGGCAAATTGCGTTTGAGTAATGACAGGTCACGCATTCTAAAATTGATAAATATAAAGTAACCTTGTTAGGACGTAAATTACTATAAAGATGTAAACTACAAAAGCTAAATGTGCGTAATAGAATGAGAGCCGGGTGAATAATAAGGACGTCTGGCCTTTGTGCCGGAGCTCGAAGGAGAGCAAAGAAATTACTCGACACAGTCGACATGCAGAAGAAAATCAGGGGCGGGTAAAATAAATTCTATGCGCGGATTCAAGTGCTGATATGATGAAACCACGTACTTGACACAGACGCCCGCGGCTGGTAAAAAGCGTCAGGCGTCGCGACGCTCCTTGCGCGCCGCCGGCGTCGCCGGCTCTCCCCACACAATATGAGAATCAGAAGATATAAATGAGCGCAATAATGGGGGTCGGTATGTGTTATCATTATCAAATAACATTGCCTTCAGCGTGCAGCAGTCAGGGTGCGAGAAATACTGGGTCGCTATCAAAGAATCGTCTCTATAAATTACGTGGAAATATTTCATGCGAATTGTTACCCCAGCGCTGGCCTGCGGCTTCTGTACGTACTAATAACATAAGAGAAGCGTTTCATTTAATGTAGATTTGCGGCTTGTCAGGTCATTTGTAATATATTATTTAAAGTTCCGCACGTGTACCGCGAAACTACCCTTAGATTCATCCATGTTTCAAAAGAACGGCTAATTGGTATCTCTGTTATCTCCCAAGGTAAAATATGCACGCCCGGGGTGTGTAATTATTGCGGCCATTACACCACGTCACTTCTAACTTCTTCTGTTCACCGGGAAATCCAATTTCCCCCGCCTCTGTTCCAATCAAAGGCATTTCACACCGCATTGTTTGTTGATTAATAAAGATATTCTACTTTGACCCACTCCTAGGCCAATGCCTACCCCAGTTCTGCCAACATTCCATTTGTTTCTCTTTGTAGCGCTACGCCACCGTACTCTTGTCCGGGATCCATCGACTTAACACACCATCTGCTCCACAATGCGATTATAATTACACACCCACAATAAAACCAATTCCCGGAAGCAAAGTCATAATCAATTACGCACCCACAAATGTTAATTTCAAACTATTAACAGCCATAACCTCAAAAATGCGACCAAACTATGACCAGATTTGCCCACATGAATATTAAAAATAAACGTACAGAATAGTATAAATATAGGGACATCATCATTTTATTGATTCCAAAATGTGCATCCATTTGCTCAATTTTACCCACAAAACTTAATTTCAATTAATAACTATTAGCAGCCATAACCTCAAAAATGCGACCAAACTATGACCTGATTTGCCCACACGCATATTAAAAGTAAACGTACAGAATAGTATAAATATAGCGACGCCATCTTTGCGTAATTTTACCCTCAAAACTTAATTTCAATTAATAACTATAAGCAGCTATAACCTCAAAAATGCGACCAAACTATGACCAGATTTGCCCACACGGATAATAAAAGTAAACGTACGGATTGTTTTATCACATAAATATAGCGACGCCGTTTTTGCGTATTTTTTTATCAAGCTTAACTTTAAATAAATATATTCATATGTTGCGTTTTTTGCGATCAGATAGCGCATAAATTCCGCAATCCTTTTTTCGGCCGCGATTACAATGTCATTTGTTTCCACTCTCGAGCGACGTATAAAACAACAAAAACTAAGATACGCCCTTTTTGATATTTAAGAGACAGTTGCTGCCGTAATTAACAGATTATCTGCTTATTTGCCTGCACAAGAACAACAATTATTTAACATTGTTGTGATTATGCCGCAAATTGATGATACATAATTACCGGATTTATACTGCGGCGGATTCAATCAACACTGGCAGATTTGTCTGGTATTAACGTATTAATTAATTTGTATTTTATGATCAACTGTGCATAAATAATCGAAGCAAACATTTTTTACCCCAAACCTAAAATTAAAAACGCTATACATTTATACCATCAGGACTAACACACATAAGTTTCATTGGACGACAATTTGATGCATACTTTTTATGATATTTTTTAATATTCTGAATGTTTAACTGTCCGAGTTGACTGGTATCAGTCACTGAAATTTCTGAAAATTTATCTTAAGGATATTTAGAAAATTTCATGCCTGATTTGTATGCAGTATGCCTGAAGATAATTCCTCTGAAAATTTGAAGACGAGTATGTCTTTTATTTTTATAAATATTCAGGGTTCATTTACTACCCTCCAATGGTAAAGTGTTATAATTTATTTTCAGGATATTTTTGAAAATTGTATGTCTGATTTGTATACAGTATGCCTGAAGATATTTCCCCTGAAAATTTGAAAACTAGTATGTCTTAAATAAGTGAGAAAATCAAATGTTCAAGTTTCCTAGTTGATGGGATTTTTATAAATATTCAGGGTGTATTTACTGCCCTCCATCATAATTCCAATTAAACAGTTGAAGCGCTAGACGAATTCAAATCAACTGCTCCACAAATTTAAATCCCGACTCTGAAAGAGTTCATTGTTTCGTGCCGAACAGTGCTCAGGAGCGAAACTATATTTTACCTCCATACAATTTCATTGGGTAATTACCACCGCGTACTATCTGCGTAATTAATTAAATCTAATTAAGTCAGCCCTGGGATTTTTTTGCAGTCCCATGGAAAAGGATACGCTTATTGATTCGGGAGGTATGACTAAATACCAGCCAAAAGTCGCGAGTCTGCCCTTTCGCTAAAAACGACGCCGTGCACCATTGACTCGAGCCCTTGACCTTTCCCAGGCACGATCACGTGTCGATAGCCCTAGGGTTGGCGAGACGGGGGTGCGTTATCCGCACGCAAAATTGCCAATGGGCCGCCCTTCATTAGTCGCACAATGCCAGGAGATAGTAGCCATGGGGTACTTGCGTGATTTCCTGGGAAAATTGCGCCGTTCTTGTAAACAGTAATTGCAACAGTTTGAAGTAATTGAAGTTGATGAGTAATTCCTACAAATTGTTGCAATCAGCTACTGAGCTTCTCGTGTATGCCACTTGTTACAGTGAGCATACAAGCTTTCAACAATAAAATCGATGCCGTTCCTTCCTTTGATAACGTTCCCCTTAAAATCCGGCTACTATAAAATGTATATAATTTAGGACATACTCAAATAATATTTGCTGGAGATAAATAAGCAACCATACTTTCAAGATAAAATCCATACCTTTATTTCCCAAATCCTGCCATCTACCTTTTTATAATAACTGATACATTTCTTTATATGAAATTCATAATTATTATAAAGAGCCTTATATAAAGGTAATTAATTAATTGAAGCTCCAAGTTTCAACCCTTACTTATGAAATTTGAACTTATAATTGCTTTATTGCCTCTTTCCTTTGGAGTCAATACATGGAATCAATAAAATATGCTGAAGTACTCTCTACCACAAAATCATGGTACGAGGGTAAAGTAGTTACCATCATTATAACATAGCTATAATCATAGCTATCTTTATAGCTATCATTGAACCGCCTTTGGCGCGGTTTACTCAAGCCAAATACCCATAGAGAATTTAGAAGGGTTGTTTTCTTTGCATTTCATGAGGTTAGGTTAGGTTAAGTTAGGTTAGGCTTACCCATGCCAAATACCCATAGAGAATTTAGCAAGGTTTTTACATTTTTGCACTGAGACATCAAAAATAGATTTTTCAAGAATCCTTTGAAAAATTTACAGGTTTTCGAACAGACATAGATACGAGCAGAAAAATTGGTATATTTTGAGAGGTGTAGATTAGAATTCTATAGATTTTGAATGTCCCAAGTCAAAAATTTTACCCATTGTACCTAAAGTTGCTAAAAATTGGCAGATTTCGGCAGTTTTTAATCAAATTTGACATACAAGGTTTTTCAAAAGGTATTCACAAAACCCTCGTCTTAAAAAAATCCAAATCTATAAAGGGATGAATTGGGAAGCGAAATTATCACCCTGTATATGGATAGTAACACGTGAACATCTGACAGATTTTTACATTTTTGCACTGGGACATGAAAAATAGATAGATTTTTCAAGAATACTTTGAAAAATTTGCAGGTTTTCACAGCTGATGCTTAGAATTTGACAAATTTTGTCAGTTGCTATTTAAAATTTGATAAATTTTGGCAGAAAAATAGTCCCTCAGGTGAGAGACTATGTGTTTAAATTGATTGACTGTAAATAGAAAATAGTAGATGTAGTAAATAGAATAAAATATATGTTAATATGAAAATTGTAGTTGCTATTTGTGTGTTTTCTTTTGTTGTTTTTTGTTGAAATTTTGTATATTGTGTAGCGTTATTTGCTAATAAATATTCTTTATTTATTATTATTATATTAGAATCCTTGGAAAATTGACAGATTTTCACAGCTGATGCTTAGAAATTGACAAATTTTGACAGCTGCAATTGAAAATTTTACAGATTTCGACGGTTTTCATTGAAAATTTGACGTATGTGAACAATTGCACTTGCATTGACTGCCTATCAATAACAAGAAAAAAGTATGTCTATCCAGCAGATAAGTAATGCTCACATTTAAAAAGACCGCAAATAGTTACAAAGCAAGACAAGTTATTTGCATAAAAATGTGGGATATCATTATTCTAGTCAGATGTAGATATGAGTTTCAAATTTGTTTATTGCCTAGTCATTAAAGTGCTTACATACATTTCAGGAGTTCACCCCTTCATTTTGTACGAAATAAGTGTGTAAGTTGCACGTGTAAGTTTGTAAGAAAAATATTTGTTTAGTAATGACTCTGTAGTCAATCATGACTTGTGTACATCTGTAAAGAAGAAATATTTCAAAGCAACATTCCTTCCTAAAAATTGTGTAACTCGGAGTTGTTCGTTAAAGAATGTTTCTTTTGATGCAAGTTCGGTTTGTCTGATAAAGTTTGCACGAAATATGTGCCTCTGAATTCTTAAAATAGTAGAGTCGTTATTGATCTTAGATTCTCAAAATTTGCAATAAAATTTAGCAGAATTTGCTTGTCAACAATAAACCATTTTCAGCCACATACAGTAAACTTAGTAGCTTCAAGTAAATAATAAAAACAATTAGAAAGGACAACACTGAATGTCATGTCTGCAAGATAAATCACATCTGATTAGCATTAGTAGCTACTAAGTTTTAGTAGCTAACATATTGCTTTTTAATAAAGCATATTAACATAAATGTTTATTAGGATAATTCCAATTCATTTAATGCATAGTTAAACTAATGGACAAGTCAAAAATCATTCTTAGGTGACGTTTTCAGGTGCATAAGTTTTCGTTGCTTCTTTGTAAATATAGTGATGTAAAATTTCTTTTTCTGATCTGAACCATACGTTTAATTGTAATTAACGATATTGCAAAAAATTGAAATAGAATCAATTATTTTCCGGGTCATAGTGTATTTACCATGATAAATGAATTATAATTATCCTCGAGTTAGTACCCTTGTCAAGTATTGTTGTTTTAAGTTGTTTTTCTAGCAGAAGTATGGGAATTATCGGGAGATTTATAGAGTGAATTAAAGAGACATAAACTAGGACCAATAAGAGCGTAACAGAATGACGTATTAGTGTACACAAATAGGAATAAAAGGACAGTTCGGCAATTTATTAAATTCCTTTCATCGCCGACGCAGGACTCACAATGGCCGGCAAATAAAACAATGCTGGGAGTAATCTGGAGCGCTCATTGCCAAAAAAAGAACAAATATGAATTGTTGTATAATTGAGTTTTAGGTGCAAACTCCCGAAACTATTTCCACGCTATCGGGGAGAGCAGGCTTTCCGATAGAGCGGAAGGGATCGAGAATTGGATTGCATAGAGGAGAAAAATATGCGGGGGCGAACGCCCAAGAATCAGCGTTTAATCACGGCGGAGGTTCACAAAGAAATTCTGGCATCTGTCGTGTTGTATAAATATGGATTCGCGTTGACGTGGCGCTCTTTTTATTCTAATGGTATCGCTTTCAAAGCTGTCTAATGTGATAATTGCCATGGGACTTGGACCGATTCACGAAACGCATATGTCGAATCGGATTTTTCACGGTGCCATGCGTGCGTTCTTTGATGTGTATCTATTTCTGTAATTTCTTCTTATAGGAATATACCGGATAATTTTAGACTTTCAACGCATGTTTACCCCAAAACATATATTGTTACATTGTTTTAGCAGCTAAAACAATATTTACAAACCGTTTCTACCAAAGCTTTAATCAATAAAGTTTATTTAACAACCGATAGCACAATTGCAATGGTAATTTAGTTACCACGCTACTGGTTCAGAGTTCCAGCTAAGGACAAACTATTGTCATATTTTATATGTGGAACAAAACCCTCGTCTTAAAAAAATCCTAATCTATATAGGGATGAATTGGGAAGAGAAATGATCACCCTGTATATGGATAGCCATACGTGAACATCCGATAGATTTTTACATTTTTGCACTGGTACATCAAATTTTGGCAGAGTCCTTTGAAAAATTGACAGGTTTTCACAGCTGATACTTAGAAGTTGACAAATTTTGAGAGTTGCTATTAAAAATTTAACAGATTTCAATAGTTTTCATTGAAAATTTGACTTATGTGAACAGTTGCATTAAAAAATCTGATAGATGTGTACATATTATCATTGGGATATCAAATATTGACAAATTTTAATAAATTCGAGCAGAAAAATTGATATATTTTGACAGGTAGAGATTAGAATTCTATAGATTTTGAATGTCTGAGTCGCAAATTTTACCCATTATATTGGGAAGAGAAATAATCACCCTGTATATGGATAATCACACGTAAACATCTGATATATTTTTACATTTTTGCACTGGGACATCAAAATAGACAAATTTTTGCAGAATACTTTGAAAAATTGACAGGTTTTCACAGATGATGCTTAGAATCTGATAAATGTTGACAGTTGCAATTAAACTTTGACAGATTTTGGCAAAATCCTTTGAAAATTGACAGGTTTTCACAGCTGAAGCTTAAAATTTGATAATTTTTTACAAATGCAATTGGAATTTTGGCAGATTGAAATTGAAAATTAGACGTATGTGAACGGTTGCACTTAAAATCTTATAGATGTTTACATTTTATCACTGGGATATCAAAAATTGACAAATATTAATAGATACCAGCAGAAAAATTGATATATTTAGACAGGAGGAAATTAGAATTCTATAGATTTTGAATGTTAAAGTCGGAAATTTTACCCATTGTACCAAAAGTTGCTAAAAATTTGGCAGATTTCGACAGTTTTTAATCAAATTTGACATAAAATGTATTTCAAAAGGGTGGTCATAAGACCCTCGTCTTAAAAAAATCCAAATCTATATACGGATGAATTGGGAAGCGAAATGATCACCCTGTATAAGGATAATCACACGTGAACATCTATTAGATTTTTACATTTTGGCACTGGGATATCAAAAGTAGACAAATTTTGGCAGATTTTGGCAGAATCCCTTGAAAATTGACAGGTTTTCACAGCTGAAACTTAGAATTTGATAAATTTTGACAGTTGCAATTGAAAATTTTACAGATTTTGGCAGAACCCTTTGAAAATTGACAGATTTTCACAGTTGAAATGTAGAATCTGATAAATTTTTACAGTTGCAATAGAAAATTTGGTAGAATCCTTTGAAAAATGGCATGTTTTCACAGCTGAAGCTTAATATTTTATAAATTTTTACAGTTGCAATTAAAAAATACACATATGTGAACAGTTGTACTAAAAAATGTGATACTGTGAATCCTTTGACACATTGACAGGTTTTCACAGCTGATGCTTAGAATTTGACAAAATTTGGACAGTTGCAATTGAAAATTTAACAAATTTCGACGGTATTAATTGAAAATAAAAATATATACGTAATGATAACACCTCTTTTAAAAAATAAAGTGAAGCTGTATGAATTTAATTTTTGTTTAGTATAAGAAAATTAAAACAGCAAATTTTGTTTTAGTAGGTACTAACAACCATTGCATAAAACTTAATAAGTATGTGCTCCAGAATAATAATAATAATACTCAATCTACGCTCTACAGTTAGGCAGAATATAAACCACTAATTATGATTGAATTGAAGCATTTATATGCACGATTATTATTGTTTAATTTTAAAGCTATGATCGATGATTTTTAATACTAGTTGATTGACTGCTAGATAATTTTTAATACTAATTCTAGTTGTTATTACCAACTAACTGCAATTTGCCGTTTTAAAAATGTCTCAAGATAATCTGTCCAATTCCATTTCTTTATCTTGGAGCAATTTACTGTTTCAATTGGCTTTAAAGTACGCTGTTAAGTATATGCAAATTCGGAACACATTTTGTCGTAAAAGCGAGGGTCGCACAAATTGCATGTGGATTTTATTTTGTTTTAGATCATACAGTCGCAGTTTATGGGTGTAATGTTATGTAGTAAAAACGTGGACGATTATTTTAGTCCGTTGAAGTTCATAAAGCACAGGAAGCTGTGCTTCCTTAAACGAGATATCTTTACTGGACCAGTGACTTCCTCAGACGTTTCACATTTTATATAATTTTACGCGTTTATAACTAAATACTAAAATAGTAACTCCTAATTATGAGAAATTATATCTTCATATTAATAAATTTGCATACCGTAGATTTGTAGATTGGTAAATGTGGACCTGCAACAAGAGAAAAGCATATATACTTTCATGACTTTTGTACTTTATATATATATATATATATATATATATATATATATATATATATATATATATATATATATACTTTTGTGACATTATCATATCACATATCACATTATCATATCATATCACATATCACATTATCATATCATATCACATATCACATTATCATATCATATCACATTATCATGTCATATCACATATCACATTATTATATCATACTTTTGTTACTTTTGTTACATGCTTTATGTGATATATTATTGTTCTATCATACAATCTTCAATTAACTTTCATCGCGGTCAATTTCTTTGGATACTATTAGATAGATACTAGAAGTATTTTCTTGTTGAAGTAATTGTAGTTGAAGTATTAATTTTTGATGTAATCACATGAATGTTGTTAACTATTATTTGATTATTATATAACATGTTAGTATGGGAAATTTGAAAAAGCATAAGACATAAATTAGTTTAAAAAAAATCACGACCCATGGCCAAACAAGGACCATAAAGGCCGCTTACATTATAAGTTATAAACATCGCCTATTACGCCCGGAACGTACACTTTCGTTGAATAAAAGCAAAACACGCATTCGCAATTTCCTGCTGCGGATGAGGATGAAACTATAATTGCCACGGAACGAAACATAAAAACTTTCCAAGAGCGGAGCCGTTTACTAAATATTTAATGCAGCTTTGCTTAATTGGCCGCCTTTTCCAGTAATGAAAAGTAATGTGCGGCCATAAACAGTGAAATCAATTAGATGTAGTGAAGTATTTGCCAACTGAATGCTGTTTACATGAATGTTAGAGTAAACGTCGATTTATAGCGACCACTAATTTCAATTCGGCTTAGTACACAGATAAAGTACATTGCAATATAATCATTTAATTAATCATTATAGTCATTTAATTTATTGACGTCGCAAATAAACGATAGGACACGCAATAAAATTATAAATTAAAATATGAATGCAGCCAGAATTAATTACGGAATAAAATTAAACATTTCATTAAAAGGGTATTAATTGGAACAGTAGTTAGTAAATTGAGTCCCAGTGGCATATAAAAATAGCCAGGATAACAACATTCGTACAATTACTTCTCTCCTAGGGTAATATTTAAATATAATTTGACTCGCACATCCAATCCAATGGAAACTGCACGAAAATGATTCTCGTGTAGGATTTTTAACATTGTTCAAGTGACTTTTTCACAAACTATTCTCGAGTGGTCGTATACGAATAATCGATTTCATTAAAACGTGAACAATGTCAGCAGCGCACATGCATAGTACGAAAAAATAGCGTCACTTCGTTAATTTCGTTTGTACATTAAACTGGCGAATTTGGATGATTACCCAGCTTACGTACCATGTTATAGGTAATTGTTATTACCTTTATTTATAAATTTGTAGCTCACACTTAGAGAATAAATATAATATTATTAATTATACATATGAAATTTCATGTTTTTATATGTTTCGAAGTTAAATTGAGCAATATTTATATTGTCCTTAGCGATAAATGTGAATTGGTCGGAGCCTTAACTCGCTCCGATATACCAGTTTTCGTGCTATGCAACACAAAATATGTTTGCAGTATTGAAAATGGCCATAATCTTGATTTTGAAAAATATAGCCCGGCGCCTCCACCATTTATGTTCCACCTGAAATAATTTATAATAATTCATAAAAAAATTAAAAAGCCCAAAATTCAAGCAATTTTCGACGGGAATCATTGTAGCAACATATTTGCCATGTTTGTGCCAAATTTTATGATTAACTATTTGACTAGACTTGAAAAAAACTTGATTTTTGCAATATGTAATTCATGTGTCCTTAATAACCTTGTGGATTTTTAGGTGGATTCGGCTATTTCAAGGGTATTAAAAAAAATCAAACTGCACTGGGGGGTGAGGGGTCATAGCCCCCCATAACCCCTTCCCAGCTACGCCACTGGGCATTGTAATTACAGCCATATTGGAATATTCTTTATTATCGTAATGAAATATTGCACCGTTAATAGTATTAAATTATTGTCAGCTATTTATTGTATGTTTGTATTGTAATAGTCTAGTTTACAGTTAAACTAATTATTACAGTAAAAGAGCACTCACTGAAACATTAAATTTGGCCGTATTTTTAAATGAAACCAAACAAATTACAGCACGGGAGATGGGAAGCATTAATAGACGCGCTTTTGTTTATTTTTAGTTAACGCACTCGTAAACGCAATTCATTCGGCCACATAAATTCGCCGCGCGTTTCTGGATTCACTTGGGCGCTAATTTTCGTGCGTTTTGCCGCGTAATTGGAACGAATTGCGCTTAATTTTTACGCCGATGCGCCGCACGAATGCACGTCTGAGCCGCGCCGTTTCATATATCAAACTGCCGCGCGATAATGAAAACGTCAAACTTAATTGCTATTACACATTTTATTACTCTGCGATTTCCCGTTCCGTTCACGGCCAACTTTGCATCGCGCTGAACGCGTAAATGATTCAGATGTAAGGAAGCCGGCAACAAGGAAACATAATTAGCTCCGTTTCAACAAACAATAGAAATAGAATAATTGGTGTGAAGGATGGGCATTGTTCTAGATATATACATCGCCGGCGCTAATTAATATTTAATAATTTATACCCCCGTATCAGCAAGATTATTACGGATTCAGAGGTCATTCAAATCAGCAAGAAAATCGCGGAAAAAAAACAACTTTCAAATTAACGAACGAAAAAACTCAAACATTGGATTTATGTTTATAATTATGTTTATAATGTTATTTTTAGTAGTAGTAGTAGTAGATCAATATTTATTAGGCTATCGATCTAACTGGTCTTTCCGCCGTCGATATTTTCATTATGTATAGAAATATGAATAAAAAATTTGAAAAAAAAAGCGAATTTCAAAATGAATTTCAAAACTCTGTACTTATACACTCTGTACTCTGTACTCTGTATAAATATTGCTTCCATTAATGACTACTTATAATGGAAGCAATATTTATATTTATAACCAGTTTTGAATAAAATCAATATCGAAATAACATTCGCGAAAATCCGTGGGAAACAGTGTGAAATATTAGCATGTTGATTCGAAGTGCAATTATGTATAGAAAAATGAATGAAAAGTTGGAAGAAAAAAATGCGAATTCTAAAATGGATTTCAAAACTCTGTACTAAGTAGTCATTAATGGAAGCAATATTCATATTAAAAATCAGTTTTGAATAAAATCAATATCGAAATAACATTCGCGAAAATCCGTGGGAAATAGTGTGAAATATTAGCATGTTGATTCGAAGTGTAATTATGTATAGAAAAATGAATGAAAAACTTGGAAAAGAAATGCGAATTCTAAAATGAATTTCAAAACTCTGTACTAAGTGGTCATTAATGGAAGCAATATTCATATTAATAACCAGTTTTAAATAAAATCAATATCGAAATAACATTGGCGAAAATCCGTGGGAAATAGTGTGAAATATTGGCATGTTGATCCGAAGTGTAATTATGTTTAGAAAAATGAAGGAAAAATTTGAAAAAAAATGCGATTTCTAAAATGAATTTCAAAACTCTGTACTAAGTAGTCATTAATGGAAGCAATATTCATGTTTATAACCAGTTTTGAATAAAATCAATATCGAAATAACATTCGCGAAAATCCGTGGGAAATAGTGTGAAATATTAGCATGTTGATTCGAAGTGCTATAAATGATTGAAATTCTCATTTAAATATGAAACAGCTTTAATTGAAATTGGTACGGATTATCAATTCCATATGCACTTGACTGTTCGGCGTGTTACCAAATCGTATTCAAATCCAATGCACACGAGATTGTTGCCATTTTTGGAAGAATATATAGTGGCATTAATATTTTAACAAATAATTGAATTATACTGTAACACAAATATTTTAAGCTGAATTAATCGTGAAGTAGGAGTAAGAAGTAGGAGTAAGTGAAGTAAGAATATGAGTGTTGTGTATGTATACCTACTTATGAGTGTGGTTCTCAATAACTATAATGTTTCAATGATTAACAACTATTCTTGCTAAATTGTTTTTAGTTACTATTTTGGTACTTATTCTGGGTTAAAATTAGGTAATAATTGTTGTCTTCGTCGTCATTAAATAAACAGAATAATTCTCATGCCACAGTTAAATAATAATAAGTGTGATTTTCAATAACTATAATGTTTCAATGATTAACAACTATTCTTGCTAAATTGTTTTTGTTACTATTTTGGTACATATTCTGGGTTAAAATGATGTAGTAACTGTTGTCTTCGTCGCCATTAAATGAACAGAACAATTATCATATTACAGTAAAAAAAAAAATACTTCTTACGGTCATTTTCAAGTTGAAAATCGCTTGAAAATGCGATGTTAAATTTAACAACTATTCTTGCTAAAGTATTTTTTTTAGTATTTTCGTACATATTCTGGGTTAAAATGTTGTAATAATTGTTGTCTTCGTCGCCATTAAATGAACAGAACAATTATCATATTACATTAAAAAATATATAAGTGTGGTTCTAAATAGCTATGATGTTTCAATGATTAACAACTATTCTTGCTAAATTGTTTT
This sequence comes from Othius punctulatus, assembly GCA_951805005.1. Taxonomy (NCBI): domain Eukaryota; kingdom Metazoa; phylum Arthropoda; class Insecta; order Coleoptera; family Staphylinidae; genus Othius; species Othius punctulatus. Next base: position 36,347,554 of record OX638147.1, on the reverse strand, counting down.
TAGTTACTATTTTGGTACTAATTCTGGGTTAAAATTAGGTAATAATTGTTGTCTTCGTCGCCATTAAATGAACAGAACAATTATCATATTACATTAAAAAATATATAAGTGTGGTTCTATGAATAGCTATGATCTTTCAATGATTAACAACTATTCTTGCTAAATTGTTTTTAGTTACTATTTTGGTACTTATTCTGGGTTAAAATTATGAAATAATTGTTGTCTTCGTCGCCATTAAATGAACAGAACAATTATCATATTACATTAAAAAATATATAAGTGTGGTTCTATGAATAGCTATGATGTTTCAATGATTAACAACTATTCTTGCTAAATTGTTTTTAGTTACTATTTTGGTACTTATTCTGGGTTAAAATTAGGTAATAATTGTTGTCTTCGTCGCCATTAAATGAACAGAACAATTATCATATTACATTAAAAAATATATAAGTGTGGTTCTATGAATAGCTATGATCTTTCAATGATTAACAACTATTCTTGCTAAATTGTTTTTAGTTACTATTTTGGTACTTATTCTGGGTTAAAATTATGTAATAATTGTTGTCTTCGTCGCCATTAAATGAACAGAACAATTATCATATTACATTAAAAAATATATAAGTGTGGTTCTATGAATAGCTATGATGTTTCAATGATTAACAACTATTCTTGCTAAATTGTTTTTAGTTACTATTTTGGTACTTATTCTGGGTTAAAATTAGGTAATAATTGTTGTCTTCGTCGTCATTAAATAAACCGAATAATTCTCATGCCACAGTTAAATAATAATAAGTGTGATTCTCAATAACTATAATGTTTCAATGATTAACAACTATTCTTGCTAAATTGTTTTTGTTACTATTTTGGTACATATTCTGGGTTTAAATGATGTAGAAATTGTTGTCTTCGTCGCCATTAAATGAACAGAACAATTATCGTGTTACAGTAAAAAAATTATAAGTGTGGTTCTAAATAGCTATAATGTTTCAATGTTTAACAACTATTCTTGCTAAATTATCTTCAGTTACTATTTTGGTATACTTCTACTTATTTTTGGTAATACTTCTTGCGGTCATTTTCAAGTTGAAAATTACTTGAAAATGACCGTGTCGTTATTTTATTGTATATGTCTATATATCAATAAACGTTTTGTGGTAAAAACATAGCAATTTTTTAATATGGACTACCACGTAGTAAAGGTTGAAACCGTTCTGATGATATTTCCAGTAGGTTTTGAGGAAGGTTGTGAACTTTGTGTGTTTATGATTCTTTTAAACGTGAATAATTTGCAAAGTAATTAACTGGGTAAGTTCGTGTGGAAAATGAAACTTCTTAGAACGTTTAATTAATTGTTTATTTTCTTATCGAGTAAATAACAAAGTAGACTATTGCTGGATCTTCTCCTTTAATTGGGTTAGTAATGAGGTAGAGGATTAAGTTGCCGTTTTAATTATTAAAGCTATCTATTAGAGGCTATAAACTCCAAGCTGGAGAAGTGAATGAAACGCTGTTTACATATGCATTCAAGTTGCGATTTTAATGATGCAAGGAGTAAGGAGCTAAAGTGCATCTTGCATGTAATAAACAACTTGTACGTGTGTATTTAATGAGGCATTGCTTGATGTGGAAGGATTTCAGTTGTCATTTGTGCAGGCGAGTGTGTGTGTGGCAATCCGTCGAACGGTCGTGTAAAAATGGGAGATATTATAGGTTAATTTCCCCTAAGCCTGTTTTAAGTTAATGGGCCATGAAATTCAAAGTTATGAAGGCATAACTTTTAATTTCCCCGAAAATAAAAGAGTGTGCTCTGCGGATTAAGCCCGGAATACGCATTTGTCTGTTTGGTAGTAATAATTTAAAGACATAACCGCGAATATTGCGTATTGTGTAGGCCCCAGGCTGTGTGTTCTCACATATTTTGTTTTGCAGACAGGGTGGATACTCGAATAAATATAGATCCCCATATATTACACGCTTTATATTAGATAGATATTTTATGGAGGAAACGTACAGTCGCTGTCTGCCTCGCATAATTATTATTCTTGCATACGCTTTATCCGTTTTGCAGAGTCGCCAGGTGAATGCTTAGTAGTCAACGTTCGTCGAAACGCTAACACCGCGATTATTTGTAAAGGGGGTGAGATGTACATAAAGTCGCGGTCTCTGCACAGTCAATTGTTCCTCATGTAATGCCCCGAGATAGGAGTTAGTTCTCGGCTGTTATTGGCCCAGAACACCATCAAGTTACTGCGCGTGCATTCAATCTATCCATAATTACGAAAAAATTGCCGGCAGCCGGTGTTTCTGAAATAAACACGATTTATCTTCTCCGTTTCGTTTTTTCCTTATCCAGAACATCTGTGGGAGGGAATTTTTTATCCTGAGCTCTCCACATTGTTACACGGCACAGCGTGGGGCCATGAAATTGTAATTACGGATAATTGAAAGGCCTTAATTTTTGTGCCATCGATTTATAATTCCTGCGGCGAACGCAGTTTCCCCCGGCAGCGGGTGAATTAAATAGTAAGCGGTCCGTCTGAATACTGTCGTTCCGTTAGGGGAGGGAAATTAAGTTGGCTTTTTGGGAGGCATGTGATCGTAACAGGTTGTTAGTGAGCCATTCAGCGCAACAAAACACTAATAGAAAGGCGATAAATGGGATCTTATTGATCAGCCACCGTGCGAAATTGTATGCAGCGCGGGGATCATGCAGAAAGCCTTTGAACGCCATCGCCGTATACCACGCTCACATGATATAAAATATTCTAAAATGCACTGCGGTGCATGATTTCCCAGCGTGAATGTCAGTTCCCGGCGCAGATCTAAATTGCGGCATCTTAAGCTCGGAAAACGGGGCGCGATCAAATCCGATAGAAGTAGACAATCGGAAACTTTAACTTCAAAACAAAAGACCGCATTGATATCCTTTACAACCGCAATATTTTCCAATGCCCCCATATATGCATGCCCTCTTGTAAAACCGTAAAAGTTCAAACCAAAACGCTCCGTGATTTAAACTCTAATTTAGCTTCTAAACAATTCTTTCCACATTTTTATACATCTACTCGATAGCCTAATAAAGATTGTTTATATATATATATATATATATATATATATATATATATATATATATATATATATATCTATATATATATATATATACATCTATAAAGATTGAAATGTAATATATAATATGACATAAGTAGAGAAGCTAAGACAGTTCTGGGCTATATTGTAGAAATATATTACCACTATATAGTATGTATATATACTACTACGTAGTAACTATACAGGGTGTCCAAGACAAGGATCAACAGCACGGGGATCTCTGAAACCGAAAACATTACAAATGTTGTGTACTTACACCGTACACCCGATAACATGGAGGCAGTTATGTAAGGGTACAATGTGGATACAAAAATATGTTGTTAGTGGACTGTATTTATTGGAGTTCAAATTTCTACAAGCTTTTCTGTGTCGTTGGTCTGCACCTTACAAACGCAAAGTGAATGAGTATTCTAGACGAGAGGCGAACAAGGGGTCGTGGCGACGACCGTTAATTGTAGGGAAACATCTGCATTTCTTGGAGCCTCGTAGGGGTTTTACCGAAACATGCGGATTACGCCGTAATGGACTAGGTCCACGGAAAGCCCGCCGAAGATACATTTTAATCCGTCCAATATACAAATGATGCCGCCACTTAATGACAGACACAACAACAAATGCTACTAAATTACAAAAAAGTTGATTACAATTTAGTGATCAGTAATATTCTGTTGAGAAAACCAAAAATTTCCGCTTACTTCCGGGGATATTTGACAAAATCCGAAATCTTGCTATTTTGTTTTTAATTTTTTCTGAAGTTATTTCACAAGATATAAGACCAACCTAAAAACATTAGAAACCATACTGTCATATAAATAGTTGAAATCCAAATAGGAAATGCTATCTAATACAGGGTGTACATTTTTTACGGGCTATATAAAACAATAAAGTTGATGATAGTTTCTTCGAAACGAAACTATCATCAACTTTATTGTTTTATATAGCCCGTAAAAAATACGAAACGTTGTACTGAAAATTTATAAAAGCTGTCTTGTAGAGCTAAAAAAGTGGCAATAAGAAAGTGCCTTTAATTTTTTTGTGCCTTTTCAACTAACTTTAGAAAAACATAAAAACGATTTCGGTTTTTGTCGGTTCTGTTCGGTTTTCGCGACAGAATATTACTGACCACTAAATTGCGCAACTTTTTTTGTAATTTAACCGCCTCTATAACTTTTACGGTTTCCGAGATCCTGTTAATAGATGCTGTTGATCATTAACTTGAATATCCTGTATAATACATATACAAATTATATTTGAAATTTCCCTTGCTGTTGATCCTTGTCTAGAACTAATACTAATAGATAACTGTTGTCTACTACATACAAGACTATATATAGATACTAGATACTAATAAAGATGATTATTACTGTATGTTACTGTATAGTCACAATATAGTGATATAAACATCTATTAAATACACTGGCGAGCAAAAAATAGAGGTCACTTTAAAATTATTACTTATTTTTGGATTTTGTTTGTTTTAACATTATGTTTGCAAATTGTAAACCAAAGTAGGCGTTTAATAATACATTTCCTGACAAATGTTATCTATCTGTCAGTTACTATCACCGTGTTACAGACTTTTATGAAACAACATCCATTTCGCTCTAATTGAAAACCTACGTTTCGTTGTGGTTTTCTTACTTAGTGTTGATTTTCCTTTGCGGAACTGGTCATTCACACGTCATTTTTTTCATTATTTTTTGTTCCATATTGGTCCTAGGAACAAATATTCGAACTTCGTCTGAACTGTACATTTGTGATATTTCCAAAATAGGCAATAAAAACAATAAATATACTTTACGATTCAACATTGCTTTTTTAATTTAGTGTGCAAAATACAGTACAATTGTTTACAATTTGCAAACATAAAGTTAAAACAAAAAAAATCCGAAAATAAGTCATAATTTTAAGGTGACCTCTATTTTTTGCTCGCCAGTGTAGTTACTACATATTAGTATTGTTTTTTTTAGCAAACTGTGAAATATTATCATTTTTGATTAAGTGTCTAAAGTGAAAATCAGTTGTTTTGGCCTCCTGTAAAAGTTTGATTGTACCACTTACTTATTTTATGTTATAAAAAGAAATAGAACCAATTTTTAATGTTATTAGCTTTGTAGTCTTGCAGTTTTTCATTCCAACGTTGAAATTTACAACATTTATCAAAAGCTTGAAGTACTGAAAGATAGAACTAATACTAATAGATACGATTATTACTGCATGTTACTGTATAGTCACAATATAGTGATGTGAACATCTATTATATAGTTACTACATATTAGTATTGTTTTTTTTTAGCAAACTGTGAAATATTATCATTTATGATAAAGTTTCTAAAGTGAAAATCAGTTGTATTGGCCTCCTGTAAAAGTTTAATTGTACCACTTACAAGCGTTTAAGCCCTGGATATGGCAATAATATAAAAATAAATAAAACCAATTTTTTAATGTTATTAGATTTGTAGTCTTGCAGTACAACATTTATCAAAAGCTTAAATTACTGAAAGATAGAACTAATACTAACAGATACTATTATCTACTAGATACAAGACTACATATAGATACTAGATACTAATAAAGATGGTTATTACATATTGTAAGTTGTTCAATTTTTCATTCCAACATTGAAATTTACAACATTCAAGTCATTTTGTGGTTTGTATTTGTGTTTCTTAAGAATTGCATTTACCGTTCATTTTGATGTGCCAATGTTATTTGCAAATTCCCAAATAGATGTTCTTGGATTTTCTTGCACATTAAGAAGTACATCTACTTCCATATTTCCGTGAAATATTCGTTCCTCTCTCTTCGGTTTCTTAAAAACACCATATGTAATTTTTTTTCATGTCTTTCAAATTTCTAGGCTGTATTCGGAAAACAGTCCATGTACAAAAGCACTGCTTGATCGTGATTTTTATTGCATTCGAAATACGCTTGTAATATGTCAGTCAATCGATTGTTAATATTGTTAGCCATCACTTGAGTTGATAGCTAAGTTTTCACAAAAATTGGACCAACAAGAAAGAGAATTTTATACACTATCACTTAGATGACGTTTACTGTTTTTTGTGTTCACTTTGCTTTCCATGGCACACTTGATAAACTTACAAAAAAAACAACTTCACGTTAACAAACATAATTTTTCTGTAACGAATATTCCATCAAAGCAAACTTGTTATACATCTTTGGATGCGGAAAGGTAATCTCTACCAGGAAAAAAAATAGTAAACATATGTAACCATTTGAAATAAAAAAGTTGACTATTGCTGAAATGAAAGTTGATTTTGCAAAAAAAGAAAATTAGGGCCCTTTTGTAGAACATGTGGAGCCATTTCATTTTGTTTTTGTTTTATTGAAATCGGCAAATACATGAAGGAGTTATGGCCAGCGGTGTTTTTAGGAGACGCCCTGTATATAGGCCAGCGGTGTTTTTTAGGAGACACCCTGTAAATAGTGAGAAGCATGGCTTTAAAAGTCAATTATAAAACGCTTAAATTACTGAAATAATAAAGATGATTATTACATATTGTAAGTTATTCAATTTTTTGTTCCAAAATTGAAATTTACAACATTCATCAAACGCTCAAACTGCTGAAATAATAAAGATGATTATTACATATTGCTGAAATAATGAAGATGATTATTATATATTGTGAGAAGCATTGCTTAAAAATCAATTATAAAAAAAACAAATTTTAATGATATTAAAGCTTATTGCAGTAATGGAGTTTTTGGCAAAAATTAATACAACATTTTAAAATTACATCTTGTCGTCTCTGAAATTTGTTATGCTTTGCTTGTGGAATATTGAGATCTGAAAAAGTGATACATACAAAAAAACAAATTTTAATGATATTAAAGCTTATTGCAGTAATGGAGTTTTTGGCAAAAATTAATACAACATTTTAAAATTACATCTTGTCGTCTCTGAAATTTGTTATGCTTTGCTTGTGGAATATTCTGAAAAAGTGATACATACAAAAAAACAAATTGTAATGATATATTAAAGCTTATTGCAGTAATTGAGTTTTTGGCGATAAATTGATACAAAACTTTGAAATTACATTTTGTTGGTCTCTGAAATATGTTATGCTTTGCTTGTGGAATATTGAGATCTGAAAAAGTGTAAAATTTTCATAGCGTTAAAATTTTATATATACTGTCGTGTACCTTGTTTTATGCTGCCTATTGTATTATAGTATGAAATATTAAAAAAGGAGTTAATAAAAACTATGTCAAATTGTAGGAGCGTTGCCCATTGATTCGATAAGCAATTCATGGAAAATATTCACTGCATCTGTCTGATTGTTACTGTCGCAATTAAGTAGTTACGAAACACTTAAAAGTTGCTCAGTTTTATGCTGTAATAGTTTGTAATTGCATAATTTCGAAGTTAGTCAATGATCGATTATCGCTATTAATTCCGTCTCTCTCTGCGTTCTTCCTCGCCTTCCGGCGACCTGGGAATTGTAAGATTACGACTTGGAACTCGCTCTACATCCTTTAACTTGCACACACTATGAAAAAATATTCACTGTATCTAACCCAATTCGCTGCGACCGACTGGGGAATTACGAGTTTATTTGTTGTTATAGAAGTCGGTCAACAATTTCGTCTTGATTAATCGTGTAACTGTAATAACGAGTAAGGCCATTATAATCCTGGAGGAACGAATTTGATAACAATGTTGCTACAAATATGGAGTTATATATTTTTATCAGGAAGTGTTCGAAATGCAAGTTATTAAAATTTGTAAGTAGTAGGATAAGGGTATAATGAGGGAGAAGAATGTAAAATTTCCGCGTCTTTTTATAAATGAATTTCTTTTGTTCGGCGATACACGGGAAAAAATCTGAACGGAAAGCGATGCATCTTAATAGGTTTTTTTGCGTTATAAATTTGTGCCAATCTTATTAGACACCAACTAAAAGTAGCTTATATGCAAAGCCTCGTTTTTATCGCCGCTTTTGCGTAATCGTATTGATTGATGCAACTCGAATGGCCATACCATGGAATTTAAATAGAAATTAATTTGTACGCTATAAATTGTTACAGTTATTTGCCTGTGCAGGCCAATAAATAAACACACGGGAGTACGTAGCGTCGGCTAGTATATTTATCGTGCTTTAAGCTATATATTCGCATTAGGAAGCTGCATTTCCAAAGCAATGCCCTCACATATAAACTATATATTCAATAAGAGACTCTCACTGCTGATAAAGCATAAGCGGGTATCTATTTATGCACTCTTTGATAAAGTAGAAGAAACTGTATATGATGTTTACTCTCGCTGCGATCTCCGATTGAAATATACGATTTGAATCTCGCGACTGTATACATGAATATAGTGTTCAGGTAGTGGAGTGGATGCGGATGTTTCCAAAGGGTAATGTCAGTGCAAGGGCTGTGGATGCACAGGTTTGGAAGGATGCAGACGGGCGCACTCCGATATTGAAAGGTATTGGTATCGCTGATGTGATGAGAAAGAATTGGAAGCGCTTCGAAATTCAAGGGTTTTAAACGAGTCACGATAGGTCCGTAAATACAGCAACGAGATTCACTCTCCCATACCTCAACCACTGACACCGACTCCATTTCCGATATACCTACATCCATCTCTGGTGGCGTTCGAGGCGATGCGATTTGAATTCTCATGTCTTTTCCATATGCCGGGTAAATATTCACTTTCGCCCGCTTCACGGCATGCAGCTGTGCGTGCCCTCCACACTATACGACCAATTACTCTGCTTTCCACTAAAGCTAATGCCTACAACCGCAACAAAGGAGAGGGATGTGTGTTTCCCAACAAAATCCAACAAAATTACCCATTACGTTTGCGTTACTTCAAATTTAATTACATCAATCCAAACAAAATCACCATAAACGAAACTAAAATCAGCAACTTCATAATTTACATTAAGCATGCAAGCAATTAAACTAAACTTATAAAATTTATTCAAAATCAAATTGAATTATTAATAAAATTATAAATTTATAATTACTAATCTGTATTCATATAATTCCATAAATATTTAATCTGTCAAGTAAATATCTTGACATTTGGTATTGCACGTATGCTCATTTGTTCGAATTTACCATTCCTCACTTCTCCTCTACTCCACGTTCACTATCAGGATTTCTGACAAACATTCAGTAAAATTACAGTCATTTCAGTCAAACATTTCAAAGGTTTCAATTAACACCATCGAAATTTATTCATTACTGCCAAACTGTCAAAATTTTAATGATTATATCAAAGTGTTCATATTATTATGGCAAGCAAATTATCACAGTTTAGTAAATGTTAGTCATTATAGTCAGAGGTTCTAAGTTCAATAAAATTTCAGTCATTACAGTCAAAGTTTTAAAGATTTCCTGACAAATTTTCAATTTTCAGTGAAATTACAGTCATTTCAATTAAAAATTTCAAAGGTTTCAATTAACACCATCGAAATTTATTCTTTACTGTCAAACTTTCAAAATTTTGACAGAATTAGACATTTTGACAGAAAAGATTCAAGTCACCCCATAGTGATACTTCTGCTGTGACTGTGACTGTGCTGTGACAAATTTTTAAGTAAATGTTAGTAAGTATTTGAGGGATAGTATTTTGTGGATAAAGCTACTATGCGGAAAATACTTATCTGTTTCACAATAAAATACATGACAAGTATTGCTGTTTTCACTAAATTTTGGTATTACTCACAAGAATTTTCATAATCAGTAGTAAAAGTTTTGTAATTCACAGTGCAATTGTATTTTATAACGAATACTGGAAGTATTGTAATTTACAATGCAATTGTATTTTTGTATATGTATATAATACATATACAGGTTTTCTCGAAATGAAATTTCATCAAGATGGCAAAAAACGTGACATTTTCGAAAATTAGTACTGCAAGTTTTGTAATTTAAAATGCAATTGTTTTACTTACCAGTAAAACATTGGCAGTCTATACTGAAACTTTTATACATAAAATTGCAATCAAAATTCAGCGATTTTCACTAAAATATTATGTTATATTTCTCTCATTGTTACATCTCCATTTCGAGAACGCCTCAACCGATTTCGACGAAATTTAGAGGGATAACAGAGGGCCCAAATATAAGCATATATAGTGGGTCCCAGTAGGCGATCAGGTTTGTCCAGGGCCGGGCAAACTGACGTCTGTGAAATTGACTAACGTCAATCAAACTTACGTCTGTGAAAGTGACGTCTATCAAACTGACGTGTATCAATCTGACATATGTCAAACTGACGTCTGTGAAATTGACGTTTATCATATCAAACTGACGTCTGTCAAACTGACGTGTGTCAATCTCACATATGTCAAACTAACGTCTGTGAAATTGACGTCTGTCATATCAAACTGACGTATATCAAACTGACGTATGTCAAACTGACGTGTGTTAATCTGACATAAGTCAAACTGACGTCTGTGAATTGACGTTTTCATGAAAAATTCGGGGAGTTGTGGGATACGAGAATAATATGCTCAGCCTATATGAGCTTTTTGACTTTATCAAATTGGAATTCTTTAAACATGACAAACCCATTGTTAATGGCATTTTAATCGACCTTTGGGGCACTCTCCTCCGGCAGCATTTAAAATCGCGTGATCCATTAAAAGGGGTGATATGGCACAACATTAATGAACGTGGAATTAGTGATGTCCAGATTGCAGTCATGTTTGGCATAATGCAAGTCGATCACTAACAAAGCCCAATTAAAAAACATGCCGTAAAATGGTGACAAATTTGATGCATTTATATGGATGTGGTGTAGACATGGAAGGTATTGTAATGAAGTTGTCGCCGCATAAAGTATGATGTTCTAACTGTATCGTACAGGTCATCTGAAGGGGATGCATAAATAAGACTACATTAGAGGCGCCGACAATATCAACAGTAGGAAGGCTAGTGTCAGTTGCAGATGATGGGGATACAAGATAACGATGGCCAGCAGCCAACGGCTTGTGGCAATAAGGTTTTAAGCGGCTACTAACCGCAAGCAGCCCCGGCCATTCCCACTAATCCAATATGCATCACTGTGGGGGCGGATCCCGACTCCCGATTGAAATCAAATAGATCGAACAAACGATGCCGTGCGCGAGTTAAAAATGTAAACGTTTATTTCCTCCCCTATTTAAAAGTCCGACAATTTAATCATTTCACGGTCGATGCTAGGGGCATTGCCATGGCACTGTTTATCAGTTAATTCTGAGGACTAGTGAAATTGTTTCATTGTAATAAAGCGGTGGCCGTCGCACTCCTTCGGTGTGGCCGGTGATGGATTAGTTTTCACTCGACTTCTTCAGACACGCGAGAAATCCAGAAACAAAATCCTTCATTAGCGCCGCAAATTAAAACTGCGACCGACCGGGTTATTAAAAATCATTGCCTTCCAGGAACGTGAACTCTCGTTGCGGCTAATGATTTATTACCGGCTCCTTTAATGCCGCTATTTGCCCACTGTCTACTCATACTTTGAGAACAAGGAGAATCCCCTGCTGCTTCAATATGGTTACTCAAATAATTTAACTTGCCTAGTTAAAATTAGAAGCATCATACCGCTGTATTAACTTATCGCTCCGCACCCCGACAATATATTATATTTATACCCTATTACAATATTATCCAACATTGCTTAATAACGTGGAAATGAGAAACAGTTCCTTGCACATATGGCGTGTGATTAAATTTAAAACCCCGACCACTTAATATTCCCCCTTACAACTAACTAACTGCAATACCCTAAAAATTTGGCTGGTATACAAAAGAACGACAATAAATTATGCAAGAAAAACCTACAAAATAGTATTTACTTACAATCAACGACCCTCTTTTGTTTCAAAAGGCGGACATTTATTCACGACATAATCAAAATAAACGTAAGACCCCTCCCAAATTACTAATCTTGATTAGCTAAACATCCACAAAATCCGGTATTCAAAATAGGAGCAGTATTGATTTGTATTCCCAAGAATATGGCATATCTGATTCACTAAAAATAAATACTAGTCCCGTATGTTATGGTATTCGAACTAACACTAAATTCGTTACTCACTATCGTTACCCAAAAAATTGTCAAAAACTTTGAATTTTATATCCACATCTGCACTTTTTAATTGCTCCGTTGGCAGCCGGTTGAAGACCCCAGTAGAAATGTTATATACTATCGGTATAGTAATACTATATTACTATACAGGGTGTCTATAGTAACAGGGTTACATGTTACTGAAAATATGATTCAAACTTTGCGAAATGCTATTACTTGGGTTTAATGTAACTTACATATGAGGTGCGTAGCAAATTGTAAGGAAAATAGGAGTAATTTATATTGTGTTGCGTTGGGGATGTGAATATCATCTGAGGTGAGAGTAATGCGCGTCCCGTAAAGAAAAACAAGCGACTTTGTATGTCTGATATAGACAATCTGATTGGATTCGAACGCGAGTTATATCTAAATTGAATCCAGCACAAAGCGTGCATCCAGCTAATTCAATGTAGTAAAATATTTATTGGTTAATTCCAGGCTGGTAATTTTTCATTAACTTTGAAACCACGCCGCGAACCGTGTAACATGTGCAGCATGAAAGAGTGGCGGCCTGCACGAGACCGTGTACCGGTATTGCAGACTGAGCCGCCGGTATTCGTTTGCAGGGCAAAACCGGCACGCACGTGTGTGCACTATTACCGGTCTTAAACGTTGCGAAGGGATGAATTTAATATTGTGCAAATTTTATGGTGATCCTAATGAATCTGCAGCCCTGCCACGGCGTCCGAATCAGTTTGCGGTCAACGCGTTTCCGCCGGTTTTCGGGAGAAAAAGCCACATATTGCGGCCGGGCCTGCTTTATTTAACTCGTTGACTTTATTGCTCAATTTGTGTAGCGGCGGTCTGCAATCGTTGCGCCCATTTGGTGCGTTGTCCTCCACTACTTCACTTCGATACTATCTACCCGCTGCTAGCCCTCTTACAGTGGGAACATTACCTTTCCTGAATAATTATCCCGGCAGGCGGGTCATAGCACACGTGTCACTCCTGTTAGCCGGAAATCCGGTCATTTCCACCGTCGATTTCATAAAGATCACTATTCTGCCGTGAGCACCACAACAGTGGTAACTTAAGGTGAAGGTATTGTAGAAAATAAAATACGGAACACCTTAAAAAAAACATTTAATTACTAAATGCAGCATGAAATGTGCAAAAGTACAATTGTCAACCCATAATGTTATGCTTTTGTTATCTCTTTTTTGGGTCCACTAATAGCTTCATGTCATATAGTAGCAGATTACTTATGTTCTTCAAAAAAGTTAGTTCTGTGCTTAGTATTGCTTTGTCGTGATTAGTGGATATCCAGAAATTAATTGGCGGCGTGCTTTACATTTAATTTGCGTGCGCTACGGTTGGGAGCAATCGAGTTTTAAAAGTGATAAAACGATAGGTCCCCATTCTGTGGGTGCAGCTGTCGACATCACTGTTTTTCTTCGGTTCCGGAGTCAGCTCCGGGCTAGCGTCAGCTCGCCGGAGCGGAGCAGAATGTTGAACGGGTCCAGCTCGCTTGAGCTGATTGTTTGGTGCAGATGCAGACCTGGGATTCGCTCCAACTTTAATATAGCAAACGTAATTTAATCGCAATGTATAATGCAGCGACGTCTGATGGCGGATCTGCGATCGCCGAGCTTAACACCTTAATGACCGATTTGATCGAGGGCCTGCTACCCCCTCGACACTATTTTCGATCAATCTCCCCCGCTGATATTGACGTCGTGTGTTTAATTTTAGATCGGTCCGCCCTGGTCTGTCAATCTCATTGCTGAATTTACTGCCTACTTCTTTGTCTAACTTTATACGCAGGCGATAAGTCCGTCTTCCCCCCGAAGCCCCCACATCGGCATAATCCAACAATCAATTTGCGTCACATGTCTTAATTCTAGCTTCTCCCGGTATTAATCAGACTTATTTCGTATCTCCGCATCTGGCTAGCCGGTTAATCCTCCAACTTTTTTAACTTTTTCGATCGATGATATGTAGAAAAACCGACTCTGCTTTGCGTAGCACAGCTTTAATGCGGCTCCTTGTTTTAAGGGCGCACTTAAAAAACATACATTTTAAACGGCTTAACTGTTTCAATAATTATAATTGCCTAATGGCATTCATTACAAAACCTGCACCAAAATTTTTTTTGCATATTTTAACGGTTCTTTATCCTTTTTTTCCAACCATATATTCACCACAAACAAAGAAGAAATAGCTTGAATTAGTAACACACGATCTACTTCACATATTTAAGCACTATTATTATGAACATAGAGAATAAATGTGGGTCTCCGTCAAACTACTTTACAGTAGCGCCATCCATGCGATATAAAAAGAACTAGACCTGATAGCGCAATTATGGTGGTAAATTTGATTTCTACGCACCCAAATTACTTGACATATTTAAGCACTATTATTATGAAGATAGAGCATACATGTGGATTTCCGTCAAACTACTTTACAGTAGCGCCATCCATGCGATATAAAAAGAACTAGACCTGATAGCACAATTCTGGTGGTAAATTTGAATTCTACGCACCCAAAATTCTGGACATATTTAAGCACTATTATTATGAAGATAGAGCATAAATGTGGGTCTCCGTCAAACTACTTTACAATAGCGCCATCCATGCGATATAAAAAGAACTAGACCTGATAGCGCAATTCTGGTGGTAAATTTGAATTCTACGCACCCAAAATTCTGGACATATTTAAGCACTATTATTATGAAGATAGAGCATAAATGTGGGTTTCCGTCAAGCTACTTTACAGTAGCGCCATCCATGCGATATAAAAATAACTAGACCTGATAGCGCAATTCTGGTAGTAAATTTGAATTCTACGCACCCAACTTACTTGGCATATTTAAGCACTATTATTATGAAGATAGAGCATACATGTGGATTTCCGTCAAACTACTTTACAGTAGCGCCATCCATGCGATATAAAAAGAACTAGACCTGATAGCGCAATTCTGGTGGTAAATTTGAATTCTACGCACCCAAAATTCTGGACATATTTAAGCACTATTATTATGAAGATAGAGCATAAATGTGGGTTTCCGTCAAGCTACTTTACAGTAGCGCCATCCATGCGATATAAAAATAACTAGACCTGATAGCGCAATTCTGGTAGTAAATTTGAATTCTACGCACCCAACTTACTTGGCATATTTAAGCACTATTATTATGAAGATAGAGCATACATGTGGATTTCCGTCAAACTACTTTACAGTAGCGCCATCCATGCGATATAAAAAGAACTAGACCTGATAGCGCAATTCTGGCGATAAATTTGAATTCTACGCCCCTAAATTACTACGGAAACATCATTTTTTCCAGTCAAATTACTACTTTTATAGTGAATATGGGAACAACTATCTATTAACTATATCCAGATATCTATTGGAGCTGATGAATGTGAATTAGGTATCAATCAATCGTGCATACATTAATCAATATCGCGTCCATTATAAGTGACTGTATGAAGTATAAACGCTAATTGATTATTGAAACGGGGAATCGAACACGTTGGATAGCCACCCCTAAACAATTCATAAGATAAGAGTCCCTCAATTGGTGTGTCGACGCCTTTACTGCCGATCCGATACTCCGCACATTACACGAAAATACAATTTTCATAAAAACCGCTGCACCGCCAGTACGGCCCTGTGCACCGGCGATAAGGCTGTTTGTACGTAAATATCTATCAGAAGTGTCATTATAAATGTTAAAAAGCCGCCGTAACTAATCGCGCGCGATCGGAATATAAATGGGGTTTTAATAGAATCATCTCGACTCGCATAATGCCGTTTAGATTGCTCGATAGCTCCTTCAATTTGTTAATGTTACAACATCAAATGCCGACGCTCCGAGTTTACATAATAAAAAACGCGCAGATTACGTTCGTCAGAAATTGGGAAATGCATGAGATGACATAAAGATAACGACTAACGGCGGGATTCAATTAGTGGATTATTTAAAGATGATCGATTTTTACGAGCGGTTTATATTCCGTATCCCATCAAATTACGTGCCATGCCAACCTATATGCATAACATATATGATTTAAGCAATGTTTTAATTACCTCATACATCTACATCTGCAGTAGTTATACTGTGACAGTTCCAGACCACCCCCGGCACAGATTTCGATTAATTTCTTCAATCAACCCATTTTTACTGCTCGCGGTGATTGAATAAAACCTTGAATTAAAAGCGTCAATTAAATTAATCGAAATCTCTGCTGGAGGTGGTCTGGAACTATCACAGTATAACTACTATCTACAGAGGAACCAAATCAACTAACTATATTCATTCCCTATTAATCACCACAGTTTTGGATCAAATTTTGTTTAATTACCTCATACATCTACATCTGCAGTAGTTATACAGTGACAGTTCCAGACCACCCCCAGCAGAGATTTCGATTAATTTAATTGACGCTTTTAATTCGCAATTTCTGCAATCAACCCATTGTTACTGCCCGCGGTGATTAAATAAAACCTCGCGTCAATTAAATTAATCGAAATCTCTGCTGGGGGTGGTCTGGAACTGTCACAGTATAACTACTATCTGCAGAGGAACCAAACCAACTTACTATATTCATTCCCTATTAATCACCACATTTTTGGATCAAATTTTGTTTAATTACCTCATACATCTACTTCTGCAGTAGTTATACTGTGACAGTTCCAGACCACCCCCAGCAGAGATTTCGATTAATTTAATTGACGCTTTTAATTCGCAATTTCTGCAATCAACTCATTGTTACTGCCCACGGTGATTAAATAAAACCTCGCGTCAATTAAATTAATTGAAATCTCTGCTGGGGTAGTCTGGAGCTGTCACAGTATAACTACTATCTGCAGAGGAACAAAACCAACTTACTATATTCATTCCCTATTAATTACTACATTTTTGGATCAAATTTTGTTCCAATCTTAAAATCTCATCAAAAAATGAATTCTTAATTAAATGCTCCGTACGTAAGAATTTAAATGAAACTCTGTAAATGCGCCCCATAATTTTCCGCCGTGATAAGATTTAATCTCATAGGCATTACTCTACATACTTGCAGTTGGCGCAATTGAGGAATGATTTAATAACTGGGGCGCTTTAAAACAAATATATTTGCTGCAGCGTTTTAATAGCTTCCGCACTACGAGTACAAGCACAGAACATATGCATTACAGTGCTTTAAATCCATTTTTTTCGATCTTGATAACATTAAACGCCACATAAAAGAAATGATTTGTAAACTGCAGTTAACGCAGTTAAACGTGATTTAGTGGGCAGACTCGTTTAGGAGAAACCGGATTTATTAGCGTGTTCTGATAATTTCTGCACTCGCCTAAGTAGCGAACATTTGCTGTAACTCCCCGCCGCATTTTTTATTGATAAGAATTTATATCGTGCAAAAGAAATGCATACAAGATGTTTATAAAAACATAAACGCAAAACATGATTAAGTGAGTAAATATGAGAAAACACATTTTATACGTACAGAGTACATAAATTTTCCTACAAATATATTACTGCTATTTAGCAGATTTATATCAAATAAAAAATTATGACACATTCGCTAATTAGTATTTTATCCATAACTGCTAATCACTTGGCAAATTATTACAATAAAAATGTTATAGTGGATAAACCGTTAGTGTGAAATCAGTAGAGATTCAAAAATAATTGAGAAAACAGGGAAATGATTATTGATCACCATTCTCTATGTAAAATTAATTTAATCCGCCACAAATATATTGCTGCCATTTATTTTCAAATTGCTCAGTATTTAATTTAATCACGCGTTAATACTGCAGCATAAACTGTACCTTTATTGGCACTTACCATATACAACAGTTTAATCAAATAGATAGCACTGAACTATTTCTGGAATGTACATATTAAGCTGGAAATGTATAATTTTTCGACCTTGCCTAGATTTAACGCCACATCAAAATTTCTAGCTGCATAGTTAATGCAATTCTAATGAAATTCTCGTCGCCTCCACCAAGTAGTTGTTGCTTTTTACGACGTTGTAAAAAACCCTATAACTAGCAGTGATATACTGTCCAGGAGGCATACAAAGTACTCGTCAATTTCTGTTTGTAATAATAGTGGTGTACACAGAAAACGAGGAAATGCAAATTGAAACAAAGCCAGCACTGAATTCCACGTGTTTTTATGGGGCAACATAAATACGTTTACACAAAGAATTTAAACGCATTAATATGTTACGGTCAATTTGATTAATCCGGTAATTACACATAATTGCCGGAGATAATGCATAACTACCTGCAATATTGGAAATTGTGATAAATGTACAGATATTTGTATCTCATTTACAGGCAATTATTAATCATCTCCAGTGTATATTGGTATGTTTGATAATTCATATATCATCTATTCGGGAAGAAGTTTTGCCTCTTTTGTGTAATTTTTATGTGAATTTATAAATACAAATTTATATCTGTGATGATTCATTTTTCATCTGTTCAGGAAGAAGTTTCACTTTTTATGTTTAAGTTTTATGTGAATTGAATACAAATTTACATCTTTGATGATTCATTTATCTTCTCTTTTGAGTTTTGGAGAACAAGTTTCGTTTTTGTTGTGTATTTTTTAAGTGAGTTGAATTTATATCTTTGATATTTCATTTTTCATCTCTTCCGGAAGCAGTATCACTTTTTTTGTTTAATTTTTATGTGAATTGAATACAAATTTCTATTTTTGATCATTCTCTTTTGAGTCTTGGAGAAGAAGTTTCGTTTTTGTTGCTTAATTTTTATGTGAGTTGTATACAAATTTCAATAAAGCATAAAGCATAAAGCATATAAAGCTATAAAGCATAAAGCAAATTTATATGGTTTGTTTATATTAGATATAATATTTTGCAATTCCTATTTAATTTATTAAATTTTCAAACAGTGCATTATAACTTGTAGGTTTGATTAATTTATGACATTCACCAATTATGTAGGAAATTATTCATAACCTCAATTAATGTCTAATATGTCTAATTTCATAGAACACAAAAAATCGAAGACTAATTTTGTGTTGAAAATAATGTAAATGCAATTGTAATTATTGGCATATATTTTATTGGTCACGTATCAGAATTTTTATGCGTTATATTTCTCATGATTCATATCAAAGATTACGACAGAGTAACAAAAGGTTGTTTGTTTCTAAAGCAATGTGCATGCATTAAAATTTTGTTGATATTTTCTAACCGTATTAAGATTACTATATTCTGATAATTTATCAGCGTTTTGCATTACGCAGCATTATAATGATTCATAAACCTACTAAAGAGTAGGGGAATAATTCAACTCTGAATCAGTTCCAGTCCAAGTGTGGTGTAGAAAACATCGCTGGCAGATCTGCTTATCCAGAAGATGAACAAAACGATTTCATCTGATCTATTTACTCTATCCGGAAGATAAAGAAAACTCAGGTAAGTAAAATAAGGATCGAATAAAATGTAATAAAACAATTGAACTGCTAAACAGTTCCACTTCAAGGTCATGTCGAAAACACCGCTGGTCCAACTGCTTAACCAAAAGATGAACAAAACTACTCTATCAAGAAGATAACAAAACTCAGGTAAGTAAAATAAGGATCAAATGAAATGAAATAAAACAGTAGAACTCCTAAACAGTTCCACTTCAAGTGTGGTGTCGAAAACACCGCTGGATCAACTGCTTATCCAAAACATGAACAAAACTACTCTATCCTGAAGATAAAGAAAACTCAGGTAAGTGAAATGAGAATCGAATAAAACGAAGTAAAACAATTGAACTCCAACACAGTTCCACTTCAAGTATGGTGTCGAAAACACTGCTTATCCAGAAGATGAACAAAACTACTTCATGTGATCCGTCTACTCTATCCGGAAGATAAAGAAAAAGTAAGTAAAATAAGGATCGAATGAAATGAAATAAAACAATTGAACTCCAAAACAGTTTCACTTCACGTGTGATGTCGAAAACACAGCTAGCCCTACTGCTTATCCACAAGATGAACAAAAGTACTCTATCCAGAAGATAAAGAAAACTCGGGTAAGTGAAATAAGAATCGAATAACACGAAGTAAAACAATTGAACTCCAAAACAGTTCCACTTCAAGTGTGGTGTCGAAGACACTGCTTATCCAGAAGATGATAAAACTCCTTCATGTGATGCATCTACTCTATCCGGAAGATACAAAAAAACTCAGGTAAGTAAAATAAGGATTGAATGAAATGTAATAAAACAATCGAACTCCAAAACAGATCTACTTCAAGTGTGGTGTCGAAAACTCCGTTAGCCCATCTGCTTATCTAAAAGATGAACAAAACTACTCTATCTAGAAGATTAAGAAAACTCAGGTAAGTGAAATGAGAATTGAATAAAACGAAGTAAAAGAATTGAACTCCAACACAGTTCCACTTCAAGTATGGTGTCGAAAACACTGCTTATCCAGAATATGACCAAAACTACTTCACCTGATCCATCTACTCTATCCGGAAGATAAAGAAAACTCAGTTAAGTAAAATAAGGATCGAATGAAATGAAATAATACAATTGAACTCCTAAACAGTTCCACCTTAAGTGTGATGTCGAAAACACCGCTGGCCCAACTGCTTATCCAAAAGATGAACAAAACTACTCTATCCAGAAGATAAAGGAAACTCGGGTAAGTGAAATGAGAATCGAATAAAACGAAGTAAGACAATTGAACTCCTAAACAGTTCCACTTCAAGTGTGGTGTCGAAAACACTGCTTATCCAGAAGATGATAAAACCCCTTCATGTGATGCATCTACTCTATCCGGAAGATTAAAAAAAACTCAGGTAACTTAAATAAGGATTGAATGAAATGTAATAAAACAATTGAACTCCTAAACAGTTCCACTTCAAGTGTTATGTCGAGAACTCCGTTGGCCCAACTACTTATCCAAAAGATGAACAAATCTACTCTATCCAGAAGATAAAGAAAACTCAGGTAAGTGAAATAAGTATCGTATAATACGAAGTAAAACAATTGAACTCCAACACAGTTCCACTTCATGTATGGTGTCGAAAGCACTGCTTATCCAGAAGATGAACAAAACTACTTCATCTGATCCATCTACTCTATCCCGAAGATAAAGGAAACTCAGGTAAGTAAAATAAGGTTCGAATGAAATGAAATAAAACAATTGAACTCCAAATGAGAAAGTGCGATTCCGAGACCATTGAACTAAACTACTTCATCTGATCCATCTACTCTATCCAGAAGATAAAGAAAACTCAGATAAGTAAAATAAGGATTGAATGAAATATAATAAAACAATTGAACTCCAAAACAGTACCACTTCAAGTATGATGCCGAGATCATTGCTACCAGAAATTTGCTGGTCCATCTGCTTCATCCAGAGGATGAAGTAAACTACTTCATCTGATTCACCTACTCTATCCGGAAGATAAAGAAAACTCGAGTAAGTGAAATAAGGATTGAATTAAATGTAATAAAACAATTGAACTCCTAAACAGTTCCACTTCAAGTCTGATGTCGAAAACACCTCTGGCCCAACTGCTTATCTAAAATATGAACAAAACTACTCTATCCAGAAGATAAAGAAAACTCAGGTAAGTGAAATAAGAATCGAATAAAACGAAGTAAAACAATTGAACTTCAAAACAGTTCCACTTCAAGTATGGAATCGAAAATACTGCTTATCCAGAAGATGAACAAAACTACTTCATGTGATCCACCTACTCTATCCGGAAGATAAAGAAAACTCAGGTAAGTAAAATAAGGATCGAATGAACTGAAATAAAACAATTGAACTCCAAAACGGTTCCACTTCAAGTGTGATGTCGAAAACACCGCTGGCCCAACTGTTTATCCAAAAGATGAACAAAGCTACTCTATCCAGAATATAAAAAAAACTCAGATAAGTAAAATAAGGATTGAATGAAATGTAATAAAACAATTGAACTCCAAAACAGTTCCACTTCAAGTGTGATGCCGAGACCATTGCTACCAGAAATTTGCTGCTTCATCCAAAAGATGAAGAAAACTACTTCTGCAGCGAAGGAACTACCTGCAAAAACTACTTGTTTTTGTGCATTAAAATAATTTGTGCAAGTTTAAGTAGTGCAACAATTGAACTCTAAAATAGTTCAACGTCAAGTGTTATGTCGGGACCAGAAATTTGCTGCTGCATCTGCTTCATCTAGAAGATGAAGCAAACTACTTCTTCGGCGAAGAAACTACCTACGAAAACTACCGGTTTTTGTGCGTTAAAATAATTGGTGCAAGTATAAGTAGTGCAACAATTGAACACCAAAATAGTTCCACGTGAAGTGTTATGTCGCGACCAGAAATTTGCTGCTGCATCTGCTTCATCCAGAAAATGAAGGAAACTACTTCTTCAGCGAAGGAACTACCTGCAACAATTGCAACAATTGAACTCCAAAACAGTTCCACTTCAAGTGTTATGTCGCGACCAGAAATTTGCTGCTGCATCTGCTTTCTCCAGAATATGAAGAAAACTACTTCTTGAGCGAAGAAATTGCCGGTTTTTGTGCGTTAAAATAATTAGTGCAAGTTTTTGGCAAGGATTACCTTCTGATGACCATATGTTTAACCGAGTAAACGGTTTCATAAGCAAGTCCTTGTTTCGTTGACTTGGAGATGTCCCAACTAAACCAAAAGTGCGTAGTAGTGCCGATGTGCGCATCATGGTCGATTTGGACGTCTTCAGGGGATTGATCCGCCCGGGCAGGATCTCCCCCTTCAGGCCCAGGTTGTTCCAAAAAAGTGCGTACGTTTTTTGGATCTTCTTCAATACAATTTTGAACGTAAATTCGAAGGTCAGTCTGTTTTTCAAGAGCTTCAAGATGCCTCACAGTGAGTACCCTTTTTGATCTCTTGTCTGAGACTGAGGTGTTTCTAGATATATACAAAAAGTCTATTATTGTGAATAAAATGTTAAAAATAAATATCAAAGAAGTTTTGTTTGCAAAGCAAGAGTGCTATAAAATGCGTACAAAGAAACATACATACATACAAACATTCAAACATACATACATACAAACATTCAAACATACATACATACAAACATTCAAACATACATACATACAAACATTCAAACATACATACATACACACATACACAAACATACAAACATGCATACATACATACATACGTTCATACATACCTACACACATACACATACATACAAACATACAAACATACAAACATACATACATACATACATACATACATACGTGCATACATACATACAAACATACATACATACATACATACATATATACACGATGCGTACAAAGATAATGAGTTTAAATATGTTAAAGAATGTTTTCTGAAGTTTACTCGGTTTGCAAATTACAATATTTATAGCATGAAATGTAAATCTTCTGAAGAAAAACTGGAGTCAATTTTACAAGAGGTATTTACATTTGCCTGCTGTATACTTTAATCCCGAATAAAACAATCGCCGAATTTTATACGCCGTGATTTATCCTTATCGTTTTGAATACTTCCGGCCTTCCATCAGGTGCCTTTTCGGGAGTTTCGGGACGGAGCGGCTCAAATCCGGAGCAATGAATATTTCCTGGAATTTGCGCAATCCAGGATTTTCCGGGACCCTCGACCATCCCGGAGGATCAAAATGTGTATTATTAAGCGACCTAAAAACACTCCAATTTTGTACAAAAGCGTAGTGCGTGCTCGCTTGTATTTATCAAAAAATTATCTCCACGAGTAATTAACATATTGTTGCTGGTAGTTTGATATAATACGTATTAAGTTTCGGTTATATTTATGGCTTAATTTTTCCAGTGTATATTTAGCGTACACTTCGTGAAGCGTGTAAGGATATAATTTATGTGGCCCGTTCTTACACGATGTTTAGCTAATTTTTAGGTTTTTGTGGAGCCATGATATTTATTACCCTCCCCTTAAGCAGGCGAAATGAATTAATTTTGTTTAAATGGGAAATACTTATCCAAGCTGCAATCAACAGACTTTCCACATTATTTCTGACGTTTAAACACATATTTGCAAGCCAAAAATATATATAATTAACAACATACAACACATATAAATACATGGATTTAAGAATTCTGATACGTTTAGTTAATGTTAATGAAACGTAGGCGGTAACATTATTATTATTATTTATAAATTTATTATAAATTTGCTTATTGGTTTATGAGCAGCGCCTGAATACAATACCCGTCGAAAAGGAGGTCGGCATTCACTTTTCTCAACAATGTCATTCAGTGTTATACACTATAAATCAGGAGTGAGAAGTAAGATGATTGGAAAGTGGGGTAGAGGAAAGACGTTTGATGTGAAACTGGCACATCGACCGCATACAACAGAATTGTGAGACTTACAGCGACAAATCTTGAACTTAACGTCGAAAACTAGGCGGGCCAAAAATTACACAATCATACATGTGTGACATGTATGAACACACATGTCACACATGTGTTATGTGTTCCACATAATTTGGAATATTAAGGTTCAAAAAGTTAATCAAATAGCCCAAATACGAATTTTGAAAACAACAATTATCATCTGGTCATCAAATTTTGACCTGATTGGCGTTTTCAAAATTCGTATTTTTTAAACAGTTTCAAGATTTCAAGAAAATATCTAATCATTTTCATAATTTGTCAATATTTATGATTACTAAGATTTCTAGAAATTTCTCTATAATTTCCAAAATTTTCATGATTGTTCGAGATTTCAACAGATTCCTCAATAATTATTATAGAGATTTTTTAATAATTCCCAAGATTTCATAATAATTCTCGAAATTTAGGCAGATTTCTCATAAATTCTTAGAATTTCGAGAAATTTTCATTAATTTCGAGATCATTTAAAGCCAAAGTGGTTCTTACGATTCACACGATGATAACACACATTTTTTTGTTCTACAAATTTTCGATGGTTCTTAAAACATTTCTAAATTTGATGAAGTTTCCGAGAGATTTTCCAATTATTTCAAAATTTATTGACCAGATGATAATTGGCGTTTTCAAATAGAATTAGTTGATAAACGTATAAAAAAGTTTATTAAAGTTTCAGTAGTATCAACAGTTAATTATATATTATTAAACACAACATAAAAATGATCAAACTAAAGTAAATAAAATAAAATAACTTAGATATGAAGACAATTAACTAACTTGCAAAACACACATTAGCCACGGCGAAGGCAAACTAAGTTCATTATGCTTCCACTTAGAACCACAGTAGCTGCGGACATAATTAGAGTCATGTTCTACGATCATATCCTAGGGGTTAATATATAGAGCTAGCAAACATACACAAAGCAAAAAAAAATCTATGGATTAAACTAATCAACTATTATGCATTGATTAATGTACTAATTTTGTATAATACAGTAATACAGAATAAAATAGCTTCTAGCTATTTTGGACAGCGACTTTAATAAGTGGAAACATTCTCAATAATTTTTATTGATTTCTATAGATTTCTCATTGATTATTATGATTTAGAGCAATTTTTCAATAATTTTGAGATTATTAAAATAAGAAAATGCAAATTGGTTGGCACGATTATTACATACATTTTTTAATCTCAAAAATTCTCGGTGATTCTTAAAATATCTACTTAGTCATTTCATTCAGTTTTTCAAAATTTACCAAGATATCTTAAGAATTTTTGAGATTTACACAGATTTCGTAATAAATATCCTAATAAAATAGCCAAAATATGAATTTTGAAAGCAACAATTATCATCTGGTCATAAAATTTTGACCTGATGATAATTGGCGTTTTCAAACTTCGTATTTTTTTTAACAGTTTAAGCAATAGTTATCGAGATTTCTGGAGATTTTTCAAAAATTACCAAGATTTCTTAATAATTTTCGAGATTTACACAGATTTCCTAATAAATGTCCATATAAAATAGCCAAGTACGAATTTTGAAACCAACAATTATCATCTGGTCATTAAATTTTGACCAGATGATAATTGGCGTTTTCAAAATTCGTATTTTTTTAAACAGTTTCAACGTTTGAAGAAAATATCTAATCATTTTCATGATTTGTGAATATTTTTAGTTACTAAGATTTCTAGAAATTTGTCTATAATTTCTAAAAAATTTCATGATTGTTCAAGATTTTAACAGATTCCTCAATAATTATTGAGACTCTGGAGATTTTTCATTAATTCCCAAGATTTCTTAATAATTTTCAAGATTTATACAGTTTTGTCATTAATTCTCAGAGAGATTTTTCAATAGTATCGAGATCATTTAGACCCAAATTTCATTCGCAGTTCATTCGATTCACACGATGATTACATACATTTGTTTTCATGCTACAAATTTTCCATGATTCTTAAAAAATTTCTAAATTGTATCAAGTTTCCGAGAGATTTTCTAATAATTTCCACGATTTTTCAATAGTTTTTGAAAGTTCTAACGATTTCCCAATTATTATGTATCGTGATTTCTGGAGATTTTTCAATGATTTCGAAATCAGAAAATGCAAATAGGTATTTTCTCAAGATTTCTCAATAATTTTCGAAATTTACACAGATTTCCTAATAAATATCAATAATTTAAGAGATATTTTAATAGTTTCCAAAATGTCTTAATAACTTTCGATGTGTCTACAGATATTTAAATGGTTTTTAAGATTTTGGAAGTTAATTTGGAGATCGTAAAAATCGAAAATGATTTTCACTCCCAAAATTTGTGGGTACTTTCTAAATATTGTCTAATTTCGAGAGATTTGACAATCATTTCCCAGATTTCTCAATAATTTTTGAGATCTCTACTGATTTCGCAATAACGATTAAATGTTTCAATATATCCAAAGATTGCCCGATAATTGTCGAGATTTATACAGATTTCCTAATAAATATCAATAATTTCAGAGATTTTTTAATAGTTTCCAAAATGTCTCAATCATTTTCGAGGTTTCTACAGATATTTAAATAATTTTTAAGATTTTGACAGATAATTTCGAGATCGTAAGAATCGAAAATGATTGACATGATTATTTCTTATATTTTTCATTCTCAAAACTTGTCGGTAATTTCTAAATATTGTCAAATTTCGAGATATTTCCCTGATTTCTCAATTATTTTTGAGATCTCTATTGATTTCGCAATAACGATTAAATGTTTCAATATATCCAAAGATTGCCCAATAATTGTCGAGATTTATACAGATTTCCTAATAAATATCAATAATTTCAGAGATTTTTTAATAGTTTCCAAAATGTATCAATCATTTTCCAGGTTTCTACAGATATTTAAATAATTTTTAATATTTTGAGAGATAATTTCGAGATCGTAAAGCTCGAAAATGATTGACATGATTATTACTTATATTTTTCATTCTCAAAACTTGTCGATAGTTTCTAAATATTTCGATAAATAATATAAATAAATAAATATCAAATTTCGAGAGATTTTTCAATCATTTCCCTGATTTCTCAATTATTTTTGAGATCTCTACTGATTTCACAATAACGATTAAATATTTCAATATAACCAAAGACTTCCTAATAATTTTTCTAGATTTACACAGATTTCCTAACAAATATTAATAATTTCAGAGATTTTTTAATAGTTTCCAAAATGTCGCAATAATTTTCGAGGTTTCTACAGATATTTAAATATTTTTTAAGATTTTGAGAGATAATTTCCAGATCGTAATAATCGAAAATGATTGATATGATTATTACTTATATTGTTCATTCTCAAAAGTTGTCGATAATTTGTAAATATTGTCAAATTTTGAGAAATTATTCAATCATTTCCCTGTTTTTCTCAATAATTTTTGAGATCTCTCTACTGATTTCACAATAACGATTAAATATTTCAATACAACCAAAAATTTCCCAATTATTTTCGAGATTTACACAGATTTCCTTATAAATATTAATAATTTTAGAGATTTTTTAATACTTTCCAAAATATCTCAATAATTTTCGAGGTTTCTACAGATATTTAAATAATTTTTAAGATTTCGAGATCGTAAAAATCAAAAATGATTGACATGATTATTACTTATATTTTTCATTCTCAAAATTTGTTGATATTTTCAAAATATTGTAAAATTTCGAGCAATTTTTCAATAATTTTGAGATTATTAAAATAAGAAAATGCAAAGTGGTTGGCACGATTATTACATACATTTTCTCTGTCTCCATAATTCTCGATAATTCTACTTAGTCATTCTAAACAGTTTCAAGATTTAGAGAAAATATCTGGTCATTTTCATGATTTGTTAATATCTTTCATACTAAGATTTCTAGATATTTATCTATGATTTCCAAAAATGTTCATGATTGTTAGAGATTTGAACAGATTCCTCAATAGTTATCGAGCTTTCTGGAGATTTTTCAAAAATTACCAAGATTTCTTAATACTTTTCGAAATTTATGAAGATTTCTCATTAATTCGCAATAATTTCGAGATCATTTAAATCCAAATTGGTTCATACAATAGTTTTTGAGATTTCTACAGATTTCCCAATAATTATGTAACGTGATTTCTGGAAATTTTTCAATGATTTCGAGATCAGAAAGTGCAAATTGGTATTTTCAGTAATTTTCAAGATTTCTCAATAATTTTCGAGATTTACATAGATTTCCTAATAAATATCGATAATTATAGAGATTTTTTAATAATTCCCAGAATTTCGCAATAATTTTCGATGTTTCTACAGATATTTAAATAAGTTTTAAGATTATGAGAGATAATTTCGAGATCGTAAAAATCAAAAATGATTGACATGATTATTACTTATATTTTTTATTCTCAAAAGTTGTCGATACTTTCTAAATATTGTCAAATTTCGAGAGATGTTTCTCTGATTTCCCAATTATTTTTGAGATCTCTACTGATTTTGCAACATCGCTTACATTTTTCAATATATCTAAAGATTTCCCAATAAATAGATGTTGTTAAAAAATCCAGGTTTTAAAGATTTCGCAGTAATGATTAAATAAATCCAAAGATTTCCCAATAAAAAGATCCACTTTTTAAAGGAAATCATTTTTGCATAAAAATAAAGTGACTGTAAAGAGACTCTGTTATGTTCTCTATTGTGTTCCTCCTCAATTCCATGATTACCAAATGGATTATTTATGAAGCATGTTCTGTATGTGGAATGTAAGTATTTGCCATTAAAAAAATGTGTCCTATAAAAAAATATATTGGGAAATTTGGGTGTTGTGTGTTTTAAAGTAATTGAGGGTAGTTTTTGGTATTAGTTAATTAGAGCTTGCGCAGGTCAATCGTTTGTAAAACAACGAAGTGAATAAGCGGTAATTACAGCTAATAAGTAACGGATGCGGAATGGAAATTGTGCGGGAACATGCGACTGACTAACACTTGGAAAGGGGTGAAACCCCGAGGAAAAAGGAGGGCCAGTGGAACGCAGGCACTCAAGGTGAAACAAACACAAAGCGTGATGTAACCAAAGGAACAGGACACTCGGGACATAAGAAATATCGTATTCTTATAGTGACAGCCACTTTATGAACTACATGTAACTCTCTAGTTACATTTGCAAATGTTTTCAGCCAGCGTTTCCAGAAAAATGGATGAGCACTAGTAGTTAAGATAGGACAGTTCCGCTTCACTCCCAGCAGAGATTTCGATAAAATTGTTTCGCGGATCGCCGATTAACCTGTAATTATCTTATAACCCTAATATACCCTAACCCTAACCCTAACCCTAACCTGTAATTGTAATTAAAGTACCTGCAATTGTAGTAATAATCATATTGCAGTTGCTTGCGGTGATTAGAACGCCGATTAAATCCGCGAATTAAAAAGCGCCAATTAATTTAATCGAAATGCTGGGTGTGATGTGGAACTGTTCTAGCTTAACTACTCACACCGGTGTGAGATTCCTCATGTAACGAAGTTTCGCGACAAATGGCGATAAAATTTAATTTCGCGATTGGGCCCCACGTTTCTTCATACTTCGCAAATCCCTGATGAGTTTTATGCAAAAATTCAATTTATTATTTTAATAAGGGCACAAAGCAGTGCCGCTGGGATACCTCGCATATTTTTATTAAAGCTACAGCCATTTCGGCCGTTTTCGCGGGAGTAACTGTGATACTTCTAATGGAATTACGGGAATAAAGGAGCGAAAGATATTTGTTCTTAATTGCCTCCACGTTAAGCGTGCCGGTGCCGTTCACTTAATAAACAAAAATATTAATATCCACGCTCAAAAGGCTAAATGATACATTTTAAAACCCATTTCCTGGGTTCTAATTAAGCTAACTACTTAATAAATAATTAAAACGCTGCGCTCTCATCTGCGTTAGCCGTGGCAGTCAATGTGATATTACCAGTCGAGATTATATCGCATAAATTGAGACAAATGCAAAATCACTTCATTCGGTGTGTTTATGGCTGTAGTTTCGACCCTCGCCCGATTATCAAGCGATCATAGATTAATCTAAATTGACCCGGCGAGGGTCGAAATTGTGGCCGCCGCGGTTTCTGCCAAAGTGATATGCGCAATATTTTATATTCAGCCCGATAAACTGTTTTACTTTCATATTTACAAAAAATATATTTCGCCGGGGAAGGGGTTGGAATCGGAGATTTATGGATTGAGTTAGACGTGCTTCCGTTTCGTTATGGCAGCGGTGGCGTATCAATAAACTTACTTTATGGTACGGGGATAACTCACGTTGTAATTGTAGCTTTTAATAATGGCACGCTGGAATGAACACTTCACAAGAATCGCACTCGTAAATAGCAAACCATTAAAACAAACGTTAATATTCATCAACGCCAATCAAATTACCCACCCGAATTGCATATCCCTTCACAATTACTTACTAAGTATCGCTGCTTATTTTCAGTGATGCAAAATTAGTTTTACACACGTTCGCTCGCGTCACGGATAACTACTCCGAAGAAGTCGCATTAATAATAGTTCCCTGATTGTTTCTACAGATAATTAAATTGCTTAAGGGGCGCTCCAGAATATGTGCACCACGTCTATCACAGTTTTAATCTACTTCGCGAAATCTTATGTACACTAATACAGAACCTACAGCGACATCCCTCAGTACATTAATATAATGAAAATAAATATCAATTTTCTTAAACGAATAACGCTTGTATCATCGCAATCGTCACAATCATCACAGTAGTTAAACTATGGGGTTTCTACTCCACCCCCCGCGAAGATTTCGATTAATTTAATCCGCGTTTTAATCAAACTTTTGATTCGCGTTAATCGGCTGAATTTGCAGGTAATTGCGCAGGTAATTACATTGTGGTGATTCGGACAAGTGCAATTACCAGGCGACCGCACCAGGGGGCCGTCGTGTGTCGTCCGTGGGGGGGCAAGGGGGGAGGCGGTGGGTGGGTCAAGGTTGTGTGGTACGCTAGTCAGCACTTGTCCGAATCACCATAATGTAATTACCTGCGCAATCTTCGCGGGGGGTGTAGTAGAAACCCCATAGTTTAACAACTCATCACGATCCTCAGAATCATCACAATCAACATTACATCCGATCGAGCAGCATTCGTTTACATATGTAAAAGTGTGTTTTTGTGTTACACATATTTTCGCATAAAAACAAAAACGCCTACAATTTATTATTATTAAAGCATTATTTGTAACAAACACAAAAACACACATTGAAAAATATGCGATTTATAGTTCACATTTGTGAAAATTTAAATCTCTACATTCTGAGGGTGCACAAATTCAATTCTTATTAAGTTATTTGAAACGTTTCATAATTATAAAATTCTGAGAGTGCATAAATTCAATACATATTAAATTATTTGT
This sequence comes from Othius punctulatus, assembly GCA_951805005.1. Lineage (NCBI taxonomy): Eukaryota > Metazoa > Arthropoda > Insecta > Coleoptera > Staphylinidae > Othius > Othius punctulatus. Next base: position 36,315,591 of record OX638147.1, on the reverse strand, counting down.
AACGTTTAACAATTATAAAATCAATTTTTAAAGTAATATCGTCGTCGTTGCAAAAGATTATAGAAACGTAGCAAAATGCAGATATTCGTGCATAAAACCTTTACTTCTTCATTTCGTCAGGCAAAGTTTTCGCCTGTAAATTTTATGCTAGCATTCATAAGTAACTGTTCGTAAAGAATAACATACAGTGTAACATTAAATGTGCGATGTACTTTGTAGCAATTACTTTGTAACAAATAATTAGAAAAATTGTTAGAAAGTGTATAAGTATACAAGTGTAAAACTGTTAGAAAGAAACAATGTATCACAAGATGCGCATCTTTAAGGAGTAAAGATTTAAAATCAGCATTCCTTCTTCAAAGTTGTATAACTAGAAATGTTGCAAATAATCAGAAAAATTCTTGTAGAAACAATGTATGGTTCATCACAAGGTGCACATCTTTAAGGAATATAGATTTCAAATCAGCATTCCTTGTTCAAAGTTGTATAACTAGAAATTTTCGAAATAATCAGAAATTTCTATCACATATTTGTTTAACTTATTTATTAACTTTCATTAACTGCATAAAGTTATTTTTTGTTACAAGTTTGTTTTATCAGGCATTACGTTTTTCGAAGATAATAGATTATAAATGCAACCAACAATAGAACTACAGCTTTTCAAGTTCAAAATGAAACCAATCAATTTCATTTTGGGAAGTAATAAATTCACATTGAGACCAATCAATTTCAAATGGGAAACAATAAATTTCAAATTGAATTGAAACCAATTCAAATTGAATTGAAACAAATTCAATTTGAGATGTGACAATTTCGAAATGAAATTTTCAATTTCAAGTTGAATTAATCAAAACAAGTTAACAATAAATAATTTTAATTTAAAAATATTGCCAATATGTATATTAACAAAATATTATTATAATATAATTTATTCATTCATGTAATATTAAATATTAACATTATATCGGGTGATTCAAGTTTTCTTACTAGGCCAAAAATGGCGACTTCTAATTGAAATAAAAAATCCAAAATAAATACACATGTTTACATATTGGTGAAGCCCAATCTGACGATAAAAAACTAATTTTAACCATCCGGTAGTTGTTTCACGTTATTTCACAAAGAATTCGTAATTATATTTATATAGTTTTTGTCAGAACAAACTTTAATGCTATTCCAAACATTCCAGTGTAATCCAAATCAAAAAAATTAAATTAAATGAATTTTGATATTGCAACAGTAAGATTTATTACTAAATAGTAAAATAAGACGGCTGCTTCCAGTAATAGTCCCTATAATGAATTTTATGGGTTTTACAATAGGGCCGTACCCAATCCCTCAGCCTCCTGGGTGGATACCGACGCAAGGATTTCTTCAGGGTTCCCGTTCAACCCACGGGCGACTGGCGGAATCACAAAAAGTCATACAACGTTCCAACCGCACCGGCGGTCAATGCTTTGTAGGGCTCTTGACTTACAAAATCATAAATCATACCGAGGAAAGTTGGTCAGTAATGTAAAAAATGCTTTAATTTTAAATCTAATCAGTTTCGTTCATTTTTGATTTCATAAATGGGTTCTATGAATAAAATAAAACACTTGACGATTTGTTAATCATTGGAAGAGTTTTAATCTGAATGTACGTACAAAAATGCATATTGGCTTTCAACATATCAACATTATCAACATTAAGGAAATCCCAAGCTTGTTTCGGATTAGGTGTAACTGTTTCCAAACTGATCGATTAATTAATTAATAGTGGTAGTCGATTACGTATTCTATGAGCTGGGTAATGTACGAGAATGCTATAGCGATCTGTAATGCGCTCATAAATTGATTTAGTATACTTTTGGGAAAACCTGCTTCTTTAGCGGAGTCAAATACTCAGGGGATTGTCAATATTAATCGGCACGTACGCAAGCGCGGCCGCCCCCGCAATGGAGATACATCCCTGAAGATCTGCATCCGGATATCAAGTATTGTTTCTTTTCGATAGTATCTCCGCTCGAAACTACCCCAACAGCAATTACGCGCCGCCATAAATCTTGAGGGATGTAATTAAAACGCAAAAATTAAGGGCGCGCGGCAAATTTATCTACAATTTATTATTATTTAAATTAAATATGCCGGGGACTGAAATCTCGGCGCGCCCCCTTTCTAATTAGAGCGCGATTTGGGAAAAAAGTACACAACTTCGGCGGGCACATATCGCGGGGGGGCAATTTAAAATTACACTCCGTGCAGATAACGTCACGTTATATATCAAAAAAATCTCCGGATATAATTGGATTTTCGGCTCGTTATGGGCGTAAAATATAGTGGGTGAGGAATGATTTGACTGCCGGAAAAAGGACGCCCTAAAATTTTCTCAATTGTAACGGTCCGCTGCGGCGGCCCGGGGGCGGCGGGGTGGGGGGCGGCGAGGGGGCGGCATCGAGATTGGAATGCAGGTCCTGGGCTGCAGCGGAGGCGGCTGGGCGCGGGGGCCCGCCAGGAAATAAAACTCGTTAAGACAATTGCAACTTAGCCCGTGTGGCTCGGCGAGATCAATTGGCAGCTATTCGCCATTGCTATCGCTATTGGCCCCCAGGGGTTGCTAGCTTCATCACTTTCATGCTCATTCCCAGTTATGTTTACAGCGTCCGGCGGTTATCACCGTTGTACTATTAATAATGCAATATAATTGGAGCACCTTACATGCAACGCTCACACAAGAAGTAATGTGAATATACGATTATTACTTTATATATAGTTACGGCGAAAACAGAATTAGCATCGACTCTCCTTGTGGAGACCCATGTGCAAACGCGTGCCTTTCATTTCACTCACTCCATATGCTCTGTCGCAAGTTGAACCGAGACAATGAGCAAATGCTCATCAGTCTTAAAAGGCCAGTCAAAGGTTAACAAACACCTAGATCCAAAAAACAGGCATATGCCCTCTTTATCTAACTACTTGTGGATAGCTTGAAATGAAAGGCACTGTAGAATCAAGTTTCAAACGGGAAATTACGTGACGTGGATACAAATGACTAGCAAAATGAATGAAACGCATTTTCAAATTTTGTTTTTACAAAATATCCCATTTTCACCACAAACACCTTCAGACCGATGAAAATCTGCAAGCAATTTCAGATTATTTCTAATGCCTTGACTGTCATAATTGGTGATAGGATACTACGAAAACGTTTGTAACCTGTCTTTCTGTGCTTCGCATTGATGTACTTGGTGAGGGAGACCTACTTTAGACACAAGAAGGGATTGGCCGATGTTTTAGGAAAAAAAAGGAAGATGTAAATTTCCTGGACCTTCAGAAATGCCTACTTTAGACACAAGAAGGGATGGTACAGGACATTGGACGATGTTTCAGGAAAAAAGAGGAAGATGTAAATTTCCAGGATGTAGCGAAAAATGTTCTGTGTCAAGTGCAAGGTGCACTTGTGTTCAATCAGTCTATGGGAGGGTAGATTTGGTTGACTCTCTTGTAGTACTACATCAAACTACCATTCGGAGTAAAAAATGGTATCACAAACTCTATTTTTACCTCATGGATTTGTGTGTAGTGAACAGCTGGCTCTTATACAGAAGAGATTGTAATTTCTGTGGCACATCAAAAAAGGAACAGTTAAGCTTGCTGCAATTCATGGCTGATCTTGCTAGCACCATATGCGCCATGGGTGATCAGAAAAATGAAAAAAAAATAGGTCGTCCCAGTTCGTCATGTGTCCAACGTGAAATTGCAGAAAAACATAACAGAGGCTAAGCTTGCTGCAATTCAAGGCTGATCTTGCTAGCACCCTATGCGCCATGGGTGATCAGCAAAATGAAAAAAAAGATGTCGTCCCAGTTCGTCATGTGCCCAACGCGAAATTGAAGAAAAACATAAGAGAGGCAAACCTTCAAAAATGCCTACTTTAGACACAAGAAGGGATGGCACAGGACATTGGCCGATGTTTCAGGAAAAACGAGGAAGATGTAAATTTCCAGGATGTATCGGCGTTCCAAAAATTTTCTGTGTCAAGTGCAAGGTGCACTTGTGTTTGAGGTAAAATTGCGTGGAGCCCCTTTTACCCCCCCCCCCCTACTCTCCGATATCGAGAGCCTGGTCCTCTGCGATATCTCGAGGGAATGCCCACCTGCTCCACGACCTAATTGTGACAAGCCCATCAGGCACGTCGCAAACGCCGACACAAGATTGTTTTATACATTTTCATAATCAGTAAATTTTTATTGCCCAGTGTAACCTAGAAGTTACACACCCCTAAAACCTAGTGGGGTGCGTGAATTCTGCTGCTTAATGTTTCATATTGCATATTATGTATTAAATTTTGTTAAAATGATAAACTGCATTTTTTTGTGCGTTATTAAATCGGGCCGTAATAATAATAATAATAATAATAATAATTTTTATTGGTGCTAATGACAAATACGTCTCACACAGGTCATACAGACCTGTGTGCCGTAGAGGGATAAGGTAGAAATTCGCTCTGGTTTATGGCTTTTCGTTGCACTTCAACTGCCGGCGATTGTACAACACAAGCATTACAGTGCTGAAGATTATACGACCTTGGCTATTGTTCTCATCTCACACGAATATGACTGGCGCTTGTTACAATAAGACGTCGTGACCTTTACCTCAGTTTCGCTTATACTGTGCTACAGGTCTCTTAACTGGTGTGATTGAACACTGAATAGGCTCAAATGTTCATCACGCATTGAGAGAGTTCTCAGCGCACTGTCGCAGGTGCAATAATTAACTAAATTGGCACGGCCCCAGAAATCTACAAGTGGCGAGTGAATTTTCTTTCAAATTATAGATTTAACTTATTACACGCATGTGAATTCTATTTTCTCACCGATATATTTAAACCCCGTATATTTTAATTTGTGTCAACGTGTTGTTGAATATTCCTGAAGGGTGGGGGAATAGGGGGTAAAGGGATTAATTCCAAGGCGTTTTATAACATCTATCGTGGGAAACACTGTATATTATTATTATTATCAAAAGGCCCTTTACCTTTCGGTGTGGGCTACTTGAAACACTGTATATACATATCTATATTAGGTTAAATCAAACACTTGGTTAAAGTTTCACTGTATTGATAGAATAAACCTCTACAATTGTTTCGGCCTCACGACCATTCTCAGGAGTACAGAGATACTAAAATTAAAATTTAACAAATGTGCAATATATACTAAGCTAGAAAAATTTTACAACATGGCAATAAATGAATTACAGTCTTGGTTTTTCCGAACGGATGCCGCATAACAAAGGCGTATTATCAAAGATTAACTGTTCATTCACAATATTATCCCCATTAGTGACCGCTTTTCGAATTTCTAGGATTTCGAGTAAATCCAGCCGTCTCCCTTTGTGTCCGGTGTGCATTACCTCCAGGCTGTCATTTCTGAAGAAATGATTATTCTCAATGCAATGATGCGCTAATCCCGTGTCCTCCTTGTTTTGTAGAATTGCTCTCCGATGTTCTTTCATTCGTGTTACATATCTATATTTTTGAGTGGAGGTAATGTATAAGATGTTAGTATATTTTAATTTGTGTCAACGTGTCTGCATATTACAATAAAGTAAAACTATTCCTGAAGGGTACACATGTGGGGGAATAGGGGGTAAAGTTGAAGAGTGCTAAATATTCTTACATGAGCCTTGGTGACAAGCATACAGAGGGGGTCGTCGCGACGCTGGTGGAATTAGTTGGGCTAGTAGTGGTAGCAGGGGGGTGCGCAATATGACATATTAGTTATCAGCCTCAGGTGGCCTCACGGGCCTTAAGCCCGGAATAATCCGATAAAAGTGGATCGCCTGTTTGTACCAGTGTCTGTCGTAATCTGATAAACAGAGGTTGCTGATGGACGCGTCGAGGTAAAAAAAAAGTATCTTCTGCGAGCAATTAGGGGCGCAGACAGTAGGCAGCAAACATCAGGAACGCACCAGTTGGCCGTAGGAGATTAAGAAAGGGAGCGGAACAATACGAAAAAGTTCCCCATTGACGGTAGTAAGCGTGTAACAACACCTGGTAATGCGTTCGATTTAATTTCAGGGAAAAGTTGCTGCGATACGGGCGGTACTATGATAACCGCAATTTGATGTTTGTCGATACCACTACAAATTAATTGCTGATTAGGAGATAATTAATATAGGAAATCAGCGAATTGAATCCTTTTCGTTGAAAAGGTTTTTTTTTGTATACAGGAGCTTAAATAGTTTATTGGGGATGTCAAACGCAAGCACCAACAGTAACATTTTTAATTTGATTGCTGGCGAAGATTAATGTCGGCCGATACAATGCCAGCGTTGGTGATTGTGCGCTTTGCACGCTGTAATTAATCTAATATTTATTTAAGAATTTAAAGACTTGATGGCCTCCGAGCACACTAATTAAATCCCACCGGTTGGGATCGATTTCCTGGACGACTGCGCTCAGCCGGTTCAAAGGTAGACAGCAGCCGGCGGATTATAGTTTAACAATAAAATCGCCCTTGGGCGCTAAATATGTAATTATTGCTGCGATTCCTTGCCACGTTGCACTGCATCTCCGTAGGCGAGCAATAGGCGAAGTGGCAAGTGGAGAGGGTTTCCATTCCATCCACTTAGCCGGCTTAATTGTGGTATAGTCCGTGCGACAACACTACAAACCGCAATTGGAATCACAGAGCGATTGCACTCCCTGTGTATTAACAAACACAAACAGGGTGATTCGGGCCATCGGGCAACTCGCGTTGCCAGCCGGGCTCGAGTATGCAAATTAGTGAACACGCATTGCATATATTGCGTCCTGGCCGGCCAAATATCCGCAGCCTTGAGCTGTTACTTCGTTAAACCCATGAAACCAAACTCCACTCCTATGCAGTCCATAATTCGTCATTGTGTTACGTCCCCATGAAAAAATAGGAAGTCAGCCCTATAAAAAATAGGAAGCGCGATTTTGATATCGCGGAATTGAAAGACGGCGGCGACGGAAAGGCAACTTATACCCCACCGACAATTTCAGCAGCACATAACACATTTGACATGCAATGTCGTGTTATGCCTTATACAGAGTAAAAGCAGATAGGATCCGCGCCCAAGGCCATATTTCTCTCAAACTTTGCGGCGGCTGTTCCTGTTTCTATTACGGTTAGGTATTTGTAGTCCTAGTGATAACATACATGCACGTATACGTCTGGCGGCGGGCACAGCCACCACGAGCAGCAGCAGCGACACCCAACTAACCCAACCGCAGTCAGGTCACGTCACCAGATGATCGGTCTCGACTCGTCCTGCGTCTTGCACACACAAACAACTAATATGCGTTAGCTCCCTGCTAATCATGCCATTCCTGTGCCACGGCTCTACAATTACAGCTCGCATTACCGAATACATTAATTTAATCTCGACTTCACATCTGAACCGCAGCCATGCCAGGAAAACACCACTCGCACTTGCGAAGACTTTAAATCAATCGATAACATTTCAACCTCTCAACCTGCACTTTGACAAATTCCGGCATGACAACAACAGCTCGCTCCAATGAAAATACTTCCTCTAGTAATAACTCTCCTTCAGCTCGATCCAACTTTCATGATTTTAAAAATCAGACATATTCTACCAAACGTTACATGAAATTAACCAACAATTAACAAAACATACACAACCATGTGCATAGTGAAGTATTCTCACTTCGCTACTCACACTCTCTCCGTCAGCTCGATCCAACTCTCATGGTTTTAAAAATCACACATATTCTACCAAACGTTACATGAAATTCACCAACAATTAACAAAACATACACAACCATGTGCATAGTGAAGTATTCTCACTTCGCTACTCACACTCTCTCCGTCAGCTCGATCCAACTCTCATGGTTTTAAAAATCACACATATTCTACCAAACGTTACATGAAATTAACCAACAATTAACAAAACATACACAACCATGTGCATAGTGAAGTATTCTCACTTCGCTACTCACACTCTCTCCGTCAGCTCGATCCAACTCTCATGGTTTTAAAAATCACACATATTCTACTAAACGTTACATGAAATTAACCAACAATTAACAAAAGATACACAGCCATGTGCATAGTGAAGTATTCTCACTTCGCTACTCACACTCTCTCCGTCAGCTCGATCCAACTCTCATGGTTTTAAAAATCACACATATTCTACCAAACGTTACATGAAATTAACCAACAATTAACAAAACATACACAACCATGTGCATAGTGAAGTATTCTCACTTCGCTACTCACACTCTCTCCGTCAGCTCGATCCAACTCTCATGGTTTTAAAAATCACACATATTCTACCAAACGTTACATGAAATTCACCAACAATTAACAAAACATACACAACCATGTGCATAGTGAAGTATTCTCACTTCGCTACTCACACTCTCTCCGTCAGCTCGATCCAACTCTCATGGTTTTAAAAATCACACATATTCTACCAAACGTTACATGAAATTAACCAACAATTAACAAAACATACACAACCATGTGCATAGTGAAGTATTCTCACTTCGCTACTCACACTCTCTCCGTCAGCTCGATCCAACTCTCATGGTTTTAAAAATCACACATATTCTACTAAACGTTACATGAAATTAACCAACAATTAACAAAAGATACACAGCCATGTGCATAGTGAAGTATTCTCACTTCGCTACTCACACTCTCTCCGTCAGCTCGATCCAACTCTCATGGTTTTAAAAATCACACATATTCTACCAAACGTTACATGAAATTAACCAACAATTAACAAAACATACACAACCATGTGCATAGTGAAGTATTCTCACTTCGCTACTCACACTCTCTCCGTCAGCTCGATCCAACTCTCATGGTTTTAAAAATCACACATATTCTACCAAACGTTACATGAAATTAACCAACAATTAACAAAAGATACACAGCCATGTGCATAGTGAAGTATTCTCACTTCGCTACTCACACTCTCTCCGTCAGCTCGATCCAACTCTCATGGTTTTAAAAATCACACATATTCTACCAAACGTTACATGAAATTAACCAACAATTAACAAAAGATACACAGCCATGTGCATAGTGAAGTATTCTCACTTCGCTACTCACACTCTCTCCGTCAGCTCGATCCAACTCTCATGGTTTTAAAAATCACACATATTCTACCAAACGTTACATGAAATTAACCAACAATTAGCAAAACATACACAGCCATGTGCATAGTGAAGTATTCTCACTTCACTACTCACACTCTCACGTGAGTAGCGTCTAAATCTTAGTAGGTACTAAAAACGATTAGAAAGTAGATGACTGAATGTCATTTTTGCAATATTCTGATTACTGATTAGCATTAGTAGCTACTAAGCTTTAGCAGCTACTAAGGTACGAAGATTTAGTAGCTCTAAGCTGCTAAGATTTAGTAACTAAGAAAGTAGATCACTGAATATCACTCTTGCAAGATATATCACATTCTTATTACTGATTAGCATTAGTAGCTACTAAGTTTTATTAGCTACTAAGCTACTAGCTGTATCACAAACTCTATTTTCACCTCATGGATTTGTGTGTACTGAACAGGTGGGTCTTATACAGAAGAGACTGTAACTTCTGTGGCACATCAAAAGCTTCGTAGCTTAGTAGCTCTAAGCTGCTAAGATTTAGTAACTAAGAAAGTAGATCACTGAATATCACTTTTGCAAGATATATCACATTCTGATTACTGATTAGCATTAGTAGCTACTAAGTTTTAGTAGCGCTACGAAGCTTTAGTAGCTACTAAGCTACGAAGCTTTTCATGTGCCACAGAAGTTACAGTATCTTCTGTATAAGAGCCAGCTGTTCAGTACACACAAATCCATGAGGTGAAAATAGAGTTTGTGATACAATTTTTTACTCCGAATGGTAGTTCGATATAGTGCTAGAAGAAAGTCAACCAAATCTACCCCTCCCATATACTGATTGTAGATAGTTACAGCATTAGGGCAGTCTACATCAATTCTGCTCTTGGTCTTCGAATCCCAGCGTTTGACTGGTGTTGCAGGATACGCCCCAACGAAGGAACTTAGCAAATGCACTGGTTTATTGTCGAACCACTTTATTGCTACTAGTTCCTCACCTTCTATAACTGCCCTCTTCTCTTCCATAGATCCTCGGCTCTTTTTTCATGTCTTTATCACTTGAAAATTCGCATACTTCGAAACGATTGGAACGTACTGTGCCCAAACTATGAATATCACATTTATGAAATTCAATTTGTAACTGAAAACTGTTGAACCTTATTGCTACTGGTTCCACACATTCTTTAACTGCCATCTTCTCTTTCACAGATCCTCCGCCCTTTTCTTTCATGTCTTTATCACTTGAAAATTTGCATCCTTCTAAACGATTCAGACGTACTGTGCCCAAACTATGAATATCACATTTATGAAATTCAATTTGTAACTGAAAACTGTTGAACCTTATTGCTACTGGTTCCACACATTCTTTAACTGCCATCTTCTCTTTCACAGATCCTCCGCCTTTTTCTTTCATGTCTTTATCACTTGAAAATTCGCATCCTTCTAAACGATTGGAACGTACAGTGCCCAAACTATGAACATCACATTTATGAAATTCAATTTGTAACCTCACAAACTGTTGAACCAGTTCTCAAAGTATATCTTGTGATACTTATTTCTTGGAATTATTTTGCCTAACCGCAAGACAACATTTCCACTGACACCTACATCTGGAAGGTCAGGATCGTGATCTACAGCACCACAGTAGAGCTCCCAGTTGTACACAATTCCATCAGATCCACATAACACGAAGGCTTTGAATCCCCATTTTTAGGTTTTGCTTTTATGTACTGTTTGATGAAATAGTGACCCTTCTATGGTATCATTTGTTCATCCACGCAAATTTTCTCCCCCATTGGGATTTTGTTGAAGTTTTTGACCACTTTGTCAATAAATAGGTATCCAGGTATCGGCCTGCCCTCTGTCACTGGAAACTCTTTGGTGCATCAACATTCAAGCAAAAGCCTGGACTTTATACGTGGACTTTTATGATACCTAACTTGAAGTGGTTTAACAATCCCACCCTTATAATTTGTATTGCAAGTCAACGTCATAAAAACAAACTATCATCGCGCGAAGTATACAAGTACAAATACAGATCAAAACAGCTTTACCCTCAAATGTCCATAAGGCGGTCGTAAAAACCCGTGTTGCACTTCGAATGTCGGCGATTGTACCTGATTAATTTACATGTGAAAAGATTGAGTGCGTCGGATGTATCATTTCTCATCTTCAAATTTTGTATGGCCACTATAAAACGAGGCCCTTGGCTAAGACCGTCCCTTAAAACTGGCCGACATAAGTGGCTGGTGTTTATGGCACGGGTCCGGCAAAAAGCGTGGGTGGAGACCCCGCAGATGCAGATATATCATTTCGTGGATCAATTCGGCAGGGCAAAAACGTTGGCCGTGAACTGGAGGAGAGGGCACTCGGCGTCCTATCAAAACACCGGCTTAATTTCCCAAGATTATAACACACGGCGGGATTTATGCGGGACGTAATCCGTCCGTACACTTTCAAAACTCCGCCGATGCGAGCCTGCGAATATATCATTGTAATTGGTCATAGTTCATTCGATATTTCGGATGGGGCGCGGCGTAAATCAATCCTTTTGTAATCCGGTGGGCTTAGCGTGCCTGTCAATAATTAAGTCATTTGACTTAGGAAATAATAGACGGCCGGAGAAATAATGCGGAGAATTGAATTATTATGAATGCGCCCTCGGACGCAGCGTGAATGCGAAATAATTACACACGGGCTGAAAAGTAACAATTCGATTGTTTTAAGTGCGCTGGAAGAATTCGTAATTGCGCTGTGCTGCACGGACTATTAACAAATAGAATTGCATAATATTTCTGGTTACACTGTGTGATAACACTTTGTATCCCCATTACTTGTAAATGAGAGGTCATAATTATTTGTCGACGAAATTAAGCCAGCAAGGATTCTAAACCACTAACTCCCATTGTATACAATATGTACAGGTTTTCAAGCGACGTTTACAGCCGCCTCCCCTTCAATACAACTAGACATCGCTTTTTACCGCAGGATATAAAATATTTGGAACGTAATCAAACGGAACGTTATGACCTGGAATTTGAGAAGGAATAAAAACATATATTTAACACGGAACTTTATTATATATTTATTCGGTTGCAGTGGGATCTGTGGTGGATTTACAGGCGGCCCGCCTGATCCCCTACACCGTTTGAACATTATTCAACTTTATGACAAACTTATACCAAATAAAACTAGAAAGTGCATAATAAAACAGTTCATTCCGCGAGCGTGCTGCCGTAAGAACGGCGCTTTATAAAAAATGAATGTGAAGTATCACAAATAGTTCATCATAAATTTGGACGCGCTGTGACGTGCTGATGCCACGTAATATACACGACTTTTGTACGTGCGATATGAATAAATGCTGCATGCGGATGATTCCGTGTTTGCACAGGGGGTCATAAACCCTCGCCGCATGGAGCCGCCCGTAAGCATATCTCAAACGCGGATGATTTTGCCAATTGTAGCCCCCGTATACTAAGGATTCGATATCAGCGGCGCGCACTTACGTCTGCACGTTGCCGGACAATCTCCCCTACATCCCTGATAGTCCATCGCCCAACTACCGAAGCCCCCGTTCATTTAAACCTAGAAGGATGGGCGGCAGTGGAAGGGGCGATCGCCATGAGGGTTATGAAACCCCATTGAGGAGGACACATCAGACATCTGCGGCAGCTAATGGATATGGGAAGCATTTTTAGATCTGATTAGATAAAAACAATTAAACACTCGTCAACATCCCCGAGGATTAACATCATGACGATGCAATCGAATGTAACTACAATATAATAACCCCAATCACCAGTACTAATCCCAATTTAAAAAGATTACTTATTACCTATGTCTGTGTCATGTCTCATCAACACCCCAATTCATCTGCAGATGATGATACGGCAATACACCAAAGTATATATCAGCCGAACCTAAGCGCTATCGCTAGCGTAGGTGAGACCGTACACCAAAGTATATATCAGCGATGGCGAACCTATGCGCCATCGCTAGCGTAGGTGGTACTTCATACTGTTATTCTTGTTATTCTTGTGTATGGCGTTATATGGGTTATTGTTATCTGGCTATAAGTCTTGCTGATGCACCTGTAAAGGTCAAGAATGAGCATGTGTCCATATACTTCGGGCGTCCGTCGAGGGTTGCGTACACGTAAGTGGTACTCCATACTGTTGTTGTTGGTATTATTGTGTGTGGTGTTCGGTTTTTGCTGCATCATTCTGTCTGATGTGGGAACTAATGTGAGGCTCATTTGCGCCTGTGTCCATATACCTGGGCCGTCCGTCAAGGGTTGCGTACACGTAGGTGGTACCCCATACTGTTTTTGTTGGTATTGTTGTGTGTGGTGTTCGGTTATTGTTGCATCATTCTGGCTGATGCGGGAACTAATGCGAGGTGCGTTTTTGCTTTCATAGAAGCCCTTTGATCTTGAGCGGTGCTTCGAGAGTTGCTTAAGCACAGGTGGTACTCCATACTGTTGTTGTTGGTATTATTATGTGTAGTGTTGGGTTATTGTTGCATAATTTTGGCTGATGCGGGAACTATTGCGAGGTGCGTTTTCTGCTTTTAAAGAGGCTCTTCGGTCTTGGGCCCTGCTTCGAGTGTTACAGGTGGTACTTCATACTGTTGTTGTTGGTGTTATTGTGTATGGTTATTGTTGTCTGGCCATCATTCAAGAATGCGCATGTGTTCGAAACATTCCTGGGCAGCTCTTCGGGGGTTGCCTAAGAGTTCACTTTTTTCTTCGAGTGGTTTGAGAATCGAGGGTTGCTGAAGCGTAGGTGGTACTTCATACTGTTGTTGTTGATATTATAGCGTGTAGTGTTGGGTTATTGTTGCATCATTCTTGCTGATGCGGGAATAAATGCGAGGTGCGTTTGCTGCTTTCAAAGAGACCCTTTGGTCGTTAACACTTTCCCGGGCGTCAGCGCGACAGGGCTTCTTGCGGAGGGGTTAAGTACCGACTCAGGCAGATCATAAACCCTCCCTGAAACGGAGGTAGTCGGCTATTACGAGTGAGTCAGGTATATACAGTGCTGTCGTTGGGAAAGTATTAAGATCGATGGGTCAACACTGGTGAGTAGTATGCGCGGTTTTCATTTGCACCTGCAAAGGTCAAGAATGGGCATGTGTTCGAAACATTCCTGGGCCGCTCTTCGGGGGTTGCCTAGAAGTTCACTTTTTTCTTCGAGTGCTTCGAGGGTTGCTTAAGCGTAGGTGGTACTTCATACTGTTGCTGTTGGTATTATTGTGGATGGTGTTGGGTTGTTGTTGCATCATTCTGGCTGATGCGGGAACTAATGCGAGGTCAGCTTTCAAAGAGGTTTTTTTGTTTTGGGCCGTGCTTCAAGGGTTGCTTAAGTACAGGTGGTACTTCATACTGTTGCTGTTGGTATTATTGTGCATGGTTACTGTTGTCTGGCCATCATTCAAGAATGGGCATGTGTTCGAAACATTCCTTGGCCGCTCTTTGGGGGTTGTCTAGGAATTCACTTTTTTCTTTAAGTACTTCGAGGGTTGCTTAAGCAGAGGTGGTACTTCATACTGTTGTTGGTATTATTGTGGATGGTGTTGGGTTATTGTTGCATCATTCTGGCTGATGCGGGAACTAATGCGAGGTCTGCTTTCAAAGAGGTTCTTGGTCTTCGGTGGTACTTCGAGAGTTGCTTAAGCACAGGTGGTACCTCGTACTGTTGTTGTTGGTTTTATTGTGTATGGTTGTTGTTATCTGGCCATCATTCAAGAATGGGCATGTGTTCGAAACATTCCTGGGCCGCTCTTCTGGGGTTGCCTAGGAGTTCACTTTTTTCTTCGAGTGCTTCAAGGGTTGCTTAAGCGTAGGTGGTACTTCATAGTGTTGTTGTTGGTATTATTGTGTGTGGTGTTGGGTTATTGTAGCATCATTTTGGCTGATGCGTGAACTAATGCGAGGCGTGTTTTAAACAGGTCCTTTGGTTTTGGGCCGTGCTTCGAGGGTTGCTTAAGCACAGGTGGTACTTTATACTGTTGTTGTTGGTAGTATTGTGTATGGTTATCGTTGTCTGGCCATCATTCAAGAATGGGCATGTATTCGAAACATTCCTGGGCTGCTCTTCGGGGGTTGCCTAGGAGTTAACTTTTTTCTTCGAGTGCTTCGAGGGTTGCTTAAGTGTAGGTGGTACTTCATACTGTTGTTGTTGGTATTATTGTGCATGGTGTTGGGTTATTGTTGCATTATTCTGGCTGATGCTGGAACTAACGCGAGGTGCGTTTTTTGCTTTGAAAGATGCTCTTTGGTCTTGGGTCGTGCTTCGAGTGTCACAAGTGGTACTTCTTACTGTTGTTGTTGGTATTATTTTGTATGGTTATTGTAGTCTGGCCTTCATTCAAGGATGCGCATGTGTTCGAAACATTCCTGGCCTGCTCTTCGGGGGTTGCCTACGAGTTCACTTTTTTCTTCGAATGCTTCGAGGGTTGCTTAAGCGTAGGTGGTACTTCATACTGTTGTTGTTGGTATTATTGTGGATGGTGTTGCGTTATTGTTGCATCATTCTGGCTGATGCGGGAACTAATGCGAGGTTTGCTTTCAAAAAAGTTCTTTGTTTTTGAGCCGTGCTTCGAGGGTTGTTGAAGCGCAGGTGGTACTTCATACTCTGGTTGTTGGTATTATTGTGTATGGTTATTGTTGTCTGGCCATCATTCAAGAATACGCAAGTGTTCGAAACATTTCTTTTCTCTTCGGGGGTTGCCTAGGAGTTCACTTTTTTCTTCGAGTGCTTCGAGGGTTGCTTAAGCGTAGGTGGTACTTCATACTGCTGTTGTTGGTATTATTGTGTGTAGTGTTGGGTTATTGTTGCATCATTCTGTCTGATGAGGGAACTAATGCGAGGAGCGTTTCAAAGAGGTCCTTTGGTTTTGGGCCGTGCTTCAAAGGTTGCTTAAGCATAGGTGGTACTTCATACTGTTATATACTCTGCATTTCCTGCAAAATCTGCTACATCAGAGTAGCTGGATGAGGAATCCGATAGTGGAGCTTCTTCTAATGAAGCTGGTGCAGATAGTACTGGCAACTCAGGTCCATGCGGTACTGGTCTCATAGCTGACTCCAAGTTTGGGTAGGAGATAGCACCTTTGTCCTGTCACTTCCTTTGTTCCTTGTTCTTCTGTTCCGAAAAATCCTGCCACTTCACAGATGTAAAAGTAGAAATCGTGAACATGACCTTCTAATTCGCGCCTCGCCATTGGAATACCAAAGCGCATGGAAGAGTACTTTCATATCAGTACCCCAAACCTTCAACACAAGTGTTACATACCATTTATGGTAGCCATGATTTATCTTGGTTACCTAAATGAACTTGGAAGTAGCGAAAATAAATACGTTTTTTAATTACGGTAATGGTTCGCTAATTGTCTGCCATTTTGTATATATAAAAAAATAAGATTTTGAAACAGCAGTTTTTCCGTTTTTTTGGATTTCTGTGAATCTTTTATTGTTAACTTACCCTTACCCATTAATTTTTGGGAGACATTGTGAAATTTTCTGATATTGTTTCTCAAGTTTCTAGTTTTCGAAAAGCACTTTATTATTTTTATTATTATTTTCCTACAGTCTATGACTAAGCTGTTTTTCTTTTTTTGATGTGATGCTTCAGAATTTCTCAAGTGGGCCCCGTCGTGGCACCCTTGTATTCATCAGCCAGCTGGCAAATATATTTGCAGTTATCACCGGCTCTTCCGGAAAACACACACGGCTAATGACGGCACACATTTCGTGCGTGTTTTTTTTGACAATAATTACGCTCATGTGCACACATGTACGCGCCCTCCCCGTACATCAATATTTAAAATATCACATCATTTGCGGTGCACGTTATGTAAAGGGATGTGTGCTAACTTTAACATATTAAAGGGAGGATTCCGTGCGTTGTGTATGTGTGTGGGGGTGTACGTGTGTGTGTGTCGGTGGGTGGAAATGTGAGGGGTTGGAGTGACTCATTAATATTACTTTATCTTTGTATATACAGTGACAGCTAGCGGCCGTGTATGCTTGAATCAAGTTAGATTCACTTCGCTCCCTTTAATCTGCCGCCCAGCCGCCCTGCTGCAATATTTCACTATTGTCCTTTGAAACTACTTAACCCCCATACATTTTTATTGTACTTTGAGCGCCCTTGCACCTCGCAAGAATGCGACGCGCTGGCGATATTTTCTCTTAATGCACCGTTCCCAGAAAACTGCCACTGCATTCAACGCCAGAAAATGCACGCCAACTAGTTCAAACGCGGAACTATTTAAACCGAAACATATTCAACCATCAATAAAATTCCCGGCATACAACGATACTTAATCATCCTACAGATAAAACATTATCGTTATTTATATTTTCAGACTCGTAATAACAGGAAATTAATTTTCCTTCCGTCCCCAGTCAATGTCTTTTAAATATTGTAAATTGACATTAGTACTGATAAAATAGTCCTTGCCTTTATATCAATAGACGTGACATTTTAATGCATTAATTACAAAAATATGTGCGCATCCATAATTTTACTCAAATGTAGGCAACAATTATGCATAGCTGACAATAACTATGCAAAACATAGTTTTCATTGAAGCAGGTGGAAACGGGTCAAATATTAATATTACTACTACTGATAATATTAATACTAATACATAACAGCATTAATAAGTAACAAGCATATTTTACAAGAATTAAAATTAAAAAGTAAATACAATATTGTAACGCTTTCATTTAATTTATACTGTGTGTTTAACCCAATTTTAATGATTTGTATCTTACGCAAATAGTATAAAACGCCAGTTCGTTATAACAACTGTAAACACGTTCAGTTAAGTATATTTGTATAAAAACTTTCTCCTCCGCCTAATTTGTATTTGTAATGAAAACAATTTAAATTTGCACATTGTTTAATGCTGCTTATATTTACTAACATTCGCGCGAAGAAAATCGTGCAAAATTAATAAGAGCTGGTAATTGCTTGCATGTACGTGGCCAAGCAGCGTTTATATTTTAGTTAATAGTTGCTACACATAGTGTTTACCTTGAGTTTGTAAAATAGGTATACACGTATAACAATATCTTCATTTAAACTATGTATGCAACATTTTAATTCCATAACTACAATAATAACTATAGTAAATTATTATTATAAATAATAAAATATATATAGCAATTGCCTAAGGTGTCGTAAAACTGTAACACAACCTATAATTAGTACTAATTAAAATAATTACATTATTAGCATGATGTATTAAAATACATACGTTATGCGACATAACCTGCATGCCGGAAAATTATTAATAATGACGTTGTCACACGACACGTTTAGGTTATTATGCTTGACTTGCTCCGCCACTTTGTTGTAATGCAGTTTCAGGATTATGTTGTCGCACTCAAATAAAATAACCCGGCCGGGTCATACGTTGTTTACGGTCTTTATAAAAATATCATAAAACACATGTGATGCAGGGTCCTTCCCTTATACGATTATGTCAGGGAAATCAAATGAAAGACTCTCGCATATAACACGGTCTAGTATCTTACTCCAAAAAAAAAAACTGCACGAAGATGGGAAACGTTTACATAAAACGCTGTTCCTCGCACAAGAATTTTATAGCGTATGCATTTTTATTATTGAATCAGAGTGGAGGATCTCTCTAGTTTTAAAACTAATCTGCAATTTGCATTAAAAAAACGCTGCGTAGAGACGAACTCTAACTTATACATTACTAGATCTGTCTCTAGAAAAACTGCAGGAAGATGGAAAACTTTTACATAAAACGTAATGCCTCGCACAATTTTATGGTGCATGCAATTTTATTATTGAATGAGGTACTCAATACTCTAGTTTTAAAACTAGTCTGCATTTTATATTAAAACACGCTAAGTATAGATGAAATCTTAAATATTTATTACCATCGGATTTATTGCGCAGTTTTCCTTTTATTATTATTTTATGATTACACCACCAGGTGTAAAGAGTTATTATCTATAGTCGTGCGTTAGATTCTCGTAAATATTATTCAGTTTTCTACTGAATATACCACATTTTCAGAAATAAGGCGTAATGTAAGGTTAAATGGTTATGAAAATCTATAAATTTCCTGGAAAATTTATTATTTCCTGGAAAATCTATAAATTTCCTGAAAAAAATATAAATTTCCTGAAAAATTTATAAATTTCAGGGAAAATTTATAAATTCCCTGAAAAATAAAATATTTATTTCCATCGGATTTATTGCGGGCTTTCACACTTTTTGTGTTATTACTATTTTATATATGATCATGATTAAAGCGCTCATGATTAAAGCGCTAAAATGATAAAAGAGCATAAAGGGTTCAAGCTTTTACTTATAATCCATACTCGTGGGTTTGCTTCTCGCGAAAATGATTCAGTTTTCTACTAAGTATATCACATTCTTAGAAAGTGAGTGAAATTTAAAGTCAAATAGTTACGAAAATCTATAAATTTCCTGAAAAATTTAGAAATTTCCCGGAAAATTAAGTATTTATTATTATCGGATTTATTGCGGGCTTACCACTTTTCTGTTATTACTATTTTATATATTATCATGATTACACCGTAAAGAGCTCAAGCTTCCACTTAAAATCCATAGTTGTGGGTTAGATTCTCGCGAAAATTGTTTAGTTTTCTACTAAATATATCACATTTTTAACTCCGCTGTGACCGGTCCCAAGCCCGGCTGTGAAAGGAGGAGGGTTGTTCGCAGGTCTACCAACCCTGCAACGTACAAGTTTATAAATTTCCTGAAAAATTTAGAAATTTCCTGAAAAATTTAGAAATTTCCTGAAAAATTTAGAAATTTCCTGAAAAATTTAATATTTATTATCATCAGATTTATTGCGGGCTTTAGCATTTTTCCTGTTATTACTATTTTATATATTATCATGATTACACCGTAAAGAGCTCAAGCTTCCACTTATAATCAATAGTCGTTGGTTAGATTCTCGCGAAAATGATTCAGTTTTCTACTAAGTATATCACATTCTTAAAAATTGAGTGAAATCTAAGGTTAAATAGTTATGAAAATCTATAAATTCCCATTCATTAGAAATGGAAGCCATAGCTTTACGGATTGCTATTGTAAGTAAAGCCTGAACTTTCAGTGCCACACGGGTTCAGATACGTAACTTTTTCGTTAGGTTTAAGATGTTGATTGATATGACCGTTCGACTTATCGTGATCAATTTCTTTACTCTGCTTTAGATGCGTTCGAATATATTTCGATTTGTGTTTGAATTAGGATATTGATATGATCTTATCATTATTTGAATTACCAATTAAATAAGATGTAGAAAAGCTTGAAATATATAAGATTACAGTGAAAAGCAAATATCTCAAAAATTACGTATTGGATATTAATCAAATTTATATCATTGGAAAACAATATATCATTTAATATCAGTAATAAATTGTGTTGATATTGATACGTCAGTTTTTGAGATATCGCTAATTAACTAATATCAATAGAAGATAATATCACTTAATACCATGTATCTCAAGGATCACCCATTAGATACTAATTAAAATATATATAGTAAACAAAAAAATATCACTAAATATGAGAAATCAGTTGCATTAATATTTATAAGCTAGTTTTTGATATATCGCTAACCTAGTAACGGTAATATTTAACAATATCACTGGAAAACGCAAGATTTACACTAAAAAGCAACTATCTCAAAAATTACGCATTGGATATTAATCCAATTCAAAACATTATAGAACAACATATCAGTCGATATTTATAATAAATTGTATTGATATTTATACGTTGGTTTTCGAAATATCGATAACAAAGTACCATCATTATTTAAGAATATCATTAGAATATATAAGATTACAGTAAAAAGCAAATATCTCAAAAGTTACGCATTGGATATTGATACAATTTAAGTTATTGGAGAACAATATATCATTCAATATCAATAATCAATTGGGTTGATATTGATAAGTTAGTTTTTGAGATATCGCTAATAAAGTAATGCGAAAAGTAGAGAATATCACTTAACACCTGATATCTGCAGAATCATCCATTAGATACTATTTAAAATATATATAATAAACAAAACGATATCACTAAATATCAGTAATAAGTTGCATTAAAATTGATACGCTAGTTTCTGAGATATCGCTTACATACTGACGCTAATATTTAAGAATATCATTGGAAAACGCAACAGTTACACAAACTAGCAAATATCTCAAGAATGACGCATTGAATATGAATCCAATTAAAAACATAATAGAACAACATATCAGTCGATATTCATAATAAATTATATTGATATTTATACGTTGGTTTTGGAGATATCGCTAACGAAGTGCCGTTATTATTTAAGAATATAACTAGAATATACAAGATTACAGTAAAAAGCAAATATCTCAAAAAATACGCATTGGATATTGATCTAATTCAAACAATTATAGAAAAACATATCCGTCGATATTTATAATAAATTGTAATGATATTTATACGTTGGTTTTGGAGATATCGCTAACAAAGTACCGTTATTATTTAAGAATATCATTGGAATATGAAAGTTTACAGTAAAAAGCAAATATCTCAAAAATTACGCATTGGATATTGATCTAATTTAAATCATTTGAAAACAATATATCATTCAATGGTAATAATAAATTGTGTTGATATTGATACGTTAGTTTTTGAGATATCGCTAACAAAGTAATATCAATAATAGAGAATATCACTTAATACCAAGCATCTCAAGAATCATCCATTAGATACTCATTAAAAATATACAGTACACAAAAAAATATCACTAAATATGAGAAATAAGTTGCATTAATATTGATAAGCTAGTTTTTGATATATCGCTAACATAGTAATGGTAATATTTAGGAATATCACTGGAAAACGCAAGATTTGCACTAACTAGCAAATATCTCAAGAATGACGCATTGAATATGAATCCAATTCAAAAAATTATCGAACAACATATCAGTTGATATTCGTAATAAATTGTATTGATATTTATACGTTGGTTTTGGAGATATCGCTAAAAAAGTACCGTCATTATTTAAGACTATCGTTAGAATATATAAGATTATAGAAAAAAGCGCATATCTCAAAAATTACACATTGGATATTAATCCAATTCAAATCATTATAGAACAACATATCAGTTGATATTTATAATAAATTGTATTGATATTTATACGTTGGTTTTGGAGATATCGTTAATAAAGTATCATTATTATTTTGGAATATTATTAGGATATATAAGATTACTGTAAAAAGCGCATATCTCAAAAATTACACATTGGATATTAATTCAATTGAAATCGTTATAGAACAACATATTAGTCGATATTCATAATAAATTGTATTGATATTTATACGTTGGTTTTGGAGATATCGCTAACAAAGTACCATTATTATTTAAGAATGTCAGTAGAATATTTAAGATTACAGTAAAAAGCAAATATCTCAAAAATTACGCATTCGATATTGATCCAAGTCGAAACATTATAGAACAACATATCAGTCGATATTTCTAATTAATTGTAATGATATTTATACGGTGGTTTTGGAGATATCGCTAACAAAGTACCATTATTATTTAGGAATATCATTAGAGTACACAAGATTACAGTACAAAGCGCATATCTCAAAAATTACACATTGGATATTAATCCAATTTAAATCATTGGAGAACAATATATCATGCAATATCAATAATAAATTGTGTTAATATTGATACGTTAGTTTTTGAGATATCGCTAAGAAAGTAATGCGAAAAGTAGAGAATATCACTTAACACCATATATGTCAAGAATCATCCATTAGATACCATTTAAAATATATATAATAAACAAAACGATATCATTAAATATCAGAAATAAGTTGCATTAATATTGATAAGCTAGTTTTTGATATATCGCTAACAAAGTAACACTAATATTTAAGAATATCACTGGAAAACTCAAGATTTACACTAACTAGCAAATATCTCAAAAATTATGCATTGAATATTAATCCAATTCAAATCATTATAGAACAACATATCAGTCGATATTCATAATAAATTGTATTGATATTTATACGTTCGATTTAAAGATATCGCTAACAAAGTACCATTATTATTTAAGAATATCATTGGAATATATAAGATTACAGTAAAAAGCAAATATCTCAAAAATTAAGCATTCGATATTTATCCAAGTCGAAACATTATAGAACAACATATCAGTCGATATTTATAATAAATTGTATTGATATTTATACGGTGGTTTTGGAGAAATCGCTAACAAAGTACCGTTATTATTTAAGAATATCAGAAGGATATATAAGATTACAGAAAAAAACAAATATCTCAAAAATTACGCATTGGATATTAATCCTATTCGAAACATTATAAAACAACATATCAGTCGATATGTATAATAAATTGTATTGATATTTATACGTTGGTTTTGGAAATATCGCTAACAAAGTACCATTGTTAGTTAGGAATATCATTAGAATATATAAGATTACAGTAAAAAGCAAATATCTCAAAAATTACGCATTGGATATTGATCCAATTCGAAACATTATAGAACAACATATCGGTCGATATTTATAATAAATTGTATTGATATTTATACGATGGTTTTGGAGATATCGCTAACAATGTACCTTTATTATTTAAGAATATCAGTAAAATATATAAGTTTACAGTAAAAAGCAAATATCTCAAAAATTACGCATTGGATATTGATCCAATTCGAAACATTATAGAACAACATATCAGTCGATATGGGTAATAAATTGTATTACCCATATCGATATTTATACGTTGGTTTTAAAGATATCGCTAATAAAGTACTATTTTTATTTAAGAATATCAGTAGAATATATAAGTTTCTATTAAAAAGCAAATATCTCAAAAATTACGTATTGGATATTAATCCAATTCAAGTGACTATAGAACAACATATCAGTGGATATTTATAATAAATTGTATTAATATTTATACGTTGGTTTTGGAAATATCGCTAACGAAATACCTTTATTATTTAAGAATATCATTGGAATATATAAGATTACAGTAAAAAGCATATATTTCAAAAGTTACGCATTGGATATTAATCCAATTCGAAACATTATAACACAACATATCATTTGATATTTATAATAAATTGTATTGATATTTATACGTTGGTTTTAGAGATATCTATATCAAAGTACCATCAGTATTTAAGAATATCATTAGAATATATAAGATTATAGCAAAAAGCGCATATCTCAAAAATTACGTATTGGATATTAATCCAATTAAAAACATTATAGAACAACATATCAGTCGATATTCGGAATAAATTGTATTGATATTTATACGATGGTTTTGGAGATATCGCTAACAAAGTACCTTTATTATTTAAGAATATCATTGGAACATATAAGATTACAGTAAAAAGCAAATATCTCAAAAATTACGCATTCGATATTGATCCAAGTCGAAACATTATAGAAAAACATATCGGTCGATATTTATAATAAATTGTATTGATATTTATACGGTGGTTTTGAAGATATCGCTAACAAAGTACCATTATTAGTGAGGAATATCATTAGAATACATAAGATTATAGTAAAAAGCACATATCTAAAAAAATACGCATTGGATATTCATCCAATTCAATTCATTGGAAAACAATATATCATTCAATATCAAAAACAAATTGTGTTGATATTGACACGTTATTTTTTAAGATATCGCTAATAAAGTAATATCAATAGTTGAGAATATCACTTAATACCAGATATCTCAAGAATCATCCATTAGATACGAGTTAAAAAATGCATAGTAAACAAAAAAATATCATTAAATATCAGAAATAAGTTGCATTAATATTGATACGCTAGTTTCTGAGATATCGCTAACAAAGAAACGGTAATATTAAAGAATATCACTGGAAAACGCAAGATTTATACTAACGAACAAATATCTCAAGAATCACTGGTTCAATATTAACCCAATTCAAAAAAATTTATAATAACATATCAGCAGATATTTGTAATAAATTGTATCGATATTTATACCATGCTTTTGGAGATATCGCTAACAATGTACCTTTATTTAAGAATGTCAATGGAATATATAAAATTATATATAATATATCGTCATATGAAAAAGCAAATATCTCAAAAATTAGGCATTGTATATTGATCTAATTGAAATCATTGGAGAACACTATATCATTCAATATTAATAATAAATTGGGTTGATATTGATACGTTGGTTTTGGAGATATCACTAACCAAGTACCATTATTATTTAAGAATATCAGTAGAATATATAAGTTTACAGTAAAAAGCAAATATCTCAAAAATTACACATTGGATATTGATCCAATTCGAAACATTATAGACCAACACATCAGTCAATATTCATAATAAATTGTATTGATATTTATACGTTGGTTTTGGAGATATCGCTAACAAAGTACCATTATTATTTAAGAATATCAGTAGAATATATAAGTTTACAGTAAAATGGAAATATCTCAAAAATTACGCATTGGATATTGATCCAATTAAAAACATTATAGAACAACATATCAGTCGATATTCGGAATAAATTGTATTGATATTTATACGATGGTTTTAGAGATATCGATAACAAAGTACCATCATTATTTAAGAAAATCATTAGAATATATAAGACTATAGAAAATAGCGCATATCTCAAAAATTACACATTGGATGTTAATCCAATTCAAATCATTATAGAACAGCATATCAGTCAATATATATAATAAATTTTATAGATATTTATACGTTGGTTTTAGAGATATCGCTAACAAAGTACCTTTATTATTTAAGAATATCATAGGAATATATAAGACTACAGTAAAAAGCAAATCTCTCAAAAATTACGCATTGGATATTGATCCAATTCAAATTATTCGAGAACAATATATCATTTAATATCAGTAATAAATTGGGTTGATATTGATACGTTAGTTTTTGAGATATCGCTAATAAAGTAATGAGAATATCACTTAATACGAGGTATCTCAAGAATCGTCCATTAGATACTAATTAAAAAATATATAATTAAATTGGATGTGTGAGTGGTTACCGCTTGGTGAAACATATACATACATATACATAAATATACTCTTGAGAATGGCTGAGAGGCCGAAACAAGTGTAGAGTTCTTTTCTATATATACTGTGAAACGTCAACCAAGTGTTTTATTATTCCTATAAAAAATATATAGTTAACAAGAAATGGTATTCAACGGCTTACTTGAAGAGTTTATTATTATTATTCTGTACTCTTATTATTATTAATTATTATTACTGAGTGTTATCATAGAGATTGAGTCCTATAATAATATCACTGAGTATCTGTTTGATTTAGTATGGGGGTGGGCAGACGTCCAAACGGAAGCACTGGTTTCTTGAGCCGACGCAAGCTTCAATGAATATAAATGTTACCATAAAATTATAGCGTGCAACGGTTACTGCATGCAGCCGTTGCTTTTGCACTGGCGGAACTAACCCTTTACGCCTCAAATGTCTGCGCATCACAAGCTAAGATATGTATTAACGATATACTTAGTTCCTTGGTATTATTAATGTACGTAGTAATTTAAATTCAATTTTTTATTAGTTGCTTGTTATTATTAATCTATGTAGTAATTTTAATTCAATTTTTACTTAGTTCCTTGGTATTATTAATGGATGCAGTAATTTAAATTCCATTTTTACTTTAACCTCCTTGTTTTTACTTTTACCACCTTATTTTTGCTTTTAGCTCCATATTTTAAGAAACGTTGGTGATGGCTGTATATCGACATAAGTATGAAATTAAAATTAATAAAATATGAATTGCATATTGAATTAAATACAGCTTAGTGGAGAATCGATATATTGTAGAACTAACAGATTGTGTGTTGCGATTATTATGGAATATACGAGGCAAGTTATTTATTAGTAGAGCGGTGCATCTGGCGTTTTGGATTATGAAGTGGTTTGCATTTATAAAATCGAATAGACTCGTTCTAAATCAGCTTTCGTTTATGAAAGCGTACAATACATTATTACTTTTAAATGGCGTTATAAGCGCGTTATTAATGTGTTAATATAGCAGGATTTGTGGGAAATTGAGGAGCATTTTCGTGGTATTTACCCTTCTGAACTTGAGAAAGTTGGGAAAGATTATGTCACGCCTATACATTAAGTAGATATATGACGGATTAGATTTGGTCTGTATTATTAGGATGATTTATGGCGTGGTTTCAATGTTAATTCGTTGTGTACTTGGGGAACATGTGTACTTATAAATAGCGTTTTTAAGGAGTGTCATTAGTGGAACTGTCTGAAAACACAAGTGTGGCATGACGTACGGCAGAATCACTTGGAATAACATACCGCGAGGTAATTTATGGGGAGCAAAGGCACGTATTGAATAGTGTTTTGTCTTGTACGGGCGGTTAGGCGCGGCGTATTTAAAACAAAAATGATTGCTAGGAGCAAGTGATTGTGAGGTGGCCGGTAGTTTTTGGCGTTGCCCCCCAGAGGTTTCAGGCGGTAATTGAGCGGATTGGATCTCTGTTAATTAGAAAACGGCGCACATTTACACGCACCATTCGAAAATATCCTTGTTAATAAGCGTAGCTACTTTCTAAAAGGGTTATTTAGTCCTTAATTGTTGCACCGGGTGTATTTTAAACGACACTTCCAAAAACCATTTTATACTCCTGAAGGCGGAATTATTGCCCGCGCTTTAAACCGGAGACAGTTACCAGTTTTAATTATTTACAATTTTTAATCTTTATTGCACTTTCCCCCTCATAGATCCCAGGCAGCTAAATTTCGTTAATTGGCATGAATTTAATTTCACTGCACTTCTGCTGCATGTATTTTAAATACACTTGTGCCATAATTTCGTTTCGCTTTAGTGATTATGATGATGGTAAGTTGCAACTTGCAGGCAACTTTTTGCGGAAGCGCAGGAGTTTGGTAAACTAAACACGCCGGGCAACCAACTGAAACGAATTATCCTATCACAATAATAACTCGCGTATTTAATAAGTGTAATGAGGGAAATAGCGTGGAATTATGGTATAAAACTTACCGTGACAGTGCGTCTGATTGGCGGTCTGTTGTAACCACGTGGATAATCTAGCCGGCACACGCGATTGCGATCACTTAAAACCGGTACTTGGTATAATAAAAGCTCGTGTTTGATTCAAACACCAGCAATGAACATGTGGACGGACGAGCGCGTACTGTAGCGGCGCTCAGCAGCAGGTTAATAGAAACGTGCTTCAACACGTTCGTGTTGGCAACTGCCGAACTGCCGAAGCAGGAAGATCGCGGCGCTGCGCCTCCGTTCTGCTACTGTGCAGTACAGTTCAACGTTCAACTGTACTGTGTGCTGTAGCTGTTGTCGCGACGCATCCAACCCTCTTCCCGACGCTGTATATGCGTGAGGCATCTCGCGCATTCCTTCAGCGCTGACCAGCGTCTATTTGTGCAGTCCTGAAAACTCCTGAAACTCGCATGTGTCTCATTACGTCCTCATTAACCTGCAGTCACAACAGCCAAACTCCGCCACTTCAGCATCTCACCCTCGCCGCTTTGTCCCGCGCCTATCGTTTCCATAATAAATTATTTCACTGGGTGTCTCCGAGGCACAATAAAAATCTAAATAAAGCCTTTTTACAGGCCGCGGTACATTTTGCACGATAAAAACGTGTTTGCATCCCACGCGCCATGAAATTTTTTAAAAAAGCAAAATTTGTCTCCTCATCCGCATCTCTCATTTTTTATTGTCCTGCCTCCTTTGTGCTTGTATATTTCATTACCGAGACTTGCCGAAAACAAGAATTAAGAAACGTAATTACATCGCGCGCCACTATTATTATGCGCCTTTTAAAATAATTATTCCGGTGTTACAACGCTTAAATCGGCCTACGGACTATATTATCCCCGCGACAAACAAACATCTCCAAAATACGTCAAAACGCTAAATAAGTTTACACAGTAAATAACGCCATATATTTACTTGCCTACATTTATAGCACGACTAATACAAACGTTCGCGTAATTAAACATACCCTTAAACCCAACAGCACACAATTCTTCTATATGCTAATTTTTAAATATTTAATCTCCATAAAATTACACAACGTGTCTTTTAACAGTAAGCAAAACTCACCATATTTGATCAGATGTCTTCATCTGTAGATTAAATATAAATAACACCCATCAGAAAACTAGACCAACTTTTACATGGGGCCTCATTTTTAAGGCCCCCAGCAGTCGTGACTGCCAACAATCACAGAGCCTTATACCGGATGGAGTCCGGCACACATGTATTTTGTATGTAGGGGAGAGTAGGCACAAAATTTTCAGTATTTATTTATTTTTAGAAAGACGAATAATATATTATTGTACAATTAACTGGATCCTATCCTGAGTCAATTTTAATTGATGTAAAACGTCTATTTCCATGCTAAAAGAAGCCAGCGATGGTGATCAGGCAAAATGTTTTTTTTTAAACTACAACTGAAATTTAGAATAGTAATCTATTTCCATGTTAAAAGAAGCCAGCGATGGTAATCAAGCAAAATGGTTTTTCAAACTACAACTAAAATTTAGAATTGTAATATATTTCCATGTTAAAAATAGCCAGCGATGGTGATCAGGCAAAATTATTTTTCAAACTACAACTGAAATTTAGAATAGTAATCTATTTCCATGTTGAAAGAAGCCAGCGATGGTGATCAGGCAAAATGGTTTTTCAAACTACAACTGAAATTTAGAATAGTAATCTATTTTCATGTTAAAATAAGCCAGCGATGGTGATCAGGCAAAATTATTTTTCAAACTACAACTGAAATTTAGAATAGTAATCTATTTCCATGTTAAAAGAAGCCAGTGATGGTGATCAGGCAAAATTATTTTTCAAACTACAACTGAAATTTAGAATAGTAATCTATTTCCATGTTAAAAGAAGCCAGTGATGGTGATCAGGCAAAATGGTTTTTCAAACTACATCTGAAATTTAGAATAGTAATCTATTTCCATGTTAAAAGAAGCCAGCGATGGTGATCAGGCAAAATTATTTTTCAAACTACAACTGAAATTTAGAATAGTAATCTATTTCCATGTTAAAAGAAGCCAGTGATGGTGATCAGGCAAAATGGTTTTTCAAACTACAACTGAAATTTAGAATAGTAATCTATTTCCATGTTGAAAGAAGCCAGCGATGGTGATCAGGCAAAATGGTTTTTCAAACTACAACTGAAATTTAGAATAGTGATCTATTTCGATGATGTAAAACGATAAATACATGCAAATATTCCAGGTAAACAATTTAGATATGTGATATCAACTTTGCAGTTTATGATTTGCTTTATATCTATCGTTTCACATCAATATTATGATATCTCTATTAGCACAGACAAAATTCAATCGACAAACGATATTCATTCCCTCTCCTATTTATATGAAATGCTATTTGTTTTTAAATTACAATGAACAATTTTCTAAAAAAATGTATAAGGTTAATAATATTTCTCTGGTAGATACTAAGGTAAAACACGATTAGTCAAAATATATTATGATATCTCTATTAGCACAGACAAATTTATAAACATATGGTTTACCATTTTCATATATCGTTGTTGGTAATTAGTCTCCTTATGGTAAATTATTGTTATTTTAGTGTACTTGTGGTATGTACACTTTACTTGTTATCTGTAATGTATGTAAAAATGGATTTTTTTCCGTTAAATGAATAAATAATAACGAATAAATGACCAAAAACTGAATAAATGACTAAAAATGAATGAATAAATAAATACATAAATTAATTAAATCGACAAACTTCAATAAGTAATATTTATACCCCATAATATCTCCCATCTCATATATTTATATGAAATACTGCTAGTTTTGAAATTATATCGAACAATTTCCCAAAAAAATGTTTAATAATATTTCTCAGGTATTAAGGCAAAACACGATAAGTGAAAATTCAAAACTCAAAATATTTTTGGGCTTTTCCAGCGACGAATCACAAAGGAATTTCCATTTCTTCTTATACTAATATAGTAATAATAATATACCAATATGAATAGGATTAGAAATTCATCTAAATTTAAAATATTAAAAAAAACTACAAGCTAAAAGTAAAATATGCTTAATTGTTTATTTGATTTATATTAAGGAGATACCGTTTGAAATTTAGTAGACTAAATAACATAGAAATATTTATTTTAGTTCTACGTACATACGTTTAATAGGAAATGTTCTCGATATATATATATATTAATTAAAGTATAGTATAAGTGGTATCTTGGAGCTTGTGAAAGGTTCGTATTAATACAGAAAAAAAAACACCTTTTCACAAAACACATTTATTTTATCTAAATGTACATTGAGATAAAATAAATGTGTTTTGTGAAAAATGTGGTTTTTTCTTCATTAATAAAGTATATTATGATTAATCAGGATATATCGTCTCCAGACAAGAATTGTTGAACACAAGAATTTCCATTTCTTTTTATATTAATATAGTAATAATATACAAATATGACTAGGACTAGAAATTAATCAAAATTTTAAATATTAAAAAAACAACAAGTTAAAAGTAAAATATGCTTAATTGTTTATTTTATTTATATTAGGGAGATGCCGTTTGAAATTTAGGAGACTAAATCACATAGAAACCTTTATTTTAGTTCTACATACTTACGTTTGATATCCTCAATAAATATGAATTAATGTATTGTCTGATTAATCAGGATTTATCGTCTCGAAACAAGAATTGTGAAACATAACCACTACTATTTACCATCTTGTCGCCATGCTATCTGCATAGTACATACAAATATCACGCCCAATTTTCACTATATATAGAACACATGATTATAAAATTACAGTACATATGTATAATTACTGATTGGTCTGCACAAAACAGCAATATTTAATTTATTTAATTTATTAACCCCAAAAACACATATGGTGGAGGCGCCGGGCTCCTGAAAACCTGAAAATCGTTATTTATGAAGATGGGAGGCATCTGATCACGATTTTCAATTTATTTTTATTATTATTATTATTTATTATTATCATTATTATTGTTATTATTTATTATTATTATTATTTATAATAATAAGTAGTATAAGGCACTCGGCGTTTTCAATTTGACGAATTTATATCGTGAAAAAGAAATGCATACAAGATGTCTATAAAAATATAAACGCAAAACATGATTAATTATAATAATAATAATAATAATAATAATATATTTATTTCAAGTTATCTTAAATATGTACATACAACAAAAAATAAAATGCATTAGCGTTTTCAATTTGACGAATTTATATCCTGCATACAATATGTTTATAAAAATATAAACGCAAAACATGATTAATAATAATAATAATAATTATATATTTATTTCAAATTATCTTAAATATGTACATTAACCAAAAAATAAAATGAAATACATTATATAAATGTATGTATTAAATATGAGAAAACACATTTAATACATACATAATACATACATTTAATTACTTCGCTTCAAATAGGGGGAGATTAATAGTACCAATTATTAGGAAAAAAAAAATTTAAGGTTAATTTTAAAATTATTAAAGGGAGATTAATAGTTCAATTATTAGGAAAAACTGTATTGCTGCTATTTAGCAGATTCATATCAATTTAAAAAAATGTTGTTTTACCTACTTCGCTACAAATACATTGCTGCTATTTAGCAGATTTATACCAATTAAAAAAAAAGTGACACATTCGCTAATTGTTATTATATCCATATGAATTGAATCATTTATTTTAAATACTTGTCAAGTGCACCTTTTCAAATTGTTGGGAAAGAAAGAAAAACATTGATATTTAAACAGATTTTCACCTGAAAAAAAATCTAGTATTAGTTAACATCTTTCCGAACTTAATGCTGCCTGTAATTATATTATAATATATCTGCCTTAATTATAAAACAATATTGAAAATATTGCAGTTGACTGGTTTCTGCAATAAAATACGATTTTATTTGTTTAAAATTACATAAATTGTTGTTTTACCTACTTCGCTACAAATACATTGCTGCTATTTAGCACATTTAAACCAATTTAAAAAAATGTGACACATTTGCTAATTGTAATTGTATCCACATGAATTGAATCGTTTATTTCAAATACTTGTCAAGTGCACCTTTTCAAATGGTTGGGAAACAAAGAAAAACCTTGATATTTAAACAGATTTTCGCCTGAAAATTTTTCTTGTATTAATTATCATCTTCCCGAAGTTGATGCTGCCGGTAATTATATTATAATATATCTCCCTTAATTGTAAAAAAATATTGAAAATATTGCACTCGTTTCTGCAATAAAATACGATTTTAATGTAGAAACATATATTTTTAATGGTAATCTCCATATTTTATTTGTGGTATTATGATTTTTAGCAAACAAGACACTATTATAAACTATATATTTTTATTTGAACACAGAATAAAGCACAACATTTTCCGTGTTTTTTTCAGTTGACTCGTTTCTGCAATAAAATACGATTTGAATGTAGAAACATATATTTTTAATAGTAATCTCCTAATTTTTTTGTGGTCTTATGATTTTTAGCAAACAAGACACTATTATAAACTATATATTTTTTATTTGAACACAGAATGAAACACAAAATTTTCCATGTTTTCGTTACAATACTTTTCATTAAATGATCTATTGAAAAATGTAATCGTTATTGTGAAATCAGTTAGCGAACTCAATATTCAGAGAAATCCGGGAAATTATTGAAAAATTTGTCGAAATTCTGAGAATTAATGGGAAATTTGTATAAATCTTGAAAATTATTAAGAAATCTGGGGAGTTATTGGGAAATCTGTAGAAATCTCAAAAACAATTGAAAAATCGTGGAAACTATTAGAAAATCTCTGGGAAACTTGATAAAATTTAGAAATGTTTTAAGAATCATCGAAAATTTGTAGAATTAAAAAAAATGTATGTAATCATCGTGTGAATCGTATGAATCAATTTGGATTATTTAAATTATTGAAACATCTCTCGAAATTCTGAGAGTTAATCCGCATAAATCTTGAAAATTATTAAGATATCTAGGGAATTATTGAAAAATCTCTATAAATCTTGATAGTTATTGAGGAATCTGTTGAAATCTCGAACAATCATGAAAAATGTTGGAAATTATAGAGAAATTTCTAGGAACTTTAGTAATGAAAAAATTGACAGATCATGAAAATGACTGGATATTTTCTCTAAATCTTGAAACTGCTTAGAAATTACTAAGTAGATATTTAAAGAATTATCGAGAATTTTGGAGAATGACAAATGACATGTAATAATGTAATTATTACATTATGACATGTATGGCATGTATGACATGTAATAATCATGCCAACCAATTTGCATTTTCTTGATGTGTTTCCTGACGTGTGAAAATTTTGTAAATAAGTACTGGCATTAATAAACTATTATTATTATTATTATTATTATTATCATTATTATTATTATTATTATTATTATTATTATTATTATTATTATTTTCCGATTTTAATAATCTCGAAATTATTGAAAAATCATTAGTTGTAGTGATGTTTAAGGAACACTTTGAGTTCCAAGTGACCACCTTGAAAAAGTCAATTCTCTCGTCTAGGTTTATGCATAAAATGTATGTAATCAACCTGTGCAGCCCTTAATAAAGCCCTTAGTGACCAATACGTCTGTGTGTAATAGATAATTATATAGATTTTATCATTAACGTTAATTATGTAAATGATAATTATTTAATAGCATTAAAAATTTCATAGCATTCATAAAATAGATCCATTAAATGTCGTAGGTCCAACAGACTTTCCTGCTAGCGTGAAAATGGTGCGATAACAAAAAATTTAATGTAGTTTCTAATAAATGGATAAAACCAGTTCATTAAAAAAGTGCACGTGATACACAACATGCGTCAGTAATAATATACTGTTATTAACATTAAAATGCTTCATACACAAACTCAGTCAGTGATTAATTAAGCAACGCCTCTAGCTGA
This sequence comes from Othius punctulatus, assembly GCA_951805005.1. NCBI lineage: Eukaryota > Metazoa > Arthropoda > Insecta > Coleoptera > Staphylinidae > Othius > Othius punctulatus. Next base: position 36,280,406 of record OX638147.1, on the reverse strand, counting down.
TAAACCCTTAGCAGTAAAAAATGCACTTGCCACCTTAACGCACATGACGTACAGCAAGCATGCAAGTCAGCCGTTCATGTTTAATAACAATCAAAGTGGCCCGTTCCCGGTGAAAGGTAATTTATTTAGTTTAGAATTAAAGTGCAAAAATGCCCGGCTCATATTGATTCAATAAAATTAGGCCAACTTTGCGGCCGCTCCTCTGAAATTTAATATTAGAGCCCGCAGAGAATCCGAATTATACATGCGTTTATGAATAATAACTTTTATTTCCGCCCGGGAAATTTCACCGTGTCAGCCGTAATAATCGTCATTGTTTTATTGTTTTATAAAACATCTAAACTGATATATTCAATTTCACACCAGCTTCGCCAAATTATGCATAAGTGAGGACATCAGAATATTCGGAAATATAACTTTTCCGGTGGAAACCATCTAAATTTTTAATAATAATTGAATAACGTCTATGTTGCATTGAGTATTTCTGTGGGGAATAATTGTATAACGTCTATGTTGCATAGTGACTTTATATGGGGAATAATATTAAAATTGTCTAGAAAGATGTTTGTCGAGAAACTATTTGTGTACTATTATGTATGTATATTCGAGTGCTGCGGCGTATTGAAATATGTATGGTTGATTGCAATTATGATGATGTGTATGAATGTGTATATTTAAAGCGGTATTTTGCAAAATTGCCTGGTTGCAGAATTTCGATCCGGATTACTGTTTTCGATTGAAGGCAAAATCAGTCAATTAGCTCTTGTAATGGAGTTGCCACATAAACGCTGAATTATTAATTCCTACACAAGAGCGCGTGAAATATGCATGTCAATTGAAGAATCGATTTAGGAGGCGAGATTTGCTTTATCAATAATGTTCCCCGCCTATCGGAAAATAAGGGAAATCTTATTATGCAGGCCGGGGAATTTCCTGCGAACAATTCTCACAACATCTCGAGGAGCGAGGCGTGCGAATAAATTGAATTATAAAAATACAACTGTTTTGATTCCAAGTGGCCTAATAAGGAGGAGAATCGATTAGCTCGGGGCGGATTCTGGAAAGCGGAATCCGTCGAGCATCCCTCACCTACCACATATATCAAGTTACAATTTTCTCCGTGTTTACGTCGCATTAGGCACCGATACATGCGCGCTCGCATGTACCATTCGACGCGAGCAAATCGCAACTTATTGAGATCTAAAAAGTACTTGACGGATGCTCATAATGGATTCACGCCTGATTTGTCGCGCAATAATACAAGTCGGATCAGTTCGCTGTTGCATCCTGCTTATAAGCGTACCATCGATTTAACTGCGCCTTATCCCGCCACCGTGCAGTTAAATTCAATTGAAAATTAAATCCTTGATGGGTTTTAAATTGGCCGTACACAGGTATATGCAGTGGAAACACTCTAATGGTTTATTGCAACGAATAAACTTTGCCGTTATTTTATGCATGGTCTGCTTAATTAATTCTGGTGATTATATAGCAACATTTTGCAATTTTGCAAAACAGTTTTGAATCTTTTGACGCGTTTTTTCTCGAAACTCATTTTTTCGACATACGATATTCTTGCACCCAAATCCACAATTCACCATTTTCAGTCTTTTCCTCCAGCTCGACATTTGTCTTCAGATTTAAAATTGTATCTAGATTTAGCATCATGCAAATGAATCATTTTTTCTTCTTCTAAACGGGGCTTTTCTGCTTTTGTTGCTGCTGGTATGTATACAATAAATAGATCGCAAGTGCCATTTGCTGGAGGATGGAAGCCTAAATTAAATTTCTGATGCAGGATGCACCCATATCCACAAAGGTCTGAAACACTGTTAGAATCATACGAAATTGATAAACTTTTAGAGAACCAACCATACTTAACGAACAAACAAATTTAAATTTGAAACCACTGTATAATTTTTCGATACGACATTTAACAAAACAAAATTACACATTATTAAATTGTGGCTTTAATTTTATTGTTAAAAAGTAAATAAAACATTGATTCGCGAGATTTTCCTGGGGGCACTTTTTATTGCCTTGGGCCGTAGCTGATAAGTGATTGCAGGACTAGTGCTGGACGGGAAGTCGGTGCCTTCTCGCATAAGCACAGGTCGTAAAAACAGATTTTATCCAACTACCAAGGCGAACTATAAAATACTGATGGCATTTTAGGGTAAGCAGGCTAAATAGTTTGATATTTCGTCGCGTTATGAAGGAGCCCGTTAATTCAGCAACTTGGCGCTCGCATAAATCACCACTTACACGTGCCATTATTGCGAAATTAATTGCGACTCTTTGCCGGTACCTGGCAGGTTTTTTGCGGGGTTTCGAGGGGCAGATTCCGTAACTTTTAAAAGTGATAATGGCGAAAAGGCCGCGAATACTTCTTCGGCGTAATGAGAGCTGGGACCAAATCCGCGGTGAAAAACAACGGAACGAAACGTCTCACCTCTCAAATCGTAATGAGTGAGAAAATCTGCCGCCGAAAAAAAGGTCTCCTCTCCGTGCAAAAAGTAAAAGGCCCGCGGGGGCGGTGCGGGGGCGGTGCGGGGTGAACTCCCGAGCAGGCGTTTTAATAAGTATCGCCGTTAATTACTGAAAAATGTATTGACGTTTTATTTGGGGAATTCACATTTAATAAAATCCCATTTCGCTCTTAAAATTCCGCCCCGGCGAATTATATCTAAGGCCACGTTCTTGTTATTTGCAGAAATTATGTTTATAAATGTCGTTGTATACTTTTCCAGTCTGGTAATCGTTTGTTTAAGGCGCGAGACTTACTTTATTATTTAAGCTACGACCCGGAGTTCGCTACAAATTGGCGGCTCTGGGTTTTTCAAAGCTATAAAAGTGTAATGGGATGAAATATATAGAGAAGTGAAAAAGAAACATTTGCTCGCCCGATAGATTATGATAAAATATAAATTCTTTGTATACTGTTTTATCACCAACACCAATCGCTTTCATAAATATTCATGCACTGCAAAAAATATTTCATAGCCCACATTTATATTGCTAATACACATATTTGAACCTATCACCACACAAAAGCTACCGCCAAGAATAAAATTCACAAGCAACATTTGCAATAGCATAAAAATATACAGATTATTTCAATATTATTATGGAACAGTGTATGAGTGCGTCAGTATTTCTCATAGAGTCATACAGAATAGAAAAATATTGAACGATGCATTTCGTTGCGTCTCCACCAACATCCGTCATTAAAACTAGATATTGAGGCGTACTGAAAAATAATGATGACAAGCTTAATCCAATATTTATATTTACTTACTAGTATATTTAGAATATTTATATTTACTACTAGTATATTTACTTCCTTATCGGATTGGCTGATACATGATGCCCCAGATTTCGATACAGTATGCCTGAAGATATATCTTCTGAAAATTCGATGAAAGTTATGAAGTATATATTTTAGACTATGCTCAGTTTTATATTTGATGTGCATTGTTAATAAATTAAGCTTAGGAAGTAAGTTGGTGTAGGTGTGCGTGTGATAAAATAATCAAGAAGCAAATTAAAAACAGTTTCTTGTACAGAACTTCGATATTTACTTATTAATTAATTTGTCTGCTACAGGAACCTGAATGAAATCCTGCGTTCAAGAAGTCTTCTTTGAGTTTGGGGTATGCTTGTGCGTCGTGAGGTTGGGGGGGGGGGGGGGATATTACACAAAACGCTGCTTTTGAAAGTGAATGATATGTTGTGACGTTTTGATTGTGATGGGATGAAGGTGAATGAGCATGGTTTTTAACAAAGTCCCGAGATTTCATGTTCCGCGGAAAATAAGGGTAAAAAGCGAGAGTGTGTTTACCCTTGGCGCTCTTAATTCGCGTTCGCTGTTATTCGTGAGAAAACGATTAAGATAAAGTTGTGCATAAATATAAAATATTTGAATAGATTAAAACCATTGTGTGTGTCATGTTTGGCATGGAGTACTCAGGTTCGTGTTCTAGAATAATTAGGATAGCTCCTCCAGTGCAAAGGCACGCCCGTTGCAAGTAGCAGCACCTACATGTGTACAGAGTGTTCATTAAATATGCTCAACAGGACTACAGGCTGATTTAATCAGCCGGGCTGTAAATAAGTTAGCCCCCGTCTCGTGCGCCCCCTGGACTCCCTCAACACGACGTGATAAAAAAGAGGAATTATAAAATGCATAGCGGATACTGCACGTATTTACAAGGCACACACTATTTGTTAAGCGAGATTATCAGATCCGTTATCCGGCTTTTTATTTGAATTTGTAAAGGCGTCCCCGTGACGGTGCTTCACGCACTCACAAGTGAGTGTGTATTTATGTTTTGAGCAGCCGCGATGAAATTACAACTTTATTCACCCTTAATTTATTGATCTGCAAATATAGAGGCTTGCACAAATAACTTCTATACCTCTCCTTCACGGCGGCTTAAATATGCAAATGCGTACCGGATAGCTCCTCTGCGCGTTAATTCCGACTTGATCAACGCTTTAACATGTGCTAAAAATATGTCAGAAACATTGTTACGCGTCATATTTAACATTCGAAACAGTCTGGTTATGAATGAGAATCCAACCTACCGCGTGCACACAATTTTAAACGCGCGATCATTTTTCATCTAAGCCCAAATTAATTTGCATTTGCAACATTAAAAGAACTAATCGCGTAATTAATGCAAAGATTAGAACTAAACCCGCTCAATGTGTCAGCCGTGTTATACGAATGTGGAATAATAATAATACACTCAATTGTGGTAATCGATTAACGTTGCTCACATTGCAGCACAAAAATTATTACATACAAATGCACCCGAGTACATAATCGAAACAACAATTTCATTAGTTCATCCACACGGGAATTTCATCAAATCCAGTAAGGAACGGCCGTGTTGCGATGGTTAGGTATCAGACGGTGAATGCAAGCGGGCAAACAACGGCAACTTTTCATTAGGGAATGCGGGCCCGGATATGCGCAGATCGTGCACAAAGTGCATTTAATTCCAAACAAAGTGACAATGGTAGGAAAGAAATGTACGTGGTCTGGTTTTCGATGTGTTTATTTCAACTCATGTGGACGCCGACATCACTTACCTGCCTCTATCTTCATAACCAGACGGGCCAAAATGAATATTCAGGAAGCAGGCGCGCCACTCGACACATCGCCAGGCCACGCGTGCCGCCTATCATTATGGTTTTGTACAGTTTCCTCTCCTTTGATGCTATCTACACCTTACTGGGAATCAGGCGTTTAATTCGCTAACCTAACCTAACCTAACCTAACCTAACCTAACCCGCACAAATATCTTAATATTTGGGTGTCACACTTACACTTACTGTCTCATTTAGTATAAAAATATACTCTTGACAGTAGCGAAGCAAGCATATTCCTTATATGTCAAATCCCTTATAGAATGTCCTTATAGAATGTCCTAAAGCTATGTCCTTATAGAATCATTTTAACATATGCCGCTTGGTTGAGCACCCAGTTGGCAAAACGTAAAATCGACGATTTTCCGATCAAATCGACTAAATCCCAAAAATCGTGATTTGTCGAGTTGCTCAAATTGACCTGAGAGATACATGCTTAAACCAATTGGACCCTCCCGATTCCAATGAGCACACTTTCGACATCGTAGCTTTAGCGGTTCTCGAGATATCCGTCCTCAAAGTAGTAAAAAATAGCAAAAAGGGCTGATAAAATTAAACTTCTGAACGAACGGTCGAATTTCGATGCCGATGGTCTCATTCGATTCAGGGGACTCCAATGGTTCATATGAGAGCACATTCGATATACCACGAAAGCGTTTTACTTTACAAAATTTTCAAAAAAGTCGCGGTTTTTTCCATCTCGATGAAATTCAACACTTTTCGCCATTTCTCAATGTTTTTCGATGATTGCGACACATTTTTCAATAATTATCAAGATTTCTGGAGATTTTTCAATCATTTCGAGATCATAAAAAGGAAACTTCTGCTAATTTTAAGATATTTTTTTAAATACCTAACCATTTCTTACGGTTTTTCGAGATTTCGACAGATTTTTCAAAAATTATCACGATTTCTTGAGATTTCTTTCAATAATTTTCGAGATCAAAAAATGCAAACTGGTTGATATTTCTCAATAATTCCCAAGATTTCTCAATAAGTTTCGAGATTTCCACAGATTTTCCAATAAATAAAAAATAATTCCAGAGATTTTTTAATTATTCTCACGATTTCCCACTAATATCGGGGATTTATCGAGATATCTTATTAGTTTTTAAGATTTCGAGAAAGTTTTCAATAATTTCAGGATCATTCAAATCAGAAAACTCAACTTGATTGACACGATTGATACTATTATTACATACATACATTTTTCATTCTGCTAATTATTAAATATAATTTGTAAATATCTAAACATTTCTTAATTATATATATATATATTCCAATAGTTTCCACCATTCATCAATAATTGTCATGATTTCTGAAGATTTTTCAATAATTTCGAGATCAAAAAATGCAAACTGGTTGACATTTTTCAATAATTTCCAAGATTTCTCAATAATTTTCGAGATTTCCACAGATTTCCCAATAAATAAAAATTAATTCCAGATTTTTTTTAAATTATTCTCACGATTTCCCAATAATTTTGGAGATTTTTAGAGATATCTCAATAATTCTTGACAATTTTGACCCTACAATTTTAAATAATTCCCAAGATTTCTCAATAATTTTTGAGATTTCCACAGATTTTCCAATAAATATCAATAATTCCAGAGATTTTTTAATAATTCTCAAGATTTCCCAATCATTTTCGAGATTTCTAGACATATCTCAATAATTATTAAGTTTTTGAAAGAGTGCTCAATAATTTCGAGATCAATAAATGAACATTGTGTGACATTTTTCAATATTTCCCAAGATTTCTCAATATTTTTTGAGATTTCCACAGATTTTCCCATAAATATCAATAATTCCAGATATTGTTTAATTATTCTCAAGATTTCCCAATCATTTTCGAGATTTCTAGAGATATCTCAATAATTCTTAAGATTTTGAGAGATTACTCAATAATTCCGAGTTAAAAAACCAACATTGATTGACATATTTCATTAATTCCCAAGATTTCTTAATATTTTTTGAGATTTCCACAGATTTTCCAATAAATATCAATAATTCCAGAGATTGTTTAATTATTCTCAAGATTTCCCGATCATTTTCGAGATTTCTGGAGATATCTCAATAATTCTTAAGATCAAAAAATGCACATTGATTGATATTTTTCAATAATTCCTTTCTTAATCATATTTGAGATGTCCACAGATTTTCCAATAAATATCAATAATTCCAGAGATTTTTGATTTCATGATTTCCCAATCATTTTCGAGATTTCTGGAGATTCTTAAGATTTTGAGAGATTCCTCAATAATTTCGACATCATAAAAATCAGAAATTATTGACATGTTTACTACTTACTCACATTTATTCATTGCCTAAATTTGTCGATAATTTATAAAATACCAAGACGGTTCTAAATTTAGTTAAATTTTCTGGAGATTTCTGGAGATTTTTCAATAAATGGAAAGATTTTCCGATAAAAAATGCTATTAAAAATACCACGTTTTAAAGGAACGGATAAGTATTTTTGCAACAAAAAGAATGTTGCGTTTGACAGATATTTTAATCCCAATAAAATTATATAGTGAATGCATACTATATTGCCCCTTTTCAAATTTAAATAAATGTCATCTGTAGATAACTAATGGAAAACTAGGTAGCTTTTTTATGAATCACCCTGTATTGTTTTTTAACGTTGAGCCTAAAATTAAATTATTGTTTTAACACTTTCTGGAATCGAGTTTTAGAGACTAATGATTAACATATGTTATTGTAGTGTATATTTGTATCATACATTAACACGAAGCTCAAGTATAAAAATAAAAGGATAATTGGACGAAATAAAGAACTTTATTGTGCTCTAATGCAGTCATAACACATGGCATCGGTGGATGATTACCTCGGGAGAAAGTACGCGAGACGTTTAAAAATAGCGGCCTGAAAACATTTACGGGATCGAGATTTACAACCGGGCAAATTCACATAACAGATTACCATATGAATCACACTAATTAACGGCGACGGCGACTCTTAAAATATAAGCCAATCCTGCACAAAGGCGTCGGTCTTTAGCAGCAATATGTCGCGCAGAATTCAATGCCGTACATTATAATTAATCCCGGTATTTGCCGTAACAATTACAGTATTCTAATTATATTACCGCTGCAGCTGAGTATTTTTTTTATTGTTTCATTTGTTTTGTGTACAGTGGAGAGTTTTGGGGGTGTCGCATCTGGCGCTGGCTGTGCGACGGGTAATTCAGGGGGTTTCGATGGGTAATCACATGATCGCATCCCCAGACATCGATTTTCAGGTGACCGAATGTTAGTTTCGCATTGCTTTCAAACAAATACGTGAAAATTATATGTTATGAAATATTTCATTAAATTGAAATGGACTTGAATTCGTATGTGTATTTGATTATTGAAGAATGAAGTTGTAGTTGTTCTCTCGAGATTCTTATTATCTGAAAAAGTAATATTTATAATTTTTAGATTTTTTGTAATACCAGTTTCATAAAACTCGTGTATGCCTTGCTTGCACGCTTTTCAATCGTTTTTTGCGTCTTGGGAGGATTATTTGTCAAACTTTTTGTGTTTTCTTGGTGTAGTTTATGCTCAGTTTTCTTTGTAAACAGTTGATGTATGGCGAGGGTGATAAATTGAGAATTAAGAATTGGTGTAACGTAACTTGAGTGGCAATATTTCTTATTTTATAGTTCTATTATTCGCCTGGGGTGGATTTTTTCTGTGTAAACTATTCAGATTATTCATTTGTGCGTAGAGTGGACGAGGCGAGAATTTAAAAGTTAAATGTAATAATGTAGTAGCTCACCGGTTTTTCAGTGAGATTCATATAGTCTTCCAATGGAGATTTTAGATATATCATTATTTTCCGGGACATTAACTCTGAGCTGGTGGAACTCGCGAACGGAGTGCCAGCTTTGTCAACTCTTTCTACGCGAATCAACGAACAAATAAAACGGGCGCCGTGCATAAGAAGCTTCATCCGGATTTATAATAAATTCCCTAGAAATTCTATTATCCGCAGATATGTGGATACACCAGCCTCTTCCTAAGGTGTATTACTTATAGGCATATTGTACATCACGTTTATCCTTTATGAGCGACATGCGCCCATTTTATGCATGCACTTTATTAGTTTCCATTCAGTTTTTAAATTGAGCCCAGCGCATGATCTTTATCCTCCACCATCTAGGCTCTTGAGTGGTCACACGGCTCACAGCGAAACAGCGCATTAAAAATTCACTATCCAATTATCCTTACTCAAATCACTTTCCTCATCGATTGCCTCCCTACAAAACCGGCGAATTTCCCTACTTTAACTTTCTTTTATTTGGTGACCTCAACTTAACAATTCCTTTCTTTATTCATCCAACATTATAAATACGTGATCACCTCATACTCGATTTTCTATCACGATGTGTGCACACTCAACTCCTTTCCACAAGATTGCTGTTTCTTACAGCCAAACCTGCATTTTTCATTTTCCTACCCTCTTGACATCATTCGTATTATTAATACCCATAATACCCAACACAACACATTTTTAAACACGCTCTCGTCCAAAACACTAATTCATCTTCATCATCTATTGATATCAACGTTTTTAATGCAAATATGTCATTATTTTTTCTACGAAATATCTTACATGTCCACTTATTAATTTAGTTTCTACACTAAAATTCAACAGCGAGGTTGTAAACTTTCCACAATTAACATATACAACATATAAAACAATACAAACAAATACATACAATACAAACTATACAACATATAAAACAATAGGTTTGATTTGGTTAAGTTAGGTTAGGTTGTAAACTTTCCACAATTAACATATACAACATATAAAACAATACAAACAAATACATACAATACAAACAATACAACATATAAAACAATAGGTGTGATTTGGTAAGGTTAGGTTAGGTTAACACCTCAGAAAATCATGGGACTGTACTGAAAGGCTAAAAAGACTTGTTGAAAATTTTGATGCTAGAAGAATGATAGACTAATTTGCCCACATATCTCAATGCAAATATGTCATTATTTTTTCTACGAAATATTTTACATATCCACTAGAAAATATCTCCTAATGTAGTCCATACGAGCATTAATGACTTTAAAAACTTTATGCCTCTATCAAACTATTAGCACCAGCTGTGAAAATCTATAAAATTTATAACTGCAACTGTAAAAATATGCCAAAGTTTTCTCCAAAAGTGTGCAGTTTTCAAAGTTTTAATTGAAATTTTTTCAAATGATAGCCTCTAGTTGTGAAAATTTATCAAATTCCCACGTAAAATTATTGGGAATTTTTTTTAACCCTGAAGAAAAAATCTCTTATTGTAGTCCATACGAGCATTAATGACTTTAAAAACTTTATGCCTCTATCAAACTATTAGCACCAGCTGTGAAAATCTGTAAAATTTATAACTGCAACTGTAAAAATATGCCAAAGTGTGCTCAAAATGGGTGCAGTTTTCAAAGTTTTAATTGAATTTTTTTTCAAATGATAGCCTCTAGTTGTGAAAATTTATCAAATTCCCACGTAAAATTATTGGGAATTTTTTATAACCATGAAGAAAAAATCTCTTAATGTAGTCCATACGAGCATTAATGACTTTAAAAACTTTATGCCTCTATCAAACTATTAGCACCAGCTGTAAAAATCTGTAAAATTTATAACTGCAACTGTAAAAATACGCCAAAGTGTGCTCAAAATGGGTGCAGTTTTCAAAGTTTTAATTGAATTTTTTTTCAAATGATAGCCTCTAGTTGTGAAAATTTATCAAATTCCCACGTTAAATTATTTTGAATTTTTTGTAACCATGAAGAAAAAATCTCTTAATGTAGTCCATACGAGCATTAATGACTTTAAAAACTTTATGCCTCTATCAAACTATTAGCACCAGCTGTAAAAATCTGTAAAATTTATAACTGCAACTGTAAAAATATGCCAAAGTGTGCTCAAAATGGGTGCAGTTTTCAAAGTTTTAATTGAATTTTTTTTCAAATGATAGCCTCTAGTTGTGAAAATTTATCAAATTCCCACGTAAAATTATTGGGAATTTTTTATAACCATGAAGAAAAAATCTCTTAATGTAGTCCATGCGAGCATTAATGACTTTAAAAACTTTATGTATCTATCAAACTATTAGCACTAGCTGTAAAAATCTGTAAAATTTATAACTGCAACTGTAAAAATATGCCAAAGTGTGCTCCAAATGGGTGCAGTTTTCAAAGTTTTAATTGAAAATTTTTTCAAATGACAGCCTCTAGTTGTGAAAATTTATCAAATTCCCACGTAAAATTATTGGGAATTTTTTGTAACCATGAAGAAAAAGTCTCTTAATGTAGTCCATTAATGACTTTACAAACTTTATGCCTCTATCTAACTATTAGCACCAGCTGTAAAAATCTGCAAAATTTATAACTGCAACTGTAAAAATATGCCAAAGTTTTCTCTAAATGTGTGCAGTTTTCAAAGTTTTAATTGAAATTTTTTCAAATGATAGCCTCTAGTTGTGAAAATTTATCAAATTCCCACGTAAAATTATTGGGAATTTTTTTGTAACCATGTATAATGTATAATCATGAGTGTAGGCTTGCGAATGCGTTTATGATTTTGCAATTTATATCTCATAGGTGTATTGAGCATGGAGAAGCTGTATTTTTTCGGTTTTGTTTTTGAAAGGGTAATCCTTCCCGTTGATAATATCCATATTATATTTGGAAGGCTAATGAATAAATTTTCATTATATTTTCAACGGGTTTTTGTTTTTTATGAGCTGGGAATTTACATTATGGACTATAATGCTCGTTTCAAACCTGTAAACAATGAATTCAAATGAAGTTTTGATTACCGGGCAGGAGCAATTATAAAATCGGATAAAGTAATTAGAATTCCGCATTCATTGATTACAATGTGTAATTAAAAATTAAATTTTCCGCCTTTTGAAATTAGATTAATATAATATAAATCCAGCTTAGAGCTGGTTTTCTCTGTAGGCAAAGTTCGATCGATCCAATTCTATAATTAAGAGCCACGGGGAACTATTCTCGCGCATTTATTGGAATAAAAATGAGAGTCCGTCTAATTTTACATTTAATGCGTTCGAGTGGTAGAAAGGTGTTGCACTTGCCCTATTCTTTTTATAACGTCGAATCTTTAAATAATGCGGCAACGCGCAGATAAAATTAGATCACTAATAGAAGCTGTAACAAACGCTTTAAATACCGATGTTATGAAAAGCGACGTGTTTCTAATGGGCGGCTACTCGTGTTCAGGATTACTACTTTAACGACTTACTTGCCTTTATTTAATTTTTCAGCGAACACACAGGTTGCAGAGAAAACGTATGAGCTTCCAAACAATTCCCCACAATTTACAAAACCCGCAGAGAATAATAATAAATTACAGCAGCAGGTTATGAAATAACTCAAGGATATTGCCTTGTAAATAGTTAAGAATCGCCGCAAAGCACTTAAATATTTCATAATTTTATTTCACATGTTTAATCAGGCATTATATACTGTCTAATTTTCATAATTAGCCCAAACGCTGAAGTCGGTACTTCGCCTGCAAATAGGAGTTAAGTTGGGCACATGATATTGGGATCTGATCACCAGAAATTCCTACACATTAATTTTAATTAACGGGTTCGTCCCCGAATCGAAACGGTTGAAACGCGGAAGTGACGCTAGCTGAATTGTGCAATTTGCGTCGAGTAATTTTAATCATGTAGATTTAACCATTGTAAAATGCGGTTTTAAAATAAATCTAAAAAAACGTGTAATTAATGCGAACAAATAACATACGAAAGCACAATTTAATGAATATTTAATACCGATTGCTATCGATTATTATTACCAATTAACAATCAATACTACCATTTAGCTGCGATAATATAATAAGCGCTTCCCATTGTAATTATTATACAAATATAAAGAATAGTAGGCAGTTATAGTGTTTCAATAATTAATTACATATAGCATATCATTGACTGCATTCGGATGTAATATTGTAACGTCTACAATAAAATATATAAAATTGGTTATATTCTAAGTGGCACATTCGTCGTGTGATTCTTTCCTTAATTGGAAAATTTAATTCTGCTTCTAAAAGTTCGGTGTTTGAACTAAAGTAAACCACGGCCGAACTAAGTATTTCTGTTGAAAATCGTTGGCGCTTGAAAAAAGGGCTGTAACTAAACAGTGTTCCCCATCTATTTATCTTCTTACATAACTAAGAGGAGTTGATGTGTGTCTTCAGGATGGAATTACAATCGGCGGAGGTAAACCCAAGATGCAAATATTGATCTCGATCCGTGGTTCATGACTGGGTGCACCTGGGAAATGCATTGCTGGATAGATTATTGAGAGTGTTTACTATCAATTAATATCAGTACATATGCTCCTGCGCCCATATGCAATTGCATGCAAAATTTATGGTATTGACATATTGATGCAATTATATTATATTAAAAGAAACATTTTTGCTTAGCAGATGTTTGATAGAGGGAGTTTTATAATAAAATATTCGATTAATTATACACGATAAGATAAAAACTCTAAACGGATGGTCCAATCTCGATGCCGATAGTTTTATTAGATTCAGGAGACTCCAACGGTCCATACCAAACTACACTTGATATACTTACGAAGACGTTTTAATTTTCGAAATTTTCGAAATTGTAGCGTTTTTTGCAATCTCGATGAAATTCTATTTTGAGAACGCCTTAACCAATTAGGACGAAATTTATAGGAGTCATAGAGGGCCCTAATACAAGCACAATGGGCAATAGTGGGGCCCCGTAGGCGATCGCGTTTGTGCAGAAGGGCCTTGAGAAGTGAGAAATATTTTGAAAAAAAAAAGGCTTTTTTCTTGGAAAACGCTATAACTCGGGGAGTTGTGGGAATACAAGAATCGACGAGCGCTCAAAATATGCGCCTTATATGGGGTTATGTCCCCATAGAATTATATGAAAATGTGCCGCTCAGTAGAGCGCCCAGTTGGAAAAACGTAAATTCGATGATTTTCCGGTCAAATCTCATCAGAAATATCGCGATTTTTCGAGTTGCTCCAATTGACCTTAGAGGCACATGCCTAGACCAATTGGACCTTCCCGATTCCAATGAGCACACTTTCAGGCTTCCAGCCCCAGCCGTTCTCGAGATATCCGCCCTCAAAGTTGGGAAATTAAAAAAAATAGCAATAAAAGGCTAATAAAATCAAACTTCTGAACGGATGCTCCAATCTCGATGCCGATAGTCTCATTCGATTCGGGAGACTCAAACGGTCCATACCAGACCACACTTAATATACTTCAGAAGACGTGTTAATTTTCGAAATTTTCGAAAATGACGCGTTTTTTGCAATCTCGATGAAATTCCATTTTGAGAACGCCTCAACCGATTCGGACAAAATTTATAGGGGTCATAGAGGGCCCAAATACAAGCACAATGAGCAATAGTGGGGCTCCGTAGGTGTTCGCGTTTGTGCAGGGGGGCCTTGAGAGGAGCGAAATATTTTGAAAAAAAACGTACTTTTTTCATGAAAAACGCTGTAACTCGGGGAGTTGTGGGAATACAAGAATCAACGAGTGCTCAAAATATGCGCCTTAGATGGGGCTATGTCCCCATAAAATTATTTGAAAATGTTGCGCTTGGTTGAGCACCCAGTTGGCAAAACGTAAAATCGATGATTTTCCGATCAAATCGACTAAAAATAAATTCCGAAAAATCACGATTTTTCGAGTTGCTCCAAATGACCTTAGAGGCACATGCCTAGACCAATTGGACCCTCCTGATTCCAATGAGCATACTTTCAGCCCCCCAGCTCCAGCCGTTCTCGAGATATCCGCCCTCAAAGTTGAGAAATTAAAAAAATAGCAATAAAGGGCTAGTAAAATCAAACTTCTGAACGGATGGTCCAATCTCGATGCCGATGGTCTCATTCGATTCAGGAGACTCCAACGGTCCATACCAGACCACACTTGATATACTTCAGAAGACGATTTAATTTTCGAAATTTTCGAAAATGACGCGTTTTTTGCAATCTCGATGAAATTCCATTTTGAGAACGTCTCAACCGATTCGGACGAAATTTATAGGGGTCATAGAGGGCCCAAATACAAGCACAATGAGTAATAGTGGGGCCCCGTAGGTGTTCGCGTTTGTGCAGGGGGGCCTTGAGAAGAGAGAAATATTTTGAAAAAAAACGTACTTTTTTCATGAAAAACGCTATAACTCGGGGAGTTGTGGGAATACAAGAATCAACGAGTGCTCAAAATATGCGCCTTAGACGGGGCTATGTCCCCATAAAATTATTTGAAAATGTTGCGCTTGGTTGAGCACCCAGTTGGCAAAACGTAAAATCGATGATTTTCCGATCAAATCGACTAAAAATAAAATCCGAAAAATCACGATTTTTCGAGTTGCTCCAAATGCCCTTACCGGCACATGCCTAGACCAATTGGACCCTCCTGATTCCAATGAGCATACTTTCAGCCCCCCAGCTCCAGCCGTTCTCGAGATATCCGCCCTCAAAGTTGGGAAATTAAAAAAATAGCAATAAAGGGCTAATAAAATCAAACTTCTGAACGGATGGTCCAATTTCGATGCCGATGGTCTCATTCGATTCAGGAGACTCCAACAGTCCATACCAGACCACACTTGATATACTTCAGAAGACGTTTTAATTTTCGAAATTTTCGAAAATGACGCGTTTTTTGAAATCTCGATGAAATTCCATTTTGAGAACGCCTCAACCGATTCGGACGAAATTTATAGGGGTCATAGAGGGCCCAAATACAAGCACAATGAGCAATAGTGGGGCTCCGTAGGTGTTCGTGTTTGTGCAGGGGGGCCTTGAGAGGAGCGAAATATTTAAAAAAAAAACGTACTTTTTTCATGAAAAACGCTATAACTCGGGGAGTTGTGGGAATAGAAGAATCGACGAGGGCTCAAAATATGCCCCTTATATGGGGTTATGTCCCCATAGAATTATATGAAAATGTGCCGCTTAGTTGAGCGCCCAGTTGGCAAAACGTAAAATCGATGATTTTCCGATCAAAACGACTAAAAATAAAATCCGAAAAATCGCGATTTTTTGAGTTGCTCCAATTGACCTCAGAGGCACATACCTAGGCTAATTAGACCCTCCCGATTCCAATGAGCACACTTTCAGCCTTCCGGACCCAGCCGTTCTCGAGATATCCGGCCTCAAGGTTAGGAAATTCAAAAAAATAGCAATAAAGGGCTAATAAAATCAAACTTCTGAACGGATGGTCCAATCTCGATGCCGATGGTCTCATTCGATTCAGGAGACTCCAACGGTCCATACCAGACCACACTTGATATACTTACGAAGACGTGTTAATTTTTGATATTTTCGAAAATGTTGTGTTTTTTGCAATCTCGATGAAATTCCATTTTGAGAACGCCTCGACCGATTCGGACGAAATTTATAGGGCTCATTGAGGGCTCAAATACAAGCACAGTGAGCCATAGTGAGCCCCCGTGGGCGTTCGCGTTTGTCCAGGGTGGCCTTCAGAAAAGGGAAATATTTTTCAAAAAAGCGTAATTTTTTCATGAAAAACGCTATAACTCGGGGAGTTGTGGGAATACAAGAATCGACGAGGGCTCAAAATGTGCGCCTTATATGGGGTTATATCCCCATAGAATTATATGAAAATGTGCCGCTTAGTTGAGCGCCCAGTTGGAAAAACGTAAAATCGATGATTTTCCGATCAAATCGACTAAAAATAAAATCCGAAAAATCGCGATTTTTCGAGTTGCTCCAATTGACTTCAGAGGCACATGCCTAGACCAATTGGACCCTCCCGATTCCAACGAGCACATATTCAGCCTTCCAGCCCCAGCCGTTCTCAAGATATCCGGCCTCAAAGTTGGGAAATTTAAAAAAATAGCAATAAAGGGCTAATTAAATCAAACTTCTCAACGGATGGTCCAATATCGATGCCGATAGTCTCATTCGATTCAGGAGACTCCAACGGTCCATACCAGACCACACTTGATATACTTCAGAAGACGTGTTAATTTTCGAAATTTTCAAAAATATTGCGTTTTTTGCAATGTCGATGAAATTCCATTTTGAGAACGCCTCAACTGAGACGGACGAAATTTATAGGGGTCATAGAGGGCTCAAATACAAGCACAATGAGCAATAGTGGGCAAAAGGTTACTTTAATCCCGTATGTTTGAAATTCTCAATTTCTTAAAACTTCCAATTCCCATGTATGTCTGAAACCTATTGCCCCAGCGTGTGCATTTACATGGATGCCAACTGCATGTAATATTTGATATAATTTTCAGATTTATCTTGCAAGATACGTATTACTTGACAATTTCGTAATTTTTCATGCATATTGTATGTCTTAGCTACTTTAAATATCTTCAGTATAAATATTCATATCTTCCGTAACTCAAATACCTAGCATACACGGGAACCGTAGCGTATATAATGTAATAGTAAAACACATTTAAGTTAAGTGACGGACTTGTATGGCAACTCCTGAAATATATAATCTTATTTTTGCATGCATATTTAATGCTTCTTAATAACACGAGACTAATAATTAAGTTACAATGTTATAATTACTTTTTAGAGCTTGATTAAATCAAACCTAATAACGATGCTTAATGTATAATGTTTGTGTATAAGTTAAACCAAGTGTCATAGTAAGTTTGGCTTGTCCAGTCAGTATTACTAAACAGTTTTACTATCTACATATGCAATGTAGTAATATTAAATAAATGTGGATCCTAATAATTGTGAAAAGTTTATAGAGCTTGGAGTTTCGCTGATAATTTTGAAGTGAAGTAATTTTGCTTGTATTAATTAGAGATCGTAATAGTAAGTTTGGTTTGTCCAGTCAGTGTTACTAAACAGTTTTACTATCTACATGTACAATCCACAATCATGATAGTGAGTCATTGCATGATCCACTCACGTGATTGGGCTGGATGATGCAAGCTTTTAATTTCGACGCTCAATACAACGGCAATTTCATTTAGTTCCTTTCTTTTAGCCGGGGCATGATTACTTTGCCGACTGATTCAATATAATTACAAGTTTGTTTAAATAAGAGACACTTTTGAGCGAAAACAAGGTGTTTATTTGAGATGGCGAAATTACATACCTGCCAAAGAATGTTTGCGCTGTTGGGAGCTAATTATTTTTTTTTGTGTGAGGGTCTTTTTGAATTATTAAATTATTAAATTTCATAAGGCACGAAATAATTCCGTGCTTTATTATTTGCCCATCGCGTTATTAGTTGGCATTATTGAACTCGACACAATTTGCGCTGATAATATTTATGTTTTGTGCAGAGCTTCTGGGTTGGGGCTGATTTAGGCAAGCCTTTTCGCCTTTTTTTTATTAAAAAAAAACAAGCGTGGATATTTTCCATTGAGCATTCGAACATCTTGCACCGATAGCATCGCCGGTAAAGCACCATATTTTAAAATTAGATGGCATCTCGCCTTGCCATCAAGGAAATAAGATCCACGTACTTACCCCTGCTTACCCCTTCTAAACGTTGCTAGAATATAATTCCGTGCCATGGCGTTTACGGGGTGTGAAAAGCAGAGATTCGTTCGTATAGGCGATGTTAGATGAAAATATTAATTGCCATAAAAAATAATTTGTAGCTCGCAGGATAATCGCCTTGGGGGTTGGACGTAAGGGGCGTTAAATATTTGCAAGGGATGCGTGCGTATAACATTTTGCGCGTTGTAGTTATTATTTTTTATTAAACCCGGATAAGCAAGGGTGGCTCTCCCGTATCAATGGGGGAAGGGATTTTCGGGAATAAATGAAACTTCTGGATAATGTATTTGACGTTGGGTGGTGGCATTGAAAACCCCGAAGGATATTGAGAGCCGCCGACGGGGCGATAATTTGTCGAAAGTTTTAAATGGCGATTACATCCGGTGAAGCACATTCAAATGTTTCAGTTTAACGCTTGTTACTGCGTGTGCAATGTGGGGCTAAGCAGGGGCTATTTTTTATTTTTAACTTGCGTATTTCTTTAGGGGTCGTTAGCGCCGGCAATAATTGATATTCTTCGGGAGATACAGTAATTAAAATAACTTGCTCAAATTGCAGCTATTTAGAGGGGCGAGGTTCATGACCCTAAATCTTTGCAGATATCCGGAAGCATTGCGTTTTATTTTTCGCATAAAACACGCGCTGCAAACGGCATTTTTTATGTGAGTGATTTGTGCATGCAGGAAGCGAGCGATTAACAGGCCAATAGTCGATCATTTTCAGTTGTCATGATAATGTCCGGCAGATTTATGTCAAAATCAGTTGTTTCCAGATTACTAACTTCATTACAAAGACACTCACTCATTCGACTGGTCCGTATCGATTATGAGCAATTATTTCAATTCAGGACGCGCTCTGCGCCATGTGACAAATCGCTAAGCTAATGTTTTGCACCTCTGCTAAATTTTAACACTGGACGGGGGGCGAAATAAAGAGTGGACACAATATCCCACCAAATCCCATATGACGTGGACTTGAGCGAACTAAACCGGCTTAGATTTCAGTTATACCTTGGCTTATATCGGGGATACGCTGCTCCACAAAAAAATACAGTAACCAACTGTCTCATTGTTTGATCCCTTTATCAGTATATACAGTAACGATTTTCCCCTTCCGGGCGACTATGACGCCGCCGTGCCATTGTCGAAAATTGTAATTTGTCTAGAATAAAGTATAAAGAAGCATTGTTCCCTGCAACCGTGTTAATAAATAATGAAATAAATGACAACGTTAATGTACGCAATTTAGATGTAATACCTTAAATAACATTTTTACCGAGAGCTTTACTAAATTACCGTGAAATGTGAATTTTTACAGGGCCCGCAATGCGAATTATTATCGCGCATAACTTTTTTTTTCGTACTCCACGTTTTTACACACACAATATTAATATTAAAAATGGGACCATAATTAATAAACCACCTAAAACTTATCATTTTTAATTTACATGTTAAACCATCACATTATTACTTCATACAACATTCTCACCATCTCAAATTTTTGCGGCACATGCCTAGACCAAATGGACCCTCCCAATTCCAATGAGCATACTTTCAGCCTTCCAGCCCCAGGCGTTCTCAAGATATCCGGCCTCAAAGTTGGGAAATTAAAACAACTAAAAAAAAAAATCCGAAAACTCGCAAATTTTCGAGTTGCTCCAATTTACTTCAGAGGCACATGCCTAGACCAAATGGACCCTCCCGATTCCAATGAGCATACTTTCAGCCTTCCAGCCCCAGCCGTTCTCGAGATATTTGGCCTCAAAGTTGGGAAATTAAAAAAAATAGCAATAAATGGCTAATAAAATCAAACTTCTGAACGGATGCTCCAATTGACCTCAGAGGCACTTGCTTAGACCAATTGGACCCTCCCGATTCCAATGAGCACACTTTCAGCCTTCCAGCCCCAGCCGTTCTCGAGATATCCGGCCTCAAAGTTGGGAAATTGAAAAAAATAGCAATAAAGGGCTAATAAAATCAAACTTCTGAACGGATGCTCCAATTGACCTCAGAGGCACATGCCTAGACAAAATGGACCCTCCCAATTCCAATGAGCATACTTTCAGCCTTCCAGCCCTAGCCGTTCTCGAGATATCCGCCCTCAAAGTTGGTAAATTAAAACAACTAAAAATAAAACCCGAAAAATCGCAATTTTTCGAGTTGCTTCAATTGACTTCAGAGGCACATGCCTAGACCAATTGGACCCTCCCGATTCCAATGATCACACTTTCAGCCTTCCAGCCCCAGCCGGTCTCGAGATATCCGGCCTCAAAGTTGGGAAATTGAAAAAAATAGCAATAAAGGGCTAATAAAATCAAACTTCTGAACGGATGCTCCAATTGACCTTAGAGGTACATGCCTAAACCAAATGGACTCTCCCAATTCCAATGAGCATACTTTCAGCCTTCCAGCACCAGCCGTTCTCGAGATATCCGCCCTCAAAGTTGGGAAATTAAAATAACTAAAAATAAAACCCGAAAAATCTCAATTTTTCGAGTTGCTCCAATTGACTTCAGAGGCACATGCCTAGACCAATTGGATCTTCCCGATTCCAATGAACACACTTTCAGCCTTCCAGCCCCAGCCGTTCTCGAGATATATGGCCCCAAAGTTGGGAAATTAAAAAAAATAGCAATAAAGGGCTAATAAAATCAAACTTCTGAACGGATGCTCCAATTGACCTCAGAGGCCCATTCTTAGACCAACTGGACCTTCCCGACTCCAATGAGCATACTTTCAGCCTTCCAGCCCCAGCCGTTCTCGAGATATCCGGCCTCAAAGTTGGGAAAATTAAAAAAAATAGCAATAAAGGGCTAATATAATCAAACTTATGAACGGATGCTCCAATTGACCTCAGAGGCACATGCTTAGACCAAATGGACCCTCCCAATTCCAATGAGCATACTTTCAGCCTTCCAGCCCCAGCCGTTCTCGAGATATTTGGCCTCAAAGTTGGAAAATTAAAAAAAATAGCAATAAAGGGCTAATATAATCAAACTTATGAACGGATGCTCCAATTGACCTCAGAGGCACATGCTTAGACCAAATGGACCTTCCCGATTCCAATGAGCATACTTTCAGCCTTCCAGCCCCAGCCGTTCTCGAGATATCTGCCCTCAAAGTTGGGAAATTAAAAAAACTAAAAATAAAACCCGAAAAATCGCAATTTTTGGAGTTGCTCCAATTGACTTCAGAGGTACATGCCTAGACCAACTGGACCCTCCCGATTCCAATGAGCACACTTTCAGCCTTCCAGCCGCAGCCGTTCTCGAGATATCCGGCCTCAAAGTTGGGAAATTAAAAAAATAGCAATAAAGCGCTAATATAATCAAACTTATGAACGGATGCTCTAATTGACCTCAGAGGCACATGATTAGACCAATTGGACCCTCCCGATTCCAATGAGCACACTTTCAGCCTTCCAGCCCCAGCCGTTCTCGAGATATCCGGCCTCAAAGTTGGGAAATTGAAAAAAATAGCAATAAAGGGCTAATAAAATCAAACTTCTGAACGGATGCTCCAATTGACCTCAGAGGCACAAGCCTAGACCAATTGGACCCTCGTGACTCCAATGAGCACACTTTCAGCTTTCCAGCCCCCGCCGTTCTCGAGATATCCGGCCTCAAAGTTGGGAAATTAAAAAAAATAGCAATAAAGGGCTAATAAAATCAAACTTCTGAACGGATGCTCCAATTGACCTCAGAGGCACATGCTTAGACCAAATGGACCCTCCCAATTCCAATCAGCACACTTTCAGCCTTCCAGCCTCAGCCGTTCTCGAGATATCCGCCCTCAAAGTTGGGAAATTAAAAAAACTAAAAATTAAATCAGAAAAATCGCAATTTTTCGAGTTGCTCCAATTGACCTCAGAGGTACAAGTCTTGACCAATTGGGCCCTCCCGATTCCAATGAGCACACTTTCGGCCTTCCAGCCCTGGCCGTTCTCGAGATATTTGGCCTCAAAGTTGGGAAATTACAAAAAATAGCAATAAAGGGCTAATAAAATCAAACTTCTGAAAGGACGGTCCAATCTCGATGCCAATGGCCTCATTCGATTCAGGATACTCCAACGGTCCATAACAAACCACACTTGATATACTTCGGAAGACGTTTAAATTTTCAATTTTTTTTGAAAATGTTAGGTTTTTTGCAATCTCGATGAAATTCCATTTTGAGAACGCCTCAACCGATTCGGACGAAATTTATAGGGGTCATAGAGGGCCCAAATACAAGCACAATGAGCAATAGTGGTTTTTGTCATCTCGATTTTTGTCATCTTGATTTTTGTCATCTCGAAAAATCCATTGGCCGCACCTTCGTAGTCGTTTCTGCGGGCGCCGATGTTTTATACGGTCGTAAATAAATCAGTTATTACTATAGGGTGTATAACAAAGGATCAGCTCACGCTTTCTGATAGATAAAGCGTAATCATGAATAAAAATATGTAACGTGCATAAAAGAGCATACGTACACACAGTTTAATAAACCATAAAGATTTTATTAGTCAATTCCCAAGTTATATTGCAGCTTCTATATAGTGCTTACCATAATCTAACAAACAAGGAGGCGCTTTTAATATTGATTAAAAGAGGGGCTCTCGGCTCCTCGGTTCCGCGACATAAATCACGGTAATTCATTTGTAATTGGCAACCAAAAACGTGTGTAGGATTAATAATTAGCATCGATGAATTAAAATGTAATTACCAGTGGCGATGTTGAAAAAATCGCTTGACGCCGCTACGTGACGGTTCCGATGCGCTCGCATGGCATGGAATCGATATTCCGGCCGAATTTCTCCCGTTTTGATAGATTGTGCCGCAAATGTTATGGAATTAACGAAGGCGGCTGTCGGGTCAACCGCGCGACTCCTGCGGTTCGCGTTAATTGCCGCAGCGTGAAGAATTTGAGCGGTGCGGTGGGCGCCACGTAAATGGCGAGTTTGCGGTTTGATCACGTCTCCTGTTGAGTTCTGTGCTCCAAAGACTGTTCTTTGCCACTAGTTAATTATGGCTTGTAGAGTGCTTGGATAAACAAAATCCCAACGATCCGCCTTAAATAAATATTATGGGCGGGATTTCGTTGAACACAAATTAACGTGAACACCCATCCAACATGTTATTAATTCCAAACTTCTTGCTTTGGACTAATTTTCTACTAACATCATTAGCGCGGCACGGCAAGCAGCCGATGCTTCGAATCGGGGCGCTTCCTGCGAAGTGAAAACCGAAATGATAATCAAACCATAGCGCACCAAAGCCAAAACGCTATACAAACTTCGTATTCGCAATGGTTGCACTGGCCAGTACGTTAGCAATTGCCCCTCTAATGCTCACGAGCCGCCACTGATTGCTAGGTTGGGTTACGTTAGCTTATTGAGGGTATACCTATTCGTCAGGAGACGTTTCTTTAGTTTCAGAAATATTTCAAAATTTTCTGAAATATGCCAGTACATCTAGAAAAACAAAGCAAAGACACCACAGTTCACCTAATTTCATAATTCATAAAGATTTCAAAAATTTCCACACAGTTACCAAACCTAAACCCCCCATTCCCCTCAAACTATTTTTTTTATTCGAAATTCATAGACTTTTGGTATCACCTTCTAGTTAGTGAGGGTCATACTTCAGAAACTAGTGAGCATTATTTTATAAATTCGCAAATGACTTGAAGCGTATCACTTATAAATTACACTTCTATCGCCATAACAGTTTCAGCGTTAACTGAATATTTAATGCCTTCATTTAAGTAAGCCCATGGGAGCGCTTGTAATTAAAATACAGATTTAAAAAAATGGAAACCTAAGAGCCTAACCTCCGCATGCGTCCAAGCGGATGTGACTCATGGTTGCTAAAGTGTGTTATTGAAATGAAAATTGCCCCATGCGAATATTAAATTGCCCCCGTTATTCCAGCTAATCAAACAATCTATGAGTACGCACTATTTCCGCACGATAAATCAGTCGTTAAAGAACGGGCGCAGTACGTCTCAATTAATTCGGATTGGTTGGCGTTTTATTTTTAAATAATCACGCTGAATGTATCGCCAGGGTTGAGGTCGATATTATAAATTAGCTCTTATGTGACTTGTTTGGGCCCATTGTGGGTTTTTAAATAATTCACGCGATGAAACACAAACGGAGGTGTACTACTGTAATTAACATACACGACGAGAGTTTTATTATAGACGCGTGGGGATGTGCCTTATGAAAAGGCATTAAAAATAGATAAGGCCCCCCTTGATAAACAGCTACTGGATACCAAGATCGGCACGCCTATGGAATACGCTACACTAAATACATATTGCGACCTACGAGGAAATGAAAACGTAATTACTATGTTTTATATCGCTTTATTGTGGTCCTATGAAACCGCTCTTTGACCCTCGGTGTCGGACCATTAGCAAGCGATTCTCAAATTACAGCGCGTTTTACAAAAGCCGCTAGATGCAGGAGACATTAAGCTCCACAATTAAAGCGGATGAGAGACATTGTGGATGGAATTTCGGTTAATTAACACAAGGAAATAAATATGTTAGAGTAATTCAATGATTTACAACACCAAACCACATGAACACAACCAGAGAATGGCACACATCGCCGTGCAATTAACTGCAAATTTATCACCGCAAAGTTATTACTACTTTAATATTCAGTATACGTTGCATTGATGCAAATACGGCTGTACATTATTTTACGCAAAATCTCCTCTGGATTAAGTTGAAGAGTGAATGTCATGAAGGGACCCTTCTATTGTCTACTTGAAATTTCCTTTGTATAGATTACGATACATTAAATTAAGATGCTTTGACATAGGTTGGGTTAGACCAACCTCGGCTATTCACACTGCGAAGTTTCGGATAATGTTCGCACGTTCCCTGCGAAAACACACGTACACACACAAACTTCCGCCTGGAATAACAGGGGAATAACAAAAATGAGTACACATTGATGCAAGCGTAAAAATATGCAAATATATGTGTACGGCTGACTTTGTGCAAAAACAGCCCTACAACGCACAACCTGCGACAAGATGAAAATTTCAATAATTTACAAAAGTTATAACCCATAAAGCTCGCTAAGGCTAAAAAGCCATACAAAGCATAATATGACTCATTTTTCAAAGATAGAAAATAAAAGTGAGGGTTGTCATTAAAAATTAAGAAGACATTATTGCGCAAACACCAATGACGTACTTTTTTCATGAAAAACGCTATTTCTCGGGGAGTTGTCAGAATACAAGAATCGACGAGCGCTCAAAATATGCGCCTTATATGGGGTTATGTCCCCATAGAATTATATAAAAATGTGCCGCTTAGTTGAGCGCTCAGTTGGCAAAACGTAAAATCGATGATTTTCCGATCAAATCGACTAAAAACAAAATCCGAAAAATCGCAATTTTTCGAGTTCCTCCAACTGACCTTAGGCAGATGCCAATTGACCAATTGGACCCTCCTGATTCCAATGAGCACACTTTCAGCCTTCCAGCCCTACCCGTTCTCGAGATATCCGCCCTCAACGTTGGTAAATTAAAAAAAATAGTAATAAAGGGCGAATAAAATCAAACTTCTGAACGGGTGGTCCAATCTCAATGCCGATGGTCTCATTCGATTCAGGAGACTCCAACGGTCCATACCAGACCACACTTGATATACTTCAGAAGACGTTTTAATTTTCGAAATTTTCGAAAATGACGCGTTTTTTGCAATCTCGATGAAATTCCATTTTGAGAACGCCTCAACCGATTCGGACGAAATTTATAGGGGTTATAGAGGGCCCAAATACAAGCACAATGAGCAATAGTGGGGCCCCGTAGGTGTTCGCGTTTGTGCAGGGGGGCCTTGAGAAGAGAGAAATATTTTGAAAAAAAACGTACTTTTTTCATGAAAAACGCTATAACTCGGGGAGTTGTGGGAATACAAGAATCAACGAGTGCTCAAAATATGCGCCTTAGATGGGGCTATGTCCCCATAAAATTATTTGAAAATGTTGCGCTTGGTTGAGCACCCAGTTGGCAAAACGTAAAATCGATGATTTTCCGATCAAATCGACTAAAAATAAAATCCGAAAAATCACGATTTTTCGAGTTGCTCCAAATGACCTTAGAAGCACATGCCTAGACCAATTGGACTCTCCTGATTCCAATGAGCATACTTTCAGCCCCCCAGCTCCAGCCGTTCTCGAGATATCCGCCCTCAAAGTTGGGAAATTAAAAAAAAATAGCAATAAAGGGCTAATAAAATCAAACTTCTGAACGGATGGTCCAATCTCGATGCCGATGGTCTCATTCGATTCAGGAGACTCCAACGGTCCATACCAGACCACACTTGATATACTTCAGAAGACGTTTTAATTTTTGAAATTTTCGAAAATGACGCGTTTTTTGCAATCTCGATGAAATTCCATTTTGAGAACGCCTCAACCGATTCGGACGAAATTTATAGGGGTCATAGAGGGCCCAAATACAAGCACAATGAGCAATAGTGGGGCCCCGTAGGTGTTCGCGTTTGTGCAGGGGGGCCTTGAGAAGAGAGAAATATTTTGAAAATAAACGTACTTTTTTCATGAAAAACGATATAACTCGGGGAGTTGTGGGAATACAAGAATCAACGAGTGCTCAAAATATGCGCCTTAGATGGGGCTATGTCCCCATAAAATTACTTGAAAATGTTGCGCTTGGTTGAGCACCCAGTTGGCAAAACGTAAAATCGATGATTTTCCGATCAAATCGACTAAAAATAAAATCCGAAAAATCGCGATTTTTCAATTTGCTACAATTGAACTTAGAGGCATATGCCTTGACCAATTGGACCCTCCCGATTTAAATGAGCATACTTTCAGCCTTCCAGCCCCAGCCGTTCTCGAGATATCCGCCCTCAAAGTTGGGAAATTAAAAAAATAGCAATAAAGGGCTAATAAAATCAAACTTCTGAACGGATGGTCCAATCTCGATGCCGATGGTCTCATTCGATTCAGGAGACTCCAACGGTCCATACCAGACCACACTTGATATACTTCAGAAGACGTTTTAATTTTCGAAATTTTCGAAAATGATGCGTTTTTTGCAATCTCGATGAAATTCCATTTTGAGAACGCCTCAACCGGTTCGGACGAAATTTATAGGGGTCATAGAGGGCCCAAATACAAGCACAATGAGCAATAGTGGGGCCCCGTAGGTGTTCGCGTTTGTGCAGGGGGGGCTTGAGAAGAGAAAATATTTTGAAAAAAAAACGTACTTTTTTCATGAAAAACGCTATAACTCGGGGAGTTGTGGGAATACTAGAATCAACGAGTGCTCAAAATATGCGCCTTAGATGGGGCTATGTCCCCATAAAATTATTTGAAAATGTTGTGCTTGGTTGAGCACCCAGTTGGCAAAACGTAAAGTCGATGATTTTCCGATCAAATCGACTAAAAATAAAATCCGAAAAATCACGATTTTTCGAGTTGCTCCAAATGACCTTAGAGGTACATGCCTAGACCAATTGGACCCTCCTGATTCCAATGAGCATACTTTCAACCCCCTAGCTCCAGCCGTTCTCGAGATATCCGCCCTCAAAGTTGGGAAATTAAAAAAATAGCAATAAAGGGCTAATAAAATCAAACTTCTGAACGGATGGTCCAATCTCGATGCCGATGGTCTCATTCGATTCAGGAGACTCCAACGGTCCATACCAGACCAGACTTGATATACTTCAGAAGACGTTTTAATTTTCGAAATTTTCGAAAATGATGCGTTTTTTGCAATCTCGATGAAATTCCATTTTGAGAACGCCTCAACCGATTCGGACGAAATTTATAGGGGTCATAGAGGGCCCAAATACAAGCACAATGAGCAATAGTGGGGCCCCGTAGGTGTTCGCGTTTGTGCAGGGGGGCCTTGAGAAGAGAGAAATATTTTGAAAAAAAACGTACTTTTTTCATGAAAAACGATATAACTCGGGGAGTTGTGGGAATACAAGAATCAACGAGTGCTCAAAATATGCGCCTTAGATGGGGCTATGTCCCCATAAAATTATTTGAAAATGTTGCGCTTGGTTGAGCACCCAGTTGGCAAAACGTAAAATCGATGATTTTCCGATCAAATCGACTAAAAATAAAATCCGAAAAATCACGATTTTTCGAGTTGCTCCAAATGACCTTAGAGGCACATGCCTAGACCAATTGGACCCTCCTGATTCCAATGAGCATACTTTCAGCCCCCCAGCTCCAGCCGTTCTCGAGATATCCGCCCTCAAAGTTGGGAAATTAAAAAAATAGCAATAAAGGGCTAATAAAATCAAACTTCTGAACGGATGGTCCAATCTCGATGCCGATGGTCTCATTCGATTCAGGAGACTCCAACGGTCCATACCAGACCAGACTTGATATACTTCAGAAGACGTTTTAATTTTCGAAATTTTCGAAAATGACGCGTTTTTTGCAATCTCGATGAAATTCCATTTTGAGAACGCCTCAACCGATTCGGACGAAATTTATAGGGGTCATAGAGGGCCCAAATACAAGCACAATGAGCAATAGTGGGGCCCCGTAGGTGTTCGCGTTTGTGCAGGGGGGGCTTGAGAAGAGAAAATATTTTGAAAAAAAAACGTACTTTTTTCATGAAAAACGCTATAACTCGGGGAGTTGTGGGAATACTAGAATCAACGAGTGCTCAAAATATGCGCCTTAGATGGGGCTATGTCCCCATAAAATTATTTGAAAATGTTGTGCTTGGTTGAGCACCCAGTTAGCAAAACGTAAAGTCGATGATTTTCCGATCAAATCGACTAAAAATAAAATCCGAAAAATCACGATTTTTCGAGTTGCTCCAAATGACCTTAGAGGTACATGCCTAGACCAATTGGACCCTCCTGATTCCAATGAGCATACTTTCAGCCCCCTAGCTCCAGCCGTTCTCGAGATATCCGCCCTCAAAGTTGGGAAATTAAAAAAATAGCAATAAAGGGCTAATAAAATCAAACTTCTGAACGGATGGTCCAATCTCGATGCCGATGGTCTCATTCGATTCAGGAGACTCCAACGGTCCATACCAGACCACACTTGATATACTTCAGAAGACGTTTTAATTTTTGAAATTTTCGAAAATGACGCGTTTTTTGCAATCTCGATGAAATTCCATTTTGAGAACGCCTCAACCGATTCGGACGAAATTTATAGGGGTCATAGAGGGCCCAAATACAAGCACAATGAGCAATAGTGGGGCCCCGTAGGTGTTCGCGTTTGTGCAGGGGGGCCTTGAGAAGAGAGAAATATTTTGAAAAAAAACGTACTTTTTTCATGAAAAACGATATAACTCGGGGAGTTGTGGGAATACAAGAATCAACGAGTGCTCAAAATATGCGCCTTAGATGGGGCTATGTCCCCATAAAATTATTTGAAAATGTTGCGCTTGGTTGAGCACCCAGTTGGCAAAACGTAAAATCGATGATTTTCCGATCAAATCGACTAAAAATAAAATCCGAAAAATCACGATTTTTCGAGTTGCTCCAAATGACCTTAGAGACACAAGCCTAGACCAATTGGACCCTCCTGATTCCAATGAGCATACTTTCAGCCCCCCAGCTCCAGCCGTTCTCGAGATATCCGCCCTCAAAGTTGGGAAATTAAAAAAATTGCAGTAAAGGGCTAATAAAATCAAACTTCTGAACGGATGCTCCAATCCGGATGCCGATAGTCTCATTCGATTCAGGAGACTCCAACGGTCCATACCAGACCACACTTGATATACTTCAGAAGACGTTTTAATTTTCGAAATTTTCGAAAATGACGCGTTTTTTGCAATCTCGATGAAATTCCATTTTGAGAACGCCTCAACCGATTCGGACGAAATTTATAGGGGTCATAGAGGGCCCAAATACAAGCACAATGAGCAATAGTGGGGCCCCGTAGGTATTCGCGTTTGTGCAGGGGGGCCTTGAGAAGAGCGAAATATTTTGAAAAAAAACGTACTTTTTTCATGAAAAACGCTATAACTCGGGGAGTTGTGGGAATACAAGAATCAACGAGTGCTCAAAATATGCGCCTTAGATGGGGCTATGTCCCCATAAAATTATTTGAAAATGTTGCGCTTGGTTGAGCACCCAGTTGGCAAAATGTAAAATCGATGATTTTCCGATCAAATCGACTAAAAATAAAATCCGAAAAATCACGATTTTTCGAGTTGCTCCAAATGACCTTAGAGACACATGCCTAGACCAATTGGACCCTCCTGATTCCAATGAGCATACTTTCAGCCCCCCAGCTCCAGCCGTTCTCGAGATATCCGCCCTCAAAGTTGGGAAATTAAAAAAATAGCAATAAAGGGCTAATAAAATCAAACTTCTGAACGGATGGTCCAATCTCGATGCCGATGGTCTCATTCGATTCAGGAGACTCCAACGGTCCATACCAGACCACACTTGATATACTTCAGAAGACGTTTTAATTTTCGAAATTTTCGAAAATGATGCGTTTTTTGCAATCTCGATGAAATTCCATTTTGAGAACGCCTCAACTGATTCGGACGAAATTTATAGGGGTCATAGAGGGTCCAAATACAAGCACAATAAGCAATAGTGGATAGTGAATAGAGCAATAGAGAATAGTGGAGCAATAGTGAATAACCCAGTACGTATATAATCAAATTTGTTATTGGGCCTCCATGAATTCATTGCAATTGTAGAAGCATTTATTGATCAAGTATGATTTCAGCACTTTTTTAAACAGGTTTATAGTTGTGGAGGCTATTATTTGGCTGGGCAGCCTGTTGTAGATTGCAATGCCTGTATAAATTGCTGTTTTTTTTTTGTTTTTTCAATCTTTGTGTGGCTATCGACCAGAGGTCTTTCCGCTTTTATTTCCATCATACAGGAAGTAGCTAACAAGCAGTAATTAATATCGCAGCAATTTTATAACGTTCAACCACTTGCCGTTGGCACTCTGTTGGAAGCTTGAATATATTA
Organism: Othius punctulatus; assembly: GCA_951805005.1. Taxonomy (NCBI): domain Eukaryota; kingdom Metazoa; phylum Arthropoda; class Insecta; order Coleoptera; family Staphylinidae; genus Othius; species Othius punctulatus. Next base: position 36,248,766 of record OX638147.1, on the reverse strand, counting down.
TGACAAGCAATAATTACAACGCCTTTGACGCTTTAGTCGAATTTTAAAGTCGCCAAAACGGAAAGCGTGGTCTCTATTAATTAATAACTTAATTAAAATACTTGGCCGGGGAACGAATGCGAACACGAAAATACATCACGAAAGCAATACTTTGCCCATATACAAAACGATTCCAACAACTGTCGCATACAAACCGTTTATTATATTATACCAAAACTACTGTTTTATACAGTTATACAGTTATAACTAGAGTTATAACTAACAGTGCAGTTATAATTTGAGTTATCAATTTACAGTTATAACTAGCAGTTATAACTAAGGGCCGGTTCCATAATATCACAGAAAAGTCTCCTTTATGTAAAGCTTACTTAATAGAGGAAGAAAACTTTTGAAGGAAATTTTACGAAACTTAGCACGCTTACATTTTTCGACGTGAGCTTTCTGATGACAGAACCACATATTCTGCGCCAACTAGATGCCCAAATTTTCATAGTCAACGAATTGACCAGTATAACTTATCTGTCACTGAAATTCCTTAAAATTTAAATAATGGATATTTTGAAAAATGTATGCCTGATTTGGATACAGTATGGCTGTAATTGACCAGTATAACTTATCTGTCACTGAAATTCCTGAAAATTTAACTAATGGATATTTTGAAAATTTTATGACAGATTTGGATACAGTATGGCTGAAGATATATCCTCTGGAAATTTGGCGAATGTTATGCAGTAAATAAGTGAAATAATCGAACATATAACTTTCCCAGTTGATAGGGGAATTATATGTCACCGAAATTTCGGAAAATTGGATATTTTGAAAATGTAACTCCGCTGTGACCGGTCCCAAGCCCGGCTGTGAAAGGAGGAGGGTTGTTCGCAGGGCTAGCAACCCTGCAACGTAAAAGTGAGCGTGCTACGGAAACTTATACAAGCCTTGGAATTCGGAGAAAGATGGAAGAAGGTTGAAGAAACCCCATGCTGCGATTGAAGTAAAGAGAATTAATCATAAACAAAACATCCATATGTATATTGGTGCTTAATAATGACTGGGTAAATAATAAATATACATAATTTACAAAATAATCAATATTAATAATTTTGTTTAAGAAATAATTTTAGTTGTGATGTAGACATATTAGAAAAATCCGCTCGTTGAGGTTGTTGCAGCGCCGGAGCACACCATCCATCCCCAGGCACTGACCGCATGTTGTCTTGTGGTGCGTAAATTTAAACTTGTTATATATACAATATATACTAATATATACTAATAATATGTGCTATAATGTAATATATTAACGCCTCTGGACATGTATTTCTTTGTGTCGACTGAAAGTAGGGTTTCTGGCGTATCCAGTGAGTCCAGGTAGCCGGAAGGACGATCGCCCCAACCCGGAATTGTTAAGATTCAGGAAACGTACGCCGCGCTCTAAACGGACAAATTGCAAACACATTATTTATATGCGTTTCTGAAAATTCCGTATTCCCCTTTGCGTTAAGTTTGCGTTAAGTTCATTAACAGGCGTCGTCAGTGTCAGATGGATTCGTTTTTTCTTTTGTTTACGCCGAGAGGATGGAATACCTGAGGAGTCCATTGTTTTCGTCGCCGAGGAAGATGTCACGTACTGAAAAAGGCGTGGCGCGCCTTCGGCCGAAAGTTGAAAGGTGTCTGCACACGTACAGCTTATTTTCCGCTTACGACGTTACACAGCGCCCTTTTTAGAATAACCGGGGGGTGGGGGGTAACGCAATCGGCCGTCGGGATATTAACCATCGCCGTCGATGTTTGCGAAAAGCCAAATTGGACATCGAAATTGAAACTGGCAATTGTTAAGAGCGATGTAAGTTAGTGGTGGCCTAATGGGGTTGGGGATAATAGAAATCGGAGAAGGAAAAGCGGCAACTACCCTAATCTAAAGGTATAACGCTGATGACGGGTGGTATTAGAGGTGCTCCTGACACGGCTGACCGCAGTAATCATGCTTGTTAGAACAGCTCCAATTAAGGGCCACGGCGGCTTCTTTAAGGGCACACACTCTGCTCGCATTCAATATTTCACCTCATTTTTACGCGGGGCCTTAATTATCACGAACACATTCATCCCCGAGGCTGCTGGAGGCGCCGGGCTTATTCGAATTTCTATTAGTTTTGTATGTAAATGCGGCTGGGGGGACTTTGCGGTCTTCTTAAATTTCCGCCAGACACAATTTAAATCAAGAATTACGGCGGCGAATTAAAAAAACCCCAGCCCCGATCCCGGCGAAAAAGAGGCTGTTAATTATGCGACATGCATTTCGTCCCATTAACCGTAATAATTAAATCACGCCTCGAGGTAAATGTATTCCTGATTTCTGCGTAAACGCAATAAAAGTTTGGAACCTGCTGAAAGCCTTTTTTTTATTTTTCGCTTTTTCGCACCCGCTTTTTTATGCAAAACGCGCAAGGGCTCAATTCAACACATAATCACGGCATCGATGTACAGCCACGGACTCTGGAAATGACGCGCTCCGTAAGACCGAGCAGTCAGCCATCCTTGTCTCGTCCCGCACGGTAGGGCCACGGTAGACCATGCCTCTAATTACTAGTTATGATAATAGATTAAAAAGGGATAATGTACAGCCACGGACTCTGGGAATGACGCGCTTTGCAAGACCGAGCAGTCTGCTATCTTTGTCTACCGTGCCCCTACTGTAAGTTATCACGAAATTTGACAATATTTAAAGTTAGTAGCAGTTTTCATCAATAAAATTGTGAAAATTACAAATTTCCTATTACGTTTCCAAATAATTTGTGGTTATAAAGTTTTTAACTGCAAATGAAAGTTTCGTATTTTCAGGAGAAAATTCAGTAGTGTTATAAAGCGTTTTTGTCGGGTGCATATCTTTGAATTACTTTGTCTTTTTGCCTGCTTATTATTTTCTTTAAAAAGTAGATTTTTAACAACATGTTTCTTGTATAATCTTTGGATTTATTGAAAATTGTGTAGAAATCCGTAGACATCTCAAAAATAATTGAGAAATCAGGGAAATGATTGAAAATTCTCTCGAAATTTGACAATATTTAGAGTTAGTAGCAGTTTTCATTAATAAAATTGTGAAAATTACAAATTTCCTATTACCTTTCCAAATAATTTTTGGTTATAAAGTTTTCAATTACTAATAAAAGTTTCGTATTTTCAGGAGAAACTTCAGGAGTGTTATGAAGCGTTTTTGTCGGGTGCATATCTTTGAATTACTTTGTCTTTTTGCCTGCTTATTATTTTCTTTAAAAAGTAGATTTTTAACAACATGTTTCTAGGAAAATCTTTGGATTTATTGAAAATTGTGTAGAAATCCGTAGACATCTCAAAAATAATTTAGAAATCAGGGAAATGATTGAAAATTCTCTCGAAATTTGACAATATTTTGAGTTAGTAGCAGTTTTCATTAATAAAATTGTGAAAATTACAAATTTCCTATTACCTTTCCAAATAATTTTTGGTTATAAAGTTTTCAATTACTAATAAAAGTTTCGTATTTTCAGGAGAAAATTCAGGAGTGTTATGAAGCGTTTTTGTCGGGTGTGTATTTTTGAATTACTTTGTCTTTTTGCCTGCATATCATTTTCTTAAAAAAGTGGATTTTAACAGCATTTTTTTATTGAAAAATATCTTGGTTTTATTGAAATCAGTAGAGATCTCAAAAATAATTGATAAACCAGGGAAATGATTGAAAATTCTCTCGAAATTTGACAATATTTAGAGTTAGTAGCAGTTTTCAGCAATAAAATTGTGAAAATTACAAATTTCCTATTACGTTTCCAAATAATTTGTGGTTATATAGTTTTCAATTCATAATGAAAGTTTCGCATTTTCAGGAGAAAATTCAGTAGTGTTATAAAGCGTTCTTGTCGGGTGTATTTTTGACTACTTTGTCTTTTTATGGAAATCTGCTTATTATTTTCTTTAAAATGCGGATTTTTTAATAGCATTTTTTTATTGGGAAATCTTTGGATTTATTGAAAAATGTGTAGAAATCAGTAGAGATCTCAAAAATTATTGAGAGACCAGGGAAATGATTGAAAATTCTCTCGAAATTTGACAATATTTAGAGTTAGTAGCAGTTTTCATCAATAAAAATGTGTAGAATGTATGGAGATGTCAGAAATAATTCAGAAATCAGGGAAATAATTGAAAAATCGCTCGAAATTCGACAATATTTAGAAATTATCGACAAGTTTTGAGAATGAAAAATACAAGTAATAATCATGTCAATCATTTTCGATTTTTGCGATCTCGAAATGATCTCTCAAAATCTTAAAAATCATTTTAATATCTGTAGAAACCTCGAAAAGTGTTTTAAGAATCATCGAAAATTTGTAGAAAAAGAAATGTGATCTCGAAATAATTGAAAAATCTCTAGAAATCTCGATAATTATCGAGAAATCTGTTCAAATCTCCAACAATTATGAAAAAATTTGGAAATCATAGAGAAATTTCTAGAAATTTTAGTAATGAAACATATTGACAAATCATGGAAATGACTAGATATTTTCTCGAAATCTTGAAACTGCTTTGTAAAAAATCGTCTTTTTTAAGATACAACATACAAGTAAAATTAATTCTCTGTGAGGCAAATATTGCAGTTTACGAAATGAATAATGTTAAGCTGAAATTTGTACAATTATCCATGAGCTCTCTCTTCAGTTGTATATATTGTTCACTTCCTAGTCTGTAATATTTGCATCATATAGAACTACTTATATGTTGCATTTAAAAAAAAAAGCTTTGATATATTGTTGTCATTGTGACAGAAGTGTGTAACTATTGAAATGCTTAACCCCATGATACACGATAAAGAAAACTCTGTATATAATTATCAGCGATCAATCTATAAAAAACAACAAATTAGATCTTTACAGTCCCTAAAAGTTAAGGCTCTGACTCATTAATACTCGTGTTTTTCCAAAATAGTAATACATTTGTACAATTTCTTCAATTATATGGCTGAATATGGCTGAATCAAATAAAGTTGACTATCATCAGTCAAAAATAATTCGATACAAGTACAACTTTTCAGCGATTAATCTACAAAAAACTACAAATTCGACCTTTACAGTCCTCAAAAGTTAAGGCTCTGACTCATTAATACTCGTGTTTTTCGAAAATAGTAATACATTTGTGCAATGTCTTCAATTATATGGCTGATTATGGCTGAATCAAATAAAGTTGACTATCATCTGTCAAAAATAGTTCGACACAAGTACAACTCTCTGTATAATATTAGGAAATAAAAGACTGGGTGTTTCACAATAAAGGTGTGAGTGTTTGTCAAGATTGTCATGAACAATTTTTACAGCGTATAAATAAATAAGTGCATAAAGAGGGTTTAGTTTATAATGGTTATTTATGAAATGCCTACAGGTTATCGCATATACGCGTGAGAATTATAAATGCGTTAATTGCGTTATGTAAATAGTTCGCTGGTGCGTTATCTTGGGTGTGAGTAGTTGTTAAATTTGTTAAGTGTATGAGATAAGTGTGTGTGTAAAGTGGTGAGTTGCATGTGTGTTTTATTGCGAATATATGGTGGCAATTGAAGCCAGAGCATTATATAAAAAAGGGGATATTTCCCTAATATTGGAATTATGCAAATTGCATAGAGCAGGATAAAGATAAAACGTACTCAATTACATTATTACATTATCCATAACGCAATGGAAGCAAATATGCAAAACAGGTTGCTGACTAAGTCTTTTATTCTGATTACAACATTAATCGCAGTTGAAGAAGTTTCGCTGCATTACAAAAAAGGCGCCAAAAGGCTCAAAGCGATGCTTAAAGCTGTTACTTTTCAGGAGCGCTCGCCTTATGTTCCCTCAGTAACAAATTGCAGCAATTCGGTGTAACTAATTTGCTAATTCAAAGCGATTATTGGTTGGAATTTCTCTTTAATTAACGCGGAAGTTACTTGATGATGTTTTATTGAGGTAGACAACAGCCGATAAATTCTTAGCGTGTTTGCTCAAGTTTTATAGTAATATATTCGGGAGGTTTCGGGCGTGTACATATGAAATGAACAGGGAAAAGGCTTCCGCTGTGTTGTGTCACGTCCAGTTTGTCCACTTTATCCATGATCTAACCCAACCAGACTAATTCTTTAATTATTCCGATTACAAAGCATAAAAACCGGTATTATATTATTTCTATATATAGCGTAGTTTAGATTTAATCGCGATAAGAGATAAAACGAATTCAACGCGAGGGTAGTAGCCAAGGGATAGCATGCTAGTACTGAGGGCGGATGGACCTCGACGTGCAATCCATCATCATCTGACAGTCGCATGATTGCCGAGCACACCTTCACGTGCATGTATCGTACTAACATACTGTGTCACGGTACAGTTGAAGTAAATGTACACGTAAAGTAATCCCTTTGCTCCTTTCCATTTTAACATGTAAAGAACAGAACCGATATAAAGAAACCAGCATTCCATAACCATCATGCGCTTCCATAAGAGATTTAACAGCGCCTTTGGGACCAGTAAAATTTTTGAATCAAACCTGTGTGTAAATTATTTTACATTTACATTTCCCGTTCCCCATAGACTGTTTTTGGTTATACCATCTCTCCTATCCACAATCACATTTAAATATAAATTGTTTCCTTATTAGAAACACCCTGTCTCGCGTTTTTATCACTGCATAAACATCAACCAAGAGCTCCCTGCATCTCCGCATTGCTTGCCAATTGGGAATCTTTCACTCCTTATTTTCACGCACATACCCTATAAATAAACATCAAGCCCCACCGATAATACCCACCGCCTAATCTAATAAAGTCGCCGGTTTTTGATTATATTTAAAATTCAAATTAGCCGTATTGATTAGCGCCTAATTAGTGATTCACAATACGAAGCCCAAATTATATTCTCCCGACTCCCCGAAAAATCACAGCGTTTCATAAAAGCTAATGGCCTCGATGCGATTACCATAAGGGATTTGCTACGACCACTAATAACCAGCCGAATAATTATGGAGATTAGTGTAATTTAGGCGTAATATAATAATTTTAAACAAAATCGGATGGAACCCATATGCGTGCGATAAAGGGCGGCTCGGATGTCGTGACCGAAGTGCAAGTGCAACCCCTTTATATTCCAGTTTACCCCGGCACAGATCTGCTGTCCGATAGAGCGAATGCATTTTTAAAGTGGATTTTACAGGCTTGATTAAAAAACAACAACTTTATTTCCTTATCAACTTCGAAATTGCCTCACCCTTTCTTTCAACTTTTTCATAAGACTAGAATGAAACGAGATAATGCTGCGCCCCCGCAAAATACGGACAAAAGGGCGGCCGCCAAATTTATTATCCTTCATTATAATTAAAAATATTAAATTAACCGAAATTACACATATAAAACTAAATGACCGACGTTCTCCTTTCACTACCGAACCTAGTTGCACCACGTATATACAAATCATCGTTTTTATTGTCACTGTCAATCATGTTAATTAATGGCTTGTGCAGCGTTCCATTCTGGCATTTCGCTAAATTTAATTAATTATTGTTTCAAACTGCACAATAAAAGCCATATATGCAATACAAGTTATTTTATACATTCCATTTTATAATAATAACAACAACAACCCCTACAACTAAGTAATTGACAAATATGAATTAGCTATTACTGAAATTTCTGAAAATGTATTATTTGCAAATTTTATATTAGATTCGTGTACAGTACACCTGAAACTAAATCTCCTGAAAATTTGACAAAGTTTCAGGATAAAATAAGGGAGAAAATTTAACATATAACTTTCTTCATTGACAAGTATGTGTTAGCTATTACTGAAATTTCTGAAAAATTATTATTTGCAAATTTGATATCAGATTCGTGTACAGTACACCTGAAACTAATTCTCCTGAAAATTTGACATTGTTTCAGTATTAAATAAGGGAGAAAAACAAACACTTAACTTTCTTCATTGACAAGTATAGGTTAGCTATTATTGAAATTTCTGAAAATTTATTATTTGCAAATTTGATATTAGATTCGTGTACAGTACACCTGAAACTAATCTTCTTGAAAATTTGACAAAATTTCAGTATTAAATAATGGAGAAAATCAATCACTTAACTTTCTCAATTGACAAGTATAGGTTAGCTATTTCTGAAATTTCTGAAAATTTAATATTTGCAAATTTAATATTAGATTCGTATACAGTACACCTGAAACTAATTCTACTGAAAATTTGACATTGTTTCAGTATTAAATAATGGAGAAAATCAAACACTTAACTTTCTCAATTGACAAGTATGGGCTAGCTATTACTGGAATTTCTGAAAAATTATTATTTGCAAATTTGATATTAGATTCGTGTACAGTACACCTGAAACTAATTCTCCTGAAAATTTGACAGAGTTTCAGTATTAAATATGGGAGAAAAACAAACACTTAACTTTCTTCATTGACAAGTATGGGTTAGCTATTATTGAAATTTCTGAAAAATTATTATTAGCAAATTTGATATTAGATTCGTGTACAGTATACCTGAAACTAATTCTCCTGAAAATTTGACAGAGTTTCAGTATTAAATATAAGATTTGGCACAAACATGGCAAATATGTAACTAGAATGATTCTCCTCAGGAATTGCTTGAATTTTGAGGGTTTTAATATGTTTATGAATTATTATAAATTATTTCAGCCTAGAGGTAGATGGTGGAGGCGCCGGGCTATAGTTTTTAAATTTAAGATTATGGCCCTTTTTCTTATTATTATTTATTATTTTATTATTATTTAATATTATTATCTATTATTATTTTATTATTTAAATCTTACTTCGTACTTTTTAATCCACTTGAATACACTAAGTAGCCTAACAAATTAACAAAATCTACATGGTTATTAACAATACAAGAAATTGCAAAAATCAGAGTATACTCGATATCAAGTTTTGATAAGTGTAGTTTAATAATTAATTATAAGATTTGGCACAAACATGGCAAATATGTAACTAGAATGATTACTCTCAGGAATTGTTTGAATTTTGAGGATTTTAATTTGTTTTTGAATTATTTTAAATTATTGCAATCTAGAAGGTAGATGGTGGAGGCGCCGGGTATATATTTTTTAAATCAAGATTATGGCCTATTTGCAATACTGCAACCATATTTTGTGGTCTACATCATGAAAACTGGTGTAAAGGAGTGAGTTACTAGTAGGGGCTTTCGGATTTATGTGAAAAGTGACATCTTATCTGGCTGAATATCCTGAATGCTTTATCGTATGTTATATAGGCATCCCATTTCTCATGATTGCTGAATATCTTCTATAAGCTACAGAAAATTTTCTCCCTTAATTAATACTCAAATGTTGTCAAATTTTCAGGAAATGTAGATTCAGATGTACTGTACACGAATCTAATATCAAATTTGCAAATCATAAATTTTCAGAAATTTCAGTAATAGGTAATCCACACTTGGCAATGCTGAAAGTTATGTGTTTGATTTTCTCCATTATTTAATACTGAAACTTTGTCAAATTTTCAGGAGAATTAGTTTCAGGTATACTGTACACGAATCTAATATCAAATTTGCAAATAATAAATTTTCAGAAATTTCAGTGATAGCTAACCCATACTAGTCAATGCAGAAAGTTATATGTTTGATTTTCTCCCTTATTTAATACTGAAACTTTGTCAAATTTTCAGGAGAATTGGTTTCAGGTGTACTGTATACGAATCTAATATCAAATTTGCAAATAATACATTTTCAGAAATTTCAGTATTGGCTAACCCACACTTGGCAATGCAGAAAGTTATATGGTTGATTTTCTCCCTTATTTAATACTGAAACTTTGTCAAATTTTCAGCAGAAGTAGTTTCAGGTGTACTGTACACGAATCTAATAACAAATTTGCTAATAATAAATTTTCAGAAATTTCATTAATAGCTAACCTATACTTGTCAATGCAGAAAGCTATATGTTTGATTTCCTCCATTATTTAATACTGAAACTTTGTCAAATTTTCAGAAGAATTAGTTTCAGGTGTACTGTACACGAATCTAATATCAAATTTGCATATAATAAATTTTCAGAAAATTCAATAGTAGCTAACCCACACTAGGTAATGCAGAAAGTTATATGTTTGATTTTCTCCCCTATTTAATACTGAAATTTTGTCAAATTTTCAGTAGAATTAATTTCAGATGTACTGTATACGAAACTAATATCAAATTAACAAATAATTAATTTTCAGAAATTTCAGTCATATTAACCCACACTTGTAAATGCAGAACGTTATATGTTTGGTTTTCTCCCTTATTTAATACTGAAACTTAGTCAAATTTTCAGGAGAATTAGTTTCAGGTGTACTGTACACGAATCTAATATCAAATTTGCAAATAATAAATTTTCAGAAATTTCAGTGATAGCTAACCCATACTTGTCAATGCAGAAAGTTATATGTTTGTTTTTCTCCCTTATTTAATACTGAAACTTTGTCAAATTTTTAGGAGAATTAGTTTCAGGTGTACTGTATACGAATCTAATATCAAATTTGCAAATAATAAATTTTCAGAAATTTCAGTGATAGCTAACCCATACTTGTCAATGCAGAAAGTTATATGTTTGATTTCTCCCTTATTTAATACTGAAACTTTGTCAAATTTTCAGCAGAATTGGTTTCAGGTGTACTGTACACGAATCTAATATCAAATTTGCAAATAATAAATTTTCAGAAATTTCAGTGATAGCTAACCCATACTTGTCAATGCAGAAAGTTATGTGTTTGATTGTCTCCCTTATTTAATGCGGAAACTTTGTCAAATTTTTAGGAGAATTAGTTTCAGGTGTACTGTATACGAATCTAATATGAAATTTGCAAATAATAAATTTTCAGAAATTTCAGTGATAGCTAACCCATACTAGTCAATGCAGAAAGTTATATGTTTGATTTTCTCCCTTATTTAATACTGAAACTTTGTCAAATTTTCAGGAGAATTAGTTTCAGGTGTACTGTACCTGAATCTAATATCAAATTTACAAATGATAAATTTTCAGGAATTTCATCATATATCGTGAATGCTATATCTTATATTGTATAGGCATCCCATTTCTCATAATTGGTGAATATCTTTTATAAGCAAAAGAAAATGTTGAATTTCAGGGCACTGAGCTTCATGGGAGTTGCCCAAATTTTTGATCCAGTGGTGCGATTTTTCCCAATTATTAAAAATTGTCATTGCATCTTGTGTGAAAATTAGAAACCTTTTAATTATCAAAATACCTTTCACTGGTTGGAAATTTCCCACATTACTTTTTGAGCATTGCTTTTGAATGCATTATCTCGCAAACATAAAAAAAAGAGATATCTTAAAATGTGCTGAAATTATGTGTGAAAAGAAAGCACTTATAGATTTCTGTGACTATATTGACTGATAGCTGTGACTAAATTGGCATTGCATCTTGTGTGAAACTTAGAAACCTTTAATTATCAAACTACCTTTCAATGCAAATTTCCCACATTACTTTTTGAGCATATCTTGTGAATGCACTATCTCGCAAACATAAAAAAGAGACATCTCAAAATGTGCTGAAATTCTGTGTGAAAGGAAAGCACTTATAAATTTCTGTGACTATATTGACTGACAGCTGTGACAATGCTATCACTATGAGCGTTTTCAACAGCGTCAACACGAACCACATGTTATTTTACAATAAAGGCCGATTCATGGATTTCTCTACGCAATGTGGCAATGCTATCGCTATGGGCATTTTCAGCAGCGTTTAATGCGCTTGAAACTCGATCAAGTGTCTTACTTTTCCTTTAATTCAAATATGTTGGGGTAACCACCGAGGCTTATAATTTAATCAGTAATAAATGCTAGGAATTTCTGTAGATTTAAACTGTATGGATGTTTGATTTTACGTCACATTGTAAATAATTGTTCGAGGTATAACCAGTAGTTAACTCAACGTGATTTATAGGCAATAAACGCTAACGTGTCTGTAGCAGAATAAACGTTGCACACACGTTTTTTGTGCAATATTACACATATTATTTTATGCCCACTAAACGTTAAAGCGCAAAAAAATGATGAGTAGGGAAGTTGGAATCTCACCTTATGCGACTGAAAGAAGGTCCGCCAATTTAACGACCCAGTGACAATATTGTATACCCATGTCAGGGAAAACCGCTCGCTAGAAGTCACACAGATTGAGAACTTCTGACGCAGATAAAATGTAGGTACTCGCGAGAATATTAATCATCTCTTGCTGCAATAGTTTAATTAATGTAATAACTAATTTACAAATGCAGTAACAGTAATAAATAATTGTCGCGATTTTTGAGTTTTACAAATGCAGTAACAGTAATAAATAATTGTCGCGATTTTAGAATTTTGTAAATGCAGAGACATAATCGTTGTAGAATATTCATGTGGAAATTACAATAAGATTTGTGGTCGTTGCATATATTACAGTCGATATTATTTATTGTCGCTGGGAATTGTCAGACAAGGAAGCTACTGTAGATATTAAACTTAAATGCCCCATCCCGAGATTATTATCGCCATTACTGTTGCTGTTCCGTAGCATAGATGTATGCAAATGTGTGCTTAAATGTAGTACAAACATGGGGATGTAGTTGAGATTTGGTGGGAGTTATTAAAAAAATTATTTATTATAAACAATGACAAGGCGATAATATCCAAATAAAAATCTAGAAACAATGGCTTATTATAAATTGCACTAAATTTTACTACAGAAATTAAAAAATAAATATATTGTACTTAAACAGAGAGCCACAATAAGATATCTTAATTATTATATTACTGTATAAATTTATATAATAAACAAAAATAATATTTACATTAATATACGTTCGTTGTACAACATCCCTCTGTAGAAACTTACAAATACGCTTAATAGATTATTTATGTCCAATAATTACAGTCGTTGCACACACGTTGCATTAAATGTATTTTAAAATTAAATGGACACAAATGTTATACGTAATACTGTTATAATAAATTATAGTAGCAATAATTAATTTTGAGGCAACAGTTACACACATATTCCGCTAGGAAAATGGTTTACACAAAACTGGAACAAAAGAATTAATTAAAACTTGTAACACAATACGATTGTCATTCAACTGGTATTAATTATAATCGAACTTTGTAATAATGTGCTCCCACGCGGTTACCAAAGATATGTGTCATTATTTACAAATGGTATTGTGCATTTCCTTGACTAGTTATAAATGCATTGAGAACTCAGTATGGCAGGAACGCTTCATCGCAACTGGATTCCTGGCTTGACGGCGGCGTATCCAGTTGTGGAAGTCCCAAGTCTAAATATTCTTCATTAGCGGTGATGGTTAATATCCTATCCAAATCCTCCACTAATTCAGAGAATGTAGGTCTCTCGTTAGGCTGATAGCTCCAGCACTCCCTCATTAGCATATAAATCTCGAGAGAGCAACACGGCGGCTTTTCCATGCGGTGTCCAGTTCTCAGCAATTGGAAGAGCTTCTCCACGTTCGGCACAGAAGGATATGGTGTACCTAAAGGGCAGCGTAATGTATGCGCCATCCATGTAAAAAACAGACCGACTTACCGCCCAGCGTCATTATTTCCCAGAGCAGGATTCCGTATGACCACACATCTGACTGAGTGGTGTAGACCCTATGGAAAAGCGCTTCCGGTGCCATCCATTTCACAGGCAAACGGCCATCCGTTGTCTTCCGGTAGTAATCATTGCAGTGGATGTCACGGGCCAGCCCGAAATCCGCGATTTTTAGGATGTAATCGTCACTAACAAGAACATTTCTAGCTGCCAAATCACGATGAATACACTGAAACCAAAAACAAAATCATTAATTTCTAATAAAGCACTTGTACTACTTACACTTATACAAGGACCTACCCAAGGACAACTACTAAAGACCAATCTACCCATCTATGCTAAAAAATGCAGATAACTTATCCTCAGGGATAACATACGATACGTAGAAAAATGTATCATGGATAATCATTAGTCATCATATGATCACCACGAAACCAATTTTGTTATACACCCAGTATATAATAGTATACAAATTTAATCATTTCATTTGTATTAAGGCTGACTGTTCCAATCGAACAAAGTAGAAAGTAAAAAGTGTTTTATCATCGTAATAAATTATCAGGAAGCAACGTCTTCCCGCATCGATTTCATAATTAATCAATTCCGGCCAACGCTTCGGATAAGCTGAGTGGCGATTGACACCAAGGTAGAAAAAATATATATGTTTAATCGTTCGTGCTTAATAAAAATTTCATGAAATTTTTGCCATTGTTTCTTGTAATGTGCTCAAATATATATATGTTTATCATTAGTGCTCAATAGAAATTTCTTAATGGTATTAGGCATCGTTTCTTGTTTTCAGGAAAATTAGTTTAAGGTGTACTGTACACGAATCTAATATCAAATTTGCTAATAATAAATTTTCAGCAATTTCAGTAATAGCTAACACATACTTGTCAATGCAGAAAGTTATATGTTTGTTTTTCTCCCGTATTTAATACTGAAACTTTGTTAAATTTTCAGAAGAATTAGTTTCAGGTGTACTGTATACGAATCTAATATCAAGCTTGCAAATAATAAATTATCAGAAATTTCAGTAAAGGCTAACCCATACTTGTGAATGCAGAAAGTTATATGTTTGATTTTCTCCGTTATTTAATACTGAAACTTTGTCTAAGTTTCAGCAGAATTAGTTTTAGATGTACTATACACGATTCTAGTACCAAATTTGCTAATAATAAATATTCAGAAATTTCAATAATAGCTTACTCATACTTGTCAATGAAAAAAGTTAAATGTTTGATTTTTTCCGTTATTTAATACGGAAACTTTATCAAATTTTCAGGAGAATTAGTTTCAGGTGTACTGTGCACGAATCTAATATCAAATTTGCTACAAAATAAAATTTCAGAAGTTTCAGTAATAGCTAACCCAAACTTGTCAATGCAGAAAGTTATATGTTTGATTTTCTCCCTTATTAAATACTGAAACTTTGCCAAATTTTCAGCAGAATTAGTTTTAGGGATACTGTACATGAATCAAATATCAATTTTGCAAATAATAATTTTTCAGAAATTTCAGTAATAGCTATCCCATATTTGTCAATGCAGAAAGTAATATGTTTGATTTTCTCCCGTAATTAATACTGAAATTTTGTCAAATTTTCAGGACATAAAGTTTCAGGTGTACTGTACACGAATCTAATATCAAATTTGCAAATAATAAATTTTCAGAAATTTCAGCAATAGCTAACACACACTTGCCAATGCAGGAAGTTATATGTATGATTTTCTCCCTTATTTATTGCTGAAAGTTTGTGAAATTTTCAGCAGAATTAGCTTCAGGTGTACTGTACACAAGTATAATATCAAATTTTCAAATAATAAATTTCCAGAAAGTTCAGCAATAGCTAACACACACTTGCCAATGCAGGAAGTTATATGTATGATTTTCTCCCTTATTTATTGCTGAAACTTTGTCAAATTTTCAGGAGATATAGTTTTAGGTGTACTGTATACGAATATAATATTAAATTTGCTAATAATAAATTTTCAGAAATTTCAGTAATAGCTAACCCATACTTGCCAATGCAGGAAGTTATATGTATGATTTTCTCCCTTATTTATTGCTGAAACTTTGTCAAATTTTCAGCAGAATTGGTTTCAGGTGCACTGTACACGAATCTTATATCAAATTTGCAAATAATAAATTTTCACAAATTTCAGTAGAAGCTAACCCATACTTGTCCATGCAGAAAGTTATATGTTTGATTTTCTCCGTTATTTAATACTGAAACTTTGTCTAATTTTCAGCAGAATTAGTTTTAGATGTACTGTACACGACTCTAGTACCAAATTTGCGAATAATAAATATTCAGAAATTTCAATAATAGCTTACTCATACTTGTCAATGAAAAAAGTGAAATGTTTGATTTTTTCCGTTATTTAATACGGAAACTTTATCAAATTTTCAGGAGAATTAGTTTCAGGTGTACTGTGCACGAATCTAATATCAAATTTGCTACAAAATAAAATTTCAGAAGTTTCAGTAATAGCTAACCCAAACTTGTCAATGCAGAAAGTTATATGTTTGATTTTCTCCCTTATTAAATACTGAAACTTTGCCAAATTTTTAGCAGAATTACTTTTAGGGGTACTGTACATGAATCAAATATCAAATTTGCAAATAATAATTTTTCAGAAATTTCAGTAATAGCTAACACACACTTGCCAATGCAGGAAGTTATATGTATGATTTTCTCCCTTATTTATTGCTGAAAGTTTGTGAAATTTTCAGCAGAATTAGTTTCGGGTATATTGTTCACAAATCTAAAATCAAATTTGCTACAAAATAAACTTTCAGAATTTTCAGTAATAGGTACCCATACTTGTCAATGCAGAAAGTTATATGTTTGATTTTCTCTCTTATTTAATGCTGAAACTTTGTCAAATTTTCAGGAGATATAGTTTTAGGTGTACTGTACACGAATTTAATATTAAATTTGCAACAAAATAAATTTTCAGAATTTTCAGTAATAGCCAACCCACACTAATCAATGCAGAAAGTTATATGTTTGATTTTCTCCCTTATTTATTGCGGAAACTTTGTCAAATTTTCAGGAGAATTAGTTTTAGGTGTACTGTATACGAATATAATATTAAATTTGCTAATAATAAATTTTCAAAAATTTCAGTAATAGCTAACCCATACTTGCCAATGCAGGAAGTTATATGTATGATTTTCTCCCTTATTTATTGCTGAAAGTTTGTCAAATTTTCAGCAGAATTAGCTTCAGGTGTACTGTACACAAGTAGAATATCATATTTGCAAATAATAAATTTCCAGAAAGTTCAGCAATAGCTAACACACACTTGCCAATGCAGGAAGTTATATGTATGATTTTCTCCCTTATTTATTGCTGAAACTTTGTCAAATTTTCAGGAGATATAGTTTTAGGTGTACTGTACACGAATCTAATATTAAATTTGCTACAAAATGAATTTTCAGAATTTTCAGTAATAGCCAACCCACACTAATCAATGCAGAAAGTTATATGTTTGATTTTCTCCCTTATTTATTGCGGAAACTTTGTCAAATTTTCAGGAGAATTAGTTTTAGGTGTACTGTATACGAATATAATATTAAATTTGCTAATAATAAATTTTCAGAAATTTCAGTAATAGCTAGCCCATACTTGCCAATGCAGGAAGTTATATGTATGATTTTCTCCCTTATTTATTGCTGAAACTTTGTCAAATTTTCAGGAGATATAGTTTTAGGTGTACTGTACACGAATCTAATATTAAATTTGCTACAAAATAAATTTTCAGAATTTTCAGTAATAGCCAACCCACACTAATCAATGCAGAAAGTTATATGTTTGATTTTCTCCCTTATTTATTGCGGAAACTTTGTCAAATTTTCAGGAGAATTAGTTTTAGGTGTACTGTATACGAATATAATATTAAATTTGCTAATAATAAATTTTCAGAAATTTCAGTAATAGCTAACCCATACTTGCCAATGCAGGAAGTTATATGTATGATTTTCTCCCTTATTTATTGCTGAAAGTTTGTGAAATTTTCAGCAGAATTAGTTTCGGGTATATTGTTCACAAATCTAAAATCAAATTTGCTACAAAATAAACTTTCAGAATTTTCAGTAATAGGTACCCATACTTGTCAATGCAGAAAGTTATATGTTTGATTTTCTCTCTTATTTAATGCTGAAACTTTGTCAAATTTTCAGGAGATATAGTTTTAGGTGTACTGTACACGAATCTAATATTAAATTTGCTACAAAATAAATTTTCAGAATTTTCAGTAATAGCCAACCCACACTAATCAATGCAGAAAGTTATATGTTTGATTTTCTCCCTTATTTATTGCGGAAACTTTGTCAAATTTTCAGGAGAATTAGTTTTAGGTGTACTGTACACGAATCTAATATCAAATTTGCAAACAATAAATTTTCAGAAACTTCAGTAACAGCAAATCCATACATGTCAATGCAGAAAGTTATATGTTTGATTTTCTCCCTTATTTAATACTGAAACTTTGTCAAATTTTTAGCAGAATTAGTTTCAGGTGTACTGTACACAATTATAATATCAAATTTGAAAATAATAAATTTTCAGAAATTTCAGCAATAGGTAACCCATACTTGGCAATGCAGGAAGTTATATGTATGATTTTATCCCTTATTTATTGCTGAAAGTTTGTCAAATTTTCAGCAGAATTAGTTTCAGGTGTATTGTTCACAAATCTAAAATCAAATTTGCTACTAAATAAATTTTAAGAAATTTCAGTTATAGCTAACCCATACATGTAAATGCAGAAAGTTATATGTGTGATTTCCTCCCTTATTTAATGCTGAAACTTTGTCAAATTTTCAGGAGATATAGTTTTAGGTGTACTGTACACGAATCTAATATTAAATTTGCTACAAAATAAATTTTCAGAATTTTCAGTAATAGCCAACCCACACTAATCAATGCAGAAAGTTATATGTTTGATTTTCTCCCTTATTTATTGCGGAAACTTTGTCAAATTTTCAGGAGAATTAGTTTTAGGTGTACTGTATACGAATATAATATTAAATTTGCTAATAATAAATTTTCAGAAATTTCAGTAATAGCTAACCCATACTTGCCAATGCAGGAAGTTATTTGTATGATTTTCTCCCTTATTTATTGCTGAAAATTTGTGAAATTTTCAGCAGAATTAGTTTCGGGTATATTGTTCACAAATCTAAAATCAAATTTGCTACAAAATAAACTTTCAGAATTTTCAGTAATAGGTACCCATACTTGTCAATGCAGAAAGTTATATGTTTGATTTTCTCTCTTATTTAATGCTGAAACTTTGTCAAATTTTCAGGAGATATAGTTTTAGGTGTACTGTACACGAATCTAATATTAAATTTGCTACAAAATAAATTTTCAGAATTTTCAGTAATAGCCAACCCACACTAATCAATGCAGAAAGTTATATGTTTGATTTTCTCCCTTATTTATTGCGGAAACTTTGTCAAATTTTCAGGAGAATTAGTTTTAGGTGTACTGTACACGAATCTAATATCAAATTTGCAAATAATAAATTTTCAGAAACTTCAGTAACAGCAAATCCATACATGTCAATGCAGAAAGTTATATGTTTGATTTTCTCCCTTATTTATTGCTGAAAGTTTGTCAAATTTTCAGTAGAATTAGCTTCAGGTGTACTGTACACAAGTATAATATCAAATTTGCAAATAATAAATTTTCAGAGAGTTCAGTAATAGCTAACCCACACTTGTCAATGCAGAAAGTTATATGTTTGGTTTTCTCCCTTATTTAATGCGGAAACTTTGTCAAATTTTCAGCAGAATTAGTTGCAGGTGTACTGTACACGAATCTTATATGAAATTTGCAAATAATAAATTTTCAGAAATTTCAGTAATAATTATCCCGTACTTGTAAATGCAGAAAGTTATGTTTGATTTTTTCCGTTATTTAATGCGGAAACTTTGTTAAATTTTCAGGAGAATTAGTTTCAGGTGTACTGAACACAATTCTTGTATCAAATTTGCAAATAATAAATGTTCAGAAATTTCAGTAATAGCTAACCTCTACGCTGTCTCGTGCCGAATCATCACGACACGCTCAACCGAACGATACGACTAGCCGCGCATTCGTTAATTAGCAACTATATATTCCCGGTAATTTATCAATTACTGGGGGTGAAGTGAACTCACCACCTTGAATCGTGAGACATCCGGAGAGTTTACCATAATTTGTATTTTACTGTGTTAATGTCTGTAATAGTTAATTCAAGTTATAGAGTAGTTGGACATCCGTGTTCGTATTATAAAGCCATCGTAACTGAAAATGAAATAAACATCGATCATCGATCCGGCGTGTGTACACGGTACGTGTAAATTATTAGCCGTGTGACAGTTTCGCTGTCTGGCTACTTTTTACTCCCGTGAAGTTTCTGTGTAAATAATAAATAACGTGCTAATCTGAAATAAAGTAGTGGAGATGAGAACTTGATGCGACATTAAAGTTTATGTATCGCATTCCGCGAAGCGTGGGAATGTAATTGCGCGCAATTGGAAATGTACTTACTCGACGCGAGGCGAGGTATTCCATCCCCCTGGCGACCTGATAGGCGAACGACACGAGGTCCTTCTGGGTGAGCGTCGTCTTCTCCTTCTCGACGATGCCTATGGCAGGTTCGTAACCCGCGGAAGGCCTGTGCTGCCGCAGGAAGTCCCGCAGGTTCCCGTGGAGCGCGTACTCGACGACCACGAACAAGGGCCCGCCTTGCGTGCAGCAGCCCAGAAGGTTGATGATGTTGATGTGCTTGCCGATCATCTTCATCATCTCCATCTCCGATACGAGATCCATCATCTCGTTGTCGGTGTGTCCCTCTGCAGAAGCTTAATCAAATTATGCGACTGTCCGGACGTGCAGCCGTCGGGGGTTCTCTTACCTTTCAGCATTTTCACGGCGACTACGCTGTTAACTCCGTGCTTTAGTATTCCGCAGCCCTCGGCCATTACAACCTTCCCGAACGCTCCTTCGCCTAAACTCTTGCCTAGGTGCAGGAGCTCCCTGGGGATCTCCCAGTCTGAGTCCATGGGGAGCTCGTACTCCATCACCGCGCCGTCGCCTGAGTTGTTATTTTGCGATTTTTGCTTCTCAATTTTCACAATTGGCATTAACTACAAATTACGAAAATCAATACAGGCGCAATGACGTATTGAAAATACCGTACCAAAGGCTCTGATACGTTGTCGGAATTGTTATGCATTTTTTCTACTGTTACTTTTTTCGTCCATTGCGTTACTACAGCAGCCCTCGCAGTCTCCAGTGCTATCAATTTCATTATTTTCTCCCTATAATTAGCAACACAATTAGCTACTTTCTGGTACAGACATAAAAATTGTAGCGCACCTTCTGTATTTCCTGAATATTATAAATACTCCGGCCAGTGCCAATATAACAACGATTCCAGCAACGACCACCAAGTAATTTGTGAAACGTCCTCTTTGATTGGGCTCAGGTTCTAGCTCTAAAAAATATTAACACGCCACATTAGAATAATAGGGTTGTCTGCATTTAATTGCTTGTTTGGGTTGCAAATTGTAAATTGCAAATTGAAAACGGGCTCCATTTTTTAAATGCAGCGATGGCTTGAGGGGGCGGCTTTGCACTGTAATAGCGGCGAAACAAATAAGAGTAATTAATGGCGCCCGTTTAATTGCAATACAGGCATTTTAATTAAAACACAATTGAGTTTATTGTTGTAAATCTTGCACGGACAGATTTTGATGCAAATCGATTTGCTGTGTGCAGAAGTATCCAACCCGAGCCTTCATATCTGGGGTTGGACAAA
This sequence comes from Othius punctulatus, assembly GCA_951805005.1. Lineage (NCBI taxonomy): Eukaryota > Metazoa > Arthropoda > Insecta > Coleoptera > Staphylinidae > Othius > Othius punctulatus. The sequence continues at coordinate 36,227,333 of OX638147.1, read as the reverse complement.
CATGCATAACTCGATTGCTATCGTCGCGATAACAAAAGCCACTTAACCCAATATTGACCCAAATGCTCACGTAATTAAGCAGGCAGCGGCAAACACTGGCGTTGATTGAAAGATTCCACACTATTCTAATAACGTTATTTAATTACCACGCGTACACCTATAATTTCCAACAAAACGAGTGATGAACGCAATTACTGCGGCATCTCTCATTTCAGTGCCTTTCTTGTACTTTTAAGCGGTCATTTTGTTGAATTGCACTAATAAAATACCAAAATCGCCCCCTGATGAGCAAAAAACAACACGAACGCTTTTCTTCCGTGCACTCATATTTCACGAATCGATACGCTGTGATGATTAAACGGGGTTTTTCTCAACCGCTCGCAATTTTGCATTAAAGACGCCGTCGGGGGGGCTTTTTGCGAAATAATCAAAAGGGGCATGTTGGAAAATTAAAAGCCGTAATGCGATAAAAGCGCGGCTGCACATTTGCGTGCCGTCAACCATTTATTCTTGACTAATTTGATAACGGTGCGAGCACAGAACGATTTCCTTGCACCACAAAACGATAATCCCGAGACGGATACCCCTAAGTGGTATTATTCCACGAAAAAAATCTCATTTCCGCGTGTACGATTTTAATTTTCCCTTTTGTGCCACCGACGGAAGGCAACACTTATACCTTGAGCAGCTTGAGTCCTGCGTGATTAAATCGCCAAACTTCCCAGACTTTTATATTTTTATAGACTCCATTATCATAAAGCGTTTGTAAATTTCCTCACGAGCACCAATTGACTTCCACTGAACGCAGGTCATACTTCAGGTAATTGCTTGTTTATAATACTCAGTGATCATTAAACTTAATTCTACACCCAGCAAATTATTAATAATCCGAGTATTAACATCATCATAAATACATAAAATACTTGACACTGTACAACGCAATAATACGAGATTCATTTATATAAATATAAAAATAACCTTAATCGAAACTGTAATACACAGCCAGTTAAGACTACCACTAATCAATAGATATATTTTGCGGAGCTGAAAAGTTCCTCTGAAAAAAAAAAGTTTTCACGATATTTCGAAAAGAGGGGTGAAAATTACGCTTCGTTTTTCGCCGTTTTCTCGCTTATTTGATGAGTTACGTGGAAAATCATTACAGATTCGAATTCCTGAGAAGAAGACCTATCGATTCCACATGGCAAATTTTTAGGATGCTTAATAAAAAAGTTGGTGAAATTTCAAACTTTTTTATTGAACATCCTAAACATTTGTTTCTACGTGGGATCGATAGGATTTCTTCTCAGGAATCCGAATCTGTAATTATTTTTCGCATAACTCATCAAATAAGTGAGAAAACGGCGAAAAACTAAGCACCATTTCTCGAAAACTAAATTTTTTTCAGAGGAACTTCTCAGCTCCGAATTTTCTCTTCGTCAAATTTTCATTGAAAACATCCAAATTTGTCAATTTATGCAATTGCAACTGTCCAAATCTATTAAATTTTCAATTAGAACTATCAAAAGCTGTCAAATTTTCAACTGTAACGTTTTCCCATTTTCTCCCATTTTCAATTCTGCAACCATATTTTGTGTTGTACATCACGAAAACTGGTGTACCGGAGTGAGTTAAGGCTCCGATCAATTCAAAAATTATGATATATCGACAAAATTACTATCTACTAGGGATCAAAATGTGCCAGAGCAAACCGGAATGTTGTTCCAGTTAGAATGCAGAATATTTTATAGTTCAGATTATCTTTTGACGTATGTAGTTTCATGAACCAATACAATATTAATTATAATATATATATATATATATATATATATATATATATATATAAACAAATATTATAATATATCGACAAAGTTAATATCTACTAGGGTTCAAAATGTACCGGAACAAACTAGAATGTTGTTCCGGTTCGTGTAATTAAGTAAAATATTATTAACTAATTTTATTATCTTGTACAGATTTTTCTGAATATTTTCGATCATTTTTCACCAATTTCTCGCATTTTAGGCAACGAATTTCGAAAAATTCAGATGGATTCGCCCAGTTTTTTTCCATACATATTTCTTGGGTTACGCGAATCGACAGTTTCCGGTAATTGAGAAACCGGATTTACAGTTTAAGGTGATTTTGAGGCCAAATCTACCTATTCTGGTAGTTCAGAAAACGCAGTTTAAGGTGATTCAGGAAGCGTATTCCTGAAATTTCTGTTGAAGGCAATCCATGTGACAATATTTCAATATTTTGATATCCATTCCATTCAAATAATTCAATCTCATCTACGTTTAAACAGTTTGATTCCAGAGTAACTAATCTTAGATAAACACAATCCATGGACGTTGCACTGGGCTAATGCAAGAGGAGTTGCATAGCTCATTCTCCTGTGCAGTAACCATAGAGTCAACGTTAAATAATCCCAAACTGAGAACGAAGTATTATCCGGTAGATACCTTAAATCTACCTTAAATAATCACAAACTGATAAACGAAGTATTATCCGGTAGATACCTTAAATCTACCTTAAATAATCACAAACTGATAAACGAAGTATTATCCGGTAGATACCTTAAATCTACCTTAAGTAATCACAAACTGATAAACGAAGTATTATCCCGTACCTTAAATCTACCTTAAAAAATCACAAACTGATAAACGAAGTATTATCCGGTAGATACCATATATCTACCTTAAATAATCACTAACTGATAAAGGAAGTATTATCTGGTAGATACTTTACAACAATTATACGCTTTCGTTAAGACTTAATTGCAATCAATGAAGGACTCAAAAGTTAAGCCTTCCTCTGAATGATTTCGATACCTTTAATAATACCATTGATTATAACACCCTTAAGGGTATTATAATCAATGATAATACTCAAAGACTGCAAAGCAAAAAGTCCTAATATTTTTCAGAGCACACTTTGCAAAAATATTCACAAAAATGAACAATGAACAATAAAGGACTCAAAAGTCTAGCCTTCCTCTGAATGATTTCGATACCTTTAACAATACTCAAAGACTGCAAAGCAAAAAGTCCTAATATTTTTCACAATACTTTTTTCAAAAATATTCACAAAAATTAACAATGAACAATGAAGGACTCAAAAGTTAAGCCTTCCTCTGAACGATTTCGATACCTTTAATAATACTCAAAGACTGCAAAGCAAAAAGTCCTAATATTTTTCACAGTACTTTTTTCAAAAATCTTCACAAAAATGAACAATGAACAATGAAGCACTCAAAAGTTTAGCTTTTCTCTGAACTATTTCGATACCTTTAATAATACTCAAAGACTGCAAAGCCAAAACTCCTAATATTTTTATAGTACATTTTATAAAAAATATTCACAAAATTGAACAATGAAGGACTTAAAAGTTTAGCCTTCCTCTGAACAATTTAGATACCTTTAATGATACTGAAACACTGCAAAGCCAAATGCCCTAATAATTTTCACCGTTCATTTTACAAAAATATTCACAAAAATGAACATTGAACAATGAAGGACTCAAAAGTCTCCTTCCTCTAAATGATTTCGATACCTTTAATAATACTCAGAGAGTGCAAAGCAAAAAGTCCTAATATTTTTCACAGTACATTTTGCAAAAATATTCACAAAAATGAACAATGAACAATGAATAATGAAGGACTCAAAAGTTTAGCCTTCCTCTGAATGATTTCGATACCTTTAATATAACTCAAAGACTGCAAATCAAAAAGTCCTAATATTTTTTACAGTACATTTTAGAAAATATTTACAAAAATGAACCTTCCAGTCGGTAATTTTTAATAAAAAACTGTTTCTGCCCAACATTCATGCTCTTGAGTTATCTTTTTAAACCTGGTATTCATTCATTTGAGGTATTCATTTTCTCTTAATTGGTTTACATTTTCGACAATTTTGGCCAATTACGTAGAAAAATGAACCTTCGAGTCAGTAATTTGTAATAAAAAAAAAACTGTTTCAACCCAACATTCATGTTCTTGAGCTACCTTTTTAAAGCTGGTATTCATTCATTTGAAGTATTCATTTTCTCTGACTTGGTTTACATTTTGGACAATTTTGGCAAATTACTTAGAAAAATGAACCTTCCAGTCAGTAATTTTTAATTAAAAAAACTGTTTAAACCCAACATTCATGTTCTTGAGTTACCTTTTTAAAGCTGGTATTCATTCATTTGCGGTATTCATTTTCTCTGAATTGGTTTACATTTTGGACAATTTTGGCCAATTACTTAGAAAAATGAACGTTCCAGTCGGTAATTTTTTATTAAAAAAAACTGTTTCAACCCAACATTCATGTTCCTAAGTTACATTTTTAAAGCTGGTGTTCATTCATTTAAGGTATTCATTTTCTCTGAATTGGTTTTACAGTTTCGACAATTTTGGAGTAGAAATGTGACTTTATTTTATGAAATAGTGAAGGACCAAAGAAATGCGACTTAATTTTATTGTTTATAGTTCAGATTATCTTCTGACGTATCATTTACACGAAAGCAGTTTGTTGTGAAGTTGTATGTTTTCTGGTAAGAATATTTTCAAGTTTATTAGTTTATCAGGGAGAAACCGACTTTTAGAAAAAGTAAGAAAGTTTGATGTATTAATTGGTTTTTCATTTGAAGCAGTTGTACCACTGCACGAAATTTGGCATAAAGGCAATTCTAGCAAATCCAGAAAAAATCCAAGAACAGGTCTTTTTCAAATTCAAAGGTAATCGAATATAAAATCATGATTCTACAAGCATTAAATTCTAGGTACGTAAAACAAACAAAACATTCTTGGCGGTGTCTGATAATTATTTTAGGTTTGAGCGGAATGCAGTGTCAAGATCAGCAGCAAGAATGCAGGATCCTCCGTGAATCACGTGGCTTTGTTAGAATCGCGCTTTTGTGAATTTAGGCCGTCCGCACGTGCTCTAGATAATAAACAAACACACTCTTCTTTTGACAGCATGCCAAAATCTTTATGTTGACTGTAAAATTTAATTAGCTAGTCATTGCCTCGTTTCTCATGCATGCACCTCACGAACCGTTGCCAAATCCTACAAATCATACTTCGCACATATGGTGCCTTAAGCTACTCACATTAATAACAATATTTTTGAAGTTAAGAACAACACAGCTAGCCATATTAATGAAGTCTACAATAATAACACAATAATAATATTGCCAACAAAAAAACAATGAAGCTTGTTAATTTAAAACTCAATAGTTTCATGAAATTTTGGAAAAATTCTGAATTTATGATCAACTATGGCATTTTTTGAATCTCTTGCTTACAAAAAATCTGGCGTGTATCTACCGATTATCAAAATCTGATATGATTCCTTCTGTGCTCTCATAAAGTCAAGATTAGGCCGATCATAGATCAAAAATTTATAGCCAACATTTTGGATTCAAAAATTTCTGAATGTGTGACCATTTGTGGCATTTTTGGAATCTCTTGTTTACAAAAAAATCTGGCGTGTATCTATCGATCATCAAGATCTGATACGATTCCTTATGTGCTCTCATAAAGTCAAGATTATGCCGTTTATAGCTCAAAAATTTTTAGTAAACATTTTTGATTTTCTGAATTTATGACCAATTATGGTGTTTTTGGAATCTCTTGTTTCCAAAAAGCTGGCGTGTATCTATCGATTATCAAGATCTGATATGATTCCTTCTGTGCTCTCATAAAGTCAAGATTATGCCATTTTTGGTTCAAAAATTTTTAGTGGACATTTTGGATTTCAGATTTTTTGAATTTATGACCAATTGGGGCACTTTTGGAATATCTTGTTTAGAAAAATTTTGGCGTGTAACCTATAGATTATCCTGCCAACTGATGTTATGAGATTTCAACATCAATTTGGATTCAAGATTTTCTGAATTTATGGCCAATTATGGCATTTTTGGAATCTCTTGTTTACAAAAATTTTGGCGTGTAACCTATCGATTATCTTGTCAACTGGTGCTGTGAGATTTCTTTGATGATGTATTGATAATCGTTCTGGCCGTAACGCAATGGGAGCTCTATATGAGATAATGATATACTGTGGATAGTGGATGTCATCAGTAGTAATAATTGATGAGCACAATTAGATCGTGTCAAGTTATATTTAATTATATTAGGGCTATTATTGAGTTTTATGAAGTGTGAATGGCGTGGCGCGAGAGAGGACGTAATATAATGTTAAAATTATCGCCCGCTACAGTTTTATTGGACAACAAATGGCGTGTCCGCTCATCCAAGCCGTATGGTAATTAAAAATCGAGTAATTAGTGACCTACAAAGCTAATGTGTGACGTATGGACGGCAAGCAGCGAACCCCGTAATGACGGTCTTTATAACGATTGTATAATATTTGAAAAATCGAATCATAAAACACGGCCGCAGGAATTCGGGGTGTAATGTTTGCCGCGTCGATAATCGGGCGTGATTGATTGATGCACGGAAAGCAGCGGATTCCCGTCTTTCTGGGATGGAATGCGAAAACAAATATGTTGATACTAACCATCGACGACGCGCAGATAAGCGCTGGACATTGTCTGTCCCAGTGTATTGGAGGCAACACAAGTGTACCATCCTTCGTGTTCGTGTGTAACATTGTGTATCTCTAAAATTTCAGAGTTAGAGTTGTTCTCGATCTAGAATAAATCACACATTAAAATCTCGCTCACGTATCCATCAGCTGCGATTAATGAAAGTAGGTAGGCTACGACAGTTCTGGGCCATTTCCCATAAGGATTACATGGAGGGGGGTTTAAATTCACTTTACTTCCGATCGGGTTTCCGGTTGATATAGCCTGTATATGTCAGCCTGTTTATATCAGCCGACTCCCACGCAGGTAGGTTAAACCACGCATTCTCAAAACAGGTGATTAATGCCTACACCGATGAGCTTAATTTCATGAATGGACCGAGCCGTGCCGAAAATAATCCTCTAGGCTAGCACTCGTCTAGATATCGTTGTCGCATTAGGCAGCCCAATATACACATCACTGATATGGGATTTAAACGAATTAGACGACCAGCCTAACCGGAAGTAAAGTGAATTAGACGAGCAGACCAACCGGAAGTAAAGTGAATTTAGCCCCATGTAAACTTTATAGGGAAATGGTCCAGAACTGTCCTAGCCTACCTACTAATAAATTACAAATGGGGGTTAGGTAATAGGCACATGTAATTGTTAATTGCGATAGTTTATATCGTTAACCATTAATTCTTTTGTTTTAATTAGTTAATGTGAAGTAGGTTTAACAAAAAAAGTTTGTGTGGTGTTGAATTGATGGTTAACGATAATTGCATAAGAGTTAGTTGGTGAAGCAGTAATTAATTAACTAGTTTGTCTGTAACCATAGTGTACCTGCTGAGCTGTTGATGTATTCATACTGTCACCCTTTAACCATGTAATGTAACTATTTAAAGTGGAGACAATGCGACAACTCATGTTAGCGACATCACCGACACATACAGTCTTGTTAGGAAAATCTCCCAGAATTATTGGCCGGCTATTAATAGCTTCTAGAAGGGAAACAAAGTATGAAGAAACATAGATGTTGAACAAGTCCGAAGTAAAAATCATTAGCCAACACCAAAGTTTGAAGCGGTTTGTAGTTTTTTAAGAAAAAAATCCATCACCACCGCATATTGTACCACCACCTTGTTCATGTACCTTATTGATGCTGATGGTTCTTTCAGGAACGCTATCGTTAGCTGTTATATAGGCCGTACTGTTTGGCCCCAGCCATTCTAGGAATGGCTCCAAATCAGCTATTATCTGAGGGCACTCGAGTACGGCGCTCGTGTTCACTAGCACGGTAATATTTTTTGGAAACCCATCTTTTATGTACGGTTTTGATGGAAAGCGCTCTGTACATCGACAAACAGTTTTACATTACAATCACACATCTTCAAATACCTTCATTACCGATTATTTCCAACTCGTAGGTGAAGTTGATGCATCCCACTATGTTGCACAGCACGCACTGGTACTGCCCGGAATCGCTGGTCACCAGTTCCTCCAGCTGGATGGACCACTTCACGTACTTGACCTCGCCCAAAGTCCTTCCGATTTGGGTCTTGTTGTCCTTGTACCACGTTATATTGGGCGCAGGTTCTCCTGCTCCTTTACATTTCAGTACCACCGTACTGCCAGCAGGCTTGACCACGCTTTTGTGCATGCGCTTCACGAAGGACGGCAGCTTGTACGAGGAATTCGACGTTGTTGCTGACCTATCAGACGTTTCCGGCTTGATGATCATGTCGTCGTCGTCATGACCATTTCCTTCTATTGGCGGCATGTCGTTCAATAGGATATCCGAAGCTAATTAACAAAAGAAAACATCATGAATTATTTAAGAATCACATCTTGATATTGCCTTTATACATACAAAGTTACACCAACCATATCAATTGCTCACTACCAATACCGGTAATGATACAATATAAAAAGATCAACACACTGAATGAAGCAAACCTCAGCATTGCCGTGAATTATGACCAGTAGTTTGAAAAGCTGCTGTAGGTTGAACCACACATTCTCAAAACAGGTGATTAATGCCTACACCGATGAGCTTCATTTCATGAATGGACCGAGCCGTGCCGAAAATAATCCTCTAGGCTAGCACTCGTCTAGATATCGTTTAAATTAAGTCTAATAATCTCAGCCGAGAATCAGGAATAGTGTTCAATCCCCAAAAATAGAACTGTCACTCTGCCAAACCTATAACATTGTTTGATACACGTTGTATGTGAAGTGCCCGAAAATTCTAATGCACTTCCTCTACAAAATCGCTTTCGAGCAATGTTTTCAATGTTTCACACCTAATATAGACGCAACGCTATTGTAACAAAATACGGCAATTCTTATAAACTTGCTTTATTGTGACAACTGACTCAGCGTTTTCTTGCTTAAAAATATATTTATATATTATATTTATAAAATATATGATATTAGTCACCACTAAAAAGAACGTACATATTCAATGCCAAGTAATATATTATAATATTAAAATAGTAATAATAAAGTAAAGTGGTAAGAAGGCGCAAAGACCGCAAATCGATAGCCATTAAATATCATTACTACTACTAATAATAATACTGTTGTGTACTTAGCACCGTACACCCGATAACATGGAGGCAGTTATGTAAGGGTACAATGTGGATACCAAAAAATGTTGTTAGTGGACTGTATTAATTGGAGTTCAAATTTCTACAAGCTTTTCTGTGTCGTTGGTCAGCACCTTGCAAACGCTGATAAGTGAATGAGTATTCTAGACGAGAGGCGACCAAGGGGTCGTGGCGACGACCGTTAATTGTAGGGAAACATCTGCATTTCTTGGAGCCTCGTAGGGGTTTTACCGAAACATGCGGATTACGCCGTAATGGAATAGGTCCACGGAAAGCCCGCCGAAGACACAATACATTTTAATCCGACCAATATACTAATGATGCCGCCACTTAATGACAGACACAACAAATACTAATAATAAAGTAGTAAGTTCCTGCATTAATTGAGGATAGAGTTTGCATCGAAAGGTTTCCATGGTAGTCCATATAAAAAACTTGATATGTTTTTACCACAAAATGTTTATTGATATATACAGATCATCCATTATAGATATGAATTTTCAAGTTCAAGGTCGGCCAAAATGTCACATTGTATAATAATTTTGACAGTGTACTTGTAAAAACTAGGAACAAATATGTCATTGATGTCAACATGTGTGTTAAGGTTATGAGAACTCAATGAGTAATCATATTCATTTGGCCCAATGACACTTTGAGAATTCATATCTATAATGGATGATCTGTACACATATATAGAGTCGTATAGAAACAAAACTCACAATATCCAAATACCGAAATTTTGGGAATTAACCAAAAACTCGACAATCTATTTCCCAGAATTTTGCAAATGAATTTTTTACATCCTGTAGACTTACAAAATGAATTATAAAATTTGTAATCAAATTTGATGATATTCATATGACAATTCAGATATGAATTGTCACATTCAAGGTCGTCCAAAATGTCATATTGTATAATAATTTTGACAGTGTACTAGTAAAAAAACTAGTAATAAATATGTCATTGATGTATTATATAAATAAAACACAATTGGTGTGAGTTTCACAAAATATTTAATATTGTACTGCGACAATTTTTTCGCCACACAGTAACTTCATCAGCGTGATATCATCATTTTGATTAACTGATATATCATTCAATCAGATGAAAACTGATATATGTCTACATATCAATAAACATTTTGTGGTAAAAACATAGCAATCTCTGTTTTTTTTTAATAAAGTTTGCGTTTAGGCGTATACATGGTTGTTTCAAAATTGCAAATATTGTTTCTAACAATCTTTGCTTTTAAATATTAACACCCAAATATTTAACTTTGGACAGATAACAGCAGACTAAATATTTAGTGCCGAGCTAATATTAGCTTAAGGCTGGGATTATAAGATTCAGATAATTCTCTAGCTAAAACAAACATTCTAAAGGCATATAAATTATTATACCGTGCCCAATAGGTTAGGTCAGCGATGGCAAACCTATGACCCGTGGGTCACACACTGCCCAACGTAAATATTTCAAATGACCCACGTGTCCAAGTTGCATTAACCATGTTTGAAAATATCAGTTTTCATTAATTTATTATGTATATACATTTATTTATTCGTTTTGATCTCAAAACGTTTAAAATTCAGTATGTTTCAAATTTATTTATATATTCATCCAGCGAATATTTTATGGTTCAGATTATCTTCTGACGTATATAGTTTCATAAAGAGATTTCAACAAATTCCTCGATAATTATCGAGATTTTTGTAAATTTCGTAAATATCGAAAATGATTGACACAATAACATAAAAAGTCTGTGGTTCTTGTTGTGCAAATGTTTGTAATTTACAAAAACAAAAAGGTTTAATTTTCGTTGGGCCCAGCAGTAATAAAACTTTGCGTTGTGTGACATTAAAACTCTAATAATTAGAGTTAGAAACCCCTATAAATTTTAAATTACATGTATTAAATTAATAAAGAGATTGCGTCACATTGTGCCCGGCTCGCTCCAGATTAGTTGCTAAACTCTCCGCATTGCACGTAGCGCCATGCCGTTCGTAATGTGTACAAACGTGCAAATCTGCATTATTAATAAAAATGCGCCCGTACTTAATTGTCTCGGAAATCAATAGGATGCATCGGCGCGTGAAATCGCACTGTGTACACTTTATTTTAAGTAATGGGCAGAATTCTGCTCTCGTTAATGGCCAGAATTCAGCGTTCGTTAAGATTGTTATTCTCTCTTTTCTCATCGTACACCTATTGTGCCCCGCGTTCTAAAAAAGGCCCAACATCCGACGGTCCCCCCTAAATATACTCTGGTGAAGGAATTTAAGTGCACATTGAAATACGTAAATTATCTCACTTTCAACGCGACAAAAAAAAAATTAACGAGCTTCGATTTTCCATTACGAATCAAGTATTAAGCTTATACGTGTTTCATTTATGGTGAAAGATAAGCACAAATATGCAAGGGTTAATAATGTGAAGAGGTGGCTGCAGTAATTGCCTGGAATTAGAGCGCGCTGCATAATTCATACGAACGCGAATTTTACATGCAATTGTGGCGTTGCTTATTCAATTAGACGCTTAAATTTCTATTATGCCGCCGTTTTCAGCGTGACAATTTTCGATTCTTCCGCTCCCAATTTAACCCTTCTAATGTTTATCGACGTCTCATCGAAATCACACTGTGTATTTACAAAACAGGGAAAACACGTGTTTATTGTCGTTAGCTCACTGACATGTTTGCCAGCCTTAAAGAAACAAATAATCACGAAGTGGTACATTATATTGTTTCCACACGTGTTGACTGTTTGCCTGCGCACTTGTCAACAGCATCACACTAAATTGCGAATTGCCACAAAAATCTCCGCGTCTGCTTCGTTTTATCTCTTATAAATATTGCAGATCTATTTTCAGACATACTATTTCTCACGTCAAACATGTTTAGAGCTAACCAATAACGAATTCCTCAAAACAGTAAATTGTTTATAAGTGCTAATGTAAAACCTTTAAATTCAAATTGTTACATATTCAACGGTGAACGTTTAAAATCCAGTATGTTTCAATTTATTTATATATTCGCCCAGCGAATATTTTTTAGTTCAGATTATCATCTGGCGTATGCAGTTTCATAAATAAAAAACTATTTTATATACAGTAAACAAAAAATAAGTATAATTAATACTAATATTATAACCAATTATATATGGTCAGTTAATTCTGGTAGTATAAAACATACATACAATAGTATAATACATAACAGTATAAAATTACGCGTCTTCGTAGGTATGACGCTAAAAGTGTGCTCATTAGAATCGAAAAGATCCAATTGGTCTAGAGGCATGGGCCTCTAAGGTCAATTGGAGCAACTCGAAAAATCGCGATTTTTCGGATTTTCATTTTAGAGGATTTGATCAGACAAGTGCAGTTATTTAAATTAGTTTTCTACAGTTTTTCTCTAACAAAATACTTTTTTTTTAATTTTAGAGGATTTGATCGGACAAGTGCAGTTATTTAAATTAGTTTTCTACAGTTTTTCTCTAACAAAATACAATTTTTGAAGTCTAGTCTTTTAATAATAATAATTTATTGGTGCTATGTACATTATTTATGTTTACACAGGTCATTAAAAATACACAGAGTGAGTATAATAACAACAAAGGCATAAAAGACTACATAATAATTAGCCCTAGATAGTTATATCGCCGTTTAAGAAAATGTCCCAATGGTAGTATGGTTTTTGGATTAAAAATGATTTTAGTTTTGACTTTAAAAGTTTTAGTTTTAGTTTGATTACATTGTTTTATCAAGTTTTGAAGATTTGTTGTAACTTTCGTGCCAAAATTTTGTAAACTTTTACAGTAATACTGTATTTTTTTGAAAATTTAGTGATAGTTTGTAAAACTATTTGTATAATTGTCATTTTTTCAGTTTTACTGAAATCGTTGTGCTGTTTAGAAACTTGTCTGAAACTTTTATTGGGCTATGTAGACTCTTTTGCTTTTTTGACATGTTTTTGTTTATGCTTTCAATGTTAATAAACATAATTTTCACAAACTTTTAGAGTAATACTGAAAGCTTCATGAAATTTTGTGAAAATTTAGTAACGATTCTGATTTTTTTTCAGTTTTACTGAAATCGTAAATCTGTAAATCTGTAAATCTTCTGTATTCTGAAACTATTGGGCTATGTAAACTATTTTGCTTATTAGACATTTTTCGTTTATGTTTTTAATATTAATAAACATAATTTTCACAAAATTTTAGAGTAATTCTGAAAGCTTCATGAAATTTTGGGAAAATTATGTAACGATTCTGATTTTTTTTTTCAGTTTTACTAATCGTTGTGTTGTTTAAGGGGTATTCTGAAACTTTTATTGGGCTACGTAGACTCTTTTGCTTTTTAGACATTTTTTGATTATTTTTTCAATATTAACAAACATAATTTTCACAAACTTTTAGAGTAATACTGAAAGCTTCATGAAATTTTGTGAAAATTTAGTAACGATTCTGATTTTTTTCAGTTGTACTGAAATTGTTGTGCTGTTGAAGGGCTATTCTGAAACTTTGATTGGGCTATGTAGACTCTTTTGCTTTTTTGATATGTTTTTGTTTATTGTTTCAATGTTAATAAACATAATTTTCACAAACTTTTAGAAGTAATACTGAAAGCTTCATGAAATTTTGTGAAAATTTAGTACCGATTCTGAATATTTTTCAGTTTTACTGAAATCGTTGTGCTCTTTAAGGGCTATTCTAAAACTTTTATTGGGCTATGTAGACTATTTTGCTTATTAGGCATATTTCGTTTATTTTTTCAATATTAATAAACATATTTTTTACAAACTTTTAGAGTAATACTGAAAGCTTCATGAAATTTTGTGTAAATTTAGTAACGATTGTGAAATTATCAAAATATTTATCAGGTTTTTGTTAATTTTTTCAGTTTTACTGAAAGAGACATGATGTTTAAGGGCTATCATTGTGCGTAGACTGTTTACCTTTTCTGATAATTTATTTAAAAAAATTCAACATTACTAAACATAATTTTGACTTATTCAGTTATACTGAAACTGCATGAAATTTTCTGAAAATTTAGGGATGATTCTGAAACTATTCGCATAATTATCAAATTTTGAAAGCATGACTGAATCGTCATGCTGTTTAAGGACTATTCTGAAACTGCTATTGGGCTATCGTTTTCAGTTATACTGAAACTGCATGAAATTTTCTGAAAATTTAGGGATGATTCTGAAACTATTCGCATAATTATCAAATTTTGAAAGCATGGCTGAATCGTCTTGCTGTTTAAGGACTATTTTGGAACTGTTGTTGGGCTATCGTTTTCTGTTATACTGAAACGGCATGAAATTGTCTGAAAATTTAGGGACGATTCTGAAACTATTGGCATAATTATCAAATTTTGAAAGCATGACTGAATCGTCTTGCTGTGTATGGACTATTCTGGAACTGTTATTGGGCTGTCGTTTTCTGTTATACTGAAACGGCATGAAATTGTCTGAAAATTTAGGGACGATTCTGAAACTATTGGCATAATTATCAAATTTTGAAAACATGACTGAATCGCCGTGCTGTTTAAGGACTATTCTGAAATTGTTATTGGGCTATGTAGACGTTTTTACTTTTTTGACAATTTTTTGACAATTTTATAATAATTTTCGAAGACTTTTACAATTATATTGAAAGCTTCATGATTATTTTTGAAAATTTGGGGACGAATCTGAAATTATTAGAATATCTATCAAGGTTTTGTTAACTTTTTCAGTTTTAATGATGATGATTAACGGCAGTTTTATATTTTATGAAATATTCTCAAAAATTTTAGTATTTTGATTACAAATTTCGTAAAAATTTAAGTATTTTGATTACAAATTTCGTAAGTATTTTACGAATTATTGTAAATTTTGGAGAAATATTTTAATCTTGAATGAAATTTTCGATTTTGTGAATACTGCAATTGATTTCATTATTGTCCCATTGAATCATAACATAATTGTAGATATATAATTTCAGGAATTTTGATTTCAACAATATTTGTTTAAATTTTTTGAATTCTGAGAATTAGTTGCGTATTGGTTAATGTGCACTCTAAGAATTCATGAAATTTTGGAATTTGTGCTAATATTTCGAAAATATAGTTTAATTCATACGTGTAGATACGATAAATATTTAAAAAAAACATGTTTTGATTGCTTTTTTTGGAATTATAAAATAAATTTTGAAATATTTCTCAAACTCTTAGAACATTATTATTAAATATTTGTTTTTTAATGTTTCCTTTAATATTTCTACAACTGTTTGGATTTCTTAGTTTGTTTTGCAAGTTTTGCAGATTTGTATCACCACATTTTTTTTAAACATTTACATTTAAGTGGTAATTTTCGAGATTTATACAGATTTCTCATTAATTCTCAGAATTTCGAGAGATTTTTGAATAATTTCGAGATGATTTAAATCCAAATTGGTTCATACGATTCACACGATGATTACATACTTTTTTTTTCATTCTACAAATTTTCGATGATTCTCAAAATATCTAAACATTTCTAAATTTTGTTCTAAGTTTTTCGTCGAGAGATTTTCTAATAATTTCCCCGATTTCTCAAAGGTTTTTGAGATTTCAACAGATTTCCCAATAATTTGGTTCTTAGTTTGTTTTGCAAGTTCTACTTGCATCATCAATCTACATACAAGTGGATACGATAAATATTTAAAAAAACATATTTTGATTGCCTCTTTTGGAATTATTAAATGAATTTTGAAATATTTGTCAAATTCTCAGAAAATTATTATTAAATATTTGTTTCGTAATGTTTCTTTCGTTATTTCTACATCCAAAACTGTTAGGAGTTTCGATTTCTTAGTTTGTTTTGCAAATTTTGCAAAATTTGTAGACCACATTGTTTTTAACATTTACATTTTCTCATAATCAAAGTTTTCTGGATATTTTTAACATAAATTGCATACATTTTCATAAAATTTCATGAAGCTTTCAATGTAATTGTAAAAGTCTTCGAAAATTTAAAATTTATTTATTTATTTTTAGATAACCACGTAAAATTACTTTTTTATACATTTTGCATAAAATTGTTATATTTGTATTTCTTACAATAGTATAATATTGTCAGCAGGTGGGCAATATATTGTTATAACACCATTATAAACTTATTATATGCCGATGTGCCCCATGCAAATTGGCGATTCTATGCATAATTCATTATACTGTGTTTGTTGTTTACAATGCAAATTATTATCGGCCTATTTTACAGCCCTACCACAACATTGGGACTTTCTAGAAAAGCATGACTTTTATATGGCATGTATATACAATATCTTTTTATATGTGATAAATGTATATGATTCAGGTTATGATTATAACAGCTTGTGAACGTAATGAAAGTAACCCTTTTTCAATCTGTCAACTACTGAAGATTTTGCGATCGAAATATATTTAGAAAATATCTATTCTTGGGAAACAGGTACCAACTGTATGTTGGCATTATTGCTCCATGTATCTGTCAGACACACTATAATGGGTACATAGCCGATACTATTTCAATCTGTCAACTACTGAAGATTTTGCGATTGAAATATAATTAGAAAATATCAATTCTTGGGGAAAAGGTACCAACTGTATGTTGGCAGCATTGCTCCATGTTTCTGTCAAATACACTATAATAAGTACATAGCTGGTACTGTATCTGTACGAAGATGGGGATGTACTTTATAAATAAAGCAGACAATAACATTCCGCTATCACAGTTTTTGATATTCATGTACAGTTACGGACTCTAAGAATGGCGCGTTCGTCCATTCTTGTCTAGGAATACTGAAGACGTGCAGGACCAGACAAGGATAGCAGACTACTCGAACGGACGGATGTCTTAGGCCCGTATCTATAGCCCGTACTTGAACTTGAGTACGACTCAAGTCGTATATTTGGTTGCGTTTGGTGCATTAACGTATATAGAAAATATGCAACCAAATATACGACTTAAGTCGTACTGGTGCATTAACGTATGTAGAAAATATGCAACCAAATATACGACTTGAGTCGTACTCATGCTCTATGACTAGATACGGGCCTATGAGTTCGTGGATGTACATGTATTTGTCAATATGTATTTGTCAATTCCTATAACCCGATTTAATATATGGCCATTGGGGAAATAAACGTGGGTGATCTACATATGATTTGAAACTTCGTTTAAGTGTAGTTATTTGATTCAGATGCATATTGATCTACAAACACATCACTTCTACTGACTCTGATCTCTCGCTGGTTTCCAAAACACTTCAAAAACTCTTAAAATAGTTATCAATTTGTACCGAAGTAATTATTAACGCACTCCCAATGCGCTAACAAACATCTTATTAATCGGCACATCAAACGCCCCATACATCAGGAATTTCCGCCTTTCCGTAAATACTCTTACGAAACTATGCTTTGTGCTCGCCGCTTAGTAATGGCCACCTATTTTTGTGAGCGCGGGGGGATACATCGGCCCTTTTGTTCCCTGCAATTTGTCGGGAATACACGGGATAATCGGTCGGAGATTAGAGCGGGCATCATGCGACGATTGCGGGTGAATATGACTCATGTTTGCTTTGGCTTTGCGTCGGATGAATGGGAAAAACGGGAGCCGGTCGATGGTCTTTTGGAGTTCCTCCAATAAAGATTAGAAAATTTCAGTGCAGAAATAGATTCTGCGGAACTGGTGAGTTACATTTTTCATTGAAATCGCGATGTGTACTTGCTTCCAGGTCTTTCCGATTATCCGGTTTCATACTACATACTACTCTTAGAACTTTACTAATAATATTTTCTAAGATTTTTTTAATCCATGGTAATATAAATATTACAATAATATGCTAGTGCTTGGAGTCTAATCTAACAAATTTCAAACAGTACTTGATTACTAGATGCCATCTATTTTTTTTTTTTAAATTATATTTTCTTTTTAATTATATATATTTTATAATTTGATATTGGCCATTACAGCCATTACAAGTACATTGGGATTATATTGTTATCACTATTATTAGCTTATTATCTGGCATTTGTATATGCCAAAAAGTAAAAGTAAAAGTTGAAACTTAAAAAATTGCGGACGAAAATATCACTAGGGTACTTTTGAAAGTACTTCGTAATCGCAGCACGTACTAATGGAGAAGTAAATAAATTGCACGCAACATACGTGTGAACTTCAATTGCAATCTTGGTTAGCGCCCTAGGGCAAAAAACTAGCGGTTTGAAATTAAATAGATAAGAGGCGACGTGACAATTTTTATCGACCCGCTCCGGGCGAAAATACGTGCACGCTTTTTAATTACGTGCAAAAAAATTAATAGCCGCGAATATTGTCTGGTGTGCG
Source organism: Othius punctulatus (assembly GCA_951805005.1). Classification (NCBI taxonomy): domain Eukaryota; kingdom Metazoa; phylum Arthropoda; class Insecta; order Coleoptera; family Staphylinidae; genus Othius; species Othius punctulatus. Next base: position 36,208,863 of record OX638147.1, on the reverse strand, counting down.
CTTTTTTCGGATCGGTGGGGTTTTTATCTCTGGCAAACAGGTACGTGCACTTTTTATTGTGGCATTTCGTCCGTCTCTCGTGTACATTTCCCCGGTTTACAATCGCAGCCGTGCAGTGACTTAGAAGCCGATTAGAGCGTACAAACGAGAAACGAATTTGTTAAAAATACGCCCCATTTAGGTTATTGCACATTTATTATTACTATTTAGTATGGCAGCCATGAAATATAAATTAGTTGGCAACATGTAAGCGCCATATTGATAATAATTTTGATATATTATATTCGTGAGCACTGCATAAATTATGATTTATGAACTTTCTATACACTAATAAACGGCACGCGGAATTTATTTTAATCTTTGCGACGTTGCAAGTTTTCCCGAAGTTTTACTAATGGGGTCGGAGAGTGTAGGGAATATTCCGCGCTACATCTCACGATTGAAATTGTGTGAAAATAACAATAGTAGCACACTCAGGGGAAAAGGAAAATCGAAAACTCCCCTAGTTATATTTACGCATTTTTTTTCTTTTCTATAAACTTTCAGATTGCCCGACGATATTTCCCAACGCGCTGCTTACAACCTTGCGCAATTGTGAAGGTGCAGGACAGATCGAATATGGAATTTCCATTTTTTCATCTCCACTCACATAATTGTAAACATTATTGGCTCAGCAACATCTGCAAACAATTAACCAAGCTACGTCTTATTTACACACCACTCACGTCACTAACAAAGTACTTTTTTAATGCACAGCCATCCATAATTAATAACCTCAACATCACTAAAACATAAAACTATTCATAATTCCCCAACCTATTATCCTCCTGAATAGATTTATAAGACGTATGGCAATACCTATGGCAATACGTAACACATACTCAGTGCTTTCATTAATCACGTTATTCAGAAAGTAAAGGTTACAACAGTAGTTATACTAGGACAGTTCCAAACCACCCCCAGCAGAGATTTCGATTAATTCAATTGACGCTTTTAATTCGCGAATTTAATCAATCGTCGCGAGCAGTAACAATAGGCTGATTGCGGAAATTGCTAGCAATTGTAATTAATGCACCTATAATTGTTGTAATTATACCAATACCAATACATTATACCAGTTTCCGCAATCAACCTATTGTTACTGCTCGCGGCGATTGATTAAATTCGCGAATTAAAAGCGTCAATTAAATAATTCGAAATCTCTGCTGGGGGTGGTCTGGAACGGTCCTAGTATAGCTACTTACAACCTTTATTACCAATACAAACCGTAAGTATAGTTTATTAATGTTCAAAATGTAGGCAATGTTATCTCGATTATAAAATTCTTACTCAATACTTTAATTACATTATTCACGAAGTAAAGGTTACAACATTTATTACCAAAACAAAGCGTAAGTATACTTCAGTAATGTTCAATAATGTAATGTTTATAATATAATGTTCATAAAGTAACGTGCAATGTGTAAACGTTACAACCTTTATTAGCAATACAAACTGTAAGTATAGTTTAGTAATGTTCAAAATGTAGGCAATGTTATTTCGATTATAAAATTCTTACTCAGTGCTTTCATTAATCACGTTATTCAGAAAGTAAAGGTTACAACAGTAGTTATACTAGGACAGTTCCAGACCACCCCCAACAGAGATTTCGATTAATTTAATTGACGTTTTTAATTCGCGAATTTAATCAATCGCCGCGAGCAGTAACAATAGGTTGATTGCGGAAATAGCGAGTAATTGTAATTAATGCACTTGTAATTGTTGTAATTATACCATTGTTGGTATAATCAACAACAATCAACCTATTGTTACTGTTCGTGGCGATTGATTAAATCCGCGAATTAAAAGCGTCAATTAAATTAATCGAAATCTCTGCTGGGGGTGGTCTGGAACTGTCCTAGTATAACTACTTACAACCTTTATTATCAATATAAACCGTAAGTATGGTTTAGTAACGTTCAAAATGTAGGCAATGTTATCTCGATTATAAAATTCTTACTCAATACTTTGATTACATTATTCAGGAAGTAAAGGTTACAACCTTTATTAAGAAAACAAACCGTAAGTATACTTCGGTAATGTTCAATAATGTAATGTCCATAAAGTAATAAGTGGTATCTTGGAGCTTGTGAAAGGTTCGTATTAATAAAGAAAAAAACACCTTTTTCACAAAACACATGTATTTTATCTAAATGTACATTTCGATCGCTAGGCGACCATCTTCAGTAGAAATATTACTACTGAAGTCACCTAGCGATCGAAATGTACATTTAGATAAAATAAATGTGTTTTGTGAAAAAGGTGTTTTTTTCTTTATTAATTCATAATGTAATGTTCATAAAGTAATGTTCACTATATTTCTGTAATGTTCAAAAATGTAATGTTAATAATGTAATGTTCATAAAGTAATGTTCAATATATTATAGCTGGGATATTTACGGTCTATTTCTAGATCTGATCCGAGGTGCTTCGGATTTGGTAGGGTGGGAGTCAATCATGTGAATTCGTGTTGCTTGTTAAAACTTTATCCAGCGATAGAGTAAACGAGCTCCAAACTTTTTCACTCTTCCTATAAATGTAGAAAATATGCTTCAGATCCACACATATTAGCTTAATTGTGGTTTTGCGTAGAATTTAAATTTGCAATTAAAACTTCGGAGGCGTAATTTAAACTCTCACCGAGGGCCATAATAAAATCGCTTGATTTTTCTGTAACATGTTATACTGCGTGGTGAATTGCTTTACGCACCATACGAATTCCAATGCTAAATTTTTAATGCAGTAAAATTTCGGTAAATTCAACAGGCCTGATTTTATTTGACGTAAAACGCTTTATGCACCTGTCTCAGGTAAACCAATTTTATTCACTAATGTGAAACCATAAATTGTAAAGTTATTTGAAATGTACTTTGAATCACTTGAGAATAATCTAATTGTGGTCGAAACTGCAGTCGTGTTTAACGAAAAAATGAAGTGATAAAAAACGTAGGAAAGTGATCAATTTTGTATCATTAGTTCATTACTTCCCATATTATTAATACTTACTGTACATTATATTACTGATTCTATTTATCAAAACAAGGTGCTATGACTGGGCAAATAACGCACGTTTTGAGTTAAAAAAAACAAATAATGTATTGTCTGCTATTTTTATTTTATTTTTAACTCAAAACGTGCGTTATATACCTAGTCATAATAATTAAGTTTAAACAAGTATCCACCAAATCTATTTCCATGACAAAATGTTGCTTTTAACGAGTATTGCTATTATCGAATTCATTATAAAATTTTAAGTAGAATTTACCGATGCTAATACATATAGAAAGTAAAGCCAAACGTACTATATATTTTTATTAGGTTAATTTGATTAAACATAAGGTAAAACACAAACAAAAAGCAATACAATTACAATTAACTAAGCAACATAATTACAACTAGTTAAGGTTTGATCTGTCAAATGTCATAAGTCACAGTTATGGAAAAATCAATCAAAAATTGTTGCTCTTATAGAGAGTTGCATTTATCGAAATTTTACTGTATGTAAATATTTGCTTCCCAAATTATTTTAGACCAAAACCATAAATATGTTTTTGTAGAGAAAAAAATCACGCTTCTATTTTCCTCTATCGGAAATACTGTGGATATTCATTTTGGTACTTTGGCAAAAATCAGCTAATACATGTAGAAAGTAAAGCCAAACGTACTATATATTTTTAATTACGTTAATTTGAATTTAAACATAAGGTAAAACACAAACAAGAAGCAACACAATTACAACTAGTTAACGTTAGATCTGTCAAATGTCATAAGTTGCACTAATGGAATTTGTTTTTCTTGTTTTGGCAGTGCAATTTCTAATTCTTGCGTTCTTAATAACCATATAGATTTTTTTAAATCTGTTAGACTACTTAGTGAATTAAATAAGTATAAACTGCAACTGCTATAATTTTTTTTTGTATAATATATATTTTAATGTGTATTATTTTTTTTTCTTGTTTTGGCAATATATTTGGGTATTGTGCTCTTATTTGTCTCTGTAGTGTTTTTTTTTTCTGAATCTGGATACAATAAATGATATTATTATTTATTGCGCCCATGATTCAGTTGAAATGTTCCAAAAACCTAAATATACGGTATATTTTGATTTCATTTTACACGATAAACAAAAGTATACTTCATAACTTGTTACTGAGAACAGAATTAGACTTAGGATTACCAAAAGTCTTACGAATTGTTGAGAAATCAGTAGAAATCTGGAATATTATTGAGAAATTTTGGCAATTATTGATGATTTTTTTTAGAAATCTTAATAGTTATTGACAAATCTACAGAAATTTCGAAGAGTAATGAGAAATTTTTCAAATTGAAAGCTGACTACTTATATCTATATGTATATCTTATATCTGACTATAGATATTGAAAATTCTTAACTCTTAGAAATTTATCGCAAAAATAGTATATCAGTGGATCTGTACTTGTTACTGAGAACAGAGTTAGACTTGGTATAACCAAATCTTAAGAATTGTTGAGAAATCTGTAGAAATCTAGAAAATTATGAAGAAATTTTGGCAATTATTTATTATTTTTTTTTAGAAATCTTAATAGTTATTGGAAAATCTATAGAAATATCGAAAAATAATTTGAAATTTTGGAAATTATTGGTTCATGTATAAACTTTTAGGAGTTATAACGATAAATATGAAAAATCTATATAAATCTCAAAAAGTAATGAGAAATTTTGGAAATTGAAAGCTGACTACTTATAAGTTGAATGTTGCTGCAAAGACTTATAGATTTTGAAAATACTTAACCATTAGAAATTTATCGCAAAAATAGTTTATCAGTAAATAACTACTTGTTACTGACAACAGAATTAGACCGAGTATTACCAAATCTTAAGAATGGTCGAGAAATCTGCAGAAATCTTGAAAATTATTAAGAAATTTAGGAAATTATTGTTTTTTTTTTAGAAATCTTAATAGTTATTGGAAAATCTATAGAAATATCGAAAAATTAATAGAAATTTTGGAAATTATTGGATCATGTATAAAATTTTAGGAGTTATAACGATAAATATGAAAAATCTATAGAAATCTTGAAAAGTAATGAGAAATTTTTGTAATTGAAAGCTGACTACTTATAAGTTGAATGTTGCTGCAAAGTTTTGTAGATTTTGTAAATCCTTAATTATTAGAAATTTATCGCAAAACTATTTTATTAGTGGATCTGTACTTGTTACTGAGAACAGTATTAGACTAAGTATAACCAAATCTTAAGAATTGTTGAGAAATCTGCAGAAATCTCGAAAATTATTAAGAAATTTTGGCAATTATTGATTTTTTTTTAGAAATCAGAATAGTTATTGAAAAATTTATAGATATCTCGAAAAGTAATGAGAAATTTTGGAAATTACAGGAAAATGTCTAGAATTTTAGGAGTTATAAAGAAATTTGGAGAATGACAAAAATGTATGTGATAACCATTACTAATTTTATGAGTTTAATGATCTCGAAATTATTGAGGACTTATTGAGAAATTAGAAGAAATTTCACTATATGACTACAGGGATTAACTATTAGAGATTTATCACAAAAATAGTTTATCAGTGGATCAGTACTTGTTACTGACAACAGAATTAGACTGAGTATAATCAAATCTTAAGAATGGTTGAGAAATCTGCAGATATCTATTGAGAAATTTTGGAAATTATTGATTTTTTTTTAGAAATTTTAATAGTTATTGAAAAATCTATAGAAATATCGAAAAATGAATTGAAATTTTGGAAATTATTGGATAATGTATAAAATTTTAGGAGTTATAAAGAAATTTGGACAACGAAAAAAATGTACGTGATAACCATTATGAATTTTATGATTGAGATATTTGTCGAAATCTTATGAATTATTGAGATAGCTGAGAAAATTTCCCTGTATGACTAGTTATAAAGAAATTTGGAGAATGAAAAAAATGTATGTGACAACCTTTATGAATGTTATGATTTTCAGAATGATTGACAAATTTCTCGAAATATTATGAATTATTGAAAAATCTGAAGATTGAGGATTTTTCAATGCAGATATTGACTATTCAAGGAATTCAGTAATCAGTATTAACTTTATTAGTATTTTGACCCTTTACAGAGTATTACATTGTCAATATATACAAGTTATGATCTATTAAAATTATGAGTACTAATCTTAGGGTTATACAGACAAAATTATATACAATGAACTACACGCTAACGTTTAAGTAAATAAATTATAATAAACAAAATTTATCCCACCACTTCGACTGTCTGTTCAGTATAGGTAAAATATTCATCATAAGTATAAAAAAGATGATCTGTAAAAAACTTCTTATTATATAATCATCCCAGCTTCCTTGCTTATTACCATGACATTTATTATCAACAATATGAGTTCCTATTAACTTTCTATTATTTGCTGCCTAAGTTATTTATTCACCCAAATTGCACTATATCAAAATTTTATTATCTTTGGTTAATATTCCGTTAATAATTCCTGATATCTTCACAACATAATAATTTCCAGAAATCTAATAATTTCCAAAAATAAATAATGATTTTCAAAAATTTCCAGAAATCTATCAATAGTTTCCAAAAATAAACAATAATTTACAAAAATTTCCAGAAATTTCCAGAAATCTATGAATACTTTCCAAAAATAAACAATAATTTTCGAGTATTAAATCTTAAAATCAAAATCCAATTGCATACCAAGGCAGGATTAGCGATAATTTTGAAATATATTTTGGTTTCTTGCTACTATAGAAAATTTATTTCGAAGTTAAACTGAGCAATATTTATATTGTCATTAGCGCGAAATAAGCATTGATCGGAGCCTTAAGTCACGTTTTCGCGATGTACAGCACAAAATATTGTTGCAGTATTGAAAATGGGTCATAATTTTGATTTTTTAAATATAGCCCGGCGCCTCCACCATCTACCTTCTAGATTTGAATAATTTATAATAATTCAGAAAATAGTTAAAAACGTTAAAATTCAAGTAATTCCTGAGGGGAATCATACTTACATATTTGCCATGTTTGCGCCAAGTGTTATTATGTGTAATTATGTTATGTAATTATGTTGTAATTAACTATTTAATTAGATTTGTCAAATTTGGGAAAAAATGATTTTTGCTTGTCTTGTGTTCTTAATAACCATATCGAGATTTTTTGGTGGATTAGGTTACTTAAAATGTAAAAAAATAGCCGTGGGGGAAGGGGGCAATAACAGGCCAACATTTTTTTAAACAAATCTTTACGGTTTCAATGATACAAGCTTATGACGGCAATAATTCACTTTTAATTAAACGCGTTGTATCAAAGAAATCGAAATAGACGATCTGCTACCAATCAAACCAAAATAAGGGTATCCGATTGACTTGTGTATTGATTCCTGATTTTTCGAAGCACTCTCCATTTCAATAACTGGAAGATTTACTGGTCAACGTTTGATACGTCTGTTTGTATATCAAGGCATAGTTTGTTTGATCCATGGCGAGGATTTCGCACACTCTGCAAGTGAGGGCTACGATGAATCACAATCATTGATGAAATAAAGTTGCCGGTCGCACCGCGCCCACAAATTTCTCATCCACATCAGCCGAAGTGTACGCCTAGAGCAGGAGTTATACGTTCATTCATTTTTCGGTGGTGGATCGGGGTTCTTTATACACATCCCCTTTTAACGCGTGCACATAAAAAAATCCGCCGGGGTTAAATCGGGGCTTGGGGGTCGTGCGGCTGGTCCACCTGCGCCTCGGCCCCGGCTATTTCGGGGGCGCTTTGTTTTGAAAGCCGCAGAAGCGCGCGCTACATCCAGAAATTTCCTGCGGAAACTGTTTTCAAAATATCCGAGAACAGATTTATTGCCCGTATTCGATGGGTGTTGATTAATTCGCGATCACGGCTTAAAATAACCCGAGGCGCATGCCATTTTTTGCCGCTACACCGTGGCATGGGGGAGCTTTATTAACCGGTTGCCGTGCCACGTGGCGTCGTAACGAGGTACTTGTGCAATATAAGTTTAATGTGTTTTGAACTTCGAGTGGACGTTTTCCTGCATTTGGGTACAACAGCGGTATTAATATCGAGCTTTATCAACTACGATGTTTATACTGGCACCCAATTTTGCACCATGTCAGCAACTATTTTAAATCAGTTGTTACTAGTACATTCACATACTTACGTGATGTTTATCAAAACCAACATGCTCTTAAAACTCCAGCAATTATATTTGGTACATTAGTAATGCCTTCCATGTTCAATGGAAACCATACGCTATTAAGGCGTTCACCAACAATTTCACATTTACCGCAACATCTAAACATCTTTAAAGACCCATCAAGCGAATAAATCAAAAAGTTTGATCACTTCAAGCGTTTCCACGAAAGTTGACTACTTATAAGTAGAACGTTACTGCATTTTTTTGCAGATTTTGAAAATTCTTAGACATTTATGGCAAACATATTTTATCAGTAGATCAGTTAAACGCCTTAACTGATCTACTGATAAAATATTTTTGCTATAAATTTCTAATAGTTAAGAATTTTCAAAATCTGCAAAACTATGCAGCAACGTTCTACTTATAAGTAGCCAACTTTCAAAAGTTCAACATTATAGGCAATAAGGTATGGCTGTGAATGATAAATATATATGAACACAAAAATATTCCAAGTTAAACATATATATTTTCATGTTTTGTTGTTTTATTTACAAATGAGAAACTTAGGCGAGAGAACCGGAGAGCAAAACAGTAGTGGATGACGAAGAAATCCTGGAAAAAATGGATCAACGTAGACAATATAAAAACAAAGATACAGATAAATACTGGCAATTACAAAGAGAAATTAGATGCGACATAAGAGCAGCAAAAGAAAATAAGCTGCAGTCTTTGGCGTGCTTATTTTCTTAGGAAATAGAAGATCTGCAAGCAAGACATGACATTCACAGCATACTTATGTACTTACTTAAGACCTTAGTTACTACCACTGCATACTTATGAAAATCAGAATGATTACTGGCATTCGAAAGAAACTCAACGCAAGCACATTGCTAGATCCGTACAAAGAATATACGGCCTAGACGATAGGCTCGAGGCATGGAAAGACTACATCCAGGAACTGTTCCACGACATAAGACCACAAGAACATGAGTATTGCTGTATCAGGCTCTCCAATTATAACATCAGAGGTGGATAAATCACTAGCAGAATGAAAGAAGGGAAGGCAGTTGGACCCGATGAAGTGCAAGTAGAAGTTCTAAAACTACTAGTAAATATAAATATTGTAAATATACTAGTAAGTCAATATATTAAGATTGTCATCATTATGTTTCAGTACGCCTCAATATATTGTTTTATCTTCAGGAATACTGTATACAGATATGGCACAAAATTTTCAAAATATCCATTAGATAAATTTTCAGGAATTTCAGTGACAGATAACTTATACTGGTTCTGACTTATTTAAGACGTACTCGTCTTCAAATTTACAGGAATTATATTCAGGCATACTGTATACAAATCAGGCATCAAAATATCATTGATATTTGAGGCTAAATCCAAATAGAGTACATTTCAAAGTAACACTGCAAGAATGGTACATACGTACTCGAGTCAGTGGAAATTGATGAAACTGAATACTTGGTTGCCTAGCATTTGGTGTTGGTCACTTCAAAATTTGTCAGGATCGTGTTTTGTATATTTTGTTTAGAACTCATATACTTGCTAGATTTTATTGGAAAATTAAAATAATGATTGGCGCAGTTTAATTAATAGTTTAATAGTAATTAATAGTAACTGTAATGAGTAGCAAATCCTTATTTTTTGCGGTAGAGGAGTAACTAGATGAAGTTATTTATATCGATGGAAGATGGTTTGTAGTGAGTAATTGGCACGTATTTATAACTTACCGAATGAGAGGTCTTCATTGGGATCAACGGCGTATGCGAGGACAAGCGCCGAGCATAACAGCAGCAGTATCGTGCCCATCGTACCAGTTTCAGGCGTCCCTTCAGTTTCCGCCCCACATCTGAAAAATAAAAGGAAACGTAGAGTCGAGCGGACGAGAAATTTTCAGTGGAAGTTTTATGTGTGCGCGCCTCCGGCGCTGAATTCGCACTTTTGAAATGTTTAATAAAAATCCGCTCGTATTTCAAGGGCCCCGTCAAAAATATCGAATGAGCGTTAATAAAACGCCATGCGAAATCTGTTATGTAAATATATATTGAACTACCACCAGCGGTGGTATTTTTAAATACGCCCCGGGTGTACAAAGAGAGTCCGTGAAACTCAATTTCAAGTGTGAATAATAAATCTTTCGGGTATTTGTTTTAGAGGCGTAGGTACGTCTTAAATTAGATATCAATTGCGTCAGGAGAGGGAAGCCTCCGGTTTTTTTTCGCGCCGATTCGCGCCGTTTTCAGGGAATTTCAGCGGCTTTCAGAAACATGGCCGGATCGGAAACACGCTTCTGGTTTGTATTTGGACTGTTTGGTGAACGCCAGAGTTCTGCACATGTGGCATGCACGTGTCGCGTTCGTCAAAGATTTTAAATCATCCAGACTGCATTTGCTCCGGGTCTATGGGGGCTACCTGAAAGCTGAAAGCTACACGATGCAAACGGGGCCCTACTCATCCCGCCCAACAGGCGGCTCATATTGGAGAAACGCACGATTTTTTGCCTAACATTCTAATTATAAGCAATGTGTACGATATCCACTTGAATGTATTAATATTGCTTTTGCGCTTGAAAATAAATTTCGTGACCTCATTCCGCTTTGAGCGGCCTCTGAAAGTTTTATAACAATTTATATCGCACGCAATTGACTCCGGCTCCCTATTAATTATCGCGGCAATTTTTCAATTGAAGCAGCGAATACCTCTTCTTTGCAGCGTCTTGTGTTGCGAAAACAAATTTAATTTAGAATCTGATTTGAAGCCATAACACACAAATACAAGACCCATTCTGTAATCCACTCGAATTTAATAAACTCCACAGCTATTAATTCATGCCTTCTTCATATAATGCCCCAATAAATTACAAATAAGCAGAATTGACCAAATCTGAATCCGGCAAATAAATATTAAAATTGTTCAATTCATCTAAAACACAACATTTCTACGCAGCATTCTAAAAAAAATTGTTCAAAAATAAAACCAGAAATTCCATGAGCAAATTCGTTAAATCCATCAATTTTTCAGAAATTTGTATAAAAAAACAAAAAGAGATACAACTTGCTATGTTTCTCTGTTTTTTTTTTTAAAGGACTACCACGTAGTAAATCCATTCCATCATCATCCTGATGATTAGAAATTTATATATTTGTGGTGTGCTAGTTAATCGCCCCAAATCCGATATTTTCAAACCTGAAGACAAGTTATGTGCCAGATAGACATGTCCACAAGAATTTTACAAACTTCAATTTTCTAATCTACTTGTAGCTTTAGTTGACCGTCAGATTACTATTGGCAACTTTAAAAAAGGGTGGAAAGGCCGCATATTCTCCACAAATGAATTGCAGCTTATATTACGGATCGACACACTTTTACGTTTACTGCAATTATTGATAGCAATATACGTTCTTTTTTCTTTTCCGGGTGTCTAAAACGCTCTGTATATGTGCACATATAAGTTGAACGTTCTTCAAAGATTTGATTTCGAATTGAAAATTGTATAGATTGTATAGAAAAGTGTATATCAAGAAAATTATTTTCCTGAAAATGTACAGGTGATAGAATAGACAGTCTTCTAAAACTCATTTGGAGAACTGGCCTATGGATAACATATTCTAACATATTTTAAGATACTGGCAAGAATAGTCCTAAAACATATTTGCACAACTTTTACTGTAGACTCTCTACAACATATTCTAACATATTTTGAAAGACTGCTAAGAATAGTGGCAGTGGTCATATGAAACAGCTTTTTCAATATCAAAAATTCACTGGAAAGACTGCTAAGAATAGTGGCAATGGTCATATGAAACAGCTTTTTCAATATAAAAAATTCACAATACTTTTAACTGATGAAAATTGCAGATAAAAATGTGTCCTGAAAAAACATATTTGGAGAACTTTTACTATGGACTATTGACAACATATTCTAACATATTTTAAGATACTGGCAAAAATATTCCTAAAACATATTTGCAGAACTTCTACTGTGGACTGTCTACAACATATTCTAACATTGAAAAGTGTTTTGATCTATTCTGATTATAGGTGAAAAAGTGTATATCAAGAAAAGTATTGTCCTGAAAATATACTAGTGATAGAATAGACAATCTCCTAAAACATATTTGGAGTACTTCTACTATGGACTATGGATAACATATTCTAACATATTTTAAGAGACTGGCAAAAATAGTCCTAAAACATATTTGCAGAACTTTTACTGTGGGCTGTCTACAACATATTCTAACATATTTTGAAAGACTGCTAATAATAGTAGCAATGGTCATATGAAACAGCTTTTTCAATATCAAAAATTCACAATACTTTTAACTGATGAAAATGTGTCCTGAAAAAACATATTTGTAGAAGTTCTACTATGGACTATGGACAACATATTCTAACATATTTTAAGAGACTGGCAAGAATAATCCTAAAAAATATTTGCAGAACTTTTACTGTGGACTGTCTACAACATATTCTAACATATTTTGAAAGACTGCTAATAATAGTGGCAATGGTCATATGAAACAGCTTTTTCAATATCAAAAATTCACAATACTTTTAACTGATGAAAATGTGTCCTGAAAAAACATATTTGTAGAAGTTCTACTATGGACTATGGATAACATATTCTAACATATTTTAAGAGACTGGCAAGAATAATCCTAAAACATATTTTCAGAACTTTTACTGTGGACTGTCTACAACATATTCTAACATATTTTGAAAGACTGCTAATAATAGTGGCAATGGTCATATGAAACAGCTTTTTCAATATCAAAAATTCACAATACTTTTAACTGATGAAAATGTGTCCTGAAAAAACATATTTGTAGAAGTTCTACTATGGACTATGGACAACATATTCTAACATATTTTAAGAGACTGACAAGAATAATCCTAAAAAATATTTGCAGAACTTTTACTGTAGACTGTCTACAACATATTCTAACATATTTTGAAAGACTGCTAAGAATGGTGGCAATGGTCATATGAAACAGCTTTTTCAATATCAAAAATTCACAATACTTTTAACTGATGAAAATTGCTGATGAAAATGTGTCCTGAAAAAACATGTTTGGAGAAATTTTACTATGGACTATGGACAACATATTCTAACATATTGTTCTTAAACATATTTGCAGAACTTCTACTGTGGACTACAACATATTCTAACATATTTTAAGAGACTGGCAAGAATAGACCTAAAACATATTTGCAGAACTTCTACTGTGGAGTGTACAACATATTCTAACATTGAAAAGTGTTTAGATCGATTCTGATTATAGGTGAATTCAGCAGGTAAGGTCAGCACTATCAGGTAGTATAAAGTAAAACTGAATATGAAACTAAAGACTGACTTTATAGTACCTGATAATACTGATCTCACCTGTTATATAACATATTTTAAAAGACTGCTAAGAATAGTACACAGACAAACCCATGGCTTTTGTGGAAAATGTTATTTTGTAATCATTTTTTTCATAATAAAATTAAAAGTAGTGACAATGGTCATATAAAACAGCTTTTCCAATATCAAAATTCACAATACTTACAACTGATGAAAATTGCTGATGACTGATGAAAAATGTGTGAAATAGTTTTGTACCTATGTAAAAGTTATCTAGTTTACAACAGTCACAGTTGTACAGTCTACAACATATTCTAACATATTTTGAATTCTACTAAAACTAGTCTACAACAGCCACAGTTGTACAGTCTAGAACATATTCTAACATATTTTGAAAGACTGCTAAGTATAGTAGCAATGGTCATATGAAACAGCTTTTCCAATATCAAAATTCACAATACTTACAACTGATGAAAATTGCTGATGCCTGATGAAAAATGTGTGAAATAGTTTTGTGTTTATGTAAAAGTTATACACTCTACAACAGTCACAGTTGTACAGTCTACAACATATTCTGACATATTTTGAATTCTACTAAAACTAGTCTACAACAGTCATAGTTGTACAGTCTAGAATATATTCTAACATATTTTGAAAGACTGCTAAGATCTGCTAAGGTCATATGAAACAGCTTTTCCAATATCAAAATTCACAATACTTACAGCTGATGAAAATTGCTGATAACTTATGAAAAATGTGTGAAATAGTTTTGTGTCTATGTAAAAGTTATACACGCTACAACAGTCACAGTTGTACAGTCTACAACATATTCTGACATATCTTGAATTCTACTAAAACTAGTCTACAACAGCCACAGTTGTACAATCTAGAACATATTCTAACATATTTTCAAAGACTAAAAATAGTAGCAATGGTCATATAAACAGCTTTTCCAATATCAGAATTCACAATACTTGCAACTGATGAAAATTGCTGATGCCTGATGAAAAAATGTGTGAAATAGTTTTGTGTCTATGTAGAAGCTTTTCTACTAAAACTACGAATCAGTCTTACAGTGTCCAATTAACTGATAATAACAGAAATAATAATTGTGGTAACTTTACTTCACTATATGCAATATTCAAATATAGTGAAGAAAAAGTACCAAAATTATTATTTTCGTTAACAATTTCCTTCACTTGCTCAACAACATATATTATAACTGCAATAAGTTTTTTTCTAGTAATTTCTAAACAATATTTTGAGCAACTTGTTATACCATACTATACTGGACTATACCATACTAATAGTTATAGTATAGTTTTTTCTAAAAATGTGTAAACAATATTTTGAGCAACTTGTTATACTATACTATACTGGACTATACCATACTAATAGTTTTGGTATTGTTTTTTTCTAAAAATATCTAAACAATATTTTGAGCAAATTGTTATACTATACTATACTGGACTATACCATACTAATAGTTATGGTATTGTTTTTTTTTTTTCTAAAAATTTCTAAACACTATTTTAAGCAACTTATTATACAATACTACACTAGACTACACCATACTAATAGTTATAGTATAGTTTTTTCTAAATAAATTTAAATTATATTTTGAGCCACTTGTTATACTATACCATACTGGACCACACCATAGTAATAGATATAGTAGTTTTTTTTCTTCTAAAAAATGTTAAACAATATTTTGCGGAACTTGTTATACTATACTATACTATACCTATAACTTCTATAACTATATACTATAACTATTAGTATGGTACAGTACAGTTTAGTATAGTATAACAAGATGCTCGAAATATAGCTTAGAACTTTGTAACCAAAACTATTATTAGTTAATTCGACACTGTAAAACTGCTGCATAGTTTTAGAAGAAATACTTTTACATGGACACAAAACTATTATATACATTTTTCATCAGTCATCAGCAATTTTCATCAGTTGACTTTTATCATCAGAACTTTCTAGAAAAAACTATCATCAGTTCATTGGACACTGTAAGACTGGTGCGTAGTTTTAGTAGTATAGCTTTTACATAGACACAAAACTTTTACACCTATTTTTCATCAGTCATCAGCAATTTTCATCAGTTGCAAGTATGTATTTTAAATTTTGATATTGGAAAAGCAGTTTCATATGACCATGATTATATAATATTTCTAAAATTTCTACAAAACAAACTAATATTTGCAGAAATCCAAATTCCATGATTCTATAATCTTTCTAAAATTCCTACAAAACAAACTAAAAATTGCAGAAATTCAATTTTCAAAAAGGTGATTAGATTCTTGTCACATTCAAACTGATGGAAAATGTATGGACCACAATATTATACCTGAATTCAAAGTCCTAATAATTTTCGACATTCGATATTCTCAAGTTAATGGTTATCGAAGAAAGTATAGTAATGGATCCAAAAATGTCTACACAATATATCAAGAAACTTTGAGTAATAAAATATCAAGTATTTTGACAGAATACACCATGATTCTATAATCTTTCTAAAATTTCTACAATACAAACTGAAATTTGCAGAAAACCAAATTCCAAAATGGTGATTAGAATTCTTGTCACTTGCAAACTGATGAAAAATGTGTGAACCAAAATTTTATACCCGAATTCAAAGTCCTAATTATTTTCGACATTCGACTCAAGTTAATGGTTCTTGAAGAAATAATAGTAATGGATCCAGAAATTTCTACACAATATTTCAAGAAACTGTGAGTAACAAAATATCAATTATTTTGACAGAATGATTCTATAATCTTTCTAAAATTTCTACAAAACAAACTGAAAATTTGCAGAAATCAAAATTCAAAAAGGGTGATTAGAATTCTTATCACATGCAAACTGATGAAAAATGTGTAGACCACAATTTTATATCCGAATTCAAAGTCCTAATTATTTTCGACATTCGACATTTTTAAGTTAATGGTTCTTGAAGAAAGTATAGTAATGTATCCAGAAATTTCTATACAATATTTCAAGAAACTTTGAGTAACAAAATATCAATTATTTTGACAGAATGATTATAATCTTTCTAAAATTTCTACAAAACAAACTAAAAATTGCAGAAATTCAAATTTAAAAACGGTGATTAGAATTCTTGTCACATGCAAACTGATGAAAAATGTGTAGACCACAATTTTATACTCGAATTCAAAGTCCTAATTATTTTCGACATTCGACTCAAGTTAATGGTTCTTGAAGAAAGTATAGTAATGGATCCAGAAATTTCTACACAATATATCAAGAAACTTTGGGTAACAAAATATCAATTATTTTGACAGAATGATTCTATAATCTTTCTAAAATTTCTACAAAACAAACTAAAAATTGCAGAAATTCAAATTTCAAAAACGATGAATAGAATTCTTGTCACATGCAAACTAATGAAAAGTGTGTGGACCACAATTTTATACCCGAATTCAAAATCCTTATTATTTTCGACATTCTCAAGTTAATGGAAATCAAGGAAAGCTCATTCAAATCTTACAGGATCCTCACCTGTTTCTAATGTTTTCAGCAACACTTACGATGAGGATGAGAGTACACTCATATAATTATAATTTATAGACGAACCTTACACACAACAATTGATTATATAATTAGCTATGATAGAGATAATGCGCGTGCAATGATAATATGAAGTTACTAAACAATATGTTGATTAGGTACATATTACGCCGCATTTATTTAATCAATAGTTTATCAGTAATCAGTAATACTGCAAAATTAATAGCTTGGTTATCAATTATTGCGATTATGTGAGTTTTAAGGTCAGTTCAGTTTTTGGTGCTTTTCAAATACTAAATACTAGTAACTGGTTACGAAAAAAAACATTTATTTTTATAAATACTAGCAACAAATATTAAAGAAAGGATGCTGTTACTTCAGCTGTTGTGAATTTACATTTACTATCTTCTAACTATTAATCTATTCGTACTCTTTAAAGAGTTCGAGTCTTTAAAGAGAGATGCAAGTTATTCTTACAATTAGTATCCAAGCTAAATAGTGCCAAATACACTGAAAACGAGGGTAACATTTGTTTAGTTTATCAAAGAAACTTCTGGTTTAAATAATGTTGCTATAAACTATAAAATTTGTACCATATGAAGTAACAAATAATTATAACTTTAGTTTTTGGTGCTGTCAAAATAAAAATTGCTAAATTGAATCAATCCAAGGGGTTATATTCTTCTTTTTTTTCTCAAATTGAGTACCCCTGCCTAAGTAGCAGTAAGTAACAAATAATTCTAACCTTAGTTTTCGGTGCTGTCAACATAAAAATTGCTAATTGAATCAATCCAAGGGTAATATTCTTCTTTTTTTTTTAATTTTCGCAAATCGAAGACCCCTGCCTAAGTAATAAATCTTTCTGGGATCCCCAAAATGGAAAAATGTCAACAATATTTTAGTTCAATATCCATTTTGTATTTATATTTGAAACGAAGCACTGTATATTTTTTTATTTTTATGCCATCACTAATTTATAGTGATGCCTCTTTTTGAATACACGTGTTTATTGGGTAGATACAGTTTCAACTTTATCTTTTTATGGATAAATATGATATTTATGGAAATATGAAGATGGATAAGTCTCTTACTAAATATAGAAAATCCCAAAAAACCTCAACAAGTTTTTTTTTTTTAAATATTTTACTTGTATACTATTTGTATACTTAAGTAACGTTATTTTCATATAAAAATATCTATGATTGAAAGAATTGGTATAAAAATAATAACATGCAGAATCAATAATTAATATATAATTACATTTAAATTAGATAATCCATTTGGCTTAATATTAAACACGAACACTGGTTATAAGCACTTGACACACAACAGACGCCGAAACGAACACTGAGCAAATGTCATATTTAAATGCAATGCTCTGGGAATGCGCTGAAGAAGTGGTGGGGGTGAGTTTCAGTTTACAGGCGTTACTGATTTAAGCCGCATATCGCAAAAAGGCGCCGCATCATGTCGATTCGGAAACGTGAGTAATTCGAGCATAATTACTTCAAGTGTTTTGCAGACCAGTTGATAGATAATCAATTTTCATAAAAATTAATTGGTGATACGGAATTTGAAGAGCATTGAACTGAATTTAGGTTTTGTTTACTTTTGTGGCCCATTGTTATTTTATCAGTATCCCAGATATACGCCTATTATTTTTAAATACAATAAAATATTACCTCAATATTCGTTGAGTTCTGTGCCAAATCAGTACTCGTATGGAATCGTGCATTGTAGATATGAATCTTGATGTCGTTCATTACATCAGAAACAGATAAAATAATAATACGTATAAGTAACTGATTAGGACACCTGCAATATCCAAATATATAAAAAATGTACTATCAAGTATGGGTTAGCTTTTACTGAAATTTCTGAAAACTTATTATTTGCAAATTTGATATTAGATTCGTGTACAGTACACCTGAAACTAATTTTCCTGAAAACTTGACAAAGTTTCAGTATTAAATACGAGAGAAAATCAAATATATAACTTTCTGCATTGACAAGTATGGGTGCTATTACTGAAATTTCTGAAAATTTATTATTTGCGAATTTGATATTAGATTCGTGTACACTATACCTGAAACTAATTTTCCTGAAAATTTTCAGTATTAAATAAGGGAGAGTATTACAATAATGTCTTATTTTCTGCCAAACATCCAAAAATAGTACAGCTATATGATTGCCGTATGAACAAACCTGTTTCTCGAAACTGTTCTGCTTGGCATAAGCTCTAATAAATAATGAGCGTTTGATTATGTATTATGCACATTACATTTAAATGTAAACGCACATATTCTTAAAGAATTTACTACCTCATTATAGCTATTTCCCAAGTTATATTACTAATTACATGTGTTTAAGCAGCTAATCAATCACCATCATATTTTTTTCAGTATTGAAACGGTATTAAATATCCCACTGCCATGATTTTTGTGGATATTGGTGGGTGTCATACAACATCATTGTGACTACCAGTAATACATCATCTCGCGATTAATTTAAGTAAGACGTCAAATATCTCGTAATTCCCAGCCACGACGGGAGTCAAAAATAAACCCCCAAGCAGCCCGTTACACCCTTGTTGTACGGACATTAGCGATTTGAAGGGATTTTCGGGGTGAGATTGAGATAAATGACACCCCAGTGGGGATTTAATGAAATGTAAAAAAAAGAGTTAAGAATGTTGACGAGATAGAGGCGCGAGATCCGAATCCCTGAGGACGTTAAGTAGCCCCTATTCCATTAATCATGGTGAAATTATGGCGGAATTCCGAAGCGTAAACATTACGCGCGAGTTAATATTTACGGCATCTACAACTTTTAATAATCATAAATAAAAACATGGGATTTTACTTTACCATATCATACGTAATGTAACTAAAGTAAAATTTCGTGTTTTTATTCCTGTAGAGAAATATTGCAAATGTCCCAATGAATTATTACAACCACAGAAATAATTATCGCCAATTGTAAAACAATATAATTGTTGATGCAATGACCTGAACGCAGTACATTAAAAACGTATTAGCGGCGTTTCAGTTATTCCCAAACAAAATATACCCAAAATGCAGCGACTTTACATCTGCTATAAACTCATTTTTATGGCTGAAACGTGTACAAGGGATGAAAATTCAAAGCCAGTTGACCGTATGCTCGTAGTAAATTAATCTATTGAAAATTCGTCTGGGTAGAATTTCATGGAGGATGGCCCCAGAACAACTCAAAATTTGTTACAATGACTTCAAGCATCCGTCACTTGAATGGCAAGTCAAATCATAAATTACACCCCCCACACGGAAAATTCCATTACGAAGAGTCAACCAGGAAATCACAAACTATTTTAAACCTTGCCCAGGTCTCGATGACCGGAAGTGCAATTTTAAGCGCTATTCCCCTTTGATTCAATTGTGAAATAATCCCAACTTTACGCGCTGCTATAAACAGCAGTGATTAATTTGTTGCTGCATTTTTACTGCTCCTTTCCTGTAATCTACATAAAATTCCCTTGGACGTAAAATTTTAGAGCAGCTGTAAAGTTCTCTACATATTTCTGACAAGTAAATCAATCCAATCTCTAAACATTCTTGTTTTAAATAGATTGTTGTAAATGATTTATGGGCCGAAAGAATTTTCAACGCAGCAAAATCCTGGTTTTTACCACGAATTGTAACTTGAAATAGTTTTTTGTAGTTTACTAATTAATGTAGCACCAGTTTTCTATCGATAAGGTTGTTGTAAATGATTTATGGCCCAGAAGAATTTTTAAAGTTTTAAACTCAATGCAGCAAAATCCTGGATTTTACCACTAATTGTAACTTGAAATAGTTTTTTGTAGTTTACTAATTAATGAAGCACTAGTTTCCTATCAATAATTACTATTCAACCATCGTTATTGGGATTATTATTATAATTATCAGTAGTAGTAATATTTTATTGGCTATTGACCTGCGGCCTTTCAGCGTTATTACAATAATTATTATGTGTATTTTTCGTAACTATCTGCACTTCATACTGCTGCAAACAAACGCAGGCGATTATTTTGTACATTTTTAAATAGAACAATGCTTGAACTTTGTGTAATATTTATACTAAGCTCTGCGCACCTATTATTGTTGCACAATTTCCTGCCATAATGAGCAAATGTGCAAAATAAATGTCAAGACGTTTCCGTTAATATAACGAACTTTACACTGCTAATTAGGCCGACTGTATATGTTATGAAAACTATTCAGAAATTCTGATTAATTCTAAAAATGTTATTAGAAATATTTGATCATTCGTTTGCATTTATTGATTGCTGTCAAATTTTCAGCAGAATTAGTTTCAGGTGTACTGTACACGAATATACTATCAAATTTGCAAATCATAAATTTTCAGAAATTTCAGTAATACCTAACCCATACTTGCAATGAAGAAAGATATATGTTCGATTTTCTCCCGTATTTAATGCTAAAACTGTGTAACATTTTCAGGAAAATTATTTTCAGGTGTACTGTGCACGAATCTAATATCAAATTTGCAAATAATAAATTTTGAGAAATTTCAGTAATAGCTAAGTTATATGTTTGATTTTCTCCCTTATTTTATACTGAAACTTTGTCAAATTTTCAGGAAAATTAGTTACAGGTGCACCGTACACGAATCTAATATGAAATTTGCAAATAATAAATTTTCAGAAATTTCAGTACTAGTTAACCCATACTTGTCAATGCAGAAAGTTATTTGTTTGATTTTCTCCCGTATTTAATACTGAAACTTTGTCAAAATTTCGGGGAAATTAGCTTAAGGTGTACTGTAAACGCATCTAGTACCAAATTTGCAAATAATAAATTGTCCGAATTTTCGGTCATAGCTAACCCATACTTGTTAATACAGAAAGTTATATATTTGATTTTCTCCTTTATTTAATACTGAAACTTTGTCAAATTTTCAGAAGAATTAGTTTCAGGTGTAGTGTACACGAATCTAATATCAAATATGCAAGTAATGAATTTTCAGAAATTTCAGTAATAGCTAACCCATACTTGTCAATGCAGAAAGTTATATGTTTGATTTTCTGCCGTATTTAATACTGAAACTTTGTTAAATTTTCAGGGGAATTGGTTTCAGGTGTACTGTACACGAAAATAATATCAAATTTACAAATAATAAATTTTCAGAAATTTCAGTAATAGCTAAGCCATACTTGTCAATGCAGAAAGTTATATGTTTGATTTTCTCCCGTATTTAATACTGAAACTTTGTCAAATTTTCAGCACAATTAGTTTCAGGTGTACTGTACACGAATCTAATACCAAATTTGCAAATTATGAATTTTCAAAAATTTCAGTGGTAGCTAACTCATACTTGTCATTGCAGAAAGTTATATGTTTGATTTTCTTCCGTATTTATTACGGAAACTTTATCAAATTTTCAGGAAATGTAGTTTCAGGAGTACTGTACATGAATCTAATATGAAATTTGCAAATAATAAATTTTCAGGAATTTCAGTAATAGGTAACCCATACTTGTTAATGCAGAAAGATATATGTTTGATTTTCTCCCTTATTTACTACTGAAACTTTGTCAAATTTTCAGGAGAATTAGTTTTAGATGTACTGTACATGAATCTAAAATCAAATTTGCAAATAATAAATTTTCAGAACATTCAGTTATAGCTATATCAAGTGTTTGATTTTCTCACTTATTTAATACTAAAATTTTGTCAAGTTTTCAGGAGATGTAGTTTCTGATATACTGTATACGAATCTAATATCAAATTTGCGAATAATAAATTTTCAGAAATTTCAGTAACAGTTTACCAATATTTGTCAATGCTGAATGTTATATCTTTGATTTTCTATCAAATTTTCAGGAGAATTAGTTTCAGGTGTACTGTACACGAATCTAATATCAAACTTGCAAATAATAAATTTTCAGAAATTTCAGTAACAGTTAACCCATACTTGTTAATGCAGAAAGTTATATGTTTGATTTTCTCCCTTATTTAATACTGAAATTTTGTCAAATTTCCAGGAGAATTAGTTTCATGTGTACTGTATACGAATTGAATATTAAATTTGGGCATCATAAATTTTCAGAAATTTCAGTAACAGTTGACCCATATTTGTAAATGCAGAAAGATATATGTTTGATTTTCTCCCGTATTTAATACTGAAATTTGGTCAAATTTTCAGGAGAAATAGTGTCAGGTGTACTGTATACGAATCTAATATCAAATTTGCAAATAATAAATTTTCAGAAATTTCAGTAATAGGTAATCCATACTTGTCAATGCAGAAATTTGGATGTTTGATTTTCTCCCTTATGTAATACTAAAATTTTATCAAATTTTCAGAAGAATTAGTTTCAGGTGTACTGCGCACGAAACTATAATCAAATGTGCAAATATCAAATTTTCAGAAATTTCAGTAATGGATAAGCCATTCTTGTCAATGGGGAAAGATATATGTTTGATTTTCTCCCGTATTTAATACTGAAACTTTATCAAATGTTCAGGAGAATTAGTTTCAGGTGTACTGTATACGAATCTAATATCAAATTTGCAAATAATAAATTTTCAGAAATTTCAGTAATAGGTAATCCATACTTGTCAATGCAGAAATTTGAATGTTTGATTTTCTCCCTTATGTAATACTTAAATTTTATCATATTTTCAGGAGAATTAGTTTGAGGTGTACTGCGCACGAATCTATAATCAAATGTGCAAATATCAAATTTTCAGAGATTTCAGTAATAGTTAAGACATACTTGTCATTGCAGAAAGTTATATGTTTGATTTTCTCCCTTATTTAATACTAAAAATTTCTCAAATTTTCTGGAGATGTATTTTCAGGTGTACTCTACACGAATCTAATATCAAATTTATTAATAATACATTTTCAGAAATTTCAGTAACAGCTAACCCATACTTGTCAACGCAGAAAGTTATAGGTTTGATTTTCCCCCGTATTTAATACTGAAATTTTGTCAAATTTTCAGGAGATGTAGTTTTAGGTGTCCTGTACATGAATCTAGTATGAAATTTGCAAATAATAAATTTTCAGAAATTTCAGTAATAGCCAACCCATATTTGTCAATGCAGAAAGATATATGTTTGATTTTCTCCCGTATTTAATACTGAAACTTTGTCAAATTTTCAGCAGAATTAGTTTTAGGTGTAGTATAAACGAATCTAATATCAAATTTGCGAATAATAAATTTTCAGATATTTCAGTAATAGCTAACCCATACTTGTCAATGCAGAAAGTTATATGTTCGATTTTCTCGTGTATTTAATACTGAAATTTTGTCATATTTTCAGGAGATGTAGTTTCAGGTGTACTGTACACGAATCTAATATCAAATTTGCAAATAATAAATTTGCAGAAATTTCAATAATAGCTAACCCATACTTGTCAATGAAGAAAGTTAAGTGTTTGTTTTTCTCCCTTATTTAATACTGAAAGTTTGTCAAATTTTCAGGAAAATTAGTTTAAGGTTGTATACGAATCTAATATATAGTTTGCAACTTCTAAATTTTCTGAAATTTCAGTAATAGCTAACCCATACTTGTCAATGTAGACAGTTATACGGTTGTTTTTCTCTTTTATTTAATACTGAAATTTTGAGAAATTTTCAGGACAATCAGTTTCAGGTGTACTGTACATGAATCTAATATGAAATTTGCAAATGATAAATTTTCAGAAATTTCAGTAATAGCCATACTTGTCAATGCAGAAGGATATATGTTTGATTTTCTTCCTTATTTAAAACTGAAACTTTGTCAAATTTTCAGGAGATGTAGTTTCAGATGCACTCTATACGAATATAATATAAAATTTGCAAATAATACATTTTCAGAAATTTTAGTATAATAGGTAACCCATATTTGTCTATGCAGAAAGATATATGTTTGATTTTCTC
Source organism: Othius punctulatus (assembly GCA_951805005.1). NCBI lineage: Eukaryota > Metazoa > Arthropoda > Insecta > Coleoptera > Staphylinidae > Othius > Othius punctulatus. The sequence goes on along the minus strand of OX638147.1, from coordinate 36,183,859 downwards.
CCGTATTTAATACTGAAACTTTATCAAATTTTCAGTAGAATTAGTTTCAGGTGTACTGTACATGAATCTAATATGAAATTTGTGAATAATAAATTTTCTGAAATTTCAGTAATAGCCAACCCATACTTGTTAATGCAGAAAGTTATATGTTTGATTTTCTCCCATATTTAATACTGAAATTTTGTCAAATTTCCAGGAGAATTAGTTTCAGGTGTACTCTACATGAATCTAAAATCAAATTTGCAAATAATAAATTTTCAGAACATTCAGTTATAGCTATATTAAGTGTTTGATTTTCTCACTTATTTCATACTAAAATTTTGTCAAGTTTTCAGAAGATGTAGTTTCAGGTGTACTGTATACGAATCTAATGTCAAATTTGCGAATACAAAATTTTCAGAAATTTCAGTAACAGTTAACCCATTTTTGTCAATGTAGAAAGATATATGTTTGATTTTCTCCCGTATTTAATACTGAAACTTTATCAAATTTTCAGGAAAATTAGTTTCAGGTATATTGTACACGAATCTAATATCAAATTTGCAAATAATAAATTTTCAGAAATTTCAGTAATAGCTAACCCATACTTATCAATGCAGAAAGTTATATGTTTGATTTTCTGCTTTAATTAATACTGAAAGTTTGTCAAATTTTCAGGAGAAACAGTTTCAGCTGTACTGTATACGAATTTAAAATCAAATTTTCAAATAATAAATTTTCAGGAATTTCAGTATAGATCCCATACTTGTCAGCGCAGAAAGATATATGTTTGATTTTCTCCCTTAATTAATAATGAAATTTTGTCAAATTTTCAGGAGATGTAGTTTCAGGTGTACTGTACTTGAATATAATATGAAATTTGCAAATAATAAATTTTAGAAATTTCAGTAATAGCCATACTTGTCAATGCAAAAAGTTATATGTTTGATTTTTTCTCTTATTTAATACTGAAATTTTGTCAAATTTTTAGGAGATGTAGTATTAGGTGTACTGTACACGAATCTAATATTAAATTTGCTAATAATAAATTTTCAGAAATTTCAGCAATAGCTAACCCATACTAGTCAATGCAGAAAGTTATATGTTTGATTTTCTCCCGTATTTAATGCTGAAACTTTGTCAAATTTTCAGGAAAATTAGTTTCAGGTGTACTGAAAACAAATTTAATATCAAATTTTCAAATAATAAATTTTCAGAAATTTCAGTAACAGTTAACCCATATTTGTCAATGCAGGCAAATATATGTTAGATTTTCTTCCGTATTTAACACTGAAACTTGATCAAATTTTCAAGAGAATTAGTTTCAGGTGTACTGTATACGAATCTAATATCAAATTTGAAAATAATAAATTTTCAGAAATTTCAGTAATAATAGATTTTGTCCCAAATTTTCAAATGAGATCTTTTAATTAGTTAATAAAATTAATGTATACATAAAATATGGGATGGGTCCAAAACATACACGTGGTGTGACGTTCGAGACGAGGCTGAAGGTGTATATTGATATTAAAATAGTAAACTCATTTCATAGTCTGCAATAGCGTGCAATTAATAGTAAATGTATGAATGGTTTAGCTAGGAATAGATGTGAGGTTAACAACCGATGCAATAAACCGCTGTCAATGGTAGGAACAAATGCATCGAGTTGATATTCGAATGGAATGTTCATTAATTGTGCCGTGATCGAGGTACTAAATATATCCCGAACTACTAATGTGGTTGTAACGCAGCTTCTTTAATAGGTTTTGGAACTGGTAATTATAAACATGTGCCTGAAAACTGGGGGCTTTTTGTGACATTAAACGCGCTTGAAATAATCACGGCGAAGCCTCTAATAACGCTTGTAACAGATTACTCAATTATTGTACAAATATTTGAGGTGATACACTTTAATGTTGACCGACTTCTTGTGTATCCAGCGTGACAAATGCCGGCGGTTCCACGGTTAAATGTATATGCCTTAGAACTGACCTTCTGAAATATTGAATGAGTTTAGTAACTTTTTGTTACACGTTGTTTATTGTCGGGGCAATTTATCAATTGGCGCAGTAATTCATGTTTCAATCTAAGCGTCTTGATCTTCGATTGTATAAATGGGTCCAATTTTCGAAGCACGCCGTTTATATTAGGCGTAATGAAATAATTCTGCTGCCATTTAAGGGAATCTGGCGGAGGTGATTTCACGGCCCGTAAAAGTGACAATATAAAGTTGAATATAATGAGGCGAGCCCGAAATTTGAATATGGATATACAGATAAAGGAACGGGTTACCCTTCCCAGACGGAGGCGCATACATTTCAATCTTTAATATTCAAGAGAACGCTGCAATAACAGTATAAAATGTGACAGAGGGTAGTGTATAAAAGGGGGTTACGATGCCGCGGTTTTTAGTATTTTTACATGTGTTTCGGATTGCACTGTACATACAACCGAGCGGTTGTTTTGAATGACAATAATTCTACCTACTGCACCCAAATTTAGGGCCATTCATATTCCACAGCGACCATGTCTGCGTTTGTAATTCGGTATTCGGATGGGACCTGTGCATCCACACCACCTCCCATGCAATGGTCATTTACATAATACCGATGGTTTTTATCAATTGAGCCTACTCATTTATCACCTAGAACACCGCACTGTGTGCACATAATACCCGCAACATGCATGGTAGTTACAAAGTGCGCAACTATTTATTACTACCCATGCACCATAAAATGAATTGCCGAATAACTTGCCGCATTTACGGCGATTTCAATAGTGCGTTTACAAACACAGGCCTTCTCATAACGGGACTTACAACAATCACTGCGTTATTTTTGAGTGCGCCGCAATTGAAATATTTCATTGCTCCAAACGCATGGGCGTCCATAAATTTTACTTCAAACCGCAGCGCTTCTAAACTCTATATAATTACCCACAATCACTAAATTAAACGGTATACATAAGCCATACATTATTGTTCACGAATCCCGTTACACCATACGGTCCCCCGTACTTTTTTAGTGTAAATGGGGCGAAATCATTTACACGCTCCACGCACTGACTGCTCCATGATTTCACAGCGAATTAGATTATTCAAATTGCGTCTCCTACATGACGGCGTTGTTTAAGCGAGCCTATTTCAGGAATGTAGGCTTAATGCTGGAAATTACGAAATTATTTAATTTAGACCAGAAAAACGCTCCTCGGCAACGGAATTAAAACGACCGAATCGCTCTAATTGCACACTATTATTACGGAGGCGGCGGTGTTTGCGTTCTCGCGCGTCTGCTTTTGGTCACTCTGACTCCGCTCAACAGCTGCACGAACGCGCGAATCCCCGCAAATTTGCGGTAGAAATTGCACAATCGCCGCCCAAGAATGCCATACATACAATACGAAGAAACAATTGTAAACACTCAACAGACTCCGCCGGAAGTTCAAGGTGAAACGAATAAGTTGATACTTTATACGCATACCACCTCAATCCCGATCTGCAGACTAACCCAACCTAACCCAACATAACCTTACCTTACATTTCGATAAACAACGATTATATTAGGTGGTAAAACAATTATAAGGAGTTGACAGGTATCGTTATATCCGTCACTGAAATTTCTAAAAATTTGCTAATGGATATTTTGTAAATTTTATGCCACATTTGGATACAGTATGGCTGAAGATATATCCTCTGGAAATTTGGCGAATGTTATGAAGTAAATAAGTGGAAGAATCGAATATATAACTTTCCCAGTTGACAGACGAATTATATCTGTCACTGAAATTTCTGAAAATTGGATATTTTGAAAATGTAACTCCGATGTGACCGGTCCCAAGCCCGGCTGTGAAAGGAGGAAGGTTGTTCGCAGGGCTACCAACCCTGCAACGTAAAAGAGAGCGTGCTACAGAAACTTATACAAGCCTCGAAAGTCGGACGGAAGAAACGATGAAGACCTAGACTGCGAAGATGACATATGTCTCATCTCCGAAAAAAGACAACACATGCAAAAGAAAACGGCAAGAATAAGCAAGGAAGCAAGAAAGATCGGACTCTAGATAAATACAAAGAAAACTAATGAAAATAAACACCGAGAGAGAAATGGGAATTTATTTCGAAAAAGAAGAAATTGATAACGTGAAAAGCTTTTGCTACTTGGGAAGCGTGATAGAAAAGAATGGGAAAATGGACGAAGAAATGAAGACGAGAATAAGCAAGGCACAAAACGCATTCTACATGAAAAAAAATATCTGGAGGTCAAACGAAGTAAACACTGAGAGAGAAATGGGAATTTATTTCGAAGAAGAAGAAATTGAAAACGTGGAAAGCTTTTGCTACTTGGGAAGCGTGATAAAAAATATGGGAAAATAGAGGAAGAAATGAAGACGAAAATAAGCAAGGCACAAAAAGCATTCTACATGCTAAAAAATATCTGGAGGTCAAACGAAGTGTCAGTGGCAGAATCTTCAACACAAATGTCAAAACTATATTGTTATACACATCGGAGTCATGGAGAACTGAAAAGAAGAACATAAAAAAAAAATACAATCCTTTATCAACAAGTGTCTACGGAAAATCTTAGGATTTTTTCTTAGGATCTTAGGATTTCTTAGGAACTAAGGATCTTTGGATCCTAAGAAATTCTTAGGATTAGGACTGGCCGAACCAATCCTAGAGAACTGAAAAGAAGAATATGAAAAAAATACAATCCTTTATCAACAAGTGTCTACGAAAAATCTTAGGATTTTTTCTTAGGATCTTAGGATTTCTTAGGAACTAAGGATCTTAGGATCCTAAGAAATTCTTAGGATTAGGACTGGCCGAATCAGTCCTAGAGAACTGAAAAGAAGAACATGAAAAAAATACAAACCTTTATCAACAAGTGTCTACGAAAAATCTTAGGATTTTTTTCTTAGAATCTTAGGATTTCATAGGATCTTAGGATCTTAGGATCCTAAGAAATTCTTAGGATTAGGACTGGCCGAACCAGTCCTAGAGAACTGAACAGAAGAATATGAAAAAAATACAATCCTTTATCAACAAGTGTCTACGAAAAATCTTAGGATTTTTTTCTTAGGATCTTAGGATTTCTTATGATCTTCCAAAATTCTTAGGATTAGGACTGGCCGAACCACATAACATACAAGGAACTATGGGAAAGGACCAACCAAGAGCCAGTGGAAGTGACAATAGGCAGAAGGAAGTGCAAGTTTATTGTCCACACCATAAGGAAGGATGGAAATGACTTAACCAAGCAAGCCCAGAACTACCAACCAACAGGGAAAAGACAAGTGAGCAGACCAGCAAAATCGTGGAAAAGGAGCACTACAGAAGAAATAGAAGGCAGAAACCTATCATGGAACGAAGGTAATAGTCATAGAGAAGGATGGAAGAAGCTTGTAGAAGCCCTATGCTCCGATCAGAGTGAAGAGGATTAAAGTCAAGTCAAGTATGCCTAACGAAATATTCTCTGAAAATGTGATGAAGGTTGTGAAGTAAGTAAGTGAGAGAATCGAACATATAACTATCCCAGTTAACAGGTATCGTTATATCTGTCACTGAAATTTCTGAAACTTTGTCTAAAATGTCAGTTTTGTCTACAGTATACCTGAAGATATATTCTCTGAAAATTTGATGAATGTTATGAAGTAAATAAGTCAGAGAATCGAACATATATCTTTCCCAGTTGACAGGTATCGTTGAATTGAAATTTCTGAAAATTTGTCTAATGGATATTTTGAAAAATTTATGCCAGATTTGGATACAGTATGCCTGAAGATATATCTTCTGAAAATTTGATAAAGGTTATGAAGTAAATAAGTGAGAGAATTGAACACATAACTTTCCCGGTTAACATCTATCGCTATACCTGTCACTGAAAATTTGTCTAATGCACATTTTGAAAATTTTATGCCAGATTTGAATAAAGTATGCCTGAAGATATATCCTCTGAAAATTCGATGAAAGTTATGAAGTAAATAAGTATACATATAACTTTCCCAGATGACACGTATCGGTATATATGTCACTGAAATTTCTGAAAATTTGTCTATTGGAAGTTTTGAAAATTTTATGCAAGATCTGTATACAGTATACCTGAAAGAAAATCCTCTGAAAATTTGACCACTAGTATGTATCAAATAAGTAAGAAAATCGAGTTATTAACTTTCCGAATTAACCAGTATAAGTTATCTGTCACTAAAATTCCTGAAAATTTATCTAATGGATACTTTGAAAATTTTATGCCAGATCTGTATACAGTATATCTGAAAGCAAATCCTCTGAAAATTTGACCACTAGTATGTCTCAAATAAGTGAGAACATCGAGTTATTAACTTTCCGAATTGACCAGTATACGTTATCTGTCACTGAAATTTCTGAAAATTTGTGTAATGGATATTTTGAAAATTTTATGCCAGATTTTTATAAAGTATGCCTGAAGATATATCCTCTGAAAATTCGATGAAAGTTATGAAGTAAATTAGTGAGAGAATCAAACATATAACTCTCCCAGTTGACACGTATCGGTATATCTGAATTTTTGAAAATTTGTCTAATAGATATTTTGAAAATTGTATGCCAGATTTGGATACAGTATACCTGAAAGTAAATCCTCTGAAAATTTGACTACTAGTATGTCTCAAATAAGTGAGAAAATCGACTTAATAACTTTCCGAATTGACCAGTATAAGTTATCTGTCACTGAAATTCCTGAAAATTTATCTAACGGATACTTTGAAAATTTTATGCCAAATCTGTATACAGTATATCTGAAAGCAAATTCTCTGAAAATTTGACCACTAGTATGTCTCAAATAAGTGAGAAAATCGAGTTATTAACTTTTCGAATTGACTAGTATACGTTATCTGTTACTGAAATTTCTGAAAATTTGTCTAATGGATATTTTGAAAATTTTATGCCAGACTTGGATACAGTATGCCTGACGATATATCCTCTGAAAATTTGGCGAATTTTATTCAGCAAATAAGTGAGAGAATCTAACATATATCTTTCCCAGTACAGGTATTGCTGAACAGAAATTTCTGAAAATTTGTCTAATGGATTTATGAAAATGTTATGCCCGATTTAGATACAGTATGCCTGACGATATGTCCTCTGAAAATTTGATGAATGTTATGAAGTAAATAAGTCACAGAATCGAACATATATCTTTCCCAGTTAACAGGTATCGTTGAACTGAAATTTTTGAAAATTTGTCTAATAGATATTTTGAAAATTTTATGCCTAATTTGTATACAGTATGCCTGAGGATATATCCTCTGAAAATTTGATGAAAGTTATGAACTAAATAAGTGAGAGAATCGACCATTTAACTTTTCCGGTTTAAAGGTATCGTTATATCTGTCACTGAAATTTCTTAAACTTTGTCTATAATGTCAGTTTTAGCTATAGTATGCCTGAAGATATATCCTCTGAAATTTTTATGAAGTTTATGAAGTAAATAAGTAAGAGAATCGAACGTATAACTTTCCCAGTTGAATGCAATATCTGTCACTGAAATTTCTGAAAATTTATCAATGGATATTTTGAAACTTTTATGCCAGATCAGTATACAATATATCTGAAAGTAAATCCTCTGAAAATTTGGCCACTAGTGTGTCTCAAATAAGTGAGCAAATCGAGTTATTAACTTTCCGAATTGACCAGTATAAGTTATCTGTCACTGAAATTCCTGAAAATTTATCTAATGGATATTTTGAAAATTTGATGCCTCATCTGTATACAGTATATCTGAAAGTAAATCCTCTTAAAATTTGACCACTAGTGTGTTTCACATAAGTGAGAAAATCGAGTTATTAACTTTCCTAATTGACCAGTATACGTTATCTGTCACTGAAAATTTCAGAAAATTTGTCTAATGGATATTTTGAAAATGTTATACCAGATTTGGGAACAGTATGCCTGACGATATATCCTCTGAACATTTGGCGAATTTTATGAAGCAAATAAGTGAGAGAATCGAACATATATCTTTCCCAATTGACAGGTATCGTTGAACTGAAATTTCTGAAAATTTGTCTAAAGGATATTTTGAAAATTTTATACCAGATTTGGATACAGTATGCCTGATAATATATCCTCTGAAAATTTGGTAAATTTTATGAACCAAATAAGTGAGAGAATCGAACATATATCTTTCCCTGAACTGAAATTTCTGAAAATTTGCCTAATGGATATTTTGAAAATTTTATGTCAATTTTGGATGCAGTATGCGTGAAGATGTACCCTTCTGAAAATTTGATGAAGGATATGAAGTAAATAAGTGGGGGAATCGAACATACATATATCTTTCTCAGTTAATAAGTATCACTATATCTGTCACTGAAATTTCTGAAAACTGAATATTTTGAAAATTTTATGACAGATTTAGATACAGTATGCCTGACGATATATCCTCTGAAAATTTGAATGTTAGAAGTGAATAAGTGAATAAGTGAGAGAATTGAACACATAATTTTCCCAGTTTTGTTTACCCAAAATTTGTCTAATGGATATTTTGAAAATTTTATGCCAGATTTGGATACCTGCAGATATTTACTTCATTATCTTCATTAAATTTTCAGAAGATATAAGTGAGAGAATAGAACGTATAACTTTCCTAGTTAACTGCTATATCTGTCACTGAAATTTCTGAAAATTTGTGTAACAATCTTATATCTGTCACATTTCCAAGATTGTGTGCAAATCGTCAAATTTGTAGTGCAGAAACTTATTGGGGCGACATTAATATGAGTGTTATTCACGTGTATATCATTCAATTTCCAAGCTGCTTTACACCTGAAACAATTCCTGAAACAATATGATTTTGATACATGATACGCCGTGCATTTCTGTCGTGAAATTTCAGCAAGCTCGGATAAACGGCTGCTGTGGACTCTATGACTCTCTTAAGTAGGTCGCTCAGGTTCTCCACTCAGGTCAATCGGATTCGCCCTGGATACATAACCTAAGGCAGGGTCCCAAGGAGGCGTATAATGTACGTGGCTCGGGGATCAAGACCTTCTCGGGTGCTAAACAAACGCATTCTGGATGCTCCAGTGGATAGCTGCAATTACGTTACGTGCAGCAACTTCTTCTTTTCTCACACAATTCGTTTCAGTCTTGACTTTTTTTGCTTTAAGTATATTATTTGTTTTGAGTAAAATTGGGATAAAAGTTCTTCTTTTTTCACAATTTGTATCAGTGTTGACTTTATTTTGCAGTATTATTTGTTTTTTGAGTAAAATTGGGATAAAAGTTCTTGTTTTCTCACAATTCGTATCAGTGTTGACTTTTTTTGGCTTTAAGTGTATTATTTGTTTTGAGTAAAATTGGGATAAAAGTTCTTCTTTTTTCACAATTCGTATCAGTGTTGACTTCATTTTGCAGTATTATTTGTTTTTGGAGTAAAATTGGGATAAAAGTTCTTGTTTTCTCACAATTCGTATCAGTGTTGACTTGTTTTTGCTTTAAGTGTATTATTTGTTTTGAGTAAAATTGGGATAAAAGTAAATGCATATTAAGAATTGATGTAAATATGCAGTTTTAAGACTAATTACCGATTAAAATTAAACGATTATTTAATGAAATGCATGACGGCAACAGTTTATGGGGCGGTGTCAAACCAATCGCTTCGTTATTTTTCCCCCAAAATTTAATGGGAGAGTAAATACCCGCTCACGTGATTTAATGAAGTATGCATATGCATTGGAAATTTAATTTCCAATTATCGATCGTTCACGTATCGCGCCGAAAGTGAAAATTAAATTGCCACCGCCACAATCGACAATATTACACTGCACGTTGCGGAACTTCCCGTGCTGATAATCGCCTCGCGGATGTATACTTATCGATCGGAATCGCTAATTGCCAACCGCTTATTAAATTAATCCACAATTGGTTTCCAGTTTCCTATTTCTTGCGAGCAGTTCGCGTGCCGAGCCGAATTTATCGCGGCACGCCGAACCATTAAGCTCGTTTCACTTCCACCGAATTCACGAACTCTGCACGAGAAAATAATCACTAGAACAGCATAGAGACTACTTAACCAGAAGAACTAGAAGAACTAGTAGAACTAGTAGAATACATATTGCGTGTGCCAATGAGGCCAACAATAATGACATATAAACGAGGCTAAAGCATTCAGAGCCTCAATGAAAATGCAATAATGCAATTGAAGTGCATCTGGCATCTGATAAGTTCAAAGCTTGTAGAAGAAAATAATTTGAAGAACAATGTTTTTTAGGCAACATACTTTACAGATTGCGAAGTTTCGGTATATAGTGGACCATCACAACGCAAAATTTGAAGAGATTTGAATAGATTGAAGAGATGAATTTGAAGAGATTGATTACAACTTTTTAATGTGCGCCAATGAGGTCAACAATAATGACATATAAACGGGGCTAAAGCTTACAGAGCCTCAATGAAAGTGCAATATGCAATTGAAGTGCATTTGGCATCTGCTAAGTTCAAAGCTTGTAGAAGAATAATTTGAAGAAAAAAGTTTTTTGAGCAACTTACTTTACAGATTGCGAAGTTTCGATATATACTGGACCATCACAACGCAAAATTTGAAGAGATTTCAAAAGATTGAAGAGATTGAAGGGATGATTTTGAAGAGATTGATCACAACTTTTTGATGTACGATTCATATGCATCTACTTCATCAGTTCAACGCAAAATTTGAAGAGATTTGAAAAGATTGAAGAAATGTATTTGAAGATATTGATCACAACTTTTTGATGTACGATTCATATGCATCTACTGCATCAGTTCAACGCAAAATTTGAAGAGATTTGAAAAGATTGAAGAGATTTATCACAACTTTTTGATGTACGAATCATATGTATCTACTTCATCAGTTCAACGCAAAATTTGAAGAGATTTGAAAAGATTGAAGAGATGAATTTGAAGAGATTGATCACAACTTTTTGATGTACGATTCATGTGCATCTACTTCATCAGTTCAACGCAAAATTTGAAGATGTTTGAAAAGATTGAAGAGATTGATCACAACTTTTTGAAGTACGAATCATATGCATCTACTTCATCAGTTCAACGCAAAATTTGAAGAGATTTGAAAAGATTGAAGAGATTGATCACAACTTTTTGAAGTACGAATCATATGCATCTACTTCATCAGTTCAACGCAAAATTTGAAGAGATTTGAAAAGATTGAAGAGATGAATTTGAAGAGATTGATCACAACTTTTTGATGTACGATTCATGTGCATCTACTTCATCTGTTCAACGCAAAATTTGAAGATATTTGAAAAGATTGAAGAGATTGATCACAACTTTTTGAAGTACGAATCATATGCATCTACTTCATCAGTTCAACGCAAAATTTGAAGAGATTTGAAAAGATTGAAGAGATGAATTTGAAGAGATTGATCACAACTTTTTGATGTACGATTCATGTGCATCTACTTCATCAGTTCAACGCAAAATTTGAAGATATTTGAAAAGATTGAAGAGATTGATCACAACTTTTTGAAGTACGAATCATATGCATCTACTTCATCAGTTCAACGCAAAATTTGAAGGGATTTGAAAAGATTGAAGAGATTGATCACAACTTTTTGAAGTACGAATCATATGTATCTACTTCATCAGTTCAACGCAAAATTTGAAGAGATTTGAAAAGATTGAAGAGATTGAAGGGATGAATTTGAAGAGATTGATCACAACTTTTTGATGTACCATGCATATGCATCTACTTCATCAGTTCAACGCAAAATTTGAAGAGATTTGAAAAGATTGATCACAACTTTTTGAAGTACGAATCATATGCATCTACTTCATCAGTTCAACGCAAAATTTGAAGAGATTTGAAAAGATTGAAGAGATTGATCACAACTTTTTGATGTACGATTCATGTGCATCTACTTCATCAGTTCAACGCAAAATTTGAAGAGATTTGAAAAGATTGAAGAGATTGATCACAACTTTTTGAAGTACGAATCATATGCATCTACTTCATCAGTTCAACGCAAAATTTGAAGAGATTTGAAAAGATTGAAGAGAGTGATCACAACTTTTTGAAGTACGAATCATATGCATCTACTTCATCAGTTCAACGCAAAATTTGAAGAGATTTGAAAAGATTGAAGAGATGAATTTGAAGAGATTGATCACAACTTTTTGATGTACGGTTCATATGCATCAGTAGCTCCTGGGCCAGAATTTTCTTTGCATCCAATTTACGTTTGTTTGTGTGTGCAAGGAAGTTTATTAGCAACGTGTTTTCTTTACAGAGAATTTTTTTTCAGCGAGTTTGCGTTTCGGTGATTTTTCTTCTCAGCGAGTTTGCGTTTCGGTGATTTTTCTTCTCAGCAAATTGTCGTAATGACTAATCACTTCCGCGCCGAATTTTCTGTGGGACGAATATTCTCAGCAGCCATGTGTTGTCATGAAATTGTAATTTCTTTGCCCGCTGATGATTCACAAGTGGTTCAATAGTGTACATTGCCCTATAACGTAACTTGGCAGTTTCTATTAGCCACGCGAAGGCGGCTTAAAAATCCCGACTGTGTGGGTGGAGGCGGCGAAAATGGCCGGACAATTAATTTAAATTTAATACGACGTTCAATGTGTGCAGATTTCCATGTAACGTGAAACGCTTTTGCAGTTTGCCCTGTCCGGTTGAGGAACGCCGGCCGAAGCTCTAAACGGGGTTTATTTATTTGTGGGTATACGTGTGTCCTCGTAACGTGATATGACAAATGTTTCGCGTCCAATTTGAAACATTCTGGAGCTCCGGTTACTATTTGGGTTTTTATAACACAGAAATTGTGGCGCTATTTTTCCAGCTTAGTATCATGTGAGATGTATAAGATTTCAATCTCTATTAACATTGTAACTTGGGTTTCTTTTCGTTAAAGAATCACTGAGAGCTCATTAACAAACCCTTGAGATGTAATATTCCGATAAGGCAAGAGATCCTATTAGATACATAACCGTATAATAATATCAAAATTTAAAACCAATGACAATAATAATATATTTATTTCAGTAGATTTTTCAGGAGCATTTGGGTTTCATTAATATCTGAAACCCAAATGCTCCTGAAAAATCTACTGAAATAAATATATTTCACACCTTCAGTTCCAATTTGTAATTGGTTTTGTGCACATCACAAACCGTTCAACACCCATCAACATTCCGAAAGATAAACATTCCAAAAGTTCAGCAGTAAATGATTTTGGGAAGGAATTTGAAGACTTCAAAACCGATGGAAGCATTTTACTATCTCCTTACCCTTTCGTAGGGTAATTAGATTTAGAAGAAGTGTTTTTAGTACATATTAAAGAAGTTTTCAAAATTTTTTGTGCATATTTTGGGACGTGCATAATTAAGGGATCTAGAAGTATCACTGAGGTAAGTCTAAACGTAAGTCTAAAATATTAACACAGTTTTCTAAACTTATTCCTGGAATTTTGAAATTCAAGTTAACTTTAGAGCCATTTATCTCAGAACTACCAAAAATGCACTTAAACCCTTTTACTTCTAGACCTCTTAATTATCCTGAGCCTAGTTCCAAACTCTGTTCAAAATGTATTGGTTATCATTTACATCTTGTGGTACTTCAAGTTTGTGACCGTATTTTCCAAGAGATTTGTGGCATTTCTTCTTACGTTATCATTTTAAATGATTTAATATATAGGTAAACACTTAATAATGTTTCATATAATCAACATAAGATAACACATTCCGCAGTAACCGCAAAATGGTAACCGCTTGCAATATTAATCGTAACCAAATAAATTATTTATCATCAATCAATCTGGCATTATAACAACAATACATGTAGAGGACCATTTATGCACAGGAAGCGGACATGACAAATATTTCTAATAAACATTTTATGTGTCACCAAACTTGGAGCGATTAATAATTAAGGGCAAGTGTGACATTCCACTGCACTTTTAGACTATTAGATTTTTTAGACAAATTGATAAATATCTCTGCTAAATTTCATCTTTTGTTGACTATAGTTTGCGTTAGCAGTTCATACGCGAAAATTTTATCAACCAACAACAAGTTATCAGCAATGCCCAAATTTTGCACAGCAAGTGTTTTACTATTGTAAAACATTGTATTTACGTATTCGTCACAATTTTAGTAAGAGTTATAAAGAATTCTAAATGTAGTAAGTAATTTAATAGAGGAAACATGTCTTCGAAGAAAACTTCTTCAAATGCACAGAAGATTTAAAATCTATAGTAGAATACAGAGCGTTCAAGAAAGCTAATTTTCGAATGATTTTTTTCATGAATATTTAACTTTTTTTTTTAATTTTGCATATAATGTTCATAGTTAGGATTAATTTTGTCAAAATTACCAAGATTCAACTTACATTGGCATAGTTGTTAGACATATTTCCATTTATAGCAAGATTTTGATTTGCATTTAGTACCAAACTCGTCAAAATGCTAAATAATCGTCTCAATGTTGCTTCAGTTAGTTATAAATTTGATGTAAAACGATACATATATGCAATCTCAGGTAACATGCATATATCTATGGTTTTACATCAATTCATATTGATTGAGGATAGGATCCATTTAATTACTTATAAATTTGGTTATTAACTTATACAAATTGACAGGTAGGTTATATAGGCATCTGAAATTTGGATTGAAAATTTTAACTTCAGGAGACCTTCAGGAGAACTTCAGGATACCTTCAGGAGAAGTTCAGGAGAACTTCAAAAGACATAAGTTAGAACTTGGGAGTAATGATGCCCAAATTCACTGTGATATGAACTTTGGATTGAAAATTTTAACTTTAGGAGACCGTTAGGAGTCCTTCAGGAGAACTTCAGGAGAGCTTCAAGAGAACTTCAGAAGATATAAGTTAGAACTTAGGAGTAATTATGCCCAAATTCGTTCACTGTGGTATAAACTTTGGATTGAAAATTTTAACTTCAGGAGACCTTTAGGAGTCCTTCAGGAGAGCTTCAGGAGAACTTCAGAAGATATAAGTTAGAACTTAGGAGTAATTATGCCCAAATTCGTTCACTGTGTTATGGACTTTGAATTGAAAATTTTAACTTCAGGAGACCTTTAGGAGAACTTCAGAAGAAATAAGTTAGAACTTGGGAGCAATTATGCCCAAATTCGTTCACTGTGATATGAACTTTGGATTGAAGATTATAACTTCAGGAGACCTTCAGGTGTCCTTCAGAAGAACTTCAGGGGTCCTTCACAAGAACTTCAGGAGAGCTTCAGGAGAACTTCAGAAGATATAAGTTAGAACTTGGGAGTAATTATACCCAAATTCGTTCACTGTGATATGAACTTTGGATTGAATATTTTAACTTCAGGATCTTTAAGAGTCCTTCAGGAGAACTTCCAGATACCTTCAGGAGAACTTCAGGATAAATAAGTTAGAACTTGGGAGTAATTATGCCCAAATTCGTGCACTGTGATATGAACTTTGGATTGAAAATTTTAACTTCAGGAGACCTTTAGGAGTCCTTCAGGAGAACTTCAAGATACCTTTAGGAGAACTTCAGGAGAGCTTCAGGAGAAGTAAGTTAGAACTTGGGAGTAATTATGCCCAAGTTCATTCACTGTGATATGATTTAAGTATTTTCGTTCGTATACAGGGTGAGTCAATATTCACTCCCCAGCCTTCGGATAGGTATGTGTCCTATAATTAAAAAAAACCATAGAGGAATACTAAAATCTTGAAAGCGAAACCCTTTATCAGGTAAAATTGAAAAGTGTTTTTTTCAATTATTGAAAGAAGTCTGCCCACCTTTCATTCTTTCCATTCTGCATCTTTCTTTGTCACTATTCTATTTCCGTTTTTGCCTGACATGTTTCATTGTGCTTCTTCTTCTCTTCCCGGAATAGGCTTTGGTTAGGTTAGTACCAGGCTTTGGTTAGGTTAGTAATACGTCAGTTGGTTGGTCTTCATTTAGAGTTTTGGTATCATTCTTGTTTGCTGCTTCTAATGTTTGGGTAAGGAGATTCTTATACACATCTATATTATTTTGCAGTCCGTTTGATATTTTATTTTGTATTCTTTTTCTAGCTTATCTCTTTCTAATATTCTTTGCTTAATTTCCTTTCTGCGTTCTATTTTCTTCATGTGTATTCTTCATGTACTTTCTGTGTTCTATTTTCTCCATGTATTTTGTGCTATTCAATGTTTGTGTTGATTTATATTCCACCCTACTACTTCTATAGTTGTTTCTTTATTGAGGTCTTATATTTCGTTCATAATTAGTCTATACTTCCATTTCGGACTGTCATGATTTTTGTTTGCTTTTTGCCTCAGTTTTTGAGATACGATCACTGATGTATCAGTAAAATTTGAGTAAAATCGTAGTTTCAAACAAATATCGAAATATCTTAAGAACTGCTCATTGGATATTTATTTAATTGCCCATATCATATGTTACTATATCACTCAATGTCAGTAAAAAATTGCATCAGCATTGATACGCCCGTTTTTGAGATACCATCACTGATGTATCATTAAAATTTGAGTAAAATCGTAGTTTTAAACAAATATTGATATATCTTAAGAACTGCACATAGGGTATTTATTAAATTGGCCGTATCATATCTTCGTATATCATTGAATATCAGCAAAAAGTTGCATCAATATTTATACGCCAGTTCTTGAGATACCATTAGTAATGTATGATATGTATGGGAGATACACTTAAAATCACCTCGAAATATTGGAGTATCTAACAAAAATTGAAATAACTCAACAATCGCTCATTGGATATTAATTTAATTGCACTCATTATGTACTAGTATATCACTTAATATTAGGACATAATATCATTAAAATTGATACGCCAGTTCTTGAGATACCATCACTGATATATCATTAAATTGTAGTAGTAAAAAAATATTGAAATATCTTAAGAACTGCTTATTGCGTATTTATTAAATTGCCCGTATCATATCTTTGTATATCACTAACTATCAGCAAAAAATTGCATCAATATTGATACGCTAGTTCTTGAGATACCATTAGTAATGTATGATATGTATGGGTACACTTAAAATCACCTCGACATATTGTAGTATCTAACAAAAATTGAAATATCTCAACAATCGCTCATTGGATATTAATTTAATTGCACTTATTATGTACTAGTATATCACTTAATATTAGGACACAATATCATAAAAATTGATACGCCAGCTTTTGAGATACCGTAACTGATGTATCAGTAAAATTTGTGTAAAATCGTAGTTTTAAATAAATATTGATATATCTTAAGAACTGCACATTGGTTATTTATTAAATTGCCCCTTTGTATATCACTAAATATCAGTAAAAAATTGCATCAATATTGATACGCCAGTTCTTGAGATACCATTAGTAATGTATGATATGTATGGGAGATACACTTAACATCACCTCGAAATATTGTAGTATCTAACAAAAATTGAAATATCTTAACAATCGCTCATTGGATATTAATTTAATTGCACTCATTATGTACTAGTATATCACTTAATATTAGGACAAAATATCATTAAAATTGATACGCCAGTTCTTGAAATACCATCACTGATGTATCAGTAAAATTTGAGTAAAATCGTAGTTTCAAACAATTATTGAAATATCTTAAGAACTGCACATTGAATATTTATTTAATTAACCTTATCACATGTTACTACATCACTCAATATCAGCAAAAAAAATGCATCAACATTGATATGCCAGTTCTTGAGATTCCCTTAGTAAAGTATGATAAAAATACACTTAAAATCGCCTCAAAATATTGGAGTATCTAACAAAAATTAAAATATCTCAACAATCGTTCATTGGATATTAATTTAATTGCACTCATTATGTACTAGTATATCACTTAATATTAGGACACAATATCATTAAAATTGATACGCCAGTTCTTGAGATACCTTCACTGATGTATCAGTAAAATTTGAGTAAAATCGTAGTTTTAAACAAATATTGATATATCTTAAGAACTGCACATTGAGTATTTATTAAATTGCCCGTATCATATCTTCGTATATCGCTAACTATCAGCAAAAAATTGCATCAATATTGATACGTCAGTTCTTGAGATACCATTAGTAATGTATGATATGCATGGGAGATACACTTAAAATCACCTCGAAATATTGTAGTATCTAACAAAAATTGAAATATCTCAACAATCGCTCTTGGATATTAATTTAATTGCACTCATTATGTACTAGTATATCACTTAATATTATTACACAATATCATTAAAATTGATACGCCAGTTCTTGAGATACCATCACTGATGTATCAGTAAAATTTGAGTAAAATCGTAGTTTTTAATAAATATTGATATATCTTAAGAACTGCACATTGGGTATTTATTAAATTGCCCCTTCGTAAATCACTAAATATCAGCAAAAAATTGCATCAATATTTATACGCCAGTTCTTGAGATATCATTAGTAATGTATGATATGTATGGGAGATACACTTAAAATCACTTCGAAATATTGTAGTATCTAACAAAAGTTTAACCGCTCATTGGATATTAATTTAATTTCTCTTATGATGTACTAGTATACTACTTAATATTAGTACACAATATCATTGAAATTGATACGCCAGTTCATGAGATACTGTCACTGGTGTATCAGTAAAATTAGAGTATTTTTTTACGTTTTCAAGCCACAGTATCTATTTTGGTCTTGTTTTGATATCTTGGTTATAGCTAATTGATTCTTGTTTTGGCTTTTACTAGCTGCTCTCCATTTGCTTTCTTTATTAGTAGACTTCTCATTTCTTTTGAAGAGGGAAATATCGGGCTAAATCTGTAATTGTAGAAATATTTATTTTCGTGATGATATCTCTTATTTTACGTTTGTCGACACAATAAAATAAAATATGTACCTTCAATCGGATGTTACAAATGACGTTATTGGGTGATTACGTCTGATAGAAGTAGAGTAGTAAAGTAGAGTAAAATAGAATAGGCGTATTCCAATGGTTGTAAATGTAAAAGAAATTGGGTGTTGGATGTACTTTGGACATAAATCCCAGCCATTAAAGGCTATCATTCAATCAGATTTAACATAAACCGTAAAACAAACACCACATGTGTTCCTGCACATGAACTCGATGTAACGGCGGCTAAACACTCCCTCGCTGATTCCCGCGACTCGTGTGGGCATAACTTTCGTTTTTCACAAAATTTAGTATTCACGCGTGGGCCAGGAGCTGGTGGTTTTGGGAGTTACTTTTCATTTTCTTGCAGTGCACTTGCCGGTGATATAGTATCGTGCAGGCGTGGGCCAGACAAAAGGTAATGCTGGCCGTGGCCTATATATCACACCCCATGTCCTGTCATACACGAAGATGGCCCGTGCCCTATTTTACGCAATTGTGGACATTGATGGCATTAGCAGGCCTATTATGCGGCGGCGGCCATCAATCAAAATTAGCACAAAGGCAATAGTTATTGGAGTTAAGAAGAGCGTTAGCCAAGAACGCATTGTGCGCTGCGTGTAAAGGTGATCGATGCGTAATTGATTCACTCACTTTGTAATTGAGCCACGTGTTTTGTGCATGCCACGGGGTTTTAATGTATCACAGTTTTGTTTCCAGTAGTAAACTTAACAACGCACTAAAATAAACAAATGTTATTTACTCCCAGGCTTGCTCAAAGAATTTATTGTGGGGACACAACTGAAGTACGGAAATCTGGTGAACATAGCTATAACCAGAAATATTCGGTGTCCTTTTCCCCAGCGTTGTCTCGTTCTGTCTGGAGGGTAAGCAAGATTAATAGTCCACAGATTTATTATATATGTACGCATTTTTTTTTAATGAATTACTGAACGTCCCAGGTAACCATATTACAATGCTATTTAAATTCACGCGATAAGGTATGCACGTGGTGTCTACAAGGGCGATAGTGCATTTTAAGAAACTCGAGATCTGTTGCTTCAAGATTGGTACTTAAACCCATACCTACTCGCAGCGCTGCAGATAAATTTTAAGTATCATTTTAAAATATCATTACAAGACTTCCTTCTGTTTCGCATCACGTCTTACTTTTTAATTGTGAATTCGGGGGATCTGCCATGTGGTCCTCGTCACCTAACTGCCAACCCCCGCAGCATACGGGCCCATTTAGGGCCGTTCATATTGTATTCATATTTACGGCCCTTACGCCTCTGCCGGCCCTTGTATAACTGTTTCTATTGTACGGCCCTTTTTCCCTGCTTCCGGTCCTCTCGCGGCGGGGTGCACCCAAACTGCCAAATTGACGCGTCCAATACAGTGACGTAAACTTGAAACTGGACACTTGGACACCGACACACGTCCCAGCTCGGTTTTTAAACTGCCGCATGACCACGCACTGAAGACAATTGCTCGTTTGTTTTTTATTCACTCTAATTGGTCAGTCCAATGCTCGACGCAATTTTCGACCACACAATCAAGCGCATCAAAACATCACAACAAAGCTCTGATCACGGCATAAAAACACGAACAAAAACTTTTACCACCAGAAATCCATTAGTACCTAATGTACAAACCAGAAATACCACATTTGTTAGAAGTAGAAGGTAAATCCAGATAAATAAAAATATTAGATACATGTTGCTCACGGCTAACCGAGTACATTCAAGATGTTTAGATGACACTTATAGCCAAAAGATGCCCCAAAGTAGCCAATTACATAAATATTGCTTACGGCTAACCGAGTAGATCCAAGATGTTCAGATGATACTTACACCCAAAAGATGCCCCAAAGTAGCCAAAATCGCCAATATTTGGTAGTCTATTTTGTACACATTACTGAGGATTCAGTTTCAGCTAACTTTATTATGCGGCAATTGAAACTTTGCTTGTAAAAATTGATTGTACTTTGCATTTTGATGATGTCTAAAGATGGAGTAAATGTTAGACTTTGAATTTGGACCCTGGACTCTCGGTTCACCGAATTATTATGTCTAGATCAATATTCATCAATATAGAATCGACGATTCAAATATTCTGAAGGCGATTCTAATTTTCGGATTCAAAATTGGATTCAAGACATTCGATATGTGGGTTGATATCTTAAATACAGTTTTGGGCATCTACAAATGGATCCAATGATGAGTTCTGGCTGTTGATGTTGCTCAAATGTTTCGAACGTTAGGATTTTGCTAGTTGAATGCCCACATACAGGCAGGGAATGTTGGAGTTGTAGTCCCTCATGGAAGTGGCATAAATGGCGTTAGACCTATGAACTTGATCCACGGATCAAATGCCTCGAATAGTTGGTATTGTATGGGAATCTTGCAAATACTTATAAGCGGACGTTTCAAAGTTGCTATTTTACCTATCCTCACTCGTATTTTAAGACACTGTATAATATAAGTCCATCCGGCGGCTACAAATCTTTATTTCATTCTCAAGCGTAAAGGTCGTTGTGTGACAGAAATATTTATGTCCTGTAAATTGTCAGTAATCCTAAAATATGAATCATAAGCGGTGCATAAATATTTCAACGGGAATTTTTACTTAGTGCACATCAGAGGTTCCCAAACTTACGTGGTTCTGGTCTAGGTCTGGTGATACGTTATCTGCTGGATAAACATGCCTACTCGTAGAACGGATCTTCTTGTGGGTATCTAACCGTCAGATTACTATTCACAACTTTATCAATGAAAGTAAATACCTGCCCTAAGTGGCTCAGTATTTTTTTATGAAAGAAATATTTACTAGATCCATACGTAGTTATGTCCAAGTAACTTAATATAATTATATTTGTGTCTAAACAGTATTTGGTTTTAAATAACAGTATAATGAAATAGTCATAGTATAAGGCTAAAACAGGAGATTATTGTAAGTTAAAGTATTTATAATGTGCAGTATTAAAAATACCATTTAAAAATCGCAAAAATAAAGCAAAACCTGCATCCGAGAATTGTCAAGGTAGAAACGACATCTTCCGAGAGCCATACATATGCGAGAGCAATTAAACGTGATTAATTGCCATGGGACGGTTGAAATGTCAGATATCGTGTTTCATTAGCTCTTTAATCACAAAACAATTCTCAGTTTTTATAGCGCCCATAACCGGCGAAGAGCACACGCTGTGGTAAAAGATACTGTTATGAGTACAATGCTCACGCGACTTTAAATACGCTAATCATTATTTCATACGTGTAGCATCACTAAGTACGACTTAAAAAGTAATCCGTACACTTATGACGTGCTCACAGTAATAACCTCAAGATTGCCCATTAAAGGGCCGAAGCAAACGCGATGTTGAAAGTGTGCTCTTGAATCCGGAGGTTGTGCATCAGTATGTTGTGGTGGTATCAAATTAATTCATGCATGTAGAAAAATGGCCATTGGATACTTGATGTGCATAGCAATTATGCACACGCAACTATTTTTTGTTATCCAAAAACCAGCTTTTAAAAGCACCGAAGCAGCATCGAAGGCGAAATGAATATCGTAAATCTTATATAAATTAAGTAATGGACCAATGGAACGATGGATTAGATTTAACGAATTAAGAAATTTCAAATTTAAATAAGAACAAATTTGAAAATTGGCGAAACAAATGCTAATTTGTTATAACGGAATTGGCATATTAATTGATGAAATGTTTGAACCCCACTTTTTGTATCACCCTGTATGTCAAATTTAATTATAGTATAGTACAAATACAATTACAAATACAACTATAATACAATTATAGTTGTCAAAATCTGTAAAATTTTTGACAACTTTCAAAATGGGTCCGGCTGAGACATTCAAAATCTACAAAATTCAAAGCTTCTGCTGTGAGAATCTGATATTTTCAATTGATACTGCCTGAATCTGTTAAATTTTGTCACTTTTTATATCCCAGTTTTAAAATATGAACATCTATCGGATTTTTAAGTGCAACAGTTCGCATACGTCAAATTCTAAATTAAAGCCGTTGAAATCTGCCAAATTTTCAATTGCAACTGTCAAAATATATCAAATTCTTAGCTTCAGCTGTGAAAACCTGTCAATTTTTTTATTGAAACTGCCAAAATTTGCCCATTTTTGATGTCTCAGTACAAAACTGTAAAAAGCTATCAGATCGCACGTTGAAAACAACAGTGACATTACACAAAAATTAACATTTTTAGTAGAATTTGAAAGGTTTTGCTGATTTTAACTCTTTAACTCTTATGTGCAATCAATCAAATCATATATATCATCAAAATGCAGTGTACAATCCAATGGATGTAAGTGTTAGCAAATCTGATTTTCTGTGAACCAAAAACAAATGATAATCTTCAATAGTTTTCGGTCTGAATGCAAAATCTTATGTGCAATCAATAAAAAATCTAATCAAAGTGGATATAAGCTACCATGTTCTCATGTGAGTCATAAGAGTTAATAACTTCTCGCTCAATTTAAGAGTTTAGGGTCATGGTGCAACAATTAACATTAACTTAATCTGCATCACCAAAATGTAAAGTACAACTTAAGTGGCTTTAAGTGTCATGTTTTCCTGAGAATTGATATCCTCAGAACACATAACTTACGTTTCAAACTTAACCTAATCTAACCTAACCTAACCTTGCTGGTAGACTGAAGAGTAGGACTTTTTAGTGCCAGCTTTACGATATCCCGGAATAAACTATTCCAAGCATTCTCAAGCAATGATAACTAAACTTAACCTAATCTAACCTAACCTAACTTAACCTTGCTGGAAGACTGAAAAATATGGCTGTTTAGTGCCAGTTTTACTATATCCCTCAATTTAAGAGTTTAGGATCAGGGAGCAAAAACTAACATTATCTTAATCTGCATCACCACAATGTAAAGTACAACTTAAATGGCTTTAAGTATCATGTTTTCCTGAGAATTGATAAGCTCAAAACACATAACTTATGTGTCAAACTTAACCTAACCTAACCTTGCTGGTAGACTGAAAAGTATGACTTTTTAGTGCCAGTTTTACGATATCCCGGAATAAACTATTCCAAGCATTCTCAAGCAATGATAACTAAACTTAACCTAATCTAACCTAACCTAACCTTGCTAGAAGATTGCAAAATATAGCTGTTTAGTGGCAATTTTACGATATCTCGGAATAAACTATTCCAGACGTTCTCAACCAATGATAACTAAACTTAACCTAACCTAACCTAACATAAGCTTGCTGGAAGACTGAAAAATGCGGCTGTTTAGTGCCAGTTTCACGATATCCCGGAATAAACTATTCCAGGCATAACTAAACTTAACCTAACATAACCTAACCTAACTTATCTTTGCTGGAAGACTGAAAAATACGGCTGTTTAGTGCCAGTTTTACATTGACAGTCGCGGACAAAAGTGTTTGCGGACGAAAAAGTACCACTTATCGTCCGCAAACGAGGTCGAAAACTGCTACTTTTAGATAAGGTTGACGGAAAAAAAGTATTTTACATACGGCTGTTTAGTGCCAGTTTTACATTGACAGTCGCGGACAAAAGTATTTGCGGACGAAAAAGTACCACTTATCGTCCGCAAACGAGGACGAAAAGTGCTACTTTTAGATAAGGTTGACGGAAAAAAGTATTTTACATACGGCTGTTATTCAAGTATTAACTAATTGGAACATGCAAATATTGCATTTATAATATATTAGTAGTAGTACATAAAATCTCATGTTTTTACTAAGGAGTGATCTTTCCATCCACTGATAAAGTTGGGATATATACCAAATATACCAGAATGTAACCACAAAGAGACTCGAACGCATTGAACTGATAGTTTCTGTTCACCTGATATGAGTACTGCAGGTGCTTCAAAATTTAATTGTTTCTAACTGCATTGTGGGTATATTCATTCATCAGAAGATTAGAAACTAACTTCAAAATTGCATCTTTCCAGGCATTTCAAACCGTAAGATTACTATTCTCAACTTAATTAGTGGATGCAAAGACATTGTGGGTATATTCATTCATCAGAAGATTAAAAACTAACTGCAAAAATGCGTCTTTCCAGGCATTTCAAACCGTCAGATTACTATTCTCAACTTAGTGGATGCAAAGACAGGCCCTTGGTACAATTATTTAAACCATTTGAAAGATGTGCAACAACATTAACAATATTTCTCCTGAATTATTTGTTGTTTATTATTATTATTATTTGAACGATTTGAAATATGTGCAACATCAATAACAATATTTCTCCTGAATTATGTTTGATGTTTAGTATTATTATTATTTGAATGATTTGAAATATGCGCAATATCAATAACAATACTTCACCTGAATTATGTTTGTTGCTTTTTTAATATGTACATTGACAGTAGCGGACAAAAGCGTCTGCGGACGAAAAAGTACCACTTATCGTCCGCAAATGAGGACGAAAAGTACTACTTTTAGAAAAGGTTGATGGAAACAAGTATTTTACATATGGCTGTTCAAGTATTAACTAATTGGGACATGCAAATATTGCATTTATAATATTTTAGTAGTAGTATATCAAATGTCATGTTTTTACTAAAGAGTGATATTTGCATCCACTGATACAGTTAGGAATAGTAGATTTGAAAGATGTCAAACATCATTAACAATATTTCTCCTGAATTATATATGTTGCCTTTTTAATACAATAAACAGTACATTGACAGTAGCGCATAAAAGTGTTTGCGGACGAAAAAGTACCACTTATCGTCCGCAAATGAGGACGAAAAGTACTACTTTTAGAAAAGGTTGATGGAAACAAGTATTTTACATACGGCTGTTCAAGTATTAACTAATTGGGACATGCAAATATTGCATTTATAATATTTTAGTAGTAGTATATCAAATGTCATGTTTTTACTGAAGAGTAATCTTTGCATCCACTAATACAGTTAGGAATAGTGGATTTGAAAGATGTTCAACATCATTAACAATATTTCTCCTGAATTATGTATGTTGCTTTTTAACACAATAAACAGTACATTGACGGTAGCGCATAAAAGTGTTTGCGGACGAAAAAGTACCAATTATCGTCCGCAAATGAGGACGAAAAGTGCTACTTTAAGATAAGATTGACGGAAAAAAGTATTTTACATACGGCTGTTGTTCAAGTATTAACTAATTGTAACATGCAAATATTGCATTTATAATATTTCAGTAATAGTATATCAAATCTTTTTTTTTTCTAAGCAATGATCTTTGCATCCACTGATACAGTTAGGAATAGTAGATTTGAAAGATGTACAACATCATTAACAATATTTCTGGTGAATTATGTATGTTGCTTTTTTAATACAATAAACAGTACATTGACAGTAGCGGATAGAAGTGTCTGCGGACGAAAAAGAACCACTTATCATCCGCAAATGAGGACGAAAAGTGCTAGTTTTAGATAAGGTTGATGGAAAAAAGTATTTTACATGCGGCTGTTGTTCAAGAATTAACTAATTGGAACAAGCAAATATTGCATTTATAATATTTTAGAAGTAGTATATCAAATCTCATGTTTTTACTAAGGAGTGATCTTTCCAACCACTGATAAAGTTAGGTATAAAGGCCTTGGTATAAAGGCGATTTCTTCAATGGTAAATTGAAGCTCTGGGTTCGATGTAGTGTTAAATTATGAGTGCACCAAAAATCCTTAAGAGGTAACATTAGGTGAAACATACTTATGGCCATAATTAGTCGCATTGCTAGAATTAGAAGGTCGTTAGATAACCAATACAATAACAAAAACCAGTATTGATAATAATGTCTGCATAACTGCTGAGTACACAAATATTTGAACAAATCAGCTAATTAATACAAAATAACCTCATATATGAATCTCAAAGGTGCAACACAGTAATAAATAAAAACACCGGACGCTGTTAAATTAATCATTCGGTAATTAAATGCTTCTCGTTATGCATCCGATATGCTGCTCATATAATATTCATCGGATTATTTATTATTTAACAAATCGCTTATTAATTCAATTGATTCAGTTAGTTCTCAATCATACCATCGTATTAATATTAATTAGACGCTATCGCGGTTCGTATCTAATGAAGTGAAAAATGGGATTGGCCAAAAGGGCTTTGTTAATTAACTTTCTCGGAGCTGTGCAGCGTGGTTTTAAATAAACCGCGTGAAATATGTTGTTCTCCTGGCAGTCATAAATATCAGATTGAAGTTTGTGGGATCGGTAATTTCCAGAAAGGTGGGACCTAATAACGTCTCCGAAACTGGCCATGATTACTATTTCAGTCTCTTCACGTTTAATTCAATTATATTAAAACTGCATTATCGTTTTAAATGCGCGCAAATGCATGCAATTTATTGTTAACGAACGCTGTTAAAACTATTTATTAATGGATTCCTTGGGAATTGGCATCAGTATTGCCAATGATGTAAGATTTAAGGTGTTCACGTGTAAAAATTATATTATATAGAATACGCCTGCATGTAATCATTACTTCTTGCAATGTATTATGAAAGCTTCATGCATTCAACTCGGATTAATATAATTACAAATGTATGTATTACCCGAGCTAAACATTATTAGGATTAGCTGTTGCGGGCTGCTGTTGTGCTGCTTGCAAGGCGTGTGTAATTTCAAGCTAGTCAAAATAATAATAACCTGATTTCACAACGTGCAGCATGCATAATATCACAATCAACAAAATAATAACATCGCATAAATCATTACTCACGAAGAAATAACCATAAATTCGGACAGGAAATGCGACGAAAATAATGATTCTGTAAAATGGAATGAGACAGGTCGTTCAACGTGGCTAAACTAATAATAAGCTCCATTCCACGTATGTAACGTAAAATTGTTTATTCACACAATAATGCATTTAAACGTGTTCCTGTCAGGCCATTTGATCTGTCGCTGTAGTTTCGGCTACAACGAAATACCTAGATTAAAACAGTTAAGATTTAAGATAGTACAGGCCCAAACGTACCTCTTACCATTGCCACACGAAAATAGGCCAAAACAGTATTTCCTAACATTTATTACTAATCTGCAACCCTGAAATGGACGCTTATTCTGTAGTACAACAAACTCATCGCAACGTTTAACACGAATATTTTTACCACTGTCCATACCTACTTACTAGATGCAACTTTCGAAAATTCTCCGTCAGAGTGTAATAAAAATTTTACGGCTTTCCATCCACTGATAACGTTACGAATAGTAATTTGATAGTTTATGACGTCCACAATAAGATTCGCTAACGATGTGGTTTTTAATTTAGAAATTTACTATTAGTGTATTTTTTTTATTAACACATTCTGTCCAATTCTCTATGCACATTGCTAATAGTAATAAATCTTGCTATTTTGTGTTACTTAGCAATATTTTCTATATATCGTATATAGATTATTATATAGTCCAGATAATTGGATAGATTATGTATAAATAAATAATGCAACTTTTACTTTGTACTTTGTAAAAATTGCATTATTTATTAGTGTAGTTACTTTTCATTGTAATTTTTGGAGCATTTTCGTCGAATAATTCCTTAACATTTTATAATTATCATTTGTGTGTGCTGCCTGTGAATCGATCATTCGAAAGTTATAGTTTAAATGTGCACATATATCAGGGATTCACGACACAACCGCAAATTATGGCGAATCAACTATTACGCCGCTGTTCAATACTAAAAGATATATTGGCTGTGAATTTGATTTATATACAGCGAGGTGCTCATAAAGACATGCAATTAGCAGTAAAATTTTGCATGTGCTATTTATTATGTCTTCACTGCATGCTTACATCAACGATGATATAATAATCAGTAAAACTGAAATATTGAATACACTAATAAACAATTTAATAAGATTTTAAAGAAACGAGCCAAAAATGAGATATAATAATCAGTAAACCTAAAATATTAAACACACAATTAAGCAATTTAATCAAATTTAGACCAAACGAGCCAAAAATTAACTTCATTACTTTGTAAAATTGTTAATTATATCGAACGTTCAACAAAAGTCGACGACGAAGTTGTCATGTCTGTCTGCACATGATCAGATCAAGATCAAGATCAAATCTGACATGTCAACATGACAGCCAGCATTGCATGCATGCGCGTGTGAACTTAGTGTAGACATGACTTCAGATTTCCAACGCCAACTTCGTCATCGATATCTTAGTGCAGACCTGACTTGAGATTTCCAACGCCAACTTCTTCATCGATTTTTGTTGAACGTTCGATAAAATTTAACGTTCTTCAGATAGACCATTTTTATAGAAAATGTATTTTTTAATGTTAACTAATCTAAAGTTGAGGATATGATAGATATGCCAGTAGTAGATAGGCTAGGACAGTTCTGGACCAATTTCCCATAAGGAATTACACATGACAGCCAGCATTACATGCATGTGCGTGTGAACTTAGTGCAAACATGACTTCAGATTTCCAACGCCAACTTCGGCATCGATATCTTAGTGCAGACATGACTTGAGATTTCCAACGCCAACTTCGTCATCGATATCTAAGTGCAGACATGACTTGATATTTCCCACGCCAACTTCTTCATCGATTTTTGTTGATCAATAGAATTTAAAATTCTTCAGATAGATAATTTTTTTATTGAAATTTGTATTTTGTAATGTTAACTAATCTAAATTTAAGGATATGATAGATATGCCAGTAGTAGATAGGCTAGAACAGTTCTGGACCAATTTCCCATAAGGAATTACACATGACAGCCAGCATTACATGCATGTGCGTGTGAACTTAGTTCAGACATGACTTCAGAATTCCAACGCCAACTTCGTCATCGATATCGTAGTGCAGACATAACTTGAGATTTCCAACGCCAACTTCTTCATCGATTTTTGTTGAACGCTCAATAGAATTTAACGTTCTTCAGATAGACAATTTTTTTTATAGAAAATGTATTTTGTAATGTTAACTAATCTAAATTTAAGGATATGATAGATATGCCAGTAGTAGATAGGCTAGGACAGTTCTGGACCAATTTCCCATAAGGAATTACACAGGGGTCTAAATAGTTTTTCTGGTCGTGTGACAGGTGTCTCACAGTTGTCTTACATGTGCCTCACAGATGTCTCACACATGTCTCACACCCTTGTATATATTCAATGCAAAATTGTCTCACAGGTGTTTCATAGATGTCTCACATGTGCCTCACACCCGCCCAATAGATATCTCACATGTGCCTCACACCCGCCCAATAGATATCTCACATCTGTCGCACGACCGGAAAAAAAGTAAATTTAGACTTCAATGTAAGTTCATATGAGAAATGAGTCCAGAACTGTCCTAGCCTAACTACTTATGCTCCAAAGAGGTTAGCTAGTATTAATTTTTAATCCCTAATAAGGGTATTAGATAAGGGTATTAAATCACATAGTAGAAGTATTAAGCCTTAATTCCTCTTAATTTCTCGAATTTTATAATTAGTTTTTAAACGTTCATAAATAACAACAAAATTTAAATCTGTAATTGCGTAACATATTTTTTTTAGGCTTCCACAGTTCTGTTACAAATCACCATATCATATATCGTAATTTTATATATACCTTACATAATTTTAATGGAAGTAGTTTTGAATATATTTGAATATAAATTGAATCCAGTGTTGAGGAAATCGGTGTATCTATAAAAATGCAATTAGCAATAAATATCTAAACTTACTGATATGTCCAACTACTTTATTTTATTAGACGCCTATTAAATATGTCCATATAAGCTTTTATTCCGTTGCCGTTAAAAAATAAATAATATTATCATTTAGAAGGCAGAAAGTGTGTGCTTAAACTTTACGATTGCTCCAATGTAATTAATTATATATTTTTACTACACTAATAGTATAATACGTTCTTTACCTACATAAAATTATGAACGAAATCACGTCTTAGTGTATCTCTCAATTTATAGTTATTACACAAGTCTCGTAAACAACACGTTATTCAGTCATTGCATATATTAACGGTGTCACATAATACTACTAAATAACATGAAGACAGAAAAATATTTTTTTTTTACCAGTTGTTGAATTGGGTAGGTTACATAGGAATTTAACATGTAAAAGCACATTTGTGCATTATCCTGCTTTCTCGATTATTTTAGAGAAAAAGTACAAGCAAACAAATGTTTAGGAACAAAAATGCTCCCAAATTCACACAAATTACATTCATATGAATGTAGTTTAGAAGAATTTTTGCTCACTGGTAGCACATCGATAATAGATATCTACTATCTAACATGTAAAAGCACATTTGTGCATTATCCTGCTGCCTCGATTATCTTAGAGAAAAAGTACAAGCAAACAAATGTTTAGAAACAAAAATGCTCCAAAATTCACACAAATTACATTCATATGAATGTAATTTGGGAGAATTTTTGAAAAATGTAAAAAATTAATGGTGATAAATACATGTAGAAATTACCATAGACATTGAACAACTGTCAATGAACTGAAGAACTGTCAACTGTCAACTGAAATTTGTAATTTTACTGTCAGTTTTGAAGTTTCGTTAATCAATGCGTGTTGAAAATGGCTTACCATTACACAATTAGGAACAAAATTTCCGTTCGTAACGTTTTATTATCTAGTCAAAAGAAAAAAAATTATGTCGAACACAAATTTTGCAATTTCGATAACTTGCAGATTTCTGCGAAAAATGTACTAATGTTGGGATTTTATGTCACTGCTGCCACAACGTATGTTCAAAATTGACAGTAATTACAAATTTCAGTTGACAGTTGATAGTTGTTCAGTTCACAGTTCAGTTCACAGTTCAGTTTCAGTTTTTCGTGTTCCTATATGGGCCTTTGAATTTCTTTGGATTTCTTGAACAAAAGAAAAATTGTATGCCGAATACAAATTTTTCAATTTCGATAACTTGCAGATTTCTGCGAAAAAGGTACTAATATTGGGATTTTTTGTCACTGCTGCCACAACGTATGTTCAAAACTGACAGTAATTACAAATTTCAGTTGACAGTTGTTCAGTTTCAGTTTTTCGTCACGGAAATTTGTCAAACAGATTTGCAACTATGTGATTTCCACATGTTACTTTCTTCGGTATATTTAAAAAAAAAATTACTATCCCAGGGCCTTTAGAATTTGACAATTCAAATAAAAATATGGTTATGTTGTGTATTTTAATTTACAATCTGTGGGCCTTTGGAATTTGACAATTCAAATAAAAATAAGGTTATGTTCATTATTTTAATTTACAATCGTAGATTAAACAATCCATCGATTTTGACATTATCTTCGTCAATACTATGTATTATTATCACAAACGTTCTCGTTTAATTAGTTCGAGTGATGTGTCTACCTCAACTATTACCCTGCTATGTTATTTTAATAATATCTAAATAAATTGAAAGATTGCTCGAGAAGATTGTTGATTGACCCAGTGGGGCAGCAAGGTGACGTCAAACTTGAGTTCGAGTTTTCCTTCCTGGTCATATCTCAATCCTTAGTAAATAATATTTAAGGTACTAACTAATATTTACTAGGTACTAGTACAAATCATAAGTACTAACACAATTAAATCACAAAAGCTACACCGATATCCAATTATGTAAATGCATAAATGACTCAATTTTGCTCCACATATTATTTCTCATTAGTACATTCAAAGAAATTTGGCACAATTAGGTATAAATCGAAATAATCATAGGTACTAACAAAATAAAATTACAAAAGCTACATGATATCCATTTATGTAAAAGCATAAATAACTCAATTTTGCTCCACATATTAATTCTCATTAGCACAACCAAAGAAATTGGGCATAATTAGGCATAAATCGAAACAATCATAGGTACTAACAAAATTGAATTACAAAAGCTACATGATATCCAATTATGTAAATGCATAAATGACTCAATTTTGCTCCACATATTAATTCTCATTAGCACATCCAAAGAAATTGGGCATAATTCGGCATAATTAGGCATAAATCGAAAAACTCATAGGTACTAATAAAATCAAATTACAAAAGCTACACCTACTGATATCCAATTATATAAATCCATAAATGACTCAATTTAGCTCCAAATATTAATTCTCATTAGCACATCCAAAGAAATTGGGCATAATTAGGCATACATCGAAATAATCATAGGTACTAACAAAATTGAATTACGAAAGCTACATGATATCCAATTATGTAAATGCATAAATGACTCAATTTTGCTCCACATATTAATTCTCATTAGCACATCCAAAGAAATTGGGCATAATTCGGCATAATTAGGC
This sequence comes from Othius punctulatus, assembly GCA_951805005.1. Taxonomy (NCBI): domain Eukaryota; kingdom Metazoa; phylum Arthropoda; class Insecta; order Coleoptera; family Staphylinidae; genus Othius; species Othius punctulatus. Next base: position 36,150,713 of record OX638147.1, on the reverse strand, counting down.
ATAAATCGAAAAACTCATAGGTACTAATAAAATCAAATTACAAAAGCTACACCTACTGATATCCAATTATATAAATCCATAAATGACTCAATTTAGCTCCAAATATTAATTTTCATTAGCACATCCAAAGAAATTGGGCATAATTAGGCATACATCGAAACAATCATAGGTACTAACAAAATTGAATTACAAAAGCTACATGATATCCAATTATGTAAATGCATAAATGACTCAATTTTGCTCCACATATTAATTCTCATTAGCACATCCAAAGAAATTGGGCATAATTCGGCATAATTAGGCATAAATCGAAATACTCATAGGTACTAACAAAATTAAATTACAAAAGCTACACCTACTGACATCCAATTATGAAAAGCTACGCCTACTGATATCCAATTACGTAAATGCATAAATGACTCAATTTTGCTCCATATATTAATTTTCATTAGCAGATTCAAAGATATTAGGCATAATTTGGCATAAATCAAAATAATCATAGGTACTAATAAAATCAAACTAAAAAAGCTACACCTACTGATATCCAATTATATAAATCCATAAATGACTCAATTTAGCTCCAAATATTAATTCTCATTAGCACATCCAAAGAAATTGGGCATAATTCGTGTAATCTTAGCTAAAAAAAAACTGATATGGCCTCTACATAATGTTAACTTTCTAATAATTAAAATATAAAATTTCTGTGTAATCCAATGGACCAACATTTTTTTCAGACGAAAGGTATTTTCAGTTGTTCACTTATTATTAAAATATTTTTTAGGCACATTTGAGAAAATTTTCATAGAAAAACAAAACAATGATAAGTTTGAACTTCCATGTTTTACAAGTTTCGATCTAAAATTGCTTGGCACAAATTTATACAGACAACTCTTTCGTCTCATAGACTTTTCAGTATTCTTTCTTGATAATGACTGAAAATCACAAACAATTGTTAAGTTTTCTATATAATTTTGTGTAAAGTCACATGTAAATGCACAAATGATTCAATTTTCATCCAAATTTAATTGTCATTAGCACATCCAAAGAAATTGGGCATTTTGCTCGAAATATTAATTCTCATTAGCACATCCAAAGAAATTGGGTATAATTCGGCTAAGCTAAAAATCTGATATAGCCACTACATGTTAATATATGGCCACTAGGATTAACTTTCTGATAACTAAAATATTAAATTTCTGTGTAATCCAATGGACCAACACTTTTTTCAGACGAAAAAGTATTCAGTTGTTCAATTATTATTAAAATATTTTTCAGGCACATTTGAGAAAATTATTAAAAACAAAACAATGATAAGTGTAAACTTCCAGTAGACCATTTTTTACAAGTTTCGACCTAAAATTCCTTGACACAAATTTATATGGACAATTATCTTCTCATAGTCATTCGTCTCTTAGACTATTTAGTATTAGTTTTTGATAATGACTAAGAGTCTAAACAGAGTTGTTTAACACAGATATTTAACAGGTAGAGGTACAAAAATAATAGATTTTGGCAGATACATGCGAAAATTTGATAAATTTTAACAATTTCAATTCAAATTGTAGTATGTTTGCAGAGCTCTGTTGGACAATTGATAAATTCTAACAATTTCAATTGAAAATGTGTAATGTTTGCATAGTTCTGTTGGAAAATTTATCAGATTTCGTACAAATATTTGTGCAATTGGCAGTGTACTCTTGAAAATTTGATAAATTATTATCATGCGCATAAAATTGACAAATTTTCACAATTGCAGGTACACATTAGACAAATTTTGATATTTGTACTCAAAATTTTTGAAACAGTTTTGAGCACACTTCGAGATTTTGACAGTTACACGATAAATGTACAGATTTTGCACAGCACATGCTAATTGATTGAGCATGGCAAGAAGATATGACAGATTTTAATTGTTACAATTGTAATTTTGGCTAAATTTAACAGATGGAGGAAAAATATAATAGATTTTGGGAGAAGTATGTAAAAATTTGATAAATTCTAACAATTTCAATTCAAAATGTTTAATGTTTGCATAGTTCTATTGGAATGTTTTCCAGATTTCGTACAAAAAAATGTACAATTCGCAGTGCACTGTTGAAATTTTGTACAAAAATTTGTAGAATTGGCAGTGTACTGTTGAAAATTTGATAAATTATTATCATACGCATAAATTTGACAAATTTTCACAATTGTAGGTACACATTAGACAAATTTTGATATTTGTACTCAAAATTTTTGAAACAGTTTTGAGCACACTTCGAGATTTTGACAGTTACACAATACATGTACAGATTTTGTACAGCACATGCTAATTGTTTGAGCATGGCAAGAAGATATGACAAATTTTAATTGTTACAATTGTAATTTTGGCTAAATTTAACAGATGGAGGAAAAATATAATAGATTTTGGGAGATGCATGTAAAAATTTGATGAATTCTAACAATTTCAAATGAAAATGTTTAATGTTTGCATAGTTCTGTTGGAAAATTTGTCAAATTTTGTACAATTGGCAGTGTACTGTTGAAAATTTGTCAGATTTCGTACAAAAATTTGTAGAATTGGCAGTGCACTGTTGAAAATTTGATAAATTATTATCATACGCATAAATTTGACAAATTTTCACAATTGCAGGTACACATTAGACAAATTTTGAGATTTGTACTCAAAATTTTTGAAACAGTTTTGAGCACACTTCGAGATTTTGACAGTTATACAAAAAATGTACAGATTTTGTACAGCACACGCTAATTTTTTGAGAGTGTCAGAAGCGTGTGGCTGATTTCAATTGTTACAATTGCAATTTTGATAAAATTTAACAGATGGAGGTAAAAAATAATAGATGCATGTAAACATTTGATCAATTGTAACAATTTTAATTGAAAATATTTAATGTTTGCATAGTTCTGTTGGAAAATTTGTCAGATTTCCTACAAAAATTTGTACATTTGGCAGTGTACTGTTGAAAATTTGTCAGATTTCGTACAAAAATTTGTAGAATTGGCAGTGTACTGTTGAAAATTTGATCAATTATTATCATACGCATAAATTTGACAAATTTTCACAATTGCAGGTACACATTAGACAAATTTTGATATTTGTACTCAAAATTTTTGAAACAATTTTGAGCACACTTCGAGATTTTGACAGTTACACAATAAATGTACAGATTTTGCACAGCACATGCTAATTGTTTGAGCGTGGCAAGAAGATATGACAGATTTTAATTGTTACAATTGTAATTTTGACTAAATTAAACAGATGGAGGAAAAATTTAATAGATTTTGGGAGATTTGAGTTTTGACAGTTTTGACAGAAACAGTTTTGAGCACACTTCGAGATTATGACAGTTACACAATAAATATACAGATTTTGCACAGCAAATGTCAAATAATTATAATGTAGTGATGGGAATTGTATTTTTTTGTTTGATTGTAACAATTGCGATGTTAAAAAATATATGGGAATTAAACTGCGGACGTTTTGTAGAACAATATTAAGCGTTAACGAATTTGTTCGTTTCTTTATTTTCAAGTTGTGTAAGTATTAGAGGGTGCTATTTTGGGGTTGTTTTATGTAGATATTTCCATTTTGTGAAATTTGATATATGCAAGGGGAGAAACGGTAACGTTACTGTGTATATTGTGTGGGACTATAATGGAGTCTTTAAGATCGTTGGGGGGCATTAACGAAAACAATTTTAAGGCACTGGAATTATGAGCTTAGTGGAATGCAGTAAAGGGAGAAAGGAAAACAATCCGAATCATTGACATAACATCTGCCAGAGGAGTCAATAAATATCGGGATGATTTATTTTCTTTCGTTCCGTAATGTGATCTACTGCCAGGGTGTTGTTTAAAAAGTCCACAGACTGCGCCGTGGCGAGACAGTTTAAGAATATCTTGAAGAACGTCCTCGAGTATCACCGGATATCATATTTAACAAGCAATTCAAATATATACCTAGGCTTATCATCATGCAGCGCAGAACGGGCAATGGTTAATATTCCACTTGAATGCTTGCCACTCTCCACCTTGCATATTGAAAAAAAAAACAATGGCCGTTTTTATAAATATAATCTATTTACATGCTACTGGCATTAGTGTTACCCGTGGAATCCTTAATAACTCTGGCGGAATATGTAAAGCGCGCTGTGTTAAACGTTTGCGGCTTGCTAATCTCGAAATTACCATCGAGGAATTTTCATTCATACCGACATAATCCGGATATCGGCCATTCATCAAATTGCCCGCTCTAATTTTTGCGATGCGATCAAACTGAAATTTGCATTAAATGGGCGCGAGCTTTCGCGCTGTGCTGCAGCTGAGGGCCATTCGAGCGTAGCTAAAGCTCCCACTGGTAGTCTCGTATGTACCCCATCACGAGCCTAAACATGTGATTGAATTTGTTTATGTTATCCCATATTTATGCAGCACGGTAGCGGTCCAGGAACATATATTAATCGCGCTGTTTATTTACCAAATATCACGCTCACAAGTTATATATAACCACGTTCTAAGAAAATTTCGCCGATAGATTCACGCATGTCCACATAAAGTAATTGCTAGCAATTTAATTTAATTGGCGGCAAATGAGGCAACTCGACTTACCAATTGTGCGAATTAATTCGCTCCCTGGGATGTACCAAAAAAATTATTCTGCGCCAAAGTAAAACACTGACACTGCTATTTTAGTAACGCCAACAATCTCCGAATCGGTCTAATCGTCAATCCCGATTTCTGCTCAATGTTGACACGGCATTTTAAAAACATGCGGGTTATGAATGAACGGGCCCTACTAACCAACCAGCAACGCTCTGAAATTTCTGAAAGGACGCGCAACGCGGACGAATCTGTCACCGCATTCAAGCACTGTGGGCGAGACACTGTTGCGACTAAGTTCTATTTCTACGCTGGCAAGAAGTTAAACCCCTACTTTACCTTGATTCACCAGAACCATACAAACACACACACAACGCAGACATACTGGTGGTATTATCGGGCTTAACCAATCTCGCTCTTATGATCGGGCTCTGTACGATAACAAAAAAATAGGATAAATATCCTCACTTACAAATACAATAGCTAGTTACTGCCTGCAGCGGGCATTTGTAATGCACTTTCTGTTTTTACGCAGCAATGACTTAAGTCACATTAGACACAACTTTAAAATTATCTGCATTGCAACAACATTCATTAAAATTGAAATAAAATTAACCTACTACATAAAAAAATGATTAATTATCGCGTCATTGCGTTATTATTATTATTACTTTTCAAGATTTCAACTGTTATTATTATTTTTACTTTTTAAGATTTAGACTGATTCTACACGATTGGCACTTTTGTTGTTAATTTCTTAGATAAGCTACAGAAAATCTTACCTACTACATAAAAAAATTATTTATTATCACGTCATTGCGTGTTATTATTATTTTTACTTTGCAAGATTTCGACTGTTGTACACTATTAGCACTTTTGTTGTTAATTTGTTAGATAAGCTATAGAAAATCTTACCTACTACATAAAAAAATGACTTATTATCGCGTTAATGCGTGTTATTATTATTTTTACTTTTCAAGATTTCGACTGTTGTACATTATTGGTGCATTTGTTGTTAATTTCTTAGATAAGCTACAGAAAATCTTACCTACTATATTTAAAAAATTATTTATTATCGCGTCATTGCGTGTTATTATTATTTTTACTTTTTAAGGTTACAACTGTTCTACACTAGTGGCGCTTTTATTCTTAATTTCTTCGATAAGTTACAGAAAATCTGAAATCGAGATGCAGTTTATTACTAGTTAATTAAATTTTAATAATAATAATAATATTTATTTGGTGCTAATAACAAAGTTTTACACGATTCAAAATAGAAATATGATCTATAAGATACAAATACAATACTTAAACTAAGACACATTAAAAATTAGGCGAACACATAAAAACAATTATAAAAAATAACAAGTCTCTGTGGTTACCGATTGGTTAAACATTTTTTTAAGTAAGTAAAATAGTATAAAACACTTGAGAGAAATCTATTAAAGTCAGTGAAACATAACCAAGTGTTTTATTCTGTTTTACTTATTACTAGTTACTTAAGTTAAGCACGATCGACTCAAATACAATACAATGCCTATTCCTAATAGCCAAATTCACGGTTGTCTTAAATGTCGTACACTTACTATACTGTCACTAATAAAATACAAATGCACAATAATTCGTCAAGAAAGAAATTAAGTGTTAAGAAGAATTAGAAAGGTTAAATTTAAACTTTATGCTATTGTGAAATTGGGTGTCGAAATAAATGTGGTGAAACTTTATTTAATTAAATAAAATAGAATAAAACACTTGAAAGAAATCTATTAAAGTCAGTGAAACATAACCAAGTGTTTTATTCTGTTTTACTTATTACTAGTTACTTAAGTTAAGCATGATCGTCTCAAATACAAAATAATGCCTATTCACAATGGTCAAATTCACGGTTGTCTTAAATGTCGTACACTTACAATACTGTCACAAATATAATATAAATGCACACTAATTCGTCAAGAAAGAAATAAAGGGTTAAATTTAAAGTTCATGCTATAGTGAAATTGGGAGTCGAAAAAAATGTATCCATACTTTATTACTGAAAATAATAATTGTGGTACATCTTCTTGATTATATTTATTAGTGACTAAATGTACATTTCGGTCACAACGAGACCATAATCATTAGTATACTGGTGTACAACTATACTGGTTTTAGCATACAGTATACTAATGATTATTGAGGACGATAATCATTAGTATACTGTATGCTAAGTACCAGTATACTAGTATACCTGTATACTAATGATTATTTGCCACTCTAAAAAAATTAGCATTTGCTGTGCAAAATCTATACATTTATTGTGTAACTGTCAAAATCTCTAAATGTGCTCAAAACTGTTTAAAAAATTTTGAGTACAAATATCAACATTTGTCTAATATGTACCTGCAATTGTGAAAATTTGTCAAATTTATGCGTACAAATTTTCAACAGTACACTGCCAATTCTACAAAATTTTGTACGAAATCTGACAAATTTTCAACAGTACACTGCCAATTGTACAAATTTTTGTACGAAATCTGGCAAATTTTCCAACAGAACTATGCAAACATTAAACATATTCAATTGAAATTGTTAGAATTTATCAAATTTTTACATGCATCTGTTATTTTTTACCTCCATTTGTTAAATTTTGTCAAAATTACGATTGTAACACTTAAAATCTGTCATACCTTCTTGCCACGCTCAAACAATTGGCATGTGCTGTGCAAAATCTGTACATTTATTGTGTAACTGTCAAAATCTCGAAGTGTGCTCAAGACTGTTTCAAAAATTTCGAGTACAAATATCAAAATTTGTCCGATGTGTACCTGCAATTGTGAAAATTTGTCAAATTTATGCGTATGATAATAATTTATCAAATTTTCCACAGTTCACTGCCAATTTTAAATTGTACATTTCGGGCGCAATGGGATCATTAATCATTAGTATACTGGTATACTAGTATACTGGTATGCTAATATACTAGTATACTTAGCATACAGTATACTAATGATTATTGATTATCATAATCATTAGTATCCTGTAAGCTAAGTACCAGTATACTAGTATACCAGTATACTAATGATATGATCATCAATAGCCACTAGTATACTGTATGCTATGTACCAGTATACTAGTATACCAGTATACTAATGATTATGGTCCCGTTGTAACCGAAATGTACATTTAGTCACTAATAAATATAGTGAAGAAAAAGTACTACAATTATTATTTTCGGTAATGAAGCATGGATACATTTTTTGTGACAATCGATTCCAAGTATGCTACGTACCAGTATACTACTATACCAGTATACTAATGATATGATCATCAATAATCATTAGTATACTGTATGCTAAGTACCAGTATACTACTATACCAGTATACTAATGATTGTGGTCATCAATAATCATTAGTATACTGTATGATAAGTACCAGTATACTAATGATTATGACCATAATGATTAGTATACTGTATGCTAAGTACCAGTATACCAGTATACCAGTATACTAATGATTATGGTAATCAATAATCATTAGTATACTGTATGCTAAGTACGAGTATACTAGTATACCAGTATACTAATGATTATGGTCATCAATAATCATTAGTATACTGTATGATAAGTACCACTATACTAATGATTATGACCATAATGATTAGTATACTGTATGCTAAGTACCAGTATACTAATGATTATGACCATAATCAATAGTATACTGTATGCTAAGTACGGGGATACTAGTATACCAGTATACTAATGATTATGACCATAATCATTAGTATACTGTATGCTAAGTACCAGTATACCATTATACCAGTATACTAATGATTAAGGTATACTATGGTATATTAAGGTTAATTTTAGAAATATTAAGGGGAGATTTAGCAATTACATTAGCAGCCAATGGAACTCCTTAATCCCGCTATAAATATAGTTATTCTATCAATAAATAATAATAATATTATTAAATTTAAACTTTAAGATAAATTAAAACGAATTCACATTGTAATCGAAATTTACATTGAGCCACCAATAAATATTAAAATAAATCAAATACTTGGTTGAAGTTTCACTACATTAAATATAGTGAAACTTCTACCAAGTGTTTGATTTACCCTAATTATCAACATAATTAATATGTTTCGTGGTATCCACACATACTTAACTCAATAACCAATTGAGTTAAGTATAACTAACTAACTTAAGTTTAACTCAACTTAACCAATAAGTATAGTGAAGAAAAGGTTCCACAGTTATTATTTTCGTTAACAATTTCCTTCACATGCTCAACAACATATAGTATATACTTTAATAGTTGGTAACTTAAAATGGTAAATTTTAGCTTATTTGTTTTTGATTTAGCTGGTTAGCAATTGCGACCAAAGCTAGACTAAATTTTGAACAAATAAAGTATTTTGAAGTGCCGAAAAGTTCAATCTGCTTCAAACATCGTCTTCAACAGTCTTCAATTTTCTCTAAAATCGTCTTTGAACTACAACCGCGTTTTCGTACTTCCATAAAACGTGGTTGAAGTACGAAAGACGATTTTAGAGACAATTTGAAACAGATACACTTACGAAACTTACCATCAGATGAATTATAAATAAGTCTGAAGCAGATGGAACTTTTCTGAGTGTTCATCAACGTTGAGGAAGATCAAGAACATCGTAGTATCATCAAAATTCAAGAACATATATTCGACAGGCTCCTCGTGAATTGGGATTAGCAAAGGAAAACTTTCCTCATTTGGTAATTCAATTAAAATCATCTTAAAATTAACAAGCAACTGAAGCCAGACCATGTTTTGTACAAAGAAAGTATTTTGAAGTCCTATTTAAAGTACGAAAACGCGATTGAAGTGCAAAGACGATTTTAGAGACAATTTAAAACCGACCCACCTATTATTCTTACCATCAGATGAATTAGAGATAAATTTGAAGCAGATGGAACTTTTCGGAATGTTGATCAACGTTAAGGAAGATCAAAAACATTGAGGTATCATCAAAATTCAAGAGCATCTTCAACAGGCTTCTCGTAAATTAGGATTACCAAAGGAAAACGTTTTCCTTTGGTAATATAATCAAAATCCGCTTGAAATTAAAAAGTGCCGGAAGCTAGATCAAGTTTTGAAAAAAAAAATCAACTAAACATCTGTTCAACAGGCTTCTTGTAAATTAGGATTACCAAAGGAAAACGTTTTCCTTTGGTAATTTAATTAAAATCGTCTTGAAAATAAAAAAGCGACTGAAGCCAGACTAAGTTTTAAAAAGAAAAAGTATTTTGAAGTCCTATTGGAGGTACGAAAATACGGTTGAAGTGCAAAGACGTTTCAAGAGACAATTTAAAACTGGTGCACCTACTACACGTACAACCAGATGAATTAGAGATAAGTTTGAAGCAGATGGAACTTTTTGGAATGTTCATCAACGTTAAGAAAGATCAAGAACATCGTAGTATCATCAAAATTCAAGAACATCTATTCAACAGGCTTCTCGTAAATTAAGACTACGAAAGGAAAACTCTCTTCATTTGGTAATCTAATGAAAATCGTCTTAAAATAAAAAAAAAAACTTACGACCTAATAAAGTGTAGATACATATTTGTTTCGACACCCTGTACATATATAATCATATCAGAAGTTATGAAAAATTTGTAAAAATACCAGCACCAGTGGGTCACCATCACTGTGGTGAGTATCGAGTGATTCAAAAAAACTATTCAAAGTTTTCAAAAGACAACATTTCTCTTGCAGAGATTGAAACTATCTTCTATAGATATTCGATATCTTCAAATTTTGAAACCAGTTTTCTTTTACTTTTTACATTTTTGAGTACACATATTTTTTCATTATTTTATCTAGGTATTCGATATCTTCAAATTTAGAATTCAGTTTTCTTTTCCTTTTTACATTTTTGAGTACACATTTTTTTCCATTATTTTATGGATTTTCCTATTTATCCTCTTAACCCTTAACACTTGTATCACGTTTAATATGGTTTCGTGCAAATTTCCTTGGTGATCTACCTGATTAGTCAGTCTACTGATTGTACCTGATGGGTGTTGGCTCTATGTTTATCGTTGAAAATTCGTGGTCAAGATCCTCAACGACTTTGCTTTTTGTTGCTTAAGTTATAAGAGGCGAGGTAACATTAGTGTTGAATTTTGTCAGAACAGTAGTGACCAGTAATACAAGACCTGAGTCAATATTAAATTTTGATATTGGTATAGTCCTTAGAATGAAAGTTTTAGTATTTTACAATCTAAGAGATCATCAGGATATAGAAAAAACTAGAAAAAACAACATATGATCGTTCGAATTAGTTGGAAAACCACTTTCTTGAAAGCCTTGTACTACCAAAAATGATTTAACGATTGTAAAATTAGGCAGATATATAAATCTATTACTCAAAGCTTTATCTTGCAATCTTAATTATAGAATAGGAGTAGTTATACAGCAAGAGTTCTGGACCACCCCTGCAGAGATTTCGATTACTCGCAATTTCCGCAATCAACCTATTGTTATTGCTCGCGGTGATTGATTAAACCCGCTAATTAAAAGCATCAATTAAATTAGTCGAAATCTCTGTGGGGGTGGTCCAGAACTCTTGCTGTATAACTACTAATAGGTCCCTTATTTTAAGGAAGGCAGTTGTAGCCATCTCTATTCTACTCTGATTTCTACTGCTGCTATTGTTAAATTAGGCAGATGTAAAAATATACTAAACGTGAGTCGTTTTCAGAAATTGCAACTTTCGGCTAGTAGAACGGTTAAGAGGTGAACCAATTCACCAATTCTAAACTTAGGCAGATATAAAAATCTACAACGAACTACTTCAATGTGCCCAATACTTTGAGTAGGCGACAATTAACATTGCATAAGTTTGGTTGATACTCACTCCTGTGTACATTCAGTATGGAATGCGTTTTGTGTAGTCTACCTAAACTCGTTCACGTGAATGACCTTTGGCCATAACATTATTATTTGGTCTATGTGATCCGTGTGTATTTATTCCATATGACCTTTTTTTATAGAAATTAATATGTAAATATAATTTAATGTATAAAATGTGCATTGTGCAAATGTGCAGTATCCAAAGTAATATTGTATACTGATATTTTTTTATTAACGTGTTTGTGTTTTTTTGTTTATTCCTTGGTTGTATGTTTCTTTTTTTACTATTTCGTTTATTGGGTTCTTTGGATCTGTAAACAATAACTGTTGATGCATTGCTCATTGTAATAAATTGACACTGGAAATTGGGCTTACGAATTATATGTGCTCGTGACAAAATTAATTTTTAGATTTTAATAATTTTATGTAATTGGTCGCATCTGCTGGAATGAGATGTCTTATTGTTGAAGCTGCTCATGATTGTATCATCGGAATTACCACTTCATTATAAAATAATAAGGAATATCATCCGCAGCGGTGAGGTAAGTTATTTGACTGCGACACGAACTTGGAATACCTACCCCAAAACATGTAAATCAGTCTAAGGGATCCCAAACACAAAAACTACTAAGTATTTACATTTACATAATTAATTAAACCGGTTATTATGTAACCCGGAGCTGCCTAATTGAGCGTTACGCGCGTTTACCCCGAAGTTGCTCGCCTGACGGGGCCCATGATAGACCCTGGACTGTCTTTTTTTTGGGGGCTATCGCCCGAAAGGCTAATTGTTTGCTGAACTATCGTATCTGGGGGCGCGAACCGTGGCGATTATTTTGTTTTCGCCTCGCGAATTGATCACATGACGAGCCGCGATTTCATAACGTGATTCGGTGCGATTAAAGTGTGTACACTTCTAAATAATCCGCGAGAGGTTGTCAGGTTCAAGCGCGATGACGTCTCGTGCACTTGAAATTTTATTGAGGCGTTAAATGCAATTAATTCGGAGGAATTCGTAACGATAATCGTTGAAAACAAACACGACAAACTAGATTCTGCTTTGTTGGCTGTGTACAGACCAATGAATAATACTTTGTTGGGTATTCAAATTTTTCCTAAGTTATTCCACGTGGGTCGTGTGCAGTGATAGATTGTCACATTTTGTTAATAATTTATTTTTTATGGATTCTGAGAAGGGACGTTCAAGCAGCTTTCATCCACTTGTGTGTGAAAACCAGGCGGATTCTGCGCACTTTGCCAGCGCTGAGCTGACTTAATGAAACTCGCACTATATATACTCAGTTCATAAGACGCATGCAAATAGCCAGCGTGGCTCGCATACTCTTATTGCTTTGTTCTTGACGGAGTTTTTTATTTGCACGTCTGGTGGAGATATTTCGGGCGCGATTCTCACTGAAATTTGCATTTATCTTAATATGCACCCGCTAAATCAAAGACCGAGGCGACTTATTAATAAAGCGCATGTGGGACTGTCCAGGACCGTCTTCGCTCATTCTGCTGTCCGGATATCCACTCTCTCCTCTCCGGGAAAGAAGTCTTCCCGGCCTTCAGCCTGCCCAGATGGCACGCAGCGCAAACAATTTAACGTCTGGCAATATGCTTTCCAAATATTTACAAGCCTTATAGTTTGATAATTATATTTCAGCGAAACAATAATATTCCTTGGCGTCCCGTTTATAAACACCTTTTCCTGTGCTTACTATATTTAACATAAAACTTAAATCACGTGGACTCAAATTATAAAAACAACTGGAACGCTTCACTGCAATATTTTAAACGTCAAAATGTCTAAAAATTCACACCATAACGAATTGCCACCATTTTAAATTTTTAGTACAAGAAAAATTTATAAAACTTTTTTTTAGATCATTTATTTATCAATTATTGATCCATTTTTATGATCCAGTTTAAATTACCTGTACAAATTCTAACAACCTCAACACCCAAAAGGGTAAAATAGGGAAAGATTAAGAAAGACAAATTTTAAATTCATTAACGATGCCTCGACCAAAACAATTTTGTAGCGACAACTGATATTTTTATCCTTACAAATTTATTCGTCTGCAATACATCGTTACATCGAGGTACATAAGTACCTCATATCCCAGCTTTAGATGATATCTAAACTTGTGATACAAACAGAACCTGAAACTCATGAAATAAACAATCCCACTGTCATATTAATCAATACTACAACACCGTTCTTCTCAACATGTAGGCCTATAAACAAACCATTATTACAGCATGCTGTGTATACAAAGTATGATCATAAAATTATACTCCCGGCTCATGCAATGTAGTTTGACCTTCTATAACAGCAGCGCGCCTGTTGCTAAGCTTTGATTATCGATTATAGATACCTGTTTCGTGGCATTACGTTAAAGTTAGCACATTACTGCAATGTATACATTTTACTAAGTATATCTTGCGCTCGTTTCACGCACACGATTTTACACACCAAGAACTACTTGAATGCACACAGAGTTGCATAAAATTATTTATTAGGCGATTACGCACATTCGTTTTCGCAAAAAATAAGGCTGGAATAAAAATTTTGAAACGAAATATCACGTTGAAAACGTGATATTTTGTACGAATAAAAATTTTGGAACCAAAAACTCAAACTTTCTCAAATTTTCAGGAGAATTACTTCTAAGTGTACTGTACACGAATCTAATATCAAATTTCCAAATAATAATTTTTCAAAAATTTCAGTAAAAGTTAACCCATACTTGTCAATGCAGAAAGTTATATGTTTGATTTTCTCGCGTATTTATTACTGAAACTGTGTCAAATTTTCAGGAGAATTACCTTCAGGTGTACTAAATACAAATCTGATAATAAATGTGTAATTAATACAGTTTCGGAAAATTTCAGTAATAGCTAACCCATACTTGTCAATTCAGAAAGTTATATGTCTGATTTTTTCCCGTATTTATTGCTGAACTTTTGTCAAATTTTCAGGAGAATTAGTTTCAGGTGTACTGTACACGAATCTGGTATCAAATTTGCAAATTATACATTTTCAAAAATTTCAGTAGTAGCTAACTCATACTTGTCATTGCAGAAAGTTATATGTTTGATTTTCTCCCTTATTTAATACTGAAACTTTGTCAAACTTTCAGGAGAATTAGTTTCAGGTGTACTGTACACGAATCTTATATCAAATTTGCAAATTATAAATTTTCTAAAATTTCATTAGTAGCTAATTCATACTTGTAAATGCAGAAAGTTATATGTTTGATTTTCTCCCGTATTTATTACTGAAACTTTGTCAAATTTTCAGGAGGATTAGTTTCAGGTGTACTGTACACGATTCTAATACAAAATTTGCAAGTTATAAATATTTAAAAGTTTCAGTAGTAGCTAACTCATACTTGTCAATGCAGAAAGTTATATGTTTGATTTTCTCCCGTATTTATTACTGAAACTTTGTCAAATTTTCATGAGAATTAGTTTTAGGTGTACTGTACACGAATCTAATATCAAATTTGCAAATTATAAATTTTCAAAAATTTCAGTAGCAGGTAACTCCTATTGGTCATTGCAGACAGTAATATGTTTAATTTTCTCCCGTATTTATTACTGAAACTTTGTCAAATTTTCAGGAGAATTAGTTTGACGTGTACTGTACAGGAATCTACTATTAAATTTGCAAATTATAAATTTTCAAAAATTTCAGTAGTACCTAACTCGTACTTGTCAATGCAGAAAGTTATATGTTTGATTTTCTCCCGTAATTAGTACTGAAACTTTGTCAAATTTTCAGGAGAATTAGTTTCAGGTGTACTGTACACGAATCTAATATCAAATTTGCGAATTATAAATTTTCAAAAATTTCGGTAGTAGCTATCTCATACTTGTCAATGCCGAAAGTTATATGTTTGTTTTTCTCCTGTATTTATTACTGAAACTTTGTCAAATTTTCAGGAGAATTAGTTTCCGGTGTACTGTACACAAATCTAATATCTAATTTGCAAATTATAAATTTTCTAAAATTTTAGTAGTAGCTAACTCATACTTGTCATTGCAGAAAGTTATATGTTTGCTTTTCTCCCGTATTTATTACTGAAACTTTGTCAAATTGTCAGGAGAATTAGATTTTGGTGTACTGTACACGAATCTAATATCAAATTTGCCAATTATAAATTTTCAAAAATTTCAGTAGTAGCTAACCCATATTTGTGAATGCAGAAAGTTATATGTTTGATTTTCTCCCTTATTTAATACTGAAACTTTGTCAAATTTTCAGGAGAATTAGTTTCAGGTGCATTGTACACGAATCTAATATCAAATTTTCAAATAAAAAAAATTCAGAAATTTCAGTAAAAGCCAACCCATACTTGTCAAATCAGAAAGTTATATGTTTGATTTTCTCCCGTATTTATTACTGAAACTTTGTCAAATTTTCAGGAGAATTAGTTTCAGGTGTACTGTATACGAATCTAGTATCAAATTTGCAAATTATAAATTTTCAAAAATTTCAGTAGTAGCTAACTCATACTTGTCAATGCAGAAAGTTATATGTTTGATTTTCTCCCGTATTTATTACTGAAACTTGGTCAAGTTTTCAGGCGAATTAGTTTCTGGTGTACTGTACACGAATCTAATAGCAAATTTGCAAATTATCAATTTTCAAACAAATTCAGTCATACTTGTCAATGCAGAAAGTTATTTGTTTGATTTTCTCCCGTACTTATTACTGAAACTTTGTCAAATGTTCAGGAGAATTAGTTTCAGGTGTACTGTACACAAATCTAATATCTAATTTTCAAATTATGAATTTTCAAAAAAATTCCGTGGTAGCATGTCAGTGCAGAAAGTTATACGTTTGATTTTCTCCCGTATTTATTACTGAAACTTTGTCAAATTTTCAGGAGAATTAGTTTCAGGTGTACTATACACAAATCAATAATTAAATATGCAATCAATAATTTTTCAAAAATGTCAGTAATAGCTAACCCGTACTTGTCATTGCAGAAAGTTATATATTTGATTTTCTTCCGTATTTATTACTGAAACTTTGTCAAATTTTCAGGAGAATTAGTTTCAGGTGTACTGTATACGAATCTAGTATCAAATTTGCAAATTATAAATTTTCAAAAATTTCAGTAGTAGCTAACTCATACTTGTCAATGCAGAAAGTTATATGTTTGATTTTCTCCCGTATTTATTACTGAAACTTGGTCAAATTTCCAGGCGAATTAGTTTCAGGTGTACTGTACACGAATCTAATAGCAAATTTGCAAATTATCAATTTTCAAACAAATTCAGTCATACTTGTCAATGCAGAAAGTTATTTGTTTGATTTTCTCCCGTACTTATTACTGAAACTTTGTCAAATTTTCAGGAGAATTAGTTTCAGATGTACTGTACACGAATCTAATATCAAACTTGCAAATACTATATTTTCAGAAATTTCAGTAATTGCTAATCCATACTTGTCAATGCAGAAAGTTATTTGTTTGATTTTCTCCCGTAATTAGTACTGAAACTTTGTCACATTTTCAGGAGAATTAGTTTCAGGTGTACTGTACACGAATCTAATATCAAATTTGCAAATTATAAATTTTCAAAAATTTCAGTGGTAGCTAACTCATACTTGTCAATGCAGAAAGTTATATGTTTGATTTTCTCCCGTATTTATTACTAAAACTTTGTCAAATTTTCAGGAGAATTAGTTTCAGGTGTACTATATACGAATCTAAAATCAAATTTGCAAATTATAAATTTTCAGAAATTTCAGTAGTAGCTAACTCATACTTATCAATGCAGAAAGTTATATGTTTGATTTTCTCCCCTATTTATTACTGAAACTTTGTCAAATTATAAGGAGAATTAGTTTCAGGTGTACTGTACACGAATCTAATATCAAATTTTCAAATTATATATTTTCAAAAATTTCAGTAGTAGCTAACTCATACTTGTCAATGCAGAAAGTTATTTGTTTGATTGTCTCCCGTATTTATTACCGAATCTGTGTCAAATTTTCAGGAGAATTAGTATTAGGTGTACTGTATATGAATCTAATATCAAATTTTCAAATAATAAGTTTTCAGAAGTTTCAGTAACAGTTAACCCATAATTGTCAATGCAGAAAGATATATGTTTGATTTTCTCTCGTATTTATTACTTAAACTTTGTCAAATTTTAAGGAGAATTAGTTTCAGGTGTACTGTACACGAATCTAATCGCAAATTTGCAAATTATAACTTTTCTAAAATTTCAGTAGTAGCAAACTCATACTTGTCATTGCAGAAAATTATATGTTTCAATTTCTCCCGTATTTATTACTGAAACTTTGTCAAATTTTCAGGACGATAAGTTTCAGGTATACTATACACGAATCTAATAGCAAATTTGCAAATTATAAATTTTCAAACAATTTCAGTCATACTTGTCAATGCAGAAAGTTATTTGTTTGATTTTCTCCCGTATTTATTACTGAAACTTTGTCAAATTTTCAGGAGAAATAGTTTTAGGTGTACTGTACACGAATCTAATATCAAATTTTAAAATAATAAAATTTCAGAAATTTCAGTAGTAGCTAACTCATACTTGTCAATGCAGAAAGTTATATGTTTGATTTTCTGACGTATTTATTACTGAAACTTTGTCAAATTTTCAGGAGAATTAGTTTCAGGTGTTCTGTACACGATTCTGATAATAAATTTGCAAATTATAAATTTTCAAAAATTTCAGTAGTAGCTTACTCATACTTGTCCATGCAGAAAGTTATATGTTTGATTTTCTCTCGTATTTATTACTGAAACTTTATCAAATTTTCAGGAGAATTAGTTTCAGGTGTACTGTATGCGAATCTGATATCAAATTTGCAAATTATAAATTTTCTAAAATTTCAGAAGTAGCTACCTCATACTTGTCAATGCAGAAAGTTATATGTTTGATTTTCTCCCGTATTTATTACTGAAACTTTCTCAAATTTTCAGGAGAATTAGTTTCAGGTGTACTCTACACGAATCTAATATCAAATATGCAATTACATACATTTTCAGGAATTTCAGTAACTGTAATATACTATACCATTTATCGATGATAGTAAATTTTCTGTCAAATTGAATATTAGTCAGTAAACCATGATATCTGAATCATTTATCGTTGATTACTTTAAAATATTTTTAAAAATTTCAATTATTTTCAGTAAACTTTCACCGCTGATTCAAAATTTCAAATATTTTTAGCAAACTTTCGCCTGTAAATACCACAATTATCATTGAGCATCAATTTAAAATCTCAAAATATAATTATGAGTTCTGCTCACATATTCCATTTTCGTACTCATATTATTTATATTTATTTAACTCCCAACTCTCCTTGCGCCATTGCCAAGGTCTAATTCTGTTCTTGAGCCGCTGGTGGACAATTACCGTCGGTCTTCTCTTATTGCGTTGGCTTCAGTGGCATTACCATTTAAATTTGGATCTCGTTTTGGTCGCGATTGCACCTGACACTCTCAGTTAACTTCCTGCTCACATGTTCCCCCATAATGAAACCGCGATGTTCTTACTCGTGCTGGTAATGTGTGCCCGATACAAAGGTTGTGAATGGTTTTAGTTAAAAGATGAATGGGTTTATGAGGTGCTGCGATGAAAGGATTGAATGGGTATTGCGGATGCTGCGTTTCTGCAAATATCACGTTTTGCAAACATTGGCTGAATGCGCTTGAAACAAATGCACTTAATATATACTTAAACGCTACACACAAATATAATTTATAATGCACGATGAAAGTCATTGGTCATAAAGCATTACATTATTTGAAAATCAGCAAATTTTTGACATAAATTTGAAAATATCTTAAAATAACGAAATTATCTATAGTATACTCAGAATTTCCTTGTATGGGTATATCTGAAATTCATGAAAATTTATTAAATACATATTTAATATTAGATTTGCGTTTAGTACATATGAAACTAATTCTCCTGAAAATTTGACAAAGTTTCAGTATTCAATATGTGAGAAAATCAAAAGTATAACTTTCTTCATTACTAGTATTCGTCAGCTATTACTGAAATTTCTGAAAATTTATGTAATTGCATATTTATTATTATGTTTGTGTTTAGTATAATTGAAGCTAACTCTGCTGAAAATTTGAGAAAGTTTCAGTATTAAGTAAGTGAGAAAATTACAAGTATAACTTACTGTATTGGCCAGTATGGGTTAGCTATTACTGAAATTTTCTGAAACTTTATTAATTGCACATTCAATATTATATTTGTATTTAGTACATCTTAAGCTAATTCTCCTGAAAAATTTACAATGTTTTAGTAATAAATAAGGGAAAAAATCAAACATATAACTTTCTGCATTGCCAAGTATGGGTTACCTATTACTGAAATTTTCTGAAACCTTATTCATTGCACCTTTAGTATTATATTTGTGTTTAGTATACCTGAACCTAATTCTGATAAAAATTTGACGAAGTTTCAGTATTAAATAAGTGAGAAAATCAAAAGTATAACTTTCTTCATTGACAAGTATGGGTTAGCTACTACTGAAATTTCTGAAAATTTATGTAATTGCATATTTATTATTAGATTTGTGTTTAGTACTTCTGAAGGTAATTCTGCTGAAAATTTGACAAAGTTTCAGTAATAAATAAGGGAGAAAATCAAACATATAACTTTCTGCATTGACAAGTAAGGGTTAGCTATTACCGAAATTCCTGAAAATTCATGTAATTGCATATTTATTATTATATTTATGTTTAATGCATCTGAAAGTATTTCTCCTGAAAATTTGACAAAGTTTCAGTATCACATAAGTGAGAAAATCAAAACTAATATCTATTTTGTAAATTGATTCATTTTGGAAAAATAGTATATTTTGTATTTCACAGACGCATTGAGTGTTTGTAAACAAATATATAAGCATAATAACCAGTTGATTTTTAATTGCTCGTAAAGTGATAATTAAGACTTATGTTTATGCTTAAACATCGTCATTTTTGAAATAATTTTTGGCGGTTCATAAATTAGTGCAAATAAACATTTTTGGCTCATCAGAGTTATACACAAAAACCTGTATATTTTATAATATGCACAGAAATCAGTTAAATATTGATATTCTAAGTAGACGTGGGCTAAGAGACTAATTACAAACGTCGGAAGACGTTGCATATGGGGAAAATATTTTGAATTCGGGCGGAAGTTGGGAAGCCTATTTTTAAGTAATTGCGCCTTCTGATTAAATATTAATAGCTAAGCTGCATTTCTCCACAAATTTCAAACTAACCGTTCAAACTCAGCCCACGCACTCCACAGCAGGCAAACGTGTAATTAAAGCTTATAATCAATCAACGCGGAACACATTTTCCGCAAAAATATATAGAGATGTCCGCAGGAAATAAGATGACATCGACAAATTGAAAGTTATTTTTACATTATTAAAACATTAAACAGATAAGTTTTTTATGGGTTTGATTGAAATACACGAACATGCCATACATGGAGATTCGAACCCGGCACCTCTGGGATTGTAATTAAGTAAAGGTTAACAGGTTTAATTAATAAGTTATTACTCAATTCAATTAGTTTATCACATAGCTGTTTGTGGAAATAACGCAGTTGCTATTTAGAAGTGATATAATATAATTAAAATACGCTTTGATTAAATTGTGCACATTGACCTTTGGTATATGCGAGAACCCGTAATTAATTAGTTAATATAAATTTTGACGCGTAATGTTTTAATCTGAGCTTGATTATTATTGCCTTGTTTTGCAGCAATCTAATGATAACAATCGTGCGTCATTTTCATTAAGAAGTGTCTGTTTGATTGCACCATTATGCAAGTGAAAGCACGAACTATCCGTTATTGCAACGTATCTACGTATGTAAATTTATGCAAGTGTGTATAAATAATTATTAATGTACCTAATTACGTTATATCTTACAAGCTTCTCACAGAAGCAAGAAGCTAAGAAGTAGTATTAAGTAATCATCTGCCAATATTATCTAATTTGTTGCTTGGTCTGCCCATACTGTCATTACAATAGTATTCACCTTGGGATAAAGCAATTTTAGATTTTAAAACGACTTTTAAAACTGCTTGTGGTAACAGTAATTGTGGTCTGTAGTGAAAACGTTAATTTGAAATTCTGCAATAGTCGCATCGCAGCATTTCATGAAGTGTTGGAATATCTTCTCCGTCCAAATTTCCACTTTTCAGCGCGCATTGCCACTAATTAAGTCAGAAATTTATTACGCCGAGTGGCCGGGACGCTTTTCAGGACACTCCGGCCCTTCCGGTTGGGTATTTTTCAGCTGTTTCCGTGATTACAGGACACCCTCAGTCGTGACAAGATGTTGCTCTGGAATTAATTATAAAACGATCATTTCGCACGCAGCAGCCTAATCCCAGCAAACGCAACTTGCACACGATGTATTCGTACATCTAGTTTCGGAATATTAATCACCCGCGGCTTAAAATAAATATGCTAATCACAAGTGACTAACTTAATCCAGACTCCATCAAAATAAATTATTGCGCAGACAATGAGGCCCGATTACATATAAATAATTGTGTTTATGATTATTTTGACTCATGTTTCCAGTAAATAACTCGCGCACAAGTTGCCTACTCGTTCATTTGATGCCTGTTTGGATATTACTGTCCATACACCCATAAATTTCAGCTTTTTGACCATTATTAATGGGGGATTTAAATTGCTTTCCGTTAACGGAACCATTAAAATTAAGAACCCCATGGCCCCCAAATTACAAACAGTAAAAGCAGCCCTTTCAACTGGACAATACGCAGTTAAGCGCGCTATCATTTAAAGCTAGTTATTAATATTTTTATAAGCCACGGAAATATTTTAAGTGGAATGCTTTCAGACACCGAAACCTAAACGCTCACAAAAGCTTGTTAACAATCAAAACACTTATGATCTCCCATAATGGTCCCCCCTTATGGTTTTGAACTTCTTCATTTCTGGGCAGAATTAAACAAAATTTATATATTTCGTAGATCTTTGTATGCTAATTATTCGTGCCTACATGGATCTCAGGTAGAATACACAGAACTTCCCAAAGTTCGAATTTTGAATTATCGTATGAGAGATAAAAAAAGTTGCAATACTCTCCCCCCTTTAAACTTTTTCATTTCTGAAAAAAATTCTAAAATTTACATATTTCGTATTTGTATGCTAATTATTCGTGGCTACATGGATCTCAGGTAGAATACACCATTAATGCTACAGAACTTCCCAAAGTTCGAATTTGGAATAATCGTATGAGAGAAAAAAAAGTCACGTTACTCCCTCCTTTGAACTTTTTCATTTCTGTAAATTTTTCTAAAATTTACATATTTCGTAGATCTTTGAATTAATCGAAATCTCTGCGGGGGGTGTGTTAGAACTGTCACTGCCTAACTACTAATTGGCTTTGATTGAACTTTAAATAATCTTGATCGTTATCATAGGTTTAATTAATAGGAGTTGTCAGTTAACTACAAAACGTCAATTAGGAGAATTTGTAACGGTCCGAACGGCGCCAAATGGTCAGCGTTGTGACAGTTCGTGATTTCTGAACTTCGCTGACTGTCTGCCGTCCACCCACGCAGGTAGGGTGGAGCCACCCTTTGCGACGAAGTAGCGACGAGGTTAAAATTACGTGGAGCCTTTTTAACCCCCCCCACTCTCTGACACCGAGAGCCTGGCCCTCGTCACTGCTTCGAAGGGACCCTCCACTCGCTCCACGGCCTAACGCGCTGATTGCCCTTCAGGTACGTCACAAATTCATATATTTGCTTGTGATTAGATATTGAATTAGAATTGAATGCATGTTTGCTTGTTAGTGTAAACCCACTTTCATCAATAATTATCAATAATAATTCTATAAGACAGTCATAAAAGATGCAATTAACTGCGTTATCTGTTAAATTCGTGATGTTAATTAAGAGTATTCAACAGTTTACGAGTGACGGTAAAAAAATCATATATAATGTGGGCGGTTTTGGTTGGTTAGTCCCTCATTGCACGTGCGGCAGTTTTGTTTGTTCACGTTTACAGCTTCTTAAAATGTCATTTGCCATTTTATTGTAACATTAATGCTGCTCCGTCACTGTATCCTCCTCTTTACGCCCTCCGCTTACAACAATGAGAATTCGACATTACGGCAGATGCATTCGCTCGCTTCATTACTGGTTAACGATGTTGCCTTGTCGCAAATATCTTATTAAAGCAGGAAAACGTTACAATCATGACTCTGCCAAGGTGACATTTCACGGCGATATTAAACTAATAGAAAAAATATTATGAAATTTGTGTGTTATGAAAAAACTAATTGCTAATTATGGTAGTACTTAAATGTAGATGACCCATAGGATTACCAATAGTTTAGACTTAGACGTCTGTCGAACTGATGTCTGTCAAACTGACGTGTGTCAATCTGACGTGTGTCAAACTGACGTCTGTGAAATTGACGTTTGTCATATCAAACTGACGTCTGTCAAACTGACGTGTGTCAAACTGACGTCTATCAAACTGACGTCTGTCAAATTGACGTCTGTGAAATTGACGTTTGTCATATTAAACTGACGTCTGTCAAACTAACGTCTGTGAAAATGGCATTTGTCATATCAAACTGACGTCTGTCAAACTGACATGTGTCAAACTGGCGTGTGCCAAACTGACGTCTGTGAAATTAAGTGAAACTAATAGAAACATATTATGAAATATGTTATGGAAAAAAGTAATTGCTAATTATGGTAGTAATTAAATGTAGATGACCCATAGGATTACCAATAGTTTAGACTTGGACGTCTGTCAAACTGATGTCTGTCAAACTGACGTCTGTAAAATTGACGTTTGTCATATCAAACTGACGTCTGTCAATCTGACGTGTGTCAAACTGACGTCTGTCAAACTGACGTCTGTCAAATTGACGTCTGTGAAATTGACGTTTGTCATATTAAACTGACGTCTGTGAAAATGACATTTGTCATATCAAACTGACGTCTGTCAAACTGACATGTGTCAAGCTGGCGTGTGCCAAACTGACGTCTGAAATTAAGTGAAACTAATACAGTGTGTTTGTAAATGAGTGTAGATTGTATTTTAGGCAACCAAACATACACGTTGGTAACACAACAAAAATACCACTAAGGATTCATTGGTGTAACATAATGTTGTTTGTTTCTGAAAATTAACATTTCTTATTTTAACATAAGTAACTAATTGAATCAAGAAGCAACGGACGTTACTTTGTATCCAAGAAGGGAAACGGGTCAACGGGGTTTTTTTCGTCCAGTGTGGGTCAGTTAAGTTGTTATGATATACCTGATGAAATATCCACGAAACAACGACAATTAAATAGATACAAAAGAGAAAATTATCAGTACATAACAACTTAACTGACCCACACTGGACGAAAAAACCCTGTTGACCCGTTCCCCTTCATAAATAACTAACTTGAAATAACTTACCTAGATTAACTTTACAATGATTGCACGCTACTGGCGAAAATGACATTAAACTTTGACAAATTGCGGTGAAATACACTAAGCACCGACATGGAAAAACTTAACGGCAATTAAAATCCTAAATTTCATTTAAATTTTGCCGCCTTTTCTACAATCATTTACAAACACACGTTAGAAACATATTATGAAATATGTCTGTTATGGAAAAAAGTAATTGCTAATTATGGTAGTAATTAAATATAGATGGCCAATAGGATTACCAATAGTTTAGACTTGGACGTCTGTCGAACTGACGTCTGTCAAACTGATGTCTGTCAAACTGAAGTCTGTCAAACTGACGTCTGTCCAACTGACGTTTGTCATATCAAACTGACGTCTGTCAAACTGATGTGTGTCGAACTGAAGTGTGTCAAACTGACGTCTGTCAAACTGACGTCTGTGAACTTGACGTTTGTTATATCAAACTGACGTCCGTCAAACTGACGTCTGTGAAAATGACGTTTGTCATATCGAACTGACGTGTGTCAAGCTGAAGTCTGCGAAACTGGCGTGTGCCAAATTGACGTCTGTGAAATTAAGTTTGTCGTATCAAAAGAACATAGCCTAAAGGTAGATTTTTTCGTTTGATGTAAGGTATTTGATTTTGCAAGGCAAATTTCTTAAATTATGTCATAGAAAATTTGTATTATCTTGGAAAATGCTCAAGGCGAGAGTCGAACCCCCGATTGAAGATTAAACACCGGAGCCTAAAGTAACAAAATTCAAAATGGCAAGATGGTGGCTCAATTCAAATATTCAACATGGCAAGATGGTGGCTCAAATTGACGTCTGTGAAATTGACGTTTGACATATTAAACTGACGTCTGTGAAAATGACATTTGTCATATCAAACTGACGTCTGTCAAACTGACATGTGTCAAACTGGCGTGTGCCAAACTGACGTCTGTGAAATTTAGTGAAACTAATAGAAGCATATTATGAAATATGTCTGTTATGGAAAAAAGTAATTGCTAATTATGGTAGTAATTAAATATAGATGACCAATAGGATTACCAATAGTTTAGACTTGGACGTCTGTCGAACTGACGTCTGTCAAACTGATGTCTGTCAAACTGAAGTCTGTCAAACTGACGTCTGTCCAACTGACGTTTGTCATATCAAACTGACGTCTGTCAAACTGATGTGTGTCGAACTGAAGTGTGTCAAACTGACGTCTGTCAAACTTACGTCTGTTAACTTGACGTTTGTTATATCAAACTGACGTCAGTCAAACTGACGTCCGTCAAACTGACGTCTGTGAAAATGACGTTTGATATATCGAACTGACGTGTGTCAAGCTGAAGTCTGCGAAACTGGCGTGTGCCAAATTGACGTCTGTGAAATTAAGTTTGTCGTATCAAAAGAACATAGCCTAAAGGTAGATTTTTTCGTTTGATGTAAGGTATTTGATTTTGCAAGGCAAATTTCTTAAATTATGTCATAGAAAATTTGTATTATCTTGGATAATTCTCAAGGCAAGAGTCGAACCCATGATTGCAGATTAAACACCGGAGCCTAAACTAACAAAATTCAAAATGGCAAGATGGTGGCTCAATTCAAATATTCAAAATGGCAAGATGGTGGCTAAATTCAAATATTCAAAATGGCGACTCTCGCACAGATGTTAGGCAGTCCAACATACATATCGCTGATAAGGGTCTTGGACGAATTCGACCGGACCGGATGTAAATCGCTGATTCGGCGTCTGATAAGTTCCCATGTAATCCTTATGGGAGTTGTGTCCCAGAACTCTCATAGCTTATCTACTCAAACCCATGTTTGGAGTATTTTTCAATAGCTTCGTCAATACTGTAACGTTAGAATAGTTCTAAGAGCTTAAGGAATATTTCTTTGATTGATTTAGGGCGGCTGTTTCAATCAGTAATTATGTGACAGCCAAATTCCATACGCATGTCATATTGGAAACGTAGTTTAACTACTTTAATATTTCCCGTAGCAACGTGATTAATCGGGGCCTTAACTCGCCACGCCACACGGGTTATAGCATGAGGTATAATAAACTATTAGTAAGTAAACGTATCATGCCACGGATACAGATATATTAAGTAAATATAGACTAGAAGTGTAAGTTTAAAAATGTTGCAGGGGTAGAAGAACGGGAAACACCTGCAGACGAACATAGGCGCGTGCGACGCTTTCCGTTTCCGGTGTACATATCTTACAAGGCCCGTCTTCTAATTCTGGTGGGCCAATTTTTTATCCCGGCTCCTCTTAAATAGTATCACTAGCGACGGGTATTCGGTAACGTGTCCGTATAAAAAGGGCCCCCAAACCGCTCGTTCGGAGCGGCTCTAATGGATATTAATAGCATCGAAATTTCGGTGCTCATCCACTGAAATTACGAATGCTTGTTACCGCGATGGAATCAAACTAAATCAAAATAGATGCAATAAATTAAATTCCCAAAACAATATTAATTACAGCGGTAAATCACATTATATTATTATTAATGATATTCAGTATTAAGGGCGTGTGTGGAGCTACCTATTTATTTATAACCCTATATATATATATATATATATATATATATATATATATATATATATATATATATATATATATACATATATATATATATATATATATATAATATAATTACAAATGCAACTAATAATAAAATGAGGCAATATATTTTTTAAACTGTCCTAAAAGTCATTACGGGCCGTGATTTATTCAATGAATTTTTATTTACAGTGAAATTATGCTAATTGCATTAAGGCAATGGTGACACTAATTTATGAATTGACGCTGACAGAAGCGTGCAAGAGGGAGCGCAAGGTTGTTCCATATAACTTAATCTAGCTTCATTTAGGCCCTGATAAATGTTCTCTTCGAATAATATAGTTTCCTAGTCACACAGATATTAAAAATTTAACATGAACTTACTCAAAATGCTTTCCTACATCTTTATTATACTTGAAGCAACTAAAAAGTAATTGGATTTTTATGTATTCTGATATTACTGTACGTGTCTATGATTATTTGCACTGAATGAATCATATTAAAAATTTAACATGAACTAACTCAAAATACTTTCCTACATCTTATAATTACCCTTACTATACTTGAAGCAACTAAAAAGTAATTGGATTTTTATGTATTCTGATATTTCTGTACGTGTCTTGATTATTTGCACTGTATGAATCAATTGCACGTGTTTATGATTACTTGCACTATATGAATCATTTGCACGTGTTTATGATTTAATTTTGCACTCTCTCATAATAATGAATTACTAAAAATGAACATGAGTTGGAAGAAAATACAAAAAACAGACAAGACCACCAACAAATATAACACCAGAACAGTACAATATTGCAATGCACAGAACATACTCCGTCTCAAAAGTATCACTGTATTAACCCTACAGAAACCACGCGATTGTATTGTGCAAGTAAAACATAATTTGAATGAAATCGCGGTAATATGCAATTAATTGATAAAGAACAATAAGCAATTGTTTTCATGAAGGGAATGTAGTGCAATTCATGTAAAAAGCATGCAAAGAAATTGTAGGTACTATTTGCAAATACAAATGGTTCTGTAATATAATGTAAAACCTAGGATTGTTCAGTTTCCATTATTAATGAACTAATTAAGTCCAGCTGCAATAAAATAAATTTTACAGGACAATGTAAAAGGCTGAATAAAATTGTACGGCTATAGCATAAAAATGCAAGAATATAATTTCATCCGGTAGAATGTGCATGCTAATTAATTCGTATAATAAGCTATAATTACGTTATCTTCAGTTCAATACTGTATACATCATTCATCCTTGGCCGAAGGAATTTTAATTGGGAGAATATTATATCATTCCCGGGCCGCGTTAATTGGAGGGATTACTCCTGGTTTTCCGCGGCGTTTTTCTATTTCAGGGTGGAAAACTGGGCTCACGCGCCTGCGGAAAACTGCGACCTAAGTAGATAATTAGAACTCGCTCCCTCACCATGGCACTATTATCGCAATTTCTGCAATTTATGTCACGTCGGACGGGCCGGGAATGAGAGATAAATTGTCGAAACTGTTGTCACGTAAAATGTAAATGCTGCGATATTTACGGAGTAATTTTAAATGGAATTTATACCCGTGCGAAATGCGAAATTGTGTAGTTCAGGACTCCGTATTTATTTTCAATCTTTATCTGTTAGAGTACCACCGGAATATAGAGTGCGTAAATAATCTAGGGCAACTGAAGTTTGAATATTTGTTCTCTGCTGCAACATGTATTTCGTTTCTTACATTAATACAACCTGTAAACAACAATTCCTTACTTCGTAGCTGATATGGGTAGGATATGCTGCATGCATGATTAATTATCGGTATTGTTTTATAAATACTAATTAATTTGCTGAAAAAATTAGTTGCTGGAAAACCTTCGCGATGCATTTAAACAATGGAGCCGATTCGTAAAAAAGCTGTTTTTATCATATAGCTGTTGATTAAATTTATATGATCAAAGGGAGAACATTACGATCTGCGCGTCGTATATGCTGCCAATTTCCAAATCTATTTTCGCCGCTGATAAATAACAATGAAAAATTACGCCGGATGTGAATTTCCGATTTTCAACAGGGCATAAAATTTCGGCATTTGATCAATGTTTTCAATAAAATAAATAACTTCGGCTTCCTGTTTCCTTCCAAGTTCGTGCTCCGGCTCATTTCGGATGCGCTTGGGCGTGCAAAAATTTTATGCCGCGTTTGGGCGGCGTTCACCACAGCTTTTCTATAAATATCCTCTCTGATTTACAACAACCGATCCATCTGGATAGGAACCAAACCAAATAACAACAATAACAGCGAATTCCTTGTGACACCCAAATTACCATTCATTTATCTGCACCAACCACAGCTTTCTCACATGCGAAACGTGCGAAAAAGTAATGGTACAACCCATGAATGGGCGCAATAGGCACTAGCAGGGGCCTCGGAAATCAGGGGGCCTCAGAATGAAGATTTGTATTTATCTAAGCAGCAACAAGCAACCGCATGACCAGCACACGTAAGTCGTCCCGATGACCAGTGCCGCACGGGGCGATCATTAGGGGCCCATCGGCCGACACATCACAATAGGTTTGCACATTCACAAAAGTATAAGGGGCCCTTCCCGTGTTAAATCTGCAGTGGGGCCCACAATCTGAAATTTCGCTATAACCGACAACTTATGTTTACTCATACTTTTTTTGGTTTTCTGAATATAGATTAACATAATTCAGAAATGTAATTTTAAACAAATTAACAGACTTGAGTTTGATCAATATTTATCCACTGAATCCAGATGTGTGGTTAACCATACAAACTACTGACCTTCCAAATTTCTTCTGCAATTTCAGACCACCTATTCATATCTCTAGATACCTTGTGACGTGCCTGAAGGGCTATCAGCGCGTTAGGCCGCGGAGCGAGTGGAGGGTCCCTTCGAAGCAGCGACGAGAGCCAGGCTCTCGGTGTCGGAGAGTGGGGGGGTTAAAAAAAGGCTCCACGTAATTTTAACCTCGCCACTACTTCGTCACAAAGGGGGGCTCCACCCTATCTGTGTGGGTTGACGGCAGACAGTCAGCGAAGTTCAGAAATTACGAACTGTCGCAACGGCTGACCATCTGGCGCCCACACCACCAGATTTAAATCTCGCAATGAGAATAGGAAGTTAGTTAAGGTCCCCTTCTCGTATTAAATCTCCAGTGGTTCCCACAATCTGAAATTTGGCTACAGCCGGCAACTTATGTTTACTCGTACTTTCTTTGGTTTTCTGAATATAGCTCAACATAATTCAGAATATTTAGAAATGTAATGTTAAACAAATCAACAGAATTGAATTTGATCATTATTTATCCAGTGAATCCAGATGTGTGGTTAACCATACAAACTACTGATCTTCCAAATTTCTTTACCCTCAGCCAGATCCTAAGACCCATTATTCGCAAATCGTCCTCTATACCAGTCTGCCTTATCCTGACCCTATGCAAACATTTTGTAGTACCATTTTATTACGTATTATAGCGCATTCGGTTGCATATGTCTTCACTATTTCTAGAAGTAGGCAGCCTACATCAGCATCAGGTTTGATCCAAATAACCATACAAACTACTGATCTTCCAAATTTCTTCTACAAATTCAGACCACCTATTCATAACTCTAGATACCTTCACCCTCATCCAGATCCTAAGACCTATTATTCGCAAATCGTCCTCTATGCCAGTCTGCCTTATCCAAATGTGTGGTTAACCATACAAACTACTGATCTTCCAAATTTCTTCTGCAATTTCAGACCACCTATTCATATCTCTAGATACCTTCACCTTCAGCCAGATCCTAAGAACCATTATCCGCAAATCGTCCTCTATACCAGTCTGCCTTATCCAAATGTGTGGTTAACCATCTTCCATCTTCCAAATTTCTTCTGCAATTTCAGACCACTTATTCATATCTCTAGATACCTTCACCCTCAGCCAGATCCTAAGACCCATTATTCGCAAATCGTCCTCTATACCAGTCTGCCTTATCATGACCCTATTAGAAGTTTTTGTAGTACAATTTTTTGTACTTTGGATTTTGCATTGGAAAAAAAATAATGCAAATCCTCCTCTTCTATACTTAACATTAAATCCAGAAAGTGATTCTGATTCTCCTTCAGCAAAATCAAATGGAGTTCGATTAGTTTCAGCTAAATGCATCACGTTTATTGGTCAAAAATCTGCTGTTTTTGGCAACATCGTACGTTTTTCATATAGTTAATTTTAAAATTCTGTATAATTAAGTTCACATTAAGTTCAGTATAAAAACGTTCCTTCATGTTTTGTTTGGTAATCGCTAATTAAATGCGTTTTTTCTTAATTTGCTCTATCCACACTAATAAGGTTAAATCCCTTTGGTGAGCAATGAATCTGAACCTATTTTGCCAATAACATTCCATTAGAATATCTATTGGCATCATTTATTTTCTTACGACTTAAATAATCTGCCCTAAGCTATGGATAGTACATACTTGAATATGTTTATTTTCACAACAGACAGTTGTAAACCCTATTCTAGTATAGATAGTACTGGATGGCATTTCTACCTTTAACAGTGATATAACATTTAAATAGTGGTTACTGTAATAAACTTATAATTTATTCTACCTTTAACAGTGATATAACATTTATATGGTAGTTACTGTAATAAACATATAATTTGAAGAAAAAAAATGGCTACATGGCGTGAAATGTCATGAAATGTCATTTAGAGTCTGTGATTATATTTTATGCGGTACATAAACAGGAAATTAAATTGCTGAAAATAGCCTGAAATAATGATATTTGCACCACTGCAAGGCCATCATAGTCTGACTATGACATTAAATCACAGTAAACTGCAGTTTACTTCTGTAATACGTGTCGTGTTAAAACATCAGTACATGCTGTTATAGTAGGATGCTAAATATTTATTTTGCAGTATACAATTCTCAGTCGCAGGTGAAGGAAAAGCAAGGTTTACATTACATTTCTGGATTTTCAATCCACAACACAACACAACATATTAATAATACTATTTAGTATGCTCACCAAAATATACCTTAAACGTTTTTGTGAAGGAAAAGTAAGGTTTACATTACATTTCAGGGTTTTCAACCCACAACACAACACAATATACTATTAATACTACTTAGTATGCTCACCAAAATGTACCTTAAATGTTTTTGTGAAGGAAAAGTAAGGTTTATATTACATTTCAGGGTTTTCAACCCACAACACAACACAATATACTATTAATACTACTTAGTATGCTCACCAAAATGTACCTTAAATGTTTTTGTGAAGGAAAAGTAAGGTTTATATTACATTTCAGGGTTTTCAACCCACAACACAACACAATATACTATTAATACTACTTAGTATGCTCACCAAAATGTACCTTAAATGTTTTTGTGAAGGAAAAGTAAGGTTTATATTACATTTCAGGGTTTTCAACCCACAACACAACACAATATACTATTAATACTACTTAGTATGCTCACCAAAATGTACCTTAAATGTTTTTGTGAAGGAAAAGTAAGGTTTACATTACATTTCAGGGTTTTCAACCCACAACACAACACAATATACTATTAATACTACTTAGTATGCTCACCAAAATGTACCTTAAATGTTTTTGTGAAGGAAAAGTAAGGTTTATATTACAATTCAGGGTTTTCAACCCACAACACAACACAATATACTATTACTACTATTTAGTATGCTCACTAAATTGTACCTTAAATGTTTTGGCTAAAAAAAAATCAATGTATTTGTTATTTACTTGAGTTTCATACTGAAATTTGCTAAAAGTTTGTCTAAAATTGTTTGTACAGGCAATGAATTTTTGCACAGACAATTATTTCATCGACCATCAGGGAAGAAATCCAAGTATCCACATTTTCAGGATATGCACTCAATATATCTGCGAATACATGCATATACATATCCATACTTTTCATGTTACCACTGATTACTGATTAGTGGTAACATGATGGCTGATTACTTATTAATTTTACAGACAAATAAGTTTTCAACAAACTGCACTATTACATCTTTCTTTGTATACAGGGTGTTTCAGTGTTTCAGGAGGAAGTACAAATATTTTGGGAACTTGTAGTATGGATGATTCTAAGTAAAACATGTCATATAAGCATGTGTCCCCATCGTTAATCAACTGTCAATTACGATTATTTGTCATTTCACCCTGTATATGCAATGACATTCATGAGCCTTCCCAAGTTACATCTTTTCAAAGAAACTTGTTGGAGTTTCCTCCATCACCAATCCTAAAATTCCTTTGGTTTGTAAACTGCTCTGTTGGCTCTTTTGGGTGTATCGAATACATTCATATCTTCTCAAAATTGAATATACTCTATGTTTGTCATGAATTCCAGAAATTTGTTATATATGACATTGAAGTGTTTGACAAACTATTTTGGTAGATCTGTTTGTTGGTATATCATCAAAGAATCCTTCCCAAGTTACATCTTTTTAAAGAAACTTGTTGGAGTTTCCTCCTTCACCAATCCTAAAATTCCTGTGCTTTGTAAACTGCTTTGTTGGTTCTTTTGTATGTATCGAATACATTAATATCTTTTCAAAATTGAATATACTCTATGTTTGTCATGAATCTCGGAAATTTATTATATATATATCATTGAAGTGTTTGACAAACTATTTTGGTAGATCTTTTTATCGGTATATCATCAAAGATAACTATGTTCTATCAAAGAATCCTTACCTTCACAGAAACTAGTTTGGCAGATCTTTTTGTCGGTATATCATCAAAGATAACTATGTTTTTTAAATGAATCCTTACCTTCAGACAAACTACTTTCGCAGATATTTTTGTCAGTATATCATCAAACATAAGTGTGTTCTTTCAAAGAATCCTTACCTTTAGACAAACTACTAGACAAACTCTGTATAGGTTTGTAATAAATTACATTTATTATAAATATATGACATTGAAGTTTTTGACAAACTACTTTGGCAGATCTTTTTGTCGGTATATCATCAAAGATAACTTTGTTCTATCAAAGAATCCTTATCTTCAGACAAATTTTGTCTAGGTTTACTTTTACCTAGACTTTTTACTTTAGCAAATCTTTTTGTCGGTATATCATCAAAGATAACTGTGTTCTATCAAAGAATCCTTACCTTCAGACAAATTTTGTCTAGGTTTGTAATCAATTAATAGGTTGTACATACAACGCTATATTTGATAACATATTTCTTGGCAGTATCATTGTGCTTAATTCAATTCCTATAAATAATTGGTTTTACAATTAGTAACATTGCAATATGATAACTTTTCGGTGTATCAGCACTTGGTTATGTTAGTTTTCGCTCCACTCACTAAGTAGTTGTGTGTACTTGTGCTTTGCGTTTGAATGCAAAATATGTGCGTTTGTTACAATGAGTATTACATACACATGCCAAATGCATGGTGGCTTTATACGTTCCATTAGTTGGATAACATCAGACAAAGCAAGGAGTGACCTCTCGCGGTTCTGTGCGTGAACTGACTAGCGTGCCATTAGCATTTAGTTATACAATATCACGATATCTGTCGGCATGTTCCACGTTGCGTGTCGCCTTTGTTGATAAAACTTTTTGATATCCCCATTATTTCGGGGTGTAATTGCTGTAATATTTTTGCCCGGTAATTAACGTGTAGACTCCCGCGCTGTAATTAGAAAACAATAACATCCCCCGCGTGCACCTATTTACTAATATGATTTTATAAGTATTTTGACACGAGCCAATTTCAGGCGAAAATGAATCACGTAGTCATTGCGTTACTCGCCAGATTATCGGGCAGAAAGTTGAAGTAAGATTAATTGAGTGATAATTTGCTCCACAGTGTTTAGGTTTTAGTGCGCGTTTTAAGCAGTTTATGGTAAAATACTATGCAATAAATTACAGCGACGTAAATAATTGACTCGTACAGAAATTTATTCATTTATACGTCAATACAATTCACAGTAGCATACATAGATTACAATTTTCATTATTTACAGCATGTAATGTTTACACAATTACAATACTTTATCCACACTGCTTATGATAAAAGAAACAATTTTATTCCGGACGGGTGGAGGGGCGGAGGGGCGGAGGGGCATAAGAGGGCAGCCCCTCCCAATATCATCTTTTAAACAGCTCATTTTGCATCATCAACACCACCTTGCCATTTAAAGCTGTTTAAAAGAGGATAGCTTGAGGGGCGGAGGGGCGGAGGGGCATAAGAGGGTAGCCCCTCCGCCCCTCACGATATCCTCTTTTAAACAGCTTTAAATAGCAAGGTGGTGTTGATGATGCAAAATGAGCTGTTTAAAAGATGATATCGGGATTTAAAGCTGTTTAAAAGAGGATATCTTGAGGGGCGGAGGGGCGGAGGGGCATACGAGGGTAGCCCCTCCGCCCCTCAAGATATCCTCTTTTAAACAGCTTTAAATGGCAAGGTGGTGTTGATGATGCAAAATGAGCTGTTTAAAAGATGATATCGGGAGGGGCTACTCTCTTATGCCCCTCCGCCCCTCCGCCCCTCCACCCGTCCGGAATAAAATTGTTGCCACCTTGCCATTTAAAGCTGTTTAAAAGAGGATATCTTGAGGGGCGGAGGGGCATACGGCGGAGGGGCATACGAGGGTAGCCCCTCCGCCCCTCAAGATATCCTCTTTTAAACAGCTTTAAATGGCAAGGTGGTGTTGATGATACAAAATGAGCTGTTTAAAAGATGATATCGGGAGGGGCTACCCTCTTATTCCCCTCCGCCCCTCCACCCGCCCGGAATAAAATTGTTTCTTTTATCATAAGCAGTGTGGATAAAGTATTGTAATTGTGTGAGGTCTAAGAGGATATCATGAGGGGCGGAGGGGCGGAGGGGCATAAGAGGGTAGCCCCTCTTATGCCATGAGGGGCGGAGGGGCGGAGGGGCATAAGAGGGTAGCCCCTCCGCCCCTCATGATATCCTCTTACACCTCACACAATTACAATACTTTATACATAGGCGGAGGGGCGGAGGGGCTACCCTCTTATGCCCCTCCGCCCCTCCGCCCCTCACGATATCCTCTTACACCTCACACAATTACAATACTTTATCCACACTGCTTATGATAAAAGAAACAATTTTATTCCGGGCGGGTGGAGGGGCGGAGGGGCATAAGAGGCTACCCTCTTATGCCCCTCCGCCCCTCCGCCCCTCACGATATCCTCTTTTAAACAGCTTTAAATAGCAAGGTGGTGTTGATGATGCAAAATGAGCTGTTTAAAAGATGATATCGGGAGGGGCTGAGGGGCTGAGGGGCGGAAAGTGGCCCCGAACTCCTATAGCCCCACTACTTACACCATTTAATTTTTACACAATTACAATATTTTATGCACACTGCTTATGATAAAGTAAAACATGTTTCAATTTGATCATCAAATGTTGCAGTTAATTTTGCACCCTTTTAGTGTACGTATGAGAACCGTGTGTAAAATTATACTTTAACCGCTAGTCTATTCTGGAAGCATATTTTTTTCCTGTTTTGGATGTTTTCCTTTGGAAGTTGAATGATGTGATTTCAAACAATCATTAGGCTTTTCCTATCCGTCGTTGGGGTACTTTGTAGGAGAAGAGCAGCACACCTGAAAATAATTACGCCGTAATTGCTTCCGCCGACTAAAAACGGAGCCTGGAACTTCCGGATGGTTCGGTAGCCGAATTGTAACCTAAGACCTCCACGAATCCGCGACCTTCCGTCAATCTGGCGTCGATTCCTGCGGAAGTTTGGTTTGAGTGCGATTATTACACGGTGCGGTGCAAGGATTCGTGTGTCATTCTTTATTTGTCATAAGTTAGCTGCTGTCAATAAAGCTGTCAGCAAATAAATATGAGTTTGACAAATTTAGTGCGCCAGTACAATTTTAATGATCACAAAAAATGTGAAACAACTAGCAGCGGATCCTGGGAGGTTTGACGACGCATTAGTTGCGGTGATGTAAAATGCATTAACGGGAGACTTCAGGTACCATGTGAGATGAAAATAGTTCTACAGCTACAATACCCATATACTTATGTATGTGTAAATAGACGTAAAAGCGCTGCACAATAAATCTTTGTATTGCGGTAGGCAATAGTTCTGAAGGGTATCAACCACGTATTGTATAACATTAGTTTTTCAGTATTTATATGCACACAAATATCGCAGTGTGAACGCCCAGTTATTTTTATGTATTCCACGTTTTAGAAGGCTATATAAAACATCATCAACAACTCAATTTCCGGTGAGATCTGAGAGTGTCGACTGATATTTTTGTGTATCCGCGTAAAAGCGGATATTTTTAAAACTAACCGCCGCCTGATAACGATAATAAATTACCTGGGAATTTAAATGTTTGGAATGTTTAATACCCGCGCATATGCGCTGTGAAATTATGATAGATTTCCCGGCCGAACTGACAACTTGTCGTATTTATATTTGTGTGCGGGAGTA
Organism: Othius punctulatus; assembly: GCA_951805005.1. NCBI lineage: Eukaryota > Metazoa > Arthropoda > Insecta > Coleoptera > Staphylinidae > Othius > Othius punctulatus. The sequence continues at coordinate 36,112,730 of OX638147.1, read as the reverse complement.
TTTTTAGAGCCCCATAGACGACACCGTTTCAATTTTAGGGATTTGCCAATGAGAAAAAATCAACGGGAGATCATAAAATCCGAGGCTATAAATATGCCTACCGGGATTATATGCCTGCAAGGAGATCTAATTAGACATTTGATGAAAGGGGGTATAACTTATTTAAAATGCTCTACAATTATGAGCACATACTACAACTCCAATATTGATCCATCGCTGCAATGGCCATCAATAAACCAGCGCTTTGAAAATAATTATGACGCATGTATAGTAAATTCAATCAGGTGCCACGTCATCATGAAACAATCCTGTACAAGAAACCGATATGTAGCACATCACTCATATGCAGGTTAAAATGACAACACCTCACACTTAAACAATGCTTATTTAACACATAACGCCGGCATTGTGTTAATTGAAATAAAAGTTTTCAGCCGCGAGCGTTACCATAAGCGTTTATGCAAAGTACACTTTCATAACTGCCAGAGAGCGGCATGCACATTTCCACGGTGCATTTTACGTGCCATGTTCTTCAAGATCTGTAATTACAGACAGTACTCGAGCAATGCGGTATGTGCGACATTCAATGGATTTATCAAAGTAGCATGCGTTGCGCAAAACTGTCGTGCTGAGCGAAAATAAAGGAACAACAGAAAAAAAAATTGCAGAGAATCGTGGCGAAATTAATGATCTGCACATTCTCCTTGCAACATTCCTATTGATGTTCTTTACAGAGCGCCTCCTGCGTGAATAGAGAGATAAACTATCAGCACAATTGTATAACTAATTGGTAATGCAATTGAAACCAGTTCCCACATCCAGAAAATTGTAGCGATTTTTAACCCTACCACGTACTTTTTCTGTGCCAAACATTTGATGTATTATCATTAAACGACTTTTAAAGTAAGCACTTTAATTTACAATAGATGTGCTTTATCAGAGGCGGATGGGGCCGGCGGGAAGCCGGGAAATTTCCCGGTGTGCCGGTCGCAAATAGTTGTAAGGCGCCGGCGCAACAAACTCATTTTTTTTGTTGAATCTTGAATCACTATACGCAATTTACACAAGCGCCACATCAAATATGTATTATATATGTTTCAAAATAATTTATAGTTCAAATCGTATTGATAAATTATAATGGTCTGAACAGTTAAAAGTCAAAGAGAAAAATGTTATATAATAGACAAATGACTGATAGAATAATAAATATTATTAAACTTCTTGGAAGACGTGATACAGGCTAAGAGTTTGAATCGTGCTACTAGAAATCTACATAGCAAAAATTTAGGCAAATTTTAATGGGCCTTACATTAAATATTTAAATTAGATCTGGTGCATTTGTTTTGTTTCTGTCAGATACTATAGTTTAAATTATTACGAAATCTAATAAGTTGTAAATAAAAATTTAAAAAAATATATCAAAATAGTAGCAGAAAAATCCTGAAAAATCATAACTAATCATAATTATTCCAAATCACATGAACTGTTCAAGATAAATCAGGAAAATCGCATATTGTATACTAATTAACACACCTTTTTTTTGTACTTGATTTTTTGTCCACACATACGAAATTTATAATTAATCCTTCGCACTGTTTTGGTTTCTATTTTGTATTCCTAAAACAATAAATACCCGCAAATTATTTGCATATGCAAATTCCTCCACGTACGAAAAATACACATTTTGTATAAATAATTGCGGCAGCTGACTTGATAAATGTATGTTTTTATTTTTGATAGTCCGAGCAGAATACCGCGGCCTGGCCTGGTCAACGGGGCATCGTATCAAGTGAAATCTTTCACGGACATTTTACAGGAGATGCCGATAACATCGATGTAAAATAACCTTCATTGAAATATTTAAAATTATGTAGAGGTCACACTAGACCCGATACAATCTCATACACAGATATCCCAAAAGGTGTTAATAAATAACATGCAACAGGCGCTGTTACAGACACCTTTCGTTAACCTTTGTGTTAACTTTTGATCAAACTGACCATTTATTTCATTTTTATTATTTATATAAACGACCGTAAAAAGACCATATCTCTAAAGGCTGATTCATAGATTTCTTACGCGACCCAAAGCTACGCTATAACAATGCGTTATAGGCATTTTCAACAGCGTTTAATGCGTCTTAAAAATGCCCATAGCGACAGCATTGTCATTGCCTTGTGTCGAAAATCTATGAATTGGCAATCCCATTGGCAAAAACAAAGATTTCTTTTTAAAGACCAATCCGCAGGGGATAAACTATCCAGAAAATCCCAGAAAAACCCAGAACAGTCATGAAAAACCAAGAAAAACTCGGAAAAACCGCCCAAGTGTACTGTCTTTTTCCAAAGTATCCCAGTATGATTACTACATCATGTGCAACAAAAATCAGCTCCTCCGGAAGAAACTTCAGCGTAAACTCGGATTATTCACGAATACGTTATAAAATTTGGCAAGTATTATCTTGACAACACATTTTCTCCATGTGAATTTTAAGCAGGCACAACAATTTCCATCCATGGTAATGAATTTCAGCAAAATTTCGCTGCTCCCATTGGCAAAACCAAAGATTTCTTTTTAAAGACCAATCCGCAGCAGATAAACTATCCTGAAAATCCCTGAAAATTCCAGAAAAGTCAAGAAAAACCTAGAAAAACCTGGAAAATACCACCCAAGTGTACTGTCTTTTTCCAAAGTATCCCAGTATGACTACTACATCATGTGCAACAAAAATCAGCTCCTCTGGAAGAAACTTCAGCGTTAACTCGGATCATTCACGAATACGTTATAAAATTTGGCAAGTATTGTCTTGACAACACATATTTTCCATGTGAATTTTTAGCAGGTAAAACAATTTCCATCCTTAATCATGAATATCAGCCAAATTTCGCTGCTCCCATTCAAAATCCCAGAAAACCCCAGTAAACATACAACAATTTTCATCCTTGATAATGAATTTCAGCCAAATTTTATTGCTCCCATTGGCAAAAACAAAGATTTCTTTTTAAAGACCAATGCGCAGCGGATAAACTATCAGAAAAACCCAGAAAAGTCAAGAAAAACCTAGAAGAATCCGGAAAAGCCCTCAAAAGCCCAAGTGTACTGTCGTTTTCCAAAATGTCTCGTCTTTTTGTCAACCCTGGTTCTACTACTCCGTTCCCTTTCAATATCTGCTGTTTTCTTTGGGTCTCAATCTAAAATAACCTCACCTAAGTTCTCATTAATATGTAAGTATTGGTGATGATTTTACTTTGTCGGGATTTTGATTTGTCGGGATTGTGATTTGTGTACAACAATTTCCATCCTTGATAATGAATTTCAGCCAAATTTCGCTACTCCCATTGGCAAAAACAAAGATTTCTTTTTAAAGACCAATCCGCAGCGGATAAACTATCCAGAAAATCCCAGAAAAACCCAGAAAAGTCAAGAAAAACCTATAAAAACCCGGAAAACCGGGTAGTTCAAGGATTTTATAAATGTTTTATTTTCAAAAATCGATCGATTGGTTTTCAAAATATCTTGTTTAGAAATTTTTGATCGGTCGCCATTTTGTTATTTGATATAATAGAAAATAATTGTAAACACAAATGTTTTAGAGAACCAAAAGCGCATGTTGAATGTTTTTGAATTTTTTAAATATTCCTTAAAATAAGGGAGTAATGACGATTTTTCGAAAAACAAAAGAACGCCAATAGCTATGAACTTGGGCTCCAATTAAAAAATTTGAACTAAGAAAAGTTGTTTGTTTCAATGAGTTCTAACTGCCATTTTTGGGTGTTACAACTTAGTATTAACACCCTGTATATATTTAAGGTTGTTTTAATAAGTACTTACTGGTATTTATTTTTGTTTAGTTTATTATTTATTTTTATTGCCTGACTAGTTTCGGTTTATAAAACCATCTTCAGAGGCATATGTATTATATTGTGTTATAATCCTGAACTTATCTGCATTCTAATTTGAAGATGTCAGACATTTTAAAATTTCAAATTACAATTCAAATAAGTTCATGATATGTGCACATTATAATACATATGCCTCTGAAGATGGTTTAATAAACCGAAACTAGTCAGGCGATAAAAATAAACTATAAAACAAATATAAATTAATACCAGTAAGTACTTGACCAGTATAACTTATCTGCCACTGAAATTCCTGAAAATTTAACTAACGGATATTTTGAAAATTTTATGCCAGATTTGGATACAGTATGGCTGAAGATAAGTAGTTATACTAGGACAGTTCTGGATCGCCCCCCGCAAATTCCGCCGATTAACGCGAATCAAACCGCGAATTAAATTAATCGAAATCTTCGCGGGGGGCGATCCAGAACTGTCCTAGTATAACTACTAAGATATATCCTCAGGCGAACGTTATGATGTAAATAAGTGAAAGAATTGAACATATAACTTTCCCAGTTGACAGGGGAAATATATCTGTACCTGAAATTTCTGAAAATTGGATATTTTGAAAATGTAACTCCGCTGTGACCGGTCCCAAGCCCGGCTGTGAAAGGAGGAGGGTTGTTCGCAGGGCTACCAACCCTGCAACGTAAAAGGGAGCGTGCTACGGAAACTTATACAAGCTTCGGAAGTCGAGAAGGATGGAAGTAGCTTGTAGAAGCTCTGTGCTCCGATAGGTGTAAAGAGGATTAAAGTAAAGTAAGTAATTCATAGTTTCAGTTGAAAATATGACATATATTATCAGCTTCAGTTGAAAATATAACATTAACAATTACATTTGAAAATTAAACAAAATTTGACAATTACAGTTGAAAATGTCACATACTTTGACAGTTTAGAGTTGAAAATATGAAACATTATGACAGCTACAGGTGGAAATATAACATTAACTTTTGAAAATGAAACAAAATTTGACAATTACAGTTGAAAATATGACATAGGTACTTTGACAGTTTAGAGTTGAAAATATGAAAAATTATAACAGCTACAAGTGAATATATAACATAAACAACTACATTTGAAAATGAAACTAAAATTTGATAATTACAGTTGAAAATGTCACTTACTTTGACAGTTTAGAGTTGATAATATGAAACATTATGACAGCTACAGGTGAAAATATAACATTAACATTTGAAAATGAAACAAAATTTGACAATTACAGTTGAAAATATGACATACTTTGACAGTTTAGAGTTGAAAATATGAAAAATTATGACAGCTACAAGTGAAAATATAACATAAACAACTACATTTGAAAATGAAACCAAAATTTGATAATTACAGTTAAAAATTTGACATATTTTGACAGTTTAAAGTTGAAAATATGAAACATTATGACAGCTACAGGTGAAAATATAAGATTAACATTTGAAAATGAAACAAAATTTGACAATTACAGTTGAAAATATGACATACTTTGACAGTTTAGAGTTGAAAATATGAAAAATTATGACAGCTACAAGTGAAAATATAACATAAACAATTTCATTTGAAAATGGAACAAAATTTAACAATTACAGTTGAAAATGTGACAGTTTAGAGTTAAAAATATGAAAAATTATGACAGCTACAGGTGGAAATATAACATTAACTTTTGAAAATGAAACAAAATTTGACAATTACAGTTGAAAATATGACATAGGTACTTTGACAGTTTAGAGTTAAAAATATGAAAAATTATGACAGCTACAGGTGAAAATATAACATTAACATTTGAAAATGAAACAAAATTTGACAATTACAGTTGAAAATGTCACATACTTTGACAGTTTAGAGTTGAAAATATGAAACATTATGACAGCTACAGGTGAAAATATAACATTAACATTTGAAAATGAAACAAAATTTGACAATTACAGTTGAAAATATGACATACTTTGGCAGTTTAAAGTTGAAAATATGAAACATTATGACAGCTACAGGTGAAAATATAACATTAACATTTGAAAATGAAACAAAATTTGACAATTACAGTTGAAAATATGATATACTTTGACAGTTTAGAGTTGAAAATATGAAAAATTATGACAGCTACAAGTGAAAATATAACATAAACAATTTCATTTGAAAATGGAACAAAATTTAACAATTACAGTTGAAAATGTGACAGTTTAGAGTTAAAAATATGAAAAATTATGACAGCTACACGTGGAAATATAACATTAACATTTGAAAATGAAACAAAATTTGACAATTACAGTTGAAAATATGACATACTTTGACAGTTTAGAGTTGAAAATATGAAACATTATGACAGCTACATTTGGAAATATAACATTAACATTTGAAAATGAAACAAAATTTGACAATTATACTTGAAAATATGACATACTTTGACAGTTTAGAGTTAAAAATATGAAAAATTATGACAACTTTAGAGTTATTTATCTCTTTTTAATAGATTATTCGTGGTATCTTGATTTATATTAAGTATTTCTTCTAATAATATGTCTGTCTCTAGTCTTAGAAAATTTTGATTGATATTACGTATTTCTTCTAATAATATGTCTGTGTCTGGTCTTAGAAAATCTTGATTGATATTACGTATTTCTTTAATAATATGTCTGTCTCTGGTTTTAGAAAGTCTTGAGTGATATTACGTATTTCTTCTATAATATGTCTGTCTCTGGTCTTAGAAAATCTTGATTGATATTACGTCTTTCTTCTAATAATATGTCGGTCTCTGGTTTTAGAAAATCTTGATTGATATTACGTATTTCTTCTAATAATATGTCTGTTTCGGGTCTTAGATTTTCTAAAACATATTTGGATTCACCATTCACTGATCTATTATAGTACGCACTCAGTTTGAATCGAAATTTTACTACAACTACATATTTTTTGCCAAATCCATGTGTGTTCGTCTTTTGTAAAAGGTGTTTCAGCAGAATAGTTTCTCGCTATTGAGAAAGTTTACCACTTTCTCCCCTATTTCATTTCTGTCTTCGAGTCTGAAGTTTCCAACGTATTTGGAATCCTGTAGGTTTCTTACTCCTATTTTTGGTGGCCTGTTATAAGAGTGTAGGTTCTATGTACCTGATTTTTAGCTTGTGTTGTGTCGCTGCTAATTGGATATAAATTAATCAATTTGATTATAATTGTATTTTCTGTAAAGCCATTGTGTCTGTGCCTAATTATCCTCGTTTGTCCATGTCACTTGAATAGTGGGATTTGGGCCCACGCGCGCTAGAATTAAGACGTTGTGACTGTGAACCGCCTATAAAAACTACACAATCACACACCTGTGCGTATAAAGATTTTCGTGTTACGTGATTAGCATTTTCTGTAAATCAATCGTTTGGCCACGTAGGAGGTGAAAAAAGCAAAAGACTTCGCCGCGGGAGCACGTAATTGTTTACGCACTCCCAAAGTCGGATGCTATAAAGCAAAAAGCTGCAGCGGGCAAAGAATGCAAATTTGCACAAGGATAATTCTCGCGGATATTCCATGGATGTTGCGAAAATCGCATTGTGTGTAAATCCGTTCGGGAAAAGTATTATTTCCTCTATCATTACACGGACAGGGTTTTAATACCGCCTGGTACTTTTCGGATGCTATTTATTGAATATTTAATGTTCTTGGATCAATCGAGCTTATGAAATCGAACTGCAGATCGAAACCGAAGTCTAATTAATCCCTATTAATTAGGGCGAAAGCGTTTGGACGTCTCAGGTAACTACAAACATCTTGGGCTCATCCCATTGTGTAATAAGCTCCTTCATTCTTTCGTATTCTGGCGTATCGAGTTACACTTTAGGTAAACATGGCAGTATATAATCACGCCAGGAGAGAAGAAACAACAGATTCCGAATTCAACGAGCACTTCTATACGTACACACAAAGAACCGCGCACAATGAGACGCTTGACAATTTTTGTTATTGCTCACGACGTCACTGCGAGGATTACTGAAACAAAGCGAGGGTAATTTGGAGCCGTATATGTCCCTCCGTATCGCGATTGCATTATTATCTGCAATTCCACAACGCGTCTCCCATTTTAGGAAGTAACACGTGTATTTTAAACCGGCAAATCCCCACAAGCCCGCAAAATAAAACATTCAATAATCCAACGGTACGTCTGCCACCGAACGAACTACAAAACCGTACAATTATTATGTGCCCTCTATCACCAACAAATTTCTATAAATTATTCAGAGATTATATTTACTCCTTTACACCATTGTACAAACACACGTGTGGAATTTAAATACGATCTCGAGCCTTAAAAACGTCGGGCTACACTTTAAATTCCACTGGCATCTCACAAAACGGAAAAAAAACGTTTAACCGCCTCTAGTTCACAAGATTATATTTCATTATTGCATAATATAGTGATAATTGCGCTCATAAAAAAAATGTACTCATGTAAACTGCGGTAAACCGTACTATCAACTGATGCCCGTTGCTCCGCACATTGCATTTGCAAGAAGCCGTGACACAATGTTTGTAAAAACATCCTTGTGTGACATAAATGTTTATGCAACAATTCACCGACAGAATACTAAACGACATAAATATATGCAACGATAATATTCATATTACGCGACAAATTAAGCAATAAAACTATTGTGAAATAAAACCTACCGTTATTAGCTTTATGATCGCTTCCAAATTAGGGACTTACACATTACTTATAGCAAAGCAACTATGGCTAAGGTGGCTACGTTGAAGTTGCAGTTTTCTCGCATATAAACTCTTGAGAATATTGCTTTCTACTTTGTATTTCGGCTGTTACTGCCATCGCTAGTAGCCGCATATATTATATAAATTAGTGATAATAACCAGTGGATACACGCCCGCTTATTGTAATAAATAGTATTAATATTCCAGTGTTGGCATTAGGCCCCACATCAAGGAATCTAGTGGACAACTTAAAATGCGCGCCTATAAAATTTACGAGGCACTCTGGCCGTATTTTGCCCATCATGGAAGGTAATAATCTGCAATAGATTAGATGCAACCTTTATTCGGTTTTATTCAAATTACCTTGTCACCTTAACACTGTATACTTAATGCAATTCTAACATACATACATACAATAGTATATTTTAGTATCAAAATTATCTGCCTTTTTATCTTTCAGATATGTATTTTTTATGACCACTTTTATTAGCGCTACAAATCTATTGCAAACAGTTTTCCATTACGTTATACAACCGTGTTTTATTGGCACATCTTATAAAAATTTCTACTAATAATTATGTTGATTATAGTTACTTAGCTACCACCTAAAGATTAATTACTACGTAATGTTGCTACAAACTTCTACCAAGCATTTTTGTTTTTCGTTCCTTTTTAGTTACTTTAGGTGGTAGCTTAGTTAATAGCTTAAGCTTAGCTTAATATTGCTACATACTTCTACCAATCATTTCTGTTTTTAGTTCCTCTTTAGTTTTCCATAAAATTTTTCGAAAGAATTGATCTCCGTATATTGTGCAGCGAAGAATCCACGGAAACATGGAAATATGGACTAATTGCACAGAACAATTTCTGCAAAATATTCGGAAAAATGTTTTTATCGCGTTTGTCATGAATTTCCATGAATGTTTCTACAAGAGTTTGCCCTATATTCTGCTCCGCAGTTCAATTTTTGCCACGATTGTTTGAATCGTTTTTAGTTTTCCTGACATTTTTCGTCGAAATAATTGATGGATTGATTTTTACTAAGCAACCAACTGAAGATTAACTATTACATAATATTGCCACATATTATTTCTGTTTTTGGTTCCTCTTTAGATTTCCTTAAAATTTTTCGAAATAATTGAACTCCATATATTATGCAGTGAAAAATCCATGGAAACATGGAAATATGGACTAATTGTACAGAACTACTTCTGCAATACATTCGGAAACAAAGTTTGTATTGGGTAAAATTGTCATAAATTTTCATGAATGTTTCTGCAAAAGTTTGCCATGTTTTTTGCTCCGCACTTTCATTTTTTTACTAGGATTGTTTGAATCATCGTTTGAAATATATGAATTTCCATGAATGTTTCTACAAGAGTTTGCCATGCTTTTTGCTCCGTAGTTTCAATTTTTTCAAACAGTTTTCATGGCAAACTCTTGTAGAAACATTCATGGAAATTCATGACAAACTTACACAATAAAAACTTTTTTTCTGTATGTTTTGCAGAAGTTGTTCTGTACAATTAGTCCATATTTCCATGTTTCCATGGATTTTTCGCTGAAAAATATATGGAGTTCAATTATTTCGAAGAAAATTTTTGCCAGGATTGTTTGAATCGTTTTTAGTTTTCCTGAAATTTTTCTTCGAAACAATTGATACATTGATTTATTGAATTTTACTAAGCTACCACCTAAAGATTAACTATTACATAATATTGCTACATACTTCTACCAATCATTTCTGATTTTGGTTCCTCATTAGTTTTCCTTGAAATTTTCTTCGAAATAACTGAACTCCATATATTTTGCAGCGAAGAATCCACATAAACATGGAAATATGGACCAATTGTATAGAACTACTTCTGCAAAACATTCGGAAACAAAGTTTTTATTGGGTAAATTTGTCATGAATTTTCATGATTGTTTCTGCAAGAGTTTGCCATGTTTTTTGCTCCGCACTTTCAATTTTTTGCCAGGATTGTTTGAATAGTTTTTAATTTTTCTGAAATTTTCCTTGCCCAAAATTGTTTTTGCATGTGGAGGGAAGGCAATAATAGCAAAAAAAAATCGACTATTTTAATGGTCTGTACTTTTCCAAAGAAATTTCTTCGAAGTAACAGAACTCCATATTTATCAGCACAATTGTTTTTCGTAGATTTTTTGCTCCAGTTTGCTGTTAATTTTTTGCTGCTGTTTTTCCCAAATTTGTTTTGCTACTCAACACTCAATCAACAGAATTTCAGTAGACATTTTTACAAGTTAGCCATTTTTTTGCTCCACAGATTTCCTTTGGTACTTTTCCCTGCATATTTCTTGAAACTTTTGCTGCTTATTGACTTTACACTTGATATCCGTGTTTTTTTTCATGGAATTGATTTTCCTGTCTAATTTTCCGTAATAGTTTCCTTCTATACGTTTTTTTGAATATTTCTAATCAATCGATTTTCCTGATTCTTTGCTAATTCTTTTCCCAAATTTGTTATGCTACATATCATTATCTCAACAAAATTTCAGTAGACATTTTTACAAGTTAGCCATGATTTTGCTCCACAGATTTCCTTTGGTACATTTCCCAGCATATTTCTTGAAACTTTTGCTGCTTACTAACTTTACACTTGATATCCGTGATTTTTTTCATAGAATTGATTTTCCTGTCTAATTTTCCGTAATAGTTTCCTTCTATACGTTTTTTTGAATGTTTCTAATCAATCGATTTTCCTGATTCTTTGCTAATTCTTTTCCCAAATTTGTTATGCTACATATCAATATCTCAAGAAAATTTCAGTAGACATTTTTACAAGTTAGCCATGTTTTTGCTCCACAGGTTTCCTTTGGTACTATTCCCTGCATATTTCTTGAAACTTTTGCTGCTTACTGACTTTACACTTGATATCCGTAATTTTTTTCATGGAATCGATTTGCCTGCATAATTTTCCGCAATAGTTTCCATTTTTTAAATATTTGTAATCAATCGATTTCCCTGATTATTTGCGCAAAATTGTGTATGTCTTTGGAGGGAAGGCAAAAACAGCAAAAAATTTCTCGACCTTTATTAACCCTCTGAAGTTTTCCTGAAAATTTTCTTCGAAATAATTGAACTCCATGTATTTCATCGGCACCATTGTTTGTCGTGGATTTTTTGCTCCAGTTTTTGCTGAGCTTTTCCCAAATTTGTTTTGCTATATATCATCATCTCAACAGAATTACAGTGGATGTTTTTTGCTCCACAGATTTCCTTTGGTACTTTTCCCAGCTTATATCTTGAAGCTTTTTCTGCTTACTGACTTTACACTTGATATCCGTGATTTTTTTCATTGAATTGATTTGCCTGCATAGTTTTCTGTAATAGTTTCAGTTTTTTAATATTTGTAATCAATCAATTTCCCTGATTCTTTGCGAAAGTTTGTTTTTGTCTTTATAGGGAAAGCAAAAACAGCAAAAATTTTCTCGACTTTTTTTAATCCTCTGCAGTTTTTCTCAAAATTTTCTTCAAAATAATTGAACTCTATATATTGTGCAGCGAAATATCCACATATACATGGAAATATGGACCAATTGTACGGATCAATTTCTGCAAAATATTCAGAAAAAAAGTTTTGATTGCATAAGTTATCATGAATTTCCATGAATGTTTCTACAAGAGTCTGCCATGTTTTTTGCTCCTCAGTTACAATTTTTTGCCAGGATTTTTGGAACTCTTTTTGGTTTTTCTAAAAATTTTCTTCGAAACAAATGGCATATACTTTATTGGCACAATTGTTTTTCGTGGATTTTTTGCTCCAGTTTGTTGTGGATGTTTTGCTGATGCTTTTTCAAAATTTGTTTTGCTACGTATCATTGAATTTCAGTGGATATTTTTACAAGTTAGCCATGTTTTTTTGCTCCACACAGTTTTCCTTTAGTACTTTTTACAGCATATTTCTTGAAACTTTTGCTGCTTACTGACCTTTCACTTGATATTCGTGATTTTTTTTCATAGAATTGATTTTCCTGTCTAATTTTCCGTAATAGTACCCTTCTATAAGAATATTTGTTATACAATTGATTTCCCTGATTCTTTGCGAAAAATTGGTTTTGCCTTTGGATGGATTTATGTGACATTTAATGTCACATGAATCAAATCCCTGAACTTATTTTTTTTCTATAACAGTGCATAAATAAATTACATAAATTATAATGGAAATTTCATTTTAATTCGGTAAAATGGCAATAGGCATCCAGAAAAGTTAATTGAATTAAACCATTGATTACTTTCTGTTTAAATAATTAATTCCGAATGAACGGCTCATTTAAATTAAATCAGCCCTGTTTAAATTATAAATATCTAGCACGATTCCATTGCGTAATTGAATATTATATAGTATTATCAATCGACTATTTGATGTTATAATTAACTAAATTGATAAGGAATTAATAGCATATGATATATGTATTATCGTATTTGTTTAACTTTTTATATATACAATTCTAATGAATACTGCGAAATTAAAGAGGAAATTAAATTTATATTATCTAAATTATTATTATTATTAAAATTATAAATAGAAAATGTTGTTATTTACGCCTACTAGCATAACAGCATACTGTGCAGTTTGGCTTTCACCAATATAATTCCCAATCTATTTATTTGTTTCATGACAATTTTTGTGCATAAATAATTACATAGATTATAATGGAAATTTCATTTTAATTCGCTAAAATGGCAATAAGCATTTAGAAAAGTTAATTGAATTAAACCATGGATCAAAACCGTTGACAATTTGATCAAATGTATTCCAATTCCGGAAGAAAATTGAACCACTTCAGGAAACGCAAAAATATTTCATTCTGGCTGGGAGTACCAAGCTGGGAAAATTGGCAACCCTAACTTAGGGTTGCCAAAGCCCCCAAACTTTATGTGCAAACATTATTTAGAGTCAATGTTATTACTAATCATATTTCATTTCATTTTATTTGCCATTCTTTATTGACATTTATTGTTGACAATTTGATCAAATGTAATGCCAATTCCTGAAGAAAATTGAACCACTTCAGGAAACGGAAAAATATTTCATTCAAGCTGGGAAAATTGGCAACCCTAACTAAGGGTTGCTAAAGAACCCTTACGTGCAAAAGTTATTAAGAGTTAATGTTATTACTAATCATATATTGATTCATTTTATTTGCCATTCATTCTGACAGTTATTATTGACAATTTGATCAAATGTAATGCCAATTCCTGAAAAAAATTGAACCACTTCGAGAAAAGTCAAGCCACTGGTAGTCAAGCCGGGAAAATTGGCAACCCTAACTTGGGGTTGCCAAAGAACCCTTACGTGCAAAAATTATTAAGAGTTATGTTATTACTAATCATATATTGATTTATTTTATTAATCATTCATTATTTGTCTATTACGTGTGGTAAGATATTGCAAAAAAAAAACGCAATTAACATTCACGCTGCACATTATAGCGTGAGGATCCGGCTTTAAGATCAGAAGTCTTTATTGAATCATAAATCAGCTATCAATTATGAAGTCATTTCCCGTGGACCGAGTTCACTGACACCAAATCATTTGTAGTACAACTAAAAGAATTGTTAGTCATGAAATGTGTAATTACTTTCGGATTAGCAAGAAGTTAAGAATTTGTCTGAAGTAAAATTGAGGTCATCGATAAGTTCTAATCAGTAATTGTAATCAGTTTAATCAGTAATCACAATTTCTTAGTATGAGAAATACCATGATTTTGGTAATTAGTATCTATTTAAAATGATGAGATTGTATTAAGTTTTATGTAGGAAAACATATAATGTGGGAATCGAAATCACTAGTATTGATTAAAAGTTTAGGTCAGCAGTTTATATGATCATCATCTAAATCAATGATCAGATGATTAAATCATCTAAAACTAAATCAATAAATCAATCAATATCACCAAACTAAATCAATAAATATAAACAGAAATTCAATCAAAACTAAAATGTAAATACCGTCCTAAAATTTTGTGTATAAATATTGTGTAATATTATTGTTTTAAACATAAATGCTTTTCACAGTTATTCTCATGTTATTACAAGAACACGAAGGTTGGAGATGGTTTCAACAAATAATAAATAAACAATGGCGTGGGATTGATTTACTGTACGAATTTAATTTTACTCTATTGTAATAAACGCGGTTAAATGTCCAATAAATTATATATTTTTTCATTGCCAATTAGTTTCCTTGTACGAGCAAAGTACATGTAATATCCCAGAAATCGCTGTAAACGATGGCTGTAAATATGAATGGGCCATAGCTTACGCCTTATATTAAATTAGATATTACATCTTCTCTCCGTGATTACCGGGAAGATATAAATATTTAGTTGTAAATCATATTGCATGGGAGATAAATTGGCTATTGTATTAAGTTACTGTGCAAATATGGCAATTACAGCAACGTGAATACATATATATTATTATTATGTTATTATTCATAGCATATAAAATAGATAGAATGCATATATTACTCATTCTCTCACTGCATAATTGTACTTCTTTGCCTAATTACTGTGATAAATTAGTAGTAATGGTGTAGAAAATGCACACTCGAAAGAAAATTTGGTTAGGTTAGGTTAGGTGAGGTGAGGTTAAGTTAGATTGTATGAATCGGTGGTTAATACTTGATGAAACATCTTTGTTGATGAGGATTGGTTGAATGAATGAATCAAAATTCTAAATTGGGCAATGAAAGAAAATTGGTTAGGTTAGGTTAGGTTAGGTTAGGTTAGATTATATGAATCGGTGGTTAATACTTTGTGAAACATCTTTAAATTAGTATAAATAAAGCACTTGGTTATGTTTCACAAATTTTTAATAGAAAAACTCTGCAATTGTTTCGGTCTTACGACTATTATCAAGAGACAAATAAGACTGAAAATTGGTCATAATTGAACCCATTATTGTTCCCAGTTACTACGAAGTTTGTAAATATTATCCTCTACTATTATTTAGGTAATATTCATAATTTCATTAAGAGGATTGGTTGAATGTATGCATCAAAATTATAAATTGGGCAATGGTATATACAAACACAATACAAATGAAATTATTATTTATTTATGATAGCACTATAGAAAATACAAAATTTTCTTTTCGTTTATAAGGTACTTATATGGCTGTGTAGGAATGATTTATTGCACGGCTCCAATTTTATTACATTGTAACAAGCACGATTAAGCGTACCATAAATTATTTCCCATTTTTTCAATAGCACTAATTTCTTTGTGCAATCCGTACCTGGTAATGTTATTATAAATTACGCTTCTTTCGCATGAAAATGCATGGTCATAAAGCAATTATTATATTAGCTCGTATCTTATATTTACCGTTTGTGGACTTGGCGATAAATCAGTGCACGCTTACAATTCATATTTACCGTCCATTGTAAGAAGTACCTCAAAGAAAGTCTGCCAGAATTTTTGTACAAGTCAACTAAAGATAATAACAAATCGATAATGAATTCAGATTTTGTAACTATCTCAAAGAAAGTTTGCCAAAATCTATAAGTTAGCTAAAGTTTATAAGAAATCGAGATGAATTAAGGCCCGTATTTATAGTCCGTACTTGAGCATGAGTTCGACTCAAGTCGCAAATTTGTGTATATTTGGTTGCGTTTGGTGCATAAACGAGTAGTGGGGCAACACGGGTTCTGGGCCAATTTTCCTATAAGAAATACATGGGTCGATTTTTCGCTACTTACTTCCGGTCGAGCAAGCCGTTGCGTGTATGTTGGGCTGCCTGACATCTGCACCGTCTGCACGGACCCTCAGCCCCTTACCATATCCTCTTTTAAACAGCTCATTTTGCATCATCAACACCACCTTGCTATTTGAAGCTGTTTAAAAGAGGATATCGCGAGGGGCTGAAAGGCTGAGGGGCGGAGGGGCACAAGAAGGAAGCCCCTCCGCCTCTCAGCCCCACAGCCCCACCCGATATCCTCTTTTAAACAGCTCATTTTACATCATCAACACCACCTTGCTATTTAAAGCTGTTTAAAAGGCGATATCGCAAGGGGCTTCCCTCTTGTGCCCCTCCGCCCCTCAGCCCCTCGCGATATCCTCTTTTAAACAGCTCATTTTGCATCATCAACACCACCTTGCTATTTAAAGCTGTTTAAAAGAGGATATCCCGATGGGCTGGGGGGGCGGAGGGGCACAAGAGGAAGCCCCTCCGCCCCTCCGCCCTTCCAGATATCCTCTTTTAAACAGCTCATTTTGCATCATCAACACCACCTGGCTATTTAAAGCTGTTTAAAAGAGGATATCGCGAGGGGCTGAGGGTCTGAGGGGCGGAGGGGCTTCCCTCTTGTGCCCCTCCGCCCCTCAGCCCCTCGAGATATCCTCTTTTAAACAGCTCATTTTGCATCATCAACACCACCTTGCTATTTGAAGCTGTTTAAAAGAGGATATCGTGAGTGGCGGAGGGGCACAAGAGGGAAGCCCCTCCGCCCCTCCACCCCTCCAGATATCCTCTTTTAAACAGCCCATTTTGCATCATCAACACCACCTTGCTATTTAAAGCTGTTTAAAAGAGGATATCGTGAGGGGCTGAAGGGCGGAGGGGCACAAGTGGAAGCCCCTCCGCCCCTCCGCCCCTCCCGATATCCTCTTTTAAACAGCTCATTTGGCATCATCAACACCACCATCAGTTTCATTTAATGAAAACTATCATTTGGGATTTGCGTTTGTGTGGGACTTATTGATCGCAGCAGATATGAGTATTTAATTGATGCCGACAAGAAACCGTTTTGTAGCAATGAACGCAGCAAAGTAGCAATTTCCATGTGCACACAAAAGGAGGCAAGTAACGGCTACATCCTCAATAACCAGCCCACTCCACTCGTTTCGTTGCAACACCAATTTACAGGGCTTCGGTGGTTTCGGTGTTTTATGTGCGAATAGTTTGTACGGAATTAAACGGTTTTCAATAAACCCGGGATCCAATTAAAGCACTTTATGCAGCAGTAAGAGGACGTGAGGAATCGCCCCTTTTTAAATTGAAAACATCATAAACGCCGCCGTAATTATGCGCCGGGTGTTACTTGTGCGGATCGTGAAAGTTATTTACTTAGCGATTACTTTAACGAGGTGCATTACCTTCCTACACAATCATTTCATAATAATTATTCCAGCGGAGGTTCGATAGGGCAAACGGCAATTCACACTCTGCGCGTTTACACGTCTGGTATCTAAATTTCATTACCACCGGCTTAATTGTGTATATTAATAATGCTTTTATATGTGCTTTTCAGCACAACAATTACTATGGAGAACTACAAAGGCATACATAATATATAATGTTGAAACACCATTCATCACGTCTAACCACACACATATATTGATTAATATTGATTAAAATTAGTTATCGCGAGTTTAAAATGCCGAATGAATAATTCCGTTCGTGCTTACAAAATTAATGTAAACATTTCATCAATGTAATGTACTAAACTGATGTATGATAATTAATTGATATCTCGTTTCCCCATTAATTGTTCCATGCGTTAATTCTTAATATATATGGAAATTAGATCTACTTTATAAACAAGTAATATGCCACACTAGTCTTAAATCAAATTCACTTATACTTGCGGCGATAAATCAATGATATTCCAAACGATTATTAATAAGTGAAATTATTGATTGTGAGACGATCTTTTACATGTAGCTGGGCGTAGTTTTAAAGCACAGCGTAACATCGAAGCAATAACTCGAGTTTACGCATGCATGGTACATTATCCCATTGTTTTATGCTAATACCTCAGTAACACCTGTAAACATATCAACAATCTACTGAACGACCGCCGTTATGTGGCGTATTACGACCGCAATTACAACCTTATTGCAAAACAATGCCTACAGTTAAAATTTTGTACAAAATCGTTTTTTCAGCGATTTTTCAGTATTTTCTGTATTGCTTAGGCCAGTAGTGTTTCTAATGCATGCATGAAATATTTCAGGTATATAGATTATATACCATATATAATACCTTATATATTCTGTAGTAAAAAAATTAATCAAATAAAAGAAAAAAAAAACATTTGAATGTGCCAGTAAATTAAAGGTTGTCAACGATTCAGCTGAAAGGCGAATTGAATTGCAAATTTCGAAAAGGGCTCATCTCCGACAATTAAAATTCTTCAGGAGTTTCTTCAGGAACAAAAAAACTGAATTTCTGTCAAACTTATTTGAGCAGTTTTTTTTCCCTAAAATTACTCTTTCACTACTATGAAAACGAATTATGAACAAATTTTGAAAAGGACACATCTCCGAAAATTAAAATTCTTCAGGAGTTTCTTCAGGAACAAAAAAACTGAATGTCTGTCAAACTAATTTGAGCAGTATTTTCCTAAAATAACTCTTTCACCACTATGGAAACGAATTACGAACCAATTTTGAAAAGGATTCATCTCCGAAAATTAAAATTCTTCAGGAGTTTCTTCAGGAACAAAAAAACTGAACTTCCATCAAACTTATTTGAGCAGTTTATTTCCTAAAATTACTCTTTCACCACTATAAAAACGAATTATGAACCAATTTTGAAAAGGACACATCTCCGAAAATTAAAATTCTTCAGGAGTTTCTTCAGGAACAAGAAACTGAATTTCTGTCAATCTTATTTGAGCAGGTTTTTTTCCCTAAAATTACTCTTTCGCCACTATGAAAACGAATTATGAACCAATTTGGAAAAGGACTCATCTCCGAAAATTAAAATTCTCGTTCAAAACTGTGGCTGTCTATAGACCGCTAAACGTGGTACTTTTTGCCGAAAAATGGCCAAAAAAACTTAATTCTTCGATGCAATTTTGAAAATTATTTCTGCATTTTTTTCTCGCTTCAGAGACATTGATTCAAAAATTTGAACGGAGCGGACCTGCAGAATTTATCTGGCTATCTTCTGGAAAAAAAATGGACTCGATTCGATAAACGTGGTACTTTTTGGCGAAAAATGGCCGAATAATAAAATAAGTGTATAAAAAGTATGAAATATACATTATTTTTGACCATTTAATACCAAAAAGTGAAGTTTGAAAAAAAAGGCAGATAGCATGTTTTACTTTACTGACTGAAGTCAGTAGTGTTATGGCAAACATGTTATCTGCCAATTTTTGTAATTTTACAGGAAAAGCAAAATCAGTTTTGTATTTATAATTGTAAATATTAGCATTTATCACTGCCATACTTGTATGGCAATATGTAATATACTTACTATAATTTACTTATGCAATTTGTTTACAAATCGTATGTTTATGTAGTAACCAACTCTATTCTACCAATTCTAATGTACCAATTCTACAATTCTAATGTGTACTTTAAAACTACATTACAATGAATGCATTACATATAAAAATACAACTGCATTTAAAGTATTTACTGCAATTACAATAATAGTAGTAAATCTTTTTGTTTCGTTTGAAGGGGGAAATATGATCGCTATTTGAATTTTAGTTTTTGTTAATTTGGTGCTTTAAAGATTGATTTAATTCAACGTTTTTTTTTTGTTTTTAATGTAATCTCGCTATATCAATTTTTGTTTTTGTTAATTCGGTGCTTTGAAGGTTGATTTAATAATAACGTTTTTTTTTTTGTTTTTAATGTAATCTGATATATTTTATAAGGAATCTTATTCTACGCTTATTTTCTTTTCCTTCAATTTTCAAGAATTTATTTATTTTAAAATGCATCGAAACTACTTCGAGCTGTCTTCGAGCTGATCATATATCTGCCATGCTCATATAGCTACTTTAGCCTGCTTGAGCTGCTTTGAACTGACTTCGAGCTGCTCATATATCTGCTTACCTGCTCATATAGCTACTCTGACCTGCTTGAGCTGCTTTGAGCTGTTCGTATAGCTGCTTTGGGCTGTCTTCGAGCTGCTCATATATCTGCTTACCTGCTCATATAACTGCTATAAGTAATCTTCATCTACGCTTATTTTCTTTTTCTTCAATTTTTCAAGATTTTTTAAAATTTTAAAATGCATCGAAACTACTTCGAGCTGTTCGTTTAGCTGCTTTGAGCTGTCTTAGATCTGCTCATATATCTGCTTACCTGCTCAAATGGCTACTTTGACCTGCTTTGAGCTGTTCGTATAGCTGCTTTAAGCTGTCTTCGAGCTGCTCATATAGCTACTTTGACTTGCTATGGCTGCTTTGAGCTGTTCGTATAGCTGATTTCAGCTGTCTTCGAGCTGCTCATATATCTGCTTACCTGCTCATATAGCTACTGTGACCTGCTTGAGCTCCTTTGAGCTGTTCGTTTAGCTGATTTAAGCTATCTTCGAGCTGCTCATATATCTGCTTAATATTTTATTTATATTATATTTTAAAATGCATCGAAACTACTTCGAGCTGTTCGTATAGCTGCTTTGAGCTGTCTTAGAGCTCCTCATATATCTGCTTACCTGCTAATGTAGCTACTTTGACCTGCTTGAGCTGCTTTGAGCTGTTCGTATAGCTGCTTTGAGCTCTCTTCGATCTGATCATATATCTGCTTACCTGCCTATTTAACTACTTTAACCTGCTTGAGCTGCTTTGAGATGTTCGTATAGCTGCTTTGGGCTGTCTTCGGGCTGCTCATATAGCTGCTTTGAGCAGCACCAGTTTAATTGTGGGTTGGCCTATCATCAGTAGGTACAGATGATCTGAGAGGCTCTTGTCTCAATTTATATATAACTTATATACTTGCCATTATATGTATACTTTAAGTATGAATGCACGATGTATCTTTATTGTACTTTTGCATTATAAATAACTGTGGCAATGATACATGCTAACCTACATTCACAATTATAAATACAAAACTGTTTTTGGTTTTCCTGCAAAATAACAAAAATGGCAGATAACATGTTTTGCCATAACACTACTGACTTTCCCTAGTTGTATATATTCAATTTATCTTTTTTTCACGTTTAACGAAATAACTTTTACTATACAATATCTATACAAAAAAAAACAACAAATTAAAGCATGAATAAATGCATGTTGGACATGTGAATATGTGATAAAATCGATCCTGGATAAGCGCAGTGATTTCGCGATTAGTAGTTTTAATAATAATCGCGTGAAGCACGGATGTGAGCGTGTGCTAAATGAAATCCTGGCGATTGTTGGGATCGAACTCTGATAAACAGATAAGTTTATATGCAAAATCGATATCCGCCGGATTTATTCTGTACATGTCTTTTTTTCCGGGTTTACGGCCTGGAATCTCGCCAATACTTTATTCTTTGCTGGTTCGTACATTTCAACTGTGTGTTTAGGATATGTACAATTCAAATTCCAGAAATTGGTTTTCTACTGGCATTACTGCATGGATGATAAAAATGTTTTATTTCAATTCCCAACTTTTCTAATATTTTATCTTATGCATGCGCCCGTATGTATATTGCCGGGATCAAACAATGGAATTGATTGCCAAATTCCCGTTCCATTTAGTTTAATAACTGGAAAATAATGTGGAAAAACAATTACCGGCCAGTCAGCGGTTGAATGGATGTTAGATGTTATCCATTCAACAATAACCATAAATTGCTAAGTTCAATTTCGCTCGTTAAAGAATTCAAATCGATGTGGTTATTTATATTGTTTGCCTGTGCAAGTATTGCGCATAAAATACGTTAATCACGACGTTTACGACATTATGAATATATATATAAAATAAATAAGTACTCGCCGGATTGTGCTGTATAAAACAGGAACCGTGTACACTGCTAAATCGCAACAAACCTTTGCGAGTGCCAACAATTAAACAATGGCATAGTAATAAAAAATTAATTTTGGCACACAATGTATGAAATTGAATGCTTAAATTCCCTCCAGAACTTTATGATTGTTCCATACATGGATTGAAATCGAAAACAGACTGTCAACAGAAAACAGCAAATTTTAAATATTATTAATAATACAAATATATAAATGCGTATTTATTTAATACCTTGAGTTTAATATCGTATGTCGTGGGGATATAGTATTGAGAAAAAAGGCAGTTTAATATACTTGAAAAGTTTTCGTGGGGGAGCCACACAATGTTGGCATATAAACATCAAACTTCGTATATTGTTTCAATAAATGTTATTCAAATTAGTTATGTATTTTATTGAATAGCTGTCGGTGAATTTCTGAAATATCCTGAATGCTCCACCTATTGGCAAAGGCAGAGTTAGCATGCCTCGCATATTCAATAACCCACGTATATTAATCCCTGACAACTTACACTCAATCGTTGAAATTTTAACGCTCGCAATTAAGCGGTGTCTATTGGCACTAATGGATGTTCGCCTATCACGCGTCCACAGACATATATAATAATCAATGCGCAGTCCAGAATACACCTATGACACACTCCCACGATTTATGGTGCACATATGGATGACAAACCCCCATAATCTGCTTCGGAAGTGTGGCTCCTGCAAATCTCCCGAAATGCTGGAGCAGATGTCAATCCCCCGCACTTGTATGCAAATGCAGCGTTTAAAAACAATCGCCGGAGTGTGCTGAACAGTCTTGAGCATGCATTAAGGCACTCGAGTGTTTACTTAGACTCAATTAGTGGTTAACCTTGTGTAGGACACTACATGCTGCACTAGAGACGATTTTACACCACTTCTTCGTATTGATTCCCAGTATCAAGACTCGGGTATCTATTTCCTTCGATGGCGATTATCTATCATACGTTTTATAAACCTTATTTTCTTTAAAAACAACATAGAAACCCAGAACAACTCTACACCTTAGCGTTCTCAGATTGTACATATTAAATTATTATTTCTTTATTTAAACATATTCAATAGGTTGATCGATGTGGCTTTTATTTGTTGAAAATTCATAATTACTAATGTATGAAATAAAGTTACGCACTTTTAAAAAAATTTAAAAATTGTTTTTTATTGTTCACGACAATTGTTTCGCCACACTGTGGCTTCTTCAGGTGAAGAAATGATACATAAACTGTGTACAATTTGCTTAAGTAGTGTATTGTTGGGGGTGGGGGGTAGCTATTAACAAGTTTTAAAAATATTGAGGAGCGGTGAATGATTGACGTCCGTTTGGTCGTTAAGTAGGAGGCCGCTTAATTTCCTTTTGTTGATTTCCAGGCTTTCCAGGTGGTTAAGTTTCCTTCCTTTTTCTTCTTGATGGAGTATTTGGAATTTGGGGTCGAACGAATGTCCTTCCTCTCGTAGGTGGTTCGCGTACGTGGAAGAATTTTTATTATTAGTGAAACATTTTTGATGTTCCTCGATCCTTTCTGAGAAGGCACGACCTGTTTGCCCTACGTAAATCATTGGGCAGTCCCCACAAGTCAACATGTAAACCCCGCTGCGGTCAGTTTTGATAATTGGACTTTTGTTATTTTTTATTATTCTACCTAGGTTGTTATTTGTTTTGAACGAGACTTTCACATTTTTCTTTTTCAGGATGTTTGCAATTTTTAAGGATGAGGATCCTGAATACGTGATGGAGGCATACTTCATATGATTATTATCTTTTCCTCGTGGGTATATTAAGTTTGTAGTTCGTTGTTTAATTTTAGCTTTTAATATGGTATCAATGAGGTTTTCGTGAAATCCATTTTTTCCGGCAATTTGTTTAATTATGTTCAGTTCTTGTGTATAATTGAGTTCCGTCATTGGGATGGTTAGTAAACTATGTATCATGAAATTATATGCTGACATTTTTTGTGATTTTGGGTGAAATGAGTCATTGTGGATGGTGTTGTCAGTGTGTGTTGGTTTCCTGTAGATTGCGAAGTCATGTTTGTTGTTAATTTTTGATATTGTTAAGTCAAGAAAATTAATCTTGTTATCTGTTTCTAACTCCATGGTGAACTGAATATTTTTATGTAAGTTGTTTAAAAGAATAAGGACAACTAGATTCATTCCTTATTCTTTTAAACAACTTACATAAAAATATTCAGTTCACCATGGAGTTAGAAACAGATAACAAGATTAATTTTCTTGACTTAACAATATCAAAAATTAACAACAAACATGACTTCGCAATCTACAGGAAACCAACACACACTGACAACACCATCCACAATGACTCATTTCACCCAAAATCACAAAAAATGTCAGCATATAATTTCATGATACATAGATTACTAACCATCCCAATGACGGAACTCAATTATACACAAGAACTGAACATAATTAAACAAATTGCCGGAAAAAATGGATTTCACGAAAACCTCATTGATACCATATTAAAAGCTAAAATTAAACAACGAACTACAAACTTAATATACCCACGAGGAAAAGATAATAATCATATGAAGTATGCCTCCATCACGTATTCAGGATCCTCATCCTTAAAAATTGCAAACATCCTGAAAAAGAAAAATGTGAAAGTCTCGTTCAAAACAAACAACAACCTAGGTAGAATAATAAAAAATAACAAAAGTCCAATTATCAAAACTGACCGCAGCGGGGTTTACATGTTGACTTGTGGGGACTGCCCAATGATTTGCGTAGGGCAAACAGGTCGTGCCTTCTCAGAAAGGATCGAGGAACATCAAAAATGTTTCACTAATAATAAAAATTCTTCCACGTACGCGAACCACCTACGAGAGGAAGGACATTCGTTCGACCCCAAATTCCAAATACTCCATCAAGAAGAAAAAGGAAGGAAACTTAACCACCTGGAAAGCCTGGAAATCAACAAAAGGAAATTAAGCGGCCTCCTACTTAACGACCAAACGGACGTCAATCATTCACCGCTCCTCAATATTTTTAAAACTTGTTAATAGCTACCCCCCACCCCCATCAATACACTACTTAAGCAAATTGTACACAGTTTATGTATCATTTCTTCACCTGAAGAAGCCACAGTGTGGCGAAACAATTGTCGTGAACAATAAAAAACAATTTTGAATTTTTTTAAAAAGTGCGTAACTTTATTTCATACATTAGTTAAACATATTCAATGAGTAAATTCAAATTGTAATATTTCCTGAAGAAAGAATCGGACTCACGACTATGTGGTCGACTTATGACCCTGTTACAAATTAAAAATTCGGACATGAAACTTTTAGAGAAAACATATTCAACGAGTAAATTAATAATTGTAATATTTCCTGAAGAAAGAATCGAACCCATGACTATGCCGATGTATGACCCTTTGCTCCCTGTTACAAATTGAAAATAATTTCAGTGTTTATTCGAATCAAGCATCTCTCACATTCTATAAATATGCGTACGTTTTTTTTTGTTGAAATCTTTTCAATTTTCGTTCTTCCATCCACTTTGTGATTAAATTGTTTGCCTTTCATCATAAATATTTACAAAACACGTTCAAATGCATTGGATTGCTTGTGATGCGATTAGATAAAAAAGCGTTTACAAAACCAGTCCGCACTGACCAAACGTATTATCGGAAGATAACGTGATAACAAGCGCTCAAATTGGAAACCTCTAACTGGCACCAAAATGTGGATTCGGTGAAAGCCATTGTCAAGCGCGGCACGATAACGTTTTAAATTAAACAATCGTGGAGTAAAATATATAAACGCTCACGGCGAAGAATGTAAGTAAAGAAAAAAACCAATTACTTCATGCGAGCTCTGCAAATTCAAGTCTCAGTTTAGCACGAAACTACAAATAATATTAATGAACAGGCAAGTCTGCTTGCACTACTTACTCACAGCTATAATTAAGAGCAGTACAACGTAATACAGAATCAGAGAATAAATGTCATAGAATTCATGAAATAATTCAGCAAAACCTATATTAACTGATAAAATAAAATAATATTCCCAGAAATCAGCACTAACGCAGCTCATTATTATACGATTGTAAGCAAAATTGGTTGCATACATGATATAAATAAGAAAATGTGCATAACCAATTGACCCATGATATGAAAGAACTCATAAAGAGTGGTATTCAAAATATTTACCTCTCCCTGTGACTCGCCCTGTCTACACTTATATTTTACCCTGAAATAAAAGAATATTCCCAAAAATCAGCACTAACGCAGCTCATTATTACACGATTCTAAGCAAAATTGGTTGCATACACGACATAAGATAAGCAAATGTGTATCACCAATTGACCCCTGGTGTAAAAGAACCCATAAAGAGTGGAATTGAAAATATAAAATAAGCAAATGTGTATAACCATACCGTAAAAGAACCAATAAAGAGTGGTATTCAAAATATTTACCTCTATGACTAACCCTATCTACACTTGCATTTTACGCTTTGTACACGGGAAATCTTTAAACGGATTTTCTCAGTTCGTCTTGATATTGTATTTCTTTGACCCAAAGTACTTTGAACTGTATCTGTATTGTGCAAATGTTTATTCTTCCCGTCGGTACAGATTTTAATTATCGTTTCATTAATTGGCAAGCTGTGTTTATTTATTAATTTAAATTCTTTTTAACTTATTTTCAGTGTTATAATTGTTTCTGCTTTCGTTGGCGTATTATTTAACTTGTTATTCAATTATTTCCGTACATACTTTATTATATTTTACGGCAATTATGACATGCTTTTGTGTAACTGCTATACATAATTATGATTATGATTATTTGTAATGTTACAGTATTTATAATTTAGATTGTATTATGACAATTGTGTAACGGCAATACATAGTACACCTGAAACTAATTCTCCTGAAATTTTGACAAAGTTTCAGTATTAAATTTAGGAGAATATCAACCATATAACTTTCCGCATTGACAAGTATTGGTAACCTATTTCTGAAATTTCTGAAAATATATTATTGGCAAATTTGATATTAGATTCGTATACAGTACACCTGAAACTAATTCTCCTGAAAATTTGACAAAGTTTCAGTATTAAATAAGCAAGAAAATCAAACATTCAACTTTCTGCATTGACAAGTATGAGTTAGCTATTACTGAAATTTCTGAAAATTTATTATTTGCAAATTTGATATTAGATTTGTATACAGTACACCTGAAACTAATTCTCCTGAAAATTTGACTAAGTTTCAGTATTAAATAAGGGAGAAAATCAAACACTTAACTTTCTGCATTAACAAGTATGGGTCAGCTATTACTGAAATTTCTGAAAATTTATTATTTGCAAATTTAATATCAGATTTGTATAGAGTACACCTGAAACTAATTCTCCTGAAAATTTGACAAAGTTTCAGTATTAAATAAGCAAGAAAATCAAACATTCAACTTTCTGCATTTACAAGTATTGTTTACCTATTACTGAAATTTCTGAAAATTTATTGTTTGCAAATTTGACACTAAATTCGTGTACAGTACACCTGAAACTAATTTTCCTGAAAATTTAACACAGTTTCAGTATTAAATAAAAGAGGAAATGAAACATATAACTTTCTGCATTGATAAGTATGGGTTAGCTATTACTGAAATTTCTGAAAATTTATTATTTGCAAATTTGATATTAGATTCGTGTACAGTACACCTGAAACTAATTCTCCTGAAAATTTGACAAAGTTTCAGTATTAAATACGGGAGAAAATCAAACATCTAACTTTCTGCATTGACAAGTTAGCTACTACTGAAATTGTTGAAAATTAATAATTTCCTTATTTGATATTAGATTCGTGTACAGTATACCTGAAACTAATTCTCCTGAAAATTTGACAAAGCTTCAGTATTAAATAAGGGAGAAAATCGAACACTTACTTTTCTGAAGTGACAAGTACGGGTTTGCTATTACTGAAATTTTTGAAAATTTATTATTTGCAAATTTGATAACAGATTTGTATACAGTACACCTGAAACTAATTCTCCTGAAAATTTAACAAAGTTTCAGTAATAAATAAGGGAGAAAATCAAACATATAACTTTCTGAAGTGACAAGTATGGGTTAGCTATTACTGAAATTTCTGAAAATTTATTATTTGCAAATTTGATATTAGATTCGTATACAGTATACCTGAAACTAACTCTCCTGAAAATTTGACAAAGTTTCAGTATTTATTAAAGGAGAAAATCAAACATATAACTTTCAGCAGTGACAAGTATGAGTTAGCTACTACTGAAATTTTTGAAAAGTTATAATTTGCAAATTTGATATTGGATTTGTATACAGTACACCTGAAACTAATTCTCCTGAAAATTTGACAAAGTTTCAGTATTTAATAAGGGAGAAAATCAAACACTTACCTTTCTGAATTGACAAGTATGGGTTACCTATTACTGAAATTTCTGAAAATTTCTTATTAGCAAATTTGATATTAGATTCGTATACAGTACACCTCAAACTAATTCTCCTGAAAATTTGACAAAGTTTCAGTAATAAATAAGGGAGAAAATCAAACATATAACTTTCTGAAGTGACAAGTATGGGTAAGCTATTACTGAAATTTCCAAAAACTTATTATTTGCAAATTTGATATTAGATTAGTCTACAGTACACCTGAAACTAATTCTGCTGAAAATTTGACAAAGTTTCAGTAATAAATAAGGGAGAAAATCAAACATATAGCTTTCTGAATTGACAAGTATGGGTTAGCTATTACTGAAATTTCTGAAAATTTATTATTTGCAAATTTGATATTAGATTCGTGTAGAGTACACCTGAAACTAATTCTCCTGAAAATTTGACAAAGTTTCAGTTATAAATACTGGAGAAAATCAAACATATAACTTTCTGCATTGACAAGTCAGAGTTAGCTACTACTGAAATTTTTGAAAATTTATGATTTTCAAATTTGATATTAGATTCATATACAGTACACCTAAAACTACATCTCCAGAAAATTTGACAAAATTTCAGGGTGAAAATCAAACACTTATCTTTCTGCATTGACAAGTATGGGTTACCTATTACTGAAACTTCTGAAAATTTTTAATTTGAAAATTTGATATTAGAATCGTGTACAGTATACCTGAAACTACTTCTCCTGAAAATTTGACAAAGTTTCAGTATTAAATAATTGAGAAAATCAACCACTTACCTTTCTGCATTGACAAGTATGGGTTACCTATTACTGAAACTTCTGAAAATTTCTTATTTGCAAATTTGATATTAGCCTCGTCTACAGCATATCTGAAACTACTTCTCCTGAAAATTTGACAAAGTTTCAGCATTAAATAAGCAAGAAAATCAAACATTCAACTTTCTGCATTGACAAGTATTGTTTAACTATTACTGAAATTTCTGAAAATTTATTGTTTGCAAATTTGACACTAAATTCATGTACAGTACACCTGAAACTAATTTTCCTGAAAATTTGACAAAGTTTCAGTATTAAATAAGAGAGGAAATCAAACATATAACTTTCTGCATTGATAAGTATGGGTTAGCTACTACTGAAATTTTAGAAAATTTATAATTTGCACATTTTATACTATATTCGTGTACACTACACCTGAAACTAATTCTCCTGAAAATTTCACAAAGTTTCAGTATTAAATACGGGAGAAAAGCAAACATATAAGTTTCTGAAGTGAATAGTATGGGTTAGCTTTTACTGAAATTTCTGAAAATTTATTATTTGCAAATTTGATATTAGATTCGTGTACAGTACACCTGAAACTAATTCTCCTGAAAATTTGGCAAAGTTTCATGTAAAAATAATACATATTCTCTACACGGAGAAAATAAAAATACCATACTTCCCTTGTTGGTTTTTAATTAACTATAATTAATCAACATGAATAATAACTCGTCTATGAAAACCTAAATGTATTGTTAATTAATTAACTGGTAATTTATTATCAGTAGTACGATGATAATATAACATGTATAAAATGTGGAAACCTACGTTAAATTTAACTTTTCCGTTAATAATTAAAATAATTATTTCAAATTAATTACCTTGTTTAATATTGCCTCAGGAGATTATTCCATTCGACCACTAACAAAGCTGTTCATATTAATATTCGAATGTAGACTTTGTCCTTCTATAACTATGTCAATGTAATATGAGCTGATTTTGAAAGTTTTTGATTTTTGTTTTTTTTTTAATTTAGACTTTGTCCTTCTATGACTATGTCTATGTGATATGAGCTGATTTTGAAAGTTTTTGATTTTTGATTTTTTCTTTTAATTGAGAAGTCAGAAAAATCATTATCAGTTTATTAGAATATGCAACGAAAAATATAATCGAGGTAAGAATGAATAATTTTCATATCGTTTGGGGGGAGAATTGAAACCCACAACTATTAAATACTCGTAACCATAATGCACTGCACACGAGCTTCTAAGTTTAAAACCATTAATGCTGCAAAAACTGGTTTTTGGCACGTGCATGAGCAAAGCTACTGCCTACAGATACGGTAATCTTCCTAAGAAAACCGGATAACTATTTCAACGAACAAATAAAAACTTGGTAATAAGCAGACTTATGTAGTACAGTAATTGTACTAAATGCTGAATGGATCTTATAACATTTTGAGGGTCACCGAAAATATTCAATTACAATGCTATAACGTGTGTTGGATAACATTTGGTTTTACCATTGATTATAATATTGATTATAATAATTGATAATATAATTATAATTAATTATAATCAATGGTTTTACTAAACGACGCCAGTAATGAAATGTCTAAGAACCTCTGATTTAGGTCACAATTCCAAATTTAACTTGTTTCCAAATTTTCAGCAATTACACAAAACTAATTACATCAGTCATCGCTCTTTCGAAATAGCATTTACAATTTTGCTACACTCGCCATGTAAGTTAAATTTAGATAATTTAGAAGCTAATAAAATCATCATTAAATGCTTAAAATAGTTTTCCGACGCAATAATTAATACTTAAGATCGGTTTAAAATTCTATTTGTATGTTGGAATGCATTAGTTTTTACACACAAAATAGTAGTCTCTAGTTATCACGTCCTTGTGCTCTATACAAAATCATAATGAAATAAGTGTATGTTATCTGGATTCTGAAATAAAATTGTACCTCTTTCATCATATATAATTGTTATAAATGAATTAATGTAATCTAATGAACAATAATCTCAGCGTTTTATTATTACTAATTGACCTAAAGTAAATCTATACAAGTAAAATGGTGAATAATGACAATAATGGTGTAAATATTATTTTGAAGAAAGAATAACTTTAATTGTGTATTATGCAAGATATTCAATTGTATAAATAACTATTTCTTGAATAATTAATACGAATTGAAGAATATCAATTGTACAAATAACTTCATCTTGCGCCCTATTTAGTTTTCAAATCGTTTGAAATCGTATTAATATAAGTGTTTCACATTATATAAGAAACAAATTATTTAATACTATATCACTTTAGAAACACTTGATATATATTGAATAACTTTAATTGTGTATTATGCAAGATACTTAATTGTATAAATAACTATTTCTTGCATAATTAATACGTATTTAAGCCTATCAATTGTACAAATAACTTAATTTTGGGCCCTATTTAGTTATTGAAGCGTTTGAAATCGTATAAATGTAAGTGTTTCACATTGTATAAGTAACAAATTCTTTAATATTATATCATTTTCCAAACCCTTAATAATTATTGAATAACTTTAATTGTGTATTATGCAAGATATTCAATTGTATATATAACTATTTCTTGAATAATTATTACGTGTTGAAGCGTTTCAATTGTACAAATAACTTAATCTCGGACCCTATTTAGTTATTGAAGCACTTGAAATCGTATAAATATAAGTGTTTCTAATTGAACACATGTATGTGAGTACGGTTGTATAATGTAAATGAGTGAAATTGCAAAAATATGAAACTAGTGTTAGCAAAAGAGCACCTAGGAATAAATTGTGTCAACAGATTAACACTTATGAACACTAATTTGTCATACTGTAAACACCAAGAGTCTAATATATGTAGAAGCTCTGACTGATTTATTCCTACTTCTATTTT
Organism: Othius punctulatus; assembly: GCA_951805005.1. NCBI lineage: Eukaryota > Metazoa > Arthropoda > Insecta > Coleoptera > Staphylinidae > Othius > Othius punctulatus. The sequence continues at coordinate 36,080,301 of OX638147.1, read as the reverse complement.
CAGAAACTAATTATAAAACCATATCCTTTGCAGTGTAAATGAGTGTATTCAAATAATAAGATTTTGATTTACGTATTTATTAAATGAAGTAATTACATCACATTGAAGCAAGAAATAAATAAAAACAATATTGTCATATGTATATCCGTATATATTTATAACTATAACATTTATAACATATTTAGAATTCAAATGAATGTAACTATTATTATTCTGATATACTTTCAAAATTAACTGCATTTTCTATACAACATGTACTCTATAATTTTTACATCTTTATGTTGCCGGTAAGCTTATAATCATAATGAAATGCATTTTTACATGTATACAATAAAACTAACATAAGATACAAATTATCTTACAGTATAAATAAATAAGAGTATCAGGAAAAAATATCAAAAAATAGGAATTACATCAAATCCCGTACTGACCTAATACATTGCAATTGCAATTAAATAAGGAACAATTTATTAAGGATGACTAGCCAAAAGCCGGAAACGAAGAGGGCAATCTAGCAGTTCACAGGTGATTAGCGTGGTCTTGCGGGCAAGGGGGGAGGCGGAGCAGATCTCGCAGGCACCGGAGGAGGTGCTGCTCTCTGCGGCAGAGGAGGCAACGCCGTTGGCTCAGGCCTCGGCGGTGGTGGTGGTGGTCCTTGGGGTTCCGGTCTGCTAATAACATCATCATTTATTTCCTCATAAATGCCCGTCTCCTCTTGTGGCGGCGTTGATACGGGCGACTCAGGTGTCGGAATTTCCGGAGAGACCGAGATCACTTTGAGGGGTATACTTATTACACCAGCCTAAACATGAAACGGTTACTAACATTTCATGTAAGTGTGAACATTTATTACCTTCGGAGCCTTCCTTTGAGCTGCTGGAGATTTAACAGAAGGGGGCGGTGGTCTGCTAGGCGGCCCTCTCGGCTTATTAACTTCAGGTATACCTAAACCTAGAAACGAATTAAATTGCCACCAAAGACTTGATTGTTTTTGCAGCACTTACAATTGTAATCAGGCTGAGGAGATGTAACACACAATGGAATAGTGTTACTTGAACATAATCCAATTTCATCTTTGGCTTGCTCAACCCAGTTAGGTGTTTTCAATGATAGGGTTAAATCGCAATCGAGAACCTATAAAAAAATTATACAACTAATATAATTATTGTATTTTACATGTTGTGTGAACAGGTAACACCTCTAGGCCATGAATTAATTTCTGAGGTGTCACATTTTCTACTAACATACCCGTAAACTTTTCTTGGCGGCCGCTTGAAGTGCACATTGACCGTCTCGGAATGTAATCCACATCGTTTCAGCAACAAACCTAACTAAAATAACATCACCAATTTGTGATAATTCCTGTAATAGTGCCATCATTAAGTTATCGTCAAACACGCTGTCTTCACTATCCTCTGCAATGTTCTCGCAGTGTACGATAATTGTGCCATCAGGCGGCCCCAAGAATGCTATAACTTCGTAGAAAACTTGTTGCCGGAGATCGGTGTCGACTCTTCTCGCCTCTATGTCGACAACTGCAACCACAGGCCTGTGGTCGCTTTGTTTTAAGTCAGCTCGTCCGTAGTGTATCAGTTTGCCGGGGTTAAAGTTTTCTTCGGAGTTCTCCGGAAAGAGCGGCCGTCTCTTCCAGAGAACTCTATCAGTGTAAGCAGGGGCTCTGCATTTCTCACTAGTATCGTAATCATCGCTAAACAAATCATATTTGTATGTAGGCGGGAATGTTATCTCCCCTTCAATATAATTTTTAAACACATTCCCAGCTTCTTGTTGTTTCTGAAAAAAAAACATCCTTAATTTAAACATATAAAATACATACAATTAATTACTTTTAATTGGTCACTTTGTAGAACAGTTTCGTAGTCATCCTGCCTAATCAATTCTCTAAGCTCATCTTTATCCATATCGATTCTATAGTTGAAATCGCCGCACCAAAATAGGTATTCATGTGAGTTCAGCGATCTTCCCATGGGGAAGCTGACTTTTCTTGTTATTTCGGCATAATCTGCATTCCGCTCAGTCACTTGTGACTGACCAGCCGCAAAGTGAGCACACACAAAGCAGATCGATGTAGCATGGAATACCATTCTAATAGCAGCTGCTCCCTTGTTGCCTAAAAATTAAAGCAAAATTATGGGCTTCAACTTAAATGCACGAAAATGCACCTGTGTGTCCACCAAGTCCAGTCTTTACGGAATCAACGGCGACGTCTCGAATGTATGGAACAAGTTCTGGTCTAACGAATACATACAGACATACACCAACAAGCTGCTGGTACGACACAAGTACATAAGGCCTGTCTCTTGATAATACTTTTTGTAGCTCTTCAGCCCACGCTTTAGCATTCTCGCTACTAGAAGCTACTATATTGGCAGCATTTAAATCTACTATTTCTTCAAACCCAATCGCAAATATGTCAGGAATCCTGCTCTCGTTCGATAAGTCGACTAGACCACCGGCTCCAATCTGAGGATCCAGTAGCCAATCAGACAGCGAGGCGTCTTTGTAAACCACACTTCTAAAGTGCTTGCCTCCGTTTACATTGTAAGTACCAACAACGACTCTTAAAGACAATGGAGTTGTATATTCGTTGTATCGTCTGCACATTTCTCGTAATACATGTGGAGGAGCTGTAAACATACATATTTAACGCTGAATTGTCTAATTAATATAAATGTAATACCATGAAGGGTGTTGTAAGGTAGCAACGTTCTTGCTCTATCTGCCAATTCTGTGCTTAAAGTGGAACCTACTAATAGTATATCAATAGCTTCTTGCTTGGAATTGTCGAGGAGATTATTTTGTATTGTCCTCGCAGCCGATCTAGCACCATCCATTAGCTAAAACAGGCAAAAAATATTATATTAAGTAGGTAATTGCTTACTCGAATGTTAACCTTGGAACCTCCCTGTATTGCACCTGTTCCGGCATAAATCTTACTGATTTCATTGCCATTGTTAATCCACATCTGCTTAAAAACTTCTTCGAATCTAGAGATCGTTTGCTTCTTGTCTACAAGATTCATGACTTGTAATTGTTTCGCCAAAGTCTCCAGGCCCAGGAATGTTTGCACACAATTAGTGCGGTCTAGGCAGTCCAAGCAGTTTGTTCTAATTGTGCCCGTTTGTAAACCATAAACGCTGTTCCCATCGGCATGATAAAACGCGAATTCTTGGAGTTGCCGGTCTATTTTGGCTTTGAGTTTTGATAAGTGTGCTTGATTTCCACCTCGGCATTCTTGGTGGTAATCATATACTATGTGAGGAATATCATCTTTATGAATGGAATCGTGATGGTGCTTTTGGAATTCATTGCTTAGAGTACTTTCACCCTCCTTACTGCCGATTAAATTTGTACCTAACAGATTAACTATTGCTTGCCGCCCGTACCGCTCTTTGATCATCATCATATGCCTATCGAATGCTGCTTTCGAGGATTCAAAGCCACGTGACAATTTTACTTTATGAGAACCAACCTAGAACGATTATACACATTGCAGTGTGCGATATAAAACAGGTAAATCATGACGAACTGTGCAAAATATTGGTACAAAGTTACCTGTAAGCCAGGTTGTTCCCAGAATAACGGCACTGATCCACGTGTCTGCAAATACGAAGAAATCTCATTGTCTATAAATATAACTTGCTCAGTTTCTACAAAATTTGCAACATGTCCCTCGTCATTCGTTCCTCTCACATTAAACCTATGGTATAAAATTGTTGATATGTTTATTCTGCCTTAAACAACACAAATACCTTGTTCCTGCGCGCTCGCAGCTTAATCGTGATATGACGGCTGCAATTGCCTTACGGTGGCCGACATACACAGTACGTAGTTCCACCGATCCACACATGGCTTTGACCAGCCAAGAACTGCATTCTACACCGAACCTTACTAAGTGCACATGCAGCATTCGATTCCTAAACACATTAATATTTTACTATTCAATTTAAGTGCCTTCATTTTCTACATTACCAAAAGAAGCGATGATCTGTTTGTGAGGTCCTCTGTTTTCTTTGCGCACATAAAGTTAAGTCTAACGGAGCCTTGCTGGTATTGTTCGGTTGCCAGGAGAAATAGAATGTTCCAGAATTTAGTAGTTTACGAACCTTAAATTGTACAGTTTCTAGTCTATGTAATTTGTACGGTAAGAAATATATACCTCTACGATTCGTTCCTCACTTTGTTGGTAATGTAATGGAATGAAATGAGTTTGCGTTATGCGGAATATCTCTGAATCGCCAATTTTGCCCACGGAAAAGCAGCCTGTTATCATTACAAGATACAGCACGCTTGATTCACCCGCATTCAGCTGTAGGACGCCGAGGCATCCATATGCATCCACATTCTTACTATATTGTTTCTTAACAGCTTCCGTCTCTTGTGCAGCTATGATTATAATAATAAACAGTAGCTGTACGGATTTGTTTACATATAAAAAGGTGAATGAAATTGTTATCGAAAAGGCACCATCTGAAGGTTCTCGTACCTTTCCTTATACATTATAGTAGTATATTAAAGCTAATATAGGTACTTACATAGAACTGCAACTGCTTGGCTCTCAAAGAGTAGGGTTTCATCTTTACCTTTGTGTTCCAATAAAATACTGTGTGGGCTAGGGGGCTGGCTTTTTTCGAGTACTCTAAATCCTTTGTACATTGCCATTTTAGGCGAAATTTAAAGGCTTTCCTAATTAAAACATTCTACCTGATCTTTACACTATAAACCCAGTTTTGACAGCAATCTGACAGCTCACTGACAAGTGACATTTCAAGAAAAATCAATGTGAGAAGTGGGTGAGGACATACGTCTATTTGTGTGTATACAGGGTGTTCGACGATAACGGTACGTTAAAAGTTTATGGGGAAACAGAAACACTTAATATCAAACTAAATTATAATTTATTAATTAATAAAATATTAATAAACATATTCCAAATAATAATTCAGTTAAATCTGGTAATAAAACTGACAAGTACTCTCAATTATTTATTAGGGGTGTATTTATACTGCTTTTTTGACATATGTTTGTTACGAAAAATGAAAATAAATGGCAAAATAAACATTTATCAGCCCAATGAATATGTTTACATGCCTTTCAACGTATGTTGGGGTTTAACTAATTAACAGGAACCTTAGTTTGTTTCATATTGGTGTCACTGCGAAATCTGGTTATAAAACTGACAAGTACTCTCAATTATTTAGTAGGGGTGTATTTATATTGCTTTTTTGACGTATGTTTGTTACGAAAAAGCAAAATAAATGACAAAATAAACATTTATCAGCCCAATGAATATGTTTAAATGCCTTTCAACGTATGTTGGGGTTTTATTAATTAACAGGAACCTTAGTTTGTTTCATATTGGTGTCACTGCAAAACCTGGCAATAATACTGACAAGTACTCTCAATTATTTATTAGGGGTGTATTTATAGTGCTTTTTGGACATATGTTTGTTACGAAAAATGAAAATAAATGACAAAATAAATATTTATCAGCCCAATTAATATGTTTAAATGCCTTTCAACGTATGTTGGGGTTTAATTAATTAACAGGAACCTTAGTTTGTTTCATATTGGTGTCACTGCCAAATCTGGCAATATAACTGACAAGTACTCTCAATTATTTAGTAGGTGTGTATTTATATTGCTTTTTTGACATATATTTGTTACGAAAAAACAAAATAAATGACAAAATAAACATTTATCAGTCCAATCAATATGTTTAAATGCCTTGCAACGTATGTCTAGAATTAATTAATTAACAGGAACTTTAGTTTCATTCATATTGGTATCACTGCGAAATCTGGTAATAAAACTGTTATTTTAAACCTGCCAACGCCGTCGCTATCTTCTCACAGCTGATCATAATCCAAATATGAAATTATAAACAATTGGATAATTATGGATTCTGATGATGGTTTTCTCCCATCACCCCCTGGACCACCAAAGGAGCCACCCCCAAGTCTCCCACCACCACTGCCAGCAGTAAGTTAATTCAGAAATCAACATTCTGCTTTAATAAACCATTGAACACTTGCAGCGACCTAAAAAATTGAGCCCCCAACCCCCAATACCTGTACAAGAGGTATCCTCTTTTGATATCGATCAAGAGGTTGACAACGATGATGAGATTTCCCAGCAGATGACCGCTTCGTACAGCGAAATCTCTTTTAAGTCCGGGTTGAGCCCGGAAATCGAAATACCATTGTTTTCCCTAGAGAACATCCCGCTGGAGGACCACATTAGGCGGCCTGTAACCCTTCCGTGTGACCACAAGCCCTTGGGCCCGTTGACTCTAGAAGGCAGTGTTCACGTGGAAGGGAACATGACGCATTTTGTGGCCGAGGATTTGGAGTATAAAATCAAGCTGTCCAGCCCGCAGGCTAAAAAGGGCGATACACCACCATTGCCCGGAAACTCGAGGAGTTGTACCCCCAGTAGTCTTTATAGGCAATTATTAGTTCCTCAGATTTGTCAGATCGATGTGCGGCTTCTCAACGATCTAGAATGCGAGGCACAGAAAATGGCAACTTCAATAGATAGTCTTACGGAGAATTTGTGTGGAATCTTGCACTCGGTGGGTGCCACTTCTATGTAGTACCAACACATTAACAACCAACATATTTATATCATTTAAATCTGTAAAAATGCTATAATATTTTTGTAATAGACTACACATTTATACAAATCGCTACATTTGAATGGATTTTTATACCAATTTCAACATGGAATTAGATAAAGTTCATTAGAAGACTTTACAGTATCTTCAGAGATTTTAGAATCTAAACAAAAATAAAGCATATTTGTTCGTCCCTTAGCCCTTAATCGCAATCAAAGCCTTAAATCAAATTAAAAACACTGGATTTGGCTGTCCAATGAGACATGTAGAATTATATATGTTTGTGTAAGATAAGATATGTAAAGTCGCTAAAAAAATAGTGACATGATGTGATGGATTAAGCTATGTTGGAATGAATTAGGTACATAAAACAATAACAGATTATTTACTTGAAATGCCAAAGTAAGCCTGCACCACACTTTTTGTAACATTAATTGACTAATAAATGAACTAAAAAGGGAACAACTTATTGCAAGTCACTTTGATTGGATAACATATTTATTGTTATTTATTTTTCAAGGTTTCTTCAATAACAGCAGACAATGTTGACGTATACAAAAATGCTGTGAACAAAATGTCTAATGCCATGGATGCAAATATAAAGGTAATGTATGTATGAGATTTATTAAAAATATATCTGAAAATTGGATAAATTTTATTATTTATTCGTGTAACAGATATACTTTTGCAGAGTATGTACACAATGATGGCAAAAGCAGAAGAAGTGACTCAAGCAATGAATTCAGTTCAAATCCACGCGACGAGATTGTATCCTTTTAAAACAATTATTAGGTTTTACATTTAATAGGTTTCTTTTTGTGTATAAATATTTGTATTTGATACTATGCATATATATTCTGATATGATTCAGCCATTATATGAATCAATATTCATTATTAATTCATTTTGAATAGCTTGGGTAACTACAAAAAGGTGCTAAGTCAGGCTCATTGTTTCATTATTAATTGATTAATATGCATGAGATGTTGACTAGGTTTTTGCTGAACTTTGCATAAGCATTAGATTATGGAGTTTCACTTCGATCCCACAAGTCATGGAGGAACTTGCTGCAACTAACAGAACTTTACATATAGTGCATGTATAATGAAGCATTGGTTTCAACCCTCTGCATTGTTACATTTAACACTGTCAGAATGCAATTCTTTCATTAAAAATATTGCCACTAATTTATCTACAATTCATGAATAGACTACTATTTGTACTTTTATTTTTACCAATAGAATAACAATTTCCATTAGTAACTACGAAAATAAATAAATATTTATTTTTATATACATATATGCCCAAATATCAATACATCATACATATTAGATGTAGTATAACTGTAGTAAAAAAATGTGGTTTATTCAGGAATGCAATTTAATTTTATCATAGAATATGTAGTAAGTAACCAAAAGTATTAAAAATAATGTTAAGATTAGTTATTAATATTTAGCTGTTGGTGCAAATCTGAATATGGAGTCTTGGCACTTGGATCTCTTCAGAAAAGGCTCTCAAAATGATCTCATTTTTATTGGACATAATGACCTTAACTGCTTAATATTTTTTAGGAAGGAAATTAAAAGGCTAGTGGATCTATTTGAAAGTTATGTTTAAAAAATCAAGCAATGCATTAATTTTAATAACATGTTATTTTATACAGTTCCTGTAGTTTAGTAGTAAATTTTAATTGTTTATGTTACCAATAAAGTTTTAAAAAATATGCAATTCTTGATTTATTTATAATATCTTGCTTAGTTTCCAGACGTGTTTCATCTCTCAACAATTTTTCTAGTGTAAGTACATTTTAAAATAATATATTTTGAAGATAAGGAAGTAATATTAGCAGCATCAATTTGATTGCTGATATAAATTTTATTATAAATCAAAAATTTGCCAATATGTTTAATTATTTCCCAAAAAAAGGTTTCTTACATAATTATTGTTACACCCTGTATAATAATATAATAACATTTATTATCCCCTTAAAATCATTTGTATGATAAACCCAAATATATGATTATAAAAAAAATATATATTCTACCATTTTGATTCATAGTTTATTTCAGTAATGTAAAGGCAAAACATGTTATCTGCTTTTTTTAAATGCACTTCTTGGCATTAAATGGCCACAAATAAAGTATACTTTAAGTTGATCAAAGGGTTAAGTGTTGTATTGTACCTTTGTATAAAAATAACTATGCCAATGATACATGCTAATTACATTCACAATTATAAATACAAAACTGATTTTTCTTCTCCTGTAAAATAACAAAAATGGCAGATAACGTATTTTGCCATAACACTTCTGATTTAATACAATTGAATTTATTTAATTTAACTAGTTATTAACTTATACCTTATAGCTAACTATAAAATTTAAAATAACAAATTAATAAACAATATTTATACATCTAAGAGCTCAAAAAAATTAAACTTTTATTAAATACAATGCGTGATATAATGAAGCGTTTATGCGTGACTTTAAAGTGATGAATTTTTTTAAAATAGTTGATTTCGTTTTGCTTTGTTAGGTATTCATTTAAGGATATGAATATTTATTGCCAAATATGCAACAGATTCTTTCACAGATGTGTTCCAAACATTCATTTCATTTAGGTGCATAGACCTGGTTTTCTAATTTTTGTAGGCAATCTTGCTGTTCCATAAGTTGGTACTTCGTCGGTTCAGAATGATTTTGAACCAAGTCCAAATCTACTTTACTAGCTGATAGAACAACCTAAAAGAACTCATTATTCGCTAAACTGAAGAATGACATAAAAACCTGTACAAAAGTGCATTACTCTATAGAATTATTTTGTACCAAATCGAAATATTACACATAAGAATGTAATCGATTCAAATCTTCCAATTACTTACTTTTGTTTACTTAGTATGAAGTAGCCTATTATTGACTTTTCGTTACTTGTCAGTTCTACTTTTTTGTATTTGTGTATCCTTTTATAGAATTGGTAGAGAATTCTGACAAAAAGGAGTAATCAATAATTTCATAAACTAAATAATTTCATGAAGTCTACATTTATATAAATATTTGTATGCCAATAATAATAATAATATATTTAGTAAAGGCGGAAAGACCACATAGGTCGAAGCCTAATAAAGATTGTTTACTACTACTACTATATTTAGTACTTATACATATTAGTGTTGTACATAAGTAAAATAAATGATGAAAAATAAAAATTAGGAATTCAAAATTAAGCTCTACGTGTATTGCTCAAATAGTTGTTAGCTCTTAACTAAATATTCTTGACTATTCTACTATTGCTGGCACAATTTTGCTATTTTTTTTCTTAATTTCAGTTTTATGTCAAGTTTTATATAAGTTTACGTCTTAACTGTAAAGTTCTTCACTGCTTTACGAATTTTGACACATTTTTTTCAAAATTTTTGGTCCTTTTTTGTTAAAACAAATTGATTATTCATCGAGTACCTATTTAATATTTTCTGTTTATTTGAAAATTATCAGAAAATAGTAAACAGTTTCATGAAGTTCTAACTAAATTTATGTAATTTTTCGTATGTTAGCTGTCACGTGTAAAATTCTTGAATATTCTACAAATTTTGATAATCGAGCTGTAAAGTTTGCGGAAATTTTGTTAAAATTTTGATATATGAAATGAACGTTATGGATTTATTCTAGTACAAACTTCTAGCTTTTACTTTAAATTTGTTGATTGCACTCTTAGATCTCAGAGTTTTTAAAGTAAACACTTTCATGAAGTACTAACTAAATTTATGTCAATTTTCGTATGTTAGCTCTCACCTGTAAAATTCTTGAATATTCTACAAGTTTTGATAAACGATTTGTAAAATTTTCACAACTTTTGTTAAAAATTTGATTTATGAAATGAACGTTATCGATTTATTCTTGTACAAACTTCTAGATTTTACTTAAAATTTGTTGATTGCACTCTTGGATCTCTGAATTTTTAAAGTAAACAGTTTCATGAAGTACTAGCTAAATTTATGTAAGTTTTCGTATGTTAGGCTCTTACGTGTAAAATTCTTGAATATTCTACAAATTTTGATAAACGAGCTGTAAAATTTGCAGAAATTTTGCTAAAATTTTGATTTATCGATTTATTCTTGTACAAACTTCTGGAATTTACTTTACTTGTTGAATGTGGGCACAATTTTTCTATTTTTTTTCTTAATTTCAGTTTTATGTCAAGTTTCGTGTAAGTTTAGGTCTTAACTGTAAAATTCTTCATTGCTTTACGAATTTTGAAACAATTTTTACAATAATTGTAGTACATTTTAGTTATAATAAAGTGATAATTCATCGAATATTTAATATTTTCTGGTTATCTGAAAATTATTTGAAAATAGTAAACAGTTTCATGAAGTACTAACTAAATTTATGCAAATTTTCGTATGTTAGCTCTCACGTGTAAAATTCTTGAATATTCTACAAATTTTGATAAATAGGCTGTAAAATTTGCAGAAATTTTGTTAAAATTTTGATTTATCGATTTATTCTTGTACAAACTTCCGGAATTTACTTTACTTGTTGATTGCACTCTTGGATCTCTGAATTTTTACGATTTTGCATATCCCCTTGTACAAACTTCTTGAATTTACTTTAAATTTGTTGATTGCACTCTTGGATCTCTGAGTTTTTAAAGTAAACACTTTCATGAAGTTCTAACTAAATTTATGTAAATTTTCGTATGTTAGCTCTCACGTGTAAAATTCTTGAATATTCTACAAGTTTTGATAAACGAGTTGTAAAATTTGCAGAAATTTTGTTAAAATTTTGATTTATCGATTTATTCTTGTACAAATTTCTGGAATTTACTTTAATTGTTGATGGCACTCTTGGATCTTTAATTTTTTTACAATTTTGCAGTATCCCCTTGTATAAACTTCTTGAATTTACTTTAAATTTGTTGATTGCACTCTTAGATCTCTGAATTTTTAAAGTAAACAGTTTCATGAAGTACTAACTAAATTTATGTAAATTTTCGTATGGTAGCTCTTACGTGTAAAATTCTTGAATATTCTACAAATTTTGACAAATGATTTGTAAAATTTGCAAAAATGTTGTTAAAATTTTGATTTATCGATTTATTCCTACAAAATTCTGGAATTTACATTACTTGTTGATTGCACTCTTGGATCTCTGAATGTTTACGATTGTGCAGTATCCCCTTGTATAAACTTCTTGAATTTACTTTAAATTTGTTGATTGCACTCTTGGATCTCTGAGTTTTTAAAGTAAACAGTTTCATGAAGTACTAACTAAATTTATGTAAATTTTCATATGTTAGCTCTTACGTGTAAAATTCTTGAATATTCTACAAATTTTGACAAACGATTTGAAATATTGGCAGAAATTTTGTTAAAACTTTGATTTATCGAATTATTCTTGAACAAACTTCTAGAATTTACTTTAAATTTGTTGATTGCACTCTTGGATCTCTGATTTTTTAACGATTTTGCAGTATCCCTTTATATCATCTATTCTTTAGGGAATGAACTGAACTTGGATTTGGTTCAAAATAATACTCAGTCGACGACTTGCTCAACAAAATTTAAGAATTAGGAAATTTTCTACCAATACTGTTCTAATTGTTCAAATACTTTTGAACGATTGATACGACGAGTTTTCTAAAGATTTTAAGTTCTAAAGTCATTTAAGATTGGGGCCATTTTTGGACGTTTTTACATAATCTGTGTAACTTATTACTTAGAATCATGTTCAAAATAATACTCAGTCGACGACTTGCTCAACAAAATCTAAAGAATCGGCAGATTGCTACCAATACTGTACAAATTGTTCTAATTGTTCAAAAGCACTAATATTTTGTACCAAATCCAAATACTACACATTAAATATTTTTTCGACTTGGTTCAAAATAATACTCAGTCGATGACTTGCTCAACAAAATCTAAAGAATCGACAATTGCTAAAAATACAGTTCAAAATGTTCTAATTGTTCAAATACCATTGCAAGATTGATACTACGAGTTGTTCTAAAGTGCCATTTTAGACTATGGTAATTTTTTTGACGTTTTTACATAATTTGTGTAACTTATTATTGAGAATCATGTAAAAAAGACAATATATATTTTTTAAGTTAGCAGAAAAGTTTTATATTTCTCCTTGAGCTGTGAAACAACATTCCAAACTGTTATTACAATCTCATTCTTGTAAGGTATGGATATATTTTTGTTTATAACCATCTGTTTTTAATATTTTATGTACTGTTGGCTTGCTTGAAGCTGTAAAAACTGTAAAGCTTAAAGCTTGCACATTTTGAGCTGTAACTAATATTATTTATGGCTACACTTGTAAGGTATGAATATATCTTTGTTTATAACCTTATGTTTTTATTATTTTATGTACTGTTGACTTGCTTAAAGTTCGTTTCAGGTTTTGAGCTGTAACTAATATTGCTTCACAGAGTTGGTAGTAGCAATTTTGGATTCCCTATATGTAATAATTAGGCGTTCTAATCTGGCAAGTATTTGTAAATTCCTGGTAAGCAGTTAGTAAATAGTTGTGTGAAATGCAAACAAATACAGGAGATTTATGACTCTTTGACGGATATCTTTCAGCAGTGATGAATGTGGATGCGCCTGTAAGTGAGTTGAAGAAGTTGCAATAGAAGTGGGCAATAAGAAAGAAATGAGTGAAACACTTTTATTAACGATTTATTTAACATAAAGTTTGGGTTACATTCTGCTCTTACCTAAATTACATCAATGAAATTGTTACAAAATAAAACATAATCCTATGGCTAATAATTTCACAGGTTTGAGTAACAGCAGATTTTAATACATATTTTCGTAGATGAACGCTAGATGGGAGTCATTCTCCTTAGAATTTACAATATAAAGGAATATTTAGATTAGCATGGAATCAATATTGACATTTTAAATAATAGCACACAGAATTAAAATCTGTTTACAGTAAAAATACTTTTTACATTTGCCTCATTCATTTTCATTAATCATCCGCTCACTGAATACAACTGGAATGATATTAATTTTACATTAAAATCTACCTATCTTAACTAGTTAATCACACCTTTATTAGTTAGGCTTAAAATTAATCACATTCCTATGTGTCCGTTAGTAGTCACTCAAATTAATTTTTCTTTAAGTATTTACAAACAAATAGCTGCGGCTAGTGTTAGGCCGCAGACCTTCAAATGTTCTTCCGCATCATCATGTTACATCAAAATTGTAATTACAAATAGGTATACAATATGAAAGGGACATTTCCTGAATTGGTATATTATTTTATATAATTACACGAGAGTTAAGTAAATAAGTACATTATTGAACAAATTCCTCAAATGTATTATAGAATGCCGCACAGTAAATTCTGATACCCTCTAACATATAAAATATATTTGACTAATGTTTCAGATTTCTCTTCTATAATACAATTTTTGTTTTATTAGTTTATTGTATAAAATCTAATTAAAAAGTAACAGATAACAAACGTAAGTAGAACCAAATAATTCACCAAAGCGCGACGGAACGGCAAAGCCATGCCCTCCACGGCATGTGGGGAGCTTATGTTGCAAGGAGCTGAGCAACTGCAGCTAGCGTTAGGGCTACTGCAAACGCAAACCTAGGTGGTGTGCATGCTGCCAAACCCAGGCCCATTGATAGATGTGACCATCCTGGTATTGGTGATGCAGAATTCTTGCCACGTTGCATGGCCGCTGGATGTTCTCCTAAACAAACAATACCCATCAAAATTCGACTCCCACATCACAACTTTCCAAATAATAATCACATTCGGGAAAAATGTTTGTAACTCATTTCCGGCTAAATTAAAAGAAAATCTAGGTGTATGTGGGCGTCAAGGGAAAACAGTTGATACCAAAACAACCTTCAGAGGAAATAATTAATTGGTTATTAATTGAGTTCAAAGGCGCCCTTCGCACGCGGTTAAACTTTGTCTGCACGTTAAAAAGTGGCAACAAAACATTAATTGTCACTAAATAACATCATAAACGAATTCGTGTTGAACAAATGCGAGCAGCAATTATTTCAAGCGACTGTAATTTTTGCAATAAGAACTAAAATTACTTCGCTATTTAAAATTAGTATTACTAATACCACTTTAGTATTACCAGTTTATAGTTTATTTAAACTAATACCACTTTAGTAAAAGTATTACTTTTATAATTACTATTTCTGTTCCTTGTTCTAATCATATTCGGGTTTCCACAAAAACGCCAGGCTTAATTACTTGTACGTTTTAAATTTGCACAAAACAAATTTATTTACGTAATAACACCAATCATTAATTGGATGTTTTTGCAAACAAGACGCGAATCAATTTTATTCACATCGTGGATACTAGAAAACAATACTATTTTATTAATTAATCTGTACGATGAAAAATTTCACTGCACATTATGTACAGTACGAGATAAAATACTAATAATTTAATGCAAAATAAATATGTTAAATTTAGTTCAATTTACTGGGAATTTATTCAATATTGCTTGAAAATGTATTCTCGCATTTAAAAAATTAATTGCTTAGTATAATTGTTTGCAGGTACTAATTTATATATATTATAAATTTCAAAATATAAATGTACGTAATGTGTTGATTATTGATCAACATTGCAAAATATTAATTTATGTGAAGTGGGTAGAATTCCGCTTGCAGCAGTATAATTATTAGAATTTATGGATTTTTCTCGTATATAGCAAATTCATGTAAACACACTTGAAATAATTTCATTGGTGACTATAGTTGTGATGAATAATCGTTTATGCCAATATGTGTCCATATATGCTGAATAATGATTAAACTGCCTGCTCGTTTCCATGTAAATCTATAAAAGCGTACATACAAAAAATGTACCCAATTGATCATTTTATCATGAATAAAAAAAAATGAATATATCGTCATATATAATTTATAATACGATTCAATTATTTACCAAATAAACCAAATACAGTGATCAGTTGATCATGATTGTTTTCAAATTTGAATATATATTCATATATAATTTATGATACGATTCAATTATTTACCAAATAAACCAAATAAAGTGATCATTTGATCATGATTGTTTTAAAATTTTAATATATATTTATATATAATTTATAATACGATTCAATTATTTATCAAATAAGTAAATACGATCATGCGATAAATGCTGCTTAAGCTGTGCAAATGGGTGTCAGGTAAATTCATCGCCCTCAATTTATACTCTGCACAATTCATCGCCAACACAGTTAATTCATCGATCACAAGTCATGTTCTGCACAATTCATTGCCAACACAATTTATAGCTCACAATTCATCGTCTACAATTCGCTACTTATAATTCATAGTTTGAACAATTCATCGCCAACACAATTATAAATTCATCGATCACAAGTGATTGTGTGCACAATTAATAGCAAACACAATTCATAGAACACAATTCACCATCCATCATTCATCGTTCACAATTCATAGTCTGCACAATTCATTACCATCACAATTAATTCATCGATCACAAGTCATGGTCTGCACAATTCATCGCCAACACAGTTCATAGCTCATAATTCATCGCCGGCACAATTCATCCGACAGAATTTATCGCTCATAATTCATAGTCACCAACGCCAACGCAATTAATTCATCGATCACAAGTCGTGGTCTGCACAATTCATCGCCAACACTATTCATAGTCCATAATTCACCACTGGCATAATTCATCGTCCACAATTCATCGCTCACAATTCATCACCAATACAATTAATTCATCGATCACAAGTCATGGTCTGCACAATTCATCGCCAACACAATTCATAGTCCACAACTCATCACCGGCACAATTCATCGTCCACCATTCATCGCTCACAATTTATAGTCTGTACAATTCATCTCCATTAATTCATCGATCACAAGTCATGTTCTGCACAATTCATCGCCAACACAATTATAGTCTACAATTCATCACCGGTACAATTCATCACCAACACAATTCATTCATCTATAACAAGTCATGGTCTGCACAATTCATCGCCAACACAATTCGTAGTCCACAATTTATCGTGCACAATTCACCACCAGCACAATTCATCGTACCTTAATTCACCGCTCAGAATTCATAGTCTGCACAATTCATCTCCAACACAATTATTTCATCGATAACAAGTAATGGACTGCACAATTCATCGGCAACATAATTCATAGTCCACAATTCATCGTCGGTACAATTCATCGTCCACAATTCATCGCTCACAATTCATCGGCAACACAATTCATAGTCCACAATTCATCGTGCACAATTCATCGCTCACAATTCATAGTCTGCTGCACAATTCATCACCAACACAATTAATTCATCGATCATACATTCGGCGATGAACATCGAAATGTTCTTGATTACTGACTACTAGATATTTCTACTATTTTTTACTACAAATTTAATACTGATGTAGCAAATAACAGGATTCGCTATTTGAGATACGTTATAAGATGTTTTTGGTTAATAGGCTCTCAATAACATACGAATTTTCATAAAGATTAATATAAATTTAGCCGGTGAATTGTGGGCGTTGAATTATGGACGATGAATTCTGGGCGATGAATTGTGAGCGATGAATTGTGGACCATGAATTGTGTAGGCGATGAATTGTGCAGACTATCAATTGTGAGCTATGAATTGTGAACGATGAAGTGTGGGCGATGAATTTACCCAAAATCGTGCAAATGGAATGAATGAGCAGACGTGATCAAATGACTGGCGAGGAACATATCCTGTTTTCATATTTTACTAATTTTTTTCGACTTTGTAGAGATTTTTGCATACTTTGCAATAAATCGTGCAGGCTATGAATTGTGAACTATGAATTGTGAGCGATGAATTGTTGGCGATGAATTATGGGCGGTGAATTGTGGGCGATGAATTGTGGGCGATGAATTGTGGACCATGAATTGTGCCGGCGATAAATCCTGCAGGCTATGAATGGTGAGTTATACATTTTGGACTATGTGAACGAATAATTTACCTCAAATCGTGCAAATGAAATGAATGAGCAGACGTGTTCAAATGACTAGAATGGAACATATCCTGTATTCATGTTTTACTAATTTCAACTTTGTAGAGAATTTTGCACACGTGGCTATGAATTGTGAACTATGAATTGTGAGTGGTGAATTGTTAGGGATGAATTGTGAGAGATGAATTTATCTAGAATCTTGCAAATGAAATGAATGAGCAGACGTGATCAAATGACTGGAGAGGAACATATCCTGTTTTCAAGTATTTTACGAATGTCGACTTTGTAGAGAATTTTGCATACTTGGCGATAAATCGTGCAAGCTAATTGTGAACTATAAATTGTGAGCGATGAATTGTGGGCGATGAATTTACCCAAAATCGTACAAATGAAACGAATGAGTAGACGTGATCAAATGAGTGGAGAGGAATATAGCCTGTTTTCATGTTTTACGAATTTCGACTTTGTAGAGAATTTTGTATACTTGGCGATAAATCGTGCAGCCTGTGAATTGTGAGCTATGCATTGTGAGCTATGAATTGTAAACTATCAAGTGTCAGCGATGAATTGTGGGCGATGAATTGTGAGCGATGAATAATGAGCGATGAATTTACCTAAAATCGTACAAATGAAATGAATGAGCAGACGTGATAAATGGCTTGAAATGAACATATCCTGTTTTCAGGATTTACGAATTTCGACTTTGTAGTGAACTTGCATATTGAAGTTGATCAATTTAGTTTGGCTCATTGTGTGCTCACTAGCGAAACTTTGATGGTCAAAATTTTCGGAAAATGTGTTAATATCAAATGAAGATTAGTGAAAAGTTTCCAATACCAAATTTCAATAAAAACATATTTCCATATCTCTCGAGCTTAGATAATAATATAATGAAAATTTTCTGTGTATGTGTAGTAGTAGTACTAGTTATTTGTTTTTTTAAATTATATTGAAGTCATTCTTATACAGGGTATCCCAAAAATAGTGGACATGCTCAACAGGATAGGTATGGCAACGGAGTCCTTAACAAATGCTATAAAAATTTAACTTTTTTAAATATTCTTGGTCAAAGGTATAATGTTTGAGCAAGTTTAGAAGAGCTCTTGGAAGGAATTAACTGAAAATCATGTGTTAAGTTATTTAAGTATAACTTTTTTAAATAATCTTATTTGATATTTTTATTTCTGATGGCATGTTTAGATATTTTAAAATGAAAATTGTTGAAAAATCAACGTGACAACAATGTGGTGTACAATTTAAATACTGATAACAAAGTCGTCCATGATTTATGTTGCTTGAAAGTTTTAATTTTTTCAGTACTTTGCAAGGACTCAGTGACCAATCATTTCTAATAGCATGTTTAAATATTTCAAAATGAAAATTGTTGAAAAATCAACGTGACAACAATGTGGTGTACAAATTAAATACTAATAATAAAGTCGTCCATGATTTATGTTGTTTCAAAGTTTGATTTTTTTCAGTACTTTCTAAGGACTCACTGACTATTCATTTCTAATAGCATGTTTAAATATTTCAAAGTGAAAATCGTTGAAAAATCAACGTAACAACAATGTGGTGTACAATTAAAATACTGATTATTAAGTCGTCCATGATTTATGTTGTTTGAAAATTTTAATTTTGTTAGTACTTTCTAAGGACACAATGACCATTCATTTCCAATAGCATGTTTAAATATTGCAAAGTGAAAATTGTTGAAAAATCAACGTGACAACAATGTGGTGTACAATTAAAATACTGATAGTCGTCCATGATTTATGTTGTTTGAAAGTATAAATATTTTTCAAAAACTTTTCAAAAAAAAAACTTAGTGACCATCATTGAGTAGCGTGCTGTTGAAATCATCCTCTATTTTTGGGATACCCCGTATAGATATCCCTTCTCAGTAGTCAATACAAAATTGAGGAATTTAAAAAAAATCTATATGTAATATATAACGGTACTTCCATTGTTATTTTAAACAGCATTTTTATTAGCACTCGTTAAATTTCTTTTGTATTGTAAAGTCGGACTTTAGTTATGCAGTTTTTGAATGATCATTTTGTATGGTACAATTTAATTCTTGGTTAATTAAATTTGAATTCATGAAACTTCTTTTGTATTGTATGGTGGTAAATTGTTAAAAAATCAACGTGATAACAATGTGGTTCGCAATTAAAATACTGATAATAAAGTCGTCCATGTTTTTTGAAAGCTAAAAATAAAAAAAATAAAATAGTACTTTTTAAGGAGTTAGTGACCATCATTGAGTTGCGTGCTGTTGAGCTTGTCCACTATTTTTGGGACACCCTGTATAGATACCCATTCTTAGTAGTCAATACAAAATGAACATATTAAAAAAAATCTACATGTAATATATAAGGGTACTTCCATTGTTATTTTAAACAGGATTTTTATTTGAATTCATGAAATTTCTTTTGTATTGTAAGGTCGAACGTTAGTTTTGCAGTTTTTTCATGATCATTGTGTATGATATAATTTAATTGTTGGTTAATTAAATTTGAATTCATGAAATTTTGGTATTGTATGGTCGAACTTTAGTTTTGCAGTTTAAGCATGATGGTTGTGTATGATATAATTTAATTATTGGTTAATTAAATTTGAATTCATGAAACTTTTTTTGTATTGTATGGTTGAACTTTAGTTCTGCAGTTTTTGTATGATCATTGTGAATGATATAATGTAATTGTTGATTAATTAAATTTGAATTCATGAAAGTCATTTCGTATTGTAAGGTCGAACTTTAGTTTTACAGTTTTTGTATGATCATTTTGTATGATATAATGTAATTGTTGGTTAATTAAATTTAAATTCATGAAACTTTTTTTGTATTGTATAGTCGAACTTTAGTTTTACAGTTTTTGTATGATCATTTTGTATGATATAATTGTTGGTTAATTAAATTTGAATTCATGAAATTTTTGTATTGTATGGTCGAAGTTTAGTTTTGCAGCAGTTTTTGTACGACGATTAATACGACGTTAATTAAACGCATTATTCAGGTTCGTTTGGTGCAGAACAATTAGTTGTTTCCTATTTCGATAAGTAGTTGCTGTTGTGTGTGTAGTACTTGTAAACATAATTCCTGTGTAATTTTCTTTATTGGTGTTGTGCCTCATAAATTAATTTTACTGTCTTTTCGCGCATTTAGTGAACAATGACAAAGGCAAAAGTAATAAGTTTTAAAATAATCGGTTTGAGCTTGTGAAATATTAACACTTAAAGAAAAATAACAAATTATCCTTTTCACAACGACATTTATTTTTCTAAATATACATTTCAACCACTATGTGGTCATCTTCAGTAGACATTTGTACTCAAGTACAACCACTACGTGGTCATATTCAGTAGACATTTGTACTCAACTACAAATGTCTTGAAATGTACATGTCAACCACTACGTGGTCATCTTCATTAGCCATTTGTACTCAAGTACAACCACTACATGGTCATCTTCAGTAGACATTTGTACTCAAGTACAATCACTGCGTGGTCATATTCAGTAAACATTTGTACTCAAGTACAACTATCTTCAAATGTACATTTCAACCACTACGTGGTCATCTTCAGTAGACATTTGTACTCAAGTCCAACCACTACATGGTCATATTCAGTAGACATTTGTACTCAAGTACAAATGTCTTGAAATGTACATTTCAACCACTACGTGGTCATCTTCAGTAGACATTTGTACTCAAGTACAAATGTCTTGAAATGTACATTTCAACCACTACGTGGTCATCTACAGTAGACATTTGTACTCAAGTACAACCACTACATGGTCATCTTCAGTAGACATTTGTACTCAAGTACAACCACTACGTGGTCATATTCAGTACACATTCGTACTCAAGTACTAATGTCTTGAAATGTAGATTTCAACCACTACGTGGTCATCTTCAGTAGACATTTGTACTCAAGTCCAACCACTACATGGTCATATTCAGTAGACATTTGTACTCAAGTACAAATGTCTTGAAATGTACATTTCAACCACTACGTGGTCATCTTCAGTAGACATTTGTACTCAAGTACAAATGTCTTGAAATGTACATTTCAACCACTACGTGGTCATCTTCAGTAGACATTTGTACTCAAGTACAACCACTACATGGTCATCTTCAGTAGACATTTGTACTCAAGTACAACCACTACGTGGTCATATTCAGTACACATTCGTACTCAAGTACTAATGTCTTGAAATGTACATTTCAACCACTACGTGGTCATCTTCAGTAGACATTTGTACTCAAGTACAAATGTCTTGAAATGTACATTTCAACCACTACGTGGTAATCTTCAGTAGACATTTGTACTCAAGTACAACCACTACATGGTCATCTTCAGTAGACATTTGTACTCAAGTACAACCACTACGTGGTCATATTCTGTAGACAATTGTACTCAAGTACAAATGTCTTGAAATGTACATTTCAACCACTACGTGGTCATCTTCAGTAGACATTTGTACTCAAGTACAACCACTACGTGGTCATATTCACTTGGTACTTGAGTACAAATGTCTACTGAATATGACCACGTAGTGGTTGAAATGTACATTTAGAAAAATAAATGTAGTTGTGAAAAAGGATAATTTGTTATTTTTCTTTAAGTAATAGGTTTTAGATTAAAGGTTGATTTATGTGGTTGAGTGCGTATGGAGTGTTTGAAAGGAAGAAGGTGAAGCGATTTTTAAATTGAAACCGTGCCTTATGTAAATTGTTAGTGGCGTTGTTTTTACGCTCGTAGTAAAAAGTGGGAGCAGTTTTATGAAGAGACAGTAAAAGTTAATTTAGGTCGCGCATTAGGTAGGGGTGGAATTATACCATTGAGCACGTGGAGGAGAACGCTGGCCGAGTCCAAATTAGAGGGGCTGCATGTGTAATTGCCGGAGTTCTCTGGCCTCGCATGAAAGATGACTAGTGTGCTTATGGTGGTGTCGGATCCAACCCGCTCCATGTTGATGTCGATCAGACTGCGGTCGTACTCGAGCACTCTCTCGCCATCGTGATACCAGAAGATGTACGCTGGTTCCTCCAGAGACTGGGTGATGACGCACTTTAGGCTGACGGTGCTGCCGGTCTTGACGTAGATATCTGACTCGCCCATAATCTCGATTTTGGGGACTGAAAGAGTAATTAAGTATGCAGGGGGAAGGGTGATTGCGGGGGATGATACTGACCAACAACGTTTAGAGTTATAAAATGGCTCATCTTGGGTTCGGTGCTGACTTGGCATTCGTACTGGCCAGCGTCCCTGGCTTGGACATATTTGACCTGTAGCGTCCACGTGTCGGTGGCCTCCACCAGGAAGGCCTGGAAGCGATCATCGGCAATGAACGTATATCTATCTACTGTGAGGATGTGTGCATCCCTCCTTCGGATCCACGACACCGATTTGTTACCAAGCTGTTTCACCTTGCAGGGGAGATACGCGTGTGTTCCCAACTGCGTCGTAATGTTCGTGGTCGTAGTGGGGTCGAAGTATGGGCCTGTGTACAACCCCGTGAATCTTTTAACTGCATGCGCCGCTTCTCCACCTGAAAACACTGAAAAATATATTTTATTTCTACGCTTTTTACAGTGCTCGGGGTAGACATGCAAGGGAGATTATTCGGGACAATGGGAGTTATTGTTATTTAACCCGGGATTTAAAATTAATTATACGGGCTCAAACGGGGAATCGATAGTTGGCAGTTTCGGAAGGTATTACTAGCCTCAGATCACATGTGTCTGGGACATTCCGGGAATTAATCTTGTCCCGTTCATATTTTAAACAGGCGTAGGTATAAAAGTTCTTAACTATTTTGCACTCGGCTGCCTTCGCCTCAGAACTTTCATAATACGATTTACAAACTTTTTTAAGAAGAAGGCAATCTGTTAACAAAATTAAAAATTAGGACCGACATTCAAAGTTCGAAACCATTCAGAAAATTTGCTCAAGTGATTTCGTTTTATTGATCGAATAAAAATTGATAAATCACTGGAATTATTAAGAGAATGCCAAATGGCGTAAAACATGGGTTTGTTCCCTTATCTGAACCCTTGAGAAAGGCGATAGATTATGGGAATGGTAATAGACGCCGGGACGGGGAACTGTGACTTGCAACCGGCTGTTACTTACTAGCGTTAGTGAGGGTACCTGGGGGCCCCCCGAAATCCGGAGCAGTTTTATAAAACTGAAATGCGCATATAGTTCTAAATTTCCAAGCCCTGTATCGTGAATTATGCTAGGCTTTCAAGAACATAAGGCGTAGGGAAGTGTTTTGCTAGAGTCGTTTATGTGATATAATTCCACTGCCGAGATTTTCAAAGTTATTTATGTGCAATATAAGCCTGATTATACTTTATATACCTCTGTTTCATGAGTGAATTTCTTTTACTCAATTACAGCGCTAAATATGTTCGCTACGTTCACGGAAAATTAACTCGCAGCATAAAGCTCCTTTATCTGCTTCTTGGGCCAACAAAACAACCGCACTATATTTTCCTATATTTATAGCGTTATCTCGGTATTATTGCAACGATAAAGTAATTTCATAATATTAAACGTGCGTTGCACGCCATATATCCACCTGGAACAATTATCACTAGAGCCTGGATGTTCAGGCAAAATGCCTTAAATGCCTAACATGCATTTTAGCAGTTTTGACTGAAAAATGCCTTCATTCGTCATAAGTGCCTAAAAATGAAATGATCGTCATATTTAGATAACGGGGAGGCTGAGTTCGCCACCTGCATGGTAACCTTGGGAGGTGCACACGTGAAGAGAGATCAGGTTCAGAAAACCAAGCGAATATAGGGACGGGGATTGTAGAATGTGGAAGGAGAAATAGTATAAATTCAGAAATTCGGCACATACTCAGATCAGTTAGAAGTAACCACCAGCGCAGAGCATTACTCTGCTTGAGGAAGTCTCAGAAGTTAACCCTCGTTAGCTCATCGTGAGCCAAACATGTTTGGCTCACGAACTTCATCGCGTGGCAGAGGAAGTGCGCAAACATTTTTCAAACGTATACAGGGTGTATCAGCCAAATGGAATAAATTCAATAATAAATAAATGGGGGCGTGTTCGAAAAAACGCTCGGATACTTCGATTGTTATTTTTAGTTGCGCATTTTTTTCAACAAAAACTTTTTATACAGGGTGTGTCATGTGACCGTGGCCAATACCAACTTTCTTATTTTAAATGCAACACCTGGTATATTATTCAACTTTTGGATTCTTCAGAAAATTCTAGACATATTTCATGTACAATGTCCTATACCTATCTTCAACTGTTTCGTTTTTGAGCGTTTTTTCGAACACGCCCCCATTTATTTATTATCGAA
This sequence comes from Othius punctulatus, assembly GCA_951805005.1. Classification (NCBI taxonomy): domain Eukaryota; kingdom Metazoa; phylum Arthropoda; class Insecta; order Coleoptera; family Staphylinidae; genus Othius; species Othius punctulatus. The sequence continues at coordinate 36,055,319 of OX638147.1, read as the reverse complement.
TTTATTCCATTTGGCTGATACACAGTGTATATGCTAATATCTTCAGTTAAGAAGATTTTCATATCAGCGATAAAAGATAAGACTTGCTAAAGATACCATGGTTAACTTGACCACACCAACCAATACTAACTTGTTGGGAAACGTGAATTTCAGCTGCTTGTTACTGCCTCTACTTTTAATGAAATTAAAGAAATTGTTTCAAAATTAGATGAAGATTCGGAAGCTTCCATCAAAACTGTGAAAAAGCTTTTAAAAAACAAAAGTTTACAACACGATTTGGCATTTATTTCTTCTAATTATTCATTAATTCCAAACAAAATAACAAGTTTAGAAAGCAGAAATTTAACTTTGAGTCAATTTTGTAAATAATACCTTTAATGATATTTTAAAATTTAACGGCATTTTAGGCATTAAGAGACTCTCAAAAAGGGACAATCTTCCCAGGGATTTTTCCCCAAAAACCAGTCGTTCGCAGCCGACGTTAAACTGTAGGTGCCATACGTCAGCGTAACTACGATACAGCCACTCATACACTGACGTATGCGGGGAAATAGCCAACGCTCGATATCGAGTATGGCACTCCAAGAAGAAGCTGTCAAAATTTGTCAAATTCCAACTTTCAGCTGTGAGAAGCAGTCAATTTTTTAATAGTTACTGCCAAACACTGCCAAATGTATAAAATCCTAAGCTTCAGTTTTGAGAATCTGTCAATTTTTGAATAGATACTGCCAGAGTCTGTTAAAAGTTGTCAATTTTTGATATCCCAGTGTTAAAATGTTTTTATCAAATTTTTAGATTATTGGCTCTGAATATCTGTCAATTTTGGGACAAGTGTGAATCTGTGGTAATAAGTGCAAACATATACTTTGAAATTGTAAAAAGCCCAGCCAACATTCTTTTAGGCAATATAAATGAAGAGATCTCTTCACAATCGTATGTGAATTACGAGATTACACAAGTTGTCTGTTCCAAATTTGAACCAGTAACTTCAGTAGACGTGGAAATATCCTTTTCACAACTAAAACATATATTCTGTCCAATTCTCTATGCACATTGCCAATAGTATTAGCAATACTAGCTTACAATTAGCAATATGCATAGAGAATTGGTAAAATACTTCAAAAGTTGAGCACTTTGACATTGTGTGCAAACCTTCAGTAGGTACCCTTAGAATATTTTCCTTTTTCGGTAAATTTCCAAGCTGTCTTTTTTTAAAGCCGAATGAGATAAAAACTGGTTCTCCAGATTTTTTTTTGAAAATAGCCTATACCGGGAGCAGAATGAAGATTTTTTCCGGAAGCTGTATTCTAGCCAAAAATAGTCCCGAAACCATTTATGTATTTTGGAAGCTTCTTTTGTTTTATACATCATGCTGAATACTGATAATAATAATAAATGTTTAGGCAGAAGTATAAATCCGCCACTGATTACAATAGATTATGAGAATGCAGGCTGGAATATTACACTATAACACACCATAGAGAGGATAAACGACAATATCGCAATAATATCACACGGCTTAATTGAAATTATACGTTTATAGGGGGGCAATTAGATTACTAGTGTATGAATAGCTGACATATTTGGGTGACCGCATGCACCATTCAAAACTGATTAAATAGCAACCTAAGCATTCATTTCGCGCTAGTTTCATCTTTGTGCATCGCTACATTACTAGAACTACAATAATAAATTAATTCACAGCTCGCACAACCTACATTATTACATGACTGGCTGTAATTGTGAGCCTTTACCGAGCCTTTGTTTTACTTACGAGTTCTTGGTATCTAACAAAGCCGCCTGCACTGCTCATATGTTACTTGTTTAAGGAATACGACAAGCTTCACGCCTTGCATGCGATTTTAATTAATTCCTATCCGGTTCGCATCACATGTATTTACACAGACAGTACACAGATTCTAATAGCCAGCTGTGACCACAAACAACAATTGCACAGTTAATAAAGTGCACGTTTCTAATTCCTGATAAATATCGAATGTAAAACATTCCCCAGTGCATCGGGCGAATGTGTAAATTGCCGATTAATGTAATGATTGAACACAATTACTTTAGTTAAAATGGCATTCTAGCAATATCGAGTCACTGCCAATGTAACGAACAATGCAACCGCACCGACCACCATCCTTCTGCAATTATACTGATCGATCCACCGGATGTAGCCACCGGATGTATCGAAAGCGGACCCCAATAATACAAATACCACAAGTGATTCGCATATACGTTATCACCATACCCATAGAGAATACACTCAATTTTATATTTCATGGTCGCAACCGAGCAAATAATTTTCCCGGATCCAGGGCCGGCTTCCAAAACACCCCGAAATTAGCCCTGAATACATACTGCCTCAATTCCACGGACGAACTTTTAAGCCGCGCACAAATTCCCAGGCTATACTGCTCCGCTTTAAATCCCAACTTCGCGAAAATATTTCGCCTCGCTATTTATTAATTACTACTCATAACTCGCAACACAGCCTAATTTACTGCGGGGCACAGAAGTTACAACCACCCCGATTATATTGTCTTTGCCCCACAACAAACCCGCCCAGACCCAATAATAAAAGAAAAACTGTTTTTGTATTACCATTCATAAAATAAACCAACATCTACACGCAAATCCACAACAATAAACATAACTGCAGGCACATTAAAAGTTATCAATTTTTTTCACCTGAAAATGTGTTATTAATAAGGCAAAAATAAAATTTGTAAAGCAGTAGTTACAAATAAAATGACTACTTTAATTACTTTTAACGGTTAAATTTGTGATATACACGAGACAAATAACAATATTTAAAACAAAACATTCAGGTGCACTGATTTTTTTATCAATTCAAGCTGCAAAGCGACGTACAATCGTAAAGTATTGAATATTAATTTCATGAGAATTAGCTTCAGGAATACTGAACAGATATCTGATAATTAATATGCAATAAATAAATTTTCAGAAATTTCAGTATTAACTAATTCATACTTATCATTGCATAAAGTTATAGTGTTGATTTTCTCACTTATTTAATACTGAAACTTTGTCAAAATTTCATGAGAATTAGCTTCAGGAATACTGAACAGATATCTGTTAATTAATATGCAATAAATAAATTTTCAGAAATTTCAGTATTAACTAATTCATACTTATCATTGCATAAAGTTATAGTGTTGATTTTCTCACTTATTTAATACTGAAACTTTGTCAAAATTTCATGAGAATTAGCTTCAGGAATACTGAACAGATATCTGATAATTAATATGCAATAAATAAATTTTCAGAAATTTCAGTATTAACTAATTCATACTTTTCATTGCATAAAGTTATAGTGTTGATTTTCTCACTTATTTAATACTGAAACTTTGTCAAAATTTCATGAGAATTAGCTTCAGGAATACTGAACAGATATCTGATAATTAATATGCAATAAATAAATTTTCAGAAATTTCAGTATTAACTAATTCATACTTATCATTGCATAAAGTTATAGTGTTGATTTTCTCACTTATTTAATACTGAAACTTTGTCAAATTTTCATGAGAATTAGCTTCAGGAATACTGAACAGATATCTGTTAATTAATATGCAATAAATAAATATTCAGATATTTCAGCATTGACTTATTCATACTTGCCATTGCAAGAAGTTATAGTGTTGATTTTCTCACTTATTTAATACTGAAACTTTGTCAAAATTTCATGAGAATTAGCTTCAGGAATACTGAACAGATATCTGTTAATTAATATGCAATAAATAAATTTTCAGAAATTTCAGTATTAACTAATTCATACTTGTCATTGCATAAAGTTATAGTGTTGATTTTCTCACTTATTTAATACTGAAACTTTGTCAAAATTTCATGAGAATTAGCTTCAGGAATACTGAACAGATATCTGATAATTAATATGCAATAAATAAATATTCAGATATTTCAGCATTGACTTATTCATACTTGCCATTGCAAGAAGTTATAGTGTTGATTTTCTCACTTATTTAATACTGAAACTTTGTCAAATTTTCATGAGAATTAGCTTCAGGAATACTGAACAGATATCTGATAATTAATATGCAATAAATAAATTTTCAAATTATGCAGGGTTGGTGTCATTTAAATCAATTGATTTAAATCATAATTTAAATTAAATGATTTTTTAAAATAAATCATTGATTTTACTCAAAATTGATATTTTTTTAAATTAATCACTGTTATCTGTATTATGTGATGGTCAAAAAATGGCAGAAAAGAAAATTATTTTACATACTCTCAATTATCTGTTTTAAAAAGACGCCTTAAAACATTAAGGCAATAAAATAAAAAATAATATTATTCATAATAATAATCACTACTAATTATTACATTTTAAATATAAGGCACGAAATATTATTAAATATATGACACGAGAATTTGAAATAATTAATATTCCCATCAAACTTCAAACGCGCGGCATTTTATTGGCAAGGAACTGAAACTATTGATCTTGTGTACTGTAGAAGCAAAATATGAAATGTTTTGGCCAAATTAGCCATGGCTGAAAAATGGGCAATCGGTAAATAGCATTCAACAATTATTATGTAATGAATTTACCAAATAATAATGAAATATAACAGGGTTAGATTACATTTTGGAAAAAATGTGACAGCAAAGCCCGGCGCATCCACCAGAATGCAAAAGGGTAAAATAATTCTAAATACCATTAATTATTACTAAATTTTTAAATTATATTTCAAGTGAATTCAAGATGAATAAACATTGAATACATGTCTCAGATGATGGTTGTACATAACCAAAACTAGTCAGGCAAAATAAAATAAATAAATCATAAAATAAAAAATATATATATTTTGCTACCAGTAAGTACTACTTAATAATATAACAACCTTAATTATTATTATTACCAGTCAATAACGTAAATATATTGTCTTCTATTAAATTGTGATAGTAATAATTAATTTAAGGAATAATAATAATGAAATATAACAGGGTTATATTACGTTTTGGAAAAATTGTGACAGCAAAGCCCGGCGCATCCACCAGAATGCAAAAAGCAGAAATAATTCTAAATTACCATTAATTATAATTAATTTTTAAAATTATATTTCAAGTGAATTCAAGATGAATAAACATTGAATACATGCCTCTGATGATGGTTGTACATAACCAAAACCAGTCAGGCGAAATAAAATAAATAAATCATAAAATAAAAAATATATATTTTTTGTTACCAGTAAGTACTACATAATAATATAACAACCTTAATTATTATTATTACCAGTCAAAATGTGTCTTTTATTAAATTGTGATAGTAATAATAAATTTATGGAATAATAATAATGAAATATAACAGAGTTATATTACGTTTTGGAAAAATTGTGACAACAAAGCCCGGCGCATCCACCAGAATGCAAAAGGGTGAAATAATTCTAAATAACCATTAATTATTATTACTTTTTAAAATTATATTTCAAGTGGATTCAAGATGTATAAACATTGAATACATGTCTCTGATGATGATTATACATAACCAAAATTAGTCAGGCGAAATAAAATAAACAAATCATAAAATAAAAAATATATATTTTTTGTTACCAGTAAGTACTAATAATAATATAACAACCTTAATTATTATTATTACCAGTTATTAAGTTGTCTTCTATTAAATTGTGATAGTAATAATTAATTTATGGAGTAATAATAATGAAATATAACAGGGTTATATTACGTTTTGGAAAAATTGTGACCGCAAAGCCCGGCGCATCCACCAGAATGCAAATGGGTGAAATTATTTTAAATAACCATTATTATTATTGTTATTAGTCAATAACGTCGATATTTTTTCTTCTATTGAATTGTGTTCTAATTGTATAATACCGATGGCTTTGGTCAACCTTTTGTTTATTATAGCTGCATATATATAACATCAATAACACTGGTCAAAACTAAAATTTGTTCCTGAAATTTAATGACTGTTTCTAAGTACATCTAAGGTGCTAATTACAAAAATAATATGTCATCTATTTAATAATATTTCGTGTCTAATATTTAAAATGTAATAATTAGTAGTTATTATTATTACGAATAATATTATTATCTTTTATGTTTTAAAGCGCCCACTGCTGTAATCATAAATAATTCCTTCGAATATCGTTAACAAATATATTTGAAACGAAATTGAATAATTTTAATTATGCGCAACATAGAATTATTATTATTTTATTGTGATTATTATTGTGATTGGCATAAATATTATTATTATTGCAATTATTAATTTGATTAAAACTATATTATTATTTTGTTGCGATTATTATTGTGATTGATATAATAATTATTATTATTGCAATTATTAATTTGATTAAAAATATATTATTATTTTGTTGCGATTATTATTGTGATTGATATAATAATAATTATTATTGCAATTATTAATTTGATTAACAATTACTTATTTTTACTATTAATAATTTCGAGAATACATGCTTGGTTAAATATTAAAACAATGCACACCAATTTGATTTGCAGCAGTAAAATTTGCAAAAAAAACAATCGTACCGTGGATTTAATTGCGTTTTTCGTCCCGTTATCTGTCGGAAGTTAATGAAATCAGTCGATACATTAATATATCATTCCGGTACATGAATCAAACTCCACTGGCCCATATAATTTCATTACAATTATCGATAAATGCGGCCTGTATGATGATAATTGCATCAAAGCTGGATGTATGGATCTAGAAGTTTATTATTAGTAGTAATAGTAATCTATAAACGATTGCAATTTACACATAACAAGTAAACCAGGTAATAAGTTTTATTAAACAAAACAAACACTTTTCTTTGTTTATACATTGTTAATTATTAAAAGTAGTGACTATAGTTTCGATCACATTCTGGTCATTATCAAACTTAAAATCCTGTATTTCCATACAGACAAAACCATACAGACAAAATCATACAGACAAAATCCATATGACAAATATTGTGAGTACGGAAACTATTACTGAAAATTTTGTTACGGAAAGTATGGAAAGGAAAAATGCATATGACTGATAATGTTCATGTAGATATAACTTCGTTTCTTTATATCAAGTTATTATAAATATATACTAAAAGAGGGATGGATTATGTATGAATGTATGTATAAATATATGGTACATATCTAAGAAATATGAAAAAAATGTTAGTTAATGATTTTATATATGAAGTATATAAAGTAAAATTTACGTGTAATCTCAGTAAATTAATAGCCTGTTATACGTGAATAAAATCGCATTTGTGACTTGTTCGGATGGAAACAATACTCGCAAAGTAGAAAAGTCGCCTGTAACCTCAACAAATTCGGGAGAATCAATAGAGTAATCGTATAAAATTCTTCGAACGTCAACTGAAGTGAAATGGTTCATACAACTGAAAATAAAAGCTGAAAACTGAATTGCCTGAAGATGTTTTAAGCAGAACTCGTATATGTAGGGAAACTACATAAATATATAATGATGGACAAAGTATGCAAAGTTTAGCTGGAATATGGCAAAATAACTTTTTTAATTAAACTGGGCATAAAAGAGGAATATGTTAACCAAACATTAATAAAATTGGACTCAGACTACTTTATATTTAAGGCAGTGAAAATTGTAACTCCAGATTATAAAAGCATTAGTACTCAATTATCTAAAGTGCGCAGTGATTATCGCTGAAGATGCATGTGGTATTTACCTGAAAGTAAGAAAAACTTAACTCTGCGTTAATTACAATTTTAATTTGTGCTATTATGCAATACGTCGCGCCAATTTTGATTTAATGAATAGTATAAAGTATAAGTATAATGAATAGTATGAATAGTATATAGAATAGTAGTAATGAATGTGTGTAAGATGCATGTGGTATTTACCTGAAAGTAAGGAAAAATTAACGCTGCGTTAATTACAATTTAAATTAGTGTTATTATGCAATACATCGCGCCAATTTTGATTTAATGAATATGTGTGTATTAATTTGGTCAAAATTTTAGTTAATTAATTAAAAAAAAATATATTTATTTGTATTCAAAATTGCTGAAAAATTGTATTCAGCGTAAAATCAAAACAGTTTAATTACGCCCAACTCAACTACTAACAGTATCGAATGATATAGCATTAATTCTAAATTAGTTATTTCAGTATTGATTATGGTGCGAATTAGTAATTAGTTCGACTTGCATTAATTAGATGAGCAGGATGCCGCATAGTTTGTATCCACTATAATTTACGCATGGACAAGTATAGCCCAAGTAAGTTTTAAATGTGTATAGATATTTTCCCCGGCTTTGAATAGTTCGCAGCCATTGTTCCAGACTTCTTGCAATTCAAACAAATATGTTTGTGAATAAAAGTTTGAACTGTATTCCGGTTAAATAATGCATTTGTCTTGTGTATTCCGTGCAGTGTTATGTAGAAGTTAATAGAAGTTCACGTTGAAAAAAACAGGGCGAAACAAAAGAATTTAATATACCATGTTTCGGGTTATTGTCAACCGCTGTTTCTCATACTTTTCCTTTTAGCGAAATTCTAGTTTTATTAAATTCCGTCATTTCTAATGTGTCTAATAAATTATAAATGTGCCGATCATTACGAGTGGAGTACATTAGTCATTACGGTTGGGATAAAATTTGTTTAGTGTAAAATTATTAGAGTGATCACAGGCAGGTAATGCGCCCTTTTTAACGATGTTAGGTTAAACGCGGCGCATAATTGCGTTTGGCCGTAATGTATTTTGGGCAGGGGAAAATATAGACATTTATATTTTTTTTAAATGTAAGGACATTTTAATTTCATTACCCAGTTTCGGTCGGCGCACAAAGGATTACCGCTACATAAACGCATCGTGGTATCACAAAGTTCGTTTGACAAAAACTGATTAGGGATTACTTCAAAATAAACACGGGAAAGCCCGCAATGGATGGTAAAAACCGGTAGTCAATATGTGAAATAACAGTTCAAGCGAGCGAAAGCGCGACGCTTGTAAAAATACTGCTGGCAAAAACGATTTGTCAAATAAATTGATGCGCTGTATTTTATATTCAACGTATCAAGCCAAACAAATACCCGCTAATCATCTAGATTCATCGTTAACTATGCACCTACGAAATAATGTGACACGTAATTTTTGAGTTTCCACCTCGGAATAACCTTTAAACCGAAACTTCAGGCGGGGCACACATTCGGGGTGTAATGCGGTACATAAGCGCTGAAATTTGAACCTTTGTTTCAGCCATAATCATACATCGCATTATAACGACCTCTCGGAACTATGGGCGTTTCACACCAATAATTACATCTCCCATCAAACTAGAAACGGTTTCACATTTACTTCTTAAATGTGAAACACACATGCATGCAACACTTTTAAACCCCAACAGATTTAAATTTATATTCCTGCTAGATACAATTATATTTTTATTAAAATATAAACACACATACAAACTTTTTTTAAACTCCTACAAAACAGATTTCAAATAATATTACAGCTTAGATACAATTATATTTTTATTAAATATCATCATAATATAAACACACATGCACACTTTTTTAAGCTCCTACAAACAAATTTCAATTAATATTACAGCTCAGAAACAATATATCACCAAAATGGATATAATTGGGGCAATCGTAATAAAAATGTATGTGAAAAGCGTGGCGGAAAATATAAGACGATGCAATATAATATTCGATATTTAGTTGCGCAGCACGATAAAATATGAATATGATTTTAATGGCGATTTGAACTCGGGTAATCTTGGAAAGCGTATCACTTTACCAAACAGTCGCTCAATAGAATCGCTTCCTCAAACATGGAGTTTAATAAATTAAACATTGGATTTTTTTTCTGTCAGGCTTGCTCGTTTTATTTTTCTTTTGTGCCAACTAAGGCCATTGAACGTATTTCTGGGTCAAATTGCATGAAATATTGCAAACACTGAAACCACAATGCTTCCGCAATTTCCACTATTTGCTGTTAAAAACATTAAATGGAAATTACATTGACGACACGTAGAAAACAACCATGATTCAAACACAACACACATCAATATTCATGCAATCACTTTCGTGATTGCAGTTTAAGTTGTCCGTCACTGAAATTTCCGAAAATTTACCTTACAGGAACTTACAGGAATGCAGTCAATTTTTATGTTGGAAACGATAGACTAGTGAATGCTGAATCCAAATATGCAAATCGCATTGCTGTGCGATCTTAAGTTATCGAGATAAAAATGATAAAAGATATGAAATATGGCATATTAAATTGCCTCCCACGCAAAAACCAGAAGGATATGCATGGAACTGTTTTGGGAAAAGTCTTACATAATCACCCTCTATCGATTGCCATAGGAAATTCTCAAATCCATTTTTTTCACGAGAATTCCATAAGGTTAACCCCTTGGAACTTTTCATGAAATCGTTGAATTTTATTTATTGAAACTGAGTGCACAGTTCGATAGAGTTTTTTCTCCCGAATCCGAATTCGTAACATGTGTAGGTACCAAAGTGGCTGGTTTCGCCAGAAAAAAATAAAACATTTCGGAAAATTAATGCGACCTTCGAAATTTGAAAAAAAAATTGCGGCAATAGATTCGTGACCAGAAGAGACATTTTGGAGCTGAAAAGTTCCTCTGAAAAAAATTTAGTTTTCGAGATATATCGAAAAGAAGTGAAAAAAATGTGCTTTGTTTTTCGCCGATTTCTCGCTTATTTGATGAGTGTTGTGAAAAATAATTACAGATTCGGATTTCTAAGAAGGAAAGCTATCGAATCCATATGGAAAATACTTCTTAGGATGCTTAATAAAAAAGTTTGAATTTTACCAACTCCTTTATTAAGCCCCTTAAAAATTATTTGCCATATGAAATCGATAGCTTGTCTCCTCAGGAATCCGAATCTGTAATTGATTTTTACATAGCTCATCAAATAAGCGAGAAAACGGCGAAAAACGAAGCACCATTTTCCCCTTCTTTTCGAAATATCTCGAAAACTAATTTTTTTTCAGAGGAACTTTTCGGATCTGCAATTTCTCTTCTCGTCACGAATCTATTGCCACATTTTTTTTTTCAAAATTCGAAGGTCGCCTTACATATCCAAAAAGTTTTAGGGGTAAACCCCTTTGGATTTTTGTCGATTTTCGAGACATTTTTTTTTTCGAGCTGAGACCACAGTTCGATAGAGTTTTTTCTCCCGAATCCGAATTCGTAACATGTGCAGGTACCAAAGTGGCTGGTTTCGCCAGAAAAAAAATAAAACATTTCGGAAAATTAATGCGACCTTAGAAATTTGCAAAAAAAATGCGGCAATAGATTCGTGACCAGAAGAGACAATTTGGAGCTAAACAGTTCCTCTAAAAAAAAATTCAGTTTTCGAGATATATTGAAAAGAAGTGAAAAAAATGTGCTTTGTTTTTCGCCGATTTCTCGCTTATTTGATGAGTGCTGTGAAAAATAATTACAGATTCGGATTCCTAAGAAAAAAAGCTATCGGATCCATATAGCAAATACTTCTTAGGACGCTTAATAAAAAAGTTTGAAATTTTACCAACTTTTTTATTAAGTGCCCTAAAACATATTTGCCATATGAAACCGATAGCTTGTCTCCTCAGGAATCCGAATCTGTAATTTATTTTTACATAGCTCATCAAATAAGTGAGAAAACGGCGAAAAACGAAGCACCATTTTCAATCTTCTTTTCGAAATATCTCGAAAACAATTTTTTTTTTTGAGGAACTTTTCGGATCCGCAATTTCTCTTCTCGTCACGAATCAATTGCCATATTTTTTTTCAATTTTTTTTTAATAAAACATGAAATATGACATATTAAATTTCCTCCCACGCAAAAACCAGAAGGATATGCATAGAACTGTTTTGGGAAAAGTCTTACATAATCATCCTCTATCGATTGCCATAGGAAATTTTCAAATCCATTTTTTTCACGAGAATTCCATAAGGTTAACCCCTTGGAACTTTTCACGAAATCGTTGAAAAATTTGGATTCAAACTGAGTGCACAGCACGATAGAGTGGCAAATGCTGAATCCAAAACTGCAAACCTCATTACTGTGCGATGTTTAGTTACCGAGATAAAAAATAAAAACAGTTTCAGTTTAAGGGGATACACTGAAATTTCTGTAAATTTATCTCATGGATATTATGAAAATTTCATACCAGATTTGTATACAGTATACAAAATTTATGGCATTCGAGTTTATTATAAATATTTGAACTTGATTAAATTAAATTGCAGTACTAAAACTGATATTAATTGTTTGGACTTTTAAGCGTATTAGTGGAGTATTATTCTGGATACTGCACTTATTGCCTTTCATCCTTTAACCTCAGATATTTACGCTTCTAAGTGTAGTATATAAATAGCGTGCACTTCAATACTGTGCTAGGTATCATCTTCAAAGCTAAACACACTTCTAAAGTTATATTTGTTTCAGGACATAAGACATAAGATGTCCAAGAGCAATGAGGGCTCCTGTTGAAGTATTTACAAGTGGGGAAGTTACTGATCCTTCGCCGAGCATTGGAAATCAATTGTATCAATATTTTCCTACGTATAATGAGGCTGCCTGAAAAGTTAACATGATTAGTTTTTTTTGTATGGTGAGCAAGCACAGAATAATTTTAAACATTATATAATAATAATAATTCCTACTACTGCTCCTAATATCAATCCTAATATCTAATTTTATGTAAGGCAATGTTTAGTGAATGCTTAAATACACGTATTAATATCTAATATCTAATTATATGTAAGGTAATGTTTAGTGAATGCTTAAATACACGTATTAATGTCGTATGATTTTATTACGTTTAAGAGATTACATTGTTTTTTAGTGCTTTGAAATTGATTATTTATAAATTTAGAGTTGAAATACGTGTCCATTAACGGAACGTGTTTAGTTAATTAATGCAGTTTCCCCATGTGTTCAAAATTAATGATGCTGGTCCGAAATAGTCGAGATTAAAATTTTAAGCACGTCCGAATCCGCGCGGTCATCAGTCATGTATTATGTGAAAAACGCGGCTGAAAGAAATGAGGCGGCATTAATCCACGCCGTCCTCCTAGAAATTCAAATGTACATTTGTATTCCGCATCTTTGTGCCGTTCGATTACAAGACTTACAGTCCTGATGGAATAATTAATGCTGAGATGGGAGGTTTTAACTCGCCGCGCTGACCTCAGTTGCAGGTTGACGAGTGAATTTATAGGCTGCTCCACTTAGACTACACAGTACGTCGATGAATCGCCTCCTTAAGGGCCAGACACTTATCTCGTGTAAGAGTTCTTGCCCTGAAATACGGATGGCACTTTCTGCGTCGGGGATTAAAAGAAAACTAAAAAATCGCCAAATTAGAGTCGCCGTTTCATTTGTTTTAATCATTTTCAGATAAATGCCGCCACCCCTATAAACCCTCGGCCTCCTTGATTTCGATAGTTTTTGCATAATTAATAACAACCCCAGACAGCCCCAGCCCTAAGTCCGGGCTGTAATTTGTTTATAAATTTTATGGCAAATTCTTTTTTGCCCCGACGCAAATTGGCTCGGCCATAACTGCTAATGGCAAGTTATATATTATACACAAGAGGGCAAACTGCGATAATTAGATTATTAAAATTTCATTATTTAAAGCTGTATAGAGTTTTTAACTCCGGCACCGATATTAAATGAACGTTATACAGCCCCTGCTCTACTTTATAAAATTATTATTTTTGCATTTCACCACGGCCCTACACGTCCCACCAGTTATCAACATTGGAAATCTAGATGGGGGGAATCAATTTGTTCCGGCATAAAAGGGTGTCCCTAGCACTGTAATTATGTTTAAAATTTGCAAAATACATGTCTTCATTCCCGTGAACTGTTTCAATTTGCATATTCTACATCAAACATCATCACACCACAATTAGCAAACCATTTCGTACCCACATAAACCCGTTACTTATGAGTTTTATACAAACCGGGACACTTCGCAAAAATCTGAGGTGGTGGACAAAGATGAGAAGAAGAGGGGTGATGATGAGGAAGATGGCAGTGAGGAAAAGAAGCGGGAATGTGTTGAAGAGGGTAGTGAAAATGAGGACGAGGAAAAGGAGAACGACTGAGGATGAGTCGAAGTAGAAAAATGAAAAGGATGAGAAGGCCTTTAAAGAAGAAGTAGAAGTAGAAAAATGAAAAGGATGAGAAGGCCTCTGAAGAAGAAGTAGAAGCAGAAAGAAGAGATGTACGAAAAACAGAAAGAGGAGAATCAGAAGGATAAAAACAAATATATAAACAGGAAGGGGACGTATAGGATGAGATCATCAAGAGATATAGAATGAGGTCATGTAGAGATGTAAAATGAGGATACATTACAAAAATGTGAAAAATGTGAGGAAGATAACAGTGAAGAAAAGAAGCGGGAATGTGTTGAAGAGGGTAGTGAAGAGCAGGACGAGGAAGAGGACAAGAACTGAGGATGAGTAGAAGTAGAAAAATGAAAAGGATGAGAAGGCCTTTGAAGAAAAAGTAGAAGTAGAAGAATAAAAAGGATGAGAAGGCCTTTGAAGAAGAAGTAGCAGTAAAAAGAAGTGATGCACGAAAAGCAGAAAGAGGTGAATGAGAAGAATAAAAACAAATATATATATACAGGAAGGGGACGTATAGAATGAGATCGTCAAGAGATATAGAATGAGGTCATGTAGAGATGTAGAATGAGGATGCATTACAAAAATGTGAAAAATGTGAGGAAGATGACAGTGAGGAAAAGAAGCGGGAATGTGTTGAAGAGGGTAATAAAAAGGAGGACAAGGAAGAGGAAAAGGACTGAGGATGAGTAGAAGTAGAAAAATTAAAATGATGAGAAGGCCTTTGAAGAAGAAGTAGAAGTAGAAGAATGGAAAGGATGAAGGCCTTTGAAGAAGAAGTAGACGTAGAAGAAGAGATGCACGAAAATCAGAAAGAGAAGGACGAGAAGAATCAAAACAAATATATAAACAGGAAGGGGACGTATAGAATAAGATCATCAAGGCATATAGAATGAGGTCATGTAGAGATGTAGAATGAGGATACATTACAAAAATGTGATGTATTACCCTGATGAACGAAAAGCAAGAAGAGGAAGATGAAGAGGATATATAGAATGAAGTCATCAAAAGAAGTAGAACGAGGTCATGTACGGATCTAAATTGGGGATACATTACAAAAATGTGATGTATTACGCTGATGAACCACAAACCAAAATCTTTGCGAAATTTATGATTAAACCATTGAAGTGAAATACGTTTTCTCTGCTACCACACCACAAACTAAAACTGTTGTGAGGAATTAGCTTACCAAACAACATTTTTGCTCATTAAAGAACTTGCCAAGTTTAAACCTAAGAACTGTTATTGTGATGATCGTAAACCAAGAAGTGTATTGTGATGAACCAGAAAATGGCCTAAAGCTAAAACAACTTTTCCAATACAATAGAAATAATATTTCATTCGGTTGTATATAAAACTGAAAGTTTGATGCCAACACAATAGAAATGATATTTCATTCAGTTGTATCAAAAACTGAAAGTTGGATGAATGTGAGCTTAAACCATTCTGAAAAAACAGGTATAGTTATTAATAAATTGTAAACATTTGTAAGTGCATGCATGAAATTCTTATGAAAATGGGCAGTGCTGAGCTTTAATATCTTGTACTTGAGGAACTCAAAACTCATTGAGAATGAGATGAATAAACATAAATATATGAACAAGAAGAGGACATATAGAATACGGTCATCAAGAGATGTAGAACAAGGTCATGTAGAGATGTAGAATGAGCATACATAACAAAAATATGATGTATTACGCTAAGGAATCATAAACAAAAATCTTTGCGAAATTAATGATTAAACCGTTAAAGTAAAAAAAAAGTTATCTCTGCTACCACATCACAAACTAAAATTGTTGTAAGGAAACAATACCAAACAGCATTTTTGCTCATTAAAGAACTTGCCAAGTTTAAACCTAAGAACTGTTATTATGATGATCGTAAACCAAGAAGTATATTGTGATGAACCAGAAATTGGCCTAAAGCTAGAACAACTTTTGGAATGCAATAGTAACGATATTCCATTCAGTTGTCTCAAAAACTGAAAGTTAGATGAATGTGAGTTTAAACCATTCTGAAAAACAGGTATACTTATTAAAAAATTGTAAACATTTGTAAGTGAAATTGTACATGAAATTCTTGTGAAAAATTCTTGTAAAAAAATGGGCAGTGCTGAGCTTTAATGTTTCATATTTGAGGAACTCAAAACTTTTCATTAATCTTAGGATGCAACAGATCGTGTCTTATAATTTTATCTTAAATGAACACTTTTTTGGATGTGGTGAGGAACTTTATTGTGTCATTTAAACAATTGTATAAATGAGTGAAATTTGTTGTGAAATTGTACGTGAAATTCTTGTGAAAAATTCTTGTAAAAATTGGGCAGTGCTGAGCTTTAATGTTTCATCCTTGAGGAACTCAAAATTTTTCATTAATCTAAGGATGCAAACGATCGTGTCCTATAATTTTATCTTAAATGAACACATTTTTGGATGTGGCGAGGAACTTTATTGTGGTAATTAAACAATTGTATAAATTACCGAAATTTGTTGTGAAATTGTACATGAAATTCTTGTGCAAAATTCTTGTAAAAAAATGGGCAGGGCTGAGCTTTAATGTTTCATCCTTGAGGAACTCAAAATTTTCATTAATCTTAGGATGCAAAAGATCGTGTCCTATAATTTTATCTTAAATGAACACTTTTTTGGATGTGGTGAGGAACTTTCTTGTGTTATTTAAACAATTGTATAAATGGTGTGGGGAACAGAATTACCAAAGAAACTTTTTAATAGTTGTGATATACAATTATTGTAGTATTTTTGGGAACAATACTGATGCCAACAACTAATTGCTAGTAACCTAACTAATTTATTTGTATGATTTGGCTTCTACTTGTAACATTAAGAAAATTTCTGCTTATTATGATATTTTACGTGAACGCGAATTTTATGAGAAATGATTCTAGCGCTAGTTCAAGTATTTGTTATAATTTGGACATGAAACTTAAATTGGGATCTGAATTTGCAATGGAAATTATTACTAAATAAGATTATTCCCGAACAATATAGTCTTAAAACGGACTACGAAAACAATTCATTGGCAAAAACTGGGATTTTGGCAAAAACTGGGATTTTGGCAAAAACTGTGATTTTTGCAAAAACTGGGATTTTCGCAAAAACTGGGACACAACGCCCGAAATTACTAAAAAAGATTAATCTAGATGATACACAAGCAGCTTACAAATTATATCAAGATGTAAAATAGTTGAAAAACTCAACATTTGTACAAATGAAGATATCCATGTACAGACTACGAAAAAAAATCAATTGGCAAAAATTGGGATTTGAACTTTACGGCCTAAATTTCTGAAAAATATTAATGTAGTAAATATATATGCAGCTTACAAATTATATAAAGAGGTAAACTAATTCCACAACTCAACATTTGTACGTCTACGTTGTAAGATTTTTCTACAGTTTGAAGAACGTTTATTGCCTGACAGATGTCGAGGAAGCCCCTCCTAAACTATTCTATGAATCTGTTCAATCGTTCATAATTTATTCTATCAAAATAATCCTTTTTTCGGCTACTTCATTTAAACTTTGAAAGATCAAATTTCTAAACATGGTACTGAATTTTAAGTCGAATTTCAGGATCATAGAGAAGTGATATGGGAGATTTTTCTACAGTTTGAAGAACGTTTATTGCCTGACAGATGTCGAGGAAGCCCCTCCTAAACTTTTCTATGAATCTGTTCAATCGTTCATAATTTATTCTATCAAAATAATCCTTTTTTCGGCTACGTCATTTAAACTTTGAAAGATCAAATTTCTAAACATGGTGCTGATTTTTGAAGTCGAATTTCAGGATCATAGAGAAGTAGTATGGGAGATTTTTCTACAGTTTGAAGAACGTTTATTGCCTGACAGATGTCGAGGAAGCCCCTCCTAAACTATTCTATGAATCTGTTCAATCGTTCATAATTTATTCTATCAAAATAACCCTTTTTCGGCTACTTCATTTAAACTTTGAAAGTTCAAATTTCTAAACATGGTGCTAAAGTTTAAGTCGAATTTCGGGATCATAGAGAAGTGATATGGGAGATTTTTCTACAGTTCGAAGAACGTTTATTGCCTGACAGATGTCGAGGAAGCCCCTCCTAAACTATTCTATGAATCTGTTCAATCGTTCATAATTTATTCTATCAAAATAATCCCTTTTTCGGCTACTTCATTTAAACTTTGAAAGTTCAAATTTCTAAACACGGTGCTGAATTTTAAGTGGAATTTCAGGATCATAGAGAAGTGATATGGGATATTTTTCTACACTTTGAAGAACGTTTATTTTACCCATTTAACCAATTTCATAGTTGAAATGATAAGAAAATCGGCACACTTAATAACCAGTTTTACTGTTCTATATAAGTGTTTGTGAAAACCGCTAAAAATTTGTCGAAAATCGATTGAATGGCAAAATTCCAATCCGTCTTTTAGCGCCTTTTGCCGCATTTTCCTGCTGCAATTCCATGATTGAGGCTCCGTCGAGGCACGATTATGAGCTATGCAATAAGAGGCGGAAAGAAGGAGCATCGTTGGCTCACATAACTGTTCCTTAATTAATTCTGATGGTGCGATTTATGAATTGGGGAATTGAATTGTGACGTGTGTTTTTGTTTTTATGCGTGCGGTCGGTCGGAAAAATAATTACTGTGATTTTGAGTGACGCCCGAATTTGTGTTTCGTTTCTTGTGCGGCCATTATCTCTATGCAGGGCGTCGTTTTTATTTATTTGCGAGAAACCCAATAAAAAAAGGAGGCATTATTTGTATTTTCGTGAACGATCCCCATCTTCGTCAATAAATATAAATCTATAAATAGCAGCGCGGGGTTGTACTATATGAACGAAAAAATCTAATAAGACTGAGATGCTCTATAAATTTGTTTGCATTTTCGTAACTGCCGCGCCGATAAATCCATTATTAAAATTATATTACTATTTTTGCGGAAAAATTAAACAGCGTGGACCCAAAGTAGTCTCGTTTAGTTTTCGCGACAACCTAATGCCATCGATTGAATGTTTCCGAATGTAAAGCGCCGGTGTTTATTTAGTTTTGCAATTTCACGCGCATGCGAGAGTCGTGCAAAAGATACAGGTTCGTAAGAATTTGTATTCAAATTTTCCACGTCAAATCCATACACCCCACCTATGTTACACTCTCACCCTCCACTTCTACGAGGCGCGTGTATGGCCTTGTCGCTGCACCGTCTGCGAGCAATAAAAAATAAAAAATAAAGGGCCTGGCCCGGCCTCCAATCTTGGCTCTAATTTTACGGTTTACAAGGGCCGTAAATAAGCCCCGCACTGTCGCCCCAGGGGCTTGATAAATATGAATTAGCCCCTGTAAATAGCTACAATGTCACGAAGTATCTGCATCAATTAAATTTCGGATTCATTGAATTTGCATGGACGCGACGGACGGCCTGAAAAAAGCTCGTGTCATCGCGCCACTCGATTCGAATGAATTGGAACCAGTAAATGAATAATAGAATTGATGTTTGTCTCTACATGCTTTGCTCTGTATTCCGAAGCAACTGTTTTGATACCATTTGGATCGCGCGCTGCAAAATTGCACGAACTTGTCGACGGCGCAAATGAAGCACTGAATTAATAATCACAAGCAACCATCACTATTTATTCACCTTCAAGCATACGTTGATTGCTCAGCTTGGCAGGCTCATGGTTATACTTTAAATAGCACTTTACGAATCACTGTTTCATTTGCATTACAATACACGCAATTTGTATATGCAAGCAACGAGATTCAATTAGTAGCAAATAATGAAATTAGCCTGTTGCAAGGAAATATTAAAATATCTTGCTTCCACACATACACAGGACACAAGTCCTGAAGACTATCTGAGTAAGCTATTTATATTTATATAATAAATGTTTGAGGAAATTCCGAGAGATTACCCGAGCTGGAATCCGGAATTAGTGAAATTATACTTTTATAATTTCGTTGCATTATTCAGGCTGAGGTTAATTGCCGACAATTTGGAAATATTTCGAGGATGTTGTATTTGCGTTATTTAATATTTATAAGCGTGGGCGGAACCTTCTGCGTTATTGTATATAAGCGGATTGGGGATGTTACCTCCACTTCACCATAAAAAAATCTCTAAATCCGATTTTATAAACTATAAACATGCCTTAATAATTAACCTGTTGCTAAAACATATATATACACCCAGTTTCAGCTTTCACCTTCATACCCCTATATCTTCCTCATGTGTTTTCATTTCCAAATATACTGCCCTTTCCTGCTGCTTTCTGATTTTTTCAACAACAAAAAATTCAAGATGCATTAATAAGATATAAAAAGTCCAGACAATGAGGCAGCTGGGTTACGAATTGGTTTCACAAGGAATTGGTCAGTAGCACTACTGACAAACGAGATGAATCAAAATAATGAAACATCCATGTAATTATATATTTTATACTATATTATTTAGAATCAATTGCGTGTAATTAGTTGCGCAAAACTGTAATAGATATAATCAATTTTTATTATGGTGGATGCGCCGGGTGGCAAATTTTCATTATGGTGGATGCGCCGGGTAGCAAATTTTCATTATGGTGGATGCGCCGGGTAAATAAGACAAATTATGACGGTGACAATTGAAACAAATATTAACTGTCAAAGTTGATAATTTTACAGGTGTTTTACAGTTATAGTTGAAAATACAACAAATTTTAAAAATCGCAGTCAATAATATGACATATTTTGACCATATAACCAACATTGACCAACATTGTAGTTTGTTATATGTTCAAATGCAATTATTAATGTAATAATAATATTTATTAATGTAAATGTATACTGTTTCAACTGAAACTGTTAATATATGTCATATTTTCAACTGTATGTGTCCAAAATTGGCATATTTTCAACTGTAACTGTCATATTTACAACTATAACAGTAAAAAGCTGCCATATTTTTAACTGTAACTATCATATTTGTCATATTTTCAGCTGTATGTGTCCAAAATTGGCATATTTTCAACTGTAACTGTCATATTTACAACTATAACAGTAAAAAGCTGCCATATTTTTAACTGTAACTATCATATTTGTCATATTTTCAACTGTATGTGTCCAAAATTGGCATATTTTCAACTGAAACTATCATATTTTCAACTATAACTGTAAAAAGCTGCCATATTTTCAACTGTAACTATCATATTTGTCATATTTTCAACTGTATGTGTCCAAAATTGGCATATTTTCAACTGAAACTATCATATTTTCAACTATAACTGTAAAAAGCTGCCATATCATGCCAAAAACTATCATATTTGTCATATTTTCAACTGTATGTGTAAAAAATTGGCACATTTTAAACTGTAACTGTCATATTTACAACTATAACTGTAAAAAGCTGCCATAATTTGAACTGTGATTAGTTTCAAAATATGTACATCATATTTTCAACTGTGATTTTGAAAATTTGCCATATTTTCAACTATAACTGGGCAAAATATGTCATTTATTCACTGCTATTTTTAAAATTTGTTGTATTAACAATTTTACATTGCATGAGAAATTGGAAATCTGAGAATTTTACAGTTTCAGTTAAAAATATGACAAATATTAACATTTCCAGTTAAAAATATTACGTATTAAGCATTATATTTCAAAATATATTAAATTTTGACAATTACTGTTGAAAATATGACAGATTTTGCCAATTATAGTTGAAAATGTGACAAAATGATGACAGTTACAGTTGAAAATATTCAGGCGATGAAAATAAACTATAAAACAAATATAAATTAATACCTGTAAGTACTTGACCAGTATAACCTATCTGTCACTGAAATTCCTGAAAATTTAACTAATGGATATTTTGAACATTTTATGCCAGATTTAGATACAGTATGGCTGAAGGTATATCCTCTGGAAATTTGGCGCATGTTATGAAGTAAATAAGTGCAAGAATCGAACATATAACTTTCCCAGTTGACAGTGGAATTATATCTGTCCCTGAAATTTCTGAAAATTGGATATTTTGAAAATGTAACTCCGCTGTGACCGGTCCCAAGCCCGGCTGTGAAAGGACGAGGGTTGTTCGCAGGGCTACCAACCCTGCAACGTAAAAAGGAGCGTGCTACTGAAACTTATACAAGCCTCGGAAGTCGAGAAGGATGGAAGAAGCTTGTAGAAGCCCTATGTAAAGAAACATATTTTTTATGACCACACAATGAAACATTACTTCGTCTATAATGTAGCAATTGCTTGTAATTAGTTGCGTAAAACTGTAATAGATATAATCAATTTTTATTATGGTGGATGCGCCAGATTGAAATTTTCATTATGTTGGATACGCCGGGTTGCAATTTTCATTATGGTGGATGTGCCAGATTGAAATTTTCATTATGGTTTATAAAGAGACATATTTTTTATGACCACACAATGAAACATTACTTCGTCTATAATGTAGCAATTGCGTGTAATTAGTTGCGTAAAACTGTAATAGATATAATCAATTTTTATTATGGTGGATGCGCCGGGTAGCAAATTTTCATTATGGTGGATGCGCCGGGTAGAAAATTTTCATTATGGTGGATGCGCCGGGTAGCAAATTTTCATTATGGTGGATGCGCCGGGTAGCAAATTTTTCATTATGGTGGATGCGCCGGGTAGCAAATTCTCATTATGGTGGATGCGCCGGGTAGCAAATTTTCATTATGGTGGATGCGCCGGGTAGCAAATTTAAAAAATATTTTTAATGTCAAATACGGTGGTTATGACGCAAGGATATAAAAAATATTGATTGGTTTAGATCTATGGCCAGCCTGTAATTAAATAATTCAATGTGATAAAGAACAGCGTTAATCCGGTAAAGTAATGAAACGTCAATAGAGTGAGTAACGACAAAAACTGCACGCATCGGATTATTGTTTTCCATTACGACTGGATTAATTATTCAAATCAAAGCTTCTCGTGAAACATATAATTTAAATACGCATCAGAAAACAACACTGATAGTAGTACATCACCTTGCCCGAGTTTTAATTTAACTAAAAGCCCCACCTGCGAGTGTTTCAATGCGGAGCTCTCGCACAGGCAGGGATTTCCAAAGGACAGGATAAAATCGGAATCGGGTAATTGGTATATTACCATTCTGATTACCAAACTTTGGTGCAACTGCCGGCAGATACACACCACCGGCACATGTTGATGGCGCCAGTTATTTGTATGCAAGTCGGCGGTCACCGAGATTAATACGGTGATGAATCGATGATACAAATATTGATTCTGTTCACGCTGGCTTAGCCAAAGGCTTCGCCGAAAGCCATTTCTTAGACGCACAATATGGATTGCAAATATGTATGTATTAATCAACTATCTCATCAACATTTGTAAACGACCCCAATGTGTACCTAAAATTAATTATTTCGTGACTAATTACAAATCGGAATATAATATACAAACTACATTAATTTACTTACTGGTATCATTGCGTTCAATTTCGTATTTTAATTATAAGTAATAAATCATGACAAGTATTGTTGCATTGAACATTTCCATTAGTAAAATTTCATTAATAGTGAAAGTGCTGAAGGTATTTGAAGTACGAGATCTGTTGATCAATTTGTATAGCTGAGACTCTAAGGCACGTATCTATAATCAGTACTTGAGCATAAGTTCGACTCAAGTCATATATTTGCGTATATTTGGTTGCGTTTGGTGCATAAACGTTTACACAAACAAAGCAAATATACGACTTGAGTCGAACTCATGCTCAAGCACGGACTATAGATATGGGCCTAAGGAACCCAAAAATACATGTTGCCAGTAGCTGTGGTGCCTCTACATTCATCGATTTTAAATTTTCTACAAGTATAAATAAATTTTATTAGGTATTAGATTAGGTATTAGTATTAGTATCAGTATTAGTATTAAGCTAAAAGCCTAAAGTGCTTAAAGCTTAAAAATGTTGTAATGAGCAACAAGGGCTTTGTTAGGCCAATTAAATTTTGCAGGGCATTATACGCGTTATATTTTGCAGGTAGTAATTTAAACGAAATGTAATGGTGGGCTGAGAAGGGGCGAAAGTTGCGGCGAAGGCTGGAACTTTACCACGGCCCATATTTCAGCAGCGATATGACAGAAAAATGGAAATAACTCTAATTAGCCGTAATTAATCAATGTTTATCTGCCGCGAATGAAATCATAAATAATCCGGAATCGCGATTCAGATAAGTGCGTTCGGTATCTGTCCTGCAACACACTTGCCTTGAGCACGATAGGTCGGCACTCATCCATGACCTGAAGAATGCCGAAACTCCTTAAGATTTAAACTCTTTTATCTAAGACAAGTCGTTTTTTGCATTTAAAAAGTTTCTCGTGAACACTAACGGGGAATTCTAGATAGGGAAAATTGAATCGCGCCTCCTCTTGTGTATTCGCGGAGTCCTACAAAGCAGCGCTCCCTCCAACGTACACAAACGTATTGCTGAATAAAATTATTGCTCTCGCACTAAAACTTTCTTTATTCAAGGATTAGATACAGATACTATCAACACACACACATATTCACACGTATTCATTTTAAGTTTTTGTAAGACCATAATTACTTACTCAACTCAATTTTGCATTTTCTTTATTAATTGCCTACACAAGGGCTGTAGTTCTTTGTCTGTGTCAAGCTGCGGTGTGGATGTTTTTTAATGTAAATTTATTGCTGTTGTAGCGGTAGACGCAATTAATGCATTTACTGGAAACCACAAGCGAATGAGCAATTGTTCCAAACTACGGCTCTACCTGCTCGTGAGTGCGAAACTGCCGGGCTAATAATCTGGGCCGTGTAACTCCTGCAGTCCGCAACAGCGTCGTAATTCTTATAATGAAAATCGCATATAATTCAGGCCGAGGAAAGGTGCAAGGAACATCTGGGGGCGGCAAAAAAAGCGCACTTTCCGCAACGGCGCACACCTTGCCTGTCGCCGGGTGGAAAAAAAGGGGAGCAGACAAGATCCGGGTGTCCCGCACAGCAAACTATGCAAATGATAAAACTAGCTGAACGGAACGGAATGACAAGTCGGAAAATATGGAAATTTATAAGGAAAAATGAAATACATCATAAACAAAGGGGACATCGATGCTACTCTTGTCTGTGGGGATTTCAGTTTGGGCGGAAAATGTCGGGTTATTTTAATAACCTGTCGCGGCTGTAATGAAATGGGTCAATGAACTTTAGTCATACTTTCGCCAGATTATGGTATACAAAATACACTTCAACTTATAATAAGTATGATGGGTACAGCTCTGCTTTCAGCATCGAAATTTATTTTTGAATATTTAATGTGATTAAAATTTACATTTATCCAAAAACCATCAAAATCACAAGATTTATTTAGATAATACACACTATAATCTAATGATGGACATAATCGAATGATTTTATTAATCGAATTATACATACATACATAATCCATCCCTCTTTTACCCATTGGGTGTCGAGTAATGTCGAATTATGCAAATACGAATTACTGCAATAATCGAATTATAACTCGAATTACGAATCATTCTATTTAAAATCATTCGTAATTCGTATTTTTTTGTTTAAATGATTTATCAGGCAACAGTAGGAATCATCACATTATTAATACGAAATCATGATCACGAATAAACTGGATGATTAATATTATGTTTTAAATAAATACGCAATTAAAGCTGACACGTAGAATGCAGGCGATGATTGTATTTGTGTCTACCCACTCGCCTTCCAATTCTGCACAAATAATGATTAATACTTAATCTACAATTGTTGATCATTAAGGTGGAGCTTGTTATTAAGAAGAGAAAATGATATTCTATTGCTGCTGTAAAATAGGGAATGATTATACTTGTTTCCACCCACCCACCTTTAAATTTTACACGAATAATCATAAATATTTGATCTGCAATTGTATTTTATAATGGTTAAGATGCAGATGATTAATAATAAATAAAACATCAATCTACAGCTGTTAAATGTATTTTCATTGCAGGAAAATTAATAGTACTAACTGTGATTTATTTTTTTGCGTTCGCCACATGAAAATTTAAAAGGGTTATTTTCGGTAGTTTAATTAGTTTAGAATTATTTGTGTAATTATGTCGAATGTATTGGCCTATTTTTACGAGTTTCGGGGAGTTTTTAATGCAGGCCATACGGCGCAAAAAATATATTACAACTGTAGGGATAAAGTATCGAGGGAATCAATTAATAGTTATTTTATGGTCTGCCCGAATTATAAACTGTGTTCAGAGGGAATAATGTTAACATAAAAAGTAAACGACTTAAAAGTACAATTCGCGGAAATTGAAGCAATAAAAATAATGCGAAACGTGAGCTAAACGTATAAAAAAAAATAATAATGAAAATACTAAACCCTCCCAAAACAAAAATTAACCGCTCACGCTCCTAACGCCATTAACATGCTGCTAAAATTGCTTTTTCATTTTTCGCAAATTAAATTCGAGATTATTTTTCCCATTACATCCAAATGCACGCGTAAATGTTTAATGTACAACAACATTTGTTGGTCCCTTTGAGCCGCTGTCGGTGATATTTCCTTATTTCAAAAGAAATGAAATAAGCCAAAGGCTCCGTCCGCTCGCAGCGCTGTCCTTTTTATTGAAAAAAACATCGCACTTGTATCATACGATCCCTGAATGGGTCTTAGAATTTTATGGGAATAACTCATAAAGTGTAAAATATGAAACGTACCGGTACAAAACCTTTTCTCACTCGATCCCCAAATCACTGCGCAAATCGAAATACATTTCCCACCGAAGCGTTTGAAACGTCAAGTTTTTACCATTGCCCTGAAAAAGGTACAGAGAAAAACTGACGCATTCCACAGGGAACATTATAATTGAAATTAGTCAGTATTTAGGTATACGAAATCAATTTTAATCATCTTATTCAAGTTATAAACGCGTTAATATGGTATAAAACCGAGCTAACGAGATATTTGCACGCGTGTAATAAATGACGCAGGGTGAAAAATAATAGCGATTAAAATACCTGATGAATGGTTTTTTGTGCCTTATAAACGCGTTCTATCATTTTGATCGGTCTACAAACAAACATCCTTTTGATAACGAATATTTCCTCCCCCCGAGCGGAGCACCTTATGAATAATTTATCTGTGATGTTTATCTTTGTTGTGTTCTGGTGCCCACTTTAACAAAATACAACATTAAAGCAAATGAAACGCTCTCAGATTGGCCGTGTGTTGCCTGGGAAAACTGGGGCCCTCGAAATCGCAATAAATAAGATCGCGAATATGCAAACTATTCAACCGTGCAAAAATCACGTTACGCCTGGAAAACAATTAATAACGAAATGCAAATCGAGAGATATGGTTGTTATAAATTTCGTTTTGCACTCGCAACTGCCGCGCGAAGTTTTCACTGCTGAGTCTAATGAAAAAGCCAACGTGCTATAATAATATTGATATAAACAATAATTGCAGTCGCCGTTATGACGACCAGTCCAACCGGAAGTAAAATAAATTTAGACCCCACATGTAAACCTTATGGGAAAATAGCCCAGAACTGTCCAAACATATCTACTTTAACTAAATATCCGAAAATATTAAAATTAGTTGTAAAAATAGTTCTGATTGATTTTGCGGGAGTTTTGTAAAAATATTATTTCTTTATTTATAATATGTATTAACTGATTTGTGTGGAGTTGTTGAACATATCCAGTTCAATAACGTGATAAATTTAGTAAGTGCTGTGTAAGTATGATATTCGAACGCAATGATACGTTCCCTTTTAAATTTCGTGGAGTATTTTTAAACCGCTGACCTTTATTGCCGCGGACCTCCCAATCGACGTAATAGGGGTGGCGGCGCCACCCCACGCTCAGCCGCCCCCGCCGTGGGGCCTTCACACGTCGCAACACCGTTGATGGGCGCGGGTTACATTCCGAACATCAAATTTGACTGATTACTTTTCGCCAATACATGTTATAATTGGGGGGCCTGATGCCACCCCCGGCAACCTGTCCGGACGCACGTCGGCCATTCGGGGGTGGGCATCTCAACGGGGGAAACATAAACCCTAATAAAAAGGGGATAGTCTGTGCGTCTACGCATTTTCAGCGCTTTAACTCCCCGGGCAAGTCTGCAGGCGGCCGTTGAATACAGACTTTTTTGGGCAGGATGGGGCCCCATAAAATCATAAGATGTTTATAATCGGGGTTGGGAGGTTAATAGGTTAACGACCCGCCGAATTCTAGCCTTGCCTTTCACCCGCGGATCAGCATTGATCTAAGCAGTCTTGGGGCTTACAAGAATTATACAGGTATTTAATATAATTGGAGGTGTGGTTTGTTGATTAATTCAAATTATACGCTTGAGGCGAACTAATTTTGGATCAGACTCAAATTAGTTATTGCAACGCAATATACCATCCACTACATTACAACTCAGTAAGAATATATAAGCTCATTGTATTGTAGATACAGCAATAATTATTGTTCAGCATAATTAAAAGCTTTCGGAAAGAAAAATAGAAAAATCATCTTCTCTACAACAACTTTTGAGCATAGAAGAAGTTCTAGAAGATGTGGAAAACATATTTGCGATGAAACACAGGTGAAGATTTAGAAGCATGCAGAGTCCAAAGGAAAAAAGCTAAAGAAACGGTAACTGAAGCAAAGAAAAACAGTTGGGAGGATTTTGGAAGAAAGCAAAGGTGCGAATGAAAAGTTATTTTTCAGAATAATTAAAAGCTTTAGGAAAGAAAAATCTTCTACTCCACAACAACTTTTGAGCAAAGAAGGAGAAGTTTTAATGAATGATGGAGGTATTATCAACAGGTGGAGGGAATATTTCCAAGAATTACTAGTGGAGGGAGTTGAGAAAACATGTGAATACGAAGGGCTCAAAACTAGGAGCAAGGAAAGCTTTAGGAAAGAAAAATGTTCTACTCCACAACAACTTTTGAGCAAAGAAGGCAAAGTTTTAATGAATGATGGAGGTATTATCAACAGATGGAGGGAACATTTCCACGAATTATTAGTGGAGGGAGTTGAGGAAACATGTGAACACGAAGGCACAAATGAACAGGTTCAAAAAGGTCGTGAAGGAAGCAGCAAATCGCAAAGAATTAAAAGTTGTTTTTTAGAACAATTAAAAGTTTTAGGAAAGAAAAATCTTGTATTCCACAACAACTTTTGAGCAAAGAAGGCGAAGTTTTAATGAGTGATGGAGGTATTATCAACAGATGGACGGAACATTTTCACAAACTACGAGTGGAGGGAGTTGAGGAAACATGCAAACAGGAAGGCCTCAAAACCAGAAGCAAGGAAAGCTTTAGGAAAGAAAAATCTTCTACGTCACAACATCTTTTGAGCAAAGAAGGAGAAGTTTTAATGAATGATGGAGATATTATCAACAGATGGAAGAAACATTTCAACGAATTACTACTGGAGGGAGTTGAGGAAACTTGTGAACACGAAGGCCTCAAAACTTAGAGCAAGGAAAGCTTTAGGAAAGAAAAATCTTCTACTCCACAACAACTTTTGAGCAAAGAAGGCGAAGTTTTAATGAATGATAGAGGTGTTGTCAACAGATGGAGGGAATATTTCCACGAATTACTAGTGCAGGGAGTTGAGGAAACATGTGAACACGAAGGTCTCAAAACTGGGTGTAAAGAAAGCTTTAGGAAAGAAAATCTTCTACGTCACAACAACTTTTGAGCAAGGAAGACGAAGTTTTAATGAATGATGGAGATATTATTAACAGATGGAGGGAATATTTCCACGAATTACAAGTGGAGGGAGTTGAGGAAACATGTGAACACGAAGGCCTCAAAACCAGATGCAAGGAAATCGAAAATGCAGATACAATAACAGAACAAGAAGTGAGAGCAGCCATCGAGCGAATAAAACTGGGAAAAGCCACAGGCGAGGACCAGATATCGGGAGAGATGATTAAACACCTAGAAGACCAAGAGGACCTAGAAAACCTAGAAGACTTAGAGGACCAAGAATACTTTGGATTTAAGAAACTACACAACTTATTCAACCTGGCATATCATGGAGAGATGATTAAACACCTAGAAGACCTAGAGGACCTAGAAGACCTAGAGGACCTAGAAGACTTAGAGGACCTAGAACACCTAGACCTAAAAAACTTTGGTTTAAGAAACTACACAACTTATTCAACCTGGCATATCAACTAAGAAGATTCCGAAAGATTTTTAGTATGGAATTATAGTTCCCCTATTCAAAAATGGAGATAAGAGGAATTGCAGTAATTACAGAGGCATAAGCTTACTTTCGATACCGGGGAAAACATATGAATCAATCCTAGAAATGAGGATGAGAAAAAAAATAGATAACCAGCTGGACGAAAATCAGAGTGGATTCAGAAGAGGGCGAAGTACATAAAACGACATATTCAGTATAAGACAAATATCAGAGAAATGT
Source organism: Othius punctulatus (assembly GCA_951805005.1). NCBI lineage: Eukaryota > Metazoa > Arthropoda > Insecta > Coleoptera > Staphylinidae > Othius > Othius punctulatus. The sequence continues at coordinate 36,024,723 of OX638147.1, read as the reverse complement.
AAAGCTTAGAACAGGGATATATACTCGACATTATAAGGGTACAAGAGGGCCGGATTATTTACGTATGTATGTATGTATGTTTGTTTGTATGTTTTTATGTATGTATGTATGTTTATATGTTTGTATGTTTGTATGTTTGTATGTATGTATGTATGTTTATATGTTTGTTTGTATGTACTATGTATGTATATATGTATGTATGTATGTTTGTACGTATGTATGTTTGTATGTATGTGTGTATGTGTGTATGTATGTATTATGATAAATCTAAGTAATTCAGAACATATTATCGTTTGAGTCTGAAATTTCTCCACCATACTTATTAGGTTAAATTTGAGATCGAGCATGCTGGCCAGCATAAATATGAATCTTTATCAGTGTTAGCGTTTGATGGCGGGATATAAAATTAATATTACTGGGCCCTGGAACTACAAAGGAAAGGAAACCCCTGGAAACTTATCCGATCCGTGAGGCCAATTACCGGGTGCAATTCCGCGAAATGCGCTTAACGTTGCGGACAGTCATGGATTGTTGACAAAAATAATCAGGGCGCATTCAATAAATATGAAAAGGGGTATTAGGGATTAGAGTTCCAGATTGGGGGGATTAGGAGTGTTTCAGAAGTGTACGATATTGTCACTAGAAAACTAAAGTAATGTAACAAAGCCCAGCCGAAGATCTAGCGCGGTATATTACTGGTGCCCCTGCCCCGAGTTAATTGGAAAACAGGGAAGAACCAAGTTTTCAACAACGGCAGGGAATTATATAACTAAGTAATATAGTAAGAAACCCCGCGTTAATCCTCTAAATCTCAAAGGAGCTAAATGTATTCGTTGTAAGATACGCACAATGGAGTGTATAGTTTGATCCACCTTAATGTGTAATTTGGGCCGTGTAAATCTGATACAGATATTATGCTACATTTGGGTATTAAATCGTACAAATCTATAGGCAAATATAATTGAATATAACTAATACGAGCGTCTGCTAATTAGATTTTCCGCGCTGAAATTGAGTAATGATTGGAGGATTGTTGATTATTAATAGCGTGGATAATTTACCTGGATATTCATTACCACCGTTGGGAGTGGTCATCGTGGAACACTTTAATCACGCCACTTCTGGCCTGAGCGGCTCCCACTACTCTCAAGTCCCAATTTGAAGATCCCGAATCCCATTCGGGCAAATGGCAAGCGCTGGGACGAGTTGAAAACAACGCGTATTTATAAATATTAATCTTGTCTGGTTTAAGCGCCGCGCAATAACAGAAGAGCGAATTAGGGCCGCTCTGGCGCTTAGTTTGTCTTCATGTACGATAATTCGGACAAATGCTTGTTTGGGCACAACTTTTACAGCGCGATACGGCCCCGGGTTAATAATTAATACAGTTTTTGCACGGCACCGGCAATGCGCTAATCTCTTAACGAATTCATTTTTACCAGCAACTGCTCGAATGGATTAGTACGATAAGCTGTTTTTTTGCCTCAACTAGCTAACTAATCCCGAATCATTTCCCTTGTTTAAATGCTACACAATAATCGCAACTATCACGTTTGTATTGCCTTCAAATATCAGCAGTAGTTAGGCTGTGACAGTTCTAGACCACACCCCGCAAAATTAATATTTTCAAAATATAGATAGAAGAGATACATACGAGTACAAGGAGACTGGCAAGAATCGAAAAACGCAGTAACTAATGAACCAGACTTTTGATGTTTCTGTCAGCAGTAGTTAAGCTGTGACAGTTCTAGACCACCCCCCGCGGACATTTCGTTAAATTAATTATCTTCAAAATATAGATAGAAGAGTACAAGGAAACTGACAAGAATCGAAAGACGCAGTAACTAATGAACCAGACTTCTGATGTTTCAGAACAGGGGGGTGTCAGCAGTAGTTAAGCTGTGACAGTTCTAGACCACACCCAGCAAAATTAATATTTTCAAAATATAGATAGAAGAGATACATACGAGTACAAGGAGACTGGCAAGAATCGAAAAACGCAGTAACTAATGAACCAGACATTTGATGTTTCTGTCAGCAGTAGTTAAGCTGTGACAGTTCTAGACCACCCCCCGCAGACATTTCGTTAAATTATTTATCTTCAAAATATAGATAGAAGAGTACAAGGAAACTGACAAGAATCAACAGACGCAGTAACTAATGAACCAGACTTCTGATGTTTCAGAACAGGATGGTGTCAGCAGTAGTTAAGCTGTGACAGTTCTAGTCCAGCCCACGCAACTAGCAAACTAATCCCGAATCATTTCCGTTGTTTAACAATTCAAATAGATAGATGAGATACATAAGAGTACACGGAGACTGACAAGAATAAAAACACGCAGTAACTAACGAACCAGACTTTTGATGTTTCAGAAGCGTGCTGTCAGCAGTAGTTTAACTGTGCCAGTTCTAGACCACTCCCCGCAGAGATTTCGATTAGATTAATTATCTTCAAAATATAGAAAAAATAGTACAAGGAAACTGACAAGAATAGAAAGACGCAGTAACTAATGAACCAGACTTCTGATGTTTCAGAACAGGGGGGTGTCAGCAGTAGTTAAGCTGTGACAATTCTAGACCAGAATATCAGCAGTAGTTAAGCTGTGCCAGTTCTAGACCACACCCTAATAATTAAAAGTCTGATTAAAATTTGTAACTTTTGCCACCCACCGTAGAGATTTTGATGAAATTAATTCGCGCTTTTAATTCGCGGATTTAATCGACGTACTAATCACCGCGTTGGGTGTTCTAGAACTGTCACAGCTCAACTACTGTCAGCCGTTTTGGAGAAGCTATGTTGCCATGTTGTTTTACTGGGTGTCTAATTAAAATTTGTAACTTTTGCAGTATGCATGAGTGTGTAAATCAAATGTGTGTAGTATTTTGTTTCGGATTTGCTGAACTATAGTGTGCTAATATCTGGTGATTAGGTAAAAGCGTGCATTTTGCGAGTTTATGCAAATGACGTAGGAAATTAATGCGGCGTTCGGAAGAAAAAGCTAAATTGAAACTATTCCCCTACACACTCTAAATTAAACCGTGAAGGTGTAAAAAATATGTAAAGTTATGATAAACAGGGAATTTTTAATAGTACTATAAACCCGTGCCCCGTGGAAGCGGTCCGGTAGTTCGTTGTCGGGCAGCGTTCAAATGAAATTCATAGCAGGTGCTTACAGCAAACGTTTTCCGCGCCGAAATTAATTAAGAGGAACGCACGGGACAAAATATCGAACCATTAAACTAACTAAAATTTATACAAAAACTTTGCGGCCGCCTCCCAGTGGGCCAGCGCCGCCTAGCGGTCGACTCGGGAATTGCGTTTTAATATGCAGTCAATTGGCGGATCCGTGATTAATTGCGGAATCTTGCAGGGATCACGAATGTGTCGCTCTCTTCGCAAATCGGTATGTAATTCATCAAGATTAGAGAACGCTATTAATTAACGGTTTTTGTTCAATTTGCTGAAACTGTCGCATTAAGAAATTTGTTTATTTGCAATTAGGCGCTCTTCCCAGTCAACGCAAGCAATTAACAAAGCGACACGATTCTCCTATAAAAAGTAAAAGCACACTTTGTTTGCATGCGTGCGTTATGTGTAAGCTCAACTATTAAACGTGCGGAGAGGCGAAGTGAGCTTCCTTTGTTTGAGTTAAAATCTTGTAAAGCGTTTTGATGTAGCGCTACCATTCCGAAACATCCCCATTGTGCAGCTCCCTGTGATGTATTTTACTTTTCGAGTTTTAATTCCTAGTTGGGCTAATGCACCAAAATGGCTTTCAGAAAATATTGCAGCTTTAATTTATCGCTTCGCGGCAATTACATAGATTTACTACTTGGCACACTTTACATCTTAGTAAAGTGAATGTCAACGTATCAAAACTTCCATCAAAATCTCTCTCATAGGTTTAAAAAACATAATTATTAAATTCGTTCTTACGAATGGATGAGTAATAATCATTTTCGATTTTTACGATCACGAATGCTTATAAGGACGAATTCGAAGTCCATGGGGTGCAAAATCGGCTCACTGAGTTCGGCTAAGTCCACAGAGGGCGAGAAATGTGAATTTAGACCCCCCATGTAAACCTTATGGGAAAATGGCCCAGAACTGTCCTAGCCTATCTACTTGAAGCAATCAAAGCCCTGTCCATACTAAACGAATTCGATGTCCATGGGGTGCAAAATCGGCTCACCGAGTTCGGCTAAGTCCACAGGGGGTGAGAAAAGTGAATTTAAACCTCCCGCCCCCATGTAAACCTTTTAAGAAATCGGCCCAGAACTGTCCTAGAATATCTACTTGAAGCAATCAAAACCCTGTCCAAATTATACAAATTCGACGTCCATGGGGTGCAAAATCGGCTCGCCGAGTTCGACAAAGCCCACAGGGGGTGAGAAATGTGAATTCAGACCCCCCATGTAAACCTTATGGGAAAATGGCCCAGAACTGTCCTAGCCTACCTACTGCTCCACAATTGCCCTAACTGTAGGGTCTGTAGGGTGTTTTAAACGCTTTTCAGCAGCTTTCGAGCTTCTATTGCCACAGATATTATAAGTTTAGGTAGAAAAAAGCCTCTTCTATATTGTTTATATATGTATGTGTATCCAATCGACTTTTCGACTTACGCTTGGCAGGAGTGCCTTCGGCACACGGTCCTGGCCTATCTACTGCTATACAATTGCCCCAACTGTAAGGTCTGTAGGGTTTTTTAAACACTTGTCTTGTAAACTTTATGGGAGAATGGCCCAGAAGTGTCCTAGCTTATCTACTTAAAGCAATCAAAACCCTGTCCAAATTATACAAATTCGACGTCCATGGGGTGCAAAATCGGCTCGCCGAGTTCGGCAAAGTCCACAGGGGGTGAGAAATGTGAATTCAGACCCCCCCCCCCCCCCCCCCCATGTAAACCTTATGGGAAAATGGCCCAGAACGGTCCTGGCCTATCTACTGCTCCACAATTGCCCCAACTGTAAGGTCTGTAGGGTTTTTTAAACACTTTTCATGTAAACTTTATGGGAAAATGGCCCAGAAGTGTCCTAGCTTATCTACTTGAAGCAATCAAAACCCTGTCCCAACTATACGAATTCGACGTCCATGGGGTGCAAAATCGGCTCACCGAGTTCGGCTAAGTCCACAGGGGGTGAGAAATGTGAATTTAGACCCCCCTCCCCATGTAAACCTTATGGGAAAACGGCCCAGAACTGTCCTAGCCAATCTACTGCTCCACAATTACCCCAACTGTAGGGCCTGGAGGTTTTTTTTTTAAACTGTTCAGTTTTAGAGTTTCTATTGCTACAAAAATTGCTGGGAAAAATTACTCTGGGAAAATGGCCCAGAACTAAAGTGACCAGATTCTAACACTAGAAAAGCCTGACCGGGTGGGGGGGGGGGGGGGGGGGTGATTTTAAAATATATTAACAAAGAACGCACTCGCAAATTATATAGGGTGAGTTTTTTAACAGAGAGAAACAGAGAGAGAGAACATAGTTAGTTATTCGGGTAAATGAGGAAAGAGTTATCATTTTAAGAGCATATGCAAGATATGCTTTTGTTTATTTTGAAAAAAAAAACATAGTTTTTAAGTTATAATACAAACTTTCCTTTTTAAATGGCAGCCATAGTTGGCTTGCACATTTTTGAAAAGGACATTTTTTTCTCTTTCTAGTGATATAAGGTTTGCTATACTTACTTTCATAAATAAATTAGATGCAGGATTTTTCGTTGTATAGCTTTAATAGAATTCAGTATAATTAGAATAGAAAAATAAATAGAATTCTCGTACTAAGAGGGAAAAAAAGTTTTCCATGGCAAACTCTGATTTTGCTACTCTCAATAATACAAATAGTCCTGTATCTTGTTTATATGTCATAGTAAGTATGTAATAATTTTCATAAAGTTCATGCCCAGAACTGTCCTAGCCTATCTACTGCTCCACAATTACCCCAACTGTAGGGTCTGTAGGGTTTTTTAAACACTTTTCAGCGATTCAGATTTCGAGTTTCCATTGCTACAGATATTATAAATTTAGGTAGAAAAAAATGCCTCTTCTATATTATTTATGTATGTACGTGTATCCAATTGACTTTTCGACCTACGCTTGGCAGGACTGTCTTCGGAACATATAAATTCAGTCCACAGGGGGTAATAAATGTGAATTTTACCCCCCCCCCCCCATGTAAACTTATGGGAAAATGGCCTAGAACTGTCCTAGCCTATCTACTGCTCCACAATTGTTCCCAACTGTAGGGTCTGTAGGATTTTTTAAACACTTTTCAACGATTCAGTTTTCGAGTTTCGACGAATTCGACGTCCATGCGGTGCAAAATCGGCTCAGCGAGTTCGGCTAAGTCCACAGGGGGTGTGAAATGCAAAATTAGACCCCTCCCATGTAAACCTTATGGGAAAATGGCCCAGAACTGTCCTAGCCTATCTACTGCTCCGAAAATTGCCTCCAACTGTAGCGTCTGTAGGGTTTTTTTAAACACTTTTCAGCGATTCAGTTTTCGAGTTTCGACGAATTGGACGTCCATGGGGTGCAAAATGGGCTCACCGAGTTCGGCTAAGTCCACAGGGAGTGAGACATGTGAAATGAGACCCCTCCCGTGTAAAACTTATGGGAAAATGGCCCAGAACTGTTCTAGCCTATCTACTGCTCCACAATTACCCCAACTGTAGGATCTTTGGGGCTAGTTAAACACTTTTCAGCGATTCAGTTTTCGAGTTTCAACTAATTCGAAGTCCATGGGGTGCAAAATCGGCTCACCGAGTTCGGCTAAGTCCACAAGGGGTGAGAAATGTTAATTTAGAAACCCCCCATGTAAACCTTATGGGAAAATGAACCTAGAAGTGTCCGAGCCTATCTACTGCTCCACAATTACCCCAACTGTAGGGTCTGTAGGGTTTTTTAAACACTTTTCAGCGATTCAGTATTCGAATTTCTATTGCCTCAGATATTATAAGTTTATGTAGAAAAAAGCCTCTTCTATATTATTTATGTATGTATGTGTATCCAATCGACGTCTCGACCAACGCTTGGCAGGAGTGTCTTCGGAACACATAAATTCAGTCCACAGGGGGTGAGAAATGTGAATTTAGACCCCTCTCCCATGTAAACCTTATGGGAAAATGGCCCAGAACTGTGCTAGCCTATCTACTGCTCCACAATTACCCCAACTGTAGCGTTTGTATGGTTTTTTTAACACTTTTCAGCGATTCAGTTTGCGAGTTTCTATTGCTACAGATATTATAAGTTTAGGTAGAAAAAAATCCTTCTTCTATATTATTTATGTATGTATGTGTATCCAATCGACTTTTCGACGTACGCTTGGCAGGTCTTTGGAACACATAAATTCAGTCGACAAGGGGTGAGAAATGTGAATTTAGAGCCCCCCATGTAAACCTTATGGGAAAATGGCCCAGAACTGTCCTAGCTTATCTACTGCTCCACAATTACCCCAACTGAAGGGTTTTTAAAACACTTTTCAGCGATTCAGTTTTCGAGTTTCTATTGCTACAGATATTATAAGTTTAGGTAGAAAAAAGCCTCTTCTACATTATTTATGTATGTATGTGTATCCAATCGACTTTTTGACCTACGCTTGGCGGAACACTTCAGGCTATTGACTCCTGGAGTACGTATGAATTGTAATTTGTGTATTTTTTCACGTCCCTCACGTGCACGTGCATTCCGGCCACCAATTCGTGCCCCCAGCTCTCGTCATTTAAATATTAAACGAGGATTGCCATTAACAAATGCCAGTGCAAGAGAGTGCAGAACGCGATTAAATGCAACGTCGGGAACTTATTATTAGGGAATTAATCACAGTCTTGTGCGCGAATGTTTCGCGCAATAAGTTTATGGTAGCCAAGTCACGATCTTGATGGTTATGCACGTTGTTTCGTGTTTGTTTGAGGGAAACATCATGTTAGGAGATTTAAATCATCGCACAGCTTTATGATACTATTTACTTTCCATGATATGCGAGCACGTTATCACTAATTTTATCATACACATTTATGTTAATGTTCACAGCAACATAACTCTCCCGGCTGCTTTTTCATATAAGTTAAATAATAGAAATATTATTTATATAAGTTAAACAAACATTTTTGTTAGTTTATATCACACTGTTTATTAAAATTAGTGACTATAGTTTCGATCACGTTCTGATCATTATTAAACTCAAGAGTAAAATAAAATACAAATAAAACACCTATTTATACATATCTATAATACAGCTTGGGAGTAAACGAGGTCTGTCTGGTCGTTAATGACCGGAAATTCGGGATTACGCTTGGCCCTTTGAATTTTGAGGGAGTCAAATAGGTTTTCCTTAAGACCTCTACCATAGAGGTCATTGTTATTAATAACACCGTGCTTCAAATATTTCACTTTGCACAGCATGCGGTAAATCAACGAAAGCCTTAATTTTATTTTCAACTGTAGGCGAACATAATTTACTATTTGATTCGCATTCGATTTATCTTGCGAGTCATTCTTATTCTCCAATATATTTTCAACTGCAGCCGATCTACTGGCTCGTCCACCATTTATCACGCCGTCTGCAACTACCCATAAGCAAGTTGTAGCAATTGGTTAAAATAAAACAGAGTAATCACCAGAAAATTGGCTCGTACGTGAGTTTAATAAAAACCGGATATCAGAAGTAAATAACTGAACGTAAAATGATTGTTAACTATGATATAAAGCTGGCAATTATACAGGCGGATTAAATTAATGTTATGATTTTGTATTTATGTGGCGTAATGTAACAAAATTAGAATTAATATTTAATTAATAAATTAATACGCTATGTGAGAATAATTTGTTTAGCGGTTTATACCATGTGTGCGCTGAAATGTGGATAAAGGATTAAGTAATTAAGTATTAGCCGCTGATAAATCTGATTCTATTATTCCCGCGGGATGATTTTCGTCGTGTTTTAAGAGTGTTAATATATCGAATGGAATGAATATACATCAAAACCACACGGGATTTCAATGAACATGAAAGAGCGTATTCCAAAATATAATCGCATTTGATAAATGCGCGCGAGATATAAATACATAAAAGAGATATGTAAGGGTTTTTTAAAAGCCATGTATATTAATCCACAAGTTAATTAAGAGTATAAAAGCTGTTTAGCTGAAATTATAGTAAATGCATAAACGAGGGTGGTGCATATGTCAGGTGGGAGCAATGTTAATTGGTTTTGAATGAAATTAGTTGGGGGATGAAAAACGCAGACTCTTCAGATTTGATTGAGAACTCTTTTATATTGACTCTTGCCACCCTTCAATCTAGTTCAATCTCCATTTGCATTCACCCTAAAATGAGAATGAGGGTATATAATAATTGTATTGCAAAAAAATAGCCCCAACATCCACCAAATTAAAAGTGCTATGGATACCTAAACAACGTTCTATATCCGAATACTTCCTTATTCGCTTATGAAAAAAAAACTGGGCTGGAACGAGAGTGAAGTAGGGTTATCAACTGCTCTCTCTGCGAAAGGACAGCTCTCCCAAAGACAATTTGATCCTTTGTCCTTTCTGATGTCTTATGAAGGATGGAACACAATTCAAATATTGCAATATTCGGTATTTCTTTTATAGTGAAAAATAGTTCTCCTTTCACAACGCACGAGAAAATCTCGCAGCAGAGCTTTATTAAATGAAAATTGCCATGTTATAACTGTAATACCTCCGTGAAACTTGTAGTTGTGGTTACTGGAAAATAAACTTTAATAATCTCGTTAATGAACCCTCGAGATCTCCGCTTCAAATCTAGAATTAAACTTGTGTATAACTAAGATTTCACAAATGGGCGAAATATTTTGCAGGAAGCAATATCACGCCGACTTAATCTACTAGCGCGGGATGAAATAAGCCCACGATTTTTATTATCCTTTAATAATAATAGGCAGGTCACGTCCAAAGGCAGTAATCATCCCCACGTTGGCAACTCCGACTATTGTTCCCGAACTAATTCTGGATGTGCTCTATATAAATCCCACGCAACTCAAAAGTAATTATCACATGCTGGTTATAACGTCGTTTATATACAGGGGATCATATGAAAAACGCAACGTATATTTTAGCCTCGTACCTCATACATCATACCGTGTAATGTATAATTTATCTTTCCCTACATTTGCCATGTATGGTTTACACTCGCTTATTCCTCAGCCATTCAAAGCAGACGTAAAACTTTATATCTTTTGAATTATGACCACCCTCACCTTTTCCACATCACAATTTATCAATATTTGTGTTATTATTAGTATGAAGTATTTCAAGTTTAATTCTATTTCATTCATATCGATTAGGTTAGATAATTATGTTATTTTGAGGAATACACAAACATACACCTACGAATAAGTAGATGGAGCTGAACGCATTATTCGGGCACTGGGCCGCTCTCCGGTCGCTCACACAAAATCGCCGGAGGTTTAGGGTCGATGGGTGGGCTCTTTTGGTCCTGAATCACAGATGCCTCGTCACAACCGAGCACTATCAGAGCCACTCGACCCGCGTTATACTTAGCTACTGACCGAAAATCCGCGACGATCGACGCGCGTAGTTAGGCAAAGGGGAGGGGGTATCTGACGCTTTATTGTAACGGTGTTTTCTGGAAAACTACCCGTTACAAATTAAGAGAAAGAACAATCAGTTGAGATTCGGCGAAAACCGCAGTGAGTGTTATATCCCATAGCAACAGGGACTGTGTAAATACATTATCCCCAAGCACGATGCTTAAAAGTGATCAACGTTTGCGTACTGTGTGTGACGCGACAAACAACGGACGATCATGTACCGAACCTATAAGTATGACCGGATGAAAAAACAATCTCCACATAACTACACAAGCAGTATAATGTGCGAAATGAACTTTGTTTATGGCCTTGCAAACGGCAATGCATTAGCAGCTAGGCGACTTTATGAAGAACGTTATACATTTTAGGGCTATACAGTTTTATTAAGTGATACGTCAAATTACAGTACAGTCGTCAACTTAACTACAAGTTAATTATTAATATATTGCGCTGTCTCTAGAGGTTAGTTAAAATAATTATGATATTATAAACTATGTAAATACTAATTTTATACTCATATTAAGTTCTTGTTATCGGAAGCATTAGTGGTTTTACTTAGGTTTAATAATCCGGGCGAGGATATTTTGAAACTTCCGGGCAAATTAAAAATTAATAGCCAGTAATTACCTTCACATAATTGATGTTCATTGATTGAAAACTTTCTATGGGATTTGAACATGCGCCGCTGCACGGTAATTTCCTTTTACGCCGTAATGGGATTATTTAAAAATGCGAATAATAACAGTCTGTCGTAATGCAATAATTAGCTCTTATTAAACTGTTGCATCCCCATTTATTACGGCACTGTTCAAATTTATGCTACAACATTTATTTTACTCGTACAATATCAATTCCATTGCGATGTTTGGCGTTGGCTTCACGTCCAAAGTTATTTAAGACGTAAACGCTTGTCGAGTTTGTTTTGCTGCGAAAGATTGTCGGTTTCACTTCTGGAACCCGATAACTGCTTTCACTATCAGTACAGGTGCACAGGTGCACGCGCTTCCTCGTAGATCTTGGCAGCCCGACAAATATAAGATCTCACAGAATCATCACAGAATTAATCGAAATTGTTTAAAATACTGTCATTTGTGCTTTGTCTGTTACATTTTTTGGAATGGGACTCACTAGCCTAACTACTTCTTTGTTTAGTTGGTAATGTCATCGAGTATGCACACATTGCTCATATATGGAGCAGATTCGTCATTTGTGCTTTGTCTGTTACATTTCTTGGAATGGGACTCACTAGCTTAACTACTTCTTTGTTTAGTTGGTAATGTCATCGAGTATGCACACATTGCTCATATAAGGAGCAGATCGTCATTTGTGTTTTGTCTATTGCATTTATTAGAAAGGGACTCACTATTTCGGGCCTCAGATGCTTGTTCGGTAATAGATAAAGCACAAATGATGATATGCTCCATATATGAGCAATGTGTGCACACTTGATGATATTACCAACTATACGAAGAAGTAGTTAGGCTAACAAGTCCCATTCCAAGAAATGTAACAGACAAAGCACAAATGACAGTATTTTAAACAATTTCGATTAATTCTGTGATGATTCTGTGAGATTTTATATTTGTCGTTGAGTTGAGTTGAGTTGAGTAGTACAGTACCCTCCCTTGTCTTGTGCCTGGTGTCGTCAATCCCTCATAGGGCGGTTAATGGAGGACACGTTTTAAATCCCGGAAACCGGTTGGCGATAGCCCCAAAGAAAAACTGTGACCTCGTGACACTTCTGCACTCCAGGGGAGTTGACTAGCTTCTACCTCATGGCAGCGCCTCGCCGACGATTTAAAAATCACACGCATATCGGAAACATGCTCCAAATGACCTTAGAGGCACATGCCTAGACCAATTGGACCCTCCTCATTCCAATGAGCACACTTTCAGCCTCCTAGCCCCAGCCGTTCTCGAGATATCTGCCCTCAAAGTTGGGAAATTAAAAAAAATAGCAATAAAGGGCTAATAAAATCAAACTTCTAAACGGATGGTCCAATCTCGATGCCGATGGTCTCATTCGATTCAGGAGACTCCAATGGTCCATACCAGACCACACTTGATATACTTCAGAAGATGTTTTAATTTTCGAAATTTTCGAAAATGTCGCGTTTTTGCAATCTCGGCGAAATTCCATTTTGAGAACGCCTCAACCGATTCGAACGAAATTTATAGGGGTCATAGAGGGCCCAAATACAAGCACAACGAGCATAGTGTGGGCATAGTGGGCCCCTGTAGGCAATCGCGTTTGTGCAGGGGGGCCTTGAGAAGAGATAAATACTTTGAAAAAAAACGTACTTTTTTCATGAAAAACGCTATAACTTGGAGAGTTGTGGGAGTACGAGAATGGACGAGCGCTCAAAATATGCGCCTTATATGGTTCCTTATATCCCCATAAAATTATTGAAAAGGATTGAAAAATCTCTCGAAATTTAACAATATTTCGTATTTATAAAGAAACATATTTTTTATGACCACACAATGAAACATTACTTCGTCTATAATGTAGCAATTGCGTGTAATTAGTTGCGTAAAACTATAATAGATATAATCAATTTTCATTATGGTGGATGCGCCGGGTAGCAAATTTTCATTATGGTGGATGGGCCGGGTAGCAAATTTTCATTATGGTGGATGCGCCGGGTAGCAAATTTTCATTATGGTGGATGCGCCGGGTAGCAAATTTTCATTATGGTGGATGCGCCGGGTAGTAAATTTTCATTATGGTGGATGCGCCGGGTAGCAAATTTTCATTATGGTGCATGCGCCGGGTAGCAGATTTTTCGAGTTGCTCCAAATGACCTTAGAGACACATGCCTAGACCAATTGGACCCTCCCGATTCCAATGAGCATACTTTCAGCCTCCCAGCTCCAGCCGTTCTCGAGATATCCGCCCTCAAAGTTGGGAAATTAAAAAAAATAGCAATAAAGGGCTAATAAAATCAAACTTCTAAACGGATGGTCCAATCTCGATGCCGATGGTCTCATTCGATTCAGGAGACTCCAACGGTCCATACCAGACCACACTTGATATACTTCAGAAGACGTTTTAATTTTCGAAATTTTTGAAAATGTCGCGTTTTTTGCCATCTCGATGAAATTCCATTTTGAGAACGCCTCAACCGATTGTACACTGGGTGAACCAGTACACTGGGTGTACTGGTTCAGTTTATCAATACTACTATTCAAACTGAAAAAAAATAACATATTTTTTCATTCTCAAAATTTGTCGATAATTTCTTCAATCGCAAATCAATTTAATCGCAAGTGTATATCTTCGAAATTCGAAAATGTAAGGGGGGGGGGGGGGGTTATGCTGAGTAATTCTGAATGTATTTGAATTCGTTTTGTTACTCTTTCTTTTGTTTTTTTGTTTAGGACCAACTTTTCTCAATGACTAACATTTTAAAACCATGTCATATTTCTGAACTCCCTGTATATTTTTCATTGCAAGTGTGACTACTGTATATAATATGGTAAAATAACCAAAATGAACGACTTCTTCCTAAAAATAAAAAAATAAGAAAAATTGCAAGTAACAAGCTGTATATGATCCCCTTACCGCATTATCGCGAGTACCTTGAACATGAGGTCCAATATTTGAATCATTTTGTACAGTTCATCAACAAACTAAATATTATCAAGAGGTTCACATAACGTCACTAACAGTTTCAAAGTAATTATAAATCCAATATTTGGAAAAATATAACATCAAAAAATTCTAAAATTTGATTCAAATATAACATAGTAACCCTTGCTAGGTCACAGTAATTGCTGGTAATATGTTGTTTTCATAAATGTGATAAAGTTTGAATTAACGACATGAAATAGGAATACGTGATAATGTCATACTCCATACCATTAGCCCCGTTGGAAATGGTCTGTATTTTATTTTCATCCCGCGCCTGTGTAAGCCTGGGATCCCCAATTTGGAGCAACCCAATCCCAACTTCTGCATCCATTCCGCTCGCGACGCAGTCCACAATATGAATAACATCGCCAGGAGAAAACTATTAGACGCGCATAGAATACCCGCCCCTAATTGCCACCCCCAACCTGCATCGTTACAGGCGGCAATCATGCCGTCAGCCTACACCCCGTCGCACGCTGCATGCCAAGGGCTGCTCTGCAGCAAAGGGCATAAAAGGCGCAGACTGTGTTTCATTCATCGGAAAAAGTTCGCCGTAGTATTGGAGCTAATTGGTTTCAAAGCGCCCACTAAATGATATATGGTGCCTTTAAATGAGCAAAGTTCGAACCAATGTACTGGACGATTATTCGGCCAGTTAGGAGGGACTTATAAGCGGCAATTCGCAGCCTTAAAACAGTATAATGAAACTATCGCTGGTTTCGAGAAGGTGACAATCGCATATTGAGATGGATTAGGCTAGCTTCAATGGAGACCGTCGATCTAATTAGGATGTTCAATTCAATTGCGTTTTTTACCACTTAACAACAACTGTCAAATACTGAATGTTTATTTCACAAAACATCAGCAAACTATGAAAATAAAATCCAAGTTTTAGCAAAATTAAAAAAGGAGGTAAAAAAGAATAATCTTCCATATCTCCGAAACCGTTACTTTGAGGAACCATGTATATCAAGACTTTTTTTTATTGTGGTTCATACTACTACCCCCTAAAATATTTTACACTCTTTATTTAACACCCTGTATAAGGTACAATAGAATAATAAATATAGATATGGATATTATTATTAGTAATAATCCCAGGGAAAACTATCAGTTTTAATATAATTAACCACTCTTTTGTCATCATATGGACTTAGAGCAATTTTCGATTGTTTAATTGTCTAGACATCATGTTTTAACGACTTAATTATGCTTTAGTTTGTTCTTTTTATATTGTTTTTAAATAAACAATCGTAAAAATCTTGAAAAGTAATTGTTTTCAATGAAGATTTTTTAATGCCTTTTACAACAATTTTTTTATTTGTTTCAGTTTGCACTTTAAGGCCCATAATTCCACCCATTGGTAAAGATGGCAATAGTTGTCTGGTCATAAAAGATATCCGCAAGGAGTTTACAGGCATTAGGTGTGGAAGTATAAATAACATAATTTATTCATAAACTTTGTTAAATTTCTTTAGTTATTTTTTGTGTATGTCATGGTAAATATATTCAGTTTATTTTTGCTATAATTTCTCGGAAATATTAACGTATTTTAAATAATTTTTTACTGCCTTTTACAACAATTTTTTTATTTTTTTCAGTTTGCACTTTAAAGTCTATCATTCCACCCATTTATAAAGATGGCAATAGTTGTCTTGTCATAAAAGATATTCGCAAGGAGTTTATAGGCATTTGGTGTGGAAGTATAAATAACATAATTTATTCATAAACTTTGTGTAATTTCTTTAGTTATTTTTTGTGTTTGTTATCGTAAATGTATTCAGTTTATTTTTGCTATATTTTCTCGGAAATATTAACGTAATAAGTTGTGAGGGTGGAAGTTGCAATCTGTACTTAATTAGCAGCTTACGAAGTAATTTTATCAAAAACTATAAGGCTGCTTATTAATTTTGAATAAACAATACGCTCATTAATTATTAATAAGCTGTATTTTATTAATTATCTTGGATCCTACGTCGGATTTACATACACAAAGCACGCTAGAGACACGATAATCCCGTGCCTACCTAACTATCTCAGCAGAATAACATAAATTATAATTACATTGTGATGCAGTAAACGCCCCCATTTTCTAATAAACGCTGTTCTATTCGTCATTTATTTCTGGGCCTGGCGCATATTTACAATTTCGCGAAATGGTGCAGTGCATTAATTAAAATCGGTGATTAATGGGTTTTTAATTAATAATATTACTTTCTAAGCGCAATTAATTCAGCCGTGACAGAAAACATCTGTTTAAAACTGTACGCCGCCTTGGAAGTAAATTAGGTCGGTCTAGTCGTTTTAATAAACAAGGATTGCATTCTCTGGTTGTTTGTGAATTTTCTAGTTTGTGGTATCTATAAAGGATTTCCAATTTTCCTTGATGTCTGAGCCTTAAGACTTTAATTTTAAGGATGTGATACACACTGAATTATCCATGGCTTTGATCAATCCTGCTCTTTACGTTTATGTCTGCGAGGAAACAATTTCTCATTCACGTCAAGGCGTGACGCACCCCAACGATTGCTTGAAATCCAACACAATTAGGTACTTTGGAAATTTAATAAAAATTCATACAATTCTTTATTTTCGAACACTCGCGCCTTTCACATTCCATTTGTGATGAGGAATGTTATTTGTGTACGCTAAAAAGAGGAGTTTCTTTACCTTCCCCATTTGCACCAGAGGCTGCTGCAAAAAGCGAAGCAACAACCTAAAAATACTTCATACAGCTTCGCTCTCAAAGGTTTTAATTGAAACCTTTGGATATGCCTGTTGTTCGCGTGCATGCATATTGAACTTAGCATGCGTCTCGTATTTAAAGTAACCATTACAGAATTTTCTTCTTGCCGGAATTAAAACGGAATTTACATATTATTCCGCACACGGCTATGTTAAATTATATTTATTTTCGTTTGCCCGTGCGGCCGAATGAATATTTCAGTTTGCAACAAAAACTACTCCAATTATACGCCACAAAAGATACCCGTAATACAATTTCAAGTTGTAATACTTGTTTAACTGTTTGATGTTTTTTTAATATTTCGTGCCGCTCTTAGAAAATTCCTCTTCCCTGCCGACGCAACTAATGTTCCGCCTTTAAAGAGTTATTTAAATTTCAAATATTTTGATATCATTCCGTTTATCATTTATGAGCGGTATATTTTAACGGGAATTATTTACTTCCGCGTTTTCGATTTATCTACGTCGTTTCTGGAATAGGTCGGCTGCCTATATGCAATCATTAATTTTCCACTCTGCTACGTTTAGGAAATTATTATATAAATAACTCCAGAAGTAATCCATCAGTAATCATGTGATTATTATTAAATTCCCTCGTACCTACTCACTCACATAACTTCAATTCTTTATTTTCCCCGGCAACTATTTCTCATTCCAGAAAACCATTTCTCATCACTATAAATCAATTTCAACCACTAAATTTGAATACATTCCACGTCTGCCTTACAAAACATAATATCCTCAATTTCATGTCATACATCGGCGTTTTATTTTCATGTTTATGTCCGCCCCGAATATATTTTGCACCTTCGCTATTTACATATTTATAATCATAAATCGATATCGGCATGCTAAGCTGTCTGTATATCTAATTATTGATCCAGTATTACTCCTTTAATTACAACTCGTGAAATACTTATTTTACTGTGAAAACTTGTTTACGCCCCACTTTTATTAAGCTTGCTTCCGTCTCTCCACTTTTATTACGGCTTCATCATTAATCGAATAGTAAAACGTAATTTGTTTAATGGTTACAGCTTCATACTTTTAATCCTATACAATGTTTAATTTTCGCAACTTAGGCCCCAAATAATGGGCGTTCATCTTTACTCAATTATGAAGTACATTAACACGTTTTTTCTCCTCATTTTCTTTCGTGGTGGTCATTGAGGGCTTTCTCCCAGACGAGAGAAAGCAGGAGGAGACTAACAGCGATTAATGAGTGTTCATCAATACGCGACACGTTGGCGCAAAAACAAAGAAATGTGCTGTTTTGATTAAACGTTCCTGAAAAAAGTATTTGCTGTTCTACTTAACACTTGAGTTGTAAATTTAGCAGCTCTATTATTATGATGATTGAACATAATATAATAACCTTTAGACAACTAGGTAACTTTATCATTAGATGGAAAGACATGCATTAAGACTATAAACTTTCCACTGGAAAATCATTGCATTGCAGTGCAACATTTCCAGTTCCACTGGAAATCATTGATCGTTGATGACAATGTTATCCCCATTGACCCCACAAAAATCATAATTTCTATATGTACTGAGTTAAATTGAAGCCAATTTTCTCCTTGTGGGTACTTTTAACCTTTAGTCAACTATTCGCAACTTTATCATGAGATGGAAAAACATGCAATAAGGTTATAAATTTTCGCGTTCCACGGAAAAACGTACTGGTTGATGACAATTTTCAGTTTTTAACAACATTCGCCCCATAAAAATAATAAAATCTTAATTTTTTTATATGTACAGAGTTCAATTAAAACCGACTTTTTTCTTGTGAGTACTTTTAATCTTGAGTCAACTGTTCGCAACTTTATAACTAGATTTCAGTAATCGTGTTTCACTGATTCAGTGATTAATGCTAAAATTTCAATTGATAGTGTTAAATTTACAATGTTTCAAAATTTTTATGATTTCACTAAGAATTTCAACCATTACTGCCAAATTTTCAAATATTTTCCTGGAAACTAAGCTATTTAGTGATTATACAACTATATCTGAAAGTTAGAAGGTTTGCTTTGTAGGTTTTGAATTGGAGTCAAATTTGAAATTATTACCGTAAAATTTTCTGTGATCCTCACAAATTATAAATTATTTATATCAGTATTTTATGGATTTTGTAAAAATGTCAATGATTGAGGTCAAAATTACTATGATTACTGTCACATTTTTAAATATTTTCGCCAAAATTTGTATTATTCTATCAAAATTTTAAAAAGGAGTGGCAATATGTTACTGTATAGACGAAGATTTTTTTTCCAAACCACTTTATCAGTAGATGGAAAGATATGCATTAAGATTATAAAATTTCGTGTTCTACTGGAAATCATTGCTGATTGATAACAATGTTATCCCCATTCGGACCATAAAAATAATAAAATCTTGATTTTTTTATATGTACTGAATTCAATTGAAGCCAATTTTCTTCTTGAGAGTACTTTTAACCTTGTGTCAACTACTCGCAACTTTATCATTAGATGGAAAAACATGCATTAAGGTTATGAATTTTCGTGTTCCACGAGAAAACATACTGGTTGATGACAATTTTCAGTTTTTAACAACATTTCTCCCATAAAAATAATAAAATCTTGATTGTTATAAATGTATTAAGTTCAATTAAAGCCGTTCAATCTTCTTGTGAGTACTTTTAACCTTGAGTCAACTATTCTCAACTTTATCATTAAATTTCAGTTACCGTGTTTCAGTGATTCAGTGATTACTGCTAAAATTTCAATTGATACTGTTAAATTTACAATATGTTTCAACATTTTTATGATTTCCCTAAGAATTTCAACCATTACTGTCAAATTTTCAAATATAAATTTCCTTGGAGTACATTTTACCTTTAGTCAACTATTCGCAACTTTATCATTAGATGGAAAAACATGCATTAAGGTAATAAATTTTCGTGTTCCACGGGAAAACATACTGATTGATGACAATTTTCAGTTTTTAAAAGGGCCGCAACTCGTCTTACTGGTCCAGAACCCCTCTTGCTGATCTACTTACATTCGCTCTAGAAAATTAATAAAATAACGATTTTTTATATGTAAGGACTTGAAATAAAGCCACAGTTTTGTTGCTAATTTAAGAAAAACATATCTGGTTTATCCTTATCAGATGTGATAACACTTTGCTCTTAAGTCAGGATATTAAGTAAGGATTAAGGTAATAAATTTTCGTGTTCCACGGGAAAACATACTGATTGATGACACTTTTGAGTTTTTAAACGGGCCGGAACCCGTCTTACTGGTCCAGAACCCCTCTTGCTGATCTACTTACATTGGCCCAAGAAAATTAATAAAATAACGATATTTTATATGCAAGAAGTTAAAATTAAGCCACAGTTTTGTTGCTAACTTAAGAAAAACATATCTGGTTTATCCTTATTAGATGTGATAACACACTTTGCTCTTAAGTCAGTTAATTGATTCATGTCTTCATACAGCCTGGTAGAGATTAATCTTAGTAGTGTACCTAGGAGAGTTCTGGGCCATTTTCCCCATAAGAAATACATGGGCCGATTTTTCGCTACTTACTTCCGGTCGAGCTAGCCGATGCGTGTATGTTTGGTTGCCTGCCCGCGCGTGAGACGCTGTGATACACATGTGAGACGCTGTGAGACAGCTATAAGACACCTCTGAGACAGCTGTGAGACATACACGCATCGGCTAGCTCGACCGGAAGTAAGTAGCGAAAAATCGGCCCATGTATTTCTTATGGGGAAAATGGCCCAGAACTCTCCTAGGTACACTACTAATCTTCACTCCAATTCCTTTTCCGCATATCATTGAATTGCGTGCTAGGCATTTCTAGTTCTTCCCAAGCTTGGAGAGGTATAGTATAGCATGGAAATATCTACCTATCGTAGCTGGTAGACCATAATTTTATATTCTAATACATGCGGGAATACATTTCAAGAATAATCGCTTAATCTTGTTATTCATGGTGCTGCACTAACTCCCACTGCACTGATACAGCTTCAATTATCCGATTTTCTATGCGACTACGAAAACATGATTGAATCCCCCACTGGCTGATCGATTGCAGGCCGTTGCAGCCCACACCGGAAAATTGATACACGCTTGATAAATATATCAATCGTCTAATTGACAGCAGCCGGAAGATTAATGAAGCAACTGCAGTTTATATTATTGGGGCAATAGAACTCGAACGTAATACTTCGCGAAGCTCACTCAAATCCTGTACTTATACATGTCTGAAATGCGATATGGGTAAAATGTTAGTGAAATGTATTTGCCTTGATGGAATAAAGGATACTTAGCAATTCAAATGCCAGTATCAGTATCAAATAAGAAATTATATTGTTTTCAGCGATTTTCAGACGAAATTTAAAATAACATAAAATAATATAAATATTAAAATAGATAAAATCCTAAACTTAATATAAATAATAATATAAATAAACAATCGAACGACGAAATTCGATAGCCCATTCCATATATTATGTATCACATCATATATCAATGTATGTTACATTACAAGTATTAAGTATGGTGTAAATATGTATATGGAATAAGCTATGTTCAGAGGAAATTGAAAATAAGATAAAATAATATAAATAATAAAATAGATAAAACCCTAAACTTAATATAAATAATAATATAAATAAACAATCGAACGACGAAATTCGATAGCCCATTCCATTTATTATGTATCACATCATATATCAATGTATGTTATATTACAAGTATTAAGTATGGTGTAAATATGTATATGGACTAAGCTATTTTCAGACGAAATTGAAAATAAGACAAAATAATATAAATAATAAAATAGATAAAACCTTAAACTTAATATAAAGAAACAGTCGAACGACGAAAGTCTATAGACCATTCCATATATCATGTATCACATCATATATCAATGTATGTAATATCATATGTGTTAAGTATGGTGAAAATTTGTATATGGAATAAATATTCATACAATTAAAACACTTCATTCGACGAAAGTCGATAGCCCATTCCATGTATAATGTATCACAGCATATATCAATGTATTTTATGCATTAAGTATGCTGTAAATATGTATATGGAATAAACTACTAAAACACATTTGCATGAATTTTATCTTAATTTTAATTTGTAGATTAATTCGTGTGTGCAAACAATTTTTGTTCGTAAAAAATTTGCAAACCAGCCTTCAGAAAATTTGTCTTTTAATTAATTTGGGATTGGTAAATTTTTAAATTAGTACACTGTTCGCGTACATAATTCGTTAATTAACCGCGATAAAATCGCCCGATTTTAACTATAGAGCTCAATTAAATTGAGTAGTGCTTTGTGTATTTATAGCTGGAGTTAATTAAACCACTCACACTTTATTTAATTACGCCACATAATGGTGGTTTGCTAAATGGATGCACTGGCCATTGGAATGACTAGCATATTTTCTTTATAAATTACCGATATGCGGTTAATGTAAATGCCCATCACAATTAACCTATAGTATCAGCCTTTTTGAAAACAGCACAGCAAATATCACTGTTTTGATAGGCCGCGTTGTAACCCTTCAAAACAGAAATTGCGATGAGTAATTTATAAAATTTAATTTTATACATACATTCTAAACAAATTTTGTATGGTGCTTTTAATGTATATTACGGTGAGTTGTTGGGAATCTGCGGAGGAATACAGTTTGTACAAACAAATTTGCTGTTTTGATTGCATTATTACGACGTCCCGGTGCATTCAAAATGTTTTCCTACGAATTTCGCCGCAAACTTCTGGTGTGCGAGTTTTGAACTTAATACTTTTGCAACTAGTTTACCGCGACATTATAGATTTTTAGCTTCCCGCGCATCTACCATAATTACCCGAAGATTACTAAGAGGCTTTAAATTGATTTTTCTATTCAAGTTATAAACTTAAATAATCTTGCAACGGAAACTTTGTCTTCTGTAATTAAATTAGGTTACGTCGCCTTAAAATTCCGCATTAATTAGATTAACTATAATTAACACGTGTTACTGTGTAATTGAATCACATTTGAATCGCTGAATAACAGCGGGCTCATTTTATATTCCGCCGAAATTACTTCGCTTGTCCTATGTGATATTTTGTAGAATATAAATTGGTTAATGACCTGGAGTTTGACGAGCACTCCGCACATTTTATAAATTCAGAGCGGTATTTTCCTCTTAATATATCCCGTATTCGTTTAACACGGAGCGATAAAACACTGTCTTGAATGAATATTAAATGCGAATAAATTGGAATATGAATGTTGACATTCAAAAATTATATTCGCCATGTTAAGCGGATTGAAACTGCACAAGTATTCGATAACATAATGCACATGCAGCCAATGAAATATGCATTCACATCTTCAGTATTTATTTATGTGCGCCTTTGCTGAACTGAAACGCTTACAATTGGGTTATGTGAAGAGGCTCCTGCATACATCTACCATCGATTTAAATTATAAATACACTCATATACAAGTATAACAAAAAAATATAATAAAATCATTACAAAATTTGCTTTTATACGTATACTGGAGGAATGCATTAAAACGAAATTGCACTATCTAACTTACGTGCAGTTTACGGTTTTCAAATTATGTGTGCACACTAAATTTTAAATTCAAAAATATTGCCCAACATGATGTACTACCAACTTTATATTGCGGAATATAAATTAGAATTTCAGATAAAAAACTACTTGTTTGCCTTAACATTGTGACTTATTGATCAATTATTTCTCTAGAGATTTAAATTATTCTGTTAAAATTTTAATAGTTATTCTCAAAGTTACTGTAAAATTACATCTTCCAAAAATTCAATGGTTACCGACCAAGTTCAAAGATTGTTGCCAAATTTTTATTCGTGTGAAACTTCAGTAATCGTGTTTCAGTGATTCAGTGATTACTGCCAAAATTTCAATTGATACTGTTAAATTTACAATATGTTTCAAAATTTCTATGATTACACTAACAATCTCATAGTAATGTATCAATCTGCTTTGATGTATAAAAGACACTTACAACGCCATTACTGACCAATGCTAATGTATTTTTTATAATTTATTCTGTATAAGTTAGGGCTTGTTTGTTGGACTTGCCTAACATCTGTAAAACTGTGAGGTAATAAATCAATAGTGCTTGATTTAGTGAATTACAAATTTAATTATAATAAGGTAATAAGTTATGAAAACAAATTTAATGGGCGAAGCATTTCATTCCGTGCAATAAAATTTTT
Source organism: Othius punctulatus (assembly GCA_951805005.1). Taxonomy (NCBI): domain Eukaryota; kingdom Metazoa; phylum Arthropoda; class Insecta; order Coleoptera; family Staphylinidae; genus Othius; species Othius punctulatus. The sequence goes on along the minus strand of OX638147.1, from coordinate 36,000,517 downwards.
AGGGGTCTCGGTGATAAATCCAGCCTAGGTATTGCCGTGCGAAATTCTCAACGTTATATTTTATATAAATTTATATAAATTGCTTTAGTTCAATTAAATTTAATACGCTTACGGCTTACGAGCACATTATATGTTGGTGTCGTGTCGCCCTCCAGGAAATATTATTTTAAACGGCGCCCCCTCGTAATCAGATCTTTCCGGCGATTAGGGCGGGGAAAAAATTACCGTTCTCAACATATTCGCGAATTAATTGTCGGACGTAACGTGCGGAAATAAAACAAATAGTTCCACGTGTGCCCCTCTAATATATACACGGCAAATATTTGGCCTGCGTTTTTGAGCTTTATTCGGCGCAATGCTGCTCGTGATACGGACGGCATTGTACATTCAAGATTTTATTGCCGAAGGAGTAACACGAGAAGTAACGCCAACAATGGCCCAGATTTTAATAACTCACCGCAGCTATCCGTTTCCACTTCCATGCCTCTTATTCTAATGGAATACTAAGGAACTATGTTACATAACTATGATATACTAATGCGCTTAATATTTCATAGCATACATTCATGCGCGTATGGAGAAGCATCTGCCACGTTGTACTACTCATACAAATCGCATAAACCACATACATAGACTATCACGTACTTAATATTTTGAACGCAATCTTTATTATTAATATCACCACATTACGCCATCTCGCATACAAAACTTAAAAAAATCCATAAAAAATAAACCACATGAATAATATTATACACGTTTGTCTAAAATAATTATTTTTGCCTAATTTTTATCCGCCTAATATGCTTAATAACAGTATATATAGCATATAGCGTCGATAAAGTACTATTTGTCATATAAATTACATTTACATTGTATCTTTTTAATCCTAATTTAAAAAAAAATGCAAAAAATTAGGAAAAACAAACTATAGCTGAGCCTCACATACCTAACGGAAGCAGAAAACGTAAAAAAATTATATGCGTATAAACAAATTCGATTCTCATCTTTAGGCAGGACATGATAATTAAAATGAAAGCAATACTTTTGTTTTTATAAGTTTTTCTTAAGTTTTGTTCAATATATACATAGAAATAAAATGCAACATCAAGTACTGTAAATATATTTTTTTCAATACACGTGGCGAAAGAAAATGCAAAGTCTGGTGTTGAAACGAAATTTTCATCACCTGCATTTTATTTCCAATTATCAATTGTAGGACGTTTCGATACTAGTAACAATTTTGAAAAGTGACACATTCAAAACCAGAATTAACAATTTTATCAATAATAATATGACCAAAAATTATAATACCTCTAACCTTTGTATTGAAATAAAAATCGAAATGCAATTGACAATGCGTGTTCCCGCAGAAAATAAAATACACCTCAAGAACCATCATTATTACGCCACAGCATATAGTTAATATTAACACATTATTTTCACATATAATGATAGTAATTTGGAAAATAAGCCGACACTATCGGCCAACTTTACGTAATTTCGCCGCGCGATATCGACGTCATCTGATTACACGCAAGTATTTTGTAATTGAAAACATTATGTGGGAGTAACTATTTTCTGATGGAAGTATAATAGTTTAAAAAAGCGCAGATTTTATCGGTCACGAGTCGTGAAAGTTTTTGTTGCATTTATTTTTATAGTCACGTCGATGAATCTGGAAATCGATTTACGGAAAATACACACGTAATTTAAGCCAAACAATAAAAACTATATTCAATAGAAACTGTAAAACTAATTACATTGTTAGTATCACATAACATTTAATAACATGAAATTCGATTACATAAACTTATCTATGATCAACGGAATATGTATAAAACGTATAAAAGAAATTTATATTAATTTATATTATATCGTCGGCTTACAAGTGAAATCACAAGTAAAAACTATAATGTGAAAAACTGCAATTAAAGTTTTATATTCTGCTGTTACCTTTCCTACTCAGTCATTTATTGAGTTATGAATTTGGAAGTTCGGCTACAGGATCCTTTACTATACCAATACTGAGCCTGAGATTTGTTACAATTTAGTAAACCATCAAAATAAAACAGCCAAAAAATGACTTAGTGTATTTCACTTGTAAGCAAATTATTTATCTTAGGGCAAAAGTACGGAAATGATTTTTGGGCTCCAAACACACTACACACATAGCTTTAGAATGCGTAATGATTCAAATCTTTAAAAACAGCCAAAAATTGACTTATTGTATTTCACTTGTAAGCCGATTATTTATCTTAGGGGCAAAAGTACGCAAATGATTTTTGGGCTCCAAACACACTACACACATAGCTTTAGAATGTTTAATGATTCAAATCTTTACTTTTGCAGATTATAAATTGCAGCCCAATAAAACTATCCGCTTATAAAAAAAGCATTAAAGATCATATATAGACTTTTCTGAATAAGTAAATTTCGTTAAATTTATCTTGTGTTGATAATTATCCCTTTTCTGTTGACTACGTATTTATGAATTTGATTAATCCACTCACAATCATTGTTGATTTTTCCACTCATTCATTCCTTCATCCTGTGGCACTACAAACTTTTGGCTTGATGGGATGTGGCTCAAAAAATGAAGGGCAAATGATAAACAAATGCACGTCTATACATGTTACAAAACTGAACGGATTATTGATTTTGTTACCAAAATCATGATATAACCTCAAATAAGATAAATAGAAGGACCAACATTGTGGACTCTTCTACTCATTCATTCCTTCATCCTGTGGCACTACAAAACTTATGTGGGTCTTAGCCTCCTTCGCCAGCCACTTCCAGGATGTTGTTTATCTTTTCTTAAGTCTTCTGTAATATTAGTTGCTTATCTATAATTTTCTTAAGTCTTCCATGATGTTTGTTGCTTATCTTTTCTTAAGGTTTCCATGATGTTTGTTGCTTATCTTTTCTTAAGCTTTTCATGATGTTTGTTGCTTATCTTTCCTTAAGTCTTCCATGATGTTTGTTGAATTTTCTTCACTGCGTCTATCTCTGACAATTTTGTTTCTGTGTTGTTTCAAAAGTGTTTCTTCTTTTATATTTTGTTGGTGAAACTTGTATCTATGTCACCTCCATTGGTTATTTTTAGTTTTGCGCTTATCTCTGAGTTTAGTTCAATGATTGCATAGTCTGGTTTTAGGTGTTCTCATTTGAATGTGTGGCAAGTATTTTCTTGTAGGTTTTGAATCATTTGAGCCATGGTTGCTTACTGATTGTGTAAGCATGTGTATGTAACTTTTTTTTAACTAAAACAGATGTTTTGCTAAGGATGACTCACAAGCCTAAACTGGTACTAGTAGTATAATGAATAAATTTGGGTTTGTTAACCTAACCCATTCCCATATTGCTATTAAAGCCCAACTGTGAAATGCCCAACCCATTATTAGAATCAACGCATGATTAGAAATTCGTAATGCAACCATTACAAAATAATTTAAGTTTCACTGTGTCGTTAGTTTTTTTTTATTGTACGAAGTTGTGTGTAATGAGAGTGTAGTTACGTTTCTCATCAAGTGGGTTGATTCTGCAACGCAATTATAACGTTTCATTGTGCATACGTTTAGATGGAATGGGTGGGCGTAAGCGAAAGCGGGAGGGCAAACATTAGCTCAAGTTATTCTGTTTAGTTTATATTTGTGCCCTGGAAATTTCAAGGTCCCCCCCGAAATTAAGTAGGAAGTGGGAACATTCGCGCGGAGAGGATTATATGAAATAGTTGTGGCCGCCGCTGAGTGGAAAATAATGTTTGACGTATGAACAGGGCGGATTTACTAGGTAAAAATCCCGTGGTGATTAATGGAAAGCCTTACATCGAAATTGAAACTAAAAGCACTGAGCGGCGTATTACCGATCCGAGTTAATAACTACCGAACTAGAATGAGTGCTGCGGTATTAGATATTTCCGAAAATTTATGGATGCCTCCTGAATTATGAAGTTTTCGTCCGCAAGCATAAGTCAGTCATGAATTTTAAGGAACTTATAAAACCATTGGTTATGAGATGCGTCTACGTAACGTTTTATCCCACGTTTTGCCTCTGCAGCTAAAACCTTACAAATATTCATTTCCATACTATTTATCGGCAATCTCATTTTAAGTTTCGAAAAAGTAATTGCTGAATCAATAATTTCAGCAGTTTGCCTTGTTATTTGTAACCAATAGTAACTACATCAATTTTCTGATATAAATCCAGCCAATTTATAATTTCGTTCTAAAAAGTCAAGATTTCCATTGCTGCCAACTTCAAGTTACAGATTAGTAGGGTTACCAACCACCCATGCTCCAATCCAAAATTTCATGTAAAGTTGATCATGTCACATCCAATATTCTGCAATGAAAACAATAATATTTTATAGTGATGCCCAATCACATAGCAGTTATCTGAAATAGCATAATCCTAATTGAAATACAATTGAAGACTACATTTTGTCTGCACAATGATAGGTATACAAAACAACAAAAGCTAGACTTGAAAATTTTGGAAAATAATCGAAAACAGGAGTGTGTTTACTACTTTAGTGTGAGGTGTTTACTTATATCTTCCTTGTGTTTGTGTTTGTGTTTACTTATATAAAAGCTAGACTTGAAAATTTTGGAAAATAATCGAAAACAGGATGTGGTTTACTTATATCGTATTTTGCTTTTATCAATACTTAAAGGCTACATTTTATCTGCACAACGATAGGTATACAAAACAACAAAAGCTAGGTTTGAAAATTTTGGAAAATAATCGAAAACAGGATGTGGGTGTACAACGTATTTTGCTTTTGTCAATAATTTCGAAAATATTAGGGATTTTTGAAACATTTAAATGAAAGTCAAAAGGCAATTTTGAATTGGAATCTTTGGTAAGCAGCAAACTCTTCCTTTGTTAACAAAACAACGTGCAAATTTTTTTGATTTAGGCTGTTTGCATCAGATTTTTCATCAATATGAAGGTTTGGGTTTAATTTTTTTTTTTACTTATCACATCTGTATGTACTACAGCTGAGTGAATAAATATTATCGTTGTTATTATTATACAATTGAATCAACGTTTGTGGAGGGTGGAAGGGGGTGGGGGGATATTTCGGCTGCCTTCGGCACGAGAACAAGATAAGACAGCACTCCAAACTTACTACACCAAACTAATTGTAAGCCTCTGTAGCAATAGCAATTACAAAAAAAGTTGTTAATAATTATATTGTTAATAACTGTGTTCAACTTAAAGTTATGAAGGTAACAACTCGCATACACTATTTGTATAGTTTCTCTGGTGCTGTGTGCTAAGAAAACAATAAGCATTTGCCCCATTTACACATCCCACATTTAGCGTGTTAAAATGTGCATGCGATATTCATGCAATATTATAGTTGGGCGCAAAGAGGCGTCCGAAGCAAGTTAATAATAAAATTTTAGTGAAATGTGTAACGTAATTATTATCCGCGCCGACTGAAATGCCGATGGAACCCTTTAGGTGAAACTGCTGCGCCATTTAGCGTAATTCGGGAAAACCCCTGAAAATAGCAGACCGAGGAATCCAGGCGCAGCTCCGAAATTCAGTCAGGTACTCGTGGTGTACATAAAATTTCGCCACAAGTAAAAATTTCGCCGCTGCAAATTTCACCTTTCCGTGCAAAAGCTGTGGAACAACGATTGCACGTACCAACGATACATGAAAATAAACTTTGGGCAAAAGCATACATGACGAAATTAAGAAGAAACTGAGAGAGGCAATAGAACATGCACAGAAATACAACGAGAATACGACAGTTTCAATGTTAATTGAAAAGCCATAAAACGAGAATTAATAGAAGAAAATCTGGGGTGTAAGGTTAGTTCGCCTCCTCGTGGTGCACCCTGGATAGCGTTTTACTTATAAAACGTGAACTAAATGAACTAACAATTGCTGCTGATCAAACAATTCTTGCGATCTTCCTGGTCATCTCCATGACATTGGCCCAAGATGAATACCCATGATACAGGGCTTCATGAGTTGCCTTCAGAAAATATTCCTCAAGATCATTCCTCAAGTTATGTGAAGAACAATTAACACTTACACAGTATAAATTCAAGAATTCAGTTGGTATACCAGAAGCCATTGAGGAGTTATTCCTTAGGTGCAGATATGAATTGTGGCATATATATGTGCTTCGTTAATAGAAGCCTTCGCTAGTGTCCAACACTGAAGATGGTTGAAACTTTACAAGGCATTGGACTGGATGAAATAGATCTGATAAAATTTAAATTCTACTGGTATCTAACTGAAAGATTGCTGAAGCTTTTTGGTGAAGACAAGAGTTGACTTTAGTGTTCAGCTATATATATATATATATATATATATATATATATATATATATATATATATATATATATATATATATATATATATATATATATATATATACAATTTTTATACATTTTCTAACGAACGCCCAAGATTTGAATTTATTGTGTTGCATAAAAACCACACAGCTTATAGTCATTACAGGGCTTCATGAGTTAACTTCTGAAAATATTCTTCAAGATCATTCCTCAAGTTATGTGAAGTACAATTAACACTTACACAGTGTGGATTCAATAATGTAGTTGGTATACGAGAAACCATTCAGGTGTTATTCCATAGGTGCAGATATGAATTGTGACATCTATACGTGCTTCGTTGATAGAAGCCTTTCAACACTGAAGATTGTTGAAGCTTTACAAGACATTGAACTGGATGAAATAGCTAAAAAAAATAAAAATTACTTTGTAATACATTTTCTGGTACGAATATGACGAGTTTTAGCTTCGTGTACTATTTAGTATTGTGCTTGCCGTATATGCAATCTTATAAAAAAGCTCGTGGCTAAGATGTAATAATCTTACGCCGAGTACCCAATTACATACAGATTCCGAGCAGTTGTATTATTTGTTTTGCTAATAACGTTCCGCCTTAATTAACTCTAGCGGTTTATGCTTCAAAATGCTGGGATACCCTTGATTCCCATCTTGTAATTGGAATAACTCTGATTCCTGTCGTATAAATTAGGGAATTGTCGAATAATCCTTGCGCTGATTATTGTTATTCTAAACGGAAAGTTTTATTCGCATTTTTGGGGGTTAAAGTTAGTTTTAATAGGTAAATACTTTAAGCCGCCCTAATGTAGTGTAGTTAGATGCTGTGTTTGCAGGATCAAGGGAAATATTGTTTCCCGTACAGATGGGCATAAATTACGCATTCCTCCAATTATTCATCTAATTGACCGCTTAACCTGGATTGTGGAGCAATTAGTAAAGCAGCCCGTAAATTACAACTAATTGATTGTAGGGGGCGAAATCGAAACTGATCTTTTACCTGCGGATTGGCTCTCGTAAGCCGGCTCGATAACTATACATGACACTTTATTAAGTAACTGGCTTCGTTAAAATCAATGCGGGATTCGTGCATCGCATGCGAGCTATTAAAATCGATTCGGCCTTCGACAAAATACACGACCCATCCGACAAGCGATAAGTTTTATATGTGGTATAAGTTAAAAGTTTGATGGGGGTGGTTTTATGGCGTATATCTGATTCTGGGCGGGGTTTAAAAAAAAGCAGCAACCGCCTAATCTAACATCAATGTAAGATGGATTTTTGTTTAATTGGGTTTTTTGGTACTTGTAATTTGGGAGTGTAAGTATGGCACTTTATATGAATTGTAGATGGAAGATAAATAAACAGATAGTAAGGAATATAGAGGATAGTAAACTTATATGAGCAGTAAAATGGCAATATAAAATGAAATTTGTAATATTTCCTCCTCTGCCTGTTCATGGCCGCCGTTACATTATCTATATACGAGTGTAAGTTTTCGTCGTAAAAAGTCGAGCCGATATTAGAAAATGAGAGTTTGAATTTGATTGTTATTTGCTTTTATTGCTTTAGTATTGCGCTGGGGTTGTTTGTGAAACTTATTAGGAAGCGTTGAGCTTCTATCCTATTGCAGTTTTCAAAACTGGATAGTGCGGTCTTGCGTGTGGGTGTGTTAAATTGGAATTGATTTTTGGAGTAGATTGTTTTTGGGGACTTCTACTGCTGGGGATGGGTCTCCGGATACAACAATTATACTGCTTTTCCCATTGTCTGTCTAGCGAGTTAATTTACTTTGTATTGAAATACGGCCAGGGAATCTGATTCCAGTTAGTTTAGAGATGTAGCATCCCCAAGTCACATTACACGTTCGTCCCGTGAGATGCCGCCATCAGAGCGGCACAGATTAACATGATGTACGCCATAATCGCTGGAAAACATTCCGTAGTTGGACCGAAATTCCACCCACACTCGTCCATCTGCACATCCCTGCGATTCTAATTCTCATGCTGATCCTATTTCATACGTCCGTTATGGCTCTACTAAATAATAAAATCAGTAATTCGGTGGACGTATTGTTTATGCGTGTACCAATATCATACCATATTTCCAACATGTTACTAATGTACATCGCTCATTCCCATTGTGATTCAGCAAACACCCCCGCAAACACAAAATCGTTATTACTTATTAAGATAAATACACACAGCAATTGCACGCCATGAACGTGGTAATATAATAATTCCCCTAATGATAATGGAAACGCCCAATTTGATTTATTGTTTATAATGAAAAGGCTGATCCATAAAATATATAACACGTGGAATTTTTATAAAACTCCACTCCATAAGTTTTAAGACTTCCCCAATTGCCCTATTGTTCCCCTTTTAAAAACGCCCACTAAAATATAGCTATACGCTTTCCATTTTATGTCCTTTCATCTATAAAATAGCCCCCTTTTACTAAAGAAATTCCATCGGAAATATCATACTCACCTATACACATGCTGCAGTAAAATATTTACACGCCCCGTCCGAAACAAACGAATACGTCAAGTTATCCGTGAAACGTGCCATAGTTAACACTTGCATTTTTGTTGCAATAGTCACCATAAGAGTGCGAATTCCCAGCTCCATTTCCCGCATTCGCGGCAAACGTATTCGTTAGGACAACAAATCCGCACTGAAAAATTCTATTTGTTTTTATACGGTCTCTTGCAATTAATGGCATATGCTGTTAATTAAAAAAAAAATAGGTGATGCTGAAAATCAATACGGCTCCAATTTGTCCTGTTTGCGTGAACGTATGTGAATCAAACAAAAGGAGCCCCATTAATTACATTTATAGCGACGCTCTCCAGCTTACAAATACTTAAATTTCAACCCAAATTAATCATCAGTTAATAATAACAGTCAATTACCACGCCCCACTCATCACAGATGCCTGTAATCAACGCTATGCATAACGCGGGAAGTACATATAAATTGAATTCTTCGAACGTATTCGAATCACGTCAGGACGGCAATTTAAAATAAATTATTTTACCATACCGTGCAGAACAACGTTATCTCCACTTTATTTGCACCAATTTAAGAAACGCAATTCAGGTGTGCATACGAAATTTAATATTAATAATCTAAAAATTAATAAACCTAAATATCAATAAACAAATCTCTTAAATGTTGTACAAACAAAAACTGGAGTAACTAATTTAAATTTGGCTGAAACATGATTTCTTAATAAAGTAAGAACGTGATTAGAATAATGAATTAAAATGTGTTGTCTTGATAGGTTTCCCTACGAAGTTCGAAAAGAAATTCAATTACCCCAATTTAAGTTGAAATTTAGTTCCGATCCAGACTCCACAATCAATTAATTGTAATTTACGGTCTGCTTTACTAATTGCTCCAGAATCCAAACTAAGCGGTCAATTAGATGAATAATTGTAAAGGTATCTATTGTGTGACTCCGTAATGTGCTCTCGTTCACACTGGAAACAATATTTGGCCGAATTCCATCTGCGGGCCTGATTAAAGGAAATTGAGCACTACGCGAGAGTGCAAATAAAATATTATTGCAGCGTGTATCAGTGAATTAAAAATCATTCCCAGAAGCAAGGATCAATATTTGCCCACCCTATGTATACATTGTGTGTTGATTTTGTAACAACAAAATCATTATCAGAAAATAATTATGTTTTATTACTCAGTTTTAATTAACCTTTAATTAAATTTCATCATGCATCTTGCATGCAACACTAGCAGTAATGTATCGGAACAAATAAATATTTTTTTTAGATTCTGGTACCCGTCAATTAATTAGAAAATTGTATAGAACAACATTAATTGTAATTAGTATAAATAAAGCACTTGATCTAGGTACCCGTCAATTAATTAGAAAATTGTATAGAACAACATTAATTGTAATTAGTATAAATAAAGCACTTGATCAGGTATCACAATCAATAGAAAAACTCGATTAATTAGTAGTAATGGCGTAGAAAATGCACACTCGAAAGAAAATTGGTTAGGTTAGGCCAGGCTAGGTTAGATTGTATGAATCCGTGGTTAATACTTGGTGAAACATCTTTAAATTAGTATAAATAAAAGTTATGTTTTACAAATATTTAATATAAAACTTTACAATTGTTCCGGCCTCACGGCTCACGACGAATTGTAAAGTTTTTCTATTAAAAAAAAAAGTGAAACTCTAACTCAGGGTCTAACTCAGATTAATCGACCCAATGAAACTCTCAATTAAATAGATTCAATCCAATTTTTAATCGATGCAGTCAATTGGCGAGATCGGGACCGGGCCATATTATATCCGCGAAATTTTAATCGGCGCCAATGATTACGCGAATTGATCGCGTCGATTAAAAATTGGATCCAATCAATTTAATTGAGAGTAGAATTAGATCGATCAATCTGTGATAGACCCGTCATAGTTGCACTACTTGCAATACCCCTCTGTCTACGCTCTACCACTATGGCTTTCATGGAGAGCATCTTCTAAGTTGGCATGGGATTTATAAGGGATTTATATTTATATGGGATTTATAAGGGATTTATAAGGGTGGTATCATCCGCATATAATATGACAGACATATCTAGAAGGTTGTCGGGTAAGTCATGGATAAATAAGAGAAACAATAAAGGTCCTAATATTGAACCTCGTGGGACACCCTGCTCTACCAAAGCAGACGATCTACTATCATTGAATGCGTTGAGTTAATTATTGGAATTTAAAATGAAATAGTCATTGGTTCTAGCTTTAGCAATTTTAATTTGTTCCTTGTATTTTGTACTATAATTTTTATATTGGATCTATTTGTGCTGCTTCATACATAAACTTTACAGTTCTTCTCATATCAGCCAAATCTGATGAACACCAGTGAATGTTAATTACTTAATAAATAATTCAAATAATTCAAAACGCATACATATTTCAAAATGGCAAGATGGTGGCTCCGGCAAAACTCGTGTGTAATTAATAAATTCAAGATGGCGGCTCAATTCCAATATTCAAAATGGTGACTGCCACACAGATGTTAGGCTGCCCAACATAAACATCGCTGATAAGGGACTTAGACGAATTCGACGTCCATGGAGTGCAAAATCGGCTCACCGAGTTCGGCTAAGTCCACAGAGGGTGAGAAATGTAAATTTAGACCCCCATGTAAACCTTATGGAAAAATGGCTCAGAACTATCCTAGCCTATCTACTTGAAGCAATCAAAACCCCGTCCAAACTATACGAATTCGACGTCCATGGGGTGCAAAATCGGCTCACCGAGTTCGGCTAAGTCCACAGGGGGTGAGAAATGTGAATTTAGACCCCCCATGTAAACCTTATGGGAAAATGGCCCGGAACTGTCCTAGCCTATCTACTTGTATCTTTGAACATTTACTTCTAATATGTTTTAGAGGAAAAGCTTTGGTTTGATAGTACAAAAATCTTTCGATTGAAAGATGATTTATTATTAATATCAATCACATCCAACACATCATTCCAAGAAGTATTAGATAGTTATTTAAAAAAATACAAATTTGCCCTTCCATTGTTATAGGCCGAAAGACTTTATAAACCTTTTTGAGTTATGCGCCGTGACCAACAAAATTTGAGGAGCGTCCATGCAAAACAAAATCCAAGTATTAGATAGTTATTGAAGAAAATTCAAATTTTCCCTCCATTGTTATAGGCTGAAAGACTTTACAAACATTTTTGAGTCATGCGCCGTGACTAACAAAATTTGAGGAGATGCAAAACCAAATACAAGTATTAGATAGTTATTGAAAAAAATACAAATTTGCCTTCCATTGTAATAGGCTGAAAGACTTTAGAAACATTTTTGAGTCATACGCCGTGACCAACAAAATTTGAGGAGCGTCCATGCAAAACCAAATCCAAGTATTAGATAGCTATTGAAAAAATTACAAATTTTCCCTCCATTGTTATATACTGAAAGACTTTACAAACATTTTTGAGCCATGCGCCGTGACTAACAAAATTTGAGGAGATGCCAAACCAAATACAAGTATTAGATATAGTTATTGAAGAAAAATACAAATTTGCCTTCCATTGTTATAGGCTGAAAGACTTTACAAACATTTTTGAGTCATGCGCCGTGATCAACAAAATTTGAGGAGCGTCCATGCAAAACTGCACATGTCCACTACAAAAAGCATGTGTTTTTGACTTAACTCTTCGTAGCTCAACTACTTATACTTTATCTTTCATTATTTTGCTATAATGTAGGCAATGCTGTTTTATTCTTTAAGAAAATATGTGTCAAACTGACGTTTGTCAAACTGAAGTTGGTCAAACTGACATTTGTCAAATATCCCTGCTTCAAACATGATAAATTAATTAAAATCAACAATGTTGCTTGGCAACACATTCCAGACTAGTGATGTAATGTCCCTGTTTTTGACTTTTAACTCTTTGTAGCCCAACTACTTATACTTTATCTTCCATTAATTTGCCATACTGTAGGCAATGCTGTTTTATTCTTTAAGAAAATATGTGTCAAACTGACGTTTGTGAAACATTCCTGCTTCAAACATGATAAATGAATTAAAATCAACAATGTTGCTTGGCAACACTTTCCAGACTAGTGATGTAATGTCCCTGTTTTTGACCTTTAACTCTTCGTAGCCCAACTACTTATACTTTATCTTCCATTATTTTGCCACAATGTAGGCAATGCTGTTTTATTCTTTAAGAAAACATGTGTCAAACTGACGTTTGTCAAGCTGACATTTGTCAAACTGACGTTTTTAAAAGTGACGTTTGTCAAACCGACGTTTGTCAAACATCCTGCTTCGAACATGATAAATTAATTAAAATCAACAATGTTGCTTGGCAACACTTTCCAGACTAGTGATGTAATGTCCCTGTTTTTGACTTTTAACTCTACGTAGCCCAACTACTTATACTTTATCTTCCATTAATTTGCCATAATGTAGGCAATGCTGTTTTATTCTTTAAGAAAATATGTGTCAAACTGACGTTTGTGAAACATTCCTGCTTCAAACATGATAAATGAATTAAAATCAACAATGCTGCTTGGCAACACTTTCCAGACTAGTGATGTAATGTCCCTGTTTTTGACCTTTAACTCTTCGTAGCTCAACTACTTATACTTAATCTTTCATTATTTTGCCACAATGTAGGCAATGCTGTTTTATTCTTTAAGAAAATGTGTGTCAAACTGACGTTTGTGAAACTGACGTTTGTGAAACTGACGTTTGTGAAACTGACGTTTGTGAAACTGACGTTTGTGAAACTGACGTTTGTGAAACTGACGTTTGTGAAACTGACGTTTGTCAAACATTCCTGCTTCAAACATGATAAATTAATTAAAATCAACAATGTTGCTTGGCAACACTTTCCAGACTAGTGATGTAATGTCCCTGTTTTTGACTTTTAACTATTGGTAGTTCAACTACTTATACTTTATCTTTCATATTTTGCCACAATGTAGGCAATGCTGTTTTATTCTTTAAGAAAATATGTGTCAAACTGACGTTTATCAAACTGACGTTTGTCAAACTGACGTTTGTCAAACTGACGTTTGTCAAACTGACGTTTGTCAAACTGACGTTTGTAAAACTAACGTTTGTCAAACTGACGTCTGTCAAACATTCCTGCTTCAAACATGATAAATTAATAAAAATCAACAATGTTGCTTAGCAACACTTCCCAGGCTAGTGATGTAAAGTTTCATATACCGGCCGCAAATGGCGACAGTAAACGTTTCTAATACAGTATGAAATAAATTATGAAAGCACAATAATTGAGGTCAATGAATATTCCTCGTTAATTTGGAGATACTTCTTACGTACTTACACCATGTCATCTGAGGTTTTCTTTGCAGAGGGTAAGGTTATTTTTTTGCCGTAATCAACAAGCAGAAAGCCTGAGCTCGAACAAACCTGTAACAAAAGAAACATTATTAGTATTAATCTTAATTTTTATTTTCACATAATCAATCTATACCAAACCAATTATTTATGTATAATCACTATACCAATTGATCTATGCCAATAATTTTGGTTCATAGAGTTAGAACGAAAATAACTATTGACTCGTTATTTAAGACATAATTCTGGATGTACGCTTTTCAAGTATTAACTTTTCTGTCTGATTGGTTAATTGTATTCCGTTGCACTCAAACCAATGTTTCCATGTTGTGGAAAGTACATTTTTAAGAAAATTAGAAGTAGCTCTTGACTTGCAAAGGCCTGTTGTAAATGATTAACTGTAATAAGAAAATACCACCGGAAAACCCAATGAAAGCTAACCTAACCTAACCTAACCTAACTTAACCAATATCTCCATGTTGTGAAAAGTATGTTTTAAAGAAAATTGGAAGTAGCTCTTGGCTTGCTAAGGCCTATTGTAAATAGATAACTGTAATATGAAAATAAGACCGGAAAACACAAGGAAAACTAACCTAACCTAACCTAATCAATATCACCATGTTGTGAAAAGTACATTTTTAAGAAAATTAGAAGTAGCTCTTGGCTTGCTAGAGTCTATTGTAAATGATTAACTATAATATCAAAATACCACCGGAAAACACAATGAAAACTGACCTAACCTAACCTAACCAATATCACCATGTTGTGAAAAGTACATTTTTAAAAAAATTAGAAGTAGCTCTTGGCTGAAAAGGCCTATTGTAAATGATTTACTGTAATATGAAAATACCACCGGAAAATACAATGAAAACAAACCTAACCTAACCTAACCAATATCTCCATGTTGTGAAAAGTACATATTAAAGAAAATTTGAAGTAGCTCTTGACTTGCAAAGGCCTGTTGTAAATGATTAACTGTAATAAAAAAATACCACTGGAAAACACAATGAAATAATTATTCATTTATATTATTATGAATATAACAAAATAAATAAAATAAATGATCAGCGCTGTAATAAATAATAATATTAGAATGGGTACAAGGAGGGGACATAATTAATATTCTCTGAGATATATTTTGAGGATACACAAGGAACCGATTTAACCTGACATTTCGGTGACCTTCAGCTTAATTATAAGTTCGCGCGCTCAAAATTTAATAAAGAAGAGCGAATTTATTGGTGATCGAAGCGGAATTCATTTATTCCCACCCTTTCCGCAGCGGAATATGATTCTAATTAGCAACGCGAAACGACACGTCTATTTAACGCGTTCGGCCAACTTTTGTTTTATTAAGAAGTGCTGGTAATTGAATTTTAGAGCCCTCTTATCGCCCCATCTATCCGGTTTCCATTTAGAATTTCCAACATGTCTGCAAGTAATGGAGCCTCCGCTCGGCATTATCAATACTCATTAAAATAAAACTTTAAGTATTCATGCCCTGAAATATTAAATGCCGCAAGTATGTTTCATTCATAAGACTGGCCGAAATTATGCGTTAATTTATGTATGCCGGATGCTGATGAATGAAGTAAATCGATAAGGTCAGAGGCTCAATTAATACGCGAAATTACTCTGTGTTTCCCCACATGCACAGAAATAATAAATAAACGATTGCGTTAAAAGTAAAACGGACCGTATGACTAATAAATCAGCTGTTTTCAGCGTGTCCAGAGGAAAAAGTGGTATAGTTATTCAGGCCGTACACACTTTGTAAAAAGTAATTACGGAAAATAGCCAGTTCACTTCATTATTTATTACGTACGGTGCGTAAGTAAGTGTATTCTGGATAACTTCTACATTTTAAATTACTTCATAACTTAGAGCTTTATAGCGGCAACTAAAATTTTTACATATAACTTTCCCAGTTGACAGGTATATAATGGATATTTTGAAAATTTTATGCCAGATTTGGATACAGTTTGCCTGAAGATATATCCTCTGAAAATTTGATGAAGGTCATGAAATAAATAAGTGAGAGAATCGAACATATAACTTTCCCAGTTAACAAGTATCGCTACATGTGTCCCTGAAATTTCTGAAAATTTGTGTAATGGATATTTTGAAAATTTTATGCCAGATTTGGATTCAGTATGCCTGACGAACTATTCTCTGAAAATTTGATGAAGGCTATGAAGTAATGAAGGCTAAGTAGAGAATATATCTTCAGGCATACTGTATGTAAATCTGGCATAAAATTTTCAAAATATCCATTAGACAAATTTTCAGAAATTTCAGTGACAGATATACCTGTCACCTGCGAAAGTTAATGTTCGATTCTCTCACTTATTACTTCATAACCTTCATCAAATTTTCAGAGGACACATCTTCAGGCATACTGTGTCAAAATCTGGCATAAAATTTTCAAAATATCCATTAAACGAATTTTCAGAAATTTCAGTGAAAATTCTTTTATCACGTTTATTTATGAATGCCGTTCTCATTGCACTATATATTCTCCCTGCTGCCTTGACTCCGTTATTTATGTCCTGATTAACAATCAGGACGTTATTGATTCCGAAACCAATATATCCAACAAAAGCGGCAGCAAAAATTGATATCGAAAAATCCGCTAATACAATCTAATTACAATTCCCGGCGCAATATTAATGATAGATATCCGTAATTGAGTTCCACCACACACAGAAATGTAGATTATTATTAATTATGGTACTTCGCCACAATGCCACATCAATTAGTGGAACGTAATACTGTAATAACACTTGAAACGCGCTCCTACATCATGAAACATTTTTCACGGCGAAATTGGTTGTGACGGCAATTTGTTTTTAATTTAACTAGCAACTCGAGGCACTATGAAATAGGTTGGCAACGGTGAATGCGCGGTGTTTTATTATCCGTTAATTAATTTTTAAATTGAAAACGGCACGTTTAATTAAATTCATTTTCAGAAAGAAAATGTAAATGTTTATATTAACGCTTGCTTTATGGTGTAAACAACCTTCTAACGTTAATATTACAATTGGCCCTCTTTACCATTACACCAGCCATCCAATTTAATAAAAATGCAATTAATAGTATATTATTATTATTAGCATATTATTATAGTATTAATAGTAACAGTAGTACTATAATGAAAATGTAGGAAACTAGAGTGCAATTATTAATATACTAATTCATGTATTATTATAGTATTAATAGTAACTATAATGTAGGAAACCAGATTGCAATTATTAATGTACTAATTCTTAAAATGCTTTCGATTACGTTTATTTGCGCAAGTTTTTTAAAAATAATAAATTTCGTGTTCGCGTACATCAAGTGTACTAAATGAAGGCGTTTAATTAAATCCAGCCGACTAATTGATTTGTAATTAAAATGCGTAATTAAATTTTGTTTTGGTCTGCAGCTAAGTAAGAGCAGCACTTGATTCTAAGTTGTTGGCATGGAATCGGTAATGAAATATTTTTAATTGCGTGATTGCGAAAGAAAAAACTACCGAATCCGATGTAGATATTTAATACAGACGTTCTAAAACAGAAGGAAGTGGAAAAACCAGAAAATTTTATTGAAGTTGCAAAAAAATCTAATCGTGTTACTAAAATAATTATCATCGTATGTAACTAAACTTTCAGGGTTTTCATGATTAGTTTCAATATTTATCAACGTATACAGGGTGAGTCGGGAAGAACGGACCAAACTCCAGGTGTACATTTCACACGTGAAAATAATTTAAAAAAATCAAATGTTATCCGATTTTCATTTGTTTTCAAGTTGTAGTTTCAAATCTTGAATATGCAAATATGGTGTTTGTCTATGGTGTTTGTAGTGGGAGTGCTACAGCTGCTATTGAAGGATATCGTCAACATTCAATTCAAACAACAATTCAACAATTTCTATATCAGAAAACTCCGGATAACAATGTATTTATCCGACTTTTCAACAAACCGTTCGAAACTATAACTTGAAAACAAATGAAAATCGGATGGCAACATTTCAGTAATTTTAAAATTATTTCCACATGTACAATATACTCCTGGAGTTTGGTCCATTCCTCCCGACTCACTCTGTATAACTAAACTCTCAGCGTTTTCAGGAAATGATCCTATTTGATACCAACATTTATTGCTTTCAGGGTTTTCAATGATTAATTTCAAAATTTATCAACGTAAATAACCAAACTCTCAGCGTTTTCAGGAGGTGATCCTATGTGATACCAACATTTATTGCTTTCAGGGTTTTCAATGATTAGTTTCAATATTTACCAACGTATATTACTAAACTCTCACCGTTTTCAGGAAGTGATCCTATTCGACACCAACATTTATTGATTTTTTTTTGGCCATAAATGAATGTATTATTTTAATTCAAACAAAATTTGGAATAGGATTTTCTATAAATAACCTTTAAGCTCAACCCTAAAAATATTTTATTAATAAAATATGATTAGATGCCAATAAAGTTACCGATCATTTAATAAAAGTTCCAAAAATTGCCCTAAAAATGCCATAAGAAGTTTTATGGCCATTGAATATTTCCAATATATGCAATCAAAATATAAAAATTACAGAAGGTGAATTTGAAAAACTGAATACACACCGAAAAAGTGAAAAACCAGAAAATTTAATGAATTTGCATACTTTGTCATATTATGAAAATAATTATCAAAATATACAACAAAATATGCAAAGTTTCAGCAATTTAAAAGAATAAGATTAATTTCAAATAAAGCAGGCTCCATAAAACTTCAATAAAATTTTCTGGTTTTCACTGGTTACGGTTTCAGAATGCCTGTATTAACCTTTTCAAATTTACCTTCTAATACTGTGAACATTTTGATGAAAATTCTAGACAATTTACTTTTCTTGATATTTTGATTGGATATTTTGAAAATTTTCAATCTCCATAATTTTATTTGAGAATTTCTGAAACATATTATCAAAATAGTTATCAAAATGTACAACTAAATATGCTATCTTTCAACATTTAAAAAAATATGATTAATTTCAAACAAAGCACATTATACAGAGCATTCAAGAAAGTGGTGTCCATGGCAACATCTCAAAACAAGGTTAAGATCAAAGCTGATTCATAGATTTCTTACGCGACTTTCTTGAACACTCTGTATAATGTTTTCTTATTTGAAACTACTCATATTTTATAAAAAATGCAGAAAGTTAGCATATTTAGTTGTATATTTTGATAATTATTTTGACAATATGGTTCAGAATTAAAAAAAAAATATGGAGATTGAAAGTTTTCAAAATATCCAATCAAAATATCAAGAGAAGTAAATTGTCTAGAATTTTCATGAAAATGTTCAAAGTATTAGAAGGTAAATTTGAAAAGTCTAATACAGGCATTCTGAAACCGTAAACAGTGAAAACCAGAAAATTTTATTGAAGTTTTATGGAACCTGAAAAGTATCACGAAATGTCCAGAATTTTAAAACTATCAAAGGAATTAGGAAGTTCAGAAACCGCAAATAATATGTCAATTATGAAAATTGCCTGAAACTGCAATTGCTCCAATGTTTTAAAAAAGTCTAGAAACAAAAATAGCAAATACATTTTACACATGTCAAACATTCTACTAAAATAGTTCAGATTTTCCTC
Source organism: Othius punctulatus (assembly GCA_951805005.1). Taxonomy (NCBI): domain Eukaryota; kingdom Metazoa; phylum Arthropoda; class Insecta; order Coleoptera; family Staphylinidae; genus Othius; species Othius punctulatus. The sequence continues at coordinate 35,980,688 of OX638147.1, read as the reverse complement.
AATTTTTGATAATATGGTTCAGAAATTCTCAAAAAAAATTATGGAGATTGAAAATTTTCAAAATATCCAATCAAAATATCAAGAAAAGTAAATTGTCTAGAATTTTCATGAAAATGTTCAATTAAAAGGTAAATTTGAAAAGTCTAATACAGGCATTCTGAAACAGTAAACAGTAAAAACCAGAAAATTTTATTGAAGTTTTATGGAGCCTGAAAATTTACAAAGTATCAAGAAATGTCCAGAATTTTAAAACTATCAAAGGAATTAGGAAGTTCAGAAACCGCAAATAATATGTCAATTATGAAAATTGCCTGAAACTGCAATTGCTCCAATGTTTAAAAAAAGTCTAGAAACAAAATTAGCAAATACATTTTACACATGTCAAACATTCTACTAAAATAGTTCAGATTTTCCTCAATTTTTGATAATATGGTTAAGAAATTCTCAAAAAAATTGTCGACATTAAAAATTTTCAAAATATCCAATCAAAATATCAAGAAAAGTAAATTGTCTAGAATTTTCATCAAAATGTTCAAAGTATTAGAAAGTAAATTTGAAAAGTTTAATACAGGCATTCTGAAACCGTAAACAGTGAAAACCAGAAAATAATATTGAATTTTTATGAAGCCTGAAAATTTAGCCTGAAAAGTAGCAAGAAATGTCCAGAATTTTCAAACTCTCAAAGGAATTAGGAAGTTCAGAAACCGCAAATAATATGTCAATTATGAAAATTGCGTGAAACTGCAATTGCTCCAATGTTTTAAAAAAGGCTAGAAACAAAATTAGCAAATACATTTTACACATGTCAAACATTCTACTAGAATAGTTCAGATTTTCCTCAATTTTTGATAATGTGGTTCAGAAATTCTCAAAAAAAATTGTGGAGATTGAAAATTTTCAAAATATCCAATCAAAATATCAAGAAATGTGAATTGTCTAGAATGTTCATCAAAATTTTCAAAGTATTAGAAGGTAAATTTGGAAAGTCTAATACAGGCATTCTGAAACCGTAAACAGTGAAAACCAGAAAGTTTTATTGAAGTTTTATGGAGCCTGAAAATTTAGCCTGAAAAGTATCAAGAAATGTCCAGAATTTTCAAACTATCAAAGGAATTAGGAAGTTCAGAAACCGCAAATAATATGTCAATTATGAAAATTGCCTGAAACTGAAATTGCTCCAATGTTTTAAAAAAGTCTAGAAACAAAATTAGCAAATACATTTTATACATGTCAAACATTCTACTAATATAGTTCAGATTTTCCTCAATTTTTGATAATATCGATCAGAAATTCTCAAAAAAAAATTATGGAGATTGAAAATTTTCAAAATATCCAATCTAAATATCAAGAAAAGTAAATTGGCTAGAATTTTCTATCAAAAACTATCAAAGGAATTAGGAACTTCAGAAACCGCAAATAATATGTCAATTATGAAAATTGCCTGAAACTGGAATTGCTCCAATGTTTAAAAAAAGTCTAGAAACAAAATTAGAAAATACATTTTACACATGTCAAACATTCTACTATAATAGTTCAGATTTTCCTCAACTTTTAAGAAAATTGCACGAAACTTACAACAAATTTGCAAAACCTGCAAAAAAAGATTCCGTATTTGGATGAAGTAGTGTAGGTATAAAAGTTGTACCGAAAGTACGTTGCAGTAGTACTAAAAAGCAATGATATTATTAGATATTAAATATTTAAGCCGGATTATTAAGTAATATAAGGCAGTTAATTTAAACTGATGGTAGGATATAAGTAAAGATTATACAATTGCAGTGTCAATTTCTTGGCATTAAACGTGTCGAAAAACAATAAAAGCGCATCATTAAAAGTGATAACGTCAACGCGTCCATTTTTATATCACCAACTGGCGCTTATCAGGACGCAGCCATGTGTTTTATTTAATTATTTATGCAGTTAATTAAATGATATATGGCGTATAAATCAACGTCGAGAGAAATAATTTTTATACGTCACACATCATAAATTGTTGTCATGAAATATACTTTTAAATCAGATTGCCGTTAAATAAATACGAACTATAAAAATAATTAGAACCTCTGTTTTGCTAGATTGTACACTGCGTACGATTATAAAATCAGTGACATGCACATAATTGTTTTAATTGTGCGTTAAATAATTGCTCTGTGGCGATCGAGTGCGGAGATAAGCGCGTGCTTTTGAAGCGCGCAATAAATTATTGAGTTAATTGGATCACTTTCACATGGGAAAAAACTACACGTTATGGTGAAATTTATTTAAATTTAGGCAAAGCCCTGGTCAAACCGGCTTTATAAATGGACTAATTTGAGCCGACAATCTCAATGCCCCGCAAGATACATGGAGAAACCGGAAGGGCGGCGATTTTATTACGCAAATTTATCGAGACATGAAAAATGAAAAGTAATGACCGCCGATTTTTTACGTGGAATTTGTATTCGCCCCGTATATGAAGTAATTAATATCCCATTTCGGAGCGACACATAAAAGGCTGCGAAATTAAAAATTACTCTCTGAAATTATCCTTTGGTACCGCACGCCACCGCCAGGTGCTCATATTTCTAATTAGCACCGCGAGCATATTAGTTCTAATAGTGCGCGGTTTTTCACATTCTGCTCGTCAATAACGCAATCGCCGTCTTGTTCGCCTCTTTATGGTGTCCGCCCACGTCATTTAGATGTGTACTCTCGAAATGAATGTGGCCTCATTCATCTCCCCATAAAATTTACATAATAAAACTGAACATAATTTTGCTTAACCACATAATTCCTTGCGCAATAAAATTCAGTTATTAGATCCGTGAGAATTTTAATTAAAGCCCTCAACCCACCCCTGCTTCATTTGCAAATTGGAATGGAACACGAACATATCGTTAAACAAACAAAAAACAACATCATTTCATATTTTTGTACTTCTTTCATTACAAACACTGTATACAATAAACATCAAAACCGTATAGAAATAAATGTCGACATAAAAATAACTGTATCTATTTTAAACAACAATTAAACCTAACATAAGCACTAAGTTTAACACTAGCCTACACTAAAAAAAAATATATTGAAAGTTTACGTTTTTGACAAGATAACTGAAACTTCGAGCAGCGTGCGAAATTTGAATTATGCTATTTTCATGATAATACACGTTTGCGTAATGAACCGTGCCGTATATAACAGTTTATTACACCTACAGAGATTCCCAACGAAATCCGTCGGATTCTAAAAGTAAACACTCACCAAATTGACAATCACAGATACATTTTTCTGCAGAATATAGGGTTGCCCAAATTTGACTACGTATTTTGATATTGCAATAGAAATCGAATAGATTTCGCGCTGACTGCGATTTTACGTAATTAAGTGGTATTTACTCGCACAATTCTAAATTATCGGTTTTCCAGTTGAGCTTTTCAGCAGAAAACTGTGATTTTGTAACAACCTCTCAAAGCTTTTGCAACAATATTTCAAAAACTTCACACTTAACCAACTTCAGCGTCGCTACATAATATATTTTGAAATGAAAATAGTGAGTAGATGTACATATTTTGTACGACAAATGAAACATAATATAATAATTATTATAATAATCTATGGCTTAGTCCTTAGTAGATAAGCTATGTTGCTTCAGCCACAAATTCCCATAAGTATTTTCATAGGAGTCTTTTTTCCGGTGGTGCGACACGTGTTTCACAACTATCTCACATATGTCTCACATGTGTCTGACAGGTGCATCACAGGTGTCTCACACATGTTTCACACCTCTGTATATATTCAATGCAAAACTGTCTTACAGGTGTCGCACACCTACCTCACAGATGTCTCACATGTGCCTCATATCCGTCCCACAGATGTCTCACACCTATCGCACGACCGGAAAAAAGTATTGAAGTATAGGAATTTGCCGCAGAAGCAACATAGCTTATCTACTTAGGACTAAGCCATATACTATTATAATTGAGGGGTGTAGAAGTAAAAGGGTTTAAGTGCATTTTTTATACTTCTGAGATTAAAGTTAACTTGAATTTCGAAATTCCAGAAATAAGTTTAGAAAACTGTGTTAATATTTTATACTAAAATATTTAAAAAAATATATTATTTAATAATAAATAATAATAATTGAGGGGTCTAGAAGTAAAATGGTTTAAGTGCATTTTTGGTAGTTCTGCGATAAATGGCTTTAAAGTTAACTTGAATTTCAAAATTCCAGGAATAAGTTTAGAAAACTGTGATAATATTTTATACTTAAATATTAAAAAAATAATACTATTTAATAATATTTAATAATAATTAAGGGGTCTAGTAGTAAAATGATTTAATTGCATTTTTGGTAGTTCTGTGATAAATGGCTTTAAAGTTAACTTGAATTTGAAAATTCCAGGAATACGTTTAGAAAACTGTGTTAATAGTTTAGTCAATTCAAGTTAACTTTAGAGCCATTTATCTCAGAATTTCCCCTGAATTTCAAAATTCCAGGAATAAGTTTACAAAACTGTGTTAACATTTTAGTCTAAAATATTAACACAGTTTTCTGAACTTAGTCCTGGAATTTTTAAATACAAGTTAACTTTAAAATCTCAAAACTACCAAACTGACGTTTTTTTAAATTTATTAATGTGTAATGTTATTTTGTTAAATATCGTATGGATTATTTAAAAATTTATAGAGTGGTTTGAAATTTAGACTTATTTGTTCGTTAAGGCATTGTAAGTTTGGTTCTTTATTTAAAAGTTTATTAATATCGTATGGTTCTAATAGTGTTTTTTTCAGACCTCTGTTGGTATTATGTAAAAGCTTAGTGTTTTTGTCGATTTCGAATTTATGATTGGCTGCACTTATCTGTAGTTTATAAGTTTTGTAAAAGTGGCAATAGTTTTATTGTGAGAGTTTTTTACACATGTGAGTTTTCTACACAAGCACTTAGTGTCCGTTTTTTATATGGATGAAAATGTTTTATGACTTATATTTTGCAAAAAAAAATGTAGACGTAGATGTGATTACGCCAATTTCATAGTTCCTTATCAATTTAGAACATTTTGTAACTTATATTTTCAAAATTTCAAATATATGGCGATGATTTTGCAAAATTTCAGATCTGAAAACACATGTGAAATTACTTTTTCAATCTGTGGATATGGATATGGATAAATATGTTTGATGACTTATATTTTCAAAATAAAATGTAGACGAAGATATAGTATGCCAATTTCATACTTCGTCATGAACTTAGAAGACTACGTAACTTATATTTTCAAAATTTCAAAAATCTGGCAATGATTTTGCAAAATTTCAGATCTGAAAACACAAGTGAAATTACGTTTTCAATCTGTGCATATGGATATGGATATGGAAAAAAAACTGTTTGATGGCTTATATTTTCCAAAAAAAAGTAGTCGTGGAGATTATTATGCCAATTTCATATTTCGTCATCAATTTAGAACATTTTTTAACTTTCGAAATTTCAAATATGTGGCGATTATTTTGCAAAATCTCAGATCTGAAAACACATGTGAAATTACTTTTCGAATCTGTGGACATGGATATGTATATGGATAGAAATGTTGATGACTTATATTTTCCAAAAAAATGTAGTCGTAGAGATTATTATGCCAATTTCATATTTCGCCATCAGTTTAGAACACTTTGTAACTTTCATTTTCAAAATTTCAAATATGTGGCAATGATTATGCAAAATTTCAGATCTGAAAACACATGTGGAATTACCTTTTCAATCTGTGGATATGGATATGGATATGGATATGGATATGGAAAAAAATGTTTGATGACGTAGAGATTATTATGCCAATTTCATAATTTGTCATCAATTTAGAACATTTTGTAACTTACAAAATTTCAAATATGTGGCGATTATTTTGCAAAATCTCAGATCTGAAAACACATGTCAAATTACTTTTTTGACTTTTCTGTGGATATGGATATGGATATGGATAGAAATGTTGATGACTTAAACTTCCAAAAAAAAATGTATACGTAGAGATTATTATGCCAATTTCATATTTCGTCATCAGTTTAGAACACTTTGTAACTTATATTTTCAAAATTTTGGTTGTGTACGTTGGGCTACCAAATCGACGCCCAGCGTTCATAGACAACTCAACATACACTTAGTTCATAGGCAACTCAACAAACACTCAGTTCATAGACAACCCATTGTACAAATAAGGCTCTTCGAATTCGACGACTTGAAACTCGAATAACAAAATGGCGGAAACGTGAATTTAGCCTCCTATATTAATCCTTGTTGTAAATTGTCACAGAACTGTCCTAGCTTATCTACTGTTGTGCCGGAGAAAATAAAAAGCGAAGTTAGGAGGGAGATTAGAAAAACGACGAAAACCTGGAAGCTAGTGGATTGTTTTCCATGGCTCGTGTTATTTCCCACAGTCATTAACCTACATAATCGCGCGGGACCATTAAAACGGGCGGCATATTTTTGAGTGCGGTTTTATAAAGATCCCCGCAATGGGGTAATGAATGCCGATATTGAAATGTGAGGGCGGGTTTTATTGTGCATGCGAGACTTAATTCTGTCGCAGCTCGCCCCTAATGAAATTCCAAAACTAGCGTAATTTTCTTCAGTTAGTGCAGAAATAATAACGCAGCAATAATTTCTTCGAGCCTGCGAGCTTTCGTTTGGTGAAGAAAACTAGAACAATCGACGCTTTATGCGTTTTTCAAGCTTAAAACGCCATTAACGTTTTGAATGAGTTGGATTAACTGTGAGCGGGTAATGCTAATTGGCTGAAAGCAATCGATTAAACGGCAATTTGGCGGCCTTAGAGAACTGCGATGAGAACTGCGGATGCGAACTCCAAGGCCAATTGGAAACCAGAAATAATCGATTTCCCCTCCTATGATTCCACGGTTTTGGTAATTGCCGGAAATTAAAATTAATAAACTTCGTTCTCAAACGCGTCCAGAGTTTTTTGTTTTCCTGCGCGGAGATTAAAGCCTCCCATGAGTAGGCAGGAAAAATTCCAGGGGCATAATTTAGTTTTATCTCGTGCGTGCAGACAGCGCACAGGAACTTTTTAAGCTTATTAGAAATGGCCGCAATTAAGTAATTAATCGCAGCCGCCTAATAAATATTCTAGCTAATTCACGCCGCACGTAATTTTTCAATATTAACCGCCCCAAGGCAGGAAGTGCAACGCAATAAAACTGTTCGCTCATATTTCTTTACAACTACCCAAATAAAACGTGGACACCTCCTTGACGTTTTCATGAACGCCCCATATCTTCCGGGCAACGGAGGTCAGTGAAATTGTCAAACGCATCAAAGTATTTCTCAACTCCACAAGAAGTCCTTTGCATCCGGTAGGCAGGCTTATAAATGTCGACATATTCAAGTGGACGATGGTCAGCCACTCATCTTTAACACACACTATATGGATAGTAAGTCGACATTTACACTATCCATCAAACAGCAAGCCCGCTATACAAGCACCTGGGCATTGATTTAATTAAGCTTTGTAATCAATGGCACATGATAGTACTCATTACGCTAGATTGAGGAACGCTAAACTGCGTGATTAATGTTCAAAGTAGAACATCTTCCTCATTAAACATAAAACGATTAGTTCATAACATCATAACATCACCGATCCAAATATTTATTAATAAATCAAATGCGCTAATCTCGGACCTGATAAGAGTCATATGTGTCAAATATTATTGCAGGACAGAATGGGTGCAAATGAGATTTCGATGCAATAAAAAAGTGGGATGCGAGATTTGCAGGATGCTTCGTAAAATATGGCATTAATAAATGGTGACATACCACACAATATTTGCGAGACGGATAATTTGTTTGCTCATCAAAAACTAAAACAATCTAATTATTAAATTTGTGGTATCGATGATCGAACATCTGATAATTATTAAGCAAACAGATATTGTGTTCTGTAGAGTATTGTATTGGTGTAACTGATAAGAGTCACACTAAATGTATGTGTTAAATATTATTGCAGGGAAAAATGGGTGCGAGTGAGATTTCGAGGCAATTAAAAAGTGGGATGCGAGATGTGCATGACGCTTCGTTAAACATGGGATTCATAAATGGTGACATACCACATAATATATGCGAGACGGATAATTTGTTTGCTCATCAAAAACTAAAACAATCTAATTATTAAATTTGTGGTATCGATGATCGAATATCTGATAATTATTAAGCAAACAGATATTTTGTTCTGTAGAGTATTGTATTGGTGTAACTGATAAGAGTCACACTAAATGTATGTGTTAAATATTATTGCAGAACAGAATTGGTGCGAGTGAGATTTCGAGGCCATAAAAGCGTGGGATGCGATATGAATGACGTTTCGTAAAATATGGGATTAATAAATGGTGACATACCACATAATATATGCGAGACGGATAATTTGTTTGCTCATCAAAAACTAAAACAATCTAATTATTAAATTTGTGGTATCGATGATAGAACATCTGATAATTATTAAGCAAACAGATATTTTGTTCTGTAGAGTATTGTATTTGTGTAACTGATAAGAGTCACACTAAATGTATGTGTTAAATATAGTTGCAGAACAGAATGGGTGCGAGTGAGATTTCGAGGCCATAAAAGCGTGGGATGCGATATGAATGACGTTTCGTAAAATATGGGATTAATAAATGGTGACATACCACATAATATATGTCAGACGGATAATTCGTTTGCTCATCAAAAATTAAAACAACCTATTAAATTTGTGGTATCGATGATCGAATATCTGATAATTATTAAGCAAATAAATATGTTCTGTATAGTATTGTATTTGTGTTACTGCAGGGTAAAGTAAATCGAGAGTCTCGGGTAAAAATCGGGACAAAGCTTTGGGTTAGGTGCTTGGCCATGGTGTTCATTGATCACAACTTCACTGGAAACCTCAGAGCCGGACCTGGCCACAAAAACGTTATGAATTAAATGGGCGTGCTTAGTAACCCGCACTGGCATAGATTTATTTCAGGAATTCTCTTGGTGGTAAAGTATCTTTCTGCAGGAGTAAAAGAACGAGAATTGTATACACTCGCAATTTCACTGCATGCATGTACACGAATTGTGTATAGAATCTTTGGGTGAATTTTATTGATTGTTAATACAAAGTGAGAATCATATTGTGAATAATTATTACAATTTAAGGTTGCCTTAATGAGTACTTACTGGTATTTGTTTTTATCGCCTAGTTTTGCTTTATAAAAAAACACCTTCAGAGGCATATGTATTTTAATGTGAATATATCCTGAACTTATTTGAATTGCAACTTGCAATTTGAAATTTGAAAGATATATGTCTAATTTTAAAATTACATTAAAATACATATGCCTCTGAAGATGTTTTTTTACAACAAAAAAAACATTACATCCTTAAATATCCATAACTGATAATTATGGATAAAACCTTAAACTTAATAATAAGTTAATAATAACTTAATAATAATAATTATAACTTAATAATAACTATAATAATATATTACGAATCATTACAATTTTTGATCAATTTCTCGCCAGCATGTGTGGTAATAATTTTGATCTGGATAATAATTATGACAAATTCGATAAAAATAACTATATTAAATAATAATAAATTGTGCAATAAAAATCAAGTTTTGTACAAATAACATTTGAACAGTAAATGTATGCCATAAATATTACAGAAATCAAGGCACTAAATGAAAGTAATCTATGTTTGCATGTTGTAGCCAATTTAGTAAAATAACATATTTATGTGTAGGTTAAATCAAACACTTGGTTAAAGTTTCACTGTATTGATAGAATAAACCTCTACAATTGTTTCGGCCTCACGACCATTCTCAAGAGCACAGAGATACTAAAATTAAAATTTAACAAATGTGCAATATATACTAAGCTAGAAAAATTTTACAACATGGCAATAAATGAATTACAGTCTTCAGAATCCAGCCGTCTCCCTTTGTGTCCGGTGTGCATTACCTCCAGGCTGTCATTTCTGAAGAAATGATTATTCTCAATGCAATTTCTTCAGAAATGACAGCCTGGAGGTAATGCACACCGGACACAAAGGGAGGCGGCTGGATTTACTCGAAATCCTAGAAATTCGAAAAGCGGTCACTAATGGGGATAATATTGTGAATGAACAATTAATCTTTGATAATACGCCTTTGTTATGTCTTGGTCAGTCTTGGTTTTTCCGAACGAATGCCGCATAACAAAGGCGTATTATCAAAGATGAATTGTTCATTCACAATATTATCCCCATTAGTGACCGCTTTTCGAATTTCTAGGATTTCGAGTAAATCCAGCCGTCTCCCTTTGTGTCCGGTGTGCATTACCTCCAGGTTGTCATTTCTGAAGAAATGATTATTCTCAATGCAATGATGCGCTAATCCCGTGTCCGTGTCCCGTGTCCCGTGTAGAGGTTTATTCTATCAATACAGTGAAACTTTAACCAAGTGTTTGATTTAACCTAATCATAATGTTTCACCAAGTAGTATCCACACGTAGTTTCAATTTAATATTTATATGTTTTAAATAAATTAATGCACGCTTTTCCTCTTAAATTATAAATTTCGAGTAACTCTGAAATCCTAAAACAGATGTACAAATCATGGAAATAATGGTTAATTCACGACCAAAATTACTAGCATGGCTTGTAAACATATTAGTTTACATTTAAATTATATGTAATACACAAAAACTGAGGTAGTAACTGTAATTAGTAGTACATGGGTGTTCTACAATTAAATAATTAATGCATTTTCGTGCAGTAATTTGAAGCGCAAACACGAACATATATAAATTAATAATAAGTGAATGTATACATATGTATAATCTGATAACTTTAAACATACAACTAACTCAACTAGATTAATGTATGTATGTAGGTACTAAATATATAATTTATACAACAAGTGAGTGTTGAATTTTATGTAGCAAGCAAAAAATCATAAAAATTTGGAAAAGTATTACATGTTAAAGTATTGAATTTTATGTAGCAAGTAAAAAATCATCAAAATATGTATGTACGTATATAATATATAATTTATTTAACAAGTGAGTGTTGAATTTTAAGTAGCATGCTAAAAATCATCAAAATTTAGAAAAGTATTACATGTTAAAGTATTGAATTTCATGTAGGAAGCAAAAAATCATCAAAATTTTGAAAAGTAACCCGAATTTTAAAGATTATGTTGGTTATAAACTTCTTCTAGAAGTATTTATTCTGCAGATAACAGAGCTTCAATTTTCATCGTGCTTTTTAAGCTGGCATTTCTTGGAACAAATGCATCAATGTAAGATTCCCTCAATAGAATTTCAAAGATTATGTTTGTTATAAACTTCTTCTAGAAGTGTTTATTCTGCAGATAACAGAGCATCAATTTTATTCGTGATTGTTCTGGCATTTATTGGAATAAATGCATCAATATATGCTATGTAAAACATTAATCAACATTTTTAATCTGTTTAATAACCAATTATTTTCAATTATTCGTACTGGAGGGTCCAACGATGAGTAATTTCAGTCTGCAATATTTTCAATAATGCACGGGAGTTTTATTTAAAATTTTGATTAAAACTGCATGGAAAATCCATTACAAATTATGCGCGCTAAATTCGTTGCAATTTTTATGGATTATCGATTCATGTTTAATTAGATTGTTCACACAGTTTTAATAGAATTTTTAACTGAAAATTCCGCGTGCATTATTTGCAATTGTTATGCATGCATTGCAACCGAAAACTTTAATAAAAGTCATATTTTAGCGTTCACTATAATAATGTTATTGATTTGCATTACTTTTACTAATAAACAGTATGATATAAACAAAGAAAAGTGTTTGTTTTATTTATTTTCATCATGTATCACGAAGTAGATGCCTCCAATATTGATTATTTAAACAATTTCAATTCTGCTCTGTCAAGAATTGAATCCTGCAGCATAAATTAGTTGGGGCCTTAACTCGCCTCACTCACTACACTGGCTAGCTATGAAAATGTAATTTACATCAGTACGTTGACAGCGCAAAGTTCGTTACAGTGCTGTAATTTACGTTTTCAGTGAACAGGTCAAACTCTAAATGCAATATATGTAAAGAATCTTTATTTAGATATCAACCTCAGCTATTTCCAACAGAAAATGCAATGTAAACGTCAATCAAGTAGCCTTCGGAACTAAAATACAGAAACTTGATTTAGATACTGATTAATTTATAATTGGTTCCAATGGTCAGTACTAATGCTTCAAATCAATTCAGTGAATTATAATAGTAATCCCTTACCAAAACCGTGTGGAGTATTAATTAAAGCTTAAACTGATAAATAGTGGATATTGTCGCTATTACAAATCTGCAATTTCTCTCAAAATGTAATTTATTAATTATTATATTTCAAAATATTTATAATAATAATGACCATCTCATTAGCAATTCTAATTTCCAGGTGCAGTTTTATATAAATAACGCTCATAACAACATAACAGTCATTCACTAAACATGAATGAATAAAATGAATGAATGAATAAACTAAACACTTAAACATACATAAACATGAAATATTTTTTGAAATTTGTGTGGCGAAACAATTGTTGCAGTACAAGATTAAATATTTTGCAAAACTCACACCAAAATAATTGAGAAATCAGGGAAATTAGTCTCTCGAAATTTGTGTGGCGAAACAATTGTTGCAGTACAAGATTAAATATTTTGCAAAACTCACACCAAAATAATTGAGAAATTAGGGAAATTAGTCTCTCGAAATGTGTGTGGCGAAACAATTGTTGCAGTACAAGATTAAATATTTTGCAAAACTCACACCAAAATAATTGAGAAATCAGGGAAATTAGTCTCTCGAAATTTGTGTGGCGAAACAATTGTTGCAGTACAAGATTAAATATTTTGCAAAACTCACACCAAAATAATTGAGAAATTAGGGAAATTAGTCTCTCGAAATTTGTGTGGCGAAACAATTGTTGCAGTACAACATTAAATATTTTGTGAAAGGCACACTAATTATGTTTTATTTATATATTAACATGGAGGTTCGTCATGTATCAGCCTCATCAATCCGATAAATAAACATGAATTTCCATTTACAGACTTAGTTTGGAACTTTGGGACGTCTTTATCTGGTACAATCCTACGAGGGTTTTGAACCTGTAACCTGTTAGTCGTGTGCCTTTTTAATGCAGCGATTTAATTATTTTATCGTTTAGCTATTGAAAATTATTAATGGAATTATTGCCTGGTTTATATAAACAAATGTTAATTGAGTTTTATAATTAAACAAAATTTAATTTCGTGGCATTATTCCGAAATAATTCGATTCGTTTATAGTTTAGACATCGAAACGCAATATTCGATTTATTGTGGTATGTTTATGTGAACAAAATTAATTTGGTGCTAAAATTAAATAATAATTTTATTATGTTCTTTTTTGGTACGTATTAATTATTCATGTAAAGCTCACAAAATGGTATATAAATGAAACTTGATCATATCTGCATGTGCATTTATAATTACAGTTTAAATGCGCAACTTTAATTTTTAATAGAAAAACAAATGAAAATTTTAGCAAGTCTGGCTGTATGCTGTACATTGGCAAACTTTGTGAGTCATGCATTAAAATAATTAATCACATTGCAACAACGTACGTGAAGGAATGTGCATTTCTGTAGATTAAATCATTGAATTGAGGAGAGCTGCACTGCAATATTTAGAAAAAGCCGTGCAGAATATTTACCAATTATATTAATGTACTCGTGCACTTTTTGATGCGTCAGATGCAGAACTTTATGGAATTCGACCTTTGTTGTACTACATTTAAATAAGCGTCACGAAGCAGTATTTACGAACATTTGTGCATTTACGTACCACGTAAATGTATTAAATTTTCTATATTCCTTGAAACGCATTGTTAGCAAAATACCTCAAACGAATCATTTGCGTGGGCGGACGGATTTTATCACTGAGACTTCTTATATCAATACACAAAGGATGTTAATTGATTAAATTTACAATCTTCGATATATTCATTGGAATTCAAGCAAATATAATTTGTGACATATAATCTAATAATTTCAATTTATGATGTTCTTTTTGTAGGTATAAGTTATAGCTCACAAAATTGTATATAAATAAAACTTGATCATAACCGAATGTGCATTTATAATTAGGGGATATTAATTGAGGCCTATATTTTAAAATCCTTTCTTTAATGCGCAAGTTTGATTTAAATTAGAAAAACAATTTTCAGTGTAATCAAATCGGAATTGATTATTACAATTAGTTTCAAAATGTATGTACATTGTTACTTTTTATAACTACTTAATAATTTCTCTTTCTTTTTTAATAGTACCAAGAGTGACGTGCCTGAAGGGCAATCAGCGCGTTAGGCCGTGGAGCGAGTAGAGGGTCCCTTCGAAGCAGTGACGAGGGCCAGGCTCTCGGTGTCAGAGAGTGGGGGGGTTAAAAAAGGCTCCACGTAATTTTAACCTCGTCGCTACTTCGTCGCAAAGGGTGGCGCCACCCTACCTGCGTGGGTGGACGGCAGACAGTCAGCGAAGTTCAGAAATCACGAACTGTCACAACGCTGACCATTTGGCGCCAACACCACCAGATTTAAATCTCGCAGTGAGAATAAAAACTGAAACTGAAATAAATGCCCGATCGAGAAAACGTGGGGGGAACAAAAAATAACAGGTGTGAATTTTGTAGTGTAAAATATCGGCGTTTATTCACACAAACGACGGACACCGTGTCTACGCTCCTGAAATAAATACCTCCGTACGCAACCCTTTCACGCAGGGTTCACCCTATTCGGCCGAATATTGCGAGCTCCTGATCGCGCGATTCAAAGGGCCGACGGAGCGACATTTCTCTTACACAAGCGCAAAACACGTACGGCACGAAACACGTAACGCAAATTTTACACAACGGAAATAAACGATATGTCAATATGGAATTACATAAAGGTCTGGCTCAATTGAGAACACAAAAAAAAATAGGTATCAATATCTATATCTGTATCTGGCCTGTGTTCCTGGTATGTCTTCGCTGGCGGCTGGGTTCAGCTCCGGGATGGCGGCGGTATGCGTCGGAGACGCCGATCACTCGATTCCGGCATCAGGCAGGATGATCGCTCCCTCCAGCCAAGAACTGGTTGGCTGAGCTACTTAGCCCTTACCCCGTAAAAAAACGCCTGCAAAGCACATGGCCTTAGTAACAATGGCCGGACACGTGGCTTCACGAAAAGGAAAAAATATCGGGCTTAATTACTTACTCAGATGTTATGAGCGTATGGATAGTTCCTTGCCCTGTACCTGGTGCCTCAATCCCCTCAAGGGTGGTTAACTGAGTCCCCGTTGATTATCCCGGAAACCGGATGGTGGTACACCTATTTCAACGGTTCTTCTGGCACTTCCGTACTGTACGCAAGGTAGCTGCATTCTGCCTCTATGGCGGCGTCTCGCCGGCGAATTTAAAAATCGCACACATGGGAAACGCGTCACCACAACAAAAAAAGGTGCGAGTACGGTCGTCTACAGTGCAGGTCTATACGCCAATTAATTATTAAAATGCAGTTTCTGCCAAAGACATTTCCGGACCGTTACAAAAAGCTCAATATTTTATTAAAACTTATATAATTACAGATAATAGTAAAAAGCTTAAATAATGCACACATTTTGCTGAGGAGTAAACATGAACAATACGATATTATGTTTTTCTTAAATATTAATTTCAATTCCAAATTATATTTTGCATTAATTTTTGTACTTCATGCTGTATTTAAATTGCACTCTAGCTCGATATTTACGCCGGAAATTTTCATGATAGACTGTACTTGAATTCACAGTAATATGAACCGGAACTGCTCATATGCAAAGTTCAACAGTGGACTAATCGGCACTCGTGGATATATACTTGAGCCACTCGCGTTTATGGATTCTTCACTAGCCGACTCTTTCCGCAATAAGGTATTAAAAGTCACGAGAATGTAAATGTGAAATGTCAAATATCTATTAATTTATATATGGAAACTATGTGGCCAAATATGCACCTATCTCAGGTAAACAATTTTAAAAAATATCATAAACTGTAAAGTTATTTGAGGGATCCATACATAATTGGATGTGAACCAATATGGATACGATCCATACAATTATTAATAAAATGTTTCTAAAATTTACTTATTTCGTAGATCTTTGTATGGTAATTATTCGTGGCTATATGAATCTCAGGTAGAATGCACCATTAATGCTACAGAACTTCCCAAAGTTCGAATTTGGAATAATCGTATGAGAGATAAAAAAGTCACAATGGTCCCCCCTTATGGTTTATTACTTAATGCATTCGTGTTGTTGAGGTTTATTGTGCTATTAGATGTTATGGGAATTATTTGTAGCAGAGTAGATGGAAAGCAACGATATCCGCTTTATTCAAATACACTTATGATCGATAAAGGCGAAAAGGTTTCTTAGAGGCCAGCACAAACGTCAACTGTTTCTTGTTTGCTGTATAAAACTTCTGATAAAAGAACAGTGTATTTTCTTGTCTATTAGGTGGGTTAGACTTTCGTCTACTCTCCTCTTCCGACTCGCCGGTGATTTCCGGTGATTGCCATTTTTTGCGCGCAGAAGAAAAAAAAGCGACGCCGCTATTGGGCATCGAACCCGGCCTGGGACTGATGGGGTCGGGTGGGGTCTGGATGAATCAATCCACTCAGCAATTTCGTGGGTGAATTAATCTGAATCGGGTGGTGCATTGTGCGTTAATGAGATGCGTGGCACGGTGTAACGTGTTGGGGGGGAAATCGAATGATTTGTTTTAAAAGCACTAGTATAATAGATGGTCAAATGTCGTGGTAGGGGTTCGAATTGGAATCACACGGCGAGACTGAAACGTCCCAAAGGGCCGCCTTAAGCATACAGAGCTGGTAGAAATTCACCAGGACATCGCGTGAGCTATTGGTTGCCACCGGAGTCCTCGTGCCGGCCGTAGAAGGAGCTACAAGGATTCCCCGGCTAAAATAATGTCTCCTGTCGTGAGAATTTACCGCTACAAGTCCTCCAATGCTGGATAACTAAGGGCGCACCATCAAATTTACAAATCCTTTTATTTTGTTCCATTAGCCGAGGATAAGGAATACGCTCCTCACAAATACGGAAACAAAAATCAATTCAGCGCCTCCTAATTCCACGCGGGGGCGACAATAAAGTGTCCCCCCTGCATTTTCGCATGGACGATTAAGCATCCTGAATGAGCACTAATTATTGCCTCAATAGATAAACCCTTTTAAATATGTATTCGCGACGGCTGAAATATAACCATAATTAAAACGGACCTTAATTACCAGCAAAAATCGCCCAGTTATGTAATTATGGTATTTATAAAGTGAACGTACTGAAGAGTAGCTAAAATTGCAGTTATTACAATTCGTATTATGAAGCACTAAATTCCACGTCCAGCAATGTAACAGATTGTTTTAATTTTAGGGCGGAAATAAATTAAGATTAAGTTGGGGTAAGACCATCCGAAACATTTCAATCCGAAATTCTGTTCTGGCTGTTACTTAAAGTAGACGATAATTATCCGAAAACTACAACTAAAAGTGCTTAATTATTAATTGTAGTTATGGTATTATTAATTGATGTGGCATAGTTGTAACGGAATTTTGCGCCATTAAAATCTCTGAAAACAAATCAAAGGATAATTGAAATATCCCGTTATTTAAATTATTCTTATATATTTCAGTGAAATGGTTCGCTGCAAGGATTCCTGTCATTCTGTCAGAAAGTCACACGGATGAAATCTCTTTTCGTCCCGTTTTTGTCTTCCGTCTTGTCTCGCGAGAATAAAGGATGCGTAATGCCTGGAAATTTCGCCTTAACCCTAAAAAATATAACGGAACTTACGGAAATACATATCTGCAATATATTCGCTGTAATACTGTCCGGAATGCGGCGCCGGAAAATTCTTTCCCCGAGATATGCATGCACATGGCGTCCTTTTTACGCCCATATTGGCCAGGTATTTGGAAATTCCCGCCGAATAAAATTACGTTTGTTTTCTAATTAAATTTGCGCCGAAACTTTCGGCGGCCACTCTTCGCGATGCTTCTTCCAGAGGCGCCGAATTCGGGTCAAGAGTGCTCCAATTTAAAATTTCAATGGCATTCGGGAAAGTTTTAATTCCTGAATGCTCCCGTCGCCGGCAGGTATTCGTTCTGTTAAATTTGCTACAGAAAATCTCTAACGCAATTAAAAATAAAATATTCCGATTATGGCGGCGAATCGGGCCGATTTTCGTCTCTGCGACGCCGTGGTATTCCGGCCACCGCGAAAATTCTCAAAAAGACGTCGAAATTTATTAGTCCGCCCGTCGCGTTTTAAATCCCCCGACCCCCGGGACACGAACAACTGAATTCCCAAGCTGCTGTCGGAACGAGAATACCGCAAATCTCAACATTTAATTAAAGACAATGCAAGGAGAAAACGTGGTGTATTACACCATCATAATTATTATTATTGCGCAGCAGTCCTTAATAGTAAGTCGATTAGATTCTGCTCTAATTGTCAACGCACTGCAATTAAAAGAGCAAATAATGAAAACTCACGTATACAACTAAACTTGACGAGCTCATTTCTTACATATTTAACAATTGAAAACTATAAAACTATTATTAAACAATGCAAATTTTTATTCCAAAATCCAAAAATCGAACATAATTATTTTAATTAATTACGTTGTTTAATTGCCGATATTTTCGATTATCGAATTAAATCACTAGTACTTGAAAAAAAACCAAGGTTCTACACTGGCATGTGAAGCTAAAACCACAGCATTAGGCATCGTGCACTTGAAATATCAACCGTAATAATGTAGGGCAACGTTTGTACCCGGCGCATCCACCATAATTTCTTTTTTATATTTTGGTTGATGCGTCTGGGATTAGAACAGTTTCGTAGTACATATTTGGTATATATTTAACAGAGGGAAACCTAAAACTATTTCCAAGACGCAACTATTCTTATACAATGCAAATTTGTATTTAAAAATACCTTTATGTTTCAAAAATAGAACATAATAATTTCAATTCTTTACCTTGTTTAATTGCCGATATTTTCGATTATCGAATAAAATCACTAGTACTTGAAAATAAACCAAGGTTCTACACTGGCATATGAATGTAAAACCACAGCATTAGGCACCGCACAATTGAAATATCAACCGTAATAATGCAGCGTAATGTTTGTACCCGGCGCATCCACCATAATTGCTTTTTTTATATTTTCATTGTTGCGTCTGGTATTAGAACATTTTGGTATATATTTAACAATGGAAAACATAAAACTATTTCCAAGACGCAACTATTATTATACAATGCAAATTTGTATTTAAAAATCCCTTTATTTTCCAAAAATAGAACATAATAATTTCAATTAATTACCTTGTTTAATTGTCGATATTTTCGATTATCAAATTTAATCACAAGTACTTGAAAATAAACAAAGGTTCTACACTGGCATATGAATCTAAAACCACAGCATTAGGCACCGCACAATTGAAATATCAACCGTAATAATGCAGCGTAATGTTTGTACCCGGCGCATCCACCATAATTGCTTTTTTTAATATTTTTATTGTTGCGTCTGGTATTAAAACATTTTGGTATATATTTAACAATGGAAAACATAAAACTATTTCCAAGACGCAACTATTATTATACAATGCAAATTTGTATTTAAAAGTACCTCTATTTTTCAAAAATAGAACATAATAATTTCAATTAATTACCTTGTTTAATTGCCGATATTTTCGATTATCAAATTAAATCACTAGTACTTGAAAATAAACCAAGGTTCTACACTGGCATATGAATCTAGAACCACAGCATTAGGCACCATGCGCTCGACAAATCAACCATAATGATGCAGCGCAACGTTTGTTCCCGGCGCATCCACCATAATTTCTTTTTATATATTGGTTATAGTGTCTGGTATTAGAACATTTACTTAGTTTCTATTTCTCTTATCTATTGCCTCTATTTCTATTATTGCTTACCCATAAATGTTATAGCCACTGTCTTGGTATACATGTAGAGCTGATAAAGGGTTGTTATTGGAAATGCAAACCAGTTAATGATTTCTCTTATGGTTTTGGAACCACAGATGTTTTAAAATTAGGATTTTGGGCAATATCATGTAATTTAAAAATTGATTTATTGGTTTTCCTTTAGACGAGGTAAGTTTAAGAGCTGTCCGTAGATGATCATTTGACATTCGATATGAATCTCTCATGATAAAGCTGCGCTGACGAGTCCTATAAGGACGAAACAGCTTACGTCATTCCAGATTCAATCTCTCCACGTTCAAGAGCTTCAGCAGCGATTCAGGTGAGTAGTACCCTTCTAGTTATACATGTAAGTATTAATTGTAATGTATTAATAATTACCACTAAATAATGTATTGATGTATATGCTTCATGGCCATTTAACGTTCGCTGACCATTTACGCCAAACTAAGGTATGTTGGGTTGCTGTATGTGCCTGCAATTCTATTAACTCCGAATCGGTGCAATAGTCTACGGCCTCTGATTTTTATACCATGCTGCAACATACACCTCGGTTCGATTCCGACATGATTTTTTTTTTAATAATAATTATTACGTTGGATAGAGCAACATACCACTTTTATAACTATAAAATTTACAGTTGTCAATTTTTACGTTGTAAACGATAGATTAATGCATGCTGAATCCAAATATACAAACCGCATCGCTATGCGATGCTTAGTTACCAAGATAAAAATTAAAAACCAATAAACGATCTCCTGCAACTTCTGTGTTCCTGGTACGAAATCCGAAAATTTTCTATTTAAATCGAGTGGGCTCAGTGACTGGGCAGTATAATAGACAAGTGTACTTGTCGAAATATGGGATATTAAATTGCCTCCCACGCAAAAACCAGAAGGATATGCATGGAACTGTTTTGGGAAAAGTCTTACATAATCACCCTCTATCGATTACCATAGGAAATTTTCAAATCCATTTTTTTCACGAGAATTCCATAAGGTTAACCCCTTGGAACTTTTCACGAAATCGTTGAAAAATTTGGATTCAAACTGAGTGCACAGCTCGATAGAGTGGTGAATGCTGAATCCAAAAATGCAAACCGCATTGCTGTGCGATGCTTAGTTCCCGAGATAAAAATTAAAAACCAATAAACGATCTCATGCAACTTCTGTGTTCCTGGTACGAGATCCGAAAATTTGAAAATAAAGTTGGAAAATTTCTATTTACACTGAGTGGGCTCAGTGAGTGGGCAGTACGATAGAGCAGTAAATGCTGAATCCAAAACTGCAAACCGCATTGCTATGAGGTCCATAGTTATCAAGAAAAAAAATAAAAACCGTATGAAAACGTACACACAAACTTACAGGAAAGCAATCCATTTTTATGTTGGAAACGATAGACTAGTGAATGCTGAATCCAAATATGCAAATCACATTGCCGTGCGACCTGTAGTTATTGAGATAAAAATTATAAAAGATATGAAATATGGGATATTAAACTGCCTCCCACGCAAAAACCAAAAGGATATGCATGGAACTGTTTTGGGAAAAGTCTTACATAATAATCCTCTATCGATTGCCATAGGAAATTTTCAAATCCATTTTTTTCACGAGAATTCCATAAGGTTAACCCCTTGGAACTTTTCAGGAAATCGTTGAAATTTTTTGATTCAAACTGAGTGCACAGCACGATAGAGTCGCAAATGCTGATTCCAAAATTGCAAACCGCATTGCTGTGCGATACTTAGTTACCGAGATAAAAATTAAAAACCAATAAACGATCTCATGCAACTTCTGTGTTCCTGGTACGAGATCCGAAAGTTACAAAATATAGTTGGAAAATTTCTATTTACACTGAGTGGGCTCAGTGAGTGGGCAGTACAATAGAGAAGTGAATGCTGAATCCAAAACTGCAAACCGCATTGCTATGAGGTCCATTGTTATCAAGTAAAAAAATAAAACCCCTATAAAAACTTACACACAAACTTACATTAATGCAGTCAATTTTTAAGTTGGAAACGATAGACTAGTGAATGCTGAATCCAAATATTCAAATCGCATTGCTGTGCGATCTCTAGTTATTGAGATAAAAATTATAAAAGATATGAAATATGACATATTAAATTGCCTCCCACGCAAAAACCAGAAGGATATGCATGGAACTGTTTTGCGAAAAGTCTTACATAATGATCCTCTATCGATTGCTCTAGGAAATTTTCAAATCCATTTTTTTCACGAGAATTCCATAAGGTTAACCCCTTGGAACTTTTCACGAAATCGTTGAATTTTTTTTATTGAAACTAAGTGCACAGTTCGATAGAGTTTTTTCTCCCAAATCCGAATTCGTAACACGTGCAGGTACCAAAGTGGCTGGTTTCGCCAGAAAAAAATAAAACATTTCGGAAAATTAATGCGACCTTGGAAACTTAAAACAAAAATTACAGCAATAGATTCGTGACCAGAAGAGACATTTTGAAGCTGAAAAGTTCCTCTGAAAAAAATTTAGTTTTCGAGATATATCGAAAAGAAGTGAAAAAAATGTGCTTTGTTTTTCGCCGATTTGTCGCTTATTTGATGAGTGCTGTGAAAAATAATTACAGATTCGGATTCCTAAGAAAAAAAGCTATCGAATCCATATGGCAAATACTTCCTAGGACGCTTAATAAAAAAGTTTGAAATTTTACCAACTTTTTTATTAAGTGCCCTAAAAAATATTTGCCACATGGAAGCGATGGCATGTCTACTCAGGAATCCGAATCTGTAATTTATTTTTACATAGCTCATCAAATAAGTGAGAAAACGGCGAAAAACGAAGCACCATTTTCAATCTTCTTTTCGAAATATCTCGAAAACTAATTTTTTGTCAGAGGAACTTTTCGCATAAGCAATTTCTCTTCTCGTCACGAATCTATTGCAATATTTTTTTCAATTTTTTTTTAATAAAACATGAAATATGACATATTAAATTGCCTCCCACGCAAAAACCAGAAGGATATGCATAGAACTGTTTTGGGAAAAGTCTTACATAATCATCCTCTATCGATTGCCATAGGAAATTTTCAAATCCATTTTTTTCACGAGAATTCTATAAGGTTAACCCCTTGGAACTTTTCACGAAATCGTTGAAAAATTTGGATTCAAATTGAGTGCACAGCACGATAGAGTGGTGAATGCTGAATCCAAAAATGCAAACCGCATTGCTGTGCGATGCTTAGTTCCCGAGATAAAAATTAAAAACCAATAAACGATCTCATGCAACTTCTGTGTTCCTGGTACGAGATCCGAAAATTACAAAATATAGTTTGAAAATTTCGAATTGCACTGAGGGGGCTCAGTGAGTGGGCAGTATGATAGACAAGTGAATGCTGAATCCTAATATGGAAACCGCATTGCTGTGAGGTCCTTACTTATCGGGAAATTAAATGAAAACCGTATGAAAACTTACACACAAACGTACAGGAATGCAGTCAACTTTTATGTTGGAAACGATAGACTAGTGAATGCTGAATCCAAATATGCAAATCGCATTGCTGTGCGATCTCTAGTTATTGAGATAAAAATTGTAAAAGATATGAAATGTGGCATATTAAATTCCCTCCCACGCAAATACCAGAAGGATTTGCATGAAACTGTTTTGGCAAAAGTCTTACATAATGACCCTCTATCGATTACAATAGGAAATTTTCAAATCCATTTTTTTCACGAGAATTCCATAAGGTTAACCCCTTGGAACTTTTCACGAAATCGTTGAATTTTTTTTATTGAAACTGAGTGCACAGTTCGATAGAGTTTTTTCTGCCAAATCCGAATTCGTAACACGTGCAGGTACCAAAGTGGCTGGTTTCGCCAGAAAAAAATAAAACATTTCGGAAAATTAATGAGACCTTGGAAATTTAAAACAAAAATTACAGCAATAGATTCGTGACCAGAAGAGACATTTTGAAGCTGAAAAGTTCCTCTGAAAAAAATTTAGTTTTCGAGATATATCGAAAAGAAGTTAAAAAAATGTGCTTTGTTTTTCGCCGATTTCTCGCTTATTTAATGAGTGCTGTGAAAAATAATTACAGATTCGGATTCCTAAGAAAAAAATCTATCGAATCCATATGGCACATACTTCTTAGGACGCTTAATAAAAAAGTTTGAAATTTTAGCAAGTATTTTAGTAAGTGCCCTAAAAAATATTTGCCATATGGAAGCGATAGCTTGTCTCCTCAGGAATCCGAATCTGTAATTTATTTTTACATAGCTCATCAAGTAAGTGAGAAAACGGCGAAAAACGAAGCACCATTTTCAATCTTCTTTTCGAAATATCTCGATACCTATTTTTTTTTCAGAGGAACTTTTCGAATAAGCAATTTCGCTTCTCGTCACGAATCTATTGCCATATTTTTTTTTCAATTTTTTTTATAAAACATATGAAATATGACATATTAAATTGCCTCCCACGCAAAAACCAGAAGTATATGCATAGAACTATTTTGGGAAAAGTCTTACATATTCACCCTCTATCGATTGCCATAGGAAATTTTCAAATCCATTTTTTTCACGAGAATTCTATAAGGTTAACCCCTTGGAACTTTTCACGAAATCGTTGAAAAATTTGGATTCAAACTGAGTGCACAGCACGATAGAGTGGTGAATGCTGAATCCAAAAATGCAAACCGCATTGCTGTGCGATGCTTAGTTCCCGAGATAAAAATTAAAAACCAATAAACGATCTCATGCAACTTCTGTGTTCCTGGTACGAGATCCGAAATATTCAAAATATAGTTGCAAAATTTCTGTTTACACTGAGTGGGCTCGGTGAGTGGGCAGTATGATAGAGAAGTGAATACTGAATCCAAAAATGCAAACCGCATTGCTGTGAGGTCCGTAGTTATCAAGAAAAAAAATAAAAACTGTATGAAAACTTACACACAAACTTACAGGAATGCAATCAATTTTTATGTTGGAAACGATAGACTTGTGAATGCTGAATCCAAATATGCAAATCGCATTGCTGTGCGACCTCTAGTTATTCAGATAAAAATTATTAAAGATATGAAATATGGGATATTAAATTGCCTCTCACGCAAAAACCAGAAGGGTATGCATGGAACTGTTTTGGGAAACGTCTTACATAATCATCCTGTATCGATTGCCATAAGAAATTTTCAAATCCATTTTTTTCACGAGAATTCTATAAGGTTAACCCCTTGGAACTTTTCACGAAATCGTTGATTTTTTTTTAGTGAAACTGAGTGCACAGTTCGATAGAGTTTTTTCTCCCAAATCCGAATTCGTAACACGTGCAGGTACCAAAGTGGCTGGTTTCGCCAGAAAAAAATAAAACATTTCGGAAAATTAATGCGACCTTGGAAATTTAAAACAAAAATAACAGCAATAGATTCGTGACCAGAAGAGACATTTTGAAGCTGAAAAGTTCCTCTGAAAAAAATTTAGTTTTCGAGATATATCGAAAAGAAGTGAAAAAAATGTGCTTTGTTTTTCGCCGATTTCTCGCTTATTTGATGAGTGATGTGAAAAATAATTACACATTCGGATTCCTAAGAAAAAAAGCTATCGAATCCATATGGCAAATACTTCTTAGGACGCTTAATAAAAAAGTTTGAAATTTTACCAACTTTTTTATTAAGTGCCCTAAAAAATATTTGCCATGTGGAACCGATAGCTTGTCTCCTCAGGAATCCGAATCTGTAATTTATTTTTACATAGCTCATCAAATAAGTGAGAAAACGGCGAAAAACGAAGCACCATTTTCCCCCTTCTTTTCGAAATATCTCGAAAACTAATTTTTTTTCAGAGGAACTTTTCGAATAAGCAATTTCTCTTCTCGGCACGAATCTATTGCCATATTTTTTTTTCAATTTTTTTTTATAAAACATGAAATGTGACATTAAATTGCCTCCCACGCAAAAACCAGAAGGATATGCATAGAACTGTTTTGGGAAAAGTCTTACATAATCATCCTCTATCGATTGCTATAGGAAATTTTCAAATCCATTTTTGTCACGAGAATTCCATAAGGTTAACTAACCCCTTGGAAATTTTCACGAAATCGTTGAAAATTTTTGATTGAAACTGACTGCACAGCACGATAGGGTGGCAAATGCTGAATGCAAAACTGCAAACCGCACTGCTGTGCGATGTTTAGTTACCGAGATAAAAATTAAAAACCAATAAACGATCTCCTGCAACTTTCTGTGTTCCTGGTACGAAATCCGAAAATTTGAAAATAAGGTTGGAAAATTTCTATTTACACTGAGTGGGCTCAGTGAGTGGGCAGTACGATAGAGCAGTAAATGCTGAATCCAAAACTGCAAACCGCATTGCTATGAGGTCCATAGTTATCAAGAAAAAAAATAAAAACCGTATGAAAACTTACACACAAACTTACATGAATGCAGTCAATTTTTATGTTGGAAACGATAGACTAGTGAATGCTGAATCCAAATATGCAAATCGCATTGCTGTGCGAGCTGTAGTTATTGAGATAAAAATTATAAAAGATATGAAATATGGGATATTAAATTGCCTCCCACGCAAAAACCAGAAGGATATGCATGGAACTGTTTTGGGAAAAGTCTTACATAATCACCCTCTATCGATTGCCATAGGAAATTTTAAAATCCATATTTTTCACGAGAATTCCATAAGGTTAACCCCTTGGAACTTTTCACGAAATCGTTGAAATTTTTTTATTGAAACTGAGTGCACAGTTCGATAGAGTTTTTTCTCCCAAATCCGAAAACGTAACACGTGTAGGTACCAAAGTGGTTGGTTTCGCCAGAAAAAAATAAAACATTTCGGAAAATTAATGCGACCTTGGAAATTTAAAACAAAAAGTACAGCAATAGATTCGTGACCAGAAGAGACATTTTGAAGCTGAAATGTTCCTCTGAAAAAAATTTAGTTTTCGAGATATATCGAAAAGAAGTGAAAAAAATGTGCTTTGTTTTTCGCCGATTTCTCGTTTATTTGATGAGTGTTGTGAAAAATAATTACAGATTCGGATTCCTAAGAAAAAAAGCTATCGAATCCATATGGCAAATACTTCTTAGGACGCTTAATAAAAAAGTTTGAAATTTTACCAACTTTTTTATTAAGTGCCCTAAAAAATATTTGCCATGTGGAAGCGATAGCTTGTCTCCTCAGGAATCTGAATGTGTAATTTATTTTTACATAGCTCATCAAATAAGTGAGAAAACAACCGAAAAACGAAGCACCATTTTCAATCTTCTTTTCGAAATATCGCTAAAACTAATTTTTTTTCAGAGGAACTTTTCGAATAAGCAATTTCTCTTCTCGTCACGAATCTAATGCCATATTTTTTTTCAATTTTATTTTATAAAACATATGAAATATGACATATTAAATTGCCTCCCACGCAAAAACCAGAAGGATATGCATAGAACTGTTTTGGGAAAAGTCTTACATAATCATCCTCTATCGATTGCTATAGGAAATTTTCAAATCCATTTTTTTCACGAGAATTCCATAAGGTCCCCTTGGAACTTTTCACGAAATCGTTGAAATTTTTTAATTCAAACTGAGTGCACATCACGATAGAGTGGTGAATGCTGAATCCAAAAATGCAAACCGCATTGCTGTGCGATGCTTAGTTACCGAGATAAAAATTAAAAACCAATAAACGATCTCATGCAACTTCTGTGTTCCTGGTACGAGATCCGAAAATTACAAAATATAGTTTGAAAATTTCTAAATGCACTGAGTGGGCTCAGTGAGTGGGCAGTATGATAGACAAGTGAATGCTGAATCCTACTATGGAAACGGCATTGCTGTGAGGTCCTTACTTATCGGGAAATTAAATGAAAACCGTATGAAAACTTACACACAAACTTACAGGAATTCAGTCAACTTTTATGTTGGAAACGATAGACTTGTGAATGCTGAATCCAAATATGCAAATCGCATTGCTGTGCGATCTCTAGTTATTGAGATAAAAATTATAAAAGATATGAAATGTGGCATATTAAATTCCCTCCCACGCAAATACCAGAAGGATTTGCATGAAACTGTTTTGGCAAAAGTCTTACATATTGACCCTCTATCGATTACCCTAGGAAATTTTCAAATCCATTTTTTTCACGAGAATTCCATAACCCCTTGGAACTTTTCACGAAATCGTTGAATTTTTTTTATTGAAACTGAGTGCACAGTTCGATAGAGTTTTTTCTCCTAAATCCGAATTCGTAACACGTGCAGGTACCAAAGTGGCTGGTTTCGCCAGAAAAAAATAAAACATTTCGGAAAATTAATGCGATCTTCGAAATTTGAAAAAAAAAATGCGGCAATAGATTCGTGACCAGAAGAGACATTTTGGAGCTGAAAAGTTCCTCTGAAAAAAATTTAGTTTTCGAGATATATCGAAAAGAAGTGAAAAAAATGTGCTTTGTTTTTCGCCGATTTCTCGCTTATTTGATAAGTGTTGTGAAAAATAATTACAGATTCGGATTTCTAAGAAAAAAAGCTATCGAATCCATATGGCAAATACTTCTTAAGACGCTTAATAAAAAAGTTTGAAATTTTACCAACTTTTTTATTAAGTGCCCTAAAAAATATTTGCCATATGGAACTGATAGCTTGTCTCCTCAGGAATCCGAATCTGTAATTTATTTTTACATAGCTCATTAAATAAGTGAGAAAACGACCGAAAAACGAAGCACCATTTTCAATCTTCTTTTCGAAATATCTCTAAAACTAATTTTTTTTCAGAGGAACTTTTCGAATAAGCAATTTCTCTTCTCGTCACGAATCTATTGCCATATTGTTTTTTCAATTTTTTTTTATAAAACATGAAATATGACATATTAAATTGCCTCCCACGCAAAAACCAAAAGGATATGCATGGAACTGTTTTGGGAAAAGTCTTACATAATCTCCCTCTATCGATTACCATAGCAAATTTACAAATCCATTTTTTTCACGAGAATTCCATAAGGTTAACCCCTTGGAACTTTTCACGAAATCGTTGAAAATTTTTGATTCAAACTGAGTGCACAGCACAATAGAGTGGCAAATGCTGATTCCAAAATTGAAAACCGCATTGCTGTGCGATGCTTAGTTACCGAGATAAAAATTAAAAACCAATAAACGATCTCATGGAACTTCTGTGTTCCTGGTACGAAATCCGAAAATTTGAAAATAAAGTTGGAAAATTTCTATTTACACTGTGTGGGCTCAGTGAGTGGGCAGTACGATAGAGCAGTAAATGCTGAATCCAAAACTGCAAACCGCATTGCTATGAGGTCCATAGTTATCAAGAAAAAAAATAAAAACCGTATGAAAACTTACACACAAACTTACATGAATGCAGTCAATTTTTATATTGGAAACGATATACTAGTGAATGCTGAATCCAAATATGAAAATCGCATTGCTGTGCGATCTCTAGTTATTGAGATAAAAATTATAAAAGATATGAAATATGACACATTAAATTGCCTCCCACGTAAAAACCAGAAGGATATGCATGGAACTGTTTTGGGAAAAGTCTTACATAATCATCCTCTATCGAATGCTATAGGAAATTTTCAAATCCATTTTTTTCACGAGAATTCCATAAGGTTAACCCCTTGGAACTTTTCACGAAATCGTTGAATTTTTTTTATTGAAACTGAGTGCACAGTTCGATAGAGTTTTTTCTCCCAAATCCGAATTCGTAACACGTGCAGGTACCAAAGTGGCTGGTTTCGCCAGAAAAAAATAAAACATTTCGGAAAATTAATGCGACCTTGGAAATTTAAAACAAAAATTACAGCAATAGATTCGTGACCAGAAGAGACATTTTGAAGCTGAAAAGTTCCTCTGAAAAAAATTTAGTTTTCGAGATATATCGAAAAGAAGTTAAAAAAATGTGCTTTGTTGTTCGCCGATTTCTCGCTTATTTGATGAGTGCTGTGTAAAATAATTACAGATTCGGATTCCTAAGAAAAAAAGCTATCGAATCCATATGGCATATACTTCTTAGGACGCTTAATAAAAAAGTTTGAAATTTTACCAACTATTTTAGTAAGTGCCCTAAAAAATATTTGCCATGTGGAAGCGATAGCTTGTCTCCTCAGGAATCCGAATCTGTAATTTATTTTTACATAGCTCATCAAATAAGTGAGAAAACGGCGAAAAACGAAGCACCATTTTCAATCTTCTTTTCGAAATATCTCGATACCTATTTTTTTTTCAGAGGAACTTTTCGAATAAGCAATTTCGCTTCTCGTCACGAATCTATTGCCATATTTTTTTTTCAATTTTTTTTTATAAAACATATGAAATATGACATATTAAATTGCCTCCCACGCAAAAACCAGAAGTATATGCATAGAACTATTTTGGGAAAAGTCTTACATATTCACCCTCTATCGATTGCCATAGGAAATTTTCAAATCCATTTTTTTCACGAGAATTCTATAAGGTTAACCCCTTGGAACTTTTCACGAAATCGTTGAAAATTTTGGATTCAAACTGAGTTCACAGCACGATAGAGTGGTGAATGCTGAATCCAAAAATGCAAACCGCTTTGCTGTGCGATGCTTAGTTACCGAGATAAAATTTAAAAACCAATAAACGATCTCATGCAACTTCTGTGTTCCTGGTACGAGATCCGAAAATTACAAAATATAGTTTGAAAATTTCTAATTGCACTGAGTGGGCTCAGTGAGTGGGCAGTATGATAGACAAGTGAATGCTGAATCCTAATATGGAAACCGCATTGCTGTGAGGTCCTTACTTATCGGGAAATTAAATGAAAACCGTATGAAAACTTACACACAAACTTACAGGAATGCAGTCAACTTTTATGTTGGAAACGATAGACTAGTGAATGCTGAATCCAAATATGCAAATCGCATTGCTGTGCGATCTCTAGTTATTGAGATAAAAATTATAAAAGATATGAAATGTGGCATATTAAATTCCCTCCTACGCAAATACCAGAAGGATTTGCATGAAACTGTTTTGGGAAAAGTCTTACATAATCATCCTCTATCGATTGCTATAGGAAATTTTCAAATCCATTTTTTTCACGAGAATTCCATAAGGTTAACCCCTTGGAACTTTTCACGAAATCGTTGAATATTTTTTATTGAAACTGAGTGCACAGTTCGATAGAGTTTTTTCTCCCGAATCCGAATTCGTAACATGTGCAGGTACCAAAGTGGCTGGTTTCGCCAGAAAAAAATATAACATTTCGGAAAATTAATGCGACCTTGGAAATTTAAACCAAAAATTACAGCAATAGATTCGTGACCAGAAGAGACATTTTGAACCTGAAAAGTTCCTTTGAAAAAAATTTAGTTTTCGAGATATATCGAAAAGAAGTGAAAAAAATGTGCTTTGTTTTTCGCCGATTTGTCGCTTATTTGATGAGTGCTGTGAAAAATAATTACAGATTCGGATTCCTAAGAAAAAAAGCTATCGAATCCATATGGCAAATACTTCTTAGGACGCTTAATAAAAAAGTTTGAAATTTTACCAACTTTTTTATTAAGTGCCCTAAAAAATATTTGCCATATGGAACCGATAGAATGTCTCCTCAGGAATTCGAATCTGTAATTGATTTTTACATAGCTCATCAAATAAGTGAGAAAACGGCGAAAAACGAAGCACCATTTTCAATCTTCTTTTCGAAATATTTCGAAAACTAATTTTTTTTCAGAGGAACTTTTCGCATAAGCAATTTCTCTTCTCGTCACGAATCTATTGCCATATTTTTTTTCAATTTTTTTTTAATAAAACATGAAATATGACATATTAAATTTCCTCCCACGCAGAAACCAGAAGGATATGCATAGAACTGTTTTGGGAAAAGTCTTACATAATCATCCTCTATCGATTGCCATAGGAAATTTTCAAATCCATTTTTTTCACGAGAATTCTATAAGGTTAACCCCTTGGAACTTTTCACGAAATCGTTGAAAAATTTGGATTCAAACTGAGTGCACAGCACGATAGAGTGGTGAATGCTGAATCCAAAAATGCAAACCGCATTGCTGTGCGATGCTTAGTTCCCGAGATAAAATTTAAAAACCAATAAAAGATCTCATGCAACTTCTGTGTTCCTGGTACGAGATCCGAAAATTACAAAATATAGTTTGAAAATTTCTAATTGCACTGAGTGGGCTCAGTGAGTGGGCAGTATGATAGACAAGTGAATGCTGAATCCTAATATGCAAATCGCATTGCTGTGCGATCTCTAGTTATTGAGATAAAAATTATAAAAGATATGAAATGTGGCATATTAAATTCCCTCCCACGCAAATACCAGAAGGATTTGCATGAAACTGTTTTGGCAAAAGTCTTACATAATGACCCTCTATCGATTACCCTAGGAAATTTTCAAATCCATTTTTTTCACGAGAATTCCATAAGGTAACCCCTTGGAACTTTTCACGAAATCGTTGAATTTTTTTTATTGAAACTGAGTGCACTGTTCGATAGAGTTATTTCTGCCAAATCCGAATTCGTAACATGTGCAGGTACCAAAGTGGCTGGTTTCGCCAGAAAAAAATTAAACATTTCGGAAAATTAATGCGACCTTCGAAATTTGACAAACAAAAAGCAGCAATAGATTTGTGACCAAAAGAGACATTTTGGAGCTGAAAAGTTCCTCTGAAAAAAATTTAGTTTTCGAGATATATCGAAAAGAAGTGAAAAAAAAATTGCTTTGTTTTTCGCCGATTTCTCGCTTATTTGATGAGTGTTGTGAAAAATAATTACAGATTCGGATACCTAAGAAGGAAAACTATAGAATCCATATGGCAAATACTTCTTAGGACGCTTAATAAAAAAGTTTGAAATTTTACCAACTTTTTTATTAAGCTTTTTTATTAAGCCCCCTAAAAATTATTTGCCATATGGAATCGATAGCTTGTCTCTTCAGGAATTCGAATCTGTAATTGATTTTTATATAGCTCATCAAATAAGCGAGAAAACGGCGAAGAACGGAGCACAAATGCATACGTTTATGACGATTATATCTACTCTATTTGGTTTATATATGGCATATAAACCTACTAAACTAATTTAGCATTTATGACATACATGTTTTGTGATGCTAAAACATTAAAAGTACGAATGCTGTTAGAATATAGTTTTCATCAATATTATAAGCAAGAATGCTATCAGAATAGACTTGATCAACAATCTAATATTGTTAGATGTGTGCATCGGGTCGGAGATGTTTTATACTTTCCGGGAAAAAGTTATGTACTTTCGTACAACTACTCACTGAAGCTTGTATGGAAAACTAAAATTTACTATTTTTACATTTCCCTAGGGTTTAAGTAGATACAACTACAGCACAAGAATGCAGCCAAGCTCGGAGCTAGAGGCATGTCCAAGGTTGACTGAGCTTTTGTCTGCGAACTTGTAGCCAGCTATAATGTTATAAGAATTTAGAATATTATCAAGAAACGCGAATATTTTAATAACGCAAAATGTATTATTTAATCTTGAAGATGACACCTATATTATATAACATAGGAGTAGGCGTGTGATACCCGAGTGCGGATTTTTTTTGGCACGAAAGACGCAATTGAGCTTCCGTCTTAATTTATTATTTATATTCAAGACGAAACGAAATTACCAACATCCGAAATCTCGCGGAGGCGTGATTGATGTTTTGTCTGCTAATTATCTTAATCTTAACTTCAGAACAAGACTAATACGGAATCATAACTTCGGAGCTCGGTCGAGGTTTTTTTTATGAAGAAATCTTGAATTAACGCGGCATCTTGAATTACAAGGGAGACATTTAATCCCGATAAGCAAACTCAAAGGTTATCAAGACGTGAAAGCACCGTACCGTTGCAGGTAGAACAAATGTTGATAGCGGCGTTTCGAAGTAATTATAAAGCGTGAATGTTTGATGGAATAGTTTTAGAAATTAACGTAGTTTTTGTTGGATTTGCAAGTTCAATTTAAGCGGGAAAATATTTGAAGTCAACGTGCACTTTGTAGTAAAAATCAGATTATTGGGAACTTTCTATGTTTTTATTACGCATGGTTTAAGGTGAAGGTGCTTTAAAGTTTCCCGGAGTTATGTACTTTTTATGTGACAACTTGAGCAAAATGGTGGGGAGCGGTTTTACGAGGCGGGGAATAATTTTCAATTTATTTTTTAGTACTGCCTTAATCATGGTCCAGAAATACTCGGCTGTACAATTAATGACGCCGGTTGGCTCGCAGAATTATCTGTCTGGGGCGCGCGAATATCGCGCTATATATTGTAGTATTCTGCGCTCGTTGTGGAAATATGGGCACATTTACGATTATTTTTCATAACCCAGAACCAACTACAGCATTTTTCTTACGGGTATTGATAAAACGTAAAATAAGGAGGCACACGTGTGCCGCTCCATTTTGCACTAAACCGGCGCACTTAAAAACAATAAATTCCTTCATCAATTGCTGTTGCAGCGATTATTTATACTCCTGCAGTAATTCCGCCTCGAATGCATGGAACCCGGCATGCAATACAATCAAAAATATCAATCATCCCATCCGAGATAAAAGGGGGCAATTTTTAAATACATCCGGCTTCTCGGGAGTGCTGAATTTGGGCAGCGTTTTAACTCTCAGGCGTGGCTATAATTTTCTCGAAGTGCATTACTGAATTATAGGGGGAAGATCCTCAAAGATCTGGCCGCAGTTTCGCCACTAATTGGGTATTAAAATGGGACGTGAAGGGTTGACTAGATCATATATCTATAAGCTCAATTAAAATTATTATTACATCCAATACCCTACTGTAATTTAACCATTTTGTGCCTCCATTCATCCTACTAAAACGTGTCGTTACCTCAACAAAACCTACAACTATTACAATCATTCAAACTTATTTTATGTGTTAATAAAATTTATCACTCGACTATTTAATTGTATGCTTTACACAAAGACGTAACAAAGCGTACATTTGTCGTGTGTGTATTCATTTACAGTAATGTAATATAAATTACATGTAATAATGCAAGTATTACGGTAAAAAAGGAATAACTAAATTGATCAAGTGCTGTGGGTTTATGTTTGCAATCTTTATGCCGCAGCACTTGAACTAATGCCACTATAATAGAACTCCTGTCGCCCGTCTTATCACAGATCTTTATTCTTTTGCGCCATTACAAGCGGCGAGACTCACCAATAAACTTTATGGATTATTTCGATTCGTTATCGAGACGGGTTTTGATTTATGGCATAAACTCCTAAAATGCGTAGAGAAATTTATTATTGATGAGTACAACGACGTTTTCACTGCAAATACTATGTGTCAAGTCGAAATTTAACAATATTTCGTATTTATAAAGAAACATATTTTTTATGACCACACAATGAAACATTACTTCGTCAATAATGTAGCAATTGCGTGTAATTAGTTGCGTAAAACTGTAATAGATATAATCAATTTTCATTATGGTGGATGCGCCGGGTAGCAAATTTTTCATTATGGTGGATGCGCCGGGTAGCAAATTTTCATTATGGTGGATGCGCCGGGTAAAATCACGATTTTTCGAGTTGCTCCAAATGACCTTAGAGGCACATGCCTAGACCAATTGGACCCTCCTGATTCCAATGAGCACACTTTCAGCCTCCTAGCCCCAGCCGTTCTCGAGATATCTGCCCTCAAAGTTGGGAAATTAAAAAAGTAGCACAAAAGGGCTAATAAAATAAAACTTCTAAACTCATGGTCCAATCTCGATGCCGATGGTCTCATTCGATTCAGGGGGGGCCAACGGTCCATACCAGACCACACTTGATATACTTACGGAGACGTTTTAATTTTGGAAATTTTCGAAAATGACGCGTTTTTTGCCATCTCGATGAAATTCCATTTCGAAAACGCCTCAACCGATTTGGACAAAATTTAGAGGGGTCATAGAAGGCCAAAATACAAGCACAATGAGCCATAGTGGACCCCTATGGGCGTACGCATTTGTGCAGGGTGGCCTTAGGAAGGGAGAAATATTTTTCAAAAAAACGTACTTTTTTCATGAAAAACGCTATAACTTGGAGAGTTGTGGGAGTACGAGAATGGACGAGCGCTCAAAATATGCGCCTTATATGGGGCCTTATATCCCCATAAAATTATTGAA
Organism: Othius punctulatus; assembly: GCA_951805005.1. Lineage (NCBI taxonomy): Eukaryota > Metazoa > Arthropoda > Insecta > Coleoptera > Staphylinidae > Othius > Othius punctulatus. The sequence continues at coordinate 35,944,517 of OX638147.1, read as the reverse complement.
AAGGATTGGTAAAAATCTCTCGAAATTTAACAATATTTCGTATTTATAAAGAAACATATTTTTTATGACCACACAATGAAACATTACTTCGTCTATAATGTAGCAATTGCGTGTAATTAGTTGCGTAAAACTGTAATAGATATAATCAATTTTCATTATGGTGGATGCGCCGGGTAGCAAATTTTCATTATGGTGGATGCGCCGGGTAGCAAATTTTTCATTATGGTGGATGCGCCGGGTAGCAAATTTTCATTATGGTGGATGCGCCGGGTAAAATCACGATTTTTCGAGTTGCTCCAAATGACCTTAGAGGCACATGCCTAGACCAATTGGACCCTCCCGATTCCAATGAGCACACTTTCAGCCTCCTAGCCCCAGCCGTTCTTGAGATTTCTGCCCTTAAAGCTGGGAGATTAAAAAAGTAGCACAAAAGGGCTAATAAAATAAAACTTCTAAACGCATGGTCCAATCTCGATGCCGATGGTCTCATTCGATTCAGGGGGGCCCAACGGTCCATACCAGACCACACTTGATATACTTACGGAGACGTGTTAATTTTGGAAATTTTCGAAAATGACGCGTTTTTTGCCATCTCGATGAAATTCCATTTCGAAACCGCCTCGACCGATTTGGACAAAATTTAGAGGGGTCATAGAAGGCCAAAATACAAGCACCATGAGCAATAGTGGGCCCCCGTAGGCGATCGCGTTCGTGCAGGGGGGCCTTGGAAAGAGAGAAATATTTTGAAAAAAAACGTACTTTTTTCATGAAAAACGCTATAACTCGGGGAGTTGTGGGAATATAAGAATCGGCGAGTGCTCAAAATATGCGCCTTATATGTGGTTATGTCCCTATAGAATTATATGAAAATGTGCCGCTTAGTTGAGCGCCCAGTTGGAAAACGTAAAATCGATGATTTTCCGATCAAATCCGTGTAATTAGTTGCGTAAAACTGTAATAGATATAATCATTTTTCATTATGGTGGATGCGACGGGTAGCAAATTATTCATTATGGTGGATGCGCCGGGTAGCAAATTTTTCATTATGGTAGATGCGCCGGGTAGCAAATTTTCATTATGGTGGATGCGCCGGGTAAAATCACGATTTTTCGAGTTGCTCCAAATGACCTTAGAGGCACATGCCTAGACCAATTGGACCCTCCTGATTCCAATGAGCACACTTTCAGCCTCCTAGCCCCAGCCGTTCTCGAGATATCTGCCCTCAAAGTTGGGAAATTAAAAAAGTAGCACAAAAGGGCTAATAAAATAAAACTTCTAAACTCATGGTCCAATCTCGATGCCGATGGTCTCATTCGATTCAGGGGGGGCCAACGGTCCATACCAGACCACACTTGATATACTTACGGAGACGTTTTAATTTTGGAAATTTTCGAAAATGACGCGTTTTTTGCCATCTCGATGAAATTCCATTTCGAAAACGCCTCAACCGATTTGGACAAAATTTAGAGGGGTCATAGAAGGCCAAAATACAAGCACAATGGGCCATAGTGGGCCCCTATGGGCGTACGCATTTGTGCAGGGTGGCCTTAAGAAGGGAGAAATATTTTTCAAAAAAACGTACTTTTTTCATGAAAAACGCTATAACTTGGAGAGTTGTGGGAGTACGAGAATGGACGAGCGCTCAAAATATGCGCCTTATATGGGGTTATGTCCCCATAAAATTATATGAAAATGTGCCGCTCAGTTGAGCGCCCAGTTGGCAAAACGTAAAATCGATGATTTTCCGATCAAATCGACTAAAAATAAAATCCGAAAAATTGCGATTTTTCAAGTTGCTCCAATTGACCTTAGAGGCACATGCGTAGACCAATTGGACCCTCCTGATTCCAATGAGCATACTTTTAGCCTCCCAGCCTCAGCCGTTCTCGAGATATCCGCCCTCAAAGTTGGGAAATTAAAAAAAATAGCAATAAAGGGCTAATAAAATCAAACTTCTAAACGGATGGTCCAATCTCGATGCCGATGGTCTCATTCGATTCAGGAGACTTCAACGGTCCATACCAGACCACACTTGATATACTTCAGAAGACGTTTTAATTTTCGAAATTTTCGAAAATGTCGCGTTTTTTGCCATCTCGATGAAATTCCATTTCGAAAACGCCTCAACCGATTTGGACAAAATTTAGAGTGGTCATAGAAGGCCAAAATACAAGCACAATGGGCCATAGTGGGCCCCTATGGGCGTACGCATTTGTGCAGGGTGGCCTTAAGAAGGGAGAAATATTTTTCAAAAAAACGTACTTTTTTCATGAAAAACGCTATAACTTGGAGAGTTGTGGGAGCACGAGAATGGACGAGCGCTAAAAATATGCGCCTTATATGGGGCCTTATATCAACATAAAATTATTGAAAAGGATTGAAAAATCTCTCGAAATTTAACAATATTTCGTATTTATAAAGAAACATATTTTTTATGACCACACAATGAAACATTACTTCGTCTATAATGTAGCAATTGCGTGTAATTAGTTGCGTAAAACTGTAATAGATATAATCAATTTTCATTATGGTGGATGCGCCGGGTAGCAAATTTTCATTATGGTGGATGCGCCGGGCAGCAAATTTTCATTATGGTGGATGCGCCGGGTAGCAAATTTTCATTATGGTGGATGCGCCGGGTAGCAAATTTTCATTATGGTGGATGCGCCGGGTAGCAGATTTTTTGAGTTGCTCCAAATGACCTTAGAGGCACATGCCTAGACCAATTGGACCCTCCTGATTCCAATGAGCACACTTTCAGCCTCCTAGCCCCAGCCGTTCTCGAGATATCCGCCCTCAAAGTTGGGAAATTAAAAAAAATAGCAATAAAGGGCTAATAAAATCAAACTTCTGAACTGAGGGTCCAATCTCCATGCCGATGGTCTCATTCGATATAGCAGACTCCAACGGTGCATACCAGACCACACTTGATATACTTCAGACGACGTTTTAATTTTCGAAATTTTCTCGATAAATCGCGAATTTTCCAGTTCCTCCAATTGAAGCAACATCTTGTTAACATCATTAAACTGATAACACGTGTTATCTGGAGATGTTTTGTCATTGTATTGTATTGTACTTTATTGGGCCATAAGAAAAACATACATCAAAGATATTACATTGGGCAATTGTTGACTACCATTTATTATAGTGAGTGTATATTTAATACATATATTTCTGTATACATTAGCTTAAACAATGTAAATGAGCCATCAATTATATTGAATGCAACAACAATAAAATCGATTGTTATTTATTAGTGTGTATTGTTTGTATAGCACGGTGTTTTACAACGACGATATTTTAAGTTTCTTTCGCACAATTAAATTACAAACGCCATTCCCATGCAAATTTTATGTCCCAATTACACACGATATAATCACAGGCTTTCAAACCAGCAACATGTACGTCTGTAACTTCCATGATCTATGAGTATATCATGCATTTTAATGCGAATGTTGCGTTTCTATCATCGCGCCACTCGCAATGGCAGTGAGTATTTCAGGGGACACGCTTTGGCAATATTAGTAAAAGCCAACTAACTGTAACTACGTTAGGCAAGGTTTGTATATCTGACTAATAATTCGAAGTTACTTTCGGTTCAAAGAGGTGTGCATGTGTTTGTGTGTGTGTGTGTGTAATTTCGTGCAGTTTGGCCAATATTTGCACTTAGTTTTAATTGAATGTTACTGCAATTATTGACGAGCTAAACCGTTTTAATGAATTCCGCAAACATAATTGATTTAAAGTATTTAATTCGATGATGGCGGAATGAACGGCATGGGCACATGCGTTGCGTGTAAAGTGTTTAACTTATAATGCACGTATGTGCACATTGCATAGCAATGAATTGAAAATTTAGGTGAATTCTGCAAAATAAACAACTTAAGCTGCACATGCACACAGTAATGACCAGCAGACGCAATTTTTCCATTGAATTATTCTTTTATCTCGAACTCCGTAATGTAATTAGGTGATTTTTTAGTTAGTTTTGAAGGTATATGCGACCAAGTTATTTTATTAAAGCCAGTATTTTATGGACTTGAGTAGGTTACAGAACTAATGCTATTGTGTATCAACACGCGAACGTAAATTATGATTGTACTTAAATTACTTTAAAATGCTGTCTTAATTAAAATACGCACGAAAATCCACGGAAAATTTAATCACACAAAAACTAATACCCAACTCCACCGGAATGCGCCACCATTTCGAGCACCCTGTTTAATAATTCAAGTATTTTTCAGGAGCGCACGTTAAAAAAAATATCAGGATTTATGAGACTTCTTTAATATGTAATGTGAAGTCCGCAAATGAACGCCTCACTTGACTCATGCCCCGTTTTCACACGTATTTTCTTCCGATGCCGAAACTGATCGCACCAGTTTTTGCCGCATCCGAAGGATTTCGGAGTTCCAGCCCCAGGCGAAAGCACTAATGTTTCTGCTGAAACTTTTTTCAGATTTCAGCTGGATTAGTTAAAATAAATTCTCGTCATAACATTTGAGTAAAACAATCTTTGCCATTATAAAATCGTATTACATCACCGGCAAGTTTTGTTATTTGCATCAGTAATGCGCAAAATATTTCATTTTCCTCACATCCTCTTTGCGAGTGGGTACACAATGGCATGCTATAACATCCTTTTACAAGCCTAGACTCTTCTTACACCGTCTACATCACCACTGCGCTGGTCAATTTAAGGAACAAACGCCTTCATGATTCCCCTCATGCACTATTTACGAGCTCAAAGCGCGAAATGCATATTGAAACACATTTTGTAAAACAATATATTACGTACGCGAGATTTCATATCACAGCATAATTTTTCGAGTGTATGTTTTAACTGTTACTTAATAATTATCTTATTTCGTATTCAGGTTGCGCCCGTGAACATGTTTTTATTAACTGTTACCCGACGTTGAAATTGAAAGCTGTTGTTTCATGCGCAGATTATCCGTCTTTACTGTTTGTGAAGTTAACTTTCGTGGAAGGCGTACTTCGAACTACTTAGTATGCCAGCGAACTCCTAATTTCACTGCGTATACGGTAAGTTAAACTCTGAAGCACTGCTTGATCATAATTTGAACGATATTGATGGCCTATATGTGTATACTTTTACAGGATTTAAGAATGGTGGTAATTACATCACGTGCAATTTGCAATCTATATTAGTTACAAGACGTAGCTTGTACTTTTTAGAAGTAAAATACATGCAAGTTTGATATATAAAACCAACACTTACAGCATACTAAAATCAATTCTTGCCCAGTACAGTTATTAAAAACATAAATTTTCTATATCATAATCTAAGAAATTGGCAACAATGAGGCGAGTGATTACAGCATCCCAAATGTAAGTCATTCTACCTACTGATTAAGTGGCGTATAATTAACTAATTAACCATCAAATAGTATGATTTCTTTTAAATAATAACTGTGTGATTTGATCAAGTATCAAATTTGCAAATTATAAATTTTCAGAAATTTCAGTAATAGCTAACCCATACTTGTCAATGCAGAAAGTCATATGTTTGATTTTCTCCCTTATTTAATACTGAAACTTTGTCAAATTTTCAGGAGAATTAAATTCAGGTGTACTGTACACGAATCTAATATCAAATTTGCAAATAAGAATTTTTCAGAAATTTCAGTAATAGCTAACCCATACTTGTCAATGCTGAAAGTGATATGTTTGATTTTATCCCTTATTTAATACTGAAACTTTGTCAAATTCTCAGGAGAATTAGTTTCACGTGTACTGTACACGAATCTAATATCAAATTTGCAAATAAGAATTTTTCAGAAATTTCAGTAATAGCTAACCCATACTTGTCAATGCAGAAAGTTATATGTTTGATTTTCTCCCTTATTAAATACTGAAACTTTGTCAAATTCTCAGGAGAATTAGTTTCACGTGTACTATACACGAATCTAATATCAAATTTGCAAATAAGAAATTTTCAGAAATTTCAGTAATAGCTGACCCATACTTGTCAATGCAGAAAGATATATGTTTGATTTTCTCCCTTATTTAATACTGAAACTTTGTCAAATTCTCAGGAGAATTAGTTTCACGTGTACTGTACACGAATCTAATAACAAATTTGCAAATAACAAATTTTCAGAAATTTCAGTAATAGCTAACCCATACTTGTCAATGCTGAAAGTTATATGTTTGATTTTCTCCCTTATTAAATACTGAAACTTTGTCAAATTCTCAGGAGAATTAGTTTCACGTGTACTATACACGAATCTAATATCAAATTTGCAAATAAGAAATTTTCAGAAATTTCAGTAATAGCTAATCCAAACTTGTCAATGCAGAAAGTTATATGTTTGATTTTCTCCCTTATTAAATACTGAACCTTTGTCAAGTTTTTAGGAGAATTAGTTTCACGTGTACTATACACGAATCTAATATCAAATTTGCAAATAAGAAATTTTCAGAAATTTCAGTAATAGCTAACCCATACTTGTCAATGCAGAAAGTTATATGTTTGATTTTCTTCCTTATTAAATACTGAAACTTTGTCAAATTTTCAGGAGAATTAGTTTCACGTGTACTGTACACGAATCTAATATCAAATTTGCACATAAGAAATTTTCAGAAATTTCAGTAATAGCTAACCCATGCTTGTCAATGCAGAAAGTTATATGTTTGATTATCTTCCTTATTAAATACTGAAACTTTGTCAAATTTTCAGGAGAATTAGTTTCACGTGTACTGTATACGAATCTAATATCAAATTTGCAAATAATAAATTTTCAGAAATTTCAGTAATAGCTAACCCATACTTGTCAATGCAGAAAGTTATATGTTTGATTTTCTCCCTTATCAAATACTGAAACTTTGTCAAATTTTCAGAAGAATTAGTTTCAGGTGTACTGTACATATATTTAATATCAAATTTGCAAATAATAATTTTTCAGAAATTTCCGTAATAGCTAACCCATACTTGTCAATGCAGAAAGTTATATGTTTGATTTTCTCCCTTATTAAATACTGAAACTTTGTCAAATTCTCAGGAGAATTAGTTTCACGTGTACTGTACACGAATCTAATATCAAATTTGCAAATAAGAAATTTTCAGAAATTTCAGTAATAGCTAACCCATACTTGTCAATGCAGAAAGTTATATGTTTGAGTTTCTCCCTTACTAAATACTGAAACTTTATTAAATTTTCAGGAGAATTAGTTTTAGGTACACTGTACACGTTTCGTATATCAAATTTGCAAATAATAAATTTTCAAAAATTTCAGTAGTAGCTAACTCATACTTGTCAATGCAGAAAGTTATATATTTGATTTTCTCTCGTATTTATTACTGAAACTTTGTCAAATTTTCAGGAGAATTAGTTTCAGGTGTACTGTACACAAATCTAATATCAAATTTGCAAATAATAAATTTTATGAAATTTCAGTAATAGCTAACCCATACTTGTCAATGCAGAAAGTTATGTGTTTGATTTTCTCCCTTATTAAGTACAGAAACTTTGTCAAATTTTAAGTAGAATTACTCTCACGTGTACTGTACACGAATCTAATATCAAATTTGCAAATAATAAATTTTCAGAAATTTCAGTAATAGTTAACCCATACTTGTCAATGCAGGAAGTTATATGTTTGATTTTCTCCCTTATAAAATACTGAAACTTTGTCAAATTTTCAGGAGAATTAGTATACTGTACACGATTCTAATATCAAATTTGCAAATAATAAATTTTCAAAAATTTCAGTAGTAGCTAACTCATACTTGTCAATGCATAAAGTTATACATTTGATTTTCTCTTGTATTTATTACTGAAACTTTGTCAACTTTTCAGGAGAATTAGTTTTCGGTGTACTGTATACTAATCTAATATCAAATTTGCAAATAAGAAATTTTCAGAAATTTCAGTAATTGCTAACCCATACTTGTCAATGCAGAAAGTTATTAGACAATCCTCAATATATATCTGTTAAGAGTGTGAGTTATGAATAACAAACACAGTTAAAATTAATAGTGAGTGTGCCTAAATCTGCGGCAGAAACGTATTTCGATCACATTTGTTATTAAATCTTGATCGAAATCTTTTAAATGAGAAATTCGTGTGTGGGTTCGTCGCTTGACGCAGCATAAGATCTCCAGCGCCTTGTTACGTAAAGGCTTGTCAAATTGTTCTGGTTCAAAATTTTTGAAAACTATTTCCGGGACTTTGAAGCTAGGTAGTAAGTTATTACTGTGGCAAAAAATGGTAATGATATATTATGTAATAACGGATTTAATAATGCGTGAATTCAAATATTCTTATATGAAAAACTGCATGCACAATTAACTTAATAAATATCTTAAAAAGTTGGTGACAACTTTATTTGTGATAATTTTTGACAGAAAAGCGTGTAATATTCCCCACTGTGCGTTTTCTCATTGAAAATTTGAGGGAAAATTTTAGCTTTACTGTTAATTTGTTTCTATAACAAATTAAAATCAGAATGTTTACAAATTTAGTAGTCTATACATTTTACTCAATAAAAAATGGGAAAAACTTTTAAAAAAACATAGTTTTTTCGCATACTCTTGTGCTTTTGTCCATAAACCGGCTGGTTATTGAATTTTTTTTACAAATTGAGTAAAATTTATTAAACTAAATTAATATCATAAACATCTAGTTTAATCATAATTAAACTAGATTTTTTCGAATGTCATTATTTGTCATATTTTGGAGGAAACTAATTGGAAAAGTTGGCAAAACTTTCTTGGCCGCTTTGTATACAAAAAAAAAAAAAAACGTATGTACAATAACAAGTAAATTTATTGAAAAAACTAATAACATACGATAACGATAACATACTGAAATTTTAAGGGTACATTATATATTGCTGTGCTATTTAAATTAATAATATAATATTACATTTGATTAATATTTCATTAACTGGATAACCTAAAAATAAAAACAAAATCAGTAAATTGCGTAATGAAAATTTGTACATGGACTTGTATGTTGTGAAATTGTATCTTTGAAGAAGAATTTTTGGCCTTTAGTTTTTTTTTTGAAATTTCCAAATAGATTTTATTAACATAGTTTCATTAGATTCAGCTGTAGTACTGGTACTAAAAGAATTAAATCAAGCAGTAGATTGAATCAACGCATAATTATAAATTTATAAATATAAATTATGTATCAAAAGTATCAAATCTTGTTAAGCAGAAGAGCAACAACGATTCTGCATTATTAATTATAACTATAAGTAAATAACAATTTGAACTCAGGAACGCCAATATTCCAGGATCTGGAAATGCAACAATTGATTCAGATGCATTATTAAATATACTTTTACATACATATTCTGAATTTATATCTTTAACAAAACAAGGGCAATATTGGTGAAATTGAATTTACCTTTAGGTATATTATTCATGGAAAACCACCCGGATTGTCTCAAAGAATATAATTATCATTATGAGTAGTGCCCAGGACACTATGAAGAACAGTGGGTGATGTCTATATTCGTAACAGGTCAGGTTGACTAGTGCGTTAAACACTATGACCAGCAAAGCTAAAAATTAAACACAGTAAATATTTTATACTTCCAGTCTAAAGTAATAATAATTACCGACGACTACGAGCTTGATGGCGAGAAAGATGCAATGGGATAATGTAAGACCCATCTTGACGTCTTTAATTGAAAGTCTAAAGGAAAGTATGTCAAGAAATTAGTATTAGGACAACTTATATATGACTTGTTGAAAACGAGAGTGGTCCAAGTATTTTTTTTATATTATTACATATACAATTGTCCCTTGTATATTTCTGGACTTATATCCACTTATATGTATGTATCTTATACTTATTTGGATTAAAAAAAATGACTTACACCACTCTAGTTTCCATCAGGTCATATATTACATAACATAAGGAAATGAAACCATTCTATATTTCGCCGTGTCTGTCATCATTTGCACCTGACATGCCTATCTCAAATGAATCCCACTCTACAAGCGTGTAAGGTTACAGAATCTACAACGGTGAGTTGGCAACACTGAATCGGCACAAGGTGACGCGGAAATGACGTCACCACGACAGCAACATGACTGCGAGAAAATTACTGGTTGCTTTCAGATTCATAACCTCAATTAACACATATTGTATATTCATATTTCGCGTCATTGCAAATTGTACACGGCGTAATGTATTTTCGCCTACTTTTTGGCATCGAACTCATTATTCAAAGGTATTCGGAATGTGGGGTTTATTGAGGTTGGAATCAGGCTGCCTAACCGTCGCGCAGTCACTCATGTAATTTTCACACGCGCGGATATATAAGTCGGCGACACATGACAAACGCGAACCTAATATCACAACAGAACTACAAATTTAACTTACCTTTTCAGATTTAGAGGAATTTCATTCAGATTTAACGGCAAGACGCTGCACTGGCAGTTGGGTACTTTGTTATAAACAAGATGCGATCACCTGTTTAGCGTAGCTTGGGTATATACAAAACAGTCGCGGTAGTTATGGCGCCAAATTTGAATTAACACACAAAATAAGTGCTTTCATTATTTTGATTGCCGATTAAGTTTTATTCATATAAATAACGTATGAACATTTATTCCATATACAAGTACACATCAACAGCATACTTAATACATATAATAATATAATATTGATGATAGATATATATATGATATATGGAATCGGCTATCGACTTACGTCTTTCGGCCAAAAATAAAGTTTTAGTCTTTTTTGTTTATTATTTATTATTGTCAAAGGCTTGCTTACATCTGTATTATGTTGGTAGCCTGAAATATCGTTAGTTTCCTTTGAAGTAAGTTTTTGAAGAATTAGTCTTTCAGTAAACTTTTGCTATAAAGTAATCACCTGAGTATGATGTGGATGCGATATCACATAAAACGAACTATTTTCCAGGAAAATGAAATTACAAAATCATGCACAAACAGGAATATATTGATTGTGTGATTAGAAATGCAACTAAACTGGGGCAATTAATGCCGCCCCCATTGTAGGTGTGCGCGTAAGTAATAAATCATGCAGCATTAAATTTGCTTAGTTATACTGCAGTAAATTAAAAATTACATGATTGTGTTAGAACAGGCCTTCATTTAATATGCAGAACTTTAATTAAGTAATAGCTTCTCACACGAATCGCTTGTTAAATACTCAATATATACAAATATTTTATATACATATTTCATGAATTCCTGTTTGCTTATTTGCTCCGTATAACTACGAGGAGAAAATATTGTTTTTATGACAGGCTACGACTAGTCGTGGATTCATGATTCTTAAAAGACGAAAAGAAAAATAAGGAAAGACCAAGGAAAAGATGGGAAAACAACATAGCAGAGATCTTAAGAAGAAACGACGTCGATCAACAAGAAGCTACAAATCAATGCCTTTACATTTTAGAAGTTACGTTAACTTATCAGAATTTTGATTTATGTCAGAAACTTAAAATTACCATTGTACAATTATCTATGCCATTTTTTTCCAGTAGTTTTCTGTTAAATGTGAAACTTGTAAAAATTATTAAACAAGAATTTACATTTTTTTTACTCTCAGCAAAAAAATACCCCCAATTAAAGACAAATACGAAACAGAAACACATATTAGAAATTAGCCAATTACGATTAATGAGAGTTGTGTGCATTTTGGTATCTACATTTGGAGGCACTAGACTAATGAAACTCAGTAGGCCGAAACCGGTTTCCAGTTTGCCACGAAGGTAGTGTCCAAAATGCACACCATATTTTCATTAATTACGATCGATTTTTTTTCAATAATTTTTGTTAAATATGAAGCTTGCAAAAATTGCAGAAAAATTTCGTTTTAGTCTCAGCAATAAAAAAAATGAGAAAAATTCAAAAAGCATTATGTGTAGAATTTGAATTATTTGATTTTTTGGATGAAATTAATGACGTTCGATGTTTTTCTAGATTTTTTTGTTAAATATAAAGCTTCCAAAAATTGCAGAAAAATTACGTTTTAGTCTCAGCAATAAAAAAATGAGAAAAATTCAAAAAGCATTTATGCGTAGATTTTGAATTATTTGATTTTTTGATGAAATTAATTACCAGTTTTCCACGAAGGTAGTGTCCAAAATACACACCATATTTTCATTAATTACGATCGAATTTTTTTCAATAACTTTTGTTAAATATAAAGCTTCCAAAAATTGCAGAAAAATTACGTTTTAGGCACAGCAAGAAAAAAATGAAAAAAATGTAAGAAGCATTTATGTGTAGAATTTGAATTATTTGATTTTTTGGATGAAATTAATTACGGCCGATTTTTTTCTAGAATTTTTCGTTAAATATAAAGCTTCCAAAAATTGCTGAAAAATTACGTTTTAGTCACAGCAAGCAGAAAATATGTATAGAATTTGAATTATTTCATTTTTTGGATTAAACAAAATAAGTAACAGAAACAGAAATGACCGGAAATTTCTAGGTTCTAACATTTTAAAGATAGAAAAATGTTTACCAGCAAATTGCTAAATTAGTAAATTGGGCAGAGATCGATATTTATAGGGCCATTATTGGCCAGTTAGGCTAGAGTTACATTAAGCATTGATTTGATTGCATATTATTTTGTTGGGCAGTGAAATTTAACTACCAGTGATGAGATGATCTAATTTCCATTATAATTTGCCCAAACAAATGAATACTAAACACAATCAATATTTCACATCAATTTCTAGGCCTAGTTTTGGTCATCAGCTTTCGGTTCAAATATTTACCCGAGTTACTTAGTCATTGATTTATTTGCAAATTTGTTCGTAAAATTTCAGGTTTTTGGGAGAAAACGTTAATTTTTTTATCAAAATTTGGGCAAAACGTGCCTAAACAAATGAATATTCAATGCAATTAAGATTTCAGGTCAATATTGATAGGGCTGTTATTGGTCATAGGCCTTTTCATTCAAATATTTTCCAAATAAGTGATGAGATGATTTATTTTCCATCATAATTTGGACAAAACTTGTTGACAAAAATTTCAATAACTGAACTGGTTGTTTCAGACCAAGCAGGAATTTTAATTACTATAACACTTTGTCCAAAATGCACACCATATTTTCATTAATTACGATCGAATTTTTTTCAATAGTTTTTGTTAAATATGAAGCTTGTAAAAATTGCAGAAAAATTACGTTTTAGTCACAACAAGAAAAAAATGAGAAAAATTCAAAACTTAATACAATCAATATTTCACACCAATTTATAGGGCTATTATCAGCTTTCGGTTCAAATATTTACCCGAGTTACTTAGTCATTGATGTATTTGCAAATTTGGTCGTAAAATTTCAGGTTTTTGGGAGAAAACGTTAATTTTTTTATCAAAATTTGGGCAAAACGTGCCTAAACGAATGAATACTCAACACAATTAAGATTTCAGATCAATATTGATAGGGCTATTATTGCTCAGAGACCTTATAGACCTTTCGGTTCAAGTATTTACCCGAGTTACTTAGTCATTGATTTATTTGCAAATTTGGTTGTAAAATTTCAGGTTTTTGCCAGAAAACGTTAATTTTTTTATCAAAATTTGGGCAAAACGTGCCTAAATGAATGAATACTCAATACAATTAAGATTTCAGATCAATATTGGTAGGGCTATTATTGATCATAGGCCTTTCGGTTCAAATATTTACCCGAGTTACTTAGTCTTGATTTATTTGCAAATTTGGTCATAAAATTTCAGGTTTTTGGGAGAAAACGTTAATTTTTTTATCGAAATTTGGGCAAAACGTGCCTAAACAAATGAATATTCAATGCAATTAAGATTTCAGGTCAATATTGATAGGGCTGTTATTGGTCATAGGCCTTTTCATTCAAATATTTTCCAAATAAGTGATGAGATGATCTATTTTCCATTATAATTTGGAAAAAACTTGCCCAAACAAATGAATACTTAATACAATCAATATTTCACACCAATTTATCGGGCTATTATTGGTCATCAGCTTTCGGTTCAAATATTTACCAGAGTTACTTAGTCATTGATTTATTTGCAAATTTGGACGTAAAATTTCAGGTTTTTGGGAGAAAACGTTTATTTTTTATCGAAATTTGGGCAAAACGTGCCTAAACAAATGAATACTCAATACAATTAAGTTTTCAGGTCAATATTGATAGGGCTATTATTGGTCATAGGCCTTTCGGTTCAAATATTTACCCGAGTTACTTAGTCATTGATTTATTTGCAAATTTGGTCGTAAAATTTCAGGTTTTTGGGAGAAAACGTTAATTTTTTTATCAAAATTTGGGCAAAACGTGCCTAAACAAATGAATACTCAATACAATTAAGATTTCAGATCAATATTGATAGGGCTATTATTGGTCATAGGCCTTTCGGTTCAAATATTTACCCGAGTTACTTAGTCATTGATTTATTTGCAAATTTGGTCGTAAAATTTCAGGTTTTTGGGAGAAAACGTTTATTTTTTTATCAAAAATTGGGCAAAACGTGCCTCAACAAATGAATATTCAATGCAATTAAGATTTCAGGTCAATATTGATAGGGTTATTATTGGTCATATGCCTTTCGGTTCAAATATTTACCCGAGTTACTTAGTCATTGATTTATTTGCAAATTTGGTTGTAAAATTTCAGGTTTTTGGGAGAAAACGTTTATTTTTTTATAGAAATTTGGGCAAAACGTGCCTAAACAAATGAATACTCAATACAAATAAGATTTCAGATCAATATCGATAGGGCTATTATTGGTCATAGGCCTTTCGGTTAAAATATTTACCCGAGTTACTTAGTCATTGATTTATTTGCAAATTTGGTCGTAAAATTTCAGGTTTTTGGGAGAAAACGTTATTTTTTTTATCAAAATTTGGGCAAAACGTGCCTCAACAAATGAATATTCAATGCAATTAAGATTTCAGGTCAATATTGATAGGGCTGTTATTGGTCATAGGCCTTTTCATTAAAATATTTTCCCAATAAGTGATGAGATGATTTATTTTCCATCATAATTTGGACAAAACTTGTTGACAAAAGTTTCAATAACTGAACTAGTAGTTTCAGACCAAGCAGGAATTGTAATTTCTACAACAGTTTTACTTAAAACTAAAAATTAAGAAAAATATCCTGCTTGTAAACTCAATCCGGGGACATACTGTATATATATATATATATATATATATATATATATATATATATATATATATATATATATTATTAATATGGATAAAAATAGCTTTCTCCATACAAGCTATTTCATAAGTCGTTAAAGACGGTATAAATGGAATATTATTATTATAAAAATGTAAAATTAAGTTTGGTCAAAAATAATGTTGCCGTAATTTAGTTGATTATTTGATTTGGTTAAAATGTATGTTTTAAACATGGTTGCTTTTCGAATCGCGTCCACAGCGATGGAAAACAAGTTAGCATAAGCGAGGCCCTATATTTACATATTAAATCTTGCTGCGGCTTCCTACAGGGCATTCCTATCAGCTCTAATAAAATTAACATTTCTAAAAACGGTCGTTTGCACGGTTGCCAAATTCACTTGAAAATAAATAAAAAGCGGAAGCGCGAATATTCATATTCATGGAGTGATCATAAAAAATAGGCAGGATTTTATTGCGGTGTCGTATAAAGATGTTTTTCAGGAGATGACATTAAACAGTTATAATGGAACTGTAAGAACATAAGATCCTGCTAACAGATTTAAATATTCATGAAACTTCTTGCATTTATTAATAGTTTCACTCTATTGTCTCGCTTTTCTATAAAACATATTTCTTTACATAAGCGCTTTATGTGCGGTGATAAAGAACGCGATATTATTTGGCGTCCATAAAACATGGCTGGGTTTCTGGTTGAGATGGAATTAGCGCAAAGTTTTTTCGATTCCAGCAGTTGATCTTTAATTAGTTTTGTATTATGATGATAGTTGGCAGTTATAACTCGCTGTTGGAAATTAATGACCGGATTATGATTAAAGTGGGTGTGTATTTGTGTGCAGCTTACGCTACAGGTTTTGTCGCTATTTTGGCATGTGTACTTTGGATGATGCCCTTGGATGTAGGGCGGGGTGTTGATGGAGGGTAACACGCCTAATAATTCGCATATCATTGATATGGGTCGAGGGAGCACATATACATAGTTAATTGTGAGTTGTTCGCATAGTTATCAAGGGCGGAGATAAATCGCGTGTGCGATTATTCTAAATGAGTTAGGTTGTATATTTGTTTGATTTTCATGAATAAAGTTTGCAGAATTGATGTGAAAAATATGAAAATAACTTTATATAAAATTGGTTTGTTTCCAAGTATGTTTTCATGATTCATATTTTTGCGAATAGAGAGTCCCACTAGTGACTGCGAGCAACCATAGATTTCGCACGGAGAAGTTTTTATTACAAGGCATTTGGGGTATAAATACAAAGGCTTATTCGAAGTGAGGGACCGTGAATTTTGTATTCACCCTGGGGAAGATGCCGTAATATATAAAGTTAAAGATATCTGTTGCTCGTGCGGGTTTGCCTTATTTCAACTTGCATACATGTTTCTGACATCTGGAATTAAAACAGGATAATCCGCCATAAGCGGTACTATCCGAAATGCGGTGCTACGGAGAATTTTTAGTCCACAGGGCTGAGGGTGGTGCTGAGTGACGGGGGTAGGTTTGGGATTCGGATTGGGATAGACCCAGGTGTAGCATGTCCGCGCGATTGAGCAATATATCAGAATTCATCCCCTAGATATAAGGTGCACGTCTGAAATTTATTACAATTTTTCTATTTGAAATATCCAGGATCATAAGGTATTATTTGACAATGCTGTATGTACGAATTGCGGTTATCGCGAGCATTTTAGTTTTTAACTTGCACGGGGGAAATTCAGCTGTCGCACAACTTATTTTTAATATATAGTTGCTACCTGTTTCTATAAATGTTTGCCGAGAAATGGAGCGAAACCCGTGTATATTGCATACATGTATATGGGGTGCGGCTTAAAATGGGTTGTCGCCTTGATTTATTTAGCAGTTATGTAAGATACATGGCTGAAAAGCAACAGGGTGTAATATCACTCCCATCAAACAATTCCTCATTCAAACCAGGTCCGCTTTACCATTACAAATACCCACTGGAACATTTCTTTTCATTCCCGCTTTTATAATTGCCTTGCAGAAGACGCTACAAACAGCGAAATCGCACTTCCATCGAGTTACGACTTCCAATATCGAAGTAGAACATGCGTTTCGCTTCTACATGTCTCCACCAATCGAGTAACTAATGACGTAAATATCGGAGCATTCCATATTCTCGATATTGCGAATAACTTGGAACCAGGCGTGCGTTGTTTCAATATCATCCCATTATAAATATATACGTCGTTCCTGACGCTACGAAATGTAAGTCTGCGGAAAATGAACGCTCTTTGTGATCTTCGATATGGTGCGACTGTGCAATATACAAACATTCATTCGCTCCTATCAAATATCAAAAGTTTATATTATCGGAAACTGTAATTTTATATTCCTCTAACGTCATTCCCATACATTATGTATATCGAAAAACCATACAGCCTTATCAAACCAAACAGAAACCCACAAACAGATGCGTCTTAATGTTCAAAATAATACAATAATACAGCAGCAAATATAGGCAAACCCAAACATTGAAACTATAATAAATAAATCAAACATTTATTATATGCCTTTGAAATTAGTACATAAATGTTAAATATATACATAATAATTTGACTAATTCGACATATTTATAGTCTGTAAAATTCCAAGCATGTATGATTGTTCACGCTTGCTCTATTTTGTAATTGGACAGACTATAGACTTAACAAATATAAAACGTAACATTCCCGCTTATAAAGAAATTGTAGATGAAATCATACAAAAAACCATACCATGTGTGTCAAACTTTCCTGCTTCAAACATTGCAAAGTAACAAAAACCAACAATGCTGCTTCACGAGCCGATTGTTTATGCTTGTTTTATCTTGGAATTGGACAGACTGCAGACTCAACAAATATAAAATGTAACATTCCCGCTTATAAAGAAATTGTAAATGAAACCATACGATAACATGTACGTCAAATTTTCTTGCTTCAAACATTACAAAGTAACAAAAACTAACAATGCTGCTTCACGAGCCAATAATGCATGTACGATTTTTATGCTTGCTCTATCTTGGAATTGGACAGACTATAGACTCACGAAAATTTGTAACGAACAGTCAAATTTGATAAACCATCGCTTCGCTTAAAAACTGCCCAAAATACAGATTTAAAAAGTAATTTCACATGTGTTTTCAGACCTGAAATTTTGCAAAATTACTGCCATATATTTGAAATTTTAAAAATATAAACTACAAAATGTAAGAAATTGATGACGAAATATGAAACTACCATAATAATCTCTAGGTCTACATTTTGTTGAAAAATATAAGTCATCAAACATTTCAAACATGTTTTCCATATCCATATGCATATCTACTGATTGAAAAAGTAATTTCACATGTGTTTTCAGATCTGAAATTTTGCATAACCGTTGCCACATATTTAAAATTTTGAAAATATAAGTTACAAAATGTTCTAAATTGATGACGAAATATGAAATTGGAATAATAATCTCTACGTCTAAATTTTTTTGGAAAATATAAGTCATCAACATTTCTATCCATACCCATATCCATATCCATATCCATATCTACAGATTCAAAAAGTAATTTCACATGTATTTTCAGATCTGAACTTTTGTAAAATCATTGCCACATATTGGAAATTTTGAAAATATAAGTTACGAAGTGTTCTAAGTTCATGACGAAATATGAAATTGGCATAATAATCTCTAAGTCTACATTTTTTTGGAAAATATAAGTCATCAATATTTCTATCCATATCCATATCCATATCCATGTCCACAGATTCAAAAAGTAATTTCACATGTGTTTTTAAATCTGAAATTTTGCAAAATTATCGCCACATATTTAAAATTTTGAAAATATAAAATATAAAATGTTCCAAATTGATGACAAAATATGAAATTGGCATAATAATCTCTACGTCTACATTTTTTTGGAAAATATAAGTCATCAACATTTCTATCCATATCCATATCCATATCCATATCCATGTCTACAGATTCAAAAAGTAATTTCACATGTGTTTTCAGATTTGAGATTTTGCAAAATAATCGCCACATATTTAAAGTTTTGAAAGTTACAAAATGTTCTAAATTGATGACAAAATATGAAATTGGCATAATAATCTCCTCGACTACATTCTTTTGGAAAATATGAGCCATCAAACAGTTTTTTCCATATCCATATTCATATGCACAGATTGAAAAAGTAATTTCACTTGTGTTTTCAGATCAAAAATTTTACAAAATCATTGCCACATATTGGAAATTTTGAAAATATAAGTTACGAAGTGTTCTAAGTACATGACGAAATATGAAATTGGCATAATAATCTTACGTCTACATTTTTTTGGAAAATATAAGTCATCAAGCATTTTTTTCCATATCCATATCCATATCTATATTCACAGATTGAAAAAGTAATTTCACATGTGTTTTCAGATCTGAAATTTTGCATAATCGTTGCCACATATTTGAAAATGTAAAAATATAAGTTACAATATGTACTAAATTGATGACGAAATATAAAATTAGCATAACAATCTCTACGTCCATTTTTTTTTTTGGAAAATATAAGTCATCAAACATTTCTATCCATATCCACATCCATATCCATATCCACAGATTCAAAAAGTAATTTCACATGTCTTTTTAGATCTGATATTTTGCAAAATCATTGCCAGATATTGGAAATTTTGAAAATATAAGTTACGAAGTGTTCTAAGTACATGACGAAATATGAAATTAGCATAATATATCTTCGTCTATATTTTATTTTGAAAATATAAGTCATCAAACATATTTATCCATATCCATATCCACAGATTGAAAAAGTAATTTCACATGTGTTTTCAGATCTGAAATTTTGCAAAATCATCGCCATATATTTGAAATTTTGAAAATATAAGTTACAAAGTTTTCTAAACTGATGACGAAATATGAAATTGGCATAATAATCTGTACGTCTACATTTTTTTGGAAAATATAAGTCATACAACATTTTCATCCATATCAAAAACGTGCTTGTGTAGAAAACTCACATGTGTAAAAAACTCTCACATTAAAACAATTGCCACTTTTACAAAACTTTTAAACTACAGATAAGTGCATTGCCAATTATAAATTCTAAATCGACAAAAACACTAAGCTTTTACATAATACCAACAGAGGTCTGAAACAAACACTATTAGAACCATACGATATTAATAAACTTTTAAATAAAGAACCAAACTTACAATGCCTTAACGAACAAATAAGTCTAAATTTCAAACCACTCTATAAATTTTTAAATAATCCATACGATATTTAGCAAAATAACATTACACATTAATATATTTAAAAAAACGTCAGTTTGGTAATTTTGAGATAAATGCCTTTAAAGTTAACTTGTATTTCAAAATTCCAGGACTAAGTTCAGAAAACTGTGTTAAGATTTTAGACTAAAATGTTAACACAGTTTTCTAAACTTATTCCTGGAGTTTTGAAATTCAAGTGAAATTCTGAGATAAATGGCTTTAAAGTTAATTTGAATTGACTAAAATATTAACACAGTTTTCTAAACTTGTTCCTGGAATTTTGAAATTCAAGTTAACTTTAAAGCCATTTATCTGAGAACTAGCAAAAATGCACTTAAACCATTTTACTTCTAGACCCCTCAATTATGATTAATTATTATTAAATAATATTAATTTTTTAATAATTTAGTCTAAAATATTAACACAGTTTTCTAAACATATTCCAGGAATTTTGAATTTCAAGTTAACTTTAATCTCAGAAGTACAAAAAATGCACTTAAACCATGTTACTTCTAGACCCCTCAATTATTATTAATTATTATTAAATAATATAATTTTTTTATTATGTTAGTCTAAACTTTTAACACAGTTTTCTAAACTTATTCCTTGAATTTTTAAATTCAAGTTAATTTTAAAGCCATTTATTTCAGAGCTACCAAACATGCACTTAAACCCTTTTACTTGTACACCCCTCAATTATAATAGTTTATAGCTTACTCCTAAGTAGATAAGCTACGTTGCTTCTGCGGCAAATTCCCATACTCCGATACTTTTTTCCGGTCGTGGTACAGGTGTGAGATATCTGTGGGATGGATATGAGGCACATGCGAGATAGATGTGAGGCAGTTGTGCGACACCTGTGAGACAGTTTTGCATTGAATATATAGAGAGGTGTGAGATACGTGTGAGACACCTGCAAGATACATGTGAGGCACCTGTCAGACACATGTGAGACATCTGTAAGATAGTTGTGAAACACGTGTCGCACGACCGGAGAAAAAGACTCCTATGAAAATCGTTATGGGAATTTGTGGTAGAAGCAACATAGCTTATCTACTAAGGACTAAGCCATAGACTATTATAATTATTATTATATTATGTTTCATTTCTCGTGCAAGATATGTACATCTATTTACTATTTTCATTTCAAAATATATTATGTAGTGACGCTGAAGTTGGTTAAGTGTGAAGCATTTGAAATATTGTTGCAAAAGCTTTGAGAGGTTGTTACAAAAT
This sequence comes from Othius punctulatus, assembly GCA_951805005.1. Classification (NCBI taxonomy): domain Eukaryota; kingdom Metazoa; phylum Arthropoda; class Insecta; order Coleoptera; family Staphylinidae; genus Othius; species Othius punctulatus. The sequence goes on along the minus strand of OX638147.1, from coordinate 35,922,864 downwards.
CACACTTTTCTGCTGAAAAGCTCAACTGGAAAACCGATATTTTAGAATTGTGCGAGTAAATAATACTTAATTACGTGAAATCCAGATCGCAGTCAGCACGAAATTCATTCGATTTCTATTGCAATATCAAAATACGTAGTCGAATTTGGGCAACCCTATATAGTTGTATCTGTGATTGTCAGTTTGGTGAGTGTTTGCTTTTAGAATCCGACGGATTTCGTTGGGAATCTCTGTAGGTGTAATAAACTGTTATATACGACACGGTTCATTACGCAAACGTGTATAATCATGAAAACTTTAAAATGCACGTGCTAATGTTCACTTTTATATTCCCGTAAATGCAAATAGTCGTCTTGTTGCTCTTCGGTATGGTGCGCATTATTTTGAAATTACGGGGCTTGAATGTAGTTGACCGGAACAACAAAAATTCCGGAATGGCTCGGAATGAGTCCGTTTTTTATAATTAACAATGCACGCAGATTTTCCGTGCGGGATAAAATCTACTTGTGTGTGTTGCAGAACATATTGCACGTGACGTGCATCAGTATTATGGGGTGTGCTGTTAATTGTGCATTCCGTTTGGGGTATTGGGTTGGCGAAATTTGCCAAGGATGTAGTGTAAATAGAAGACGGGGTTTGAAGACGCTGTAGTTGTCTGAACGGTGTTTATGTTTAAGGGCTGTAGGAGGGTGTGTAATGGGGCGGCCGCGGTTATCTTATTTTCGTGCGCGTTTTCAATTCAATTTGGATCATGGTGTTAAAACCTAACGAAAACCGTCAGGGTAAACACCGCTTAATCGCAATAACACCAGAAGAATCAAATCCTCAAAATCAACTTCGGTGCATCCGGATGGTTCCGGCCAGCCGGAGGCCGCAAACTCTTAGCTAAACATAACTCCACTGATGGTTAGTTTATTTAAATTACACTCATTTCAAGCCTCGTTATTTCTGCCACAAAAGTTTTCATTCTTGGACTCGAAATGAATTGTTGTAGTTTGGAGTTGCGTCACACCAGTTCAACGAGTTAATTAGATATATTAATCACTTTTTATTAGCCCTCCCCGGGAGTGTAATGCCGTAGAGTGCTTCCAGATTTCATCTCCGACGAGTTGTAATTATGGAAGCGGCGGCGACGCCGTTTGGCCGGGCCGACGCCGACGCCGACGCCGCGCTGTGCCGATTTTATACGCGAAAAGTTGCTGAGCCTCGGACGTCCTTAACTCCTATTTGTTCACCTAACTGCGTACATTGTAACTGGTGTTCGCGTTTTATTGCTCCTAGCTCCCGATAAATTAACTGCCACGGTGGGAACTTTGCAATAGAAATATTACAATTAATAAGCGATTCCGGCTGCACGGAGTACGAGCGCAGCACGCCTCGTTTTAATAAGGGATAAGAATAATGTGCGCCCGACGGACGCTTAATACTCTTTCCCTTCCACCAAGTCTGAAAAGATGCAGTTATCCTCAGGGCACGCAAACCGAGCTTTACTTATGTGGGCGTTACCGCGTGATAAATTGCGATCTTCATATATCTACCAAATGTCATACCTAGAGTTGATAACATAATCATATAGATTATATTTTTAAATGATTTCTTCTATTTTTGACAAATTGATTTCTGGCAACCCTAGTCATACCCCATAACTTCCCGAGGCACTGCACTCCTCATCAACCAACTTTCTGCACTAATATCAACGGGCCATTATAATTAAAACACAATTTAAAAGACCACCAAGCCATATGTGGTCTCGCATCTGAACACAATTACAGAGCAATCAGCCCTTGGTCCTTCAGTAATTGTGTCCAGCTCCGCATTGACCATGGGTTAATGCACCTCGGCATACATCACACAATGCCTTTCGCGACACGTGAAATATCCCAGACATTTCGAATTTTATTTCAAATTGCCCGTTGGACATTTAAATGAATTATGCGGTTGCCGCTTCACTAAATCTAAAGAACGGTTTCGCTTATTCCTTACGCTCCTGCAAAATTTAGGACGCGCAGACCCTCGCACGTATTCTTCCTCCACATGCTATCCCACACACTCCAAGATCGTACCTGAAAAAAAAACGACAAAATTAGTTACATGTCCCACAAGTCATAAGATATATTACAACCAACAACAAGTATTTAATTAAAACACACCAATTACCAAAATACGGTATCAAGAGTGATAAATAACTTACATTGTACCGAATACATATAACTAACTAGTGTAGGTATAAGTACGCGAATACTCCAGGCAGCCATTTATATAATATTCTACAGTACGATCGACAATGTTTGAGAACGATTCGAATTTCCCGCTGAAAACAAATCTGCTCTGCCACACAATTGAAAAACCTAGTATAGTAAGAGCTAAGTTTTTGCTTAGCTTTATAGAGTAAAGCTTAGCGAAAACTTAGCTTTATAGAGTTGCTATACTAGGTTTTTCAATTGTGTAGCCATGCAATTGAAAAACCTAGTATAGTAAGAGTTACAATTAGTAAGAGCTAAGTTTTTGCTTAGCTTTATAGAGTAAAGCTTAGCAAAAACTTAGCTTTATAGAGTTGCTATACTAAATTTTTCAATTGTGCCGCAGAGAAGATTTGTTTTCGGCGGGAAATTTGAATCGAATTATGCCGTAATTCCAGCCGTATTAAGTTTCTTTAAATTTTTGCACTTTCTGTTTTTATTTAAAGTTGGACTTTCATATGCAACTTTTCAGATGTTTGGTCAAAGTTTGTATTATTGTAAAAAAAAAACTACAATTTTAAATTTTTACGTCCATATGCATAGTCGACTTGAGTCAGAGCCGTACTTACAAATAGGCAAAATAGGCTAGTGGGCCTTGGGAAATGGGGGCCTCAAAATGAAGGTTTGTATTTATTACAATATAATATAAATTTGACAAAACGAGCAGCCAAACAAAAATTGATGATTATGATTTTGTCTACACTTTTTCAAAAATGGAAGAAAAAAGTAGTAAGTTAAAAAAATGAATCCCTCACAAATGATATTGTACGAAATATTGAAAATATTGAACACTTTTCAATCTAGACTAAAATAAAACACAAGTTGTAATCAATTATTGTTAATCATCAATAATTTCAATGCTGATGTATCTTAATATTTTGTGTTGAGCAAGATTATTTTGTCTGTTTCAGGAAAAACCAACAATATTTTCAGCATTACAGAACTCCCAAAAAGTTCTATTTACTACAAGATTTTTCTACTTTTTTAAGCCTAGCAACGTTTTTGGTTTATGTGTTGGTCTCTCAAAACTACTACAGAAGTCTATCTAAAACACAAAATTTTACTGAAAGTCGACAGATTCCATGAAATTTTAAGGCCTTTTTATGGCATATCAAAAAAATATTGATTTAATAGTGATGTTTCTTAATATTTTGTATTCAGCAAGATTATTTTGACTGTTTCAGGAAAAACCAACAATATTTTCAGCATTACAGAACTCCAAAAAAGTTCTATTTACTACAAGATTTTTCTACTTTTTTAAGCCTAGCAACGTTTTTGGTTTATGTGTTGGTCTCTCAAAACTACTACAGAAGTCTATCTAAAACACAAAAATTTACTGAAATTCGACACATTCCATTAAATTTTTAGGCCTTTTTGTGGCATATCAAATAAACAGTGATGTCTCTTAATATTTTGTGTTCAGCAAGATTATTTTGTCTGTTTCAGGAAAAACCAACAATATTTTCAGCATTACAGAATTCCCAAAAGGTTCTATTTACTATAACATTTTTCTACTTATTTACGATTAGCAAAGGTTTTGGTTCAATTTACTACAAGATTTTTCTACTTATTTAAGATTAGCAACGTTTTTAGTGTATTTGATGGTCTCTCAAAACTGCTACATAATTCTATCTAAATCACAAAATTTTACTAAAATTTCACAGATTCCATTAAATATTATGGCCTTTTAATGGCATATCAAACAAACATTGATATAATAGTGATGTTTCTTTATATTTTGTGTTCAGCAAGATTATTTTGTCTGTTTCATGAGAAACAAATACTATTTTCAGCAAGAAATTCCCGAAAGGTTCTATTCACTACAAGATTTTTCTACTTATTTGAGATTAGCAACGTTTTTAGTGTATTTGATGGTCTCTCAAAACTACTACAGAAGTCACAAAATCACAAAATTTTACTGAAATTCGACAGATTCCATGAAATTTTATGGCCTTTTTATGGCATATCAAATAAACAGTGATGTTTCTTAATATTTTGTTTTCAGCAAGATTATTTTGTCTGTTTCAGGGAAAACAAACAAATTTTTCAGCATTAAAGATTTCCCAAAAGGTTCTATTTACTACAAGATTTTTCTACTTATTTAAGACTAGCAAAGTTTTTGGTTTATGTGTTGGTCTCTCAAAACTACTACATAATTCCATCTAAATCACAAAATGTTACTGAAATTCGACAAATTCCATGAAATTTTATGGCATATCAAAGAAACATTGATTTAATAGTGATATTTCTTAATATTTTATGTTCAGTAAGATTATTTTGTCTGTTTCAGGAAAAACAAACAATATTTTCAGCATTACAGAATTCCCAGAAGGTTCTATTTACTTCAAGATTTTTCTACTTAGTTAAGATTAGCAAAGTTTGTAGTTTATGTATCGGTCTCTCAAAAATACTACATATCTCTACAAAAATCACAAAATTTTACTGATATTCGACAGGTGCCAAGAAATTTTATGGCCTTTTGACGGCTTATCAAAGAAACATTGATTGATATTTTGTGTTCAGCAAGATTATTTTGTCTGTTTCAGGAAACACAAACAATATTTTCAGTATTACAGAATTCCTAAAAGGTTCTATTTACTACAAGATTTTTCCAGTTACTTGAGGCTAGCAAATATTTTGGTTTATGTGTTGCTTTGTCGAAACTACAGCATAATTCTATCTAAATCACAAAGTTTTACTGAAATTCGACAGATTCTAGTAATTATATGGCCCATTTTATGGCATATCAAAGAAACATTGATTTAGTAGTGATGTTTCATAATATTTTGTGTTCACCAAAATTATTTTGTCTGTTTCAGGAAAAACAAACAATATTTTCAGCATTTCAGAATTCCCAAATGGTTCTATTCACTACAAAAATTTTCTACTTATTTACGATTAGCAACGTTTTTGGTTGATGTATCGGTCTCTCAAAAATACTACACAACTCTATAAATATCACAAAATTTTACTGAAGTTTAACATATGCCAAGAAATTTTATGCACTTTTTATGGCATATCAAAGAAACATTGATTGATATTTTGTGTTCAGCAAGATTATTTTGTCTGTTTCAGGAAGAACAAACAATATTTTCAGCATTACTGAATTCCCAAAAGGTTCTTTTAACTACAAGATTTTTCTACTTATTTAAGATTAGCAACGTTTTTGGTTTATTAATCGGTCTCTCAAAAATACTACATAACTCTATAAAAATCACAAAATTTTACTGAAATTCAATAGATTCAATGAAATTTTATGGCCATTTTAAGGCATATCAAAGAAACATTGATTGATATTTTGTGTTCAGCAAGATTACTTTGTCTGTTTCAGGATAAAAAACAATATTTTCAGCATTACAGAATTCCCAAATGGTTCTATTTACTACCAAATTTTTCTACTTATTTAAGGCTAGCAACGTTTTTGGTTCATGAATTGGTCTCTCAAAACCATTACAGAAGTCTATCTATATCACAAAATTTTACTGAAAATCGATTGATTTAATGAAATTTTATGGCCTTTTTATGGCATATCAGAGAAACATTGATTTAATAGTGATGTTTCTAAATATTTTGTGTTCAGCAAGATTATTTTGTCTATTTCAGGAAAAAGAAACAATATTTTCAGCACTACATAAATCCCAAAAGGTTCTATTAACTACAAGATTTTTCTACTTATTTAAGACTAGCAAAGGTTTTTGTTTATGTGTTGGTCTCTGAAAGCTACTACATAATTCTATCTAAATCACAAAATTTTACTGAAATTCGACAGATTTCATGAAATTTTATGGCCTTTTTATGGCAAATCAAATAAACAGTGATGTTTCTTAATATTTTGTGTTCAGCAAGATTATTTTGTCTGTTTCAGGAAAAAAAACACTATTTTCAACACCACAGAATTCCCAAAAGGTTCTAAAAACTACAAGATTTTTTTACTTATTTAAGACTAGCAAAGTATTCAGTTTATGTATTGGTCGCTCGAAACTACTACAGAATTCCATTTAAATCACAAATTTTACTGAAATTTGACAGATTCCATGAGATTTTATGGCGTTTTTATGGCATATCAAAGAAACAGTGATGTTTCTTAATATTTTGTGTTCAGCAAGATTATTTTCTCTGTATCAGAAAAAAAACAATATTTTCAGCTTTGCAAAATTCCCAAAAAATTCTATATACTACAAGATTTTTCTACTTAGTTAAGATTAGCAACGTTTTTGGTTTATGTGTTGGTCTCTCAAAACTACTACAGAAGTCTATCTATATCACAAAATGTTACTGAAATGCGACAGATTCCATGAAATTTTATGGCATATTAAAGAAACATTAATTTAATAGTGATGTTTCTTAATATTTTATGTTCAGCAAGATTATTTTGTCTGTTTCAGGCAAAACAAACAATATTTTCAGCATTACACAATCTTTTCTAATTTCGTCATCTTAACGAATAACAAAATTACTACTTGTTTAACCGACTTTGTAGCTTCAATAATAACAGAGTTAGCAATGGTTTGCAATGAGGTGTGATTTCTTAGTAATCCTTTACTATATTATTATCATTTTCGTAATTTACATTACTCATAGATGTTTTTAAGATTTCATTTTACTCATTTTAAATATTTTGTGAAACCAAATTAATCACAGTGTTTACACACAACGATGAGCTGTTTCGACTCATTGCTGTTGATCAATCAATATCAAACAATCAATACTCACAGCTGTAAGTTATTGTGTAAACAGTTTGATTTGGCATGACTATTCGTCAGCACCTCCGAGTGATTATCAACAAAACATACGCATTCCACTGGACACTGTTCATACACTGCCAGAAATGTATAGTCCTGCAGCAGCATTAGATCGTGTGTTCCAGAATTCATCTCATAAAAGGCTTTTAAGGTAGGAAAACTGAATCTAGTTTTTATCAAAAGTTATGAACCTCATCTTTTCGCCGTTACGGCAAGTTACGAGCCGAGATTTTTAATAAGCAGCAGTAAAACTGCTAGTGATAATAGTTTTAATTATAGCATAAAATAAATATACACTCTTTAATGCTTATAAGTATTTAGAGTTTGATAGTAGGCAGTTATTAGAGACATATTTTATGAATTGATTCATCGAGAACGGTTTCACAATTTTTAGTTGGCCGTTTACTCAACTTTAGTAAATCAATTATATTTTCTTTGGGATTTTAATTAATTGCATTATTTTAATAACTTATAACTATATAACATATATATATATATATATATATATATATATATATATATATATATATATATATATATATATATATATATATATATATATATATATATATATATATATATATATATATATATATATATATATAAATATATATGTTATATATGTATTTAGAGCATTAATTAAATATGTTCAAAGTTCAAAGTAGTTTTATTGAAGCTAGATTGGGTTTTAAATTATTTCCAAAAAATTATACAATTCAAAAAACATTCTCGTGGTTATTAAAAAGAACTCTGCGAAACTTTAAAAACGGTAACAACAAAATCTATCTCATATTTACATATTTAAAAAATGTATTTGATGTAATTTAGGCATTAAAAAAATGTTATAAGAGAAATGAAATTGGAGGCGCTTTTCTAACCTCTAATAAATCATTACTTAAGAAGAGGAGGGGACTGTTGGTGAACTCGATCAACGGCTGCGTCACGTGTCACATTATTTCGCCTCCCCCCCACTCAATCTGTAACAATAGAGTATCTCAACGCGTCCGACTTTGTTGCCGCGGTAAACAATGGAATCTTGTTTACCAGGTTTTACAAATGTCAGTGTATTATATTTAATTAGTTGTAAAATTAGTGCGTTTTATTCGAAAATACTAACATGTAAGTTGAATTAGGTAGTATTAGAGTACTATTACAGTATTAGATCGATGATTGTCATGCGCCCCCGCCTCAGTTGCCTTCGCGCATGAATATTACATACGCGGATCTTTGTAGGTTAGGATTGGTAGATTCTAATCCGCCACAGTAAATATATGCGGCAACATGCATATATAATAGTAGTGCGCTAAAGAATCTGATGTAGTTTCCACTTTGCCACTAATACATTAGTATTATTAGTATTCTATAAACTGGTGATTGGTTTAGTAACTAGATACATAATATTTTAAGCATTTAAGTAGCTTTGTGTACAAAATTTCTCATATTTCCATTAACAGGTTTGTATATGTTGACCCAATACCATTCGCATCCCGTTCATTTCAGATCCTGTCATCCAGTCAATCCTTCAGATCCTTGATATAATGGGTTCTCGTGCACTCACTTACTGCATCCACAAAATTTTAAAAGTCCTATTCGTTGGTAAGTATTGTGAATTAAGACTAGTAACATGAAATATTTTACTGTGGATATTTTGTAGCATTACATTTCGACAATTATGTGAAAAAACGACATCTTCCTGAACATCGTCGCCCACTTTATAATTATATACCCATTAAATATCGGTTTTATATAATGGCGTCATATTTATTAGTAATCTTAACATTCAAAATTTTGAGATCGAGCTACAGAGGTATGTTGGTACTTTTGAGGAAAAATGTACAGGTTCCCCAACATTCCCGTTTGCTAGAGTAGAAAACTAAATTTCATGTTATGTAAGTTAAAATACAATTTCATATTTCATAATTGTAATATTAATTGTTTTAATTTTAGATACACCAATGTTGGCGTTCAATTTTCAAAATTATATTAAATTTTATACACATTACTAAATATATTAAGTGTTCTTCAGATACACCACTTTCGGTATTAAATTTCGGACAAGTAAGTAAATTTGTGTTTATTAATTTACCATATTATCTAATTTGTTCCTTTTTTAGTACCTCTATTGGAGCTTAAGCTGGAGTCTTGTTCACATATATCTTTTCAGGACATGTAAGTAATAATTTTCATTTCGTAACTCACTTTAACATATTATATTGGTTTTTAGGTACTCCACTAACCATGCTTAACCAACAAGTTTTAACTGTTTCTCCACCAAAAAATTATTTTTGCTAATTTCGGCTCCACCAATAAAATTTTTACGTTGAATATTTGCGTATTTCTTATATATTAGTAGATTATATCTAAACTAATTAAACTACAGATCATCCATTATAGATATGAATTATTAAATTCTAGGTCGGCCAAAATGTCACATTATATAATAATTTTGACAGTGTGCTTGTAAAAAAAAACTAGTATCAAATATATCATTGATGTCAACATGTGTGTTGAGATTATGAGAACTCAATGATTAATCATATTAATTGGGCCCAATGGCACTGTGACAATTCATATCTATAATGGATGATCTATAACATAATCTAAGCTAAATTTTAATATTCTCCATCTTAAACTAAGCATAATCTATCACTTATCCAAACCTACTCACTATTTCTATTATTCCATTAAGAATTTCGAAAAATTCATGATGTTTTGCATGTTCTAGATAATTTTATCTTCACATCGCTGATATCACAAATCAATAATTGTTTAATTTTTGAAAAAATATATAGAGTGAGTATATAAGGAACAAGAAATTTTCTTCTTGCAGCAATAGATTCGTGACTGAAAGAGAAATTAAGCAGCCGAAAAGGTCCTCTGAAAAAAAAATAGTTTTCGAGATATTTCGACAAGAAGGGAAAAAATGGGGCTTTGTTTTTCGCCGTCTTCTCGCTTATTTGACGAGTTATGTAAAAATCAATTACAGATTTAGATTCCTGAGAAGACAAGCTATCGATTCCACATGGCAAATAATAATTAGGGGGCATAATAAATAAGTTGGTGAAATTACAAACTTTTTTATTAAGCATCCTAAAAAGTATTTGCCATATGGATTCGATAGTCTTCCTTCTAAGGAATCAGAATCTGTTATAATTTTTTACAACACTCATCAAATAAGCGAGAAATCGGCGAAAAACGAAGCACATTTTTTTCACTTCTTTTCGATATATCTCGAAAACTACTTTTTTTCAGAGGAACTTTTCAGCTCCAAAATGTCTCTTCTAGTCGCGAATCTATTGCCACATATTTTTTTTTCAAATTTCGAAGGTCGCATGAATTTTCGAAAATGTTTAATTTTTTTCTGGCAAAACCAGCCACTTTGGTACCTACACATGTTATGAATTCGGATTCGGGAGAAAAAACTCTATCGAACGGTTGTCTCAGCTCGAAAAAAAAAAAGTCTCGAAAATCGCCAAAAATTCAAAGGGGTTAACCCCTAAAACTTTTTGGACATGTATGGCAACCTTCGAATTTTGGAAAAAAAAATGTGGCAATATATTCGTGACGAGAAGAGAAATAGCGGAGCCGAAAAGTTCCTCTGAAAAAAAATTAGTTTTTGAGATATTTCGAAAAGAAGGGGAAAAATGGTGCTTCGTTTTTCGCCGTTTTCTCGCTTATTTCATGAGTAATGTAAAAATAAATTACAGATTCGGATTCTTGAGGAGACAAGCTATCTATTCCATATGGCAAATAATAATTAGGGGGCGTAATAAATAAGTTGGTGAAATTACAAACTTTTTTATTAAGCATCCTAAAAAGTATTTGCCATATGGATTCGATAGTCTTCCTTCTAAGGAATCAGAATCTGTTATAATTTTTTACAACACTCATCAAATAAGCGAGAAATCGGAGAAAAACGAAGCACATTTTTTTCACTTCTTTTCGATATATCTCGAAAACTACTTTTTTTCAGAGGAACTTTTCAGCTCCAAAATGTCTCTTCTAGTCACGAATCTATTGTCGCATTTTTTTTTCAAATTTCGAAGGTCGCATTAATTTTCCAAAATGTTTTATTTTTTTCTGGCCAAACCAGCCACTTTGGTACCTACACATGTTACGAATTCGGATTCGGGAGAAAAAACTCTATCGAATTGTGGTCTCAGCTCTAAAAATAAAATGTCTCGAAAATCGCCAAAAATCCAAAGGGGTTAACCCCTAAAACTTTTTGGACATGTAAGGCAACCATCGAATTTTGAAAAAATAAATGTGGCAATAGATTCGTGACGAGAAGAGAAATTGCGGAGCCGAAAAGTTCCTCTGAAAAAAAATTAGTTTTCGAGATATTTAGAAAAGAAGGGCTGATGTGCTTGGTTTTTCGCCGTTTTCTCGCTTATTTGATGAGTGTTGTGAAAAATAATGACAGATTCGGATTCCTGAGAAGACAAGCTATCGAGTCCAGGTGGCAAATAATTTTTAGGAAGCTTAATAAAAAAGTTGGTGAAATATAAAAGTTTTTTATTGAGCATCTTAAACATTTGTTGCTACGTGTTATCGATAGGTTTTCTTCTCAGGAATCTGAATCTGTAATTATTGTTTACATAACTCACCAAATAAGTGAGAAAACGGCGAAAAACGAAGCACCATTCTTTTCGAAATATCTCGGAAACTAATTTTTGGACTTTTTGGCTAAGATTTTTCTCTTCGTCAAATTTTCATTGGAAACATCCAAATTTGTCAATTTTTGCAGTTGAACTGTCCAAATCTATCAAATTTTCAATTACAACTATCAAATGCTGTTAAATGTTCAACTGTAACGGTCCGGTTTAATTAAAATTTTCCATTAAAAGCGTCTAATCTATAAAATTTTTTGAGATTAAGTTTTCTGCAACAAAACGTTGTGTCGTATTTGTTATTAATGGCTTAGATGAATTCGGCATATATTATGATTGTTTAGTAGTTGGTGTGGGTTTGAAGTTTGGATGTGTATCGTAGTTACGTTAGTTCTTGTTTGAATGTGTTTTCAAATTGCAAGTGACCTATATAGATAATGGTAGGGCATAGTGAGATAGTAATACGTCCAGCATCGTAGGACCTATGTAAACCGAATGCCCATGGCGAGCCATCCACCTGACCAACTCGGACAAACAATCTGGCTTATCGCGCCTACAAATATTTGGGTACGAGATTTGCTCTAGACTTAGCGTTTGTTTCGTGCTATTGATTTAATTAAAATAATACTGGTTGTGGAAATTATATGCTTATTAGATTAAGACTGGTTCTTCTTTCAAACTGAAGCTTGCTTCAATATTATTTTATTAAATTTAGCTTACGCCCAGGAATCCTGGGGTGTCGAGTATATCAGACGCCGCGAAGCCATATTGTGTGCTTGATTTAGTAAGATGTAATCCTTAATAAGTAAATAAAGAGGAAACAGGGATTCCATTACGGGCAAGAACGTGATGAAAAAAGTCGCGGAGTTTGCAGGGGGCATTGAAATAACGGTATTAGTATGAAATGAAACTAATAGGCATACGCTGTTTGAATGGTATTGTGGATGCAATGAGGACCCTGGTAGGTTGCTCGTTCCGCCCTTAACGTGTAGCGCTAAATGGGCCCGACAAGATCTAGCAGTAAGTTTAGATAATCACGACACCCGCATGGACGAATACAATGGAAGGACGCCAAATCCACGTTTATTAATGATCTACAGTTTGCAAAAACTCGCAAGAGTTTCTAATAAATAACATAATATAAATGTCCCCACTTTTGTTTTGGACGCGCCCCAATCAAACGCCAAGTAAATTCGGACGAATGCATTTGCACATTTTTTAATTTATATATTTTTGATTGGTCGAAGCCTTAACTCACAATACCTTAGACGATTGTATAATTATGGTTGTTTTCATTATAATAGGACCATATACGGTAAAATTTTGCAAGTGATTTAGTTTTTAGTGATTTTCTTGATTAAAACAATTAAAGATTTATATATTTAATTTCATAATTTGAATCAATAGTATATTCAAATATCATTTTGTACTTCATATACTGCAAGTACATAGCAAAAGTTACAAATATTGTGCGAAAAATTGCATCCAATAATTAATATTAATTAAATAGTGCAGTTAATCATATTATGAAATTATGGTGGATGCGCCGGGCTTAAAGGGTAAAATAAATCATTTTCGTCTACATTGCATGGAAATCATGGAAAAAATGCATTTAAACGCGGTGGTCGACTTCTTTATGGATATATCTATCCTGCAGATAAGTTAACCTCAACTTTAACTGAATGTATCAGAGATTACTCTTTGACCAGACAATTTGAGCATCAATTAAATATTTTCAAAAAATTTAATTTGTGTAAAATTTTATTAATTGTACATTTGGGTATTGGCATTTGGGCAACTATGAGGACAACTGGAGACCGGTTTCGACCTAGAGGGTCTCATCAGTCCAGTGATTCCGAAAAAAATGTGTATACATTTGAATATTGTTGTGTTTGATAATTTTATTATTTTTCATATTTACTTCAAAATAGAAAAACACAACCAAGTATTGGAACGATTAAATCCCACAAAATAATTTTTGAGCAATCATGTATGGTAGACCTAAACGAATAAAATACGAACTATTTTCTGGACCTACTCTACCATTTAGTTTTTTAAATTAAGATGATCTCTCAGTTGTTGTAACTCTGGATGGAACCAAGTAATGGTATTCTGTGTTTTTGAATTATTTATGTACTTTTTTTGTGGGAAAGCGCTGAAGAACGAATCCTGTAGCTCCTTTATGAAGGTCCGTGCAGCAGTCTCCACTTGTTATTATTATTGTCGAATATATTCGTCGTAAAAATATATTCGTTGTTATTTTTAATACTATTATGTAAATTTTTTTTATATAATGGTGATAATAGTGGTTGTTGTTATTATTTTTACAGTAGTTTTTGTTATATATTGTTTTAAAAAATCATTAAATGTTCCATAAGACAGGAGCGATTTTTTTTAATACTGCCCTGGAAACGAATCCAACTCAATGCTATTGATTGGTCGGAGCCTTAACTCACAATACCTTAGACGTTTATATTACTATGTTTTTTTTTTCATTAAAATGGGATCATATACGGGAAAAATTTTCAAGTGATTTAGTTTTTAGTGATTTTCTAGCTTAAAATAATTAAAGATTTATACATTTAATTTGATAATTTGAATCAATAGTACATTCTAATATCATTTTATACTTCATTTACTCCAAGTACATGGCAAAAGTTACAAATATTGTGCGATAAATTGCATCCAATAATTAATTTTAATTAAGTAGTGCAGTTCCTCATATTATGAAATTATGGTGGATGCGCCGGGCTTAAAGGGTAAAATAAATCATTTTCATTTACATTGCATGGAAATCATGGAAACAAATGCATTTAAACGCGGTGGTCGACTTCTTTATGGATATATCTATCCTGCAGATAAGTTAAACTCAACTTTAACTGAATGTATCAGAGATTGCTCTTTGACCAGAAAATTTGAACATCAATTAAATATTTTCAATTATTTTAATTTGTGTAAAAATTTAATAATTGTACATTTGGGTATTGGCATTTGGGCAACTACAAGGACAACTGGAGACCGGTTTCGACCTAAAGGGTCTCATCAGTCCAGTGATTCCGAAAGATAATTAAATTTATGTACACATTTGAATATTTTTGTGTTTGATAATTTTAATTATTATTCACATTTACTTCAAATTAGAAAAACACAACCAAGTATTGGAAGGATTTAATCCCACAAAATAATCTTTGAGCAATCAATAAAATACGAAATATTTTGTGGACCTAATCTACCATTTAGTTTTTTAAATTAAGATGATCTCTCATTTTTTCTAACTCTGGATGGAACCAAGTAATGGTATTCTGTGTTTTTGAATTATTTATGTACTTTTTTTGTGGGAAAGCGCTGAAGAACGAATCCTGTAGCTCCTTTATGAAGGTCCGTGCAGCAGTCTTCACTTGTTATTATTAGTGTCGAATATATTCGTTGTAAAAATATATTCGTTGTTATTTTTAATACTATTATGTAAATATTTTTTATATAATGGTGATAATAGTGGTTGTTGTTATTATTTTTACAGTAGCTTTTGTTATATATTGTTTTAAAAAATCATAAAATGTTCCATAGGACTGGAGCGATTTTTTTTTAATACGACCCTGGACACGAATCCAACTCAATGCAATTGATTGGTCGGAGCCTTAACTCACAATACCTTAGACGATTTAATTATTATTGTTGTTTTCATTGTAATAGGACCATATACGGGAAAAATTTGCAAGTGATTTAGTTTTTAGTGATTTTCAAGAATAAAATAATTAAAGATTTATATATTTAATTTGATAATTTGAATCAATAGTACATTCAAATATCATTTTGTACTTCATTTACTCCACGTACATGGCAAAAGTTACAAATATTGTGCGATAAATTGCATCCAATAATTAATATTAATTGAGTAGTGCAGTTCCGGATATTATGCAGTTATGGTGGATGCGCCGGGCTTAAAGGGTAAAATAAATCATTTTCATCTACATTGCATGGAAATCATGGAAAAAAATGCATTTAAACGCGGTGGTCGACTTCTTTATGGATATATCTATCCTCCAGATAAGTTAACCTCAACTTTAACTGAATGTACCACTCTTGGACCAGAAAATTTGAACACCAATTAAATATTTTTAAATAATTTAATTTGTGTAAAATTTTAATAATTGTACATTTGGGTATTGGCTTTTGGGCAACTATGAGGACAACTGGAGACCGGTTTCGACCTAGTGGGTCTTATCAGTCTAGTGATTCCGAAAGATAATTAAATTTGTGTACACATTTGAATACTTTTGTGTTTGATAATTTTAATTATTTTTCATATTTACTTCAAATTAGAAAAACAACGAAGTATTGGAAGGATTTAATCCCACAAAATAATCTTTGAGCAATCACGTATGTTAGACCTAAACGAATAAAATACGAAATATTTTCTGGACCGACTCTACCATTAAATTTTTGAAATAAAGATGATCTTTCATTTTTTGTAACTCTGGAAGGAAAAAAGTAATGGTATTCTGTGTTTTTAAATTATTTGTGTACTTTTGTTGTGGGTAAGTGCTGAATAACGAATTCTGTAGCTCCTTTATGAAGGTCCGTGCAGCAGTCTTCACTTGTTATTATTATTGTCGAATATGTTCGGTGTAAAAATATATTCGTTGTTATTTTTAATACTATTATGTAAATATTTTCTATATAATGGTGATAATAGTTGTCATTGTTATTATTTTTACAGTAGTTTTTGTTATATATTGTTTTAAAAAATCATAAAATGTTCCAGAGGACAGGAGTCATTTTTTTTAATACGTCCCTGGAGACAAATCCAACTTAATGATATTGATTAGTCGGAGCCTTAACTCATAATACCTTAGACGATTATATTATTGTTATTTTTTTCATTATAATGGGATCATATACGGGAAAAATTTGCAAGTGATTTAGTTTTTAGTGATTTTCTAGATTAAAACAATTAAAGATTTATATATTTAATTTGATATTTTGAATCAATAGTACATTCAAATATCATTTTGTACTTAATTTATTCCAAGAACATGGCAAAAGTTACAAATATTGTGCGATAAATTGCATCCAATAATTAATATTAACTAAGTAGTGCAGTGCATCATATTATAAAATTATGGTGTATGCGCCGGGCTTAAAGGGTAAAATAAATCATTTTCATCTCCATTGCATGGAAATCATATAAACAAATGCATTTAAATGCGGTGGTCGACTTCTTTATGGACATATCTATCCTGCAGATAAGTTAACCTCAACTTTAACGGAATGTATCAGAGATTACTCTTTGACCAGAAAATTTGAGCATCAATTAAATATTTTCCAATAATTTAATTTGTGTAAAATTTTAATAATTGTACATTCGGGTATTGGCACTTGGGCAACTATGAGGACAACTGGAGACCGGTTTCGACCTAGTGGGTCTCATCAGTCCAGTGATTCCGAAAAAAATGTGTACACATTTGAATATTTTTGTGTTTGATAATTTTAATAACTTTTCATATTTACTTCAAATTAGAAAAACACAACCAAGTATTGGAAAGATTAAATCCCACAAAATAATCTTTGAGCAATCATGTATGGTAGACCTAAACGAATAAAATACGAAATATTTTCTGGACCTACTCTACCATTTAGCTTTTGAGCATTTTCGAGTTTTATATCGTTTTCGAAATTCTCGCCTTTCCTCTACAGATGGATAATTGTTTTACATTTCAGTCAGGAAATTAAGCTGATCTCTTATTTTTTGTAACTCCGGATGGAACCAAGTAATGGTATTCTGTGTTTTTGAATTATTTGTGTGTTTTTTTTTTGTGGGAAAGCGCTGAAGAGCGAATCCTGTAGCTCCTTTATGAAGGTCTGATTAAAATATTGTCTTTGTGGAACCAAGACGCGTCTCCCCCAAAATGCATTTCTAAATGGCTGTAAACAATGTTTGAAGGACCTTTGATGCATGATCATCCCCTTCTTGTCATGGAAAGGGCGCCCCAAGGTAGTATATATAGACTACAATACACAATTCCACTATATATAGTAAACAAAGAGCAGTAATTCAAAGGGGCCGCTCTTCCACCCACACCTACGTATATATTTTGTGTATATAAAACGTGTGTGATATATACTACAGATTACCATTATCATATATAATGTATAACGTTTTTTTTAAACGCGGATGGAGGAAATTGGTTTTCAAAGTTTCGATACATCCGTACAACGCTTTGTATGTAATAGCTATGAAGATTGAATATTGAATTGATAAATAAATAAAGTTCCGTCTCCGCTGGATATATCGATGGGGCCTAACATGTGATGTGTATTGTGTCCTCGTATGCCAGGTGCTCATCCGCAATCAAATTACACATATCAACAGCCCTCGCAGTTTTAATTCTCAGATGTCGTAAAGCAGCCGCATTAAGGGGTTGGTGTGTCATTCCCGGTTTTGGTGACCCTCTACTTACATTCTTAATGCGACCCTTTGTAGTAGTACACTATCATAGTTCCTTTGTTTTGTTTGAGATTCGAGTTCCTTTCAGCAAATACGCCGCTGGAAAATCCGGGCTCCGTCGCGTACGTCGGAAATGTACGAAAAGTAATCGATCGCCTTATCTATTCACTTTCGTAAAATTACCGTACACTCCTCGCGGGTAATTAGATCAGTAATCGCCATCCAAATTACCACCCGAATACCAAATTAGGCCTCGCCAAGTTGCGATCTTTTTATGTACAAAAAATTTCAGCGCAAATTATTCAGCAGCGATCAATAATTACAACATAAAGTCATGAATTAGTTGTGCAATTCACAGGCTATAAACATAGTCCACATAATTATTTGTCTATATACACAAATAATTATAACTGTTTAGAATACATAAATTAATTTATTTGTATACACAATATTGATGGAATTTACATTTGGTACTCATTCCAATGTTATGAGGATAAATGTGATTATATGCAAAATCCTATAACATGCATATGCCACTTATATAATTTCGTTTCCATGCGAATTAGGACAAGACAATTGTAAATTTTCCACATTTATTTTGCATACATTGCATATTTTCTAAACATATTTCGTTAAATGTTTTAAACACTTTTCGAATTTTAACGTAATTTTCTACTTTAGATTCCAAGTTTTTTTATATATGCAAAACACTTAATGGTATTTTACTATAATTATTACTTCTGATCAAAGGTGAAAATCTATCTGCAGATGAACAAATCATTCCATTTAAAAGGAGGGTATCTGTAAAAACTAACAAACTCAAAAAAATATTTTTGATGTGATAACATAGATTAAAATTCCAAGTGCACATTAAAAATTTATTTTGAATATGACACGTCAGTGTTTATATTTCTATCACAATCGGATTATAGAATACTTAAACCACATTTTTCCTGTGTCATGTGTTTTTAAACGCACATAAACTATTATCATGACTGGAACGTAATATATTTCATAAATCTTGGGCGAATTTCTAAGATATATTACATTTGTATGGAAATGGAATTACATATTTTAACATTTCTTATAAAAACTCTTGATATAAAAATATGTTTATATCATATTTGAAGTGTATCATATTTGACTTGTAATTAAAATGCTTGATGTTTCAACTAAATCGTTGAGGTGTTATTCTATTAAATAATGTTTGTTCTATTCAGAATTATTGTATCTAATTCTATTCAGACTATAAGAATTATTCTATATTCTATTCTATTAAGTGTCTATAACTTCTATGTCCGGAAAGTTGTGACGTACCTGAAGGGCAATCAGCGCGTTAGGCCGTGGAGCGAGTGGAGGGTCCCTTCGAAGCAGTGACGAGGGCCAGGCTCTCGGTGTCAGAGAGTGGGGGGGGGGGTTAAAAAAGGCTCCACATAATTTTAACCTCGTCGCTACTTCGTCGCAAAGGGTGGCTCCACCCTACCTGCGTGGGTGGACGGCAGACAGTCAGCGAAGTTCAGAAATCACGAACTGTCACAACGCTGACCATTTGGCGCCAACACCACCAGATTTAAATCTCGCAGTGAGAATAAAAAACTGAAACTGAAATAAATGCCCGATCGAGAAAACGTGGGGGGAACAAAAAATAACAGGTGTGAATTTTGTAGTGTAAAATATCGGCGTTTATTCACACAAACGACGGACACCGTGTCTACGCTCCTGAAATAAATACCTCCGTACGCAACCCTTTCACGCAGGGTTCACCCTATTCGGCCGAATATTGCGAGCTCCTGATCGCGCGATTCAAAGGGCCGACGGAGCGACCTTTCTCTTACACAAGCTCAAACACGTACGGCACGAAACACGTAACGCAATTTGTTACATAAAAGAAATAAACGATATGTCAACATGGAATTAAATTCAATTGAGACCAACAATCAACCATAAAGGTCTGGCTCAATTGAGAACACAAAAAAATAGGTATCAATATCTATATCTGTATCTGGCCTGTGTTCCTGGTATGTCTTCGCTGGCGGCTGGGTTCAGCTCCTGAATGGCGGCGGTTTGCGTCGTGGACGCCGATCACTCGATTCCGGCCTCAGAGCAGGATGATCGCGGCCTCCAGCCAAGAACTGGTTGGCTGAGCTACTTAGCCCTTACCCCGTAACAAAACGCCTGCAAAGCACATGGCCTTAGTAACAATGGCCGGACACGTGGCTTCACGAAAAGGAAAAAAAATATCGGGCTTAATTACTTACTCAGATGTTATGAGCGTATGGATAGTTTCTTGCCCTGTACCTGGTGCCTCAATCCCCTCAAGGGTGGTTAAAACTGAGTCCCCGTTGATTATCCCGGAAACCGGATGGTGGTACACCTATTACAACGGTTCTTCTAGCACCTCCGTACTGTACGCAAGGTAGCTGAATTCTGCCTCTATGGCGGCGTCTCGCCGGCGAATTTAAAAATCGCACACATGGGAAACGCGTCACCACAACAAAAAAAAGTGCGAATACGGTTGTCTACAGTGCAGGTCTATACGCCAATCAATTATTAAAATGCAGTTTCTGCCAAAGACATTTCTGGACCGTTACAAAGTGCACAAGCATTATGTGTGTCACGGAGGTTAATTAAGGCTTATTTATTGCATGTCGTAAACATTACGCATAAAGATAACCAATAATTAATTAGGTTTAACAAGTGCGAGGAATATAATGCTCAAACAACCGCTGAAGTATAGCCAATCGATGCAAATAATACCTGATTAGCGAATCGTCATGAAATGCACCTGTTTACTACGTACTAGACTGATATATCTGGAGCATTAAATAACGAAATGTCAGGGCATCATTGGACCGATTATTGGTATAAATGCAATAACACTTCACTTTACGCGCAATTTGTACTTCAATAAAATTATGCTTCAATAAAATAGCTAATTTAATAGTGTTTATGTTAGAGTGTAACTGCTCTGTAATGGCAACAGTATAAAATTTGATTGCAAGTACTTACGCCGTTTATAGTAATCAATAAAGCGCAATATTTAAAATATATGTATGTTTACAACATTCATTTTTTTAGCGGCAATTGTTTGAGTTGTACGAACACATAGTAAATCACAAATCACGAAGTACTACAATTTTGTTTTTAATAAAAACAACTGTACATATCGGTTGTCAGTACAAATGGCTGTACAAATGTTTATAACAGGCTACTTTAAACAAATTTACTATTATGCTACTATCATTATAGTGTTTTGCAAATCAAAATATCTGCTCAAATTTTTATTGGGCCATCTTTTTCGCGTTGGAATCTTTCAGTATGTTGTCTTTCTTTGCTATAGCAATTGTGTAGTATCGAAAATTAGTTACGTCAGTATTTTTGTCTTTATTTCCGCTTATACAGTTTCTTTGGCTACAACTAAAACTTGCGTGTTATAAACTTTAGGTATTGTTAAGAATTTATGCAGTATTCTTTGTAGGTTGTCTTCTGAATCCGCGATTAATACGGCATCGTCTGCATAACATAGTATTGTTGTGCTGCCTTTATTGCCCGTTCCGTATCCTACCGTACCTTTGTTGCTTGCATTAATAATTAATTATTTGCGCTATTTTCAGTATTCTGCGTTCTTCGTCTGGATCACAATACGTCTGAATTTATGTGATCGTGCGATATTCAGCACTGCCGTATTTTATATAATTGTTTGTTTGCCAGTACTAAATATTGAGGTTATCTGTAATATGGTCTTTAAATTATGCATTAATATTTAAACATTAGTGCTAGACCCATATCACATTCCGAGGAAATTAACTTTCATCATCTCTCGCCGCTCGTTTGCATTTACAATCAATAAAGTATGACCCAACCGAGCAGCAGTGATGATAAGGTTTCATTACTTCGCGTATTTATTCGCACAATTGATTTGCGGTCATACATATTTTTTATATTTTCTTTGGTGAACGTTAATTGAGTTTACTATCTAAAAAGGAGGAGCACCTAAATTTCCCACATTTCGCCTTCGATGCGTTTTATATTTTAGGGTCCTACAAGGGATGCTTGCTGAATGATTAACTCATTGTTTAATAGTAATAACGTAATAACAATGTTGAGTGGTATTGCATTGTATTGGAATGTACACAATGAAATCGCTATAAAGCTGATGTAGCTTTTAATGCCAGTCTTAGCACTAGATTTGGCCGTTTGGCATAAAGAGCGCCTCCTGAGGGATATTGCTAATTATTATGTAAAGTGCGTTGTGTTGTGGCTTGTGCGCTTTGTAGGCCCGCTTTTCCTTTGCTGATATATCACTCAGCTCCACAGCAATATAAAACTAATTCAAAAACGCATCTTCCGACAAAGGAGCTGAGCTATCACGAAAACGCCAATTAAGTATCATCATAGCCATATTTGATACCACTTTACTGTATTTAGCATGCACTTAAGCAAGCCCATACTAAAATACTGTAAACAATCTGATCACCTTACATTGTAAATACATGTCCTTACATTAATTGCATAAGTACGCCAATGGCGAACCACCTTATGTACTTTACCTTTAAGGACAGCAACACTATTTATACAAACCTAATCAGAGGTATATGGATTCTATGTATTACACTAGCATTAGGCGAATCACCGTTTTTATACGTTTTTCAGGAACATTTGTGTTAACGAAAAAACTGGCTTTAAAATAATACACCTCCGAAGAAAACGGAAAAATGCGCGGCTCATAGAAAAACACATCGTAATCGAATCGAGAGCTCGGAATTTACTTACCATAGAGTAGGCGAATCGATAAATAAATTTGATCTGATGTGGGCAACTTTAAAATAAAGATAAAAGTTCTAAGCTACATGCCCTGTATCACATCGCATATGAAAGTTTATTAGAAAACCACTCTCCCTTATTAAAATATTCAAATTGCAGAAAAATTATTGAAAATATCATATTTTGTGAGTAGAATTTCCTGAAAATATTGTTAATTAAGTCTCTAATTCACCTAAAACTTTTATTTTCACAATCATTTCAGGAGAGTTTTTTATCTACAATACTACCAGTAAACATTTCCATAGTACAGGCAAATCCAAAGATTCTTGTAAAAACCTACAGTTGTATCTCAAACTTATGGGATTTTATGCGATTTTAATTATAGGGCAAACTAACATCTATCAAGCTGACATCTGTCAAACTGACGTCTGTCATACTGATGTCTTTCAAAGTCAAGCTGACGTCTGTCAAATTGACGTCTGTCAAACGTTAAACTGACGTCTGTCAAATGTCAAACTGACATCTCTCAAACGTCAAACTGACGTCTGTCAAACGTTAAACTGACGTCTGTCAAACGTCAAACTGACATTTCTCAAACGTAAAAGTGACATCTGTCAAACGTCAGACTGACATATGTCAAACGTCAAAGTGACATGTATCAAACGATAAATTCCTGCCACAATTGTATCCCAATTTATTAGGTTTCTTGGGATTGTAAATTTTATTGATATCCTCCATTCAAATGGAATGATTTGTTCATCTGCAGATAGATTTTCATCCATAGGGATTGACTGGCAAATTCAATGGCAGGGCAAATTCTACTTTTATCGAGCGATCCATTTAGAGTGAAATTTTTATGTTGGTACTCCAATTTTTACTTTCAATTTTGGCAAATTCTTTCCAAAACCTATAACAGTTGTATCCCAATTTATGGGATTTTAGGCGATTTTAATTATAGGACAAACTAACATCTGTCAAGCTGACATTTGTCAATCTGACGTCTGTCATACTGATGTCTGTCAAAGTCAAACTGACGTCTGTCAAATTGACGTCTGCCAAACGTTAAACTGACGTCTGTCAAACGTCAAACTGACATCTGTCAAACGTAAAAGTGACATCTGTCAAACGTCAAAGTAACATCTGTCAAACGTCAAATTTCTGCCACAATTGTATCCCAATTTATTAGGTTTCTTGGGATTGTAAGATTTTATTGATATCTTCCATTCAAATGGAATGATTTGTTCATCTGTAGATAGATTTTTATCCATAGGGATTGACTGGCAAATTCTACTTTTACTGAGTGATCCATTTAGAGTGAAATTTGTATATTGGTACTCCAATTTTCACCTTGTGTTTGTGGCTCTGCTTTTTTAAATTTCAAAGTTTTAACGATACACATTTTTGACACTCAATGCTGCCAATTTGATTACCAGCCTAAATTGCAGTCTATTTGAATCACTTAGTACTATTACTATTACTGCCTGGAAAATAATAATATACATTTCAATTAATAGTAATGGGAATAACTCAAAAATTGGACGCCTCGCGCAAACGCAAATGACGTGTTGTATTTGATTTTCGCAAACTTTGAAAAAAACTATAGAAGATCAATATCGTCTGCCGAATATAAACGATTTGTTAGATAAATTAGGCTGGTCACAATATTTCACAACCTTAGATTTAGCTTCCGGATTTCACCAAGTCGACATTTCAGCAACATACTAAAAACAGAATTTAATACTGAGAACGGGCACTATGAATTTTTAAGAATGCCCTTTGGCCTGAAAAATGTCCCTGCTATATTTCAGAGGGTAATGGCAATGTATTGAGAGACATTCAAAATAAAAAATGATTGGTATATATGGATGACATCATCATATTTAGTACGAGTCTACAAGAACATGAAGACCGGTTAAAAGAGGTGTTCAATCGTGAATTTAAAAGAGAATCAAATTTAAAACTATAGAAGATCAATATCGTCTGCCGAATATAAACGATTTGTTAGATAAATTAGGCTGGTCACAATATTTCACAACCTTAGATTTAGCTTCCGGATTTCACCAAGTCGACATTTCAGAAACATACTAAAAACAGCATTTAATACTGAGAACGGGGACTATGAATTTTTAAGAATGCCCTTTGGCCTGAAAAATGTCCGTGCTATATTTCAGAGGGTAATGGCAATGTATTGAGAGGCATTCAAAATAAAAAATGATTGGTATATATGGATGACATCATCATATTTAGTACGAGTCTACAAGAACATGAAGACCGGTTAAAAGAGGTGTTCAATCGTGAATTTAAAAGAGAATCAAATTTAAAACTATAGAAGATCAATATCGTCTGCCGAATATAAACGATTTGTTAGATAAATTAGGCTGGTCACAATATTTCACAACCTTAGATTTAGCTTCCGGATTTCACCAAGTCGACATTTCAGAAACATTCTTAAAACAGCATTTAATACTGAGAACGGGCACTATGAATTTTTAAGAATGCCCTTTGGCCTGAAAAATGTCCCTGCTATATTTCAGAGGGTAATGGCAATGTATTGAGAGGCATTAAAAATAAAAAAATGATTGGTATATATGGATGACATCATCATATTTAGTACGAGTCTACAAGAACATGTAGACCGGTTAAAAGAGGTGTTCAATCGTGAATTTAAAAGAGAATCAAATTTAAAAATAGAATAGGATAAATCAGAATTCCTACTTAAAGAAGTAGCATATTTAGGTCATATTGTCACCCCTCACGGAGTAATGGGAAAATAATATTATTATTGTTATAATTTCTATCAAATCAACTTCGATTTGTGTATGCTAAATGATCGCATTGGTGATGCATTCTCGCCTGTTAAATTTTTGTCCATCAGATATTCTGAATATTAATTTGTAGAATGTATACAACGGTTTGTCCGAAAGGCACTGTGTACTTTATCGTTGGATGGTTGGCTTCGGAACATTTCGCTCCAGACGTTTCGCTATCAAACTAAACCTACTAAACCTAAACTAACGTAACATAAACTAAGCTAATTATGCAGTGTAATAATCGGTACTACGAACTATTCACCGGCGATATGTCTAATCGCTTAGAGGTGTAGTGTTCAAATCTCTTTCAGTATTTAAGAAAATATGATATACTTTATCAGTTGTGCGCAATGATAATTAATTGTGTGTATGTAAAAGGTTGAAATTTATATATTTTTTGGCCTGGTCAGTGTTGTTCTTTGAAGTGTTCACAGGGTGTAATTTCATTTGTCAAATTATTTTACAATAAATTATTCATGTCAGTTAATTGGGCGTTTTCAAGAGGAAAGGCCTAAAAGAACCTTATAATTATCAGATTACGCCAGCGCTGATAAAAAAGGGCGTTTTTACGGCGTTACCTGTAGTTATCGTCCCCCCAAAGTTAGTTGCCACTTTATACAAGAATATAATTGCATTATCTCCACTTCTAATTTATGTTTACGGACGGATGATTCCATTACTCACTGTTTTGAGCTTGGCTTTCTTGAATAACTTTTCGGCCCTTTGTGCCTACGTGTATTTGATGTGGCCGCACATCGAATGCCAACGCCCATTCGCATAATTGATGCAATTACACGCGAATTTCTTGCGTTTTACCAACGGACGCATCAAAAAGGTGGCTTATTTCAGTCTTACGAATTCATTACCTGCTAAAGGGATATTCATTTCCTCATTTAAAAGCGAGCTTTTTTCTAATTTCGCGCGCGCTTAAAAAATTCCCAAGTTTGCTCAGCTATTAACTCACGGCCCTTAGAAAAATTAGAATCGAACTTACTGCTGAAAGTTGATGGTGGAAAACGGCATGCGGCGGTGTAATAATATATAATCCCTGGCGTCGTGTAGTTTAGTATATATTAACATGTCAAAAGCACGGCTCTAAATAATGCGACTTGACAATCAACCGAGACAACGACCTAAGTGAGCAAACTTATGTAATTCAGCCTCCGAGACGCACAAATTGCAGGCCAGCGTCGCGTCATAACTGCCCCAAATGCCACTGTCTGGGAGCAAAGCGTTTCGCAGCACCGGTCACTTAAGCGATCGTCTAATATGATGTAATAACTGCAATTGTCACACAACCAACAGATTTTATCTTCAGCACTGAATTAGGTTCCTGTTTGCCCATTTATAACTTGCCAAAGATAACAAAATTGGATACAGATCATCTATTATAGATATGAATTGTCTAATTGTAGGTCAGCCAAAATGTCTGATAAATCAGTAAAAACCTAGTAACAAACATGTCATTAATGACAAATAGTGCGTTGAGGTTAAGATAACTCAATGAATAATCATATTAATTTACACCAATGGCACTTTAACAATTCATATCTATAATGGATGATTTGTATGAAATACAGATTTACATACATATATTGTATGTAAGCTGAAAATTTAAGAACAAATGTTACAACACAAAGCAATAATTAACAAATTGGTCTAATTATATAGAACTGAAAATTTACCAAAAAAAATAGTGTATTTGAAAAGAACCTTTGGCTCTTTGATACTACTTTATAGAAAACAAAGAGGCAACGAAATCTAAAAAGTAATTGAAGTGAACCATTACATCCTACTAATGTGTTATTTATTGCACCATTTCGGTTTATTTAAAATCTACAAACTACGTTAACGAAGGCATGTATACGAATGATTGCAAATGACGTGTATTGACGTGAAAATACAAATGTCTATAAATAGTCACATTGAGATGGAGTTTTTGGGAGGCTCCCGTTGTGGATTTTATTGAGGCGCCCACGCGAAATATTGTAAACAGTCAATTTACTTACGGGGAAAAAACGCTGGAGTTTTACCGATGAGTGGCGGAGCGATCCTCCCAAGCGAAATGGAGACGATTTCCTTCGCCTCCCTCCACCCCTCCTCCTCCCACGCCACGCTTGTGCGAATCGAAAAAAAAATCAAATCCAGTCCGCGAAATTGGTAGGCTATCATTTAATTGAATTTTTTAATCGCATCAGGCAAACATCAATTGCTGCGCGAATGGAAGAAAGGAGCTCCCGTGTTGGTACATCATTTGTGTACTTTGTAGGACATGCGAGTTCGCTTAGTTTACTCACGGGTTTCTTATCAAGCGAAGTGCTACAGTATATTTATTGGGCTCCCATACACCGCGATTATTTTTTATAGGATCGTTTTTTTGTGTATTTCAAGCATGGCATGAAAGTCATTTTCATCAACACCAGAAAAGTCACCTAAATTAGTATCAACAACATC
The DNA here is from genome assembly GCA_951805005.1 of Othius punctulatus. Lineage (NCBI taxonomy): Eukaryota > Metazoa > Arthropoda > Insecta > Coleoptera > Staphylinidae > Othius > Othius punctulatus. Next base: position 35,894,796 of record OX638147.1, on the reverse strand, counting down.
AACAATAACACCATCAATTTACAGAATTTTCGTATTTTCATTCTATCGAAAAGTGCACGAATGTGTCGAAAATGTGTAATTTCGAAATCCATATGTTCGTGATTTTCGCCCATTAAACCCATTAAACCCAGTAAACTTCAACTAAAAATAGTAAAACTTAAACTAAATTAGTATCAACAATATCAACAATAATATGATAACACCATCAATTTACACAATTTTCGTATTTTCATTCTATCGAAAAGTGCATAGTATCAACAATATCAACAATAACATGATAACACCATTAATTTACAGAATTTTCAAATTTTCATTCTATCGAAAAGTGCATGAATGTTATCAGTCATATGGGTACCCCAAAATGTCGAAAATGTCTAATTTCGAAATCCATATGTTCGTGATTTTCGCCCATTAAACTCATTAAACCCAGTAAACTAAAAATAGTAAAATTTAAACTAAATTAGTATCAACAACATCAACAATAACATGAAAACACTACCAATTTACAGAATATTCGAATTTTCATTCTATCGAAAAGTGTATGGATGTTATCAGTCATACGCGAAAATATCGAAAATGTGTAAGTTGGAAATGTTTGTGATTTTCGTCCATTAAACCCATTAAAACCAGTAAACTTCTAGACAATCTAAAACATTCCGTTATTTTTTTTTTTAAGGTTATATTAAAACAGATTGAAAAAAACAACCAAACTTGCAAATTATCATAGAATTTTTAATTATAATAATTTTATCGAAATAATACACGAAAGTCAATAAGTATACTTCAAAACTATCAAGTCATCACATAATCACATTTATTCTTGAAATTTTCAGCATTGACTGTTGGTTTATAATGACCAAGTCCACTAAATCCAATAAATTATTAATGGTAATATTACGAAATTTTAAAATTCCTACTGCAAATGTTAAAATCTATCAAATTTTAGTCTCAAAAACAAGAAATTTGCAAAAATTTTAAATGCTACTATTCTTTGCATATATCCCCACCATACTTTTAGTGCATTTTATACATATCAGTGCATACCTTTAGTGCATACTATAGGAATACATTATGTATCAAAAAGCATGAAATTGTCCATTGATGTTTTCCTTCTTTCTTCTATTATTGTTTTCGTTCTGTCATCCCAGGTCTTTCTCGGCCTTCCTATCCTTTTCTTTCTGTTTGGCTTTGCTTCCCACACTTTTTTCAGAATTTTTTGGTTGTTCATTCTTTGCATTTGTCCCCACCATACCTTTAGTGCATTTTATGCATATTAGTGCATACCTTTAGTGCATACTATAGGAATACATTATGTATCAAAAAGCATGGAATTGTCCATCTATGTTTTCTCTCTTTCTTCTATTATTGTTTTCGTTCTGTCATCCATGTCTTTCTCGGTTTTCCTTTCCTTTTGTTTCTGTTTGGCTTTGCTTCCCACACTTTTTTCAGAATTCTTTGGTTGTCCATTCTTTGCATATGTCCCCACCATACCTTTAGTGCATTTTATGCATATCAGTGCATACCTTTAGTGCATACTATAGGAATACATTATGTATCAAAAAAGCATGAAATTGTCCATTGATGTTTTCTTTCTTTCTTCTATTATTGTTTTCGTTCTGTCATCCCAGGTCTTTCTCGGCCTTCCTTTCCTTTTTTTTTCTGTTTGGCTTTGCTTCCCACACTTTTTTCAGAATTCTTTGGTTGTCCATTCTTTGTATATGTCCCCACCATACCTTTAGTGCATTTTATGCATATTAGTGCATACCTTTAGTGCATACTATATGAATACATTATGTATCAAAAAGCATGGAATTGTCCATCTATGTTTTCTCTCTTTCTTCTATTATTGTTTTCGTTCTGTCATCCCATGTCTTTATCGGTCTTCCTTTCCTTTTCTTTCTGTTTGGATTTGCTTCCCACACTTTTTTCAGAATTCTTTGGTTGTCCATTCTTTGCCATGTCCCCACCATACCTTTAGTGCATTGTATGCTAATTAGTGCATACCTTTAGTGCATACTATAGGAATACATTAAGTATCTAAAAAGCATGAAATTGAAAATTGAAATCGCCGGTTAAAAATATAAATACATGAAAGTGATTAAAAGTAATTTGAAGGTGCTTAAATCGCTCAAACATAAAACGTTATAGGTTTCACATCGAAGCGTGTAAGATCGATAGGCGATGGTGATAAAATTCATCATTTCAGCTGATTTTATGAAAACACGTTTTACAGATTAATTTTAGACATTAAAGTTGTACGGAAACTTTAGAGAGAATATTGACATTAATCCCATATGAGTATCCATTCTCGAACCTACACGTTAAAACAGCAGCACACATCAACTCAGTTTGACAGACGTCAGTTTGACGTTTGACAGTCAGTTGGACATTTGACAGACGTCAGTTTGACGTTTGACAGACGTCAGCTTGACAGATGTCATTTTGACGTATGACAAACGTCAGTTTGACGTTTGACAGACGTCAGCTTCACAGACGTCTCTTTGACGTTTGACAGACGTCACTTTGACGTTTGACAGACGTCAGTTTGACGTTTGACAGACGTCAGTTTGACGTTTGACAGACGTCAGTTTGACGTTTGACAGACGTCAGTTTGACGTTTGACAGACGTCAGTTTGACGTTTGACAGACGTCAGTTTGACGTTTGACAGACGTCGGTTTGACGTTTGACAGACGTCAGTTTGACGTTTGACAGACGTCAGTTTGACGTTAGACAGACGTCACTTTGACGTTTGACAGACGTCACTTTGACGTTTGACAGACGTCAAAGTGACGTTTGACAGACGTCAGTTTGACGTTTGACAGACGTCAAAGTGACGTTTGACAGACGTCAAAGTGACGTTTGACAGACGTCAAAGTGACGTTTGACAGACGTCAAAGTGACGTTTGACAGACGTCAGTTTGACGTTTGACAGACGTCAAAGTGACGTTTGACAGACGTCAAAGTGACGTTTGACAGACGTCAAAGTGACGTTTGACAGACGTCAGTTTGACGTTTGACAGACGTCACTTTGACGTTTGACAGACGTCACTTTGACGTTTGACAGACGTCACTTTGACGTTTGACAGACGTCACTTTGACGTTTGACAGACGTCAGTTTGACGTTTGACAGACGTCAAAGTGACGTTTGACAGCCGTCAAAGTGACGTTTGACAGACGTCAAAGTGACGTTTGACAGACGTCAGTTTGACGTTTGACAGACGTCAAAGTGACGTTTGACAGACGTCAAAGTGACGTTTGACAGACGTCAAAGTGACGTTTGACAGACGTCAGTTTGACGTTTGACAGACGTCAAAGTGACGTTTGACAGACGTCAAAGTGACGTTTGACAGACGTCAAAGTGACGTTTGACAGACGTCAGTTTGACGTTTGACAGACGTCAAAGTGACGTTTGACAGACGTCAAAGTGACGTTTGACAGACGTCAAAGTGACGTTTGACAGACGTCAGTTTGACGTTTGACAGACGTCACTTTGACGTTTGACAGACGTCACTTTGACGTTTGACAGACGTCACTTTGACGTTTGACAGACGTCACTTTGACGTTTGACAGACGTCAGTTTGACGTTTGACAGACGTCAAAGTGACGTTTGACAGACGTCAAAGTGACGTTTGACAGACGTCACTTTGACATTTGACAGACGTCACTTTTACGTCTGACAGTTTGACGTTTAAAGTATCTTTGCTATTACTTTTCTTACCTGATTCTGGTATCCCTTTCATTAGTGTTCATTTTCATTCATTAGGTATCATTTCATTGGTGATTCTGTCACTTCCGTCACTTCCGCTTTTCCGTTTTTCAGTTCCTTTATTGCTGTTATCACTTCTTCTTCTGTTATACCAAATACTCCTCCAATTGATACCTGTTTTTAAAATGTGTAGCAATTGTATTGTATTTTTCTCTCTATGTTAGTATCAAATCTTTATTGATGTATTGTGACTTTATGTTAATTGTGTCCACATTTTGTGTGTTCTAATTTGTATGACATGTGTAAACTCTATGTAATAGCACGTAAACAAATTATTCTTATTCTATTCGATATACCTTCTCCTTCTTCTTTATCTGCGTCTGTTCTATTTGTCTCGTTGTTCTCCTCCTCTTCATCTTCTGTGGTTCCCAATAGTTCTTCAAAGTAGTCCTTCCATCTTTCTGCTATTACCTTTTCTTCTCTTCGTACTGCTCCTTTTTTTGCTTTTTATGACCTTCTTTGTTGTTTCTTTGTCTTGTCTGTTCCTTTTGATTAGATGTAGAATAGTTTTTGGTTTTCCGTTATATTTCGTTCGAGTTTGTCTCCAAATTCTTCCCATTGCTTCTGTTTGTTCTTAAGTATTATTTGCTTTACCTTGTTTCTTGCGTTTTTATATTCTTCGTATTTCTCTCTTGTTTTGTTGTTGAGTTATTTGTTCCATGCCTATTTCTTTGTTTTTACCTGGTCTCTTATTTCAGATGACCACCAGGCTGTTCGTTTTTTGTTTGTTTCTTTCTTGCTGGTTCACTTTTGATTTTACTGGTGATTCTGTCACTTCCTGTCGCTTTTCCGGTTTTTAGTTCCTTTATTGCTGTTTTCACTTCTTCTTGTGTTATATCTTCTTCCTCTTCTTTATCTGCGTCTGTTCTATTTGTCTCATTGTTCTCCTCCTCCTCATCTTCTGTGGTTCCCAAGAGTTCTTCAAAGTAGCCTTTCTGCTATTTCTTTTGCTTCCCTTAGTACTTCTCCGTTTTTGCATTCTATGACCCTCTCTGTTGCTTCTTTGTATTGTCTGTTCCTTCTGATTACGCTGTAGAATAGTTTTTGGTTTTTCGTCCTATTTCTTTCGAGTTTGTCTCCATATTCTTCCCATTTCTTATGTTTGTTGTTGAGTATTATCTTGTCTGTCTGTCTCTTGTCTTTATCTTGTCTATTCCTTTTGATTACGCTGTAGAATAGTTTTTGGTTTTCCGTCCTATTTCTTTCGAGTTTGTCTCCATATTCTTCCCATTTCTTATGTTTGTTGTCGAGTATTATCTTGTCTGTCTGTCTCTTGTCTTTGCTTGTCTGTTCCTTTTGATTACGCTGTAGAATAGTTTTTGGTTTTCCGTCCTGTTTCTATCGAGTTTGTCTCCAAATTCTTCCCATTGCTTATGTTTGTTGTTGAGTATTATCGGGTTTACCTTGTTCTTGCGGTTTTATAGGTCCCACCTGAAATGTCTAATGGGATACATACGTCCCAAGCCTTAGCATTAAAAGGGCGTACCCCACATTCATAAAATTATCATTTCTTATTATTAGTATCCATATTTACATAAAATCTGACTTCAGATATGAGTAAAAGCACATGTAAACAAAAAATAAATCCAAAAGGGTTAAATATCGGATGTATTATGGATTGTTGTCTCATCATTTAGTTAATTATGATTTTATTTTCGAATGGCATTTCTGGTGAATTACTGTATTAACAGCATTGGTCATTAATAACGTTTAGTTTGACGTGTAATATATGAATAGAGTATTGCTTGCAGATTCGTGGGGTTGTGTCGGTGTGGGGCTTGTTGTTTTGGCCACAATATAAATGGGTCTGTATAAATGAGAATGGTGAAAATGAAAAATAAATGAAACTATTTGTTACCCCGGAGCCAAGATGGAGCGTGGAAATTTTCAGGGGCATTATTCATTAAGTAAATTGGATACATTGGAAGTGTCGACCTGGCTGTTGACCAATCGCATAAATTCAGTGCAGACGCACGCTAATAAAGTAGCGTCGCGGCGGAATTAGTGCGGAGGGTATCGCCGCGACGCGAGCACAGGCCCGGCCTGTGGCGATATTGGAAATAATTTAGGGCCCGTTGTTGGCCCGATATCATCATTACACAATACGCGAGACTGTGATAGATGGATCTCTGCAGGGCCAGCTCCGGCATAACCTCGCATTTTCTGCATAATGACGGCCGCACCATGTATCGCATCCATATTTACAGGAGCGCCCAGGGACCGACACATTAACAGTGTACACGAGTTTCCAGCTTAGCCCGTAATTCCCTTCAGTAAAATACAGCACATCATCTATTTTATAATGCGTTACTCATCGAGGGGCGTCCCCGAAATTCATCGATTTTATTAGGTTAATCCCCAATCGGCGACGTGGCATGGCTCCCTGGCTCCATGGGGAGAAGGCAAAAAGTCGGCCCCGTTAAACGCTAGGTCTTGCATCCACAAATCGCGCCGACTTAGATTTAAACTGGTACGTAATCCCAGTCGCGGTGGAAAGCGTCGTATATGGCATAGATTAATAGTGGTTAACGAGTGTGGGGCTCCTCTAGTTGTCCAAGTATGGTTCGTGTTGGGGTTGTTGCGGCCAGCAGCACAGCAGGGGGATCAGCAGCATCATGTGAAATACTAAAAAACAAAGATTTAAACAACCAACAGCTGACCAGCTATTGGATTCCTTATCGATCCTATGGATCCTACGTAGCAGGTGCAAATGTGAGAGTACATAATTTCCAGTAATACTGCTAATCTTTCAGTGTTCTGGAAGCGAATTGTTTACATCCTACCTCCGAATATGTTTTACGTACAGAATTTACCTCTCACTGTGCAATGTAAATTCGGAAGATAACTCTCCGCTTGTGGCAAAATAGATTATAAAGTCGTTTGAGCAGTGATTTATGTAATATGTGTATAATGTCACACGGTTCACGTATGCTTGTGAGTTTAGCCAAACAATACCGTCTCCTGTGAAGGGATAGGCATAATGCGATCGTTTTCCGCTAGATTAATAACCGTGCTACAGCGATGAGACGGTGTGGAGTCACTCACTGCTCCACATAGTCACGGCAGAATAACGAGTCGGCTTCAATCCGATGGGGATCTGCTTCCGGCCCATCTTATACATCACACACAGGGGGGAATTACGCCGAAAGTTGTACATGTATCAATTATTAGGAACGGCAATCGTTGCATCGGTGTGTGATTTCCGGCGCTATAACGAGCAACTGCTACCGACGTTCCGCCTAAAAACCTCCCCCTTTACGACCGATTTTAAAGGTTGTCCGTGTTCCACCTGCCAGCCCTGACACAAATGTTACGACTAACTATTAATCAAGAAAACTTCTTACTTATGCGTGAGCGTAACTCCCACGTTTATGCCCTCTTACTGAAAATAAAACACCACCACGCTTAGATTTAATATAAACTCTCTTAATATAAAATGACTACAGGGTCAGAACTACGACACCTACACAATTTATTATACCAACCAATGATGGATCAACTTACACTCCATTTTCGATTTTTACATTAACCAAACAACAAATATCACATTAAAAGGATACACAATTTTAACCCTCTTCTTCATATTGGTTATTGGAGGACACATTTTAAATTGGCAATAAGCCCAAAGAAAAACCGTGTACCTCCTCACACTTTTACACTCGAAGAGAGTTGGCTATCTTCTACTGTTAGGCTAGTTCTTTTTCCAATCGTAGCCTTAACTTGACGTCATATTTAATACATACATTTTCGCCATTTTACCTATTAATAATAATAATCACTTACATAATATACTGTATTTTCATTGGTCAGGATGCGCAGGCTTTATATTGAACTCGATCCGAAGATGGCATTGGCTCCAAATGATTTCCCCACATATAAAGAGTATTCTTTTAGTATTGTATATTAACTATAATAGGAAGGACTTACCGGGGGAGCAACTCCCCTTCCCCCGCCAGTTCTCTCGCCAACTGGATCGCTAGCACTCACGGCTTCAACCATTATTCTCTACGACTATTGTATTTCACCTTCATGTGCAAAGCAGTGACATACACCTCTTACTAGGACAAACCTCTCTTGTTGCAATTAGGACGAACCTCTCTTGTTGCAATTAGGACTAACCTCTTTTGTTGCAATTAGGACTAACCTCTTTTGTTGCAATTAGGACGAACCTCTCGTTGCAATTTGGACGAACCTCTCTTGTTGCAATTAGGACTAACCTCTTTTGTTGCAATTAGGACTAACCTCTTTTGTTGCAATTAGGACTAACCTCTTTTGTTGCAATTAGGACGAACCTCTCTTGTTGCAATTAGGATTAACCTCTTTTGTCGCAATTAGGACGAACTTCTCTTGTTGCAATTAGGACTAACCTCTCTTGTTGTAATTAGGACTAACCTCTCTTATTGCAATTACTAGGATAAACCTCTCTTAATGCAATTACTAGGATAAATCTCTCTTTATGCAATTACTAGGACAAACCTCTCTTATTGCAATTACAAGGATAAACCTCTCTTAATGCAATTACTAGGACAAACCTCTCTTATTGCAATTACAAGGATAAACCTCTCTTAATGCAATTACTAGGACACACCTCTCTTAATGCAATTACTAGGACGAACCTCTATCTAATATACATATTGTAGTTTATGTACTGACCTTTAATCCATTCCAACACCTAATCCATAACCGTTCACATCGCAACACACACTAAAACACCAGATCACACATGCTTTCGCCACAATCAGCACCCAACTTGCATCCACACTCCATAAAAGCACGTAACTCAATGTGCCCTTCGTTCTCGTTCTTAAGCTGAGCGCGTCGCGCCCCGGCTTATATAAACAAACAAAGCCACGGATGCCCCTCTAATATTAATAATCAATTATTAGCCAATGATACAATTTGATACCTAACACTACCTACATTCGAGTGCCTCGCTGCCGAATCACAATTATACGCAGACCGGAAACGCGTCGACGTTTAAAAAAAACGTTTGCGTAGCGGTTGCCTACGTTGACGGTTCGTGAGCGCAATTAAAAATTAAAACAGAGTTCGTCTTAACCCACCGGAGTCATAACCGACCCGTTACATGTTCCTTATCCTTTCCTAACGTTGGCAACTTTTCTGGCAGTCATTTTGTGTGGTGAACCTTATAGTACCTTGCCTTGTACTTGGTGCCTCAATCCCCTTAAAGGTGGTTAAATGAGTTCCCGTTTTATATCCCTGAAACCGAATGGTGGTATACTAATGAAAACGGTGACCTCTGGCACTTCCGCACTGTAGGAAAGGCAACTAGTTTCTGTCCTCATGGCGGCGTTTCGCGACGATTTACGATTTTTAAAACGTCGTCGAGACGTCACGTCCAAAAAAAAGTGTGAGTATGGTCGCCTACGGTGGAGGTCTGTGCACGGAATTAATAACTAAAAGGCAGTTTCCGTCGAAGGCAATACCGGACCGTTACAATTTTTTTTGTTTACTACTACCCGGAAAAGCTCAGTGGTAGTCATGCAACCCATATTTGTAGAATCTTTGAACCATGATATCCTCCTTCCAATAGATCTTGCCTCTTACTTTTTCTTGCAGTAATAGTTTCAGTAGGTGAAATCTGCTTCTTCCAATGGATCTTCCCATTTTGTGTGAGTGTTCCTTTACCCATTGTTGTACAAAATGACAAAAGCCTTTTAGTAATAATCTATAAAATTCTAATTTAAGTAATTGAATTGAAATCTACTAAATTGCTTATTCCATTAGCAATCAACGTATTATGTAGTACAAATTATGTTCCACAACGTTGAGTATTGAGTGGAATGTGGGCATGTAATGCAAACCCAAGTACTCGAACGTAGTTGTTATATAATTAGTTAGTGCAGAATTAGTCAGTAAACTGGACGTTGGTATCAAATAATAAATGTGCAGATTTTACAAAATTCATTTACAATATTGCACTTAGTATGGGGATACCATGGCATATGTGTGCGTGTACAAGCGGCCGTAAAAGCCCAAGCAAATAGATAGATAACCGATGTCTGTTCCTTCCGCCGGTCGATCGCATAACGACAAACTTTCGTCGTATAAGAACCTAAAACACAAAGGCCCAGGCACGTAATGGCCACTCGTGTTTTTATATATTTATTATCTGCACCCCGGGCATGGCCTCGGAGATTCACTATACTTTCGATTTGAACCGCGAGCCGACGAAACCGCTGATGAAAAAACCAACTACTCCGGAATAAAAGTGAGGGTGAACGCTGACGAAAGTAAAATAAATTTGGCATAAAGTATGAGTGATGAACAAAGGGTAGAGGCAAGTGAAAAATTGAAGAACGACGCCGTCGCCAGATGCTCTTAAAAGTTTAGGGCAATTTAAAGTGCAGACCGACGCATATAAATAATCCAAACAAGATTATCCACTAAGGGTTAGGACAGAGGCTGCACTCCTATGCGAGCACAGTCCAGTTTTAAAGGTTATAGTGCACTTACTGATTAAGACACATAACGAGAGCTTAGCACGATACATCGCGTCTATTACCGTCTACAATACTAAACGTATCATGTTGTATTTGAATGTTAGAATGTTAGACGCCAACACTAATGCTTTACTACTTAGTAGATTTAAATTTATCTTTAGTACGGGACTAATTGAATTTAATGTCATTGTGCACGTACATAAAGCAATTTGGGGCAAGTATTGAATTAAACGTTTGGCACCCTTTTTGTTTACACTCCTATTTATAGATGGCTGCCTCGATAAAACATTAATTCCACTTGATAGGAGCGGATAGCATTAGAGGATAGAAACCGTGAGATGCGAAATAATTATATACAGCACCATTATCTAATGTGAGGCGGAATTGAATCTTGTTTATCGTTGTTAACCAACATAAAGATTTATAAATACATATATGATGAACACAATATAAAAAAAATGGTACAAATATATTACATATTTGGTAATTATTGGTAAAGATTTATAAATACATATATGATGAACACAATATAAAAAAAAAATGGTACAAATATATTACATTATTGCATCCCAGCCTGTGTGAGTGAGATAGGGTATACAGCAGGTTCAACCTGCGGTAAGTCCATTCTGAATATTATATGCTTATCCAGCAAAGCTAATGCTGAAATATACGATGTCCTTATGCATGACAGCCTCAAATTCATAGCCTTGATTCCAAGGCAAATACAACTTAAATACAGGAGATCTGTCCAACTATTTAGTTCTCCATGGTTTCCAGCACGACACAACGGCTCCACCATATTATATTAAAGCACAATATTGGAGACGCCTCAAAACTTTATTAACTAAACAATTTAAGAAAAACAATTATTTACCAACAGCAAATTTCGCTGATTTGTGTGCATAATGTAATGAATCCCCATTAATAAAATATAATGGGTTATTATTGAGTAAGTTTAGAGGGGCTGTGATATGTAATTGCCGAATAAACGAAAACTAACTTATTTTAACTAAACAATTTAACTAAACAATTTAAGAAAAACAATTATTTACCAACAGCAGTGCAGTGAAAATTTAGCTGATTTGTGTGCATAATGTATGAATTCCCATTAATAAAATATAATGAGTTATTATTGAGTAAATTTAGCGGGGCTGTGATATGTAATTGCCGAATAAACGAATGCTAACTTATTTTCGCCTGAGTTGTAAACTTCTAAAATAGTATTTGCCTTGCATGTTAAAGGAATAAATTTTGAGTTCTTCGTTAAACGCTAACTTAACGCAAAGCAACAAGGGCTAAGGAGCTTTAGTAATTGGAAGGGTATTAATCATTTGAATTGCAAACTGGCACGTAGATAAATTCAGCACCTAGTGTATAAATCAGGGAGCATTTATGGGCGGTTTGAAACTCAACTATGAATCATCATATAATTGCTCTAAGTACATAAGCGCCTATTATTCCTCCCATACACATGCATCTCCAGTTTCTTTCTATATATTCATTACGCTGTTTTGCATACATTATACCTAGGCACATACGGCTAGAACCATCAGAAGCTTCAAGGGCCGTAACTCGTGTCTGGCGTCAGCCAGGAATTTTCCGATGGATTTATGCATCGCCTGTAAACAGCGTGATTCCCTGCTTCGGCCTAACTGCAGCTCCACTGAAGGCCGACTGAGGCGTCGCGACGCATGTATCATCTCTCATTATACACCTCACCCCATTATGTGAACAAAATCAAAACATGTCACAAACAACGCACAGATTTATCGAACATGTCACAGGAAGTTTTACACAAATACATCCACAGATGTCAATCATAATTACACAGCTTCGTACTTATATAACAGTTATCAATCAATTGGTTAGTGCAATAATAATAAAATTAATATGTTTAATAAAATTATTTAAAGAGACTTCTGCAAGTTCCCAGATATTTGAATATTTACGGAAAATTTACGAAATTTCATGATTTTTTGACAATATCAGCTATTTTCGTTATTTCCACGCAATTTCCATAAGTGTTGTATTATGGAAATTTGGTAAAAATAACGAAAATTACTGAAATTGTCAAAAATTCATGAAATTTGAATAAAATTTACCAAATTTGATGAATTTATGACAATTTCCCTGAATGTGATTCCCTGCTTCGCCCTAACTGCAGCTCCACTGAAGGCCGACTGAGGCGTCGCGACGCATGTATCAACTCTCATTATACACCTGACCCCATTATGTAAACAAAATCAAAACATGTCACAAACAACGCACAGATTTATCGAACATGTCACAGGAAATTTTACACAAATACATTCACAGATGGCAATCATAATTACACAGCTTGGTACTTATATAACAGTTATTAATCAATTGGTTAGTGCAATAATAATAAAATTAATATGTTTAATAAAATTATTTAAAGAGACTTCTGCAAGTTCCCAGATAATTGAATATTTACGGAAAATTTACGAAATTTCATGATTTTTTGACAATTTCAGCTATTTTCGTTATTTCCATGCAACTTCCATAAGTGCTGTATTATGGAAATTTGGTGAAAATAACGAAAATTACTGAAATTGTTAACAATTCATGAAATTTGAATAAAATTTACCAAATTTGATGAATTTTTGACAATTTCCCTGATTGTGATTCCCTGCTTCGGCCTAACTGCAGCTCCACTAAAGGCCGACTGAGGCGTCGCGACGCATGTATCATCTCTCATTATACACCTCACCCCATTATGTGAACAAAATCAAAACATGTCACAAACAACGCACAGATTTATCCAACATGTCACAGGAAATTTTACACAAATACATTCACAGATGGCAATCATAATTACACGAAAATTTACGAAATTTCATGATTTTTTGACAATTTCAGCTATTTTCGTTATTTCCATGCTATGTCCATAAGTGTTGTATTATGGAAATTTGGTAAAAATAACAAAAATTACTGAAATTGTCAAAAAGTCATGAAATTTGAATAAAATTTACCAAATTTGATGAATTTTTGACAATTTCCCTGATTGTGTTTCCCTGCTTCGGCCCAACTGCAGCTCCACTGAAGGCCGACTGAGGCGTCGCGACGCATGTATCATCTCTCATTATACACTTCACCCCTTTATGTGAACAAAATCAAAACATGTCACAAACAACGCACAGATTTATCGAACATATCACAGGAAATTTTACACAAATACATCCACAGATGTCAATCATAATTACACAGCTACGTACTTATATAATTGTTATCGATCAATTGGTTAGTACAATAATAATAAAATTTATATATTTAATAAAATTATTGAAAGAGACTTCTGCCAGTTTCAAGATATTTGAATATTTACGGAAAATTTACGAAATGTCATGATTTTTTGGCTATTTCAGCTATTTTCGTTATTTCCATGCAATTTCCATAAGTGTTGTATTATGGAAATTTGGTGAAAATAACGAAAATTACTGAAATTGTTAAAAAATCATGAAATTTGAATAAAATTTACCAGATTTGATGATTTTTTGACAATTTCAGTCATTTTCGTTATTTTCACCAAATTTCCATAATACAACACTCATGGAAACTTCGTGGAAATAACGAAAATAGCTGAAATTGTAAAAAAACATGAAATTTCGTAAATTTTCCGTAAATATTCAAATATCTGAAAACTTGCAGAAGTTTCCATAAGTAAAATAATCGGTTGGAGCTTGTAAAAACTAATACTGTACATTTGTAGAACAAATGTCTACTGAGGAAGACCACGTAGTGGTTGTAATGTGCAGTTAGAGAAATAAATGTCGTTGTGAAAAAGGATAATTTGTTATTTTTTTTAAGTTTCCATTTTGACTTTGATTTTTTGACAATTTCAGATATTTTCGTTATTTCCACGCAATTTCCATAAGTGTTGTATTATGAAAATTTGGTGAAAATAACGAAAATTACTGAAATTGTGAAAAATTCATGAAATTTGAATAAAATTTACCAAATTTGTTGAATTTTTGAAAATTTCAGTCATTTTCGCTATTTTCACCAAATTTCCCTAATACAACACTTATGGAAATTGCATGGAAATAACGCAAATAGCTGAAATTGTCAATAAATCATGAAATTTCGTAAATTTTCCGTAAATATTCAAATAACTGAAAACTTGCAAAAGTTTCCATAAGTAAAATAGTCGGTTGGAGCTTGTGAAATACTAATACTGTACATTTTTAATACAAATGTCTACTGAAGATGACCAAGTAGAGGTTGAAATGTACATTTAGAGAAATAAATGTCGTTGTGAAAAAGGATTATTTGTTATTTTTTTTAAGTTTCCATTTTGACTTTGATTTTTTGACAATTTCAGCTATTTTCGTTATTTCTATGCAATTTCCATAAGTGTTGTATTATGGAAATTTGGTGAAAATAACGAAAATTACTGAAATTGTTAAAAATTCATGAAATTTGAATAAAATGTACCAAATTTGATGAATTTTTGAAAATTTCAGTCATTTTCGCTATTTTCACCAAATTTCCCTAATACAACACTTATGGAAATTTCGTGGAAATAACGAAAATAGCTGAAATATAGTAAATTTTCCGTAAATATTTAAATATCTGGAAACTTGCAGAAGTTTCCATAAGTAAAATAATCGGTTGGAGCTTGTGAAATATTAATACTTAAAGGAAAATAACAAAATATCCTTTTTCACAACGACATTTATTTCTCTAAATATACATTTTAACCACTACGTAGTCATCTTCAGTAGACATTTGTACTGCAGTACTGAGCAGTACAAATGTCTACTGAAGATGACCATGTAGTGTTTGAAATGTACATTTAGAGAAATCAATGTCGTTGTGAAAAATGATAATTTGTTATTTTTCTTTAAGTTTCCATAAGTGTTGTATTATGGAAATTTGGACCCGAAATGTAAAATGCGTACAAGTTAATTGTATTGTATGTAAATGTTGTGCCAAGTATGGTTAATATTTGAATGTGCAGCTACACAGTAGCTATTTCCATATGTACAATTCTGCTGTGATCACTGAGACTGGTGCTTGTCAAAGGCACAATTCATTACAAATTCTGCGTAACTAACCACATTTGCAGACGCTGCTTCGTTAGCCATGGCAATGGGCGAAGTTCAAATGAGTTATAATTAAGTGGCTCTGTCTCGGTGACAACAGTTTAAAAAAAGAAGGAAACCGCGTCGCATAGCCACTGTAAATCAATTTGGCGTGCGACCAATTTCGGCTGCTCCCCTAAAAATAGTTATGCAAAGACAGCTTAATAGAGTGCGCAAGTGGCCGAAAGAAGCGGGCCGTCGTGATCTATAGACAATTTCCACCCAATTTTAAACCCTGTATGCCAACGCGTTTAGTGACGTTAAGTGAAATATCACTGCATATCCGGCTGCATTCGTAACGATAACAAACAGCATTAGACATTTCAAATAAAAGTACTCAGCGTCTATTATTACACGTGAAACATCGTGTTTTAGTCCATGTACTAAAAGAAGAAGTTATATGCACAGATCCATTAGAATGTTTATAAACACATATAAATAAGTACGTGTTTTTGTAGGACTGCCTAAGCTAGCTACAGTAAGGTGGTTTAGTAAATTAATTATGTTTAAAAACGTAGCTCTTGACGTTAACTCCTCGGAACATCTGTATTCTATGAATCTCGTTATACGTTATAAATAGACAGCGAACTTGCCATTGTCAGAAGTTATTTACGAGAGTAATTAATTCCTCGCTCACTATTTTTAATATAAATTAAAAGTGCAATTGAACACTGGTGATGACAATACAGCTTTTGCTACGTTTATTTATTTTTCAACCCAATGAAACCTATCGCTTACAGCACACTATTTATAAAGATTTGCGCAGACATATATTTGCATTATTCCCTATATTTCAATCTACTCCACTTAGACGTAATAATACGTTTTTATTCACATGATTTACTTATCCACCGCATATCGCTGTAAATTACCATAATTAATATTTTTTATAAAAAATAAATTATAAATCCTAATTAGTGTCGTGTAAACGGTGCCTCATTAGTCACAACAATTTTTACCTTCAATTGCCCACAATACATGCTGCATTTATATGTAACACAACTAATTGGGATTGCTGATATTTATACGCACGAGAACATGATTCATTGGACCAATGATTATATATATATTTATATATATATATATATATATATATATATATATGTGTGTGTGTGTGTGTGTATGTATATATAAAGGCAATTTGGTTTGATTAATTAATAAACATAAATAATATCGCCGGATTGTATTGTGCCGTTAGTTAAAAATGTAAATATTTAATAAGCGCGCCTATACATACATATGAAAACAGGCCTGCGAAGCCTGAAAATCGATAGTATCGAGCAATTACGGTGCGAAATTAATTAAAGCAATTGAAAATTCACGGAACTCTTTCGAAGTTCAGCGATAATAAATTAACGTACATACACACGTAATAAATTAATCCGTCCGTTTATAAATAAATGATAGGGACCTGTCCACAAAGCGAGCCCAATTTTATCAAAACAAGGCGGGTTATTTAAATTGCCCGCGCGCTATTTGTTCAGCTCGGGCAATTCGTGAATTTTACATTAGGAGACAAAACACTTAAATAGAACTTAATTAAAATTTACGGCCCTGAATTAAACAACCCTACAGCGGTAATTACTTCAGTTTTATCATTGGCGATTGATTTCCCATTTACATGATAATGCACCCCATTTTTCTTGCAAACGCACCCTAATGATAACAATTACGGTTACATGCATGTAAATACATATTCGTTTGATTTAGGGCGTTGATATTCTGTACGCTATAGAAACGTCATATTCAGGGGGAAATTGAATAATTTTAATATGTCCCGGAGCGAGTTTTGAATTCACGAATACATGCTTGCGAGAAGGAGGCTTATATACGTATATTCATATACATTTGGTTTGGTGGTTGGATATTTTCCTGGGAGGAAATTATGCAGAACGTTTAATATTTTGCGCACGATTTAAGTGACTGTGCACTGATCAATTACCACGGATATTTTTTGTTAGTTTTCTACGTTTCTAAGATTTTCTTAAGTGCACTTTATATCGCACTAATATTACTTTCAACATCTGTGTTTCTGTAAATGTAGAATTGTTGTCTACATTTCTACAAATGTAGACTTGTTGTCTACAAGTCTACAAATGTAGACTTGTTGTCTACAAGTCTACAAATGAAGACTTGTAAATATAGAGAACGAGAGTATGCAATAAAATAGAAGACTACAAACTGTACAATGAAGACACGCAAACAGAATATAAAGAAGAAATGGAGAGAACTATAAAAAATACAACACAAAAAGCAACGAAAACAGAAAATGTAGAACAAATGTGGAAAAACCTCAAAAAAAGCATAATAAAACTGGCAAGTAGAACATGCGGTACCAGCAAGATAGAAACAAACAAAAAACGAACAGCCTGGTAGTCAACTGAAACAAGATACCAGGTAAAAATAAAGAAATAGGCATGGAAAATATACCTCAATAACAAAACAAGGGAGAAACACGAAGAATATAAAAACGCAAGAAACTAGGTATAGCAGATAATACTCAAGAAACCTGAAATTATAGGTAACTCAAGTTAACAAACCAGCACAAAGTAATAATAGAAAACTATTTCTCCTACGATTCAGAACATCTGGAATCTTTCCAAGACATATCACACAATATTCAAAACATCTAACGTCCCTCCTAGATACGTCTGTCTGACGTTAAACTGACGTCTGTCAAACGTCAAAGTGAAGTCTGTCAAACATACGTGACGTCTGTCAAACGTCAAAGTGACGCCTGTCAAACGTCAAAATGACGTCTGTCAAACGTCAAACTGACGTCTGTCAAACATCAAAGTGACGTCTGTCGAACGTCAAACTCACGTTGGGATGACAGAATGAAAACAATAATAGAAAAAAGAGGGCAAACATGGAGAGAAGCGAAAGAACTAGCGAAGGACATGACTAAGTGGAAGAACTTCATGAACGAAAAATAGTAACTAAAGCAGAAAAGAAAAAAGACGTCAAAGTGACGTCTGTCAAACGTCAAACTGACGTGTGTCAAACATCAAAGTGACGTCTGTCAAACGTCAAACTGACGTTGGGATGACAGAATGAAAACAATAATAGAAAAAAGAGGGAAAACATGAAAAGAAGCGAAAGAACTAGCGAAGTACAGGACTAAATGGAAGAACTTCATGTACGAAAAATAGTAAGTAAAGAAGAAACGAAAAAAAAAACAACACACCTACACCATTTAGGTAGAAGGAGGACTAATATATATATAAAAAAAAGTCAACTTCAAGATGTTAATAATAAAAACGATTTATACGTCTTGCATGACAAATGTTATATGAAGATCATATTAATTAATAACAGAAAAACCGACCGTTGAGTCTTCTTCTCGTTATTTTGTGCGAAATAAGTTTCTCGTGAAATATTTACGAGTCCTGAGAGTAATGGTATTGGAAGTTCGTTTCATGCAAACACTAGATCTATTCTTTTGATTCTTGTAAGGGTACAATAAATGACTAATAAAGTAGGAATCTACTCGATAGATCTGCTAGAAACGAAGAAAACAATCACGCGAGTGACACATAAAAACGTAAACGCCGACATTATGCTTTCATAGCTCGCGATCCGTGGAGCTGTGTGGGCCGATCACGATTTAAAAATCACGAGATCCCCAAGAAAGCCATTCGATTCGTCAAAATATCGGTCGATTGCCCCCTTCGCTGATGAAGCAATATAAGGTAATCGCGTGTGTGCATGGGAAATGCGAGTGTACCGAAATAAATTTCCTATTATACCGGGGTGACAAGATATTATCGACACCCAATAGATTATCGAATATAGTTATAAAATATTGCGTGCCGGAGGTATATTAGGTCAAACTGATCATTTAAACGCACAAAAAGTGGATTATTTATAAGTTGATAAATTTCCCGGGCCACTTTTATCCGACGCGAGTTTTGGGCGTTCAGACATGCTACCAGATAAGTAACAGAATGAAGGTTTTGTGACCTACGTTCCTACAACATATTATTAATAATAAATTTGCTCCACATACATTTCGTTTTCAGATTGATGGAAGTATCCAATTAATAATATTAACTAATTAAACCTAGACCTACGTTCCTACAAAATATTACTGCGTTTGCTTCACATACATTTCGTTTTCAGATTGATGGAAGTATCCAATTAATAATATTAATTAATTAAACCTAGTTTAAAGGGTATTTCGACGATTATGTAATATATTTTAGTGGATTATGTGTCCTCTTATATATTACAAGTTGACCCTCGGTCACATCCACGCACTCGTGGACGTAAGGTTGCTGCTGAACAGGCACGTACCAAGTGCAAATTCAATTTCAACAAAAACTGGACGTACCTGACTTCTGGCGATAAACTCCTTCAGGAACAAGACAATAGATTTGATAAAAAGTGTGGAATCGTTAAAACTCGCACGCAGGTTATTTATAACTGATTTTGATAAAGTGTGAATTCCGTGCTTACGAGGTAAGAATGCTATAGTTGGCGCAACGATAGTTTGTTTTTATGACATTGACTTGCAATAAAAATTATAAGGGCGGGATTGTTAAACCACTTCAAGTTAGGTATCATAAAAGTGCAGGTATCCAGTCCAGGCTTTGGCTTGAATGTTGATGCACCAAAGAGTTGCCAGTGATAAAGGGCCGGCCGATACCAGGACTTTAATGATATCAAATCAAATCAAATCAAATCATTTATTTGCATGTATATCTAACCTGAAGTGGATACCTAACCTGAAGTGGTTTAACTGTGATGACCGGCTTAGGGTCGCTTGGATCGCCATGTGAGATCAGACGGGATTCCGATGTATCACGGTGGTGATTCCTGATCTCGGTGCAGTGGGATCAATTAGACACTTACGGGTAGTAGTACATGTTTATTTACTAAATTTTCAGTGTGACAGTGTACAGCTAAAGTGACACGGAAGTGTCACCTCGCTACACTATCTATATCCTATCTATCTTATCATAGGTATTTATATCTACTGTGATGGCCGTGTAGGGTCCTTGCGTAGTGGTCGTATGCAATACTGGTAACCTTGCGTGCTTGCAGTATTCTGTTATTGTTGTCGTCAGCACAACACTGCCTTGACCTGTATTTGTATTGCATTCCACCACATAACAATCCCACCTGTATAATTTTTATTGCAAGTCAATCTCATAACAACAAACTATCGTGGCGCGATGTATACATTGGGTGATACCAACTTTACTAAAAAATATTTTTGAAAGTTATATTAGCAGACGCCATTTTTGCATGTAAGATATATTGGAGACGTACAAATACCAGACGTAATAGTCCATGTGGAGTTATGAGGAGAATCATGATCCGCTTTATTTGCACCGAGCGACATACTATCGTAGATAGTAAACACGAAAACCATGCACCGCGCAGCAAAATCTGTATTAATACCCGAGTATAATTGGATTCCTCCGTGATGGCGTTAAACTTGTTTTATATCTGGGGCATGTAAAGTTTATTAAACTTGTAACTAGGGAGCAAATTACTTCTTGGCCACTCGCATCGCGGATACGTGATACAGATGCGGGCGTTTTCAATGGGTTCCGGAAAAAGCGGCAACGGAATCCCTCGCCGTCGCACCTCCTAAACTATTCCATAGTTAGCTCGTGCACAATTAAGAGAAACCGCAACGTGAGGAATTTCAAGATTGCGCCGCAACGCAAGAATCTTAAAAATCCGCATGTGTGACGCCCTGGGACTAATGCGTAATTCGCGAGGGCAAATATTCTAAATACATATGTTCGGAATTCAGACAACGCCAACAAGACCCTGCCAAGAATTTTTTATATTGTTCAAATTTTTACAATCTTATACATCCAGATTCTTGAAGCTTAGTCAGATTTTACCATACTTTAGTATCACAAATAGCACGATCGCAATTGTAATATAATTTCAAGGCGAATTGAAGCTAAATCCCTTGTTTAAAAACAGGGTGCTCAATATTTTTTAAATAAACAACGCTCAAGAATTTCCATTCATGTGATAAACATTTAATAGGTAGTGTTACGTAATCGAAGGACCAGGCGAGTTGTATCACCAATGTAAATGAAGAGGTAATTAAAATTCGTAGGTTTGGAAATAACGTGGACTATAATTAATATGTAACAATAATAAATACACAACGATGTATACCGGCGAAGGTAACGAATTGAAGTCTTGTCTACTCTGCACACTTACAACTGATTTTTGAGTTACTGGGGTGAGGCGCAATTTGAATTATGCACCGCGAGGGGTGGCTTGAAGATGGTCCCTGATTGGTGCGGCATTTCGTTTTGGTAAACCATGTTGCCACACTTGGTTCTTACAATCCTTGGGTAATTCCTCTATCTGGAATTTCTGAGGCGTATGGCGTATGGTGTATTGGCGTATGGTCTTTTGCAGACACCCGATATATTAGACCACGTAGTTTTTAAATCTTTGAAAAAAGAATTATAATTGAACTGATTTGGTAATCGATAGGGTTTAATGCATTTTTGCGTATGCAAGCCACTCATGTATAACTGTAGGTCAGCCAAGCGTGATCCTATGATCGAATTTGCATGGGTCAGGTGTCGGCCGTGGACATTGTCAAATTAAACGCGAATTAACATTTCGGCCAGCTCAAGTGGCATGGCTCGGATGAAGCGGTGCATTCTGCAACAAAATGCAGAATTCTCCCGATGGTAATTGTGTTGCTGGCATATTACGGCTCCAATTCGCTCTTATGAGTTTTACAAGCGGGGCAATCTATAGAAAACTCGCAAGGTGGGATATGAAAAATAATCAAACACATAAACCAACGTCCTCCAGAAATATATGGGGCGGAATGAGCAATCAATATTAATTTCGCTCCAGCTGATAAGATCGCGGCGATGGAACGTAATTTGATTTCACTTCTTAAAAGATGAAATTTACATAGCTTACATGGGGGGGCACTTTATCAGTTCGCAATGAGAAAAATCGTTCAAAATTAGGTAATAACGTATCGGTAGTAATGTAAACATCGTTTTTAATGGGATTTCTGAAATATTTTTTTGTGTTTATTCACGGCGGGCAATAAGTCAAGAAGTTGGCTTCTATTTATCAATGTCCGCTAATGAAAAACCAATATTTTTTCTTAGGCCTCGCTCAGGCCAGCAAAAAAACATGGGACGATAATTTAGCGAATAGTAATTAGTTATTTGGTGGTGCAACAAGTTCGTTAAAGTTTTCACAATATACTGTTAAACGAATTTAGTTCTCGGGTATTTCGCGGTGGGATTATATCAAAAGTCGTTCCGTTTCATCACGAAACCATTATAATGAATCTTTGACCTCCGAGCGGAAGCAGCGGTCTAGTCGTGGAGAATAAAATCGTTAAATCAATTACCTAGGTAATTTGTTTAGAAGGCCGCAGTGTTACCAAGGAGTACCGAGCCTTCAAAAGGGCAACTTGCGAAGTATTGTAAACTCAATTGCTTTCATCGCGGATGCTCCACTCTTTGTGCGGGTCTGCTGGAGACTATCCCCCAAGTATCGACCAATTGAAAAATACCAATGCATATTTTATGCCGCCGACGAACTGGCCGAAATGGCTCGGAGATTATGGAGCGGGAGCCGTCCTCAATAATTCATTCTATTCTTTAAGGAAACGTAAACAGTCCGTTTCGCCTCAGAAGAGGCGGGCAGCGGCTCATAACACTGCGAAATGCCACAAGCTGGGAATGAATGGCCACATCCGTAGTGGACATGGCATTGTTTAAACCTCCAACCAGAATTAGTTTAATACCTATAAATAATAAACAAATCTTAACCTACTAAGAATACACACGAAAATCTTATCAAATATCCCATTTTGCAGACAAATTAATTTCAAACCAACAACAGCAGATAAAAAAAATCACATTTTCTTCTGGACCTTTAATGAATATTAATTTGAACCAAAAATGATTCCTTAGCAAATGATAGAAACATTGCATAAATACTCTACAAATGATTGAGAACCATTTGTAATTATTCTATCTAATGCAAAATAAGCATTCCTGGAAAAGATTTAAAGGAATTATCATATCGGTAGGATGAGCATCTGAATGATTAAAATTATTCTTAGATTGGTCTCATCTTACGTAACTTAGTGAAGAAGGCAGATGAAGAGCCAGTAAGGTAAAGGCCTTTTTCCAAAGGAGAAAATTTTCCATAGAAAAGAAAAGGCATTTTTTCCATAAAAGGAAAGACACTATGATCAAGTCCATCAGAGCGAAGAGTGCGTTTCCAGATTGTCTGAAGATCGCAAAAGTTGTACCTATCCATAAAAGCGGTACCACCAATGATTGGAATAAGTACAGATCCATTGATTTGTTGCCCATCAAGATTTTTGAAAGGCTATTCTTCAAACCAGCTGTATGTATACTTTAAGGAAAATCATATTTTTTGTAAGAACCAATATGGCTTTGGGAAGGTCAAGTCCATGGCTATTTTGAGATTCCTCCTATAGGTTGTACCAGCTGTATGTATACTTTGAGGAAACTCATATTTTTTGTAAGAACCAATATGGCTTTAGGAATGGCAAGTCCATGACGATTTTGAGCTTCCTCGACCAATGCCTGTAGTGTGATAAACCCATTGGATACTTGCTGGCCAATATGTTGGACCTGTCAAACGCATTTGATTGTTTCCTGTCAGGTATACTACTGCGTATCAGATTGTCTGAAGATCGCAAAGGTTGTACCATTCATAAAAGCGGTACCATCAATGATTGGAATAACTACCGACCCATTGCTTTGCTGCCAATCAATATTTTTGAAAGGCTAATCTTCAATCAGCTGTATGTATTCTTTAAGCAAAATCATATGTTTTGCAAGAACCAATATGGCTTTAGGAAGGGTATGCCTGATGCAATTTCGAGCTTCCTGAACCAATGCCTGTAGTATGATGAATCCATTGGATACTTACTGGCCAATATGCTTGACTTGTCAAACGCCTTTCATTGTTTCCTGTCAGGTATACTGCGTACCAGATTGTCTGAAGATCGCAAAGGTTGTACCATCCATAAAAGCGGTACCAGCAATGATTGGAATAACTACAGGCCCATTGATGTGTTGCCCATCAAGATTTTTGAAAGGCTAATCTTCAAGCACCTGTATGTATACTTTAAGGAAAATCATATTTTTTGCAAGAACCAATATGGCTTTAGGAAGGGCATGCCTGATGCAATTTCGAGCTTCCTCAACCAATGCCTGTAGTGTGATGAACCAATTGGATACTTGCTGGCCAATATGTTGGACCTGTCAAACGCCTTTGATTGTTTCCTGTCAGGTATACCACTGCGTACCAAATTCTGTTTGAAGTCTGAGTTCTGTCAGAGTCTGAAGATCTCAAAGGTTGTACCATCCATAAAAGCGGTACCATCAATGATTGGAATAACTACAGGCCCATTGCTTTGTGCCCATCAATATTTTTGAAAAGCTAATCTACAAGCAGCTGTATGTATACTTTGAGGAAAACCATATGTTTTGTAAGAACCAATATGGCTTTAGGTAGGGCAAGTCCATGACAATTTTGAGCTTCCTCGACCAATTCCTGTAGTGTTATGAACCCAGTGGATACTTACTGGCCTATTCCTTGGACCTGCCTAAGGCCTTCGATTGTGTCCTGTCAGGTATACCACTGCGTACCAAATTGTCTGAACATCTCAAAGGTTGTACCATCCATAAAAGTGGTACCAGCAATGATTGGAACAACTACAGGCCCATTGCTTTGTTGCCCTTCAAGATTTTTGAAAGGCGAATGTTCAAGCAACTGTATGTATACTTTGAGGAAAACCATATTTTTTGTAAGAACTAATGTAGCTTTAGGAAGGGCAAGTCCATGATAATTTTGACCTTCCTCTTGTAGTGTTGTGAACCCAGTGGATACTTGCTGGTCTACTCCTTGGACCTGTCAAAGGTTTTCGATTGTGTCGTGTCAGGTATACTACTGCGTACCAGATTGTCTGAAGATCGCAAAGGTTGTACCATCCATAAAAGAGGTACCATCAATGATTGGAATGATTACAGGCCCATTGCTTTGATGCCCATCAAGATTTTTGAAAGGTGTAACCTTCAACCAGCTCAATGTATAGTTTGAAGAAAATCATATTATCCGTGAGAACCAATATGGCTTTGGGAAGGGCAAGTCCATGACGATTTTGAGCTTCCTCGACCAATGCCTGCAGTGTAATGAATCCAGTGGATACTTGCTGGCCAACTTCTTGAACCTGTCAAAAGCCTTTGATTATGTGCCATCAGATAGATATACTACTAAACTGTATCACCTTATGGTTGCAGACTTCTTCTCTCCTATATCAGCAGTTGATGGTGTATCTTCGCCTATGCAATCGATAACCACCCAACCATGGGACATCCCCCCACCCCCCTAAGATCCATCCTGGGTCCAATACTGTTATTGGTCTACTTCAATGATTTTCTTGGAATTTTTGATCACAACTTAAGTATCCAAGTCTACTTCAATGATTTTCTTGGAATGTTTGATGACAACTCGGGTATCTAAGTCTACTACAGTGATTTTCTAAGAATTTTTGATGATAACGTGGGTATCCAAGTCTACTTCAGTGATTTTCTTGGAATTTTTGATGAAAACTTCAGTATCCAAGTCTACTTAAATAATTTGTTTTTTAAATTTTGATGACCACTTGGGTATCCACGTCTACTTTAATAATTTTCTTGGAATTTTTGATGATAACTTTCGTCTACTACTATCTAAGTCTACTTCAATGATTTTATTGGAATTTTAGATGACAATTTGGGTATCCAAGTCTACTTCAGAAATTTTCTTGGAATTTTTAGTAACAACTTGGGTATTTAAGTCTACTTCAATGATTTTCTTGGAATGTTTGATGACAACTTGAGTCTGCACGTCCACTTCAACGATTTTCTTCGAATTTTTGATGATAACGTGGGTATCAAAGTCTACTTCAGTGGTTTTATTCGAATTTTTGATGAAAACTTGAGTATCTAAGTCTACTTCAATGATTTTCGTGAAATTTTTGATTACAACTTGGGTATCCAAGTCTACTTCAATGATTTTCTTGGAAGTTTTGATGACAACTTGGGTACCCAAGTCTACTACAGTAATTTTCTTGGAATTTTTAGATGAAATCTTGAGTATCCAAGTCAACTTCAATGATTTTCGAGAAATTTTGTATGGCAACTTGGGTATCAAAGTCAACTTTAGTGATTTTCTTGGAAGTTTTCATAAAAACTTGGGTATCCAAGTCTACTTCAATAATTTTCATGGAATTTTTGATGACAACTTGGGTATCATAGTCTACTTCAATGATTTTCTTGGAATGTTTGATGATAACTTGTGTATTTAAGTCTAATTCAAAAATTTTCTTGGAATTTTTGGTGAGAACTGGGGTATTTAAGTCTACTTCAAGGATTTTCGTGGAATTTTTTATGACAACTTGGTATTCCAGTCTACTTCAATAATTTTCATGGAAATTTTGGTGAGAACTTGAGTATCCAAGTCTACTTCAAAGATTTTCGTGAAATTTTTGATGATTACTAGGGTATCCAAGTCTACTTCAATGATTTTCTTGGAATTTTTGATGATTACTTGGGTATCCAAGTCTACTGCAATAATTTTCGTGGAATTTTTTATGAGAACTTGGGTATCCAAGTCTACTTCAAGGATTTTCGTGAAATTTTTGATGATTGCTTGGGTATCCAAGTCTACTTAAATGATTTGCTTGGAATTTTTGATGAATACTTGGGATTCAAGTCTACTTCAATGATTTCGTGAATTTTTTTATGACAACTTGGGTATCTAAGTCTACTTCAGTGATATTCTTGGAATTTTTGATGACAGCGTTGGTATCCAAGTCTACTGCAATAATTTTCTTGGAATTTTTGATGAAAACTTGAGTATCCAAGTCTACTTCAATGATTTTCGTGAAATTTTTGATGACAACTTGGGTATCAAAGTCTACTTCAGTGATTTTCTTGGAATTTTTCATGAAAACTAAAGTATCCAAGTCTACTTCAATAATTTTCTTGGAATTTTTGATGACAACTTTGATATCCATGTCAACTTCAATGATTTTCTTGGAATTTTTGATCACAACTTGGGATTTAACTCTACTTCAATAATTTTCTTGGAATTTTTTGTGACAACTTGGGTATCCAAGTTTACTTCAATGATTTTCTTAGAATTTTTGATGACAACTTGGGTATCGAAGTCCACTTCAATGATTTTCTTGAAAGTTTTTATGACAACTTGGCTATCGAAGTCTACTTCAATGATTTTTTCGGAATTTTCAATCCAACTTCGCCTTTAATTATCCACTGAAAAGACAAACCCACAATCTTTACTTGAAAATGCTGTTCGTTCTTTTGAATATCTAAATCAATATGTAATATTGACTATGCTGTAAAGTAAGCTAGATAATGTAAGACAACTCATACTGTCTTTGACTACCGTGAAATCTACCAACATTTCTTTAAAAAATCTGTATAATTACATAAATAAACACAATTAAAATACCTTTTCCAGATCACGAGGTATTAATTTTAATTACATAAATAAACATAATTCAAATATATTACCTTTTCCAAGCCACGTGGTACTAACTTTTATATATGACAAATGTGATGGTAATAAAAACCAGCGGCAATTTTCTTTTAATCATATAACATGGCAATTATAAGTGTGAAATTTAAGTGCATTAATTTAGTTAAGTGTACGTTTTCAAAATATAATATTCAACACTATCATTATTTAATGGAGAAGTATATATGCAGGTTGATAACACATTCCAATACTATAATTATTAGGTTAAATCAAACACTTGGTTAAAGTTTCACTGTATTGATAGAATAAACCTCTACAATTGTTTCGGCCTCACGACCATTATCAAGAGTACAGAGATACTGATACTTGATACTTGATAATGGTCGTGAGGCCGAAACAATTGTAGAGGTTTATTCTATCAATACAGTGAAACTTTAACCAAGTGTTTGATTTAACCTAATCATAATGTTTCACCAAGTAGTATCCACACATAGTTTCAATTTAACTATAATTATTGTTACACATATAAACCATACTATATTTAATAATAAACTGAATTTCTCAACTGCCCAGTAAAAGTCGATACCTGCT
Source organism: Othius punctulatus (assembly GCA_951805005.1). NCBI lineage: Eukaryota > Metazoa > Arthropoda > Insecta > Coleoptera > Staphylinidae > Othius > Othius punctulatus. The sequence goes on along the minus strand of OX638147.1, from coordinate 35,866,326 downwards.
TTCCTTTTAAAAGCAATAATGGGCACAAAACTCTAATGCAAGCTTTCAATATATTTATAGTTTTAAGTATTCAATTTGTAAAGAATATAGATATCTATATCAATAATTGATTGACATATCGATAGGTTATATCAGGAGTATATGACGCATAAAATTGCTGGTTCTTACAACATAAATGATTGATGTTGAAATAGAATGATACAAATGCAATAAGCACAATTTATTCATATGGTACAAATTTGTATGCGTTGTCTATACCAGGCTTCAGTGATGCCAAATTACGAATACAGAAAATATGAAACATTGCCAATTGCACCTAGGGGGTTAATAAATACTTGTACTGGCCGAATAGACTATAATCCACAGCCATTAAAAAACTAGGCGCTTAGTATTGTTTTGCAATACAGACTATTATTTAGTAAACTTACAGTGCGAATTTGTATTCTTATTTGTTGTTATTCTTATTTAATATGAAGTACACTGGAAATAAATTAATTAAAGTAATGCATAATAATAAATAATAAACAAAGCAAGTTGTTTCTCTGTTTTTTAATATGGACTATCACGTAGTAAAGGTCGAAAACATCGTGATAATTATGAAGATTGTTAAGCTGGTGGAACCAATTTGTTTCCACCAAAATCCACTATAAAACTGTAAGAGCTTCAATATTTCATGTAACTTCATATGTATGTCTAACATCTATGTTTCATCTCCGTATTTTTACATGTTTATACTTTTTTTGCACGAATTTCTGCAAATAATGCTTAATATGCATGGAATACACTACACATATTTATTTATAATAAAAGCCCTTGTAGTAGCAGTGAGATAAATATAAACGCATTTTATTTGATGAATTAAAGTTTAATTCATACGATAAAACATTATTCGAATAGTGAAGCCCGAGTTTATTTATTATTTAAAAACAATACTTTTATCACAGCAATAACAATGCTCTTGATAAAAATAATTACGACACAATAACTACACACTCGTAAAACACATCGCTGACGCATTAATTGGGGTGTAAAATTTTCAGTAAAAATTCAGCACGCTGAAAAAATATTGTTATGGTGGCAATATACAGCAACGCGAATCACAATTTTCAGGCGATAAATTCAGATTGGTTTGCGATACATTTAACGCTCTATTTTAAGATGTAGCGATTTTTGTTTGCTAAAACAAATGTGTGATTAATTATTTAAGACGCAATTTTACTGCTATGCCTAATTCAACACTTTTTTTTATTTAGCACGCAAATTGCTGTGGTAACTATTAGAAACAATTGCAAATAAAACAAACAATATAAAGATACAAAAAATAAACAACAAATAAATACAGACTATATTATCTGTGCACAAGTAAAGTAGATATTAATTAAATGCAGACTTCAAGGACTTTTATATTCTAATTAATAATAATCATCGACTGGGTAATTACAGTAATTATGAGTTAAAAATGTTTGCGAAACTTATTTCATTACATTTTTTTTAAGGAAATTGCCACGGCAGCGCTGTGAGCTTACGATTTTATTAACAGAGGCCTGCGCACCGTTCAATTTGCAAGTTTGTTGAACTCAATAGTTTTGACCTTTAACCCATATTCGGGAAACTTGGAGACAACCGCCCGAACATTTCGTCAAGTTTGCTGTAATTGTAATCACGCCGTATATTCAATGCAATATGGGAAACCACTACGATAGAACCGTTTATGAAGCATGCACATCTTCCATACAATGAAGCAGTAAAAATGTTTTTAATGTTATAATTCTTGTAACAATAATTTTTATTTTTAATTAATAAATTGCCATTTTACGTTGCGGTGTTGACATTATATCAATGATGCCAATAATTATAACTGGATGTACGTTATAAATGTAGTACTACATACGATTGTTATCTAATGTTATTTTATTCGAGGCTTCTGTTGCTGTATGTATAGATTAAAAGTCAGTGCCTAAAGTCACTGGCTGACGATGCCATTGTATTTCGGCATACGATCGCCATGAATACATTGTGGTGGAATGCAATACAAATACAGGTCAAGGCATTGTTGTGCTGGCGACAACAATAACAGAATACTGCAAGCACGCAAGGTTACCAGTATTGCATACGACCACTACGCAAGGAACCTACACGGCCATCACAGTAGATATAAATACAATTAAAAGTCAGAGACTAAACTCGTGAGGTAGAAATTCGTTGAAGCAGTTGGTATGGGTATGGGTGGAGAAGTAATACGATTAAGAGCTGTGACGATCATTTTTATTTTTATTTTTCGGGTTTATGCGAATGTACCGGATGCTTGGGGAAGACGACGACATTTACCGTGTCTGACTGACAGAATTATCTCGCTGCGTTCAATTTCAACCCGGATATCGCCGCCACTGTGCAATTTAACATTTTTATGTATCACCCCTTTCCAGAAAGATAGATTAGCCAATTAATATTTATGTGCAGTATGCAAATTCAATCCTTTTTATAATTTACAACTGTCTAGTTCCTCCGCTTAATTATTCATTATGCATCATTTTTGCCTCAGTTACAAATATCCACTATTAATTATATGCAAGTATTGAGCAATGTAATCATTTATCAGAGCCTCGAGCCCAAATCGATATACATTGCATACATGCATTTTCCGTGCTATTGTAAATCTTTAGATCGCTGCGTTGCGTTAAATGCAGACCTTACGGTGTAACAGCTTGCGGGATAATGTTTTACTAATTGTGTGTGAGCATATATCTCACACACAATTAATTTTCAAACAAATAACACATTTTCAAAATAATTTATAAATCGAATCTGAAGCAATAATCTGTTTAAGATTAGAAACCTAATTTATTCAATAAATGTAAAACAATTGTCGTTACAAAAGCTTCATATAAAATTAAATGTAAAAATAAAATTATATCGACACCTAAAAATATGTATATTATTCAATGTAAATGGATAGCTTGTAAATAAGAAGTGTCATGAGTATGTAAAATGTTTTCCTCGCGTCGTACATTTAATTTCAATGTAATATGTGAGGCACCATTTGTACGATTATTGCTCCTCTTGATAACGAACTGCAAGCTCGATAATAACAACAAATGGAACCGTACGTGGCCATCTGCAGACCACCATTGTGAATAGTGGGCTTCCGGCGTATGTAATTTACGGCTAATTACTCTAGTGTAATGGCGAAAATTCATTATTGCAGGCCCGCTGTAAAGCGCGTTTTTCCTTCGCGAAAATAAAAATCCATTAGCAACGGGGAATTAAATGAAAAGGCAAAATTTCGCCCCAAAATAGGATAACACCTGCGGAGGCTTTTTAGGACTTACAGAGTTCCGAAACTTCGCTGGCGAGATTATTTTCGCAGCGTTTGCGAACAGGAAGGCGTAATTATTTTTTATATGCACACGCCTGTGGGGTAATAACCTACCTAAGTTCAACTTTATTGAGCCACAGTATCATATGCAAATCATCATATTTAATAATAATAAACATACAAATTAATAAAATCGAATCCCACTTAAGTTTACCTTTATCCCAACAAAGCTCACTCTGGGCTCTGTAGCTCACTACACTATCATATGTAAATGTTCAACTTTATTGAGGCACATAATCATATGCAAATCATCATATTTAATAATAATAAACATACAAATTAATAAAATCGAATTCCACCTAAGTTTACCTTTATCTCAATAAAGCTCACTCTGTGCTTTGTAGCTCACTACACTATCATATGCAAATTTTCAACTTTATTGAGGCACAGAATCATATGCAAATCATCATATTTAATAATAATAAACATACAAATTAATAAAATCGAATCCCACCTAAGTTTACCTTTATCTCAATAAAGCTCACTATGTGCTCTCTGTGCTCTGTAGCTCACTACACTATCATATGCAAATGTTCAACTTTATTGAGGCACAGAATCATATGCAAATCATCATATTTAATAATAATAAACATGCAAATTAATAAAATCGAATCCCACTTAAGTTTACCTTTATCTCAATAAAGCTCACTCTGTGCTCTGTAGCTCAATACACTATCATATGCAAATGTTCAACTTTATTGAGGCACAGTATCATATGCAAAACATCATATTTAATAATTATAAATATACAAATTAATAAAATCGAATCCCACCTAAGTTTACCTTTATCTCAATAAAGCCCACTCTGTGCTCTCTATGCTCTGTAGCTCACTACACTATCATATGCAAATGTTCAACTTTATTGAGGCACAGAATCATATGCAAATCATCATATTTAATAATAATAAACATACAAATTAATAAAATCGAATCCCACCTAAGTTTACCTTTATCTCAATAAAGCTTACTCTGTGCTCTGTAGCTCACTACACTATCATATGCAAATGTTCAACTTTATTGAGGCACAGAATCATATGTAAATCGTCATATGTAATAATAATAAACATACAAATTAATAAAAGCCATTCCCACCTAAGTTTAACTTTATTGATCTACAGTATCACGTGTAAATCCTCATATTTAATACTAATAAACATACAAATCAATAAAAGCCCATTAATTGGTTCCAATTATATCTACATAGAAAAAGAGTCAATTACACTAGTTCAATAATTTTAATAACAGTATTTAAAATAGCGTCAGTTATCATTCAATTTCCACTACAAACGTTATTAATTCCACACAATTAATTACTGTTATATATGGCTGTAAATATCGAGGCATACAATGCACCATTCAAAACCATTAACAGTCCCGACAAAATACACTAATTGGCGCATTAATTCGAAGTAGTTATTTACTTCGTTTAATTTTTACAAGTTAGACCACTTCTACTTCAGGATTCATATAACCAAGTTAAATCAATTTACAAGAATTGCAGAAATTAATTATCTTCTGTGCAACGTTACATCCATTTAATATTTATTAAGGTTTTCTCACAATATTTATATGCACTGCAGCAAGATTTGCCATCCTTTGAATCCTTTGAAACTCTCATCTTTATGACGTTTCTGTATTCCAACATTCGTCTATTATATAAAAACATAAGCGGGTGGATTACTTTCATCAGTTTACTTTATATCGGAAGGCTAGTAAGCCCGATAATATGAAAGGTATTAAAGAAATGATTGGACTTCAACTTAATTGCGGCATTGATCGGGTTATCGGATAAATGAGTTAATCCTGATAGTGAGAAGTTCGCGAAATTAATCAAACTTATATGGAAATGCGATTTCATGCAAACGGAAGTAATTTATACTGCAGTAAGTTACTTTCAGCATGAATTTTATGCCTATTTTATTTGTTATTGCAATAACTATACAGCTACTTGAACCCTGAACCTTTTAGCAGTTATTTTCTTATATCATCATATGTTAGATTAGGTTAGGTTAGGTTAGGTTAGGTTAGGTTAGGTTAGGTTAGTGAGCCTAGTAGTTTCAATCGTTTCGCTTCTGCATTAACATTTTTCGCCTTTTCCTCATCAGCTTGAGGTGCATTACTAGTCTTGAGATATGTTAAGGCCTATTCCACTTCTGAATTTAGAATTTCTGGTTCCCTTTCATCGTACTTGTATATAAAGTGTGATACAAGTGCATAAGAAAGCCTTTCAAGCACGATCGCTGGTTTATGAGTACAAAGCGAAGTGGGCTGCTGCTTACGGCGCAGTGCTTGAAAAACCCTTATGCACGCGTACCATACATTGTTTTTTTAATATACCTACAACACAATGTAGAAAAAATAAAGAACAAATAAGGAACATTTAGATTCCTTTTACAAGCTAGGTTAGGTTAGGTTAGGTTAGGTTAGTGAGCCTGATAGTGAGAAGTTCGAGAAATTAATCAAACTTATATGGAACTGTGATTTCGTTCAAACGGAAGTAAATTAGATGAGTAACGCTTGACAGCTCTACTTTGTTATACAGTGTGAAATAGGTAAAAAACACACACAGGTTACTTTGTTACTATTACTTAGATTTATAAATTATATTCTAGTAAGTTACTTTCAGCATAAATATGATGCATATTTTATGTTTTATTGCAAAAACTATACAGTTACTTGAACGCTGAACCTCTTAGCAAGTATTTTCAACATCATATGTAACGTTAGGTCAGATTAGGTTAGATTAGGAATTGTCACAGCTAACAACATCAAAGGGATGTAACATCAGCAGTTTCTCCTGTAAACATTAAACATAATTACCGTTTTTTTTTATCAAACCTTGTGTAATGTCTTGGTTGCCAGATCCAAAGTCAATATTGCCAAGCCCAACAACAATTTCCTGCAAAATTTTGCAAAAAAATAAATGTTGGTATTATTATTTTTTGAAAGTGTGCCCAAAGTTTGTCTTGTGATAAATCTTTTGGCAGTGAAAGAGTTAAAAAAAAGTTTTTGAAAACTGACAAAAATAGAACAGATAAGAAACAGCGTAGAAATAGAAAGTATAGACATAACCATCGAGGAAAAATAGTCTGGTATGGATATGGACTAATACTCATTGTAATTTAAGCCAATCTGTAATTCAGACTTCGCTAAATCCATGGACATATGATTTATTTCATTTGTTCATAAATTATTTAGTAGACTGAATACTATCTCGCAAAATGCATTAGTACTAATTCGTATTGATGATACAAAAGAATGTTTGACAAAATCTTTGGTATTATTATTTCTAAAAGGTGTGGCCAAAGTTTGTTGTTTGATAAATCTTCTGGCAGTGAAAGAGATAAAAAAAAGTTTTTGAAAACTGAAAAAATTAGAACAGATAAGAAACAGCGTAGAAATAGAAAGTATAGATATAACCATCGAGGAAAAACAGTCTGATATAGATGTATCATCAGAATGGCAAGAATAAGACACGCATTTGCCGACTAACCAGTCTCAAGGATCAATTTTGTGTACGAAATGATTCTCAATCGTTATAAAATACATTACGTTGTTATATTTCTGCATGGGTCACTCGATGATCAATGCGTTTAGGTATCTTGTAGCTGATAGGAGCATATTCGCTGATCGTAGTAATTAAAATATGTCATGGCTGGGTGAATATATATTTGTTGAAGATTATCGTGGCTTCGTAAACTTTTTGAAGTTTAGATACGCAGCATTGTGTGGCAGGCATAATGCAGAGCGTGATTTTCTGAGGGCTGCGGTCCGTGATATTGAATATATTTCTAATACGGCAAGGTTACCCGCAGACACTTCACAGTATTCTTCCTCCTCCGAGGACATGAATACGGGGCGTTGTTATCCTGGACAAGGGTAGTTATGTGCCACTTCATATATGAGCAGGGGGCCGTGGAAACGCCTAAAACCTTTTGAAAGCCTTTCAGCATTACCAGATAGCATTGTGTGAACTGTAAGCTTCTTTTTTAAAGCACGTTTACGTTCCTACAAGTGCGTTCAGAATGTGTTCACACTCGTACCACTATTAATCCTAATAAGGGCCCGGCCGGTTCAAATGGCTGAACTCTTGGCGCGGACGAAATTAACTTCGACAAAATGTGTGCAGTGTAAGGAGCGCCACGGTTAAAAAATAATGGTATTCGTTTTCCCCTTTGCCGTAATATAAATTAAAAGGTTTTTTGCACTGGAATTAGTTAAAAGCCCGCGATATAATGACGTCGTTGATATTTATAATCGCGGATATTTTCATTAGCCTGGAGAACAAAGGGGGCGCTTTTAGAGAATTGAATCCGTATTAAATTATGCATCGTGGAGTCAGCATTTTTGTGTCTAGTAGTTTATCACATTTGAATTCTTTTGTACGGCGACGGCGATAAATTGCAGGTCAGAATTGAATGCGGTGCAGCTGCTGAAAAAAATTCGCTTTGTGATGTGCTGGTGCATCTGCGTTGTTTATAATTGCCAAATGTCCCTTTTGGTTTTTGTGGCGACAAGAACGTGCGTGGCGCTCTTTGATCTGATTCTTGTGAAAAACCGAGGTGGTAAATAAATCACGAAGACAAAGCGCGTATAAATAAATGAGAGTAGTCGCTCAGTCAGGCACGTCCAAATAAAACAATTGTCCCCAATCAAAGGAAAATTGCCATCGAACAGGTCCAGCCGAGATTAGCGAGACGCCGAAAACCGTGACGTCGACGTTTCCCACACACCGCCACCATATTAACGCGCAACGGAGATAAGGCAATTAATCTCCGCTTGTTGTGGTCTGAATGTATTCCGCGTCCTCGCCATCGAATAAACCATCAGGAGTGCACTTTTTTACATTCCGCACGGGGCGTTCATAAATTCCGCCATTCCGCCATGCACTTCATAGAAATACCACTTTGTAATTTACTGCCCGGCCTAGCTTTCGACTAATTAAATTACAATATATCTGCCGGAGTTTGATAAATAGCCACATCAATTTTCTGGGGACCAGTCAAAGACCGAAACTCAATAAGCCCCGGTGTGCTCTGTCTGCCACCGTTCACGCGGCGATTTGAAGGGTCTGCTGGGCAGAGCCGGCTCCAGGATTTTATGTTGTGGATTCCGTGGAAAATCTTCATTTAATTGATGATTATAGTACTCCAACCTCCTGTTGCATATGTCGTTTTCAGCCGTGAGAAGCGTACCTTTTCTGTACTTGATATATTTGATACAAATATACTTGATTTAACGTATATACAGCTATATATCGTATATATCGCTAGCGTAGGTGGTACTTTATACTGTTGTAGTTGGTATTATTGCGTGTGGTGTTCGGTTTTTGCTGCATCATTCTGTCTGATGTGGGAACTAATGCGAGGCTCATTTGCGCCTGTGTCCATATATCTGGGCCGTCCGTCGAGGTTTGCGTACACGTAGGTGGTACTCCATACTGTTATTGTTGGTACTATTGTGTGTACTGTTGGGTTCTTGTTGCATCATTTTGGCTGATGCGGGAACTAAAATGCGATGTGCATTTTCTGCCTTCAAAGAGGCTCTCTGGCCTTGGTCCGTGCTTCGAGCGTTGCTTAAGCACAAGTAGTACTTCATAGTGGTACCGACTCTGCCTGATCGAAAACGCTCTCTGAAACAGAGGTAGTCAGCTATTACAAAATAGTCAGGTATAAGCAGTGCTGTCGTTGGGAAAGTATTAAGATCGATGTGTCCCCCTGGTGATTAGTATACGCATGATTCATTTGCACCTGCAAAGCTCAAGAATGTGCATGTGTCCATATACTTGGGCCGTCCGTTGAGGGTTGCGTACACGTAGGTGGTACTCCATACTGTTGTTGTTAGTATTATTGTGTGTGCTGTTCGGTTTTTGCTGCATCATTCTGTCTGATGTAGGAACTAATGCGAGGCTCATTTGCGCCTGTGTCCATATACCTGGGCCGTCCGTCGAGGGTTCCGTACACGTAGGTGGTACTCCATACTGTTGTTGTTGGTATTATTGTGTGTGGTGTTCGGTTATTGATGCATCATTCTGTTTGATGCCGGAACTAATGCGAGGTGAGTTATTTGCTCAAGGTCAAGAATGCACATGTGTCCATATACCTGGGCCGTTTTTCGAGGGTTGCGTACACGTAGGTAGTACTCCATACTGCTGTTGTTAGTATTATTGTGTGTGGTGATCGATTATTGATGCATCATTCTGTCTGATTCATGAACTAATGCGAGGTGAGTTATCTGCTCAAGGTCAAGAATGCACATGTGTCCATATACCTGGGCCGTTTTTCGAGGGTTGCGTACACGTAAGTGGTACTCCATACTGTTGTTGTTACAATTATTGTGTGTGGTGATCGATTATTGATGCATCATTCTGTCTGATTCATGAACTAATGCGAGGTGAGTTATCTGCTCAAGGTCAAGAATGCACATTTGTCCGTATACCTGGGCCGTATTTCGAGGGTTGCGTACACGTAGGTGGTACTCCATACTGTTGTTGTTGGTATTATTGTGTGTGGTGTTCGGTTATTGATGCATCATTCTGTTTGATGCCGGAACTAATGCGAGGTGCGTTCCCTGCTCAATGTCAAGAATGCACAAGTGTCCATATACCTGGGCCGTTTTTCGAGGGTTGCGTACACGTAGGTGGTACTCCATACTGTTGTTGTTGGTATTATTGTGTGTGGTGTTCGGTTTTTGCTGCATCATTCTGTCTGATGAGGGAACTAATGCGAGGCTCATTTGCGCCTGTGTCCATATACCTGGGCCGTCCGTCAAGGGTTGTGTACACGTAGGTGGTACTCCATACTATTGTTGTTTGTATTATTGTGTGTGGTGTTCGGTTTTTGCTGCATCATTCTGTCTGATGTGGGAACTAATGCGAGGCTCATTTGCGCCGGTGTCCATATACCTGGGCCGTCCGTCAAGGGTTGCGTATACGTAGAAGGTAGTCCATACTGTTGTTGTTGGTATTATTGTGTGTGGTGTTCGGTTTTTGCTGCATCATTCTGTCTGATGTGGGAACTAATGCGAGGTGCGTTTTCTGCTTTCAAAGAGGCCCTTTGGGTCTTTAACACTTTCCCGGGCGGCAGCGCGACAGGGCTTCTTGCGGAGGGGTTAAGTACCGACTCAGGCAGATCATAAACCCTCTCTGAAACGGAGGTAGTCGGCTATTACGAGTGAGTCAGGTATATACAGTGCTGTCGTTGGGAAAGTATTAGGATCGATGGGTCAACACTGGTGAGTAGTACGCGCGGTTTTCATTTGCACCTGCAAAGGTCAAGAATGCGCATGTGTCCTTATACTTGGGCCGTCCATCGAGGGTTGTGTACACTTAGGTGGTACTCCATACTGTTGTTATTGGTATTATTGTGTGTGGTATTCGGTTTTGGTTGCATCATCCTGGCTGATGCGGGAACTAATGTGAGGTGCGTTTTCTGCTTTCAAAGAGGCCCTTTGGGTCTTTAACACTTTCCCGGGCGGCAGCGCGACAGGGCTTCTTGCGGAGGGGTTAAGTACCGACTCAGGCAGATCATAAACCCTCTCTGAAACGGAGGTAGTCGGCTATTACGAGTGAGTCAGGTATATACAGTGCTGTCGTTGGGAAAGTATTAGGATCGAAGGGTCAACACTGGTGAGTAGTACGCGCGGTTTTCATTTGCACCTGCAAAGGTCAAGAATGCGCATGTGTCCATATACTTGGGCCGTCCATCGAGGGTTGTGTACACTTAGGTGGTACTCCATACTGTTGTTGTTGGTATTATTGTGTGTGGTGTTCGGTTTTTGTTGCATCATTCTGGCTGATGCGGGAACTAATGTGAGGTGCGTTTTCTGCTTTCAAAGAGGCCCTTTGGGTCTTTAACACTTTCCCGGGCGACAGCGCGACAGGGCTTCTTGCGGAGGGGTTAAGTACCGACTCAGGCAGATCATAAACCCTCTCTGAAACGGAGGTAGTCGGCTATTACGAGTGAGTCAGGTATATACAGTGCTGTCGTTGGGAAAGTATTAGGATCGATGGGTCAACACTGGTGAGTAGTACGCGCGGTTTTCATTTGCTCCTGCAAAGGTCAAGAATGCGCATGTGTCCATATACTTGGGCCGTCCATCGAGGGTTGTGTACACTTAGGTGGTACTCCATACTGTTGTTGTAGGTATTATTGTGTGTGGTGTTCGGTTTTTGTTGCATCATTCTGGCTGATACGGGAAATAATGTGAGGTGCGTTTTCTGCTTTCAAAGAGGCCCTTTGGGTCTTTAACACTTTCCCGGGCGGCAGCGCGACAGGGCTTCTTGCGGAGGGGTTAAGTACCGACTCAGGCAGATCATAAACCCTCTCTGAAACGGAGGTAGTCGGCTATTACGAGTGAGTCAGGTATATACAGTGCTGTCGTTGGGAAAGTATTAGGATCGATGGGTCAACACTGGTGAGTACTACGCGCGGTTTTCATTTGCACCTGCAAAGGTCAAGAATGCGCATGTGTCCTTATACTTGGGCCGTCCATCGAGGGTTGTGTACACTTAGGTGGTACTCCATACTGTTGTTGTAGGTATTATTGTGTGTGGTGTTCGGTTTTTGTTGCATCATTCTGGCTGATACGGGAAATAATGTGAGGTGCGTTTTCTGCTTTCAAAGAGGCCCTTTGGGTCTTTAACACTTTCCCGGGCGGCAGCGCGCCAGGGCTTCTTGCGGAGGGGTTAAGTACCGATTCAGGCAGATCGTAAATCCTCTCTGAAACGGAGGTAGTCGGCTATTACGAGTGAGTCAGGTATATACAGTGCTGTCGTTGGGAAAGTATTAAGATCGATGGGTCAACACTGGTGAGTAGTATGCGCGGTTTTCATTTGCACCTGCAAAGGTCAAGAATGCGCATGTATCCATATACTTGGGCTATCAGTCGAGGGTTGCGTACACGTAGGTGGTACTCCATACTGTTGTTGTTGGTATTATTGTGTGTGGTGTTCGGTTTTTGTTGCATCATTCTGGCTGATGCGGGAAATAATGCGAGGTGCGTTTTCTGCTTTCAAAGAGGCCCTTTGGGTCTTTAACACTTTCCCGGGCGGCAGCGCGACAGGGCTTCTTGCGGAGGGGTTAAGTACCGACTCAGGCAGATCGTAAATCCTCTCTGAAACGGAGGTAGTCGGCTATTACGAGTGAGTCAGGTATATACAGTGCTGTCGTTGGGAAAGTATTAAGATCGATGGGTCAACACTGGTGAGTAGTATGCGCGGTTTTCATTTGCACCTGCAAAGGTCAAGAATGCGCATGTATCCATATACTTGGGCTATCAGTCGAGGGTTGCGTACACGTAGGTGGTACTCCATACTGTTGTTGTTGGTATTATTGTGTGTGGTGTTCGGTTATTGTTGCATCATTCTGGCTGATGCGGGAAATAATGCGAGGTGCGTTTTCTGCTTTCAAAGAGGCCCTTTGGGTCTTTAACACTTTCCCGGGCGGCAGCGCGACAGGGCTTCTTGCGGAGGGGTTAAGTACCGACTCAGGCAGATCGTAAATCCTCTCTGAAACGGAGGTAGTCGGCTATTACGAGTGAGTCAGGTATATACAGTGCTGTCGTTGGGAAAGTATTAAGATCGATGGGTCAACACTGGTGAGTAGTATGCGCGGTTTTCATTTGCACCTGCAAAGGTCAAGAATGCGCATGTATCCATATACTTGGGCTGTCAGTCGAGGGTTGCGTACACATAGGTGGTACTCCATACTGTTGTTGTTGGTATTATTATGTGTGGTGTTCGGTTTTTGCTGCATCATTCTGTCTGATGTGGGTACTAATGCGAGGCTCATTTTCGCCTGTGTCCATATACCTGGGCCGTCCGTCGAGGGTTGCGTACACCTAGGTGGTACTCCATACTGTTGTTCTTGGTATTATTGTGTGTGGTGGTTCGGTTTTTGCTGCATCATTCTGTCTGATGTGGAAAGTAATGCGAGGCTCATTTGCGCCTGTGTCCATATACCTGGGCCGTCCGTCAAGGGTTGCGTACACGTAGGAGGTACTCCATGCTGTTTTTGTTGGTATTATTGTGTGTGGTGTTCGGTTATTGTTGCATCATTCTGGCTGATGCGGGAATTAATGCGAGGTGCGTTTTCTGCTTTCAAAGAGGCCCTTTGGGTCTTTAACACTTTCCTGGGCGGCAGCGCACCTCTTATGAAGTCGGTACACTCTGTGCCAGCTTTGGCGCGGCATATCTATGCTAATGAGGAAGGCTTCCCGTTTCAGGGGTGAGTACTCAAAGGAGAGGTTTTAGTCAGTAAGAATCTGACACTACCCGGTTATGGGTGCCTATGCAAGGTTTCCTCTCCTACAACAAAAAAAAAAAAAAAAAGTAGTTAGTAATTCATACTATTGTCGTTGGTATTATTGTGTGTGGTGTTGTGGCCACACCTATCTGACAACATAGGTCCAGGCAAGAAATTTGGAAACTAATATTATACAATACGTATTTGTCTGCTTGGTTTTATATTTATTTGGCCGATTTGCTCAATTCTTAGCAATTATCCTCTCCGCTTGTGTTACATTGTAAAAAAAAGTTGTGCAAATTGAGTGCCTGCGGATTTCAGGTTCGTTTTTAACAATCTGGAGTTCAGTGTAAGAATGTTGGAAGCAACGATCGCACCCAATTACACACATAACGTACCCACATCAGCCGGCAAATCCACTCTAGAATTATATAATAAACTCGCGCGGGAGAAGTCCTCTGGACTGCAGCAGGAATTCCTCGAGGACGATGTAAGGGGCTGCATGCATTGCCACTCACCTGTGTAATCAAGCCGGGCGGAGACCCGACTTCCGTCATACGTAATCCATCAATTGCATGCACCGGAGGCGACAACTGAGACCGCATCCGCCCGCGCCGCGGTCAATAAAGCACACCCCCGCCTGACAGGCCGCCCCCGCACTGCACAGCTGCGATTAAATAAAAGGAATACATAAATTGGAAAGTGGATGCGACGGAGGAAGTGTGCGACTGGGTTAATGCGTTCGCCTCGTTGTTTCCTGTCACTCGGGTTCAGAACCTCGGGGATGGAGGCTGCTGACAAAGGGAGAAGTCGTCGGAAAATTTCAGTTCCATTACAAACAATATAATCACGCGAGGTTTATCACAATGTATCATGAGGGGATACTTTAATAACTGGCGTTTTTAGTTGTACAAACAAGCGACGTTGCGTTGGGTTGGGGTTTCTTGCACATACGGTTTTATGAATCTGATTGAATCAATGTGTAACGAAAACGGTTTGATTAATTGCATTGGAATGTGCATGTGAAATTTAGGAATGTGCATTTAATTGGGAATTATCAAATATTTGATTATATGAATCGACGTGCATAATTGGTTAAAAAAAAAAGATGGACCAGTGGAAATGGTAATTGCGGGAATGAAAATCTAACGTGCAAATAAAACCGTTGCGAATTCCGTTGAGCGAATTCAATAGCTCTGGGGAAAGTATCGAGAAAAAATTTGGTGCAACCCTTAAATACTTCATAGGTACACGCTGGACGTTCAAATTCGTGCTAATTTGTTTCGACGCGGATGAATATTGTGCAGAATTTTGTGCAGAGGACGAGTTGCGACGATATGATATTAAGGTTGTATTAATCACGTATGAAATATTGCTTTTTGTCGGATATCTAAAATGGAGGATTTTTGTGTTTACCCTCACCTGGTTGTATTGACAGTAGACTAGCAGATTATTTGCGAGGTGCGGATACGGAAGGGATCAAATTGCGATTTTATGAGTAAATACGCGCGATGAGTCGGCTATAAATCTGTATCATGGCCAGCTCGTACGGGCGGCGTTATTGATTGGACGCATATTAATTCCCGCTCCTTGGACTGATATAAGTCAGACGTAACGGCAGTGAAATGATTATCTCTTTATTAAATGCTAGGTTTTCTATTTTATGGCAGCTGTAAAACTATTCATATAGCACGTCCCGACGTGAAGTGGAGGCGGCGGGAGGCGGCAATGTGGCGACAGAATGTGGCAAACATAACATCACAAACAGCACTTACTTTCTATTTAAGCACACCACGCAGTAATTGATTGTGCCCATCAGGCGAGCACATGCACGCTGAAAGAATTAACCCTCGCCTCTGCTCCTCCACATTTGTACCCTTCCACTCTTCAGCGAGGTACATTAGAGCTACGCAAAACGTCCCCATGCACGATTCTTTATCGAATAGCGTGCACATTTCGCCCCCTGTTATCATATCACCTCGCTTAAGTTGTAATTAGTCATGGCAAATGACAGCTCATGCACCACGAGAGTGTGGAAATTGCAGGAAAGGCGGTCGGTAATACGTTTCCTGATGTTTTATCAGAGTTTAAACAGCGAACGAGGCCATTTATCAGGAAATCGACGTTAAAAGTGGACCGTCCATTTTAACTTTCGCCAATTCGGGCTGTGTACAAAGGCCGGTGATGAATATCGGCACAATTTACTTTGGCAGGTGCAGTACCATTATCGTTCTAATCGCTGCTGAAACGGAACTGTCCGGTAACAAACCGCGTCTGCCAAATTTCAGCTTTCTGCTTAATTCCGGCGGCGAGGCGATGACATGCACGGCACATCCGGTTTAGAATGCAATGCTAATAACGCGGAGACTCCACTAACAATTCTACCGACTTGCAAAATATGTAAATTAAGATTTGTTTTTAGCGTACCAAATAACTTACGCTGACAAGACGAAGATTTTCAGACGTCCGTGCCCGGAATATAAATGCGCAGGTATTTTTAAGTCCCGTGTTTTAGAGTACAATCAGTGTTTTTCAGACAGCCCGCTTCTTTGTTTTGTAAATGGTTGTTTTTCTACGCGCCGAGTTTGTTCGGAACGGCGTTTACCTTCTAAGAGCGCTGCCTAGAAATAGATTGCATTCCCACCTGTCTCGCAAATATGTCAACAGATGCCGCACATTTATCCCCCACATATATTTTCACCACCAGGGAATTAGTGCCTCTCCATCTTTACAATATTGTTTCCTCACCGAAACCAACCAATCCACCAAAAAGTACAGTTTTCGAGTCGCTAACTTCATTACGAAAATCAATACTTTCTCATTGGCATATACACTGCCATGCATCTTTTACAACATCACACAATACCATTAACACCAATCAACACTTTGAGAATTGGAAGCAAATAGTAAAAAACATGATACATTCAATCTACACTAAAAGAATAAATGCAACTTATTATTGAAGGCAAGATCGGGGGTTGTTAAACATTAGAAGACGAGTCGGGAGATGTCCTGGCTTAGGAATATCCGCTTATAGACTGGAAAGAATGTCCATGACTTTGTTAGAACGGCGCAAAATAGAGCTGTATTTCTGGTCCGCATTTCAGATCAACCTTCCCTAGTGTTGAACTCGTGTCGAAAACATCTCGCGATAACCCCTCTGGATGCCTCGTGGTATCCAGTAGACTCCCGTACTGAGTGCCTCACCTTGACGTGGTACTGGAGCTCGTGCGACAACATCTACAGCGTGAAGCAGTTAATCGGCCGGTAGAGTGGGCAGTTGTTAATCGATTTACAATTTCACACGACGCACATTCCGTATCGATACCTGTTACAATCCAATTGTGCCCAACTACTCGCGCCTCCTGCATAGTAACCTGTACGTGTCGTCGCATGCCAACGAGAGCACGAGAGCCCCCAGGCTATAAATATCGTATTCTAACTTTCGGTTTTCTGTTTCCAGATTTTCGTGAACCAAGAGACCAAACTACCCCGAGATCGCACCCCGTAAGCCCCCTCACTAGCTACAAGATCTTACAGGTATTTGAGGGGGGTGCATGGATGCAATATTTTACAGGAAAGCGAAATAAAAATGGTATACACATAAGCAGGTAAAATACTTATCTGAGAATTTTACATCAAATTCAAACTGTTTCAACAAACTAATGCTGTAACTACAAATGGTAGATGGAAATATAACGTAAAAAATCGAGTTAGGTAAATGGTATGTAATTGTAATAAAGATGCAATAAATGTATTGCATCAAATTTTACATCAAATTCAAACTGTTTCGACAAACTAATGCTGTATCTACAAATGGTAGAAGCAATATGCATGCAATATTTTACAGGAAAGCGAAGTGAAAATGGTGTACACATAAGAAGGTAAAATACTCATCTGAGAATTTTACATCAAATTTCAACAAAACTAATGCTGTAACAACAATTGCTAGAAGGAAATGTAACGTAAAATATCTAGTTAGATAAATGGTATGTAATTGTAATAAAGATCCAATAAATGCACGACGTACAGAAGGAACATATTTACCGCCCAACTAATCGTCAAGATAACTCACAACATGCATACAATATTTTACAGGAAAACGAAATAAAAATGGTATACACATAAGCAGGTAAAATACTCATCTGAGAATTTTACATCAAATTTATTTTGGAGATGTTTTTCCATTATCCATTATATGCGTTGCAAAGTTTTTCCATTGATGGCATGGATAACTTATTTTCAGCCAAATACGTATATACGCGACAATAATAATATGCTGAAATATTTATATGTTTAGGTT
Source organism: Othius punctulatus (assembly GCA_951805005.1). Lineage (NCBI taxonomy): Eukaryota > Metazoa > Arthropoda > Insecta > Coleoptera > Staphylinidae > Othius > Othius punctulatus. The sequence goes on along the minus strand of OX638147.1, from coordinate 35,848,403 downwards.
TTTGAAGAATACGTGATTATGATTATCGTGTGTAAGATTAGCACATACAAGATTCATTCGGTATGTAGTCGTAGTAGTAGTAGTAGTAGTAGTAGCAGTAGTAGTCGTAGTAGTAGTAGTAGTAGTAGTAATAGTAGGTAGTAGTAGTAGTTGTAGGTAGTAGTAGTTGTAGTAGTTGTAGTAGTAGTAGCAGTAGTAATAGTAGTAGTAGTGCCAATTTTTTTTAAACAATTGTTTGTGGCGGTAAAAAATGTCAGATTACCCATGTGTGGTTGAAATCGGATTTTTTTTTTGCTCTTTTGAATGCTATTAATATCCAATATTGCGGCCATAAGAAAATCAAAAGTTGACTATGAAAATTGGGGCATTTATTTGGCGCAGAAAATATTTGACACTGTCATCAGATAACTCACGTCGAAAAATGCAAGAGTGCCAAATTTCGTCAAATTTCCTTAAAAAGTAAAAAAGTTATAAAAGGAAAAGGAAAGTGCACTTTTTCAGTTTTTCAGCGATATTTCAGGAACCATTATCCAGTCTCCGCCACAAATATTTGTGGCGGTAAAGAATCTCAGATTACCCATGTGTTATACATGGATAAAATCGGAATTATTCGTTCTTTTGAATGGTATTAATATCCAATATTGCGGCCATAAGGAAATCAAAAGTTGACTATGAAAATTTGGACATTTAGTTGGCGCAGAAAATGTTTGACACTGTCATCAGAAAACTCACGTCGAAAAATGTAAGAGTGGCAAGTTTCATAAAATTTCCTTCAAAAGTAAAAATAACCACAAATAATTGTAGCGGTAAAAAATGTTGAAAATGTTGAAATCGGAATTTTTCGCTCTTTTGAATGCTATTAATATCCAATATTGCGGCCATAAGAAAATCAAAAGTTGACTTTTTCAGTTGAATTTTCAGGATATCTTGCACAGTTCCTGAAATATCGCTGAAAAACTGAAAAAGTGCACTTTCCTTTTTCGTTTATAACTTTTTTACTTTTGAAGGAAATTTTACGAAACTTGGTACTCTTACATTTATCGACATGAGTTTTCTGATGACAGTATCAGAGTGCAAACTTTCGTAAAATTTTCTTCAAAAGTTAAAAAAGTTATAAACGGAAAAGGAAAGTGCACTTTTCAGTTTTTCAGCTATATTTCAGGAACTGTGCAAATTATAAAGTTATAAAAGGAAAAGGAAAGTGCACTTTTTGAGTTTTTCAGCGATATTTCAGGAACTGTGCAAGATATCCTGAAAATATATCCTGAGTTATACAGTGTTTTAATGTAACACATGTATATGTGCTGCAATCGCGAATGCGTATAATAATGTGGAAATTAAAACGTGAATTAATTACACAGAAGTTGCAATAGAATGTATAATATAATAAAATAGCCAGGAAATGTAGTTTAATACAAACGTCGAGTAATTTTTATAGAACTGGCGTCATAAAGCTAACCAATGGGAACAATGTTTGTGTTTTGCCATAAAGCATTAACGAGCAATTTTGCTGATGCAAACTGCGCCGAAACTCTTATAATTTGATTTCGCTGCACCGCGGAGTAATGAGAGAAAGAGCGGTACATTTCACCATTCAAACAGCGTGAAAATTATTAACTCCGCTAACGCTGGCAGCATTGTTTTTCAGATCACAATTTCAGAGCGTGAAGCGTCACACTTTATTATCAAATTTTGACACCAGAAGGAAGCAATAAAATCGCGGCTTTTCGCAGTAGAACGCGGCATTTTTCGCAATTGCCGGCAGCTTAATGGAATGTAACAAATAGCAAATAAACGCAACGCCGTCGATGAAATTCGCCAGGAATTGTTCACCGCCATCATGAATAATCGGCAGGGTTATTAGCTTCCTGCTCAGGAGAAACTATGTATCACAATTTTCCTTTGTGACGACGTACAAATTTATGTAACGCAATAAAGTGATGTAATGGCTAATTTATTACATTGTCGTATGCTTGACCGCATGTGTTAATTAATCTGGAAATTGAGTGTCGAGAGCGCTGTAACTTATTATAGCCTCGAATAAGATGTCTATATTATACTGTAAATGCACCACGTTGAGTTATTGAAAGACACAATTATTTTAATATATATAATAATAATGATATTTAATAGCAGAAAGCTACATACATATTCCAAAAAATAAAACAAATTAAATAAATAACAACAAAAAATAAAAATAGAACACAAATAGCAACAATATTGTTCACCCTACAATCTTTAGCGCTATAAGGTTAATTATAAATTTATTGAATAGCAGAAAGCTACATACATATTCCAAAAAATAAAACAAATCAAATAAATAACAACAAAAAATAAAAATTAAACACAAATAGCAACAACATTTTTCACCCTACAATCTTTAGCGCTATAAGGTTAATTACAAATTTATTTATTTCCTATATAATCTATAAATGTAGATACAAAAAAAATGTTATTGATTCACTCATGCCTATGTATTATTAATATGATTATAAAAAATCAATCCATTGTTTAATTATTGTAGTATTAATGCGAAACGTATGCTCATTTCGTGTCAGTTTTCGTTTAAAAAAATTCAGTAAGCTCGTAATGTAAAAAAATATGAAAACCGGACGATAACCGGTGCAATCAACGTGGTGTGGCCATTGCCAAATGTGAAAAATATGAAAACCGGACGAGAACCGGTGCAATCATCGTGGTGCGGCCGTTGCCAAATGTGAGAAATATGAAACCCGGACGAGAACCGGTGCAATCAACGTGGTGCGGCCGTTGCCAAATGTGAAAAATATGAAAACCGGACGAGAACCGGTGCAATCAACGTGGTGTGGCCGTTGCCAAATGTGAAAAATATGAAAACCGGACGAGAACCGGTGCAATCAACGTGGTGTGGCCGTTGCCAAATGTGAAAAATATGAAAACCGGACGAGAACCGGTGCAATCAACGTGGTGTGGCCGTTGCCAAATGTGAAAAATACGAACAACTGCAATATACTTGCAAATATAAATCCAAGTTTGATTCATTTGCTTTGTATCGCAGATAACTAGTTTAACAATGCTCTCGCTCAGATAGTGCTCAGTTGGCTGAAATGTGTAGGGATGAAATTACCTGTTGGTAAAAATTTCAGTCGACAGTGGGCATTGTAGCGTTAAACTCCATGCAAATATTAAATCTATAAACTTATTAAACTTTATATCATCTTCAAGCACGACTGGCTCAGCTGAATCGTCACGAACTGCAGAGAGGTGCGGATGAGACGAAAATTTTTGCGTTTAAATTGTGAGCGCTCCGTGTTAACATTTGAGCGCCTCTGAAGCCGCTCGCAGGTGCAATTAAAATTGATGCTTGGGTAGAAATTTTAAATTTGTTTGTATATGCGAGATGAATGGTGTTTTGCTCCCTAGGGCAATAGTGTATCAAGTGTTTAATAAACTGGTGTAATTACACATATAGCATAATTGATTGCACATTATTGTGGACACATGAATATATTTGAAGGTGGTTTAAAGCGGCGTTCGTGTAATAAGATAAAATTTATAGCATTGATTTAATATATATCATTAAATAATTATTTCCCGGCGTAAACAAACTACTGTATTGATTAAAATCGCTGTTTGCGGTTCTATGATTAATTGCGCGTATATTTTTGTAGATCTACGCAGCGTAATGGTGATTTTTGCAGCAATGCAACATATTGAGTGGCGAAATAGTGTTAATTACTTTTTAACGTGGGTGGTGGTGATTAATTCATTCCGCATTTGCTGAGGGTGCAAAATGAATGCAGTAAGGCTACGGCTAATAATAAAATAAGGCATGTTCTGAATGAGGAAAAACATAAAATTATGCAATTGGTTGTTACGTCGGAATCAGTGTAATGAAAACAAAGTGTTATAGGTGTATTATTGCGGGGACAGGTCTTTGAAATATTCAACAAGCGGCCTCCGGAATCTCTGTCGTGCGAAACAAAAAGCATCACTGCAATTTATTTCACTTGATTAGACATAAGTATGCACGGTTATGAAAATAAACCTGTTCCTTGGGAATATCAAAAATTCCCCATATTTCCACATTAATGTCAGTTTTTGTTTGTGCCCCCGCGTTCACTGACGCACCAATAACTACACTAAGCGAATAAAACAAAGCGGCATTGGTTTACTCAAAGAACTGCCACACCGCAATCTCGCCGTAAGAAATCTCTGATGTTTTCAATGGAATATAATCGCCTTAGCGGATGTAACATATCCTTAAAGAAAATGGCAGAGATTCCCTGCAAATAATATCCGCCTCGCATATTAGGCACTTTACTTGCATATTAGACGCGGGACCTTTGGGAAATTTATCTACACTAGAAAAAATGCCATTCTACTGTAAGCAGCTTTACTAAACCCTTCCGTACTTTTTAAAACGCCGCTTTCACGCCAGATTTTCCCCATGCTCACAATTTTTTCATAATCGCTAGTTAGTATTCAAGTTGCGCCGCGCGATTAACCAAACACGTAAATAAAGTTCGCCTGATCGGTGCATGTGTGCATACTATTAACTACATCTGTCGCCCCCCCCCCCCCCTCCTCCTGAAATTAAATTACAAAATCTATATTTCAGGCCGTAATCCTCAGACTTCAGGACTCCCCGTCTAGTGAGCTACGCGTCGGGGGACTATCGATTGATTAATTAATCCGCCCGTCCGCGGGCATCGTAAAAAGTGCACACAGTCCGTGTAAAATGGGGAGACGAGGGAATATTAAAAGTTGCACGTCTCGCGAAGCGCAAACAGATTAAATGGGGGAAACGGTGCACTTTTTAGTCGCAGCTAAGGTTGAAGCGCCGTTCGAGATATCTTGAATGATGCCGGTTTCTCCATTGTCCTTTAATGTTGCTGTTACATACAGCGATGGTTCGTTTATCCTAACGATTTATAAGTACCATCAATACACAAAAGTAGGCGTAGTCACTATATTTCGTCAGAGAAACCTGTTAATTTCTATAATAATAATATCTCATTGTGAAACAACGATACAATTTTGCTATTTTCAAATAGCTCATGTATAGAACACCCTGTATATAGCATCTTTGTTTTGTATTCTTTAGAGTGCACGTTCTTATAATAATAATAACAATAATAATAATAATATCCTCTGGATGCCTCGTGGTATCCAGTTGACTCCCGTACTAAGTGCCTCACCTTGACGTGGTACTGGAGCTCGTACGACAACATCTGCAGCGTGAAGCGGTTAATCAACGGCCGGTAGTCGCGTGGGCAGTACCAACAATAACAATAATATTAGTAAAAATGTTTTTTTTTTATTGTGGTGGCGTTTACTTCATGATACATTTGATCAATTATAAATAAAACACGGTTCTTTGCGAGTAGTAGTATCAGTATCAGTATTGTCACAAATAGATAAATTTATGTGATTGTGAGTACCACTTTTAACTGGTAAAACTCATTTTTTCAAATAGAACACCCTGTATATTCTATATTCTGAGTGCTCATCTAATGAGCTGTACAATGGAACCATATGGACTACTACTTGGATACTTTTTAATAGGTAAATAACGATCAATCTCGATATGTTTTAGCCATTTGAAAATAACAAAATTCGATCGTTATTTCAGAACACCCTGTGTATTCAACGTGAATAAGTTACTTTGCGAGTAGTAGTATCAGTATCAGTATCAGTATCAGTATCAGTATCAGTATCAGTATAGTCACAAATAGATAAATTTATGTGATTGTGAGTACCACTTTTAACTGGTAAAAGTCATTTTTCAAATAGAAGACTCTGTAAATTCCATATTCTAAGTGCTCATCTAATGAGCTGTATAATGGAAGCATATGGACTACTACTTGGATACTCTTTAATAAGTAAATAACGATCAATCTCGATATGTATTAGCGATTAGAAAATAACAAAATTCGATCGTTATTTCTGAACACCCTGTGTATTCAACGTGAACAAGTTACTTTGCGAGTAGTAGTATCAGCATCAGTATCAGTATAGTCACAAATAGATAAATTTATGTGATTGTGAGTAACACTTGAAACTGGTAAAACTCATTTTTTCAAATAGAACACACTGTATATATCATCATATACTAAATGCTTATCTAATGAGCTGTACAATGGAAGCATATAGAGTACTACTTGGATTTCTTAATAGGTAAATAACGATCAATCTCGATATGTATTAGCCATTTGAAAATAGCAAAATTCGATCATTATTTCAGAACACCCTGTGTATTCTACGTGACTTCAAATATTGTGTATATTTTGATACATTTCTTGAATACTTGCATACCCAAATTCTTTCATTGATTTCTTATAATAAGGTTTTGTTGAAATTTTTTCTTCATGCATAATTTTTCGTTAAAATTGATTAAAATGTGAATAACTTAACGTTGCATCTGATCTTTAAAAATAAAAATTGTTTGTAAAGCCCACATAAAGCAGATTCTAAAAATAAAAAATATATACAGCGTGATCCCTTTAAAAAAGAGACTAATGTTGTGTCCCGGATTTATGGTACACTCTGTATAGTCGTTTTTTTTTCAAAAAGTAGCACATTTGAACGTGCTTCCAAATATTGTGTATATTTTGGCACATTGATCTGTTATAATAAGGTTTTGTTGAATTTTTTTCTTCATCCATGATTTAAAATGCGAATAAGTTAGCAACATTGCATCTGATCCCTAAAACTAAAAATGATTTGTGAAGCCTACAGGAAGCAGATTTCAAAAATGAAAGAATATACAGGGTGTTCTATTTAAAAATGAGATCAAATTTTGTTCCTCGAATTTATGGCACACTCTGTACACTCGAAAATAATTTCAAAAAGTAGCACATCAGGTGTCCAATAACTTCCAATCAGATTTTGTCCTCAATTTTCATTAGTCTAGCAGGAATAGTCCGAGCGAGGATAGGTGAGCCACCCTGTATATATAAACGCATAACAACAAATATAGTGCATTTATAGTTTTAGAATTAGTTTATGTAATAGTGACATATTTTTTCAAATATAGCCAATACTCTATTTTCCATTTCATTGAACCTTTCTATGAATGTAAGGTCTTTGAGAAAGTTGTATTTTCTGAAATGTTCCAGTTATTTAGCGTTATAATTATTTCACCTGATGATGATCCCATGTTGGGTTCGAAACGGAGTGTGCAAAAATAAATTAAAAATATAGAATTTCATAAAAAAATAAGGAAGTAACCCTACAAAGAAAATCATGTAATCTTGCTAGTGTTGCAAGACTATCAGATGAAAAGATTTTAAGTTACCATTGGTAAATCTAACCTAACCTTACTTAACCTAACCTAACCATACAAAGAAAATCATTTGATCTTGCTAATGTTGCAACACTATCAGATGAAAAGATTTTAAGTTACCATTGGCAGCAATTTACTAGTCAGGGAAAAAAGACGTAGTACGTGTTTTCGAGCGAGAATAGGTGGGTCACCCTGTATATAAATGCATAACAACAAATAATGTATGTTTATAGTTTTAGAATTTGTTTTTGTAACAGATATTGTATTTTCATTAGATATTGTATTTTGTATTTATTGTATTGCATTTGTATTTTTAAATGTAACTCTTGTAATGTCCTAATTATTTCACCGGATGATGGTCCCATGTTAAGTTCGAAACGGGGTATGCAAATATAAATAAAAAATATAGAATTATATAAAAAAATAAGGATGTAACCATACAAAGAAAATCATGTGATCTTGCTAGTGTTGCTACACTATTAGATGAATAGATTTTAAGTTACCATTGGAAAACCTAACCTTACCTAACCAAACCTAACCTAACCTAGCCTAACCTAACCTAACCATATAAAGAAAATCATGTAATCTTGCTAATGTTGCAACACTATCAGATGAAATGATTTAAAGTTACCATTGACAGCAATTTACTAGTCAGGGAGAAAAAACACGTTGAATCATGTTTTCGAGCGAGAATAAGTGAGCCACCCTGTATATAAACGCAAAACAACAAATATAGTACGTTTATAGTTTTAGAATTCGTTTTTGTAACAGATATTGTATTTTCTGAAATGTAACTCTTGTAATGTTCTAATTATTTCACCTGATGATGATCCCATATTGGGTTCGAAACGGGGTGTGCAAATATATAAGTAAAAAATATAGAGTTTTATAAAAAAATAAGGGAGTAACCCTACAAAGAAAAACATGTGATCTTGCTAATGTTGCAACACTATCAGATGAAAAGATTTTAAGTTACCATTGGAAAACCTAACCTAATCTAACCCAACCTAACCTAACCTAGCCTAACCTAACCTAACCTAACCATACAAAAAAAGTCATGTGATCTTGCTAATGTTGCAACACTATCAGATGAAGAGATTTTAAGTTACCATTGGCAGCAATTTACTAGTCAGGAAAAAAACACGTAGAACGTATTTTCGACTGAAAATAGGTGGGCCACCCTGTATATAAGCACATAACAGCAAATATAGTACGTTTATAGTTTTAGAATTTGTTTTTGTAACAGATATTGTATTTTCTGAAATGTAACTCTTGTAATGTTCTAATTATTTCACCTGATGATGATCCCATGTTGGGTTCGAAACGGAGTGTGCAAATATAAATAATAAATATAGAGTTTTATAAAAAAGTTTTATGAATATCGAGTTTTACAAAGAAAATCATGTGTTCTTGCTAACGTTGCAACACTATCAGATTAAAAGGTTTTAAGTTACCATTGGAAAACCTAACCTAATATAACCTAACCTAATCTAACCTAACCTAACCTAACCTAACCTAACCTAACCTAACCTACCCTAACCTAACCTAACCTGTTATGGGGTAAATAATAGAATTGGAAAGTTTTATAAATATAGAGTTTAACCAGGAAAATCATGTGATCTTGCTAATGTTGCAACACTATCAGATGAACAGATTTTAAGTTACCGTTAGAAAACCTAACCTAACCTAACCTAACCTGTTAGGTTACCTGTTGGTGTGGAGTTGTTAAGGATTGTTAACGTTAAGTAAAGTTTTTGTTAAGTTGTGCATATTTTAATACTGTTAAGTTTACCTATTTATCTGTTAAGCCGGATCTGGGCCAGTTTACCCCACGAAACTGGGGTTTCTGGCAGGCGAGGACAAATACCAGAGTAGTTACCTCTTCGGATTGAATTTCTTATAATTCCTTAATTTAATATTGATGAAAATACACCATAAACAGCCACGCGCTGAAGGTGGCGTACGAAGCCCTGTGTATATATATGCAACCAAATGTACAATTAAAGCAAAATAAATCATTTGTTATTGTTATTGTTATTGTTATTGTTATTATTGTTATTGTTAGGTGGTAAATAATAGAATGGGAGTCTGACGAAGGTACAGCTGCTTAGGAAAAACGAAAACCCGCTTCATAGGCAGCAATTTGCCTACCAAGCAGGTAAATCTACTGTGGATTAGAGTTGTGCAGTTCGCGAACGATTCGTTTGCAACGAACGAATCTTTAAAGTGATTCGAATGAGTCGATTCACTAAACTGAAACCCAACGAATCGTTAGGGATTCGATTCATAATTTGGAATGAGTCAGTAGTTTAGTACACGATTCTGTAGTACGCCGTGTGAGAAAGCACTCGGAGTGTCGGCTCGCGGCAAGGCTTCGATGCCGGCGGCTCTTTGATCTGTTGGGTCGGATCTTTTATATTCACGGAAAAAAATACCGAACCCGTCGTTGACAGGTCGTTCTTTTTGTTTCGCTCGCGCCATTTACTGGTAATTGTTTTAATTAGATAGAATTTTCGGGAACTTTTTTAATGTAATTGTATGTAATTTAACGTTTTAAATAAACCTAATATACCACCAGTAGGTATTATTATAACATATTTCATTTAAAAACATTAATAAATTCACTTTTTTAACGTTTTAAATAAACATAATATACGTATAGATAATATTATAACATATCTCATTAAAAAATATATGATAAAATATTTGCATCAACGAAAACAAAAAATACAAATAAATATAAACTCTATAATAATAAAAATATGTATAAACTCTGCAATAATAAAAAAACAAATTCACCTTTTTTAATGTACCTGTAATAACATATATACCTTATAGATAGGTACTGTTATAACATATGTTATTAAAAAATATAATAATATAAATATTGGCATAAAAAAACGAAATATAGAAATAATTATAAACTCTATAACTAATAATATAAATATAAATATTGGCACCAAAGAAAATGAAAAATAAAAAATATATAAACTTTACAAAAATAACAAAATACATATATAAACTCTGCAATAATAAAAAATAACCTTAATAAAACAAAATATTAAATTGATTCTTGCATATTAAAATTAAGGAATAATAGTTTTGATACTTTTGTTGCACTGAGCAACATTCTTCTTTCAGATATTGTTTGGCCTGCCTTCGAAAATAGTCTCTCGCATGGAACGAAGTTGCCGTAATGCACAGTTTTTTTAAAACTAACTTGAATAATCTTGGATATATATTTTTTTGTTTTGACCACCACATCAAGGGATTTCCAGTCCTCTTTAATAATGGCTTTTGAAGATAGCGATTAAATTCCATTGTAGCGGCTGTTGTTGGGTCTTCTATTTCAATTAGATTAGCAGTCATGTGATCGTAATCATCCCATATTGAGTGCCCAGCCAAATTTGTTTTATCGGGTTCTTCCTGAATTGCAATGTTGTCAAGTTCTTCATTTCAAGTTGTAAGATTGCTAGCTTGGCTGATAACTGATTTTTTTGCGTTTTCAAAAGCTTTGATATTGTCACAAAATCCTTGTTTTTTGAACCTAGGATCCAACAATGTAGGTTCCGCAATTAATAGATTTTCTTCCATATTATTAAATCTTGCATTAATTTGTTGTATTAATATATCCAGCATATTTTGAATGGTACACGGAATATTAATATCACATTTCAAAGATAAACAATGTCTTGCTAAAGCTTTACTTAAATAAATAATTTGTGAAAGAGTTACATTTTTCTCTGCACTTATTTCAATTGTTACTTTCAGGAAACATTGTAAAGCTTTGCAAGCGTATTTTATTATTTCCCAATCAATGTGGTTAAATCGGTGGCGATCATAATTTAGAAGTGCCAAAGTGGAAATGATGGGTTCTTTTAATTTTAGAAACCTTTCCAACATAACATAAGTTGAATTCCACCTAGTGGGCATGTCCTGTTTTAAATTTAACTCGGGAACACCCATTTGGTTTTCAACAGCTCTTAATTTTGCAGAGGCCAGAGGGCTCCTTTTAAAAAATTCTACAGTGCTTTTAACTTTTCTGTGTAATTCTACAATTTCTTTTAAACCCGCTTGAACAATTAGGTTTAAAGAATGCGCATAACATGCCACATGTTTCCACCCTCCTAAACGAATAGATGCTGTTACATTTGCCGCGTTATCACTTACTACTATAACAACCTTATCTATAACATCCCATTCACGCAATATTCTTTCTGTTTCTGTTTTCAAATGTTCAGCGGTATGTCTTTCATTGTAAATAAAACAGTCTAATAAGAAAGATTTCATCTCACAATTACCGTTTATAAAATGAACTGTTACTGCTAAGTAACTGTCATTGCTTAATGATGTCCATCCATCAGTTGTAATAGAAACTGCACTGGTGGAATTTAATTGGTTTCTAACTTCTTCGGCGACTGTATTATATAATTGAGGTAAAATCGTGTGGGAAATCGTTTTTCGCGTAGGTATTTTGTACGATGGGTTTAACATATTTATTAAACGCTTAAATTCGTTATTTTCAACAATAGAAAAGGGGTGGTAATCCTTGGCAATCATTTTCATTAATTGTCTATCAATTTCTTTACTTCTGTTAACAGCCATTGGCCTCGTAGCAAATTCACTGATATGAAGCTGTCGTGATTGTTTTTTCTGTGTTATTTTAGGGATGGTAGCAGTAACTTCAAGTGCCTGGGAGGCACAAGCAGGACTGATATTATTTAAACCGTTAATATCAGTTTCCACAGGTTCATGGTTGGGGTTAACATTTAAACAACGATCCTGCATTTGTTGCATATTGATTGTAGCGTGTTTTGTTCTCAGGTGCCGAATTAAATTAGCGGTAGAGCCGCCCTTAATTGATAGTTCACTTCTACACATTTCGCATTTAGCTTTTGCGTCTTATATTTTTATAAAACTGTTCCATACAAAACTTCTATTTCTACTATTACTTTCACTATGACTTGCCATGTTATGGTATAAAATAAATATAACTAAAAGGAATAAATTATAAACTGTATAATTTGTATAAACGCTGAATCCGAATCGAGTGGCTACCGCGAACAGAGATGTTACTGCGGCGTAATGGTTGATACATTAGAGGCATAGACGAACTGGTGCGATTTATTCGAAGCGTCAGGAGTCGCGATTCGCGACTCATTTCGACGTTGGGCGTAAAGTGGTGATTCATTCGCGAACGAATCGTCGCGAACGAATCACTTCAGTGAACTGATTCAAAAGATTCGAATCAGTTAAAAGATTCGAATATCCCATCACTACTGTGGATGCCCTACATAACCTCAATTCCACTTTACAAAAATTAATATTACATAAGGAGATTGCCGCAGACATTTTTGAGGATTTTTGCGGAGCTTTTACAACGCGACCTTCAAATCCATAGAAAAATGAGCCATCAAAAAGCTAATTAATGCGCCTCGTTACAATGCTATCAAATTCTATATTATTTGTTACATCATAGCTAAACGTTGTGTGAATTTCCATTCCTTATAGCGGTTCTTACAAAATAAATCACCAGGTGTCTCTACTAGTCGATTAGTTCATCTAGTGTTATCTAGATGTCGCTAAGATGCAGTTTGTGAAACGTTTAATTGTGCAAATGTGGAAATGGCGAAGATAAAATAAGAATTTTTACTCATATTAATCATCCGAGTGTTTGCGCACACAATTAAACAATTAATAAATCCTAATTATAAAATGAGGCTCTTGAATAATCGTGTAAATAATATTTGAATCGGAAGTTACGATTATGTACAGGCAGATGTCGCCACATATGCGACGGAAACGGAAAACGGAAACGGAAACGGAAAAACAACACGTAGCGTTATGATGTACCCTTATGAACGCAATTGTTAACGGTCAAATTCATTAATCCGTGTTGTGGGCTGCACACTTGCATTATTCCGGCTAATTAAATATCCGGTAAGTACATTGTATAGCATTTTATAATAAACCATCGTTTCGGGCAAGCGTTGTTCATATGTGTAGAGCTTACAAGTGGCCTAAGCGGCTTTAATGCGATATACTGCGCATGCGAGAGTTTTTAAGGTTAGGTCTCTCACGTCTGCGCCCTGAACGTAAAAACATGGCTGCTGCAAGCTATTTTGCCGTTATAAATAGTAATGCAACAAATTCAACCGTATAATATCTCCGCAAATAATACTATTATGCAAATCAGGTCTGCGGCAACATTGCCAACCTAATATGGTGGCCGTTGGAGACGTCGGTGAAATCATATGACGAGAGTTTGAGTGTTACGATTTCTTATTTAACCCCATGTTTTAATGGCATAACTCCTCAATAGCCCGACATGCTATAGAATAATCGTGTAAATACAGGATAATTTTAAATCGGTTAAGTTACGATTATGTACAGGCAGATGTCGCCACATGTGCGACAAATGAGAACGGATAAAACAAATTCATTCGTGACGTAGCGTTATGATGTACGCTTATGAATGCAATTGTTAACGGTCAAATTCATTAATCCGTGTTGTGGGCTGCACACTTGCATTATTCCGGCTAATCATATTTCCAGTAAGTACATTATATAGCATTTGATAATAAACCATCGTTTTGGGCTTGCGTTGTTCATATGTGTAGAGCTTACAAGTGGTTTAAACGGCTTTAATGCGATATACTGCGCTTGCGTGAATTTTTAAGGTTAGGTCTCTCACGTCTGCGCCCTGAACGTAAAAACATGGCTGCTGCAAGCTATTTTGCCGTAACTCCTCAATAGCCCGACATGCTATTGAATAATCGTGTAAATACAGGATAATATTTTAATCGGTTAAGTTACGATCCTGTAAAGATGTCGCAACAAGTGCGACAAAAACAACTGAAGAAACAAATTCATTGACGACGTAACCTTCTACCCATATGAACACAATTGTAACGGTTAATTTTAATAATCAGTGTTGTGTGCTGCACATAATCGCTCCCAGTAAGTAAATTGTATATATATATATATATATATATATATATATATATATATATATATATATATATATATATATATATATATGTGTGTGTGTGTTTTTCGGGCATCAAACTCGCGGGCGCGAATATTAAAGGTTAACTAGCTTACGCGGCTTTAATACGAGATCTGCACAGGTGAGAATTTTGAAGGTTAGGTCTCTCACGTCTGCGCCGTGGCCGTTATAACATGGCTGCTGCAAAGCTATTTTGCTGCAATCCAACAAATTCAACCATATAATCGTAATTGCGTACCAAAAAACGTTACCAGTAGCATATATTTAATATGTTGTTGGAAACTGCAAATTTTTTACTGAAAATTGCAAAAAATTAATAAAAACGAAGAAATTTTCATGAAAACAAAGAAAATTGCACTTGATAATTACAAATTTTATATTAATAATAATGAAGAATATTTATTAGCAAAAAACGCTACATTTTCATAGAAAATTGGAAATTTTTTATTGTAAATTAAACATTGCAGTGAAAATTTTAACGTTTTTAGCATGAAATTGCCACTAGAATTTTAAATTCAAGCTAATAATGTTGAAGTTTTCAGTGCAGTGTTTAATTTACAATAAGAATTTTTCCAATTTTCTATAAAAATTTGAAATTTTCAAGTGCAATTTCAAGTTTTTTTTTGTTTTCATGAAAATTTCTTCGTTTCCAGTAAATATTTTGCTGTTTTCAGTAAAAATTTTGCAGTTTCCAACAGCAAATTAAATTTATGCTGAGAATTTTATAATTATCAGTGCTGTCTTTACTTCCCAATAAAAATTTTGCCGTTTCTAACGAATGTTGCTAATGTTCATTTATAATAACATAATTTTCGATGAGCACTGTAAGAGTTTCCATGAAAGTTTCACTACTTCCAGTAAAATCTTTGTTATTCCCACTAAAATTTTAAATTCAAGCTAATAATGTTGAAATTTTCAGTGCAATGTTTAATTTACAATAAGAATTTTTCCAATTTTCTTTAAAAATTTGTAATTTTCAAGTGAAATTTCAAGTTTTTTTTTGGTTTTCATGAACATTTCTTTGTTTCCAGTAAATATTTTGCAGTTTTCAGTAAAAATTTTGCAGTTTCCAACAGAAAATTAAATTTATGCTGAGAATTTTTAATTATCAGTGCTGTATTTACTTTCCAATCAAAATTTTGCCGTTCCCAACGAATATTGCTAATTTTTAATGAGAATTTTATAATTTTCAGTGCTGTCTTTAATTTCCAATTAAAATTTTGCTGTTTTCAACGAATATTGCAAATTTTCAGTTGTAATAACATAATTTTCGATAAGCACTTTAAGTGTTTCCATGAAAATTTCATTATTTCCAGTAAAACCTATGCTATTGCCACTAAAATTTTAAATTTAAGCTGATAATATTAAAATTTTCACTGAAATGTTTAATTTATAATAAGAATTTTTCCAATGTTCTATAAAGACAGCATTGATATTTATAAAATTGTCTGCATAAATATAATTTGCTGTTGGAAACTGCAAAATTTTTACTGAAAACTGCAAAATATTTACTGGAAACGAATAAGTTTTCATGAAAACAAAGAAAAACTTGAAGTCGCATTAAAAAATTACAAATTTAAATATAAAATTGCGAAGTATAGATTGTAAATTAAACATTTCAGTAAAAATTATCAAATTTAAGCATTAATTTAAAATTGTTTTGGCAACTTTTATAGTTGAAATGGTGAAATTTCCATTAGTATTTATAAAACTTTTTATGAAAATTATGAAATCTCTTTTAAAAATTTCTAGTTTTCATTGCGAATTGCGGAATTTCTGTTTAATTTCCACTAAAATTTTAAATTCATGCTGATAATGTTGAAGGTTTCACTGCAATGTTTAATTTACAAAAAGAATGTTTCCAATTTTCTATCAAAATTTGTAATTTTCAAGTGCAACTTCAAGTTTTCCTTTGTTTTCATGAAAATTTCTTCGTTTCCAGTAAATATTTTGCTGTTTTCAATAAAAATTTTGCAGTTTCTAACAACATATTAAATTAATGCTGAGAATTTTGTGCTGTCTTTACTTTCCAATCAAAATTTAACCGTTTTCAACGAAAATTGCGAATTTTCAATTATAATAACAACTATTTTGCCATTTTCTTTCAAAAATTGTAATTTTCAAGTGCAATTTCTGGTTTTTCTTTGTTTTCATGAAAATTTCTTGTAAATATTTTGCAGTTTTCAGTAAAAAAATTGCAGTTTCCAACGACATATTAACTTTATGCTGCGAATTTTATAATTTTCAGTGCTGTCTTAAATTTCCAATCAAAATTTTTCGGTTTCAAACGAATATTGCTAATTTTCAATGAGAATTTGATAATTTTTAGTCCTGTCTTTAATTTCCAAACAAAATTTTGCCGTTTCCAACGAGTATTGGTAATTTTCATTTATAATTACTTGATTTTCGATGAGCACTTTAAGAGCTTCCATTAAAATATAACTATATCCAGTAGAGTGACTCTAAGTTTGATAAAGATCAGAACGTGATCGAAACTGTAGTCACTAATTTTAATAAACAGAGTGATACAAATGAAGAAAAGTGTTTGCTTTAATTAATTTCATCACGGAGTAGATGCCTCCAACATTGATCAATTCATCAGATGAGAGTTGTGATAATAATTTTTTTTAAACTTGCTCATTTTGTTTTTCTTTTTTTTTAAATAAAATTTTACTTACGATTTCTTATTTAAGCACATGTTTTAAGGACATAACTCGTGCATGCATTGTCATCGCATTAAGGCTCCGACTAATGAGTTGTTGTAGGTTCGAATCTCGTGTAACTAACCTGGAATAAAAATAATATTTTTTATCAATCTATTTTATACGTTGCATTTGAGTATAGTTGCACATAATCCAAACAGTCAGAAGACATTTAATGTAAAAATCCTACTGAATCAGAAGATTTATTTGTTTGTGTAAGCAATGATGGGGTTCTCATTTGTCGGGTTGTCGAGAACTTTTGATTTGTCAGAATTGCGGTTGTCGAGATTTGGTAAGCTGCATTTGGGTATTTGGGCATTTGGGAATTTGGGAAGTACATAATCCAAACAGTCATAATACGGACAATCAATGTAAAAATCTTACTAAATCAGAAGATTTATTTGTTTCTCATTTGTCGGGATGTCAAGATGTCCGGTTATTTTTGATTTGTCAGAATTGTGGTTGATGGGATTTTTGCAGTAATGTTTGTGTACATTGTTTTAGATAAAAGACGAAATGGGAAATCAATTGGGCAATCTGTTGAGGATAGCTCAGCCCTACGTACTTTTAACCATCAGACTATCCGTAATTTGTAAGTAACCTTTTTATGATCCATTTTATATTTTGATATTTTGTTTATTTTAATCAGATCTAGCTTACGAGCTATGGTGGCATATCCATGAACATTCCATCATCATCGGGATTCAAGAACATGAACTTAGAAACGTGACGAGATCGCTCCAGTATACTCGGTTAATGATGCCGCCAACATCAACGAGTATCATGATGATCGACTTATTTGACCGACTACTATTTGCTTTTATATTCGCTCGATGATTCATGGAATATACTTAAATTTTTCTGATGTTCTTGGCAATTACAAATAAGTCCATGTTAGTAATAGTTTGGTAGTATTTGTCCTGGTTGTTTAATAGTCAAGTTTGCGTGAATAAAATCAAAATTTGTTAATTATATGTTATTGTAAATTTATAAATAATTATAAAAATAGCTTACGCGGATTAAATGCGTGATCTGCGCAGGCGAGAATTTTGAAGGTTAGGTCTTTTACGTCTGCGCCGTGGCCGTTATAACATGGCTGCTGCAAGCTATTTTGCAGCAATGCAACAAGTTCAACCATATAATCAGGTATATTGCGTATCAAAAAACGTTATCAGTAATGTGTACGTTACTTGACAGCAACACATTTCAATATCGGATGCACTTATCTGCGCCGTGACCTGAAAATTATTAAATGTGAAGGTTTATTTTTATTGAAAATTGCAGCGAAGGTGGTGTAAGAATTTTTATTGTATTGGCACTTTTGTGTAGGAAATTCTAGTTTAAACACAGCTTAATATTTGCACAGTGAGGTTATTGATAACATTTTGGTGATAGATGGGGACAAGGCGAGGGTTGATTCACAGCGCAAAAAGGTATGTACGTAGGTTCTTTAATTATTCTGATTTTCATACATAGTGCATGCGATTCGTCGGTGGTTTCCATATTCGTGTACGTTTGGCGGCGATGGATGTACGCAATAAACGGTGAGAGAGCGCTGCCTATAAATTATTTAAACTTTATACAATCTCCTCGCGGATAATTTAATCATTTTTATTCTGTATCAGTCCACGTGGATATATAATGCGGTCATTACTTCTCGATACGTACCGTAAACACGGATGGTGTTTTAAATGGCTAGAATATATTTGGGGCGAAACCGATAGGCATACAGAACACTCTACTTAGCCACAACAACCAGAATATATTCGAAAACGAGCCGCAGTCAAGAAAAAAATGAATAAAAGGAACTGTAAAGGTGTGCCTGAAAGGAACGGATATCAAACGCCACTGGCGAAATACAATAATGCAATATAGAGGATATCAGTGTTATATTCTTCGCATAGGATATTTGTTCCCATTTGTTAAGAAGGGTTTAAACGTTTTATATCGCTGATTGAAAATATATAGGGCCGGTATTACTGCAAAAGTTGTTGGAAGACATAAAGAACAGTAGCAAATCGATATGTTCGAGCAACTTTATTCCAATCTCATTGCATGCGCTGTGTAACCCATTACGTTTAAGTTTCTTAAACAACTTTAATTTATTATAACATGCAAATCTCATTTTAATTCTTATTTAACACATACACCTTCAGTACCGTGACGCAAACTACTATTACCAAGAGGCAATTTCAGCGCAGCAAAATGAGCGCAGAAGTGCAAAAATCTCGGAAGAACCGCAAGAAGCATTTAATCGGGCAAGAAGCGGAGTAGTTAAGCTGTGACAGTTCTGGACCACCCCGCAGAGATTTTGATTAATTTAATTCATGCTTTTCATTCGCGGTTTTAATCGATCACCGCGAGCAGTAACAATAGGTTGATTGCGGAAATTGCGAGTAATTGTAATTAATGCATCTGCAATTATTGTAATTACCCCATTGTTATCCTGCAATTGTAATCGTAATTTCCGCAATCAACCTATCGTTACTGCTCGCGGTGATCGATTAAAACCGCAAATAAAAAGCGTGAATTAAATTAATAAAAAATCTCTGCGGGGTGGGGTGGTCCAGAACTGTCACAGCTTAACTACTAAGCGGCGACCAGAAATAATAAATTATGCGCGATTTAAATAATAACGAACACAACTTCAACGACAACGAGTTCGCTGTACCCCGCGCAAAATGCAACTAATTACGCGAAGTTTAAAACTTCCATGTAAAATTCAGTAAATTATAATTTGAATGTATAATACGATTCGCACGGAGCCAACTATCAGCCATAAAGTAACTCCTTAAAAGTGATTAAAATTCTCGGCTCCTCCACCACGGATGTCTAATGTAATCGCGTGGGTCGCGGGGGGCCATCTGCATCGGATCACGTGCCCCACGAATGGCCGGCCGCAGACCCCCCATTAATGCGGCCTTAATTGCGCCTTTCGGAGATGTCCTCCGACGCGGCGGTCGATACAAATTATATTTCTCAAATGGTAAGCGAACGGTGACCATGTAATTTCATTCAAATTGATTGCGTTCCACCGGAATTTGGTCAATTGCATGCAGCCGTGCGAAAGAAGTGGGATGCGATAACGATTTGTTTCCATTACGTGACGTCAGGCGGTAATACAATTTTGCACAATTTATAATTAATATTATAACCACCCCTAAATCATATTTGCAAAACAAAAACAATGAGTTATAAGTAATCCCTATTAGTGTCAATATTTTAAACTGATTAATGTTTTCTTCTTAATTGGAGTACTTACTGGTAGTTTATATAAGTAGAGTACCTAGAGCAGTTACCTGATTTCGCGGACTTGAAAAAACAAAATGGCGAAAACGTACTTTTAGACCCCTATGTAAATCCTAATGGGAAAGCATAAATATAATTTGCTGTTGGAAACTGGAAAATTTTTACTGAAAACTGCAAAATATTTACTGGAAACGAATAAGTTTTCATGAAAACAAAGAAAAACTCGAAGTCGCAGTTAAAAATTACAAATTTAAATATAAAATTGCGAAATATAGATTGTAAATTAAACATTTCAGTAAAAATTATCAAATTTAAGCATTAATTTAAAGTTGTTTTGGCAGTTGCAACTTTTATAGTTGAAATGGTGAAATTTCCATTAGTATTTATAAAACTTTTTATGAAAATTATGAAATCTTATTTAAAACTTTCTAGTTTTCATTGCGAATTGCGGAATTTCTGTTTAATTTCCACTAAAATTTTAAATTCATGCTGATAATGTTAAAGGTTTCACTGCAATGTTTAATTTACAAAGAGAATTTTTCCAATTTTCTATCAAAATTTGTAATTTTCAAGTGCAACTTCAAGTTTTCCTTTGTTTTCATGAAAATTTCTTCGTTTCCAGTAAATATTTTGCAGTTTTCAATAAAAATTTTGCAGTTTCTAACAACATATTAAATTAATGCTGAGAATTTTGTGCTGTCTTTACTTTCCAATCAAAATTTAACCGTTTTCAACGAAAATTGCGAATTTTCAATTATAATAACAACTATTTTGCCATTTTCTATCAAAAATTGTAATTTTCAAGTGAAATTTCTGGTTTTTCTTTGTTTTCATGAAAATTTCTTGTAAATATTTTGCAGTTTTCAGTAAAAATTTTGCAGTTTCCAACAACATATTAACTTTAAGCTGCGAATTTTATAATTTTCAGTGCTGTCTTAACTTTCCAATCAAAATTTTGCCGTTTCCAACGAATATTGCTAATTTTCAACGATAATTTTATAATTTTCAGTGCTGCCTTTAATTGCGAATCAAAATTTTTCCGTTTCCAATGAATATTGCTAAATGTCAATAATAATTACATAATATTCGATGAGCACTTTAAGAGTTTCCATAAAAATTTTACTATTTTCAGTAAAACCTTTGTTATTGTGTTATTAAATTCATGCTAAAAATGTTGAAATATTCAGTGCACTGTTTAGTTTACAATAACTATTTTGCAATTTTCTATCTATATTTGTAATTTTCAAGTGTAATTTCTTTGTTAGTTAGTTTTTTTTTGTTTTTATGAAAATTTCTGTTAAATATTTTGCAGTTTTGGGTAAAAATTTTGCAGTTTCCAACAACATATTAACTTTCTGCTGAAAATGTTATAATTTTCAGTGTTATCTTTAATTTCCATTCAAAGTTTTGCATTTTCCATTGGATATTGCTAATTTTTAATTACATTTTCATAATTTTCGTTGAATACTTTGCAACGATAATGCATAATGCATGAAAAAAGAAATGCCTTTGCATATATTTGGTTGCCTTATATATCAATATATCAAGGAGACCAAGTACCTAATAACTCGTTGCGTTTCATGAGCAGACATTAAGCGACTAACCAAGCATTACTATTTAATTAATTCAAGTGTAGTTTGGAACGTCCGAACTTTTGTGACCTCGCCGGGATTCAACTCATTACTTAAACGTGCAAATTACGTTTACGGTTTGTAAACGTAATATTTTTGTGATACACTGGAAGCATTCCGCTGGCCGGCGTAGACCGCTTCTGAATTACTTTCCATAAAACTTTCAACTCTTGGACTGACAGACACCAACTACATTCACGGAAAGTGCGCCGGCAATTTAACTTTTCAACTTCGCACATATTCTGACCGGCCATTTTGGCCGGCAGCACAGCGGCACATTTACGGCGCACCGTTACTCTCCGGACTGGCAATGGACATGCTTTAAATAAAACAATTGATTTCCAATACAACTCACAGATATTCAATAAGATATCGGTACATTAAGCATTGTTATTTAAAATGTTAACTGATATAACTTCTATCCACAAAAACTGAAGATTATTACATCCCAAATGTTTAGTACCCTCATTAAGAACGTTCAAGAAGGCATGTTTAGTTTTTTTTTTCAAAAATGTACAAAATGTAAATATGTAAATTCAAAATATTTTGGAAAAATCATGTCATTTCATGATTCATAACATGATTCATGATTCATAAACATGATGATCATGTTTATTTTAGTAAGGCATTCCTTTAAGTTTAGTTTAGTTTAAGAAACCCATCAATGTTTGAATTAGTTTTTAGTTACCAACTTCACAGAGATTGGTAACTAAACTGGTAACTAAATTGGTATATTTGAAGTATATACACATAGAGTAATTGAAATACGTAATATTTCATACTGGCACACAACCATTTTACATGTACCCAATATTTGTCGCTATCCGGTATTTCTCATCCTTATTCACATCTGACCACTAATCTAATCTTTCCCACGCTCGACACTACACAATACCAAATACGAAATCGATAGAATTGCACATGTTTGGATGACCATTGTCCAGAGTTTCGCACGAACGGCGCCGCATCGAAGCGTTTCATAATGCAAGCCGAATCAAGCGTTATTTGCCTACTATACAAATCGCGGATCAAATAGGTGTCCGAGGATTTTATCTCGTCCTGGGCTGGTGCCGACTGCTTCCTGCTGGCGAAAAGTACCATTGAACCATTGTTCATTACTGTTCACGGTTCAATCCTAAAGCGGTTTATCGTCCAACAGTCAATCCCAAATGCAACGTCGTTGTGCCGGTTTAGGTGCAGCATCAAAGTGCAATCACTAGTCTTACCAGAGACTATTTCTTAGAGTACAGTATACAAAAGTTAGATTCTAGCGAGGAATTGAATCATGCTTATATTGCCTTGAAAGAGAATCGAACCAAGTAGTATTATTATACATATACATACAACATAGATACATCATAACATTTACTATCTAAAATCGTTGTATCCACAATGAAGTACTATAATCAAAATCAAATCAAATTTCCAACAAATATTGCTAATTTTCAATAAGAATTTTATAATTTTCAGTGCTGTCTTTAATTCACAATCAAAATTTTATCGTTTTCAACGAATAATGCTAATTGTCAATTATAATAATACAATTTTAGATGAGCACTTTAAGAGCTTCCATGAAAATTTCGCTATTTCCAGTAAATCCTTTGTAATTGCCACTAAAAGTTTTAATTCATGCTGATAATGTTAACATTTTTACTGCAATGTTTAATTTACAATAAGAATTTTGCAATTTTCTATCAAAATTTGTAATTTTTAAGTGTAATTTCAAGTTTTTCATTGTTTTCATGAAAATTTCTAGTAAATATTTAGCAGTTTCCAGTAAAAATGTTGCAGTTTTCAACAACATAATAAATTTATGCTGAGAATTTTATAATTTTCAGTGCTGTCCTAACTTTCCAATCAAAATTTTGCCGTTTCAAATGAATTTTGCTAATTTTCAGTAACAATTTTATAATTTTCAATGCTTTCTTTAATTCCCAATCAAAATTTTACCGTTTCCAATGAATATTGCTAATTTTCAATTATAAAAACATAATTTTCGATGAGCACTTTAAGAGCTTCCATGAAAATTGCACAATTTTCAGTAAATCCCTTGTTATTGCCACTAGAATTTCAATTTCATGCTGAAAATGTTAAAATTTTTACTGCAATGTTTAATTTACAATAAGAATTTTGCAATTTTCTATCAAAATTTGTAATTTTCAAGTGTAGTTTCAAGTTTTTCTTTGTTTTAATGAAAATTTCTAGTAAATATTTTGCAGTTTCCAACAACATATTAAATCTATGCCGAGAATTTTATAATTTTCAGTGCTGCCTTTAATGCCCAATCAAAATTTTGCCGTTTCCAACGAATTTTGCTAATTTTCAGTGAGAATTTTATAATTTTCAGTGCTGTCTTTATTTCCCAATCAAAATTTTACTGTTTTCAACGAATATTGCTAATTTGCAATTATATAAACAAAATTTTCGATGAACCCTGAAGAGCTTCCCTGAAAACTTCGCGATTTCCAGTAAATCCTTTGTAATTGCCACTAAAAGTTTAAATTATGCTGATAACGTTAACATTTTCACGGCAATGTTTAATTTACAATAAGAATTTTGCAAATTTCTATCAAAATTTGTAATTTTCAAGTGTAATTTCAAGTTTTTCTTTGTTTTCATGAAAATTTCTGGTAAATACTTTACAGTTTTCAGTCAAAATTTTACAGTTTCCAACAACATATTAAATTTATGTTGAGAATTTTATAATTTTCAGTGCTGTCTCGATTTTTCAATAAAAAAAATTCCGTTTCCAACGAATATTGCTAATTTTCAGTGAGAATTTTATCATTTTCAGTGCTGTTTTTAATTCCCAATCAAAATTTTGCGGTTTCAAACGAATATTGCTAATTTTCAATTATAAAAACATAATTTTCGATGAGCACATTAAGAGCTTCCATGAAAATTGCACAATTTTCAGTAAATCCTTTGTTATTGCCACTAGAATTTCAATTTCATGCTCAAAATGTTAAAATTTTTACTGCAATGTTTAATTTACAATCAGAATTTTGAAATTTTCTATCAAAATTTGTAATTTTCAAGTGGAATTTCACGTTTTTCTTGGTTATCATGAAAATTTCAAGTATTTTCAATGAACCCTTTAAGAGCTTTCATGAATATTTCTCTATTTCCAGTAAATCCTTTGTAATTGCTACCAAAAGTTTAAATTCATGCTGATAATGATTACATTTTTACTGCAATGTTTAATTTACATTAAGAATTTTGCAATTTTCGATCAAAATTTGTAATTTTCAAGTGTAATTTCAAGTTTTTCTTTGTTTTCATGAAAATTTCAAGTAAATATATTGCAGTTTCCAACAACATATTAAATTTATGCGAGAATTTTATAATTTTCAGTGCTGTCTTAACTTTCCAATCCAAATTTTGCCGTTTCAAATTAACTTTGCTAATTTTCAATGAGAATTTTATAATTTTCAGTGCTGTCTTAAGTTTCCAATCCAAATTTTGCCGTTTCAAATTAACTTTGCTAATTTTCAATGAGAATTTTATAATTTTCAGT
Organism: Othius punctulatus; assembly: GCA_951805005.1. Taxonomy (NCBI): domain Eukaryota; kingdom Metazoa; phylum Arthropoda; class Insecta; order Coleoptera; family Staphylinidae; genus Othius; species Othius punctulatus. The sequence continues at coordinate 35,823,028 of OX638147.1, read as the reverse complement.
GCTGTCTTTAATTTCCAATCAAAATTTTGCAGTTTCCAACAACATATTAAATTTATGCTGCGAATTTTATAATTTTCAGTGCTGTCCTAACTTTTCAATCAAAATCTTGCCGTTTCAAATGAATTATGCTAATTTTCAGTAAGAATTTTATAATTTTCAATGCTTTCTTTAATTCCCAATCAAAATTTTACCGTTTCCAACGAATATTGCTAATTTTCAATTAAAATACCATAATTTTCTGTGACTACTTTAAGAGTTTCCATGAAAATTTCACTATTTTCAGTAAAACCTTTGTTATTGCCACTAAGATTTGAAATTTATGCTGATAATGTTAACATTTTTACTGCAATGTTTAATTTACAATAACTATATGGCAATATACTATCAAAATTTGTAATTTTCAAGTGCAGTTTCACGTTTTTCTTGGTTTTCATGAAAATTTCTAATAAATATTTTGCAGTTTTCAGTAAAAATTATGCAGTTTCCAACAACATATTAAATTTATGCTGAGAATTGTTTAATTTTCAGTGATGTCTTTATTTTCCAAGACTTCTGAATTTAATTTTCGACAAAAAACTTCAAGGTATATTTGTCAAAATCTGTCTCAGCTTTAGATGGTTTTGTACAGTAGGTACTGTTTTTTTAGCTGACAAATAGGCAAATTCATTGAAAGCAAGGCAAAGAAGCACAACTAGCATTTCCAAACAGATCTAGATAAGTATGTTGATTTTAGTGAAATCATTGAAAATATTGCGTCGAAAATGCAAGAAAATATACTTTAGGGTAATATTTGGTAGTACCATGGGATAATCTCCATTTTTCCTGACGTATCTTGCAAAGCTAGCAAACGCACTGTATATGCAGCTTCCTGTAACTGTTTTGCAAGATTAATTTTATATTTGGAATTTGTTAATATTTGGACCTCGACACCCAATGGGTAAAAGAGGGATGGATTATGTATGTGTGTGTGTAATATTTGGTAGTACTTGGTAGTACAAGGGGGTGGAAATTTTGTTTTTGATGCAATAATTAAATAAATGCTTAAGCTGCACTGCAGGGACATGTTTACCTGTTTTTTTTTTACAATGATGGGCTGATAGCGTGTCGTTGCTGTAGAATTTAAATTTGCCTTGTACGTGCTGTTTTGCAATCCGGTTTGTGTATAAATCGGATTAATTAATTGAAATCTCATTAAATCGGTATTTTTACTGAATTGGGCGCAAACGGTTACGAAGGCTAGTGAACGTAGCCAATTCCTTATGTAGATTTTTATTCGTGTTATTGCAGATAGGCGGCTGATTGTTTTAAAATGGCAGTAAAACGTGTGCCTGAGATTAGGTGCGTGCAGTGCTGAAGAGATGCTGCAGCGCTGTTCCTTATTGTAATGCGAAACAAGCAATGCTAATGCCGAACTGTTTACAAAGGCTGATTCCTAAACCCGTTTGCAGTTTCATTAGTCGGCTAAGACGGAATTACAGGGTGACAAGCTTGATCGAACTGTCTAGGACCGCTGCTGATGATGCAGGATGGAAGCGGCGCGGTGCGTTGCGGTGCGGCACAGGGCGTGCGGCGGTTGCGTCACGGCGCCGCACACAGGCAAGCCGACGGAGCTGCTGTTAGATTCCTGATTACTCTGCATGTTCCATAACACAATCAAGCCCACAAAGCATTCCCTATGAATTAATACAAATCACGTTATGAAATTCATATATGCATATCACATCAGAACTTCTTACGGGCATTGTGCGTGCGCCCAGATTGCTGCGCTGGTGTGGAATCAATTTTCCACGTTTATAATCCGGGCGGGGGGATTACCTTTTCCCCGTGCCGCGAATGTCCGGCCCTGCGGAACGACTGCTATTTATATTAACCTTAGAAAACCGACAGTGGGCGGCCCAGATTGGGGCCGAGATCGCCCTGAAAGGGTGATGAGTTGTCCGAATCTCGCTCCTCGCGCAGTCCCTTTTTCTTAAATACAACTCGACGCTACAAAAGGACGACTAAAGAAAGAAAAGGCGCACAAGGTTACAACATCAAAAGATCCAAACGAAGTTAAGTTGGTCCCAAATGGACGGTCATTTTAACATCAGTAAAACTTTGTGTTCTTTATACTTAAGCAAGAACGAAGTACACTAAGCGACATCTGCCGTTGCATCCATGCTTATTTAGTTTGTTTCTTATTTGCCGTGCCTTTGTGCCAGCTAAATCCAAAGCAGAAAAAAAACATAGCCACCTAAAACTCGCCCCACGTGTATACATGCGGCAGATTCATTTCCCTGCTACTTGAAATCGGGCTGCGTAGCAATGAGATGGATGGTTACATAAAAATTCAGAGTAAGACTGTTTTATGCAAATCCAGAGCCCAACTTTTATCAAATATTTGCAACATCGGCGTGATGAATTTCTTAATGAACGAACGCATCTTCCCCCACAGCAAACCCCTTGACCTCCCGTTTAAACACGTCCCAATTATGCAATCCTGACGAGGTAATGGAATTTAGTCTTATGTAACGATAAAGTTTCCGATACATTGGGCCCGAGAAATGGATAGCTTTATAATGAAACCAATATGGCTGGCGCGGGGAGGGGGCTAATGAAAACGCCGCCATAATACCGGAGCCGGTATCTTTCCGTCGATAACGGGCCCGTTATTAACTTATTCATGGCCGACAATCTGCTCGGACACCTGAACAAATCTAATTCAAATGATGGCCACGCATTAAAGGGTCAGCGCTGATAATTATTTCATCGTTTCATCTAACCTGCCCGCCCACCCATGCATATTCATACGGAACAGCCGAATACAAATCAAAAATCCCGCATTTGTTTTAACAACTGAAACACTAAATTATCGGCCGCATTTGCATAATAAAGGCCATTTTCTTAAATTATTATGTTGGTATAGAACTGCCGGTTTAAATGCAAGGCTTTCAGTAATGCTAACTTGCCCCACAAATAACGCATATTGATCTTGAACTACATCCAAAAACACTATAATTATCATACATTAACGAATATTGCCCAAAATTGGTCGTTCAGATCTTAAATAACATCAGTACGACACAAAACATAAAACATTACCATATTGACAAGTTTCATTGTACAGTTATATAGTTATTGAAAGATTAAGTTGCTTTACTATTTTCCAGCAAAGCGAACACAACAGTAATATTTTTCTACAACAGTAGAAATTCAGGATAATCAGGATAAAGTATAGGTTACTTGTTTCTAAAATTTCTGAAAACTTATTATTTGCAAAATTGATACTAGATTCGTGTACATTACAGCTGAAACTAATTCTCCTGATAATCTGACAAAGTTTCAGTAATAAATAAGGGAGAAAATCAAACACTTAACTTTCTGTATCGACAAGTATGGGTTAACTATTACTGAAATTTCTGAAAATTTATTATTTGCAAATTTGATATTAGATTCGTATACAGTACACCTAAAACTAATTCTCCTGCAAATTTGACAAAGTTTCAGTATTAAATAAGGACAAAAATCAAACACTTAACTTTCGTTATGACAAGTATGGGTTAGCTACTACTGAAATTTCTGAAAAATTATTACTAGCAAATTTTAAATTAGATTCGTTTACAGTAAACCTGAAACTACATCTCCTGAAATTTTGACAAAATTTCAGTATTAAATAACGGAGAAAATCAAACATATAACTTTCTGTATTGACAAGTATGGGTTAACTGTTACTGAAATTTTTGAAAATTTATAATTTACAAATTTGATATTACATTCGTTTACAGAACACCTAAAACTAATTCTCCTGAATATTTGACAAAGTTTCAGTATTAAATACGGGAGAAAATCATACATATAACTTTCTGCATTGAGAAGTATGGGTTAGCTATTACTGAAATTTCTGAAAATTTATTATTTGCAAATTTGATATAAAATTCGTGTAGAGTACACCTGAAACTCCATCTCCTGAAAATTTGACAAAGTTTCAGTACTAAATAAGGGAAAAAATCAAAAATATGACTTTCTGCATTGACAAGTATGGGTTAACTATTACTGAAGCTTCTGAAAAAATATTATAAGCAAATTTGATAATAGATTCGTGTACAGTGCACCTGAAACTAATTCTCCTGTAAAATTTGACAAAGTTTCAGTATTTAATAACGGAGAAAATCAAACATATAACTTGCTGCATTGACAAGTATGGTTCGGCTATTACTGAAATTTCTGAAAATTTATTATTTGCAAATATGATATTACATTCGTGTACAGAATACCTAAAACTAATTCTCCTGAAAATTTGAGAAAGTTTCAGTATTAAATACGGGAAAAAATCATACATATAACTTTCTGCATTGACAAGTATGGGTTACCTATTACTGAAATTTCTGAAAATTTATTATTTACAAATTTGATATTACATTCGTTTACAGAACACCTAAAACTAATTCTCCTGAATATTTGACAAAGTTTCAGTATTAAATACGGGAGAAAATCATACATATAACTTTCTGCATTGAGAAGTATGGGTTAGCTATTACTGAAATTTCTGAAAATTTATTATTTGCAAATTTGATATTAAATTAGTGTAGAGTACACCTGAAGCTCCATCTCTTGAAAATTTGACAAAGTTTCAGTACTAAATAAGGGAAAAAATCAAAAATATAACTTTCTGCATTGACAAGTATGGGTTAACTATTACTGAAGCTTCTGAAAAAATATTATAAGCAAATTTGATATTAGATTCGTGTACAGTATACCTGAAACTAATTCTCCTGAAAATTTGACAAAGTTTCAGTATTAACTAAGGGAGAAAATCATACATATAACTTTCTGTATTGACAAGTATAGGTTAGCTATTACTGAAATTTCTGAAAACTTATTTCTTGCAAATTTTATAGTATATTCGTGTACAGTACAGCTGAAACTACTCCTGCTGAAAATTTGACAAAGTTTCAGCATTAAAGAAGGAACAAAATCAAATATATAACTTTCTGCATTGATAAGTATGGGTAACCTATTACTGAAATTTCTGAAAATTTATTATTAGCAAATTTGGTATTAGATTCGTGTACAGTACACCTGATACTACTCCTGCTGAAATTTTGACAAAGTTTCAGTTTTAAATAACGGAGAAAATCAAAAATATAACTTTCTGCATTGACAAGTATAGGTTAACTATTACCGAATTTTTTGAAAATTTATTATTAGCAAATTTGATATAAGATTCGTTTACAGTGCACCTGAAACTACATCTCCTGAAAATTTGACAAAGTTTCAGTATTTAATACGGGAGAAAATCAAACGTATTACTTTCTGAAGTGACAAATATGGGTTAGCTATTACTGAAATTTCTGAAAATTTATTATTTGCAAATTTGATATTACATTCGTTTACTGTGCACCTAAAACTACATCTTCTGAAAATTTGACAAAGTTTCAGTATTTAATACGGGAGAAAATCAAACATATTACTTTCTGAAGTGACAAATATGGGTTAGCAATTACTGAAATTTCTGAAAATTTATTATTTGCAAATTTGATATTAGATTCGTTTAGAGTACGCCTGAAACTAATTCTCCTGAAAATTTGACAAAGTTGCAGTATTAAATAACGGAGAAAATCAAATATATAACTTTCTGCATTGACAAGTATTGGTTAACTATATTTGAAATTTCTGAAAATTTATTATTTGCATATTTGAAATTAGATTCGTATACAGTACCCCTGAAATGAATTCTCCTGAAAATTTGACAAAGTTTCAGTATTAAGTATTCGAATAGATCGAGTATGATGATGGCTCACATTTGCTACAAAAAAGGTAAGGTTGGATTAGGTTTGGTTACGTTAGGTTACAGTATACAGTGGCTAAGTTTGATTGCTTGATGATTTGCTGAGGAATCCGTTGTAGATAGAAGAAGAAGTTACTTGATTCTTCTTTGCAGATATTTAAAGACTGTATCATATGAAAAGTAATATATGTTGTATAAATACTGTATCAAACAAAACGAATGCTGAATCCTGCAACAAAATGAATCCTGCCTGACGGTAAGTATATACAGAAATTGAAGTGAGAATATAATATTGTTTTAATGTGTTGTTTTTTTGTTAGTATTAGGAATACGGTTAAAAACATCTCAATTTGAAAAGTACAGCGCGCCGTAAATAAGCTGCAATGATGGATGTTGCTATGAGTCAAGGAAAAACGATTTGATAACTGCGTGACACTTTTATGCATTTATTTGCTTGCTCCGTAAAAGTTTTAACACAAAAGCACCATAATCCCCTTTTAAATCGCCCGTCTAACATGTTTGAATTGATTTATAATCAATACCCGGAGAATGCGTAATTACGGAGGCACTAGAGTCGTCCTTTTTTTACTCATACCTGAGGCGCTATTAATTACCGGCCGGAAATTGCGCGGACGTGTATGAAAGAGGGCGTAATTTAGGACGTGGAGATGCGTTGCCAGGCAAAGTTTTCAGACGGCGAAAAACTACTAATTAAAATTGCGTCGAATAATGAGTTGTCTAAGCCTTTTGGTTAAACAGCTTCCTCGTACTTTAAAGGCGATTTAATTACATCCACGAGTTGTCTGACTCGCGGCTCGAAATGCTTATTAAAATTGCAAAAATGTAATCCCAAAGTTTCAAGACTGGTTCTTTTAAAATTACATTGTGGTTTATCATGTATAAAGGGGTAATTACAAAAATAACTAAAACACTTCTGAATATATTCACGATTTATTAAGCAGAGCTTGTAAACGTCTGCATAATATCTACAAATTATCACACTTACAAATGTCATCAATCCCATATTTCTTGTCATTATAAAAAAAATAAAAAATTAAAAAACTAAAATAAAAAAAAAAAACTTGATATAGTCTTAGGATCATACAAGAAGTGGGATTGTTGATGTTGATTGTTTCTGTTGTTGATGTTGATGTTGATTGCTGAAGATTGTGAGATGTTTTGATTGGGGTATATCTTCAATGTTTTGCCAGCTTCCTGTCATAAGTGTAGTAAATGGCGAAACATCTCTTATTAAAGCTCTAAGTGTGATATTGAATGTGTTAAATTTCATTATTATATGTGTCGCTTATTTTCTTCTGTAGGAAGGAATGCTGCTCAATTGTAAATACGGTGGGATGGGTTTGGTAAGTTTCCATTGGTTGACCGAGACTCACACAGACACGAGTCGGAAACAAACAGAAATTACTTTTCGCTTCAAATGAAGCGAAAAATACCGAAGTAATTTTAAAGTATGTGTAAAAGTTTCCGGTGGAAATTTTTATTTCCAGCGGCGGTGTTTTTCGGCGGCGCAATTAAATTATAAAATGAGCGTAAATTGTGACAGCGCCGTGCTTGGAACACTTAAAGCGAACAATCTGCGATCCGCGTGATTGAAAAGTCATCAATCCTGGAAGTGACAAATAATTAAACTAGAATGAGAAATGAAATAATCAATCACTATGATTTTTTCCGGCACTAGAGCCGAGCGCCGCGAACAATGCAGAAATGAACGGATTAATTCACCCGCACTAGAAATTCGGCTATTCACAAGTGTATAAAAGCGCTGCCACCCCATCATAGCGGCGAAATAATTGAAGCATACAACCAGCTTGATAACATTTTTGCGGAGTTCATAATGTGCATATTTCATATTCTAGATGCAGAAGTTCGACGGTGGAATTCAATCTAAGACTGCAGAATGCATAAATCTATGCGAAAACTTTAAATAAAACTCGGGTTGGAACTGGAAGCTGTCAATTTCGAGCCGTCAGTCGCACTCCTCAAAACAATTCAGGTACCACATAGAGTTGATTGAATAAGAGGAATTACGCGTGTTCCAATGCTACGCATATAAAAATGTGCGTTTACTTCGCTTATTTCTGCACAAGCTGCCTCATTTGCTTAATAGAATTTTTAATTTCATACGTTTGGTGAGAAGATCTGGGGCTGGGAATCCGTAGCAGCGGAGATGTACGTAAACAGGCCCTGATCGATACGGCCTGTGGCACAATGGCCGCAATTATTTTTATTTCCGTCGCCCCAGAGGCCCCGAAATGTGTATATTTGCACGCCTTAATTGCACGTGATACGTCCTCATTATAAAGTCGCGCTGTGTCCCGCTTACGAAGTGACTTGTAGAATGTGTAAAAACGGTCGCGTGAGGGGAATATTGCCACTTAGGGCATAAATTACACATAAATTTATTAAGTCTCAATTTTTTCTCCAAGTGTTGGCAAATTAAATCGGCAAATTAACGTTTTTGTCACGAAGAGTATCCATCAATGTTAAGTGCCTTATAGCTACATACTAAGTAATTGGTATTTGAGGGCGAAAATATTAATTAAGGGACCCTCACTTTCCCACATAAGCTACTAATTTACATTAAGTACACAATAATTTCCACCACTTTAATTAACCCCTGCCTTAAAAAACTAAACCAACGCCCACTAAATATTAATCCTGTAACATAGAATTACATGAAAATGTGCCGCTCAGTTGAGCACCCAGTTGGCAAAACGTAAAATCGATGATTTTCCGATCAAATCGACTAAAAATAAAATCCGAAAATTTGCGATTTTTCGAGTTGCTCCAATTGACCTTAGAGGCACATGCCTAGACCAATTGGACCCTCCCGATTCCAATGAGCACACTTTCAGCCTCCCAGCCCCAGCCGTTCTCGAGATATCCGCCCTCAAAGTTGGGAAATTAAAAAAAATAGCAATAAAGGGCTAATAAAATCAAACTTCTAAACGGATGGTCCAATCTCGATGCCGATGGTCTCATTCGATTCAGGAGACTCCAACGGTCCATACCAGACCACACTTGATATACTTCAGAAGACGTTTTAATTTTCGAAATTTTCGAAAATGTCGCGTTTTTTTGCCATCTCGATGAAATTCCATTTCGAAAACGCCTCAACCGATTTGGACAAAATTTAGAGGGGTCATAGAAGGCCAAAATACAAGCACAATGGGCCATAGTGGGCCCCTGTGGGCGTACGCATTTGTGCAGTACGAAAAACGCTATAACTCGGGGAGTTGTGGGAGTACGAGAATGGACGAGCGCTCAAAATATGCGCCTTATATGGGGCCTTATATCCCCATAAAATTATTGAAAAGGATTGAAAAATCTCTCGAAATTTAACAATATTTCGTATTTATAAAGAAACATATTTTTTATGACCACACAATGAAACATTACTTCGTCTATAATGTAGCAATTGCGTGTAATTAGTTGCGTAAAACTGTAATAGATATAATCAATTTTCATTATGGTGGATGCGCCGGGTAGCAAATTTTCATTATGGTGGATGCGCCGGGTAGCAAATTTTCATTATGGTGGATGCGCCGGGTAGCAAATTTTTATTATGGTGGATGCGCCGGGTAGCAAATTTTCATTATGGTGGATGCGCCGGGTAGCAAATTTTCATTATGGTGAATGCGCCGGGTAGCAGATTTTTCGAGTTGCTCCAAATGACCTTAGAGGCACATGCCTAGACCAATTGGACCCTCCTGATTCCAATGAGCACACTTTCAGCCTCCTAGCCCCAGCCGTTCTCGAGATATCTGCCCTCAAAGTTGGGAAATTATAAAAAATTGCAATAAAGGGCTAATAAAATCAAACTTCTAAACGGATGGTCCAATCTCGATGCCGATGGTCTCATTCGATTTAGGAGACTCCAACGGTCCATACCAGACCACACTTGATATACTTCAGAAGACGTTTTAATTTTCGAAATTTTCGAAAATGTCGCGTTTTTTGCAATCTCGGCGAAATTCCATTTTGAGAACGCCTCAACCGATTTGGACAACATTTAGAGGGGTCATAGAAGGCCAAAATACAAGCACAATAGGCCATAGTGGGCCCCTGTGGGCGTACGCATTTGTGCAGGGTGGCCTTAAGAAGGGAGAAATATTATTCAAAAAAACGTACTTTTTTCATGAAAAACACTATAACTTGGAGAGTTGTGGGAGTACGAGAATGGACGAGCGCTCAAAATATGCGCCTTATATGGGGCCTTATATCCCCATAAAATTATTGAAAAGGATTGAAAAATCTCTCGAAATTTAACAATATTTCGTATTTATAAAGAAACATATTTTTTATGACCACACAATGAAACATTACTTCGTCTATAATGTAGCAATTGCGTGTAATTAGTTGCGTAAAACTGTAATAGATATAATCAATTTTCATTATGGTGGATGCGCCGGGTAGCAAATTTTCATTATGGTGGATGCGCCGGGTAGCAAATTTTCATTATGGTGGATGCGCCGGGTAGCAAATTTTTATTATGGTGGATGCGCCGGGTAGCAAATTTTCATTATGGTGGATGCGCCGGGTAGCAAATTTTCATTATGGTGAATGCGCCGGGTAGCAGATTTTTCGAGTTGCTCCCAATGACCTTAGAGGCACATGCCTAGACCAATTGGACCCTCCTGATTCCAATGAGCACACTTTCAGCCTCCTAGCCCCAGCCGTTCTCGAGATATCTGCCCTCAAAGTTGGGAAATTAAAAAAAATAGCAATAAAGGGCTAATAAAATCAAACTTCTAAACGGATGGTCCAATCTCGATGCCGATGGTCTCATTCGATTCAGGAGACTCCAACGGTCCATACCAGACCACACTTGATATACTTCAGAAGACGTTTTAATTTTCGAAATTTTCGAAAATGTCGCGTTTTTTGCCATCTCGATGACATTCCATTTCGAAAACGCCTCAACCGATTTGGACAAAATTTAGAGGGGTCATAGAAGGCCAAAATACAAGCACAATGGGCCATAGTGGGCCCCTGTGGGCGTACGCATTTGTGCAGGGTGGCGTTAAGAAGGGAGAAATATTTTTCAAAAAAACGTACTTTTTTCATGAAAAACGCTATAACTTGGAGAGTTGTGGGAGTACGAGAATGGACGAGCGCTCAAAATATGCGCCTTATATGGGGCCTTATATCCCCATAAAATTATTGAAAAGGATTGAAAAATCTCTCGAAATTTAACAATATTTCGTATTTATAAAGAAACATATTTTTTATGACCACACAATGAAACATTACTTCGTCTATAATGTAGCAATTGCGTGTAATTAGTTGCGTAAGACTGTAATAGATATAATCAATTTTCATTATGGTGGATGCGCCGGGTAGCAAATTTTCATTATGGTGGATGCGCCGGGTAGCAAATTTTCATTATGGTGGATGCGCCGGGTAGCAAATTTTCATTATGGTGGATGCGCCGGGTAGCAAATTTTCATTATGGTGGATGCGCCGGGTAGCAGATTTTTCGAGTTGCTCCAAATGACCTTAGAGGCACATGCCTAGACCATTTGGACCCTCCCGATTCCAATGAGCATACTTTCAGCCTCCTAGCCCCAGCCGTTCTCGAGATATCTGCCCTCAAAGTTGGGAAATTAAAAAAAATAGCAATAAAGGGCTAATAAAATCAAACTTCTAAACGGATGGTCCAATCTCGATGCCGATGGTCTCATTCGATTCAGGAGACTCCAACGGTCCATACCAGACCACACTTGATATACTTCAGAAGACGTTTTAATTTTCGAAATTTTCGAAAATGTCGCGTTTTTTGCAATCTCGGCGAAATTCCATTTTGAGAACGCCTCAACCGATTCGAACGAAATTTATAGGGGTCATAGACGGCCCAAATACAAGCACAACGAGCAATAGTGGGCCCCTGTGGGCGTACTCATTTGTGCAGGGTGGCCTTAAGAAGGGAGAAATATTATTCAAAAAAACGTACTTTTTTCATGAAAAACGATATAACTCGGGGAGTTGTGGGAATACAAGAATCGACGAGGGCTCAAAATATGCGCCTTATATGGGGTTATGTCCCCATAGAATTATATGAAAATGTGCCGCTCAGTTGAGCACCCAGTTGGCAAAACGTAAAATCGATGATTTTCCGATCAAATCGACTAAAAATAAAATCCGAAAATTTGCGATTTTTCGAGTTGCTCCAATTGACCTTAGAGGCACAAGCCTAGACCAATTGGACCCTCCCGATTCCATTGAGCATACTTTCAGCCTCCCAGCTCCAGCCGTTCTCGAGATATCCGCCCTCAAAGTTGTGAAATTAAAAAAAATAGCAATAAAGGGCTAATAAAATCAAACTTCTAAACGGATGGTCCAATCTCGATGCCGATGGTCTCATTCGATTCAGGAGACTCCAACGGTCCATACCAGACCACACTTGATATACTTCAGAAGACGTTTTAATTTTCGAAATTTTCGAAAATGTCGCGTTTTTTGCAATCTCGGCGAAATTCCATTTTGAGAACGCCTCAACCGATTCGAACGAAATTTATAGGGGTCATAGACGGCCCAAATACAAGCACAACGAGCAATAGTGGGCCCCTGTGGGCGTACTCATTTGTGCAGGGTGGCCTTAAGAAGGGAGAAATATTATTCAAAAAAACGTACTTTTTTCATGAAAAACGCTATAACTTGAAGAGTTGTGAGAGTACGAGAATGGACGCGCGCTCAAAATATGCGCCTTATATGGGGCCTTATATCCCCATAAAATTATTGAAAAGGATTGAAAAATCTCTCGAAATTTAACAATATTTCGTATTTATAAAGAAACATATTTTTTATGACCACACAATGAAACATTACTTCGTCTATAATGTAGCAATTGCGTGTAATTAGTTGCGTAAAACTATAATAGATATAATCAATTTTCATTATGGTGGATGCGCCGGGTAGCAAATTTTCATTATGGTGGATGCGCCGGGTAGCAAATTTTCATTATGGTGGATACGCCGGGTAGCAAATTTTCATTATGGTGGATGCGCCGGGTAGCAAATTTTCATTATGGTGGATGCGCCGGGTAGCAAATTTTCGAGTTGCTCCAAATGACCTTAGAGGCACATGCCTAGACCAATTGGACCCTCCTCATTCCAATGAGCACACTTTCAGCCTCCTAGCCCAAGCCGTTCTCGAGATATCTGCCCTCAAAGTTGGGAAATTAAAAAAAATAGCAATAAAGGGCTAATAAAATCAAACTTCTAAACGGATGGTCCAATCTCGATGCGGATGGTCTCATTCGATTCAGGAGACTCCAACGGTCCATACCAGACCACACTTGATATACTTCAGAAGACGTTTTAATTTTCGAAATTTTCGAAAATGTCGCGTTTTTTGCAATCTCGGCGAAATTCCATTTTGAGAACGCCTCAACCGATTCGAACGAAATTTATAGGGGTCATAGAGGGCCCAAATACAAGCACAACGAGCAATAGTGGGCCCCTGTAGGCAATCGCGTTTGTGCAGGGGGGGCTTGAGAAGAGATAAATACTTTGAAAAAAAACGTACTTTTTTCATGAAAAACGCTATAACTCAGGGAGTTGTGGGAATACAAGAATCGACGAGGGCTCAAAATATGCGACTTATATGGGGTTATGTCCCCATAGAATTATATGAAAATGTGCCGCTCAGTTGAGCACCCAGTTGGCAAAACGTAAAATCGATGATTTTCAGATCAAATCGACTAAAAATAAAATCCGAAAATTTGCGATTTTTCGAGTTGCTCCAATTGACCTTAGAGGCACATGCCTAGACTAATTGGAGATATCCGCCCTCAAAGTTGGGAAATTAAAAAAAATAGCACAAAAGGGATTGAAAGAAATTGAAAAGAGAGAAATATTTTGAAAAAAAACGTATGCATTTGAATCATTGATAAATTTCAACAATTTAATTGAAAATGTAACATATTTGCAACGTGAAAGAGTTATGTTGAAAAATATATGAGATTTCGACACTTGGGGCTAAAAATTTTAGAGTCGTTTTAGATTTCAATTGTTAGAGTTGTAAATATGACTAAATTTAACGGGTGGAACTAAAAAAAATATGAATTTTGACAAATGCATTTGAAAATTTGCTAAATTTTTAATGTTGTAGGCATCTACTTCGTGATTCATGATGAAATTAAATAAAACAAACACTTTTATTTGTTTGTATCACTAATGTGATACTAATGTGATAATGTGTCACTAATTTTAATAAACAGAATGATATAAACAAAGAAAAGTGTTTTGTTTTATTTAATTTCATCATGAATCACGAAGTAGATGCCTCCGACATTAAAAATTTGCCAGATTTTCAAATGCATTTGTCAAAATTTATTAATTTTTTAGTCATATTTACAACTATAACAATTTGAATCTAAGCTCAAGCTGCCGATATCTGAAATATTTTCGACAGAAGTTTCATTAAAACATACATTCAATATAATCACATTACTTGATGCTTATGTTTATAATAAAATCAAGTTGGAAGAAGCCATACAATTTTAGCAGGTAATAGCTAGCACATTTCCACACTCTTTTTGCGGTAATGACTACTACGGTTAGAGCTAGCTCCCAATGTAATGGACTTTTATTTCTTGCCCTATACTGGCGCAGTCCACTAATTGGATTAACGTAACATTCTGCGGATCTAATCACTACTTGTGTATCCGTATTTAGTAATTGTTGTTATCCCTATATTTTAATTCTCATAATTGAGTATATGGTACAAAATAAGTATAAACTAGTAAATGTGTTTATTTAGTAATTGTTGTTTTTCCTATATTTGAATTCTCATAATTGAGTATATGGTACAAAATACGTATAAAGTAATAAATGTGTCTATTTAGTAATTGTTGTTGTTCCTATATTTTATTTTAAAATATAGGGACAAAATATAGGGATAATATACTCAATTATAAGTATATGTACCATATACTCATAATTGAGTATATGGTACAAAATAAGTATAAACTAATAAATGTGTCTATATAGTAATTGTGGTTATCCCTATATTTTAATTTTCATAATTGAATATATGGTACAAAATAAGTAAAATGTGTCTAAGTATTGTGTTACAAATAATGAAAGCAAAATAGTAATCGATCACTGTTAAAGTAATATTACCAACAAAATTCGTCGGACAAGAGGCAATAGAAGTAAGAAGCAAAGAAAGGAACGTATAATTTATGTCGGACTGCCTATAATTGCGCTATAAATATATGATTATTGACCAAGATATAAAAATAAATGGGGTCTATGATACTGATAACAATATATCCTTTTAAAACTTTATATGGGCTGGGTAATAAATTCCGGCAATACAAATTATGGTTAGAAGGTACAAATAGGTGATATTTTTCGTGCAGAAAAAGTTCGCTTGTCACACTCGCGCCGTGGAAAAAATCTAAAAACTTATATCTCGCCACAATTCGACGGATTTTCCGTACGCATTGATCAATTTATCATGCATTCATTACTCATGCTGGGAGCGTAAACAAACCATCTAAGTTTCTGGTTGGCTCCAGTTCAAGTGTTATCAATAACCACAAGCTATCCATTTATCCGTTACAGATCTCTTCTATCAATTTAAGCCGCTGTCACACAGACCGTCATTCATGATCGGATGCACATGCCGCTGTAATAAGCGCATATCTTGTTAACATGACATTCACATGTCGAAACTGCGGCCTTTGATACCAGTAGATAATTGTTTGCATAATTATGTACATATATGGCAATGCAAATTCTTACTTGAAGCTCCACACAAAATAATAATGACCAGCGCAACATATTGCTTAACATGAATCAAAATGTATATAAATGTAGGCCAAAGTTGCGAATAGCATAATATAATATTTTGAGGTAATTGTAATGTAATTAAAATTGCAGATTGCAAATCGAGTTAGTGCGAGGCTGAGCTTCTGTAGTTTTTGCCATCATCGGCTGATCCGAACTGTGGGGTAAAATAATTTACAAATTAGATTTAAGTTCTTAAGCGAATTCGAATGTTCCATGGAAGGAATTCGCCGAGATTAAAACTACCGTCGAAACTTCCTTTTTAAACTCGAGCACCTAAAAGAGTTATACTGACTAAATCCCCGTGTAATGGAAAAAACGTAATGTTTATTAGAAGCAATGAAAATTAAAATGTATATATATATATATATATATATATACGCTCTGCGTTAAATTATTACGGCGGCTTTGTGCCGGATTATTAAACGTTCGCAGTAATAGTGGCTGGGGGCGGCTTTTTAAGAATCTGGAATTAATGACTGTGGCCGCAGTTCATCCACGCTTATGACGTATTTGTATACACGTAGGGCCTCAGGATCGAATCGACCGCCTTATTTATCGAGATCAAGACAGGTCCTAGCGAGGATATTATTCGCATGGATCAGATGAGAGATACCGCAGCGTTATTGAATAAGAAAAGGGGCACTCCTCGTCGACTTAATCCCCAAATTATCGAATATATCATATACGACAATGATACAATGATTTACCTTGGATGGTATATGGACTGATACTTCACATAACTTCTTACTTGATCTCGTCGGTATAAATCCTTTATACGGCGTAAACATTTCCCATAGCATTAAAAATACGACTGCGGCGCATATATTTTATTTTCTCAAAAAATATTAAAATAAATTCGATGATAGAAGTTACGAGCTGGTCGGTTATCCGGCCGCGGATTGGTTTCGGGTTTATAGTTTAAAATTTATGCCCCTCGTCAGCATGGCTTTGCCATGATCCCGTCATTGATTTCACCCCGTTCGTAAATCCCTCACCGATAAAAACAATGATGATTGATGATTATAAAATGCGCAAAAATGTACGCCCATTAATTACACATAAAGTGTAAAATTATAGAAAAGGACGAAAAGGGCAGTTACCGGCCTCGTATCTCCTCACACTCACCGCATAAAAACTACAGCCATTAATAACAAAACCTAATCTTATCCTAAATCTAATATGTTACTTTATACAACATAAACAGCAGTTATTGATAGAGTAAACGTGCTCATATATTATTTATGGTTACCACAGTTTTAAAATAACTTATATACATATATACATACAGCGTGGTATTTATGGTTACCACAGTTTAAAAATAACTATATATACATATATACATACTGCGTGGTCATAAACTTTAGAACAAAATTAAAGAATTGCTTTGTTTTATATGTTTAAGCAAATTATCAATTGAAGATTTCAAAATCCCATCTTCTAACGTAAAAAATGTGTTTATTAACTGTACCATGTGATGGACCCAAGCATGGAGGAAAAGAAATATCTTTTTCTTACTTACATTTATCTACTTTAAAGCATGCATATGTTAGCACAAGCAGCTTCAAGTATATTGCAGGCAGAAAATATAACACGTAATATAATATATAATCGACTTGAGGTAGTTCAAGCCGAAGATGTTTCAATTTTCATTGCCCTATCTTCTGAGAAGCCGTATTAATTTCTACTCAGGCAAATGGACAGGAAGAGATATGCAGCCGCTTAAGTGGTCAAATCAAGCATGCAAAACACCCTCGCAAACGAAGTGTTAGCGACAAGTATAGATTCAAGAAATTTACATATGCTTGCAAATTCATATTCAGTAATGAATCAATTAAAGCCTGTTTTTTAATACACTTTTATATATTTCAATATAACATATGTTCTAATAATAGATTATTAAACGTTGGTGAAGTTGCATAACCCATAGAAATTAATCAATTCAGACGCAAAATCTATCACAAGCATGATTATTAATATTCACTTAGAGCAAGAACGAAACGAAAATTATAACAATTTTTATAACATTAAGGTAAGTAAGTAGCATTATATTGCGACAGGGGGAACTAATGGCATACTCTTAAATTTGTAATAATGAAAATTTACCATAAGGAATTACACGCAAATTGCGTATTGTAGTAAGTTATTATGTGATATATGTTCGCATGTTAGGTGTAAATAATGCCACGGAAATGAAAAATGGAAATATGCGTGAAAATTTGCAGGAACGACTTTAATTACAAATGTACTTATTAATTCTTTACTACAAAAGACGTGATACAGTCATTTCAGTAAATGCAATATTTAAGCCAACATTGTCTTTGTTACAAAATACGTGATACGGTCATTTCAGTAAATGCAAAATTTCAGCCAACATTTTATTTGCTACTAAAGACGTCATACAGTCATTTCAGTAAATGCAATATTTCAGCCAACATTTTCTTTGCTTCAAAAGACGTCATACAGTCATTTCAGTAAATGCAATATTTCAGCCAACAGTTTCTTTGCTACAAAAGACGTCATACAATCATTTCAGTAAATGCAATATTTCAGCCAACAGTTTCTTTGCTACAAAAGACGTCATACAATCATTTCAGTAAATGCAATATTTCAGCCAACATTTTCTTTGCTACAAAAGACGTGATACAATCATTTCAGTAAATGCATTATTTAAGCCAACATTTTCCGATATTTTATTTTTCAAAGCATGTAATTATATAAATAAATACATTTTACGTTAAGGGCTTAAAAAAGTTAAAAGACCCATACTGAAAAAAAACATAATTTCACGTGTTATGTTCACGTTGAATGAAAGCGCGAAAACGTGCACAAAAACATTTCAAATGAAGTAATTATATAAGCAAGCTTACGTTTTAATTGTAATTTAAAAATATAAGCCCTTTTAACGTCATTAATTATTTTTCGAATAATTACGAGTACTATGTGCGTTAAAATTCATGTCATTAGATTTTGACTGCGCCTGTTTGATGATGTGTATCCTTCAAGCAGGCTGCGAGCGTTATTAAGGCAGAAAATTATAATACCTACGTCAAACGGAAATTACTAACTCACGTAGAAACTAGAATTTAGCGGACCACAGCGTCAGTAATGTAGAAATCTCTATTACCGGTGTAATGTATAAGCGTGTCCTTGGAAGTAAATTGGATTGATAAATTTGAATGCAAAATTGCTTTACATGTAGCACAATAGTATATGATTACGTTTATTATTAGAACACTCTACCAGTACTGCAAATACATCCCATAATGGAGGATAATTTTAAGGAATTACAACCACAAGGCCTTGTAATAATGATTATATTTTAAAGTGTAACATTATACAAGGTGATTTTTCGAGAACGGCTGGGGCTAGGAGGCTGAAATACTGCTCATTGGAATCAGGAGGGTCCAATTAGTCTAGGCATGTGCCTCTAAGGTCAATTGGAGCAGTTTGAAAAATCGCAATTGTTTATGCTCCAATTGACCTTAGAGGCACAAAAATGCGAAATTTTCGAAAATTTCGACAATTAAAACGTCTTCGTAAGTATATCAAGTGTGGTCTGGTATGGACCGTTGGAGTCTCCTGAATCGAATGAGACCATCGGCATCGAGATTCGACTGTCCGTTCAGAATTTTGATTTGATTAGCCATTTATTGCTATTTTTTTTAATTTCCCAAATTTGAGGGCGGATATCTCGAGAACGGCTGGGGCTGGGAGGCTAAAAGTATACTCATTGGAATCGGGAGGGTCCAATTGGTCTAGGCATGTGCCTCCAAGGTCAATTGAAGCAACTTAAAAATTCGAGATTTTTCGGATTTTATTTTTAGTCGATTTGATCGGAAAATCATCGATACGTTTTACCAATTGGGGGCTCAACTGAGCGGCACATTTTCATATAATTCTATGGGGATATAACCCCATATAAAGCGCATATTTTGAGCGCTCGCCGATTCTTGTATTCCCACAACTCTCCGAGTTATAACGTTTTTCCAATTGAAATCTAAAATATCTTTAAAATTTTTAGCCCCAAGTGTCGAAATCTCATATATTTTTTACCATAACTTTTTCACGTTGCAAATATGTTACATTTTCAATTGAAATTGTTAAAATTTATCAAATATTCAAATTCATTTGTTAAAATCGATTAATTTTTCAGCTCCATATGTTAAATTTGTCATATTTACAACTCTAACAATTGAAGTCTAAAACAACCCTAAAATTTTTAGCCACAAGTGTCGAAATCTCATATATTTTTGACCATAACTCTTTCACGTTGCAAATATGTTACATTTCCGATTACAAATTGTTAAAATTTATCAAATATTCAAATGCATCTGTCAAAATCCATTAATTTTCAATTGAAATTGTTAAAATTTATCAAATATTCAAATGCATCTGCCAAAATCCATTAATTTTTCAGCTCTACTTGTTAAATGCTATCATAGTTACAACTCTAACAATTAATATCTAAGCTGCAAATGTTGAAATCTGTAAATTTTTCAGTAGAACTCTACAAATATGTTACATGATTTAAAATTGTTAAAATTTACCAGATTTTCAAATGCATTTATCAAAATTCATTAGTTCCTCCTGTTAAATTTGTCATATTTACAACTCTAACAATTGAAATCTAAAATATCTCTAAAAATTTTAGTCCCAAGTAGCCCCGAAATCTCATATATTTTTCAGCATAACTGATTCACGTTGCACATATGTTACATTTTCAATAGAATTTGTTAAGATTTATCAAATATTCAAATGCATCTGTAAAAATCTATTAATTTTTTAGTTCCACCTGTAAAATTTTGTCATATTTACAACTATAACAATTGAAATCTAAGCTCAAACTGTCGAAATATGTAAAATTTTCAGCAGAACTCTACATGTTACAAGAATTGAAATTGTTAAAATTTACCAGATTTTCAATTGCATCTGTCTTTGCAATTATGTTACATTTTACATAAAATCCATTAACTTTTCAGCTCCATCTGTTAAATTTTGTCATCAATTTGATGAATTTGTAGTTTATGAAGGTTGGTGTAAGTTTATCCTTTTTTCATATCTTTATGAAATTTATATGTTGTTCTGTTGTAGTATTTTTTAATGTTAGTTTGCAGAGCATTTGGATGAGATTGGGCTACTGACCATATTCATTTTTGTTGGTATTTTATCCACGCTACTAGATATTTTTGATTATTAGGTACTTACTGGTATTTTATGGTATTTATTTATATATCTATCCCGAATAGTTTCGGCTTAAAATTCAGCTATCATCAGAGGTTCTACAAATAATATGTTTGCGAATATCGCATATAATTGAACGTATTGAAAATTTAAAATTCCATATAAGTATGAAGTGGTAGTATGGTAGTGTGATTTGAATTGTTAAGTAATTCGGTTAACTTTTTAACACGGGATTGCAAAAAGTACAGCAATGCGGCGAGGAATTGTTCAGCTGCAGTGTAAAAAAACCGACACAACATTCTATAAATGTCAGCATCTGGCCGGGGAAGTAATGCATTATACATGAATACATACATGTGTACTTGTGCGCCTGATTAATTAAATTATTGTCGGGGTTCTTGCAGGCTCGCATTTTTTCTGGAGTTCATTCCGGTTGTGCCAGGAATAGGTGCAGACTGCGACTGAATTAATCGGCCGCTTCAACTTAAAATTTAGTGTGTGGTAGGGACACGCGGAAAAGGTCACGTTCACTTAGGTGCGTGGCAGTGAAATAGGGCCGCGCCGGGTCGCGGCCCTAAATTCACTAGGGCCACCCCTCATACCCACGGGCAAGTGGGTATGAGTCATTGCGTTCGCCGTGTAAAATTTGAAATTAAAATCGCGCCAAGTTATCTAAAACAATTAAACGGTTCCCATTATTTCCTACTATCAGATCGAGCGTTATCAGTGCATTCCGGTGCTACGCTTTAAATTGCCGCCTTAAGTCAGGCGCCGTGATGTGTTGGGAGTTATTATGTTAAACAGTTAATAAGTTTGAATGTCGTAATTGTTGGCGTTATTTG
Source organism: Othius punctulatus (assembly GCA_951805005.1). Taxonomy (NCBI): domain Eukaryota; kingdom Metazoa; phylum Arthropoda; class Insecta; order Coleoptera; family Staphylinidae; genus Othius; species Othius punctulatus. The sequence continues at coordinate 35,801,417 of OX638147.1, read as the reverse complement.
CGTGTAGCTCATAACTAAAATACTCACATTCGCAGAATTCAGCCCATTTGTTTATACGGAATTGAAATGAAAATCGCACATTTTTACGTGAGCGATAAAACTTGCTATTTTATCAAATACTGCTGGGGGGCGAAAATTTGTTAATATTTTAGGCACGATGGAAATTGACATGTTTCTGGGGGTCGTGCTTAAAAGCTCACTCCTCCAAAATCTAAGCTAAGTATGTGGCGCACGATAAAATCTTTTTGGCTGTTTAACATTACATGCACTGCACGTTCCACGTCGTCAAACTGGAAGTGACGTATCTCTTTCAAAGACTCGCAAAATGATAAGTCCGGCGAATATGCAAGGCCCCGGAAGAATTTCAATCCCGAAACACTTGGCGCCCGGTAAAAGTGTAAGTTGCACAGGAAGCGCATGCTAAAATGTACGCAGATGTAGCTGCGGATAAATTATTTATCCCGGCCGCACAAACGCCGGTGTTTGTGCCATTAGACCGAATGCAGCGTATTCCATCTGCACCCCAATGCGAACACGAAGCAGGTGATAGTCGACTGTGTGCTGCAATTATTGCATTTTCTGGAGACTTGATGATTAATGCAACAATGCGATCGAACGCAATTCCAGACGAGACGTACCTTGAAGTTGAACATATTATTGATGCGAATATAACGATCTCAATACAGGTAATTGCCACCAATTATATCGATTCATTTACTTTGGATAAACGAAACTAACTACCAAACTTAAAGAATGATTACATGACTCAATAAAATACATTATCTTAAACGACATTACAGCATTAATTCACGTTAAAAAATTAGAAAATCTGAAGTACCCTGAATCACCTTGTACATATATTCAAATACACGAACAAAGAAATACGAAAACTAATAATTTGAACAGTAAATTTCTTAGGATAATTTTTTTGTACGTTAGGTTAGGTTAGGTTAGGTTACATAAACTGTAAATTTCTTATAAATCAATGATTTTTTGTACGTTAGGTTAGGTTTGGTCAGGTTAGGTTAGGTTAGGTTAGGTCAGGTTATGTTGGGTTAGGTTAGGTCAATATTACCTACATGAAGAATGCTGACGCGATACCGGGTAGTTTAGGAGACAGGATAAGAGGGGAGGTTTTAGTGGGTAGGGCCCCCTCGATGGGGGAAGAGTCCCACACACCCATGTTTGAATGGGCGTGCATAAGAAGCATTTCCTCCTCCTTAAAAAAAGGTTAGGATATCCACTTAATATAGCGTACAAAATTCACGTACTTCAAATGGTACAAGGAGGCGCCGGACAATATAGAAGTGTTATAATTACCTCCAGCAGTTTTAATTATACATTGTTAGGCTAGTTCTTTTTCCAATCGTAGCCTTAACTTGACGTCATATTTAATACATACATTTTCGCCATTTTACCTATTAATAATAATAATCACTTACATAATATACTGTATTTTCATTGGTCAGGATGCGCAGGCTATATATTGAACTCGATCCGAAGATGGCATTGGCTCCAAATGATTTCCCCACATATAAAGAGTATTCTTTTAGTATTGTATATTAACTATAATTGGAAGGACTTACCGGGGGAGCAACTCCCCTTCCCCCGCCAGTTCTCTCGCCAACTGGATCGCTAGCACTCACGGCTTCAACCATTATTCTCTACGACTATTGTATTTCACCTTCATGTGCAAAGCAGTGACATACACCTCTTACTAGGACGAACCTCTAGGACGAATCTCTCTATTGCAATTACTAGGACGAATCTCTCTATTGCAATTACTAGGACGAATCTCTCTATTGCAATTACTAGGACGAATCTCTCTATTGCAATTACTAGGACGAATCTCTCTATTGCAATTACTAGGACGAATCTCTCTATTGCAATTACTAGGACGAATCTCTCTATTGCAATTACTAGGACGAATCTCTCTATTGCAATTACTAGGACGAATCTCTCTATTGCAATTACTAGGACGAATCTCTCTATTGCAATTACTAGGACGAATCTCTCTATTGCAATTACTAGGACGAATCTCTCTATTGCAATTACTAGGACGAATCTCTCTATTGCAATTACTAGGACGAATCTCTCTATTGCAATTACTAGGACGAATCTCTCTATTGCAATTACTAGGACGAATCTCTCTATTGCAATTACTAGGACGAATCTCTCTATTGCAATTACTAGGACGAATCTCTCTATTGCAATTACTAGGACGAATCTCTCTATTGCAATTACTAGGACGAATCTCTCTATTGCAATTACTAGGACGAATCTCTCTATTGCAATTACTAGGACGAATCTCTCTATTGCAATTACTAGGACGAATCTCTCTATTGCAATTACTAGGACGAATCTCTCTATTGCAATTACTAGGACGAATCTCTCTATTGCAATTACTAGGACAAACCTCTCTTAATGCAATTACTAGGACAAACCTCTCTTAATGCAATTACTAGGATTAACCTCTTTTGTTGCAATTAGGACTAACCTCTTTTGTTGCAATTAGGATTAACCTCTTTTGTTGCAATTAGGACTAACCTCTTTTGTTGCAATTAGGATTAACCTCTTTTGTTGCAATTAGGATTAACCTCTTTTGTTGCAATTAGGACTAACCTCTTTTGTTGCAATTAGGACTAACCTCTTTTGTTGCAATTAGGATTAACCTCTTTTGTTGCAATTACTAGGATTAACCTCTTTTGTTGCAATTAGGACTAACCTCTTTTGTTGCAATTAGGATTAACCTCTTTTGTTGCAATTAGGACTAACCTCTTTTGTTGCAATTAGGACTAACCTCTTTTGTTGCAATTACTAGGATTAACCTCTTTTGTTGCAATTAGGACTAACCTCTTTTGTTGCAATTAGGATTAACATCTTTTGTTGCAATTAGGACTAACCTCTTTTGTTGCAATTAGGACTAACCTCTTTTGTTGCAATTACTAGAACGCACCTCCAGGACGCACCTCTATCTAATATACATATTGTAGTTTATGTACTGACCTTTAATCCATTTCAACACCTAATCCATAACCGTCCACATCGCAACACACACCAAAACACCAGATCACACATGCTTTCCCCACAATCGGCACCGAACTTGCATCCACACTCCATAAAAGCACGTAACTTAATGTCCTTCGTTCTCGTTCTTAAGCTGAGCGCGTCGCGCCCCGGCTTATATAAACAAACAAAGCCACAGATGCCGCCTCTAATATTAATAATCAATTATTTGCCAATGATACAATTTGATACCTAACAACATTTAGAACATACATTGTGTTATTTTTCTTTCAGTGCAAAGCTTTTTACTTGGCCTTGAAGCCTAGATTAGATTAGTAGTAAATTTCTTAGAAATCAATATTTTTTTGTACGTCAGGTTAGGTTAGATCAGGTAAAGTTAGGTTAGGTTAGGTTAGGTTAGGTTAGGTTAGGTTAGGTTAGGTCAGGTTAAGTTTGGTAAGGTTAGGTCAATACACACTGAATACAGCGTACAACATTCACGTACTTCAAATTGTACAAGGAGGCGCTGGACAATATAGAAGTGTTATAATTATCTCCAGCAGCTTTAATTATACATTGAGAACATACATTGTGTTATTTTTTTTTCAGTGCAAAGCTTTTTACTCAGCCTTGAAACCTAGATTAGATTAACAGTAAATTTCTTGGAAATCAATATTTTTTTGTACGTCAGGTTAGGTTAGGTTAGGTTAAGTTAGGTTAGGTTAGGTTAGGTTAGGTTAATATACACTAAATAAACACTAAATACAGCGTACCAAATTCAACTTCAAATTGTACAAGGAGGCGCCGGACAATATAGAAGTGTTATACTTGTCTCCAGCAGCTTTAAATATACATTGATAACATACATAGACAACATACATTGTTTTATTTTTCTTTCTGTGTAAAGCTTTTTATTATTCCTTGAAGCCTGTATGACCTAGTATGACCCAGTTTGTATGAGGGCCAACCCAAAATTCAAAATGATTCTAAGCTTTTGAGTTAAAATGTTTCCCATAAAAAGAATCTGTACGATATTCCTCTGATTGTAACATAAATAATAGGTTAATAAGAGTTAATTTATGATAATGCTCACAAACAGCTTACACACGTCAATATAGAAAATATAAAATATAGAATAAATACGATAGGTAATACCCAATAATATAAAAATATCAACCAGTAAAAGTATGAAGTAATTGGTATAAAATATGTGTACTGTATGGTTCGCTAAACCAGACAGCAATTCTTCTAAATTCTAAATAAACTTTAAAAACCATTCAAATGGAGATTATAAATTTAATATCTCAATTAATATATCATAAAATAACTGATAAATCAAAATCACAAACAATAATGTAGATGTTTCAAGGTAAAATCGGCAAACAAAGCAAGAATAATTAAAACAAATTATGGTGGATGCGCCGGGTAAAAAGGGTTATTTAAATACAATATGCGGGATATCGGAAACGGTATTCTTCTAAATTCTAAATAAACTTTAAAAAACATTTAAATGGGGATTATAAATTGAATATCTCAATTACCAGCTAACTGATAGATCAAAATCACATACAATAATGTAGATGTTTCAAGGTAAAATCGGCAAACAAAGTAACAATAATTATAACAAATTATGGTGGATGCGCCGGGTAAAAAGGGTAATTTAAATACGATTAAATATATATATCGGAAACGGTAAGAGATACAAAGCCGGTTATATTGGAAAAAAGTTGCGTAACCATATGGGGAACAATAATCTATAAAGATGTTCAAAAAAATTTTGAAGCTTACCGAAAAAAATTGAAAAAAAAATTAAATTTTCAAAAACCCTATTTATTTTTTCCTGTCGTTATTTGAAAAGATATTAAAAAAATATAAAGACATTTTCATTTCCACTATTTCTCACCTACAACTAGAGAATTTTAAATTTTCGATCAGACGTTTCGTGTAAGCGCAACAGTCATCAAGTTTAAATTTTTAAATACGGACCTGCATTTTTTATTTAATTTTTGATATCTACTCGTTAATTCTATTATAATGATGTGCAACACTTGAGGTTTTAATAACTTTTTTATGTGAAAATAAATAAATATCTGCAATTAACACTAAACGGGATTTAAAAATCAAAATTATTGTGCCATGAAAATATTTGATAATTACGTTAAAAATCAAAAAGTATTCAAATAAGCATCTTAGCAGCATATTTTTTGGAAGATGAAGTAACGAAAAGTACTTTGAAACTAAAATTAGATATGGACATTTTTTTTAAACATGGGGCATATTTAGACCAACTGTGATATACATTTTTTTTTCTCTAGAAGGGTAGAACATAAATTAACTAACATATTAAATTACAAACTAACATAAACATACATACAAACCTACAAACTAACATAAATTTTAAATTATTATGTAAAGAATTCCTTGCACTGGCAAATTATTTTGTATTATATGTATCATGAAGTCGCATTTACATCAAATTTATGGAATTCTGCTTTATACGTAGATGTTGTATACGACATTCAGAGCATAAATTAGATAATTACGTTAAAAATCAAAAAGTATTCAAATATGCATCTCAGCAGCATATGTTTTGGAAGATGAAGTAACGAAAAGTACTTTGAAACTAAAATTAGATTTGGACTTTTTTTTTAAACATGAGGCATATTTAGACCAACTGTGGTATACAAATTTTTTTTAGAAGTGTAGATCATAAATTAACTAACATTCTAAATTACAAACTAACATAAACATACATACAAATATACAAACTGACATAAATTTTAAATTATTATAAAGTAAAGAATTCCTTGCACTGGCAAATTATTTTGTGTAATATGTATCATGAAGTTGCATTTACATCAAATTTATGGACTTCTGCTTTATACGTAGATGTTGTATACGAGAATCAGAGCATAAATTAGATAATTGCGTAAAAATCTAAAAGTGTTCAAATATGCATCCATTTAACGAAGTATGCAAATGCAAATATAAGAAAATTTACAAATGTCTTGTCCTAAATAATTGTGTGATAAATATCAAAATCAAAAAGTGTTCAAATATGCATCCATTTAACGAAATATGCTTAGACACCCGAAAATATGCAAAATAAAAGTGGAAAATTTGCAATTGTCTTGTCCTAATTAATGGTGTAATATGTATAATGCAGTAGATTTACATGAAATTTATGGAATTGTGCTTTATACGTGGAGGTTGTATACAACAATCAGAGTACAAATTAGATAATGAATAGTAACTATTCAGAAATGTCGGCCACATATTATTATATTATACATTTAGTATGTTAGTGATAATTAAATAAACCCATTCTCTTTGATCCGAGCTGTTGGTTATGGAACAAAACTCTGTATATTCGCCACATGTGTAATAATAGACTAGATATCCCTTACTTACTGGAATAGACATGCCAATTACTACCTTTCATTCGCATTCCATACACAATTGATACACAATATGATCTGGTAAATTACGATCGGCTAAAATTCAGCCAGCATGTGATTAGATCTTGCTCACTGATGATAGTAGTGTTGTGGTTAATTTTCTAAAACAGTATAATTACAGGCATACCTGTTGCAGTTCGCAACTTATCTCATTAAACACTATAACATAACGCATCTTGTCATGAATCACGTCCACTGCAATGATGGGTCATTAGACGACTGGGGAAGCACCTGCATTGGAGTGACCCGGATCGCTTAATAATGTAAACGCATGGCTTATATGCAAGTCGCTGAATTAAAGTGAGACCACATTTTGTTGTGAGTCCTATATGCTTTTAGTACATGATGAGGGTATTATTTATGAATATGCTCTAATGTGCGGTGCGTACAATGGCATTTTGGTAATTTATTTATTGGGGTGTGTGTTGTGGAGGCATTCGTCCGGTTTTTGACTCTTTTGCAGCCCCCGGGGATCATCCCCGCGCATTGTGTGTTCCGTCCCGATTACCCATTTGTCATATATTCTTACTTGGGGCGCGTATTTCGGGTTAACCCCGGGGGTTAACTGCAGTTAATTAATTGGCTGCGAAGCGAGGGCTTATCCCGAATTCCGCGCGCGGCATTATCTCCCACCTTTCAGGTCTTTCCCCGCATGCATAAAAAATACAAGTGATTTTTTTATTCTATTTCTACCGTGCAGGACTCTCTGGCATTATTCTTATTTACCTTATTCAGCAGCCCTGGAGGGACGTATGTAAATTTTTTAGCGCACGCTGACCACCCCGACAAATAAAGCAAACTCTCAGTCTCGCAATAAACATAATACGGAGCCACACTTCTGAATCCCCTTTTGTGCGCCGGGCGTTATCTTGAATTATAAAAACTCGAAGCCCCATTAATAACAGAAACAATCATCTTTTCTTTTACTCCGGCGATTAATTTGGGCATTTAAGGCAAACTCTTTGATGCGGATGTAATGGGCGGGTGATGAATTTTTACTCGCACCATGTCATGTCATTTATAATTATTTTTGGCGATTTTACATGAAAGAAGCGCCTCGTAGCTCATACTTCGTGCGTTAAGCTCCCGATTTATCATCTAAATTACGGTATCTTCCTGGTACGCATTCCTGTGATTTGTGGGTTGTTGTTTGCAAGACCATTTATACTATTTAATATATGTGATTCACGCAGCGTGCTTCTTCATATTCAGCACGTGTGTGAAGACGCGTGGATTCGCGACGGTGTCAACCCCACGTTCATTTCGCAGTGCCACACCATGATGCAGCGTTTCTCGGCAATTTACATTTCCGAATAAAAACTGGCGAACTTCTATCTATCTCCCAGACTCGCAGAGCCCCGCATTTGTTACATATTTATGATCTTCTGCGCGCCCGCCGATTACTACGACCTAACGACAAACATCCCAAAGACAACACAACAGGCGAGCGGAAATAATTTATTCGCCTTTTTATGTACGAGATATTTCCGCTTAAAACTTCCAATATGACGCATTAAACTATATACGGCTTATAAATTACAGGCGTCAATAAAACTGACACATAGACACTTGTTCACACCAGTTATTATTTTTTGTCCGGACCGCCGTAATATTTCTGCACTATAAATAATACACTACGACCAACATCATATATTTGAACGCATTGAATGGCTCCACACTATGAATAAAACAATAAATTCTCCTATTAAAATATAATTACAACTTCGAGGTTTTATGTACCATTTTCGAGCACATCTCCCATATTCATATCATTGAAATATGAATTTTAAGCAATTTATATAAATTTATATAAAATATAACGTTGAGAATTTCGCACGGCAATACCTAGCCTGGATTTATCACCGAGACCCTTAAAAAATTTATTGCACGGAATGAAATGCTTCGCCCATTAAATTTGTTTTCATAACTTATTACCTTATTATAATTAAGTTTGTAATTCACTAAATAAAGCACTATTGATTTATTACCTCACAGTTTTACAGATGTTATGCAAGTCAGACAAACAAGCACTAACTTATACAGAACAAATTTAAAAAAAAAACCTTACCATTGGTCAGTAATGGCGTAATGGCAGTAACAAAGAAACTTTCATAATGTTTTGTAAAACTTTGTAAATTACCATAAAATGCGACAATTTTCGCTGAACATTTGTAATTTACGTTGAAAATGCCACACTATTGCAGTTCCCATTGGAATTTTGTAATGTATAATGAAAATTTTGCAATTTTCAATGATATTTTCGTAATGTCCTTTAAAATTTTGTAATTTATAATCAAATTTCAACAATTTCGCTCAATAAGTGTAATTTACGATGGAAAATACATAATTTTCTCTAAAAATTCTTCAGTTGACAATGATATTTCATAATCTGTAATGAAAATTATATAACTTACAAAGGAACTTTCATAATGTTGTGTAAAACTTTGTAAATTATAATAATATGCCACAATTTTCGCTGAACATTTGTAATTTACGTTGAAAATGTCATACTATTGCAGTTCCCATTGAAATTTTGTAATGTATAATGAAAATTTTGCAATTTTCAATGATACTTTCGTAATGTCCAGTAAAATTTTGTAATTTATAATAAAATTTCAGCAATTTCGCTCAACAAGTGTGGTTTACGTTGGAAAATACATAATTTTTTATGAAAATTCTTCAGTTGACAATGATATTTCATAATCTGTAATGAAAATTATGTAACTTACAAAGGAACTTTCATAATGTTCTGTAAAACTTTGTAAATTATAATAAAGTGCCACAAGTTTCGCTGAACGTTTGTAAATTTCGTTGAAAATGCCATACTATTGCAGTTCCCATTAGAATTTTGTAATGTATAATGAAAATTTTGCAATTTTCAATGATACTTTCGTAATGTCCTGTAAAATTTTGTAATTTATAATCAAATTTCAGCAATTTCGCTCAACAGGTGTAATTTACGTTGAAAAATACATAATTTTCTGTGAAAATTCTTCAGTTGACAATGATATTTCATAATCTATAATGAAAATTATGTAACTTACAAAGGAACTTTCATAATGTTCTGTAAAACTTGGTAAATTACAATAAAATGCCACAATTTTCGCTGAACGTTTGTAATCTACGTTGGAATGCCATACTATTGCAGTTCCCATTCGAATTTTGTAATGTATAATGAAAATTTTGCAATTTTCAATGATACTTTCGTAATCTCCTGTAAAATTTTGTAATTTATAATCAAATTTCAGCAATTTCGCTCAACAAGTGTGATTTACGTTGGAAAATACATAATTTTCTATGAAAATTCTTCAGTTGACAATGATATTTCATAATCTATAATGAAAATTATATAACTTACAAAGGAACTTTCATAATGTTCTGTAAAACTTTGTAAATTACAATAAAATGCCACAATTTTCGCTGAACGTTTGTAATTTGCGTTGAAAATGTCATACTAGTGCAGTTCCCATTAAAATTTTGTAATGTATAATGAAAATTTTGCAATTTTCAATTATACTTTCGTAATGTCCTGTAAAATTTTGTAATTTATAATCAAACTTCAGCAATTTCCCTCAACAAGTGTAATTTACGGTAGAAAATACATAATATTTTATGAAAATTCTTCAGTTGACAACGATATTTTATAATCTTTAATGAAAATTATGTAACTTACAAAGTAACTTTCATAATGTTCTGTAAAACTTTGTAAATTACCAAAAAATGCCACAATTTTCGCTGAACATTTGTAATTTACGTTGAAAATGTCACACTATTGCAGTTCCCATTAGAATTTTGTAATGTATAATGAAAATTTTGCAATTTTCAATGATACTTTCGTAATGTCCTGTAAAATTTTGTAATTTATAATCAAATTTCAGCAATTTCGCTCAACAAATGTAATTAACGTTTAAAAATACATGATTTTCTATGAAAATTCTTCAGTTGACTATAATATTTCATAATCTATAATGAAAATTATATAACTTACAAAGGAACTTTCATAATGTTCTGTAAAACTTGGTAAACTACAATAAAATGTCACAATTTTCGCTTAACATTTGTAATTTACGTTGAAAATGTCACACTATTGCAGTTCCCATTAGAATTTTGTAATGTATAATGAAAATTTTGCAAATTTCAATGATACTTTCGTAATGTCCTGTAAAATTTTGTAATTTATAATCAAATTTCAGCAATTTCGCTCAACAAGTGTAATTTACGTTGGAAAATACATAACTTTCTATGAAAATTCTTCAGTTGACAATGATATTTCATAATCTGTATTGAAAATTATGTAACTTACAAAGGAACCTTTATAATGTTCTGTAAAACTTTGTAAAATATAATAAAATGCCACAATTTTCGCTGAACATTTGTAATTTACGTTGAAAATACTATTTAGTGTCATTAGTGTGTATTAGTGTCATACTATTGCAGTTCACATTGAAAATTTGTAATGTAAAATGAAAATTTTGAAATTTTCAATGATACTTTCGTAATGTCCTGTAAAATTTTGTAATTTATAATCAAATTTCAGCAATTTCGCTCAACAAGTGTAATTTACGTGGAAAAATACATAATTTTCTGTGAAAATTCTTCAGTGGACAATGATATTTCATAATCTGTAATGAAAATTATATAACTTACAAAGGAACTTTCATAATGTTCTGTAAAACTTTGTAAATTACCATAAAATGCCACAATTTTCGCTGAAAGTTTGTAATTTACATTGAAATGTCATACTATTGCAGTTCCCATTGAAATTTTGTAATGTATAATAAAAAAATTGCTATTTTCAATGATACTTTCGTAATGTCCTGTAAATTTTTGTAATTTATAATAAAATTTCAGCAATTTCGCTCAACAAGTGTAATTTACGTTGGAAAATACATAATTTTCTCTAAAAATTCTTCAGTTGATAATGATATTTCATAATCTTTAATGAAAATTATGTAACTTACAAAGTAACTTTTATAATGTTCTGTAAAACTTTGTAAATTACCATAAAGTGCCACAATTTTCGCTGAACGTTTGTAATTTTTATTGAAAACGTCACACTATTGCAGTTACCATTGAAATTTTGTAATGTATAATAAATGTTTTGCAATTTTCAATGATACTTTCATAATGTCCTGTAAAATTTTGTAATTTATAATCAAATTTCAGCAATTTCGCTCAACAAGTGTGATTTACGTTGGAAAATACATAATTTTCTATGAAAATTCTTCAGTTGACAATGATATTTCATAATCTGCAATGAAAATTATGTAACTTACAAAGGAACATTCATAATGTTCTGTAAAACTTTGTAAACTACAATAAAATGCCACAATTTTCGTTAAACATTTGCAACTTACGTTGAAAATGTCATACTATTGTAGATCCCATTGGAATTTTGTAATGTGTAATGAAAATTTTGCAATTTTCAATGATACTTTCGTAATGTCCTGTAAAATTTTGTAATTTATAATCAAATTTCAGCAATTTCGCTCAACAAGTGTAATTTACGTTGGAAAATACATAATTTTCTATGAAAATTCTTCAGTTGACCATGATATTTCATAATCTATAATGAAAATTATGTAACTTACAAAGGAACTTTCATAATGTTCTGTAAAACTTGGTAAATTACAATAAAATGTCACAATTTTCGCTGAACATTTGTAATTTTCATTGAAAATGTCACACTATTGCAGTTCCCATTGAAATTTTGTAATGTATAATGAAAATTTTGCAATTTTCAATGATACTTTCGTAATGTCCTGTAAAATTTTGTTATTTATAACCAAATTTCAGCAATTTCGCTCAACAAGTGTGATTTACGTTGGAAAATACATAATATTTTATGGAAATTCTTCAGTTGACAATGATATTTTATAATCTATAATGAAAATTATGTAACTTACAAAGGAACTTTCATAATGTTCTGTAAAACTTTGTAAATTACCATAAAATGCCACAATTTTAGCTGAACATTTGTAATTTACGTTGAAAATATCATACTATTGCAGTTCCCATTAAAATTTTGTAATGTATAATGAAAATTTTGCAATTTTAATGATACTTTCGTAATGTCCTGTAAAATTTTGTAATTTATAATCAAATTTCAGCAATTTCGCTCAACAAGTGTAATTTACGTTGGAAAATACATAATTTTCTATGAAAATTCTTCAGTTGACAATGATATTTCATAATTTATAATGAAAATTATGTAACTTACAAAGGAACTTTCATAATGTTCTGTAAAACTAGGTAAATTGCAATAAAATGTCACAATTTTCGCTTAACGTTTGTAATTTACGTTGAAAATGTCATACTATTGCAGTCCTCATTGGAATTGTGTAATGTATAATGAAAAGTTTGCAATTCTCAATGATACTTTCGTAATGTCCTGTAAAATTTAGTAATTTATAATCAAATTTCAGCAATTTCGCTCAACAAGTGTGATTTACGTTGGAAAATACATAATATTTTATAGAAATTCTTCAGTTGACAATGATATTTCATAATCTATAATGAAAATTATATAACTTACAAAGGAACTTTCATAATGTTCTGTAAAACTTTGTAAATTACAATAAAATGCCATAATGTTCGTTGAAAATTTGTAATTTACGTTGAAAATGTCATACTATTGCAGTTCCCATTAAAATTTTGTAATGTATAATAAAAAATTTGCAATTTTCAATGATACTTTCATAATGTCCTGTAAAATTTTGTAATTTATAATCAAATTTCAGCAATTTAGCTCAACACGTGTGATTCACGTTGGAAAATACATCATTTTCTATGAAAATTCTTCTTCAGTTTACATTGATATTTCATAATCTATAATGAAAATTATATAACTTACAAAGGAACTTTCATAATGTTCTGTAAAACTTTGTAAATTACAATCGCACCCAGGTATTATAAAAATTCTCCTACTTTATAAGAATAAAGGTAGAAGAACGTGGGTCACCGTCGCCATAAAATGCGCGGGTATGCATAGCTGCGTGTTATACCTTGTCTTGACAATATTTTCATCAATTATCCTAAATCAAATGCTTTACGACGAGGGAAATGAATGATATTTACAATATGTTGCTGTCTTGATGAAAGTATTGTCAGGAAAAGGTATAAAACGCAGTTATGCCTAGCCGCGCGTTTTGTAGCGACGGTGGCCCACGTTCTTCTTTACAATTAACCTTAGAGGTACATGCCTAGACCAATTGGACCATCCCGATCCCACTGAGCACACTTTCAGCTGCGTAGATATACCTACGAAGAAGTTTTAATTTTCGAAATAAAAAAATGAACAGAAATATTTAACATAGCTTACAATTTCAGGTTCCTACGGCCTTGTGAATGTATTGTCAGAATTCCTGAAGTAATCAAGTTCAATAATGAACAAATTGATTGTAACACGCAGGAAATCGTCGATGCACATAGGAATTTGGCAAATTGCAGCGCCGCGCCGCCACTGGTCAGTGTAAGCGATGTGGGGCAGTTTGTCAAATGCGGGGGTGATTAAAACATGGGCAGCGTGCAGCATACGTACACCCCCGTAGTTTTCTGGCAGTGCCTAGTGCAAGAGCGCGATTCTTCCTCGCCGTTATAAAAATGGCGATTTTTTTGCATCTAGATGTGCTTGGCACTACTTCAAGTCATTAATATTCACATACGGAACGCAATATTCATAATGAACTGAATATTATCAGCATTAATAATATTGCTACGTAGATACCCCCGGAATTCTTCATATGCGGACGTCGAAAGCAAACTTTGAGCTAAACAAACTCAGTATAATGTATTTGCATAATTTAGAGGTCCACATTTTAATGAAATAGTTAAAACCCAACGGGCCGTACAGAATCATCAATCAGGCGTGTACATATATATAACATAATCTTAATTGGAAAAGTTTACATACTAATGCATCCCTATTTTTGTAAGCACGATTTTTCGTGGGCGCTTATGTTTGCTCTGGGAACAATAATAATTTGCGTTTACATCTCAGTGCATTTCACCTGTGAATTAAGCTGAAGCAGCAATAGCTGTAAACGTAACTCGGATTTCGGGACCTTAATTAATAACAATAGCAAGTGCTTTAAGTACGTCTCAGGTTTAGTCTATTGTTCTTGTAACCGTGACCGCTTTGTACGTGTACCTTGTAGTTTATGAAATACATTCGAAGAGATAGTTGATATTCCGGTGGCGCTTATTTACGCCCCAAATGATCGTGTCCTATGCCCTTTGAACAGGCTCTTTTATACTTCGTGCAGATTTAACAAGGGCGTAATTAGTTCTTTATGTCAGTGAGCCATTAATAATAAACACGTTACTACGTTTTTTTCACTTAATTTTTTCGTTAAACACGACTGCAGTTGCCAATTTGGTCATTCTCAAGTTATTCTTGTATTTTGAATTACTTGAGAATGACCTAATTGTGGTCAAAACTGCAGTCGAGTTTAACGAAAAAATAATGTGATAAATAACGTAGTTTCATTTTTGCATCTTCATGACTAATTATCACATGAGGACTATGTGATAATTAATCACGATGATGCAAAAATGAAACTAAGTATGTGCCGAATTTCTGAATTGATACTATTTCTCCTTCCACATTCTACCATCGCGTCCCTATTTTCTCTTGTTTTTCTGAACCTGATCTCTCTCTGCACGTGTGCACCTGCCAAGGTTACCATGCCGGTGGCGAACTCAGTCTCCCCGTTATCTGACTATGTAGGTAGTTTAAAATTCGAGATGTCGTTAGTTTATGCGTTCATTAATATATGTCTGCGTCCTCTCAATTGTGCATGTGCGAAAATGCGGGTGGTCGCATGCACCCTCCAAAACCTTTATGCGTATGCGTTTTTGTATTATACGTTTTAATTATAGAATAATTATATTTAATTTATATTAACTATGGATTGGGTCATTACAAGATCTAAAAACATAGCTTTCTGAACATGATATATCTCTGCACATGTGTACCCACCAAGGTTACCATGCCAATGGCGAAACCAGCCTCCCCGTTATCTGAAGATGTAAGTAGCTTAAAATTCGAGTTGACGTTAGTTTATACGTTCATTAATATATGTCAGCTTTCTCTCAATTGTGCATGTCCGAAAATGCGGGTGGTCGCATGCGCCTTCTAAAACCTTTATGAGTATGCGTTTTTGTATTATACGTTTTAATTATAGAATAATTATATTTAATTTATATTAACTATGGATTGGGTCATTACAAGATCTAAAAACATAGCTTTCTGAACATGATATATCTCTGCACATGTGTACCCACCAAGGTTACCATGCCAATGGCGAAACCAGCCTCCCCGTTATCTGAAGATGTAGGTAGCTTAAAATTCGAGTTGACGTTAGTTTATACGTTCATTAATATATGTCAGCTTTCTCTCAATTGTGCATGTCCGAAAATGCGGGTGGTCGCATGCGCCTTCTAAAACCTTTATGAGTATGCGTTTTTGTATTATACGTTTTAATTATAGAACACTTATATTTAATTAATATTAAATATGGATCGGGTCCTTACACCTTTGTATTTCCATCAACTTTATTAGGTTTCTTCAATTAAATTTCGAGTGCACAATTAGTTCATGAGACATATTATTACACAGGATATAAAATATGAAAGTATAAACCAACCTCTATTATTTCGGGCCGTAAAGAAAAATTATACGAATACTGGCGTTCCACATATGAATAAATTTTATTACTAAGCGGAAATTTATAACCCCATAAAGTGCGCGCATATCATGTAAGTTGCAGTGAAGTGGTAAAATAGTAAACACCTGAAGAAAGACGGCCGTTAAAGTGGGGCGGAGTAGAAACAATAATATTTGCAATATTGGTGCTCGTAAAGCTTCGTTAAATTCGCCGCAATTTCGGCCTCCAAATTCGTCGGCCGCTCATTTGCACCGAATTCTGTTTACACGGCAGATTTGCGAATAATAACGATTTTATACCCGCCTTTTTATGGCCCCCGTTTACTTTATGTACGACTTTTTTCCAGAAAACGTGGATATTTATGTCAACATTTCGCAGGCGATTGTCACAAAAGGAATGATTTCTATCTCGCATCAATTTTCACATTAGATCTTATGGACTTTGGACTCACTTGCAGGTGCATTGAAAGATACCATATAAATGTATTTTTTTAATTACAGCTATGTTATTTATACAATATTTACTGTGCATTCGAGCCATTTCGCCGATTAAAGCTAGAAGTACTTGAAGTTGCACAAGGTTGAAAATAAATTAACGTGAAACCTTTCAATTCTCAGCATTCACAGCCCTACAAAAGACTGCATCCAATCATTTTCTTTCAACGCTCTACTTATATTTAGCTCAGGCAATTGCTTCGATGATTGCACAAATGAATGCAGCACTGAATTATACAGCATATCGACACCCTGCGAAGCCCGAAGGATGCATTTATATTTAATGCAATGTTTGCATAACTCCACATCTCGCTGCATTTATCATTAAATTGTTCGTAGCTAATTATCTTCCATTCAATATTTAAATCCCCATTCATGCATGCGGCTATGTTTCATTGCATTCAGGCCTGCAGTTGTATTAGCACATAATGAAGCGCGTGTCTTTGAAATATGAACTGAAATACGAAGGCCATGGATGCACGCTGAACACAAAGGATGTTGGCATTCGAAATATCCAGATTAATAATGAGTAGCTCACTTTTCAGGACTAATTTTAAAAGCAATGTAAAATCATGATTTGGCTTCTCATTAATAAGTTCTGCCGGTATTTTCCTACTAATACATTTCTGGCAATACAGCTTTTTTGGATGAAATTAAATAAATTTCGAAAATTGTGCAAAACTGAACATTTATTCTTCAAATTAGGCCTTTTCATGACTGTTGAAGTTCTAGTCCTAAACAGTGGAACACCCTGAATACAATTCGTATGAAAACTATTGTCACTAACTAAACTATATGTAAATTATATGTCAAAATATTGAATGACACACATTTACCCATTTTCACAAACAAAGAAAACAAAAAAAAGTTAATGTGTGTCATTCAATTATTTCTACTTTCACAAGCTCAAAGTAAATCTAATATATCAATATATATATTATGTGTCTACCTCTGCATCCACTATATATTCTAATATTATGATTAGATATGAAAGCAACTACAAAGTTTCTCATTGCACAAATTGTATATTTCAAGTATTTGATGGTTAGGGAATTCCGACGTATCGCATCCTTTGTGTTCTGCGTGCATCTATGGGATCTTCGCATTTCAGTTCATATTTCAAAGATTCACGCTTCATTATGTTGTAATGCGTAATACAGCAGGAATTATTTACAAAATTGTGTCCCGCTCCTTATTGCCATCATACGGCCATGTAGAATTCAAAAGTTCAGATGTGAGCATCTCGTGGCGTAAATTTAATTAAATGTAAAACGCCGCAGCGAGCAACAGTGAGTAATTAATAAGAGCATAACTACTGCGATTTTCTACTCCAGCCTGGGGGTCTTTGTTGACTTGTCTAAATTTGCATTGCCAGTAATGTGGCAGCCAAAACATTATTGCGAGCTCGAGCTATTAATACGTCTATTAATTTCTATATGTTTCAGGAGGTAAAACGGATATTTCGCTGCGAATTCGCCACCGAAAGCAATTTATTTGTTTCAACCAGAATGCGGACAAAATTATATCCTTCTGAATTCAGCACAGTTTTTTTGCTTGTTCTACTGCAAAAATATTCGACATATTTCCGTTATTGTGGCCACTAATGTACTGTACAAAGAATTTTCTGCTCCACAATATTAAAAAAAAAAAAAACTGTTGCTGTGACCAGAAAATTTTGCATAGCTTTGCGTGTCGCTCAAAAGTGCGTCTGTCAATAGTTTCATTGTGCACATGGCATTGAAAAGAATTTTTTACAAATATTTCACAAATCAACATTTTTCTTTTGTCGTGACTAGAAAATTTTGACTTTGCATAGGTTTGCGTGTCGCTGAAAAGTGCGTCTGTCAATAGTTTCATTGCGCACGTGGCATTGAAAAAATATTTTGCTTCACAATATTTCGCAAATCAACAATTTTCTGTTGCTGCGACTAATTAAAATTGACTCAATAATGTTGTATACATGTATTATTATGATTAATTTAATAGTATTATATTTGATTTAATACAATTAACTGTATTCTGCGTTAATACCAACTTTTATGTAACTCCACAAGAGGATTAGTGCGCGTAAGCTTACTTGCATACACGCCCCACTTATACACGAACTAGCTATTACGAGGTTCTATGTAGAGGAGGATGCAGGTAGTACAAGCAGACTAATACTAACGGATTAGTGCCGTGTAATTGGCGCACATAACCGGCGAGATTCTTTTCTCGCCCTTGCTAACACCACGACGAACTTATCCGCTCGCATTACACACATCTCCAAATCGCAAGCTATGTATCTACATTTTCACAGTATGTTTTGACTGGATTAAAACACCTTTATAACCAAATACTTCCTATATCTATTACTATTTTAATACTAATACTACTATGAAAATAAAGCAATACAACAATTTCAACACAAAAAGCTTTAAACTCGTAGATTCATTAATATTATAACTAAATTAAGTTATATGAAAATAAAGCAATACGACAATTTCATCACCAAAAGTTTTAAACTCATAGATAACTAAATTAAGTTATATGAAAATCTGGCAATTTTTCGATTTTTCAATTTTTGGATGTCTCTAAATTATACTGTTAAATTTTTCGAGCTGTTTTTGTTTTGTAATTGACAATAATGTCCTTAAATGTTTTAAGTAGATAGGCTATAAGTGTTCTGCCGCAATTTCCCATAAAGTTTTACATAGGGGGTCTAAATTTCATTTTTCAGGCATTTTGTTTAATTGCTTACAGGGTGTGAGAGAGGCGTGAGACAGGTGTGATACAGGTGCGAGACAGATGTGAGAAAGTTGTAAGACACTTTGCATTGAATAAATACAAGGGTGTGAGACAGATATGAGACACCTGTAAGACACCTGCCAGACGTGGGCGACCCAACACAATACATATTTCACCAGTCAGCAGAAATTAAAACGGCGGAAAAGTAATCTAATTCTAATCCCTATGGATAGTTGAGGCAGAACTATCATAGCATATCTACTGTTTTGTATTCTTGAATCATTCTGTAAACATTTTTTGGTTAACATGGTTATATGTATTCGGCAAGGCAAATGGTTTTTTCATGAATGTGAACCGCCCTTTTTAATTTTTATGGGTAGTTGCGGCAGAACTATCATAGCATATCTACTGTATTGTATACATGAATCATAATGTAAACATTTTTGTTGATATGGTTATATGTATTGGTCAAGGCAAACTGTTTTTTCATGAATGTGAACCGCCCATTTTAATTCTTATGGGTAGTTGCGGCAGAACTATCATAGCATATCTACATATCATTTTGTTTTGTATACTTGAATCATTCTCTAAACATTTTTTGGTTAACATGGTTATATGTATTGGTCAAGGCAAATAGTTTTTTCATGAATGTTTTTAATCCTTATGGATAGTTGCGGCATAACTATCATAGCATATCTACTGTTTTGTATACTTGAATCATTCTGTAAACATTTTTTTGTTAACATGGTTATATGTATTGCTCAAGGCAAATGTTTGTTTCATGAATGTGAACCGCCCTTTTTAATGATTATGGGTAGTTGCGGCAGACCTAACATAGCATATCTACTGTTTTGTATATTTGAATCATTCTGTAAACATTTTTGGTTAACATGGTTGTATGTATTGTTCAAGGCAAATGATTCCTTCATGAATGTGAACACGAATATGTGTTAATCCTTATGGGTAGTTGCGGCAAAACTATCATAGCATATCTACTGTTTTGTTTACTTGAATCATTCTGTACACATTTTTTTGTTAACATAATTATATGTATCGGTCAAGGCAAATGGGTTTTTCATGAATGTGAACCGCCCTTTTTTATCCTTATGGGTAGTGATTCTTTCATGAATGTGAACACGAATATGTGTTAATCCTTATGGGTAGTTGCGGCAGAACTATCATTGCATATCTACTGCTTTGTATACTTGAATCATTCTGTAAACATTTTTTGGTTAACATGGTTATATGTATTGGTCAAGGAGAATAGTTTTTTCATAGTGGTGAACACGGATATGTTAAAAATGTGTGATACATTATCATATCTTAACACCGCCAATAAATGCATCACATGTTGTTGAATTGTATTATCTTCATTGGACTAGAAATTATCGTGACGGCTTTTCAAGATTCAGTGCTCCCGTCTATCATTTCATCACGCACATGTCATGTAGTAAGTAAGATTGAATGGTTACTCTATGCTGCATTACAGAAAAATATCTATAGACTTGTATATGTATGTATGTATATATCTTTTTTTTTGTTATTTGATATTTTTGTATACTGTTCTTTCACATTTTGACTCTATAATGTTCTCTGTGAATCCAAATACAATAAATAAAATTATTATTATTGAAACATATATCAAACCTATTAAATTTTCAGAAAAGGGAGATAGATTAAATATATTAGAACGGATAGAGATCCAAAAAACTATTATGGAAGGAAAAAACATAATAAATAATCAAAACGAGCTCTTCCAAAGCAATGATATTTTAATAGCAGGGATTCGTTTGAAATGAATGTGTCAATTGACGACTTGTCATCAATCAAGTCATCATTCAAATTCTAAACCCAATCCTTTGAAAATCGCTGAATAAGCCAAAAAACGTTTCATGAAACTGATAAAATATATGAAACAACAAAAGTGTAATTATACATTTTATACATTTATAATAATAATAATAATAATAATTATAGCAAGTACTGAAATTTCCTGAAAATGTATTATTTGCAAATTTGATATTAGATTAGTGTACAGTACATCTGAAACTAATTCTCCTGAAAATTTGACAGAGTTTCAGTAATAAATAATGGTGAAACTCAAGCATATAACTTTCTGCATTGACATCTATGGAGTAGCAAGTACTGAAACTTCCTGAAAATTTATTATTAGCAAATTTGATATTAGATTAGTGTACAGTACATCTGAAACTAATTCTCCTGAAAATTTGACAGAGTTTCAGTAATAAATAAGGGAGAAAATCAAACATATAACTTTCTGCATTGACAACTATGAAGTAGCAAGTACTGAAATTTCCTGAAAATTTATTATTTGCAAATTTGATATTAGATTAGTGTACAGTACATCTGAAACTAATTCTCCTGAAAATTTCACAAAGTTTCAGTAATAAATAAGGGAGAAAATCAAACATATATATTTCTGCATTGACATCTATGGAGTACCAAGTACTGAAATTTCCTGAAAATTTATTATTTGCAAATTTGATATGAGATTAGTGTACAGTACATCTGAAACTAATCCTGAAAATTTGACAAAGTTTCAGTAATAAATAAGAGAGAAAACCAAACATATAACTTTCTTCGTTGACATCTATTAGTCAGATTTTTATTTCCTTCCTCAGAGGTTTTACCACTTCCTTTAAGTTTTACATTGTATTGAGATATTCAGCTATTTTGTTCTTTAGTAGTTTCAGTTGACATCTATCCTCCTTCCTCAAGTTTTTTAGTACCCTGACGATTTTTTGTCGGATTCCTTTCTTTTGCCATTTTGAACGGTTTGAGTTTTGATGCTTTTCCAATTTAAGTAATCTTGAAATGCCTTATCTGTATTTCTACATCTATGACTTCTTTGCAACAAATTCTATGAAATATTGAATGCGCCAATATATTAACTTCTCATTACTGGCTGTGTTAAATATTCCATAACCCAATAACCCAATTATTGCTGTTTTAGAATCTTCCTTATGAGTTTCGTAATCTTCAAATTTCCGAAATACTTGCTCCGTTTTGGCTTCCTCTTGGTTGCTTGGTTGCTCTGATTTTTACACTCTATTAGTGTTATTTGTGCTATTCCAGCATTTCTTTCAATCTATACGTTTCAATTGTTCCTTTTCCTCACTGTACCTTTCCTCCTTAACACAGCACAATAACGAGATTGTATAATTTATATTTTAAGATTAGAACTGATCTCGTTAACAAATGGAGGATCTCATCTTGTATCATTAAAGACGCACAATTTAATAAATTTCATGTTAATGTTTAGTGTATTGAAATTTGAGCAGTAATCATACTTCAGTCTGTAACATTCCGCTGCAAGCCACTTGATGGACCAGTGGGGAACTAATTGATTTCAAACTTCTGAGGCACATAAACGGCGAACTTTCCTGCAATTGCGCCGTTAATGATTTAATTTTGCTTCTAATTACTTATAATTTTGCACTTGCGAACTTCGAAAAAGGGATTCGTCTCCGCTATAAATGCCGCACGGCTCCGCCCCAAAACACTTTAATAAAACGCTACAATGCGGACGTAATTATCCGTTTCTAAGGCGGACGTCATCTTGCCGCGGATTAAGTGGATATTTATTTATCTCATTGAATTCGGCTGTTTTCGTTTACTAATTATTTTTTAAACGGCACTTTTTAAGCGGTAATGCCTCGCCAGTGGTTTGAGCAAAGTTAAATTAGTAGCGATAGGGAATAAATTTGTGGTGTATTGGAAATCAATAGCCAATTTAGGTCCCGAGGAATTTGCCAGTAATTTGCCATTTCTTAATGAATAAAAGAAATTACCTGCCTATATATATATAATCATTTATGTCATAAATTTAGATGAAACGTAATTATAGGAGCAATTAGTTTTAAATTGTAATAGTTAATTGCGAAAAAAAAGTTCCATTTTCAATATAATTATCACGTGGCATTACGTTATTCAATTGCTCGTTTATACAATTATTGTTAAAATCATTATGCTGCATAATGACATCTCTACATATTTTCTATGTATAGTTTTTTGTACAACGGCTTTTAACTGCATTATTGCTTGTATTTTTGGTGTTATGAGATTTTGTTTTATAATATTTGAGAGCCAAAATTGCGTAAATTATGTTGTTTAATTATTTTAAATACGAGGGGTGAATGTATTTTTTTGTAGGTGCTATTATTTATGTTTAAGTGTACTCATTCTATTTAATAATTATGTATTGTGTGTATCCATTGTAATAAATAGTACTTGGTTATTCGGTGTATAAATAATTATCTTATTTGGGTTTCGTCCAAATAGGCTGTAACAAAGCTTTGCTTTAGAGGTATAAACGATAATGTGTGATCAAAGAAGCAAATGCCTCGTAAGACTTATTTATTTATGTTGGAGTGTGAGGAAGTGTCGTGAATAAAGGAAACGCCAGTCAAACACCTGAGCACATTACAAACGAACACCCTTGTCGTTTCAATCCAATTTATGACATTTATCTACTTATTTACCTCTTGTTTTATTTATCCCTGGCCGGTGGCATTTTTGCGCTCTCAGTTTTACTTTGGGACCGGCGGGTGCACGTAGGAGTGCCAAGCATGCAACCCTCTGCTCGTAGCTGATATTGAATTTTTTGGCCGCCAGGAACTTCACACCGCCAGCCCGGGCGACGCCGCCAAATTTCCGGCGATACAAATTCCTATGATGACCCTGCTCAGTACTTTGGGCCCCATCATCGTATATCTAGAAATTATCTACCGCCGTGATTTGGGTCCGCAAATCCCTGCACACCCTCAAAAATGCAGCAATAAATAACTCGCACGGAATATATAATTAACTGTCAGTTGATATGCAACCAAACCTACAACGCTATAAATCGTCATCAGCGCAGGTTCAAATCTTCAAATTTTATTTTCATTGGGATTACAATAAAACCGACTGCTCAAACAAAAACCGTTGATGAAAATTTCTCTAATATGCACACGCACGATTATTTATAATTACGGAATATACAAAATCGAAAACTGTTTAATGCACGTGCATTAGCTTTTGGCGCGCCTATTTACAAACAGGCCAGAAAAACCTCCGACAGGCCGCGACGAGGCACGTCAACACCCATGCGCTCAAGTCTTCGGGGCCAGCAATTTTTCATCGTCACAGTCTGGCATAAGAGCATTTTCATAATTCAAATGGCAAACAACTGGATCAAATATTAGAGCGCACGAGTCCGGAAAACAAAGTGGCCGACGGATTAAAATGAGATATTCCGGGCAGATTAAAAAGCAAAATTACGGACGGATATTTACCGTTAAACAGAAAGACAGCGGCTCCAGTTAAAAGTGAAATTAAGCGAGCAGAAAAATGTGCCAGCACGGACCTTACTTGAATAATCTTAAAGACGCCAGAAGCCACTTTAATTATTGTATACCTAACCGTTGCTGACATTTTTTATTTTTACGATTTCACTTAATGTAAATTATTTGTATTGCTTTAAATCTCTTTAATACCTTTAAACGTAATACAAAGAATATTTACGTTCCCCTTTCAATACGACTTATTTATAATACAATCAATGGACACCTTCAATCAAAATATCCATTCGATAAATTTGCAGAAATTTCAGTCACAGATAACTTATACTGGCCAACTCGGAAAGTAAAATATACTAGACATACTAGTGGTTAAATTTTCAAATGATTTGTCTTCAGGCATACTGCATACAGATTTGGCATAAAAAATATGCTCTACATAAATTTTCAGAATTTTCAGTGACTGATACAGTCACTGTCACAGTCACAGTCACAGTCACAGCACAGTTCCTGAAATATCGCTGAAAAACGAAAAAAAAAAGTACTGAACGATAATGATGTTGTACATTATCCTTCAATATGATTCAAATCCTGGATGAAATCCTGGAATGATCCTGGATTGTAATCATCTTGAAGGATAATGATGTTGTATATTATCCTTCAATGCGATTCAAATCCTGGATGTAATCCTGGAATGATCCAGGATTTGAATCGTACTGAAGGATAATGTACAACATCATTTTCCTTCAGTACGATTCAAATCCTGGATCATTCCAGGATCACGTTTAGGATTTGAATCGTACTGAAGGAAAATGATGTTGTACATTATCCTTCAGTACGATTCAAATCCTGGATTATTCTAGGATCACATTCAGGATTTGAACCGTACTTCGTATTTTCTTTGGGGACAATTGAATAGCTTTCCAACCAAAACTAAATTATCCTTCAGTACGATTCAAATCCTGGATCATTCCAGGATCACATCCAGGATATGATTCATACTGAAGGAGAATGTACAACATCATTATTCTTCAGTAAGAAACAAATCCTGGATCATTCCAGGATCACGTTTAGGATTTGAATCGTACTGAAGGATAATGTACAACAACATTATCCTTCAGTACGATTCAAATCTTGGATCATTCCAGGATCATATCCAGGATTTGAATCGTACTAAAGGATAAGGTACAACATTATTACCAAACGTCTTAATGTAATAAACCTCGTCGATCTTCTTGATTTACCGTATTATGATTTATATTTTCGTGTTGTTTTGTATATGCCTACATGTGAAATTTGTGTATTTTGTATATTTATAAAAAGGGAAGTTCCCGTTAAATAAATAATAATAATTATTATTATTATTATTATTATTATTATTATCCTTTAGTACGATAAGGACTGTGCTGAAGGACAGTACTGAAGGATACTGTACAACATCATTATCCTTCAGTACGATTCAAATCCTAAATCATTCCAGGATCACATCCAGGATTGTAATAGTACTGAAGGATAATGTACAACATCATTATCCTTCAGTACCTTCAGTACGATTCAAATCCTGGCTCATTCCAGGATCATATCCAGGATTTGAATAGTACTAAAGGATAATGTACAACATCATTACCTTTCAGTACGATTCAAATCCTTTGGAAGATTTTAATTGAAAATTTAACAAATTTGGAGAGTTTGGTTTTTAAAATTTGGCAGATTTTTTTATTTTAATTGAAAATCGTACAATTTTCAACTTTGACTTTCAAAATCCAGCATATTTTCTACAGAATTCTTCAAATGTGCTAAATTTTCAATTGAAATTGTTAAAACTTGAACTGTATCTATCAAAATCCATTTATAGCTCCACCTGTTAAGATTAGGACGATTTCAATTGAAAATTTAACAAATCTGGAGAGTTTGGTTTGGAATATTTTGCCGATTTTTTTAATTTTGTTTGAAAATCGTAACATTTTCAACTTCGACTTTCAAAATCCAACATATTTTCGACAGAATTCTTCAAATGTGTTAAGTTTTCAATTAAAATTGTTAAAACTTGAACTGTATCTATTAAAATCCGTTGATAGCTCCAACTGTTAAGATTTGGACGATTTCAATTTAAAATTTAACGAATCTGGAGAGTTTGATTTGAAAAATTTGGCAGATTTTTTTTATTTTGTTTGAAAACGTAAAATTTTCAGCTTCAACTGGCAAAATACAACATATTTTTTTAGAGAACTCTTCAAATATGTTACATTTTCAATTGAAATGTTTAAAATTTGTCAATTTTTCCACTGGATTAACACCTGATAGGATTTGGATGATTTTTATTGAAATTTTAACAAATTTGGAGAGTTTGGTTTGGAAAATTTGGCAGATTTTTTTTATTTTGTTTGAAAATCGTAAAATTTTCTGCTTCGACTGGCAAAATCCAACATATTTTCGTCAGAATTCTTCAAAAGTGTCAAATTTTCAATTGACATTGTTAAAACTTGAACTGTATCTATTAAAATCTGTTGATAGCCCCACCTGTTAAGATTTGGATGATTTTAATTGAAAATTTTACAAATCTGGAGAGTTTTGTTTTTAAAATTTGACATTTTTTTTTAAATTTTGATTGAAAATCGTAAAATTTTCAACTTTGACTTTCAAAATCCAGCGTATTTTTGACAGAATTCTTCAAATGTGTTAAATTTTCAATTGAAATTGTTACAATTTGAACTGCATCTATCAAAATCTGTTGATAGCTCCACCTGTTAAGATTTGGACGATTTCAATTGAAAATTTAACGAATCTGGAGAGTTTGGTTTGAAAAATGTAGCAGATTCTTTTCGATTTTGTTTGAAAATCGTAAAATTTTCAGCTTCGACTTCGGAAAATTCCACATATTTTCCAGCTGAACTCTGCAAATATGTTAAATTTTCAATTTGTTTTATAAATTGTTAGCTTTTATCAAATTTTCAAATGCATTTGTAGAAATTTGTTAATTGTTTAGCTACACGTGTCAAATTTGATTAAATTTCTATAAATTTGCTCTAATAATTGAAATCTGTTTTATTTTCTTGCCACCCTCATTTTCATTTCATTTTTCATTTCTTTATTGGCCCATTTAGCCACAACAGTTAACATGAATTGGGTATGTCAAATTTAAAAACCGAAACAGTTGTAGAGCAATTTTATAAAACTTGTGAAACTTTACCTTGGGTTTTATTTATAAATCCACGTATTCGGGAAAACAGGAAGAAAAAATTGAAACGTAAGGGGGTTTATTGAGTGGCGACAAGGTCGCAGGACCTTACTTCACTTGTTTTTTGTTTCTTTGGGGACAATTGAAAAGCTTTCCAACCAAAACTAAATTATCCTTCAGTACGATTCAAATCCTGGATCATTCCAGGATCACATCCAGGATTTGAATCGTACTGAAGGATAATGTACAACATCAATATCCTTCAGTGTGATTCAAATCCTGGATCATTCCAGGATCACATCTAGGATCTGAATGGTACTGAACGATAATGTACAACATCATTATCCTTCATCACGATTCAAATCCTGGATCATTCCAGGATCAGGTACGATTCAAACTCTTCTGTACGATTCAAATCCTGGATGTGATCCTGGAATTATCCAGTATTTGAATCGCACTGAAAGATAATTATATTGTACATTATCCTTCAGTACGATCCTACTGAATACGATGTATTTAGTTTGTCCCTCTTGAGAATGGCAGCAGTGCCGAAAGAATTGTAGAGCAATTCTATAAAACATGTGAAATTTTACTAAGTGTTTACTTTATTACCATCATTATCCTTCAGTACGATTCAAATCCAGGATCATTCCAGGATCACATCCAGGATTTGAATTGTAACAAAGCATAATGTACAACATCATTATTCTTCAGTACGATTCAAATCCTGGATCAATAGAGGATCACATCCAGGATTTGAATCGTACTGAAGGATAATGTACAACATTATTATCCTTCAGTACGATTCAAATCCCGGATCATTCCAGGATCACATCCAGGATTTGAATAGTACTAAAGGATAATGTACAACATCATTATCCTTCAGTACGATTCAAATCCTTTGGAAGATTTTAATTGAAAATTTAACAAATTTGGAGAGTTTCGTTTTTAAAATTTGGCAGTTTATTTAAATTTTGGTTGAAAATCGTAAAATTTTCAACTTTGACTTTCAAAATCCAACATATTTTCGACAAAATTCTTCAAATGTGTTAAATTTTCAATTTAAATTGTTAAAACTTGAACTGCATCTATCAAAATCCGTTGATAGCTCCAACTGTTAAGATTTGGACGATTTCAATTGAAAATTTAACAAATCTCGAGAGTTTGGTTTGGAAAATTTGGCAGATTTTTTAATTTTTTTTTGAAAATCGTACAATTTTCAGCTTCGACTGGCAAAATACAACATACTGTTTACAGAACTCTTCAAATATGTAAAAAAATTAAATGAAATGATTAAAATTTATCAAATTTTCCACTGGATTAACACCTGATAGGATTTTGATGATTTAAATTGAAAAATTTAACAAATTTGGAGAGTTTGGTTTGGAAAATTTGGCAGATTTTTTTTATTTTGTTTGAAAATCGTAAAATATTCAGCTTGGACTGGCAAAATCCAGCATATTTTCGACAGAATTCTTCAAATGTGTTAAATTTTCAATTGAAATTGTTAAAACTTGAACTGTATCTATCAAAATCTGCTGATAGCTCCACCTGTTAAGATTTACTTATTGTTAATAGCACCAATAAAGATATATTATTTGGACGATTTCAATTGAAAATTTAACAAATCTGGAGAGTTTGGTTTTTAAAATTTGGTACATTTATTTTTTATTTTGATTGAAAATAGTAAAATTTTCAACGTCGGCGGGCAAAATCCAACATAACGTACTGAAGCACCATATTCAGTACTTCAGGTGCTTCAGTAGTTACAGTTTTCAGGTGTTTTATAGTTAAAATAGAGGAAATTACTATATGGGATCTAAGTTTCTCAGGCTTTCAGTTAATATTGTTTGTGTTTACTTATGGTACATATAAAATGCCTTTCCCTTTTACATCGTGCTCCTAATCACACACGTAATGTTCAATTGCTGGTTTAATTGTGTATAAAAAAATCATTTGTCTCTTTTATTATTTCATTCTGGTGTGTTATTTAACTTTTATACACATGAAAATCTACAAGATGAAGATAAAAATGTATTAGCAGTAATAAAGTCGGAGCTACGAACATAATTGCTCCTGAATGTTCTTTTTGGTATGCCGTGCCGTACGTCTGCTATAATGTGCTGTGATGAAGGTTGCTATATAATCATTTAGAAGAGGCACACTGGAAACTAATTGCTATTTACTGATGTTGCGTCTCTTCTGTAATGAACATACCTAATTACGCAATATTAATAGCACTGATGTATATGGCAGGCAAAATGGGATGCAAGTCAGAATATTACACTCAAAATAATATGAAATTATAAAATTCCAGTGCTGACGTTTTGTTTCTCGCTTTTTGATATGGCTCCGTGAGCTCGATGATGGATGCGACGTAAATTTAATTTGTTTAAGAATTTAATACGATATCAGTCTACTAAATTGTGATGTAAACGAAATGTAATACATTGTTGCTATTGATGGAGCTACGTTGTGGTATAGAATCATAAACAGTTTTATTTCCCGTAGAACAAACAAATCGAGAAGTGAGAAGTGCACCGTGAATTTTATGTAGAAACTGTAGTCTCGTAACTATGGTTTGTGGTTTAGAAATGTATTGATTTGTAATTCGAAATAATATAATTTTGAGTGTAATATCATTATTTCGGTTAGTAAATCATTTATACTGTTTGTTTTTGCAGATATGTAACTGCGGCTAATTTAAAATTCTGGCCTGACACATAAATCACGGTAATGATTAATATATAACAGCAAAAATAACACTAAATCATCCGGAATATTTCTTTTATTCGATAATAAATCCCGGCGAAAATGTTTAAATTTCAACTAATTACAGATGTGCCTGATGTGATAACAGTATATTCGCCTGGGGCGCAGCGAACTTTCTGGAGATTTATTCGGGAATATAAGTGAAAATGCCAATAATATAAAAAAACAAAAGCGGAGCTAATAAATAGCGGACTTGGAAACTAAAGTCGGCCACCGGAGGATCGAAACTAGAACTCCTAAAAAACGGATGATTTGATATTTGTCTGACCCGCGGTGATTGTGGGACGCGCGCGAGGTCCACTGGGGCCCCCTCGGGGAGGGGGCGGCATATCAGATGAGCACTCAGAGATTTTAGCAACGGAATAAAATCCCTATTTCCCAGGACCGGCCGTTTACGCCGGCAAAAAGTGTTTGATGCATGGGCTTCGGCGAGGTATATGGCTCGGAAAGAATTGACACACAACGGCTACCAAACATAATGATTTCCAGGGTGCTCGCAATTAACACTGCACAGGCCCATAACGCTCCCTATCTAAACGCACATGGCATAACATTTTATTTGCTCCAAGGGATCTCAATGCTAATGATAATAGAAAGTAATCTTGTCGTGCGCAAAAATATCCAGCCCACACAACATCAATAATTTTATATATCTTTCTTTTATTTGCTCCGCAACAGCTAATTTTTATTATTTCGCTCTCTAATCTGTAACAGTGATTGTGCTCCCTCGTGTTTCCATTGTTAACACCCATTAACAGTAATCCCAAAATACTAATACCTACATTAGTTATTTTTTTATTTCTGATTTAATCACTTCTCTGCTCCGCTATCTTTCAATGAATTTTCACATGTATTACGCACGTCATAATATTACCCAAAATAATAATAATGAAATCAAAGTAACAGGTATTTGAGGATGTGATAGCTGCTATTTGTATTTTCCCCATTGTTATCATTATAGAAAAAGTGAGCAAATATTACCACGCCGATTTTTGAAATTCCAATTAACAGGATTCAATATCACGTTATATTTCGAGCACAGGCAATTAGTAAGTTGTGATTTTGAGTTCGGCAAAATATCATAACTGCCAGGTATTAATTGCAATAAAGCCCCGCGCACGAGTGCATGGGTATGCAGTTTCCACGTTTGCGGAAACCTCTTTAGCGAACTAGCAGTTTGAATTAAATTTGAATTATCCTCGTAGTTTGATGAAAACCGATGTAAAATCCTCCAAATCCATTGAGTCGAACAAACGTAATTATTACAAAACCGTTTTACATGAGATTCACGTACGGTGAGCTAAGTAATTGAGCATGTATACGCTGACTCGGTGCAGGTATTTTTCGTTCGCTTGCGGAAAATCGGCTGAAGCTCGCCCGCATTTTCCGCACCGACACACAGATAAATGTGTCATCGTGTTTCCTTTCGGGCGCGACTCGCGTTTCCCTTGTACCAGTTGATTTGCGTAATTGCGAACGGTTTTATTGGCGTGCCGCTTTTCGGCCTGCATTTCGCTGCATGTGTTGCATTTAAGCCGCGCTCGTCGTCTTTTTCAATTAAGTTCCGCTGCGCTCGCTTCAGCGATTGCAAATGGTCGGGTTTTTCCCGTATCGCTTTCAGTCGTGCAGTAATTTGCAGTTTCGCGTGTGTGTGGCTACGATTATTGTCGCCTGTCCAGTTTTTTTTTTCTCTTCGTGGCCCGCTTTGTTCAGAAGCTTGTCAGTCAGAGCTTCTAATGACGCAACTGAAAGGAATGGAACGTCTAAGCCCGCCAATGGGGAATGCTTTTGTAGTTCTGTAGCTGTTTGTAAATTAATGCAAGCATCACAGAATAGCGGTCTGCAATCGTCTACCTCTAACAGTTTTACACCCAGATTCTCCAAGCTTAATCGGGCGTTAGCACAATACTGTCTAAAAGTATCGCACGTTTCTAATAATGATTGTAGATACTGCACAAATATAACAGCGATTATGCTCAAATATAACTCATATATACCACGCAATTCAATTGATACTACTAAACAAATTACGTAAGCAATATAGTTTCAAACTATAAATTCGATAAGCAACTTGAGTTTGAGGTAATATTTGAAGCCATTATTGAGAACATACTACGAGGCTTGTTTTTTAAGTAAGTACCCTTTTGATATTCCGCCGATTCAGTGCTGCGGTGGGTATTCCGCGCATGCACCCCGTGTTCCTGACTCTGGACTCTCAATCGGCGTTGTCATTTTGTTGCGTTGCTAAATGCTTGCTAACACACGTAATCACGGACAATTATTGCTGTAAAGGCGTCTCAGCCTTGCCAATAGATGCAGGTACACAGCGTGCATGCGCGGAATACCCACCGCAGCACTGAATCGGCGGAATATCAAAACGGTACTTACTTAAAAAACAAGCCTCGTAGTATGTTCTCAATAATGGCTTCAAATATTTCCTCAAGCTGAAGTGCAGGTACACGCTGTGTACCTGCATCTATTGGCAAGACTGAGACGCCTTTACAGCAATAATCGTCCGTGATTACGTGTGTTAGCAAGCATTTGGCAACGCATCAAAATGGCAACGCCGATTCAGAGTCCCGAGTCAGGTACACAGGGTGCATGCGCGGAATACCCACCGCAGCACTGAATCGGCGGAATATCAAAACGGTACTTACTTAAAAAAACATGCCTCGTAGTTAGGCTAAGCGAGTTCTACGGCATTTTCTCATAAAGATTTACAGAGGGGTCTAAATTCAGCCGATGTTTATGCTGTTTAAAAAGCTGTTTGAGCTATTTATAAAGCCGTTTGAACTATTTGTAAAGCCGTTTGAGCTGTTTGTAAAACCGTTTGAGCTGTTTGATGAGGAGAACAAGTTGAGACAACATACGACATATTTACCTCTCATGCATGACCAACAGCTGTTCGAGCTGTTTAAAAAGCCGTTTCAGTTATTTGTAAAGCCGTTTGAGCTGTTTGTTAAGCCCTTTGAGCTGTTTGATGGTAACAACTCACATATAATTCATACCACGCAAATCAATTGATACTACTAAACAATTTACATATATAAGCACATACTATATTAAGCAATATAGTTTTAAACTTAGAATTCGATTAGAAACTTGAGCTTGAGGAAATATATGAAGCCATTATTGAGAACATAGTAGTTAGGCTAAGTGAGTTCTACGGCATTTTCCCATAAGGATTTACATAAGGGTCTAAATTCAGCTTTTAAATTTTAAAAGCGTTTAAAAAGCTGCTTGAGCTGTTTATAAAGCCGTTTGAGCTATTTGTAAAGCCGTTTAAGCTGTTTTTTAAGCCGTTTGAGCTGTTTGATGGTAACATCTACGAATCTTTCGACAAACGTGGCAGATGTGAAGCGGTGCTTCTAGATCTAACAAAAGCCTTCGACTGTATGTCCCATAATCCTGCTAGACAAGCTCAAAAACGAACAAAAAACAGATCCAACAAATTACAGACCAATCACAGTGCTACCAGTGTTCTCAAAAATCATGGAATCCATAATGGCCAAAAGAATACCAAACTACTTTTATTTATTTATAATCAATGACCCATGTACCCATAGGGTGTCGGGTGAATATACAAGCTTATTATTTATTTCATTGTTTGTTCCTTTCTTTCTTCGTATATAAATTTCCTCCATTGTTTCCTGTCTTTGGCTATCACTGCAGCTTCTTGCCATGTTTTTCCTCTTTCTTGTATTAAGTTTCCAATAATCTTGTTCCAGGTAAGTTTTGGTCTTCCTCTTTTGTTTTTCTGCGTTGTTCGTGCTTCGTATACCTCTCTTGCCTGCCTGTTGTTAGACATCCTTTGAACGTGTCCCCACCAGCTAAGTTGACGTTTTTCTATGTACTCTATTAGTGGGTTTGCTCCTAATTTTTCGCGTATTTCGGTGTTTCTAATTCTATCTTTTTTTGTTACCCCTAGAATCCTTCGTAGGAATTTCATTTCTGTTGCTTGGAGTCTACTTTTTTGAGTCCTCGATAGTTTCCATGTTTCACATCCGTATGTTAGGGTTGGTTTGCATATAGCGTTGTATACCTTTAGTTTTGTTTCTTTTGAGATCTCTTTTTTATTTATGAATTTGTTGTTTATCATGTAATATAATTTAATTGTTTTGTTAATCCTCTCGTTTAATTCTGCGTCTTGATTTCCTGTCTCCTCTATGGTAACTCCTAGATATTTATATTCATTTACTTGTTCTATGCTGGTTCCATCTATTTCGATTCTAGTTTTATAGTTTTTGTCTCCTATGACTAGTATTTTTGTTTTATCTAGATTTATTTTCATACCTTTTTCATCTAATGCTTCTTTCCATATTTTCAAATTTGTTTGTAGTTGTTTTTCAGTGCTAGCTACTAGTATTATGTCATCAGCAAAGATTCCATGGGCTATCTCCACTTTATTGAGCTTCCAGTGTCCTACGTACGTTTTAATGAGTTTTGTTTCGCATTGTTTGATTATTTCATCCATATGTACATTAAATAATGTTGGGCTAAGTCCGCCGCCTTGTCTCAGTCCCT
Organism: Othius punctulatus; assembly: GCA_951805005.1. Lineage (NCBI taxonomy): Eukaryota > Metazoa > Arthropoda > Insecta > Coleoptera > Staphylinidae > Othius > Othius punctulatus. The sequence goes on along the minus strand of OX638147.1, from coordinate 35,766,290 downwards.
CTTCAGTTTTGAAGCCTTCTGATTTCATGTTGTTTATAATAATATGATTGGTGTTGGTTGTATATAGGTCTCTGACTATTTTTATTATTTTACTGTGTATTCCTTTGTTTTCCATTCCTTCCCATACGGTCGTTCTAGGTACCGTGTCGAATGCTTTTTGTAAATCTATGTATGCTGTAAATATTTTTCTGTCGTGTGATGTCTTTTTTTCTATTATTTGTTTTAATGTAAATATGTGATCCTGGGTGGATCTTCCAGGTCTAAATCCGCTCTGTGGTTCTGAGAATTGTGGGTCAAGTATTGGTATTAGTCTGCTATTTATTATTTGTTCATAGATCTTCGTTATTGTATTTATCAATGTTATGCCCCTGTAGTTATTGCACAGCTTTTTATCACCTTTCTTGTGTATAGGCGTTATTAACGCTACTCCCCATTCTTCTGGTATTTTCTCGGTTTTCCAAGCTTTATTTAGTATCGTTAATAATGCTGTTTTACCATATTCTCCTAGGTTTTTTATCATCTCCGAAGTTATTTTGTCGTTCCCAGGTGCTTTACCGTTCTTCAGTTTCTTTATCGCAGTTTGTAGTTCTTCTATCTGTATATCATCTATTGGGTCTTCATTTCTCTGTTCTTCATTCATATTTTCTTTCTTTCTTTCTTTATTGCCCCTTTCATTTTTTTCTTGGCTTTGTCCTAGCATTTCTTGAAAGTATTCTTTCCATCTGTTCATTATGTCTGTATCTTCTGTTAATATTTCTTTCTTTTTGTTTTTTATACTTAGTTCTCTAGTTTGTTTTTCTATTCTAAAGGATTTTATGGTTTTATAGAATAGCTTTTGGTTCTCTTTACTATTGTTCTCCATAATTTCTCCAAATTCCTTCCATGATTTTTCTTTTGCTGTTGCAACCAGATTTTTCACTAGGTTTCTTTGATTTTTATATGCTGCATACTGTTCTTTCGTATTGTTAGTTAGATATTTCTTCCATTCCAGTTTCTTTTTCTTTATTTCTTCTTTGATTTCTGCGTTCCACCACGCTGTTTGCTTGTTTTTGTTTCCAGTTTTGTTTAAACCACATACTTCCGTTGCTATATTAATAATCGTATTTTTTAGTATGCTCCATGCTTGTTGTGTGTTTCCCTTTTTTATTTCTTCTGCTCTGTCTTGAATTATGTTTTCTGTTTTTTCTAGGTATTTGTTAGCTACGTTGATCTGCCTTAATTTATAGTTTTTAATTGATGTATGGCTTATTTTGTGTATTTTTGTTTTCGTCCCATTTTTTGAATTGTTCTGTTTTATTCTCGCAATTAGCAGGTGGTGGTCGCTGTTGATTTCCGCGCCTCTTCTAACTCTTACATCTAATATATATTGTCTTTCCTTCCTTCCAAGCGAGTTACACTGAAATAATAGATAATAAAAAAAAGGCGAGTCCTCGCCGAGCAAAAGTGGCGAGGAATCCGAAAATCCGGGCGAGCGAAGAAGTGGATGGCTGAGAAATTGAAAATTGACTGAATCAAAGTAATACGTGGGGCGAAATATGGCGGGCAATAATTGTGGGCGAGCGAAGACGCGCGTCAAAGGCCAATTGAAAGCTTGTGCCTTTAATGAGGCCCGTGTTGAAAGTTTTGTAATAACGTTGAATTAGAATATTAAATTAAAAATGTTAAAAAGTGAAATTAAAAAGGTCCGTTCGTTTCGCGTAAAAACGGTAACAGGTAAAAGAAGAGTAATTCTATTGCTGAAATTTGAATTGAAAATTATTATTCTCATTTGGGCTACACATTCGAGATATATCATAATGAAAGTTTTACGAATAAAATTGCATTACGTTGCGTAACAGTGGCTAATTATGATGAATGTATCCAGAGGGATGCACAAAATGTAAATTCGATACAGACGCGCGTTCCGCTGTAGTTTTTAATTACATATGTTTAATAAATTTATTCTCATTACGGCGTTTGAATCATGGGATGTAACTTTTTGCAGCCGCCGTTTGTGTGAATGAAGATACGCATTAAGTATTAATTTCCTAGTTCGCCGTTATTTACTGTACCGTTTGAAGTATAGGGTGGGAAAATAAAGGCGCAATATTGGTTTCAATTTAGTAAATAGAACGTTCGCTGGGGGAATATAGATACTTGACTTCATCGCGTCGTCGTCATGCCTTAAAAGTCATTAAATGGCTTGCGCAAAAATTCATCTGCACGAGGTCATCAGGTTTTATGTAGCAAATGTCCATTGTTGGCCAGGTTCAATAGCGGTCTAAACTATAACTGTATATATAGATGGACCGCGGCCCTGGCGGTTTCAGCTAGTGTTGTGGCCTCTATACACACTAGTTCACGACAGATTCGCACAAATGGGTCCGCCATAGGTAATAAAATAGAGCTGTAATCAAATTAGATTTATACCGGCACATATCGAATCCTACGCTCGGGCTGCCTCCTGCCTTTTCAAATAAAACTCTTTCTTTCAGGATTATTTATTGGGTATAGAACTTTCAAGTAGAATCATATTGCCCATAGAACAGAGTAATACATATCGGATCACTCCCCGCCGCCGCCCACGCCCACCCCCACCCCTATTCCACGTAAACTGTTTTTTATGCCATTCCAGGGTGTTCGCCATGTTTGCCGCATTCCCGTCTGATTATATGTGCGGTATTTTCTAAAGTCCTGCCGGTAATCGATACACTCCACAGATTGCAAGTGTCCTGCTGCCTTGAAGAAGTCGCCTCCAGAATGTTTCATGCCTCGCCGCACAATTCCCAAAAACTCTCCCCAAATCATTCCATTTTGATCGGAACATAAAATACGTAATTGGACAACTCCCCGAACAAATTTTAATGTCCATACTAATTAATTGAATGCAAATCATTCAAACTGAATACCTGATTTTATTATTGTAAGATGATTTGTTTTATTCCCCCTGTGTACATAAGCTTGAAAATATAGCTATACAAATTGGGCCGTGTTGTATTTAAAGGTTAATTAACTGCAAACATGGAGACTGTCTTTTAATTGGCGACCCTTCCACCTTCATTTTTCACGAATTCCTAATTATAAATCAGACTTATACAATGCCTCCCGGAACTCGTCGAATTAAAAATGAGCTACACAAAACCGACGGTAATTAATATATAGAATATTCTCGCGTCGCCTCTCATAATTAATACCGCCGTTCTGCTGGACTAGCGAGGAATCGCATTAATAAAATCTGACTTACATTTAGACCGGATGTATTTGTTGAATTAAAAAGGCGCGATGAATTAATTAGAGCGCCCTTCGAGTGGACACTTTTATCAAATCTGAATTCTGCGGTCTTTATTCCATTTCTTTAAAAGCAGTTTATCTTTCACGAGTTATGCAATCTTAAATAATTCCGTTCATATACCACTTACATTAAATTTTTGTTTAATTTCAGCAAAGCTACATTTAAAATGCTTCCATTGCAATTTACAAGTTTTGTTCTACAAGACATTCAGAAATACTATAGAATTACAATCTTGTATCAAACTTGCTTTAACTCTACATTCCTAAAAAAAATATATATTTCCACAAAAATTATATATATATTCCAATTCAAATCTGTAGTATGTGACCTACAACAAGAACTCAATTTAAAAATCATAAATTTTCCCACAAAATGCCCCCCCACAAATGCCCTCCACAAATGCCCCCCATAAATGCCCCCCCATAAATGCCCCCCACAAAATGCCAACTTCTTATTCCCAATCCCAATACCAATCAATAACAACTCACAGATAATACATATTAACGGAACGAATGTACACTTCACAACGACGATAAAGTACTTAGGAATGACTATTGACAATAAGCACAAATTCGATAGACATTTACGGACAAAATGCCCCCCACAAAAGTTGAAATTCCATAGAAGTAAAGTGTATACTTGCTTTTTCATGTATATGACAAACTTCCATAAAAAATCTACATGATACTCAAAACTACTACAGAATTCAATCTAAACCAACATAGAACTCAATTTAAAATTAATAAATCTAGAGAAGAAGGGTCTATCAAATAAAGTAATAAAATATTAGGGTTGCCATTTAAAAATTAAGTCGATGACGCCATAACTTGAAAACAAATGATAACAACAATTTTAGAATTATAACAAAATGTGTATTTTTTAATTTAAAACTTGGCCTATCCGAGGATTTTCCCATTAAAAAATTACTTTCGGAGATAATGAATGTATTTCATACTTTATGATCTGTTAAATATGATTTCATATGAATTTTATGTCACCTGTCAACTGTCACCTGTCAACTATCTATCAACAAAAATAATAAAATATTAGGGTTGCCATTTAAAAATAAACTCAATGACGCCATAACTCCAAAACATATGATAACAAAAATTTTAGAATTATAACAAAATGTGTATTTTTTTATTTAAAACTTGGCCTCTCCGAGGATTTTTCCAAGAAAAAATTACTTTCGGAGATAATGAATGTATTTCATACTTTATGATCTGTTAAATATTATTTCATGTGAATTTTATGTCACCTGTCAACTGTCACCTGTTAACTATCTATCAACTAAAATAATAAAATATTAGGGTTGCCATTTAAAAATAAACTCAATGACGCCATAACTCCAAAACAAATGATAACAAAAATTTTAGAATTATAACAAAATGTGTATTTTTTAATTTAAAACTTGGCCTCTCCGAGGATTTTTCTAAGAAAAAATTACTTTCTGAAATAATGAATGTATTTCATACTTTATGATCTATTAAATATTATTTCATGTGAATTTAATGTCACCTGTCAACTGTCACCTGTCAACTATCTATCAACTAAAATAATAAAATATTAGGGTTGCCATTTAAAAATAAACTTAATGACGCCATAACTCCAAAACAAATGATAACACAAATTTTAGAATTATAACAAAATGTGTATTTTTTAATTTAAAAGTTGGCCTCTCCGAGGATTTTCTCATGAAAAAAATACTTTCGGAGATAATGAATGTATTTCATACTTTATGATCTGTTAAATATGATTTCATGTGAATTTTATGTCACCTGTCATCTGTCACCTGTCAACTATCTATCAAATAAAATAATAAAATATTAGGGTTGTCATTTAAAAATAAAGTCGATGACGCCATAACTCCAAAACAAATGATAACAAAAATTTTAGAATTATAACAAAATGTGTATTTTTTAAATTAAAACTTGGCCTCTCCGAGGATTTTCCCATGAAAAAATTCCTTTCGGAGATAATGAATGTATTTCATACTTTATGATCTGTTAAATATGATTTCATGTGAATTTTATGTCACCTGTCAACTGTCACCTGTTAACTATCTATCAAATAAAATTATAAAATATTAGGGTTGTCATTTAAAACTAAAGCCGATGACGCCATAACTTGAAAACAAATGATAACAAAAATTTTAGAATTATAACAAAATGTGTATTTTTAAATTTAAAACTTGGCCTCTCCGAGGATTTTCCTATGAACAAATTACTTTCGGATATAATGAATGTATTTCATACTTTATGATCTGTTAAATATGATTTGATGTGAATTATATGTCACCTGTCAACTGTCACCTGTTAACTATCTATCAAATAAAATTATATAATATTAGGGTTGTCAGTTAAAAATAAAATCGATGACGCCATAACTCCAAAACAAATGATAACAAAATTTTTAAAATTATAACAAAATGTGTATTTTTTAATTTAAAACTTGGCCTCTCCGAGGATTTTCCCATGAAAAAAATACTTTCGGAGATAATGAATGTATTTCATACTTTATGATCTGTTAAATATGATTTCATGTGAATTTTGTGTCACCTGTCAACTGTCACCTGTTAACTATCTATCAAATAAAATTATAAAATATTAGGGTTGCCATTTAAAAGTAAAGTCGATGACGCCATAACTTGAAAACAAATGATAACAAAAATTTTAGAATTATAACAAAATGTGTAGTTTTAAATTTAAAACTTGGCCTCTCCGAGGATTTTCCTATGAACAAATTACTTTCGGAGATAATGAATGTATTTCATACTTTATGATCTGTTAAATATGATTTCATGTGAATTTTATGTCACCTGTCAACTGTCACCTGTTAACTATCTATCAAATAAAATTATAAAATTTTAGGGTTGTCATTTAAAAATAAAGTTGATGACGCCATAACTCCAAAACAAATGATAACAAAAATTTTAGAATTATAACAAAATGTGTATTTTTAAATTTTAAACTTGGCCTCTCCGAGGATTTTTCCAAGAAAAAATTACTTTCTGAAATAATGAATGTATTTCATACTTTATGATCTATTAAATATGATTTCATGTGAATTTTATGTCACCTGTCAACTGTCACCTGTCAACTATCTATCAACTAAAATAATAAAATATTAGGGATGCCATTTAAAAAAAAACTTAATGACGCCATAACTCCAAAACAAATGATAACAAAATTTTTAGAATTATAACAAAATGTGTATTTTTTAATTTAAAAGTTGGCCTCTCCGAGGATTTTCCCATAAAAAAATTACTTTCGGAGATAATGAATGTATTTCATACTTTATGATCTGTTAAATATGATTTCATGTGAATTTTATGTCACCTGTCAACTGTCACCTGTTAACTATCTATCAAATAAAATTATAAAATATTAGGGTTGTCATTTAAAAATAAAGCCGATGACGCCATAACTTGAAAACAAATGATAACAAAAATTTTAGAATTATAACAAAATGTGTATTTTTTAATTTAAAAGTTGGCCTCTCCGAGGATTTTCCCATAAAAAAATTACTTTCGGAGATAATGAATGTATTTCATACTTTATGATCTGTTAAATATGATTTCATGTGAATTTTATGTCACCTGTCAACTGTCACCTGTTAACTATCTATCAAATAAAATTATAAAATATTAGGGTTGTCATTTAAAAATAAAGCCGATGACGCCATAACTTGAAAACAAATGATAACAAAAATTTTAGAATTATAACAAAATGTGCATTTTTAAATTTAAAGCTTGGCCTCTCCGAGGATTTTTCCAAGAAGAAATTACTTTCCGAAATAATAATTGTATTCCAAACATCCTGCTTTTTGAAATTTGATTACATGTGAATTTTATGTTTTAGTGCAAGTGTAGAATACTATACGGTAAAAAAAACACATGACAGCTGTTAACTGTCACCTGTCACCTGTCATCTCCCGTTTTTGTCCTGTCACCTGTCATCTGTCACCTGTCACTTGTGACCTGTCACTTTTCAGTTGACAACTTTGGGTTTCAGGTTAACTAAATACTTTTAGGTTAAAGGGTAGCAGCTGATATGTGAAAGTATCAGCTGATAACATTCAACCTAAAAAATCCAGGAGTGCTGGAATCCAGAAATCCAGTATGCTGAAATCCAGAAATCCAGTAGCCTGCCTCCAGTAGTCACTTGTGACCTGTCACTTATCAGTTGACAACTTTGGGTTTGAGGTTAACTAAATACTTTTAGGTTAAAGGGTAGCAGCTGATATGTGAAAGTATCAGCTGATAACATTCAACCTAAAAAATCCAGTAGTGCTGGGATCCAGAAATCCAGTAGCCTGCGTTACCATGAACACCACTTTGAAAAACTTCAAACATTCAGTTCGTCAATCGATCCGTCAGTTTTCGCCGGAGTATTTACACGTTTTTATTCGAGGTCTGCAGAGATAGACGCAGTAAGTAAAACAGATAGCTTCTAGTAGTAATAGCTCGGTTCAGGCTTGCGCCAGTAATATATGAATTGCTTATTAGTATTTATTTAGATATCAATCCCGCGAGTGAGGCTCTGTAGGGTTAGGTACCGCTTTTTTATCGCAGTAGATGTTCGGCCATGGCCGTTGCACCATAGCATTTGCGCAGTAATTAAATGTACGTAGTACTAGCATGAACATGTATTCCATATACAGGGTATTCAAAATTATCGCTCCACCAATGCTGCTAACTCTGTTATTATTGAAGCTAGAAAGTCGGGTAAATTAGCAAACTAGTAGTAATTTTTATGCTGATTAAGATGACGTAATTAGAAAAACAATTGAGTATAAGGTTTTCGAGTTATTTAAAGACAAAACATTTTTTTAAATGGAAAACCCTGTATGTTGTCACATACTTTAAAGGATATTTTCATTTAGAATAAATCTATTGTATTTATGTGTTTCAGATTATATACAACAATGCAGCATTATCAGGAGCCTGTATGTAAAATGGAATTTAGAGAGGCATTAGCGCTAGCGACAGCTCTTACAACTTTGTGTAAGTAGAACGAACTACCCTTTGCTGTATTATTTATATCTTCTTTTATCTGTTCCTAGATCGTGGGGTATATCTTATCATGTATGCAGTAGATATGATGTTGGACAACAAAATATTGGAAAATGTAAGGTTCAACAGTATTTTCGCACTAGCGTACCTGATATTCTTCATCATAAAAATATTTAGGCGTTAAATTTGCAAAACTAATTTTTGGGTTTATGCTTAAAATCTATTGTATATCTATTCAATGTATTATATAAATTATGTATGTCTTTGGAAAATAAATCTATTGTATATTTATTGAATATATTGTATAAAATGTATTGTATATTTTTTGAAAATAAATAATAAATAAAAACTATGGTTGGTAGCTTGATTGACTATTCATTTTGTAGTTTTGTTAGTGTTATTATTAATATTAAAAGCAGTGTTAGTCTCAGGGTCGGTGTTCCTGAAGGGGTAGATGGCCAAGCGTTTGTTTACTCTTCAAGTCCTTCAAAATTACTTTCGGAGATAATGAATATATTTCATACTTTATGATCTGTTAAATATGATTTGATGTGAATTTTATGTCACCTGTCAACTGTCACCTGTTAACTATCTATCAAATAAAATTATAAAATATTAGGGTTGTCATTTAAAAATAAAGTCGATGACGCCATAACTCCAAAACAAATGATAACAAAAATTTTAGAATTATAACAAAATGTGTATTTTTAAATTTAAAACTTGGCCTCTCCGAGGATTTTTCCAAGAAAAAATTACTTTCGGAAATAAATGAATGTATTTCATACTTAATGATTTGTTAAATTTGATTTCATGTAAATTTTATGTCAACTGTCAACTGTCACCTGTCAACTATCTATCAAATAAAATTATAAAATATTAGGGTTGCTATTTAAAAATAAACTCAATGACGCCATAACTCCAAAACAAATGATAACAAAAATTTTAGAATTATAACAAAATGTGTATTTTTAAATTTAAAACTTGGCCTCTCCGAGGATTTTTCCAAGAAAAAATTACTTTCGGAAATAAATGAATGTATTTCATACTTAATGATTTGTTAAATTTGTTTTCATGTAAATTTTATGTCAACTGTCAACTGTCACCTGTCAACTATCTATCAAATAAAATTATAAAATATTAGGGTTGCTATTTAAAAATAAACTCAATGACGCCATAACTCCAAAACAAATGATAACAAAAATTTTAGAATTATAACAAAATGTGTATTTTTTAATTTAAAACTTGGCCTCTCCGAGGATTTTCCCATGAAAAAATTACTTTCGGAGATAATGAATGTATTTCATACTATATGATCTGTTAAATATGCTTTCATGTGAATTTTATGTCACCTGTCGACTGTCACCTGTTAACTATCTATCAAATAAAATTATAAAATATTAGGGTTGCCATTTAAAAATAAACTCAATGACGCCATAACTACAAAACAAATGATAACAAAAATTTTAGAATTATAACAAAATGTGTATTTTTTAATTTAAAAGTTGGCCTCTCCGAGGATTTTCCCATGAAAAAATTACTTTCGGATATAATGAATGTATTTCATACTATATGATCTGTTAAATATGCTTTCATGTGAATTTTATGTCACCTGTCAACTGTCACCTGTCAACTATCTATCAACTAAAATAATAAAATATTAGGGTTGCCATTTAAAAATAAACTCAATGACGCCATAACTCCAAAACAAATGATAACAAAAATTTTAGAATTATAACAAAATGTGTATTTTTTAATTTAAAAGTTGGCCTCTCCGAGGATTTTCCCATGAAAAAATTACTTTCGGAGATAATGAATGTATTTCATACTATATGATCTGTTAAATATGCTTTCATGTGAATTTTATGTCACCTGTCAACTGTCACCTGTTAACTATCTATCAAATAAAATTATAAAATATTAGGGTTGCCATTTAAAAATAAACTCAATGACGCCATAACTACAAAACAAATGATAACAAAAATTTTAGAATTATAACAAAATGTGTATTTTTTAATTTAAAAGTTGGCCTCTCCGAGGATTTTCCCATGAAAAAATTACTTTCGGAGATAATGAATGTATTTCATACTATATGATCTGTTAAATATGCTTTCATGTGAATTTTATGTCACCTGTCAACTGTCACCTGTCAACTATCTATCAACTAAAATAATAAAATATTAGGGTTGCCATTTAAAAATAAACTCAATGACGCCATAACTCCAAAACAAATGATAACAAAAATTTTAGAATTATAACAAAATGTGTATTTTTAAATTTAAAATTTGGCCTCTCCGAGGATTTTTCCAAGAAAAAATTACTTTCTGAAATAATGAATGTATTTCATACTTTATGATCTACTAAATATGATTTCATGTGAATTTTATGTCACCTGTCAACTGTCACCCGTCAACTATCTGTCAACTAAAATAATAAAATATTAGGGTTGCCATTTAAAAATAGACTTAATGACGCCATAACTCCAAAACAAATGATAACAAAAATTTTAGAATTATAACAAAATGTGTATTTTTTAATTTAAAAGTTGGCCTCTCCGAGGATTTTCCCATGAAAAAATTACTTTCGGAGATAATGAATGTATTTCATACTATATGATCTGTTAAATATGCTTTCATGTGAATTTTATGTCACCTGTCAACTGTCACCTGTTAACTATCTATCAAATAAAATTATAAAATATTAGGGTTGTCATTTAAAAATAAAGCCGATGACGCCATAACTTGAAAACAAATGATAATTTTTTTTTTATAATTATAACAAAATGTGTATTTTTAAATTTAAAAGTTGGCCTCTCCGAGGATTTTTCCAAGAAAAAATTACTTTCGGAAATAAATGAATGTATTTCATACTTTATGATTTGTTAAATTTGATTTCATGTAAATTTTATGTCAACTGTCAACTGTCACCTGTCAACTATCTATCAAATAAAATTATAAAATATTAGGGTTGCTATTTAAAAATAAACTCAATGACGCCATAACTCCAAAACAAATGATAACAAAAATTTTAGAATTATAACAAAATGTGTATTTTTTTATTTAAAACTTGGCCTCTCCGAGGATTTTCCCATGAAAAAATTACTTTCGAAGATAATGAATGTATTTCATACATTATGATCTGTTAAATATGATTTCATGTGAATTTTATGTCACCTGTCAACTGTCACCTGTTAACTATCTATCAACTAAAATAATAAAATATTAGGGTTGCCATTTAAAAATAAACTCAATGACGCCATAACTCCAAAACAAATGATAACAAAAATTTTAGAATTATAACAAAATGTGTATTTTTAAATTTAAAATTTGGCCTCTCCGAGGATTTTTCCAAGAAAAAATTACTTTCTGAAATAATGAATGTATTTCATACTTTATGATCTACTAAATATGATTTCATGTGAATTTTATGTCACCTGTCAACTGTCACCTGTCAACTATCTGTCAACTAAAATAATAAAATATTAGGGTTGCCATTTAAAAATAAACTTAATGACGCCATAACTCCAAAACAAATGATAACAAAAACTTTAGAATTATAACAAAATGTGTATTTTTTAATTTAAAAGTTGGCCTCTCCGAGGATTTTCCCATAAAAAAATTACTTTCGGAGATAATGAATGTATTTCATACTTTATGATCTGTTAAATATGATTTCATGTGAATTTTATGTCACCTGTCAACTGTCACCTGTTAACTATCTATCAAATAAAATTATAAAATATTAGGGTTGTCATTTAAAAATAAAGCCGATGACGCCATAACTTGAAAACAAATGATAACAAAAATTTTAGAATTATAACAAAATGTGTATTAAATTTAAAGCTTGGCCTCTCCGAGGATTTTTCCAAGAAGAAATTACTTTCCGAAATAATGATTGTATTCCAAACATCCTGCTTTTTGAAATTTGATTACATGTGAATTTTATGTTTTAGTGCAAGTGTAGAATACTATACGGTAAAAAAAACACATGACAGCTGTTAACTGTCACCTGTCACCTGTCATCTCCCGTTTTTGTCCTGTCACCTGTCATCTGTCACCTGTCACTTGTGACCTGTCACTTTTCAGTTGACAACTTTGGGTTTGAGGTTAACTTAATACTTTTAGGTTAAAGGGTAGCAGCTGATATGTGAAAGTATCAGCTGATAACATTCAACCTAAAAAATCCAGGAGTGCTGGAATCCAGAAATCCAGTATGCTGAAATCCAGAAATCCAGTAGCCTGCCTCCAGTAGTCACTTGTGACCTGTCACTTATCAGTTGACAACTTTGGGTTTGAGGTTAACTAAATACTTTTAGGTTAAAGGGTAGCAGCTGATATGTGAAAGTATCAGCTGATAACATTCAACCTAAAAAATCCAGTAGTGCTGGGATCCAGAAATCCAGTAGCCTGCGTTACCATGAACACCACTTTGAAAAACTTCAAACATTCAGTTCGTCAATCGATCCGTCAGTTTTCGCCGGAGTATTTACACGTTTTTATTCGAGGTCTGCAGAGATAGACGCAGTAAGTAAAACAGATAGCTTCTAGTAGTAATAGCTCGGTTCAGGCTTGCGCCAGTAATATATGAATTGCTTATTAGTATTTATTTAGATTCAATCCCGCGAGTGAGGCTCTGTAGGGTTAGGTACCGCTTTTTTATCGCAGTAGATGTTCGGCCATGGCCGTTGCAGCATAGCATTTGCGCAGTAATTAAATGTACGTAGTACTAGCATGAACATGTATTCCATATACAGGGTATTCAAAATTATCGCTCCACCAATGCTGCTAACTCTGTTATTATTGAAGCTACAAAGTCGGGTAAATTAGCAAACTAGTAGTAATTTTTATGCTGATTAAGATGACGTAATTAGAAAAACAATTGAGTATAAGGTTTTCGAGTTATTTAAAGACAAAACATTTTTTTAAATGGAAAACCCTGTATGTTGTCACATACTTTAAAGGATATTTTCATTTAGAATAAATCTATTGTATTTATGTGTTTCAGATTATATACAACAATGCAGCATTATCAGGAGCCTGTATGTAAAATGGAATTTAGAGAGGCATTAGCGCTAGCGACAGCTCTTACAACTTTGTGTAAGTAGAACGAACTACCCTTTGCTGTATTATTTATATCTTCTTTTATCTGTTCCTAGATCGTGGGGTATATCTTATCATGTATGCAGTAGATATGATGTTGGACAACAAAATATTGGAAAATGTAAGGTTCAACAGTATTTTCGCACTAGCGTACCTGATATTCTTCATCATAAAAATATTTAGGCGTTAAATTTGCAAAACTAATTTTTGGGTTTATGCTTAAAATCTATTGTATATCTATTCAATGTATTATATAAATTATGTATGTCTTTGGAAAATAAATCTATTGTATATTTATTGAATATATTGTATAAAATGTATTGTATATTTTTTGAAAATAAATAATAAATAAAAACTATGGTTGGTAGCTTGATTGACGATTCATTTTGTAGTTTTGTTAGTGTTATTATTAATATTAAAAGCAGTGTTAGTCTCAGGGTCGGTGTTCCTGAAGGGGTAGATGGCCAAGCGTTTGTTTACTCTTCAAGTCCTTCAAAATTACTTTCGGAGATAATGAATATATTTCATACTTTATGATCTGTTAAATATGATTTCATGTGAATTTAATGTCACCTGTTAACTGTCACCTGTCAACTATCTATCAACTAAAATAATAAAATATTAGGGTTGCCATTTAAAAATAAACTCAATGACGCCATAACTCCAAAACAAATGATAACAAAATTTTTAGAATTATAACAAAATGTGTATTTTTTAATTTAAAAGTTGGCCTCTCCGAGGATTTTCCCATAAAAAAAATACTTTCGGAGATAATGAATGTATTTCATACTTTATGATCTGTTAAATATGATTTCATGTGAATTTTATGTCACCTGTCAACTGTCACCTGTTAACTATCTATCAAATAAAATTATAAAATATTAGGGTTGTCATTTAAAAATAAAGTCGATGACGCCATAACTCCAAAACAAATGATAACAAAAATTTTAGAATTATAACAAAATGTGTATTTTTTAATTTAAAACTTGGCCTCTCCGAGAATTTTCCCATGAAAAAATTACTTTCGGAGATAATGAATGTATTTCATACTTTATGATCTGTTAAATATGATTTCATGTGAATTTTATGTCACCTGTCAACTGTCACCTGTCAACTATCTATCAACTAAAATAATAAAATATTAGGGTTGCCATTTAAAAATAAACTCAATGACGCCATAACTCCAAAACAAATGATAACAAAATTTTTAGAATTATAACAAAATGTGTATTTTTTAATTTAAAAGTTGGCCTCTCCGAGGATTTTCCCATAAAAAAATTACTTTCGGAGATAATGAATGTATTTCATACTTTATGATCTGTTAAATATGATTTCATGTGAATTTTATGTCACCTGTCAACTGTCACCTGTTAACTATCTATCAAATAAAATTATAAAATATTAGGGTTGTCATTTAAAAATAAAGTCGATGACGCCATAACTCCAAAACAAATGATAACAAAAATTTTAGAATTATAACAAAATGTGTATTTTTTTATTTAAAACTTTGCCTCTCCGAGGATTTTCCCATGAAAAAATTACTTTCGGAGATAATGAATGTATTTTATACTTTATGATCTGTTAAATATGATTTCATGTGAATTTTATGTCACCTGCCAACTGTCACCTGTCAACTATCTATCAACTAAAATAATAAAATATTAGGGTTGTCATTTAAAAATAAAGTCGATGACGCCATAACTCCAAAACAAATGATAACAAAAATTTTAGAATTATAACAAAACGTGTAGTTTTAAATTCAAAACTTGGCCTCTCCGAGGATTTTTCCAAGAGAAAATTACTTTCTGAAATAATGAATGTATTTCATACTTTATGATCTATTAAATATGATTTCATGTGAATTTTATGTCACCTGTCAACTGTCACCTGTCAACTATCTGTCAACAAAAATAATAAAATATTAGGGTTGCCATTTAAAAATAAACTTAATGACGCCATAACTCCAAAACAAATGATAACAAAATTTTTAGAATTATAACAAAATGTGTATTTTTTAATTTAAAAGTTGGCCTCTCCGAGGATTTTCCCATAAAAAAATTACTTTCGGAGATAATGAATGTATTTCATACTTTATGATCTGTTAAATATGATTTCATGTGAATTTTATGTCACCTGTCAACTGTCACCTGTTAACTATCTATCAAATAAAATTATAAAATATTAGGGTTGTCATTTAAAAATAAAGTCGATGACGCCATAACTCCAAAACAAATGATAACAAAAATTTTAGAATTATAACAAAATGTGTATTTTTTAATTTAAAACTTGGCCTCTCCGAGAATTTTCCCATGAAAAAATTACTTTCGGAGATAATGAATGTATTTCATACTTTATGATCTGTTAAATATGATTTCATGTGAATTTTATGTCACCTGTCAACTGTCACCTGTCAACTATCTATCAACTAAAATAATAAAATATTAGGGTTGCCATTTAAAAATAAACTCAATGACGCCATAACTCCAAAACAAATGATAACAAAATTTTTAGAATTATAACAAAATGTGTATTTTTTAATTTAAAAGTTGGCCTCTCCGAGGATTTTCCCATAAAAAAATTACTTTCGGAGATAATGAATGTATTTCATACTTTATGATCTGTTAAATATGATTTCATGTGAATTTTATGTCACCTGTCAACTGTCACCTGTTAACTATCTATCAAATAAAATTATAAAATATTAGGGTTGTCATTTAAAAATAAAGTCGATGACGCCATAACTCCAAAACAAATGATAACAAAAATTTTAGAATTATAACAAAACGTGTAGTTTTAAATTTAAAACTTGGCCTCTCCGAGGATTTTTCCAAGAGAAAATTACTTTCTGAAATAATGAATGTATTTCATACTTTATGATCTATTAAATATGATTTCATGTGAATTTTATGTCACCTGTCAACTGTCACCTGTCAACTATCTGTCAACAAAAATAATAAAATATTAGGGTTGCCATTTAAAAATAGACTTAATGACGCCATAACTCCAAAACAAATGATAACAAAAATTTTAGAATTATAACAAAATGTGTATTTTTAAATTTAAAACTTGGCCTCTCCGAGGATTTTTCCAAGAAAAAATTACTTTCTGAAATAATGAATGTATTTCATACTTTATGATCTACTAAATATGATTTCATGTGAATTTTATGTCACCTGTCAACTGTCACCTGTAAACTATCTGTCAACTAAAATAATAAAATATTAGGGTTGCCATTTAAACATAAACTTAATGACGCCATAACTCCAAAACAAATGAAACAAAAATTTTAGAATTATAACAAAATGTGTATTTTTAAATTTAAAACTTGGCCTCTCCGTGGATTTTCCCATGAAAAAATTACTTTCGGAGATAATGAATGTATTTCATACATTATGATCTGTTAAATATGATTTCATGTGAATTTTATGTCACCTGTCAACTGTCACCTGTCAACTATCTATCAACTAAAATAATAAAATATTAGGGTTGCCATTTAAATATAAACTCAATGACGCCATAACTCCAAAACAAATGATAACAAAAATTTTAGAATAATAACAAAATGTGTATTTTTTAATTTAAAACTTGGCCTCTCCGAGGATTTTCCCATGAAAAAATTACCTTCGGAGATAATGAATGTATTTCATACTTTATGATCTGTTAAATATGATTTCATGTGAATTTTATGTCACCTGTCAACTGTCACCTGTTAACTATCTATCAAATAAAATAATAAAATATTAGGGTTGTCATTTAAAAATAAAGTCGATGACGCCATAACTCCAAAACAAATGATAACAAGAATTTTAAAATTATAACAAAATGTGTATTTTTTAATTTAAAACTTGGCCTCTCCGAGGAATTTCCCATAAAAAAATTACTTTCGGAGATAATGAATGTATTTCATACTTTATGATCTGTTAAATATGATTTCATGTGAATTTTATGTCACCTGTTAACTGTCACCTGTCAACTATCTATCAACTAAAATAATAAAATATTAGGGTTGCCATTTAAAAATAAACTCAATGACGCCATAACTCCAAAACAAATGATAACAAAATTTTTAGAATTATAACAAAATGTGTATTTTTTAATTTAAAACTTGGCCTCTCCGAGGATTTTCCCATGAAAAAAATACTTTCGGAGATAATGAATGTATTTCATACTATATGATCTGTTAAATATGCTTTCATGTGAATTTTATGTCACCTGTCAACTGTCACCTGTCAACTATCTATCAACTAAAATAATAAAATATTAGGGTTGCCATTTAAAAATAAACTCAATGACGCCATAACTCCAAAACAAATGATAATAAAAATTTTAGAATTATAACAAAATGTGTATTTTTAAATTTAAAACTTGGCCTCTCCGAGGATTTTTCCAAGAAAAAATTACTTTCGGAAATAAATGAATGTATTTCATACTTTATGATTTGTTAAATTTGATTTCATGTAAATTTTATGTCAACTGTCAACTGTCACCTGTCAACTATCTATCAAATAAAATTATAAAATATTAGGGTTGCTATTTAAAAATAAACTCAATGACGCCATAACTCCAAAACAAATGATAACAAAAATTTTAGAATTATAACAAAATGTGTATTTTTAAATTTAAAACTTGGCCTCTCCGAGGATTTTTCCAAGAAAAAATTACTTTCGGAAATAAATGAATGTATTTCATACTTAATGATTTGTTAAATTTGATTTCATGTAAATTTTATGTCAACTGTCAACTGTCACCTGTCAACTATCTATCAAATAAAATTATAAAATATTAGGGTTGCTATTTAAAAATAAACTCAATGACGCCATAACTCCAAAACAAATGATAACAAAAATTTTAGAATTATAACAAAATGTGTATTTTTTAATTTAAAACTTGGCCTCTCCGAGGATTTTCCCATGAAAAAATTACTTTCGGAGATAATGAATGTATTTCATACTTTATGATCTGTTAAATATGATTTCATGTGAATTTTATGTCACCTGTCAACTGTCACCTGTTAACTATCTATCAACTAAAATAATAAAATATTAGGGTTGCCATTTAAAAATAAACTCAATGACGCCATAACTCCAAAACAAATGATAACAAAAATTTTAGAATTATAACAAAATGTGTATTTTTAAATTTAAAATTTGGCCTCTCCGAGGATTTTTCCAAGAAAAAATTACTTTCTGAAATAATGAATGTATTTCATACTTTATGATCTACTAAATATGATTTCATGTGAATTTTATGTCACCTGTCAACTGTCACCTGTCAACTATCTGTCAACTAAAATAATAAAATATTAGGGTTGTCATTTAAAAATAGACTTAATGACGCCATAACTCCAAAACAAATGATAACAAAAATTTTAGAATTATAACAAAATGTGTATTTTTTAATTTAAAAGTTGGCCTCTCCGAGGATTTTCCCATGAAAAAATTACTTTCGGAGATAATGAATGTATTTCATACTATATGATCTGTTAAATATGCTTTCATGTGAATTTTATGTCACCTGTCAACTGTCACCTGTTAACTATCTATCAAATAAAATTATAAAATATTAGGGTTGTCATTTAAAAATAAAGCCGATGACGCCATAACTTGAAAACAAATGATAATTTTTTTTTTATAATTATAACAAAATGTGTATTTTTAAATTTAAAAGTTGGCCTCTCCGAGGATTTTTCAAAGAAGAAATTACTTTCCGAAATAATGATTGTATTCCAAACATCCTGCTTTTTGAAATTTGATTACATGTGAATTTTATGTTTTAGTGCAAGTGTAGAATACTATACGGTAAAAAAAACACATGACAGCTGTTAACTGTCACCTGTCACCTGTCATCTCCCGTTTTTGTCCTGTCACCTGTCATCTGTCACCTGTCACTTGTGACCTGTCACTTTTCAGTTGACAACTTTGGGTTTCAGGTTAACTAAATACTTTTAGGTTAAAGGGTAGCAGCTGATATGTGAAAGTATCAGCTGATAACATTCAACCTAAAAAATCCAGGAGTGCTGGAATCCAGAAATCCAGTATGCTGAAATCCAGAAATCCAGTAGCCTGCCTCCAGTAGTCACTTGTGACCTGTCACTTATCAGTTGACAACTTTGGGTTTGAGGTTAACTAAATACTTTTAGGTTAAAGGGTAGCAGCTGATATGTGAAAGTATCAGCTGATAACATTCAACCTAAAAAATCCAGTAGTGCTGGGATCCAGAAATCCAGTAGCCTGCGTTACCATGAACACCACTTTGAAAAACTTCAAACATTCAGTTCGTCAATCGATCCGTCAGTTTTCGCCGGAGTATTTACACGTTTTTATTCGAGGTCTGCAGAGATAGACGCAGTAAGTAAAACAGATAGCTTCTAGTAGTAATAGCTCGGTTCAGGCTTGCGCCAGTAATATATGAATTGCTTATTAGTATTTATTTAGATTCAATCCCGCGAGTGAGGCTCTGTAGGGTTAGGTACCGCTTTTTTATCGCAGTAGATGTTCGGCCATGGCCGTTGCAGCATAGCATTTGCGCAGTAATTAAATGTACGTAGTACTAGCATGAACATGTATTCCATATACAGGGTATTCAAAATTATCGCTCCACCAATGCTGCTAACTCTGTTATTATTGAAGCTACAAAGTCGGGTAAATTAGCAAACTAGTAGTAATTTTTATGCTGATTAAGATGACGTAATTAGAAAAACAATTGAGTATAAGGTTTTCGAGTTATTTAAAGACAAAACATTTTTTTAAATGGAAAACCCTGTATGTTGTCACATACTTTAAAGGATATTTTCATTTAGAATAAATCTATTGTATTTATGTGTTTCAGATTATATACAACAATGCAGCATTATCAGGAGCCTGTATGTAAAATGGAATTTAGAGAGGCATTAGCGCTAGCGACAGCTCTTACAACTTTGTGTAAGTAGAACGAACTACCCTTTGCTGTATTATTTATATCTTCTTTTATCTGTTCCTAGATCGTGGGGTATATCTTATCATGTATGCAGTAGATATGATGTTGGACAACAAAATATTGGAAAATGTAAGGTTCAACAGTATTTTCGCACTAGCGTACCTGATATTCTTCATCATAAAAATATTTAGGCGTTAAATTTGCAAAACTAATTTTTGGGTTTATGCTTAAAATCTATTGTATATCTATTCAATGTATTATATAAATTATGTATGTCTTTGGAAAATAAATCTATTGTATATCTATTAAATATATTGTATAAAATGTATTGTATATTTTTTGAAAATAAATAATAAATAAAAACTATGGTTGGTAGCTTGATTGACGATTCATTTTGTAGTTTTGTTAGTGTTATTATTAATATTAAAAGCAGTGTTAGTCTCAGGGTCGGTGTTCCTGAAGGGGTAGATGGCCAAGCGCTCGTTTACTCCTCAAGTCTTTTAGTCTCTCCTACCCAATTCCAACGCTTACCTCTACATGGTGAACACAAGTAACTTGAGACTACATTGCAGAGAACAACCTTAGTTCAAAGCAGACGTTCCTGAAGGATCCGCGACGCATAAGGAGGTGGAGCAACTGGATGTCCCTTTGGCACAACGAGGAGGGCCTCTAGCTCTCGATGTCGTAGAATGGGGGGGGGGGGGGGGCGAAAAGGGCTAGACCCAATTTACCTCGCAAGTTATTCCAGGGCTTCATTAAGGGACATAAAAAACGAGCAGTGCTAGTCTCAGTATTGGTTCCTGAAGAGGTATATACCACATATACCATATATATAGCCAAGCGTTCGCTTCCTCCACTAGTCTTTCCTACCCAATTCCGACTACTTCTACGTTACTTCTACGATACGATGTATACGACCTACGATTATTCTACGTTATAGAAGCTCTGGATCAACAATAGCCTGGTCAGGAGGCACCGGGGGCAGATGACAAACATGTTCATACAATATGACTGCGATTTTTATTCTTGGTGTGGCATTGCTGAAATTAGCATAGGCGATTTCTCCGCATACATCAGTGTATAAGTGTATGTATTGTAGTTACAGTGACATAGTTTTTATTGTTGCAAAATAATGCAAACTCATTGTTAATAAAAAGATATCTTTGGATAATACGACACAAGAAGTTTATAAGTGAGATAACTGCATATAAACTAACAAAGTAAAACAGAAGGTTTAGTTAAGTACGCGATGCAACTTGAAATGGCTCTCCAGATAGTTATGAATCGCAAGAGGCACTTTAGCACGATATGAAAATTATACATTCTTCGTAGTACATCATACATTTTAGGTAGTAACACATTTAGTAGGCACACAAAAATAACCATTAACTCATTTGTACAATGCGAGACTCATTGTTAATGCATTGACAAAATACGACAGCCGTGCGTTCGACAAAACTCCGCGAGATGTAATTTACACGTTGGCTGCACGCACACTGATGGTATGTGACGTGAGGTTGCACGTAGTAAATAACAAACAATCACGACATGCGGTATTTAGGCTCCATTCATATCTGATCGGTAGGCGACGTTCAGATTAATGTGGTTAATGCGATCGGGGGTGGTTGAGGCTCAGAATGTTGTAACAAAATCAGAGAAATCAATACCACGCGTAGAATATTAGGACATTTTTAAACACCTAAATTGTCGAAGTTAAATTAGTAACTCATAACCGCTAGCGCTTCGAGAACTTTGCTACCTATATAACCCAGTGCTGAGTAACAGATTAGCTTGTTAGATTTTTTGTTAGATTAACTATTGCAATATTAAGATTAAACTATTGTTTAGATGTAAATACATGTATATACATATATTACATATATACATATATACATATGTATTTACATATATGTTCGAACATGTTCTGCTTGTAATTTAATTTAAACAAAAGTATTGCCATTTCCAAAAACCTGTTCCGTTTTCGCCTTTTAAATCAAAAATAGTTGAAGTAGTGGGGCTATAGGAGTTCGGCGGCATTTTTTCTATAAGAAATACATGGGCCGATTTTTTGGGCGATGGCTGCCTGACATCTGCGCGGGATCCTCAGCACCTCACGATATCCTCTTGTACCCCTCCGCCCCTCAGCCCCTGAGCCCCACAGCCCCTCCACCCCTTACGATATCCTCTTTTAAACAGCTTAAAATAGCAAGGTGGTGTTGAAGATGCAAAATGAGCTGTTTAAAAGACGATATCTTGAGGGGCGGAGGGGCGCAGGGGTCGAGTGGTGGAGGGGCGGAGGGGCACAAGAGGGTCCCGCGCATATGTTAGGCAGCCCAACATATACGCAACGGCTTGCTGGACCCGAAGTAAGTCGCGAAAAATCGGCTCATGTGTTTATTATGGGGAAAATGCCGCCGAACTCCTATAGCCCCAATACTAGTTAAAAGTTCCACAATTATGAAAATCCTAAATCTACTATGTTTCATGAATTTTTCGGTGCAATTGAGCCATTTAAAGTAAACATATTGCACCACGCGTCTTGTTTAGATCTTATTATATTTTCAACTGGGGAATTGCTTGGCCTCCATATTAAAGCAAAAAATTAAAAGTGTAAAGTTAATTGCAGAAGTTATACGAATGATCCTTGCAAATTCATATTTATTTTATAGCGTTTCGTGCAAAAATGCAAATTACAAATGCCGATTTGTGCTGCATATCTGTGCTCGTTTAATACAGCGGAATCAAGCCGTTAAATTTCTCATCGTACTGTTAAATATTTTCGCGCTCTTCTTTCAAAGGGTAGAGGCTGAGCCTGGAGTGAACATATGCCGTTAATTGCCGTGAAAATTATAATAGACTCTCCCCCTACGCAGGGTGGAAAAGCGGGGCCATTGTGTAAACCGTGCTCAAGACGGTAAAGTCTGCAACACACATACATTAAAATTTCAGCAACTTAAGAAATTACAGGCAAGAGTTAAAAACACCCCCGACGCGCTTCAAACGTGATATAATTATGATTGAATACGTGAAAGTTTGCTAATTATGTCATTGTTGGAGATAATGGCAACCACCTTCAGAAATTATACGGATACGCTTAGGACGTAACTCCCGTTTGCTAAACTCGGCGCGTAATAATAGTTTAGCGGATCTTGATAAACATTGCTCGGAAATGAATTCTGTTTAGATATCGGTGCCTTTTTAAGATAGTGATTGCCTGTATTTTGCTCAAACGGAATATAAACAGGTTTAAACCTGAGATGGCGAATTTGTTGCTCGTAGAATCACTGAGGGAATATTTAATTTTATTTTCTAGCTACCTGAAAGACTGATTCTATTGATTTCATGTCTTCGAGTAACCGCATAAAATACATAATGAACCTTTTGAGATAAATAAAGGTTATGCCTTTAACTATTAATTCCTCAACTGTAATTCATTTTTCAGTTATCATAGTGACCACAAATAGAACACCATCATTACAGCACCAAAATAATATTAAAATAATAATAATAGCAAATCATATAATTGTGATAATTGCTGTAATACAACAAAATAATAAAAGGTATATAAATCTCCAAACATATAATTACGTGGCTTTGCGGTTCCGCCTATTCCCTCTTAAAAATAAAATCAAAAATATGTATACGTGTACTCTATACAAACTAGGTGGAGTATATATGGTTTGAAAATGATTGAAAGTTTCAAGCGGTGAGACATGTTACAGAAGATGTCTTCGATTTAAATAGGAAATTGTATGCATGCGGTATCTTATGCATCCTTTCAGGAAAACCAGAAGCCCGCATGCGAACTAAAATAAAAATAACAAAAAAAAAAATCTTTCATGTTTCCAAACTAACAATTCGATGTGGTATATAGATCACGTAAGCCGAAATTGATACCGCATTACCTGAGGCAGCAAGTTACACAGCTCGCGATTTTACTCACTTCCATCGAAAACGTGAAGTAATGCCTCTTGCGGCATTATTACCGCCAACAGTTTTTGCCGCTTTAAAGCCCGACCAATAATCCTCTTATCGTCCATGAAATTCAGCACGTCAATACATGGATTTTTTTTTAACCAAAATACGTGCAACAAAGCAGTTCAACGGCCGCACGTAGCTTGAATGGTTTAACCAAATGTGCCCTGCAAATCTCCCGTCAGGCTTATATCTGGCAAACGAAAAATACTAGAAGAGGCGATATTTGCGATAACAAGTTGACGTGTTCAATTCAGATACAAATAACTAAAGCCTCTACAAGTCTGAGCAAATAGTCTAGGTGGCACAATGTACACATTCCATAAAATGCTATTTTAAATGCGCATAAAGCAGGCGTTAGTATACACCTGACAACGGCGAGAAGAGTGACGCTTGGAATATTGTACAAATAAAAGTGTTGTTTTTGCCCCATAAGCAACGAAATGTGCCGTCAAAACGAATCCGCGTTTATATACCTATACATTATATGATCCGGACTTCTCAGGCCATTTCAAGCGAATAATGCTTACCATAAGTTTATTGGCATTAAATCAGTGAAACACTATTTTTTTTATTTGGAAGTGCAATAATTCTACAAACAATTGATTTCAGAAACCCTCTAACTCAACTTTTTGTTATACATATTTGAGGTATACATGGGATGCCGCTTAAAAGATCTAGTTTAGTACTTTAACGCACAAGTGTATTAATAAGGCGATTAATTATCGACATATTTTAAGCTAATGGTCAAGAATATTAATCGGGTATTGATACACGAGTTAGTTACAATACTTTTCCGTCGACTATACAAACATACAAACAAACATTTACAAATACAAACGTACAAACAAATACATAAATAAACAAACTTACAAACAAATACGCAAACATACAAGCATACAAATATACATACAATCATGCATACAAACATACATACAAACATACAAATATACAGAGTAGCATACATACAAACACGCATACAAACATACAAGCAGACGTACAGACGTCTGCTTATATAATGCTAATAATAATAATGCTTTATTGATGTTTAGCACAGAAATGTTTTACATAATTCTGATCAGTTCGTTTGTACATACATACATCAAATAAAATATAATAAAGTAAGATTAAATGGCTCAGCAGTATACTGCATTGCCAAAATCCCCTATGATACAGTCATGAGCACTCTGCTGGTATTACAGATACGTTTAAATAGCAACTTATAGCCTTTTCAGGACTAATATGTAAATGCTCACTCACATATATACTCACTCACTCACTCACATACATACAAACATAGAAATATACAGAGAAGCATACATACAAGCACACAAGCAAACGTACAAACAAATATACAAATATACAAGCGAACGTACAAACAAATATACAATGAATGGTTAGAACATAAATGTTTTACATAAGTCAGGTCAGTTCGTTAGTACATACATACATCAAATCAAATATAATAAAGTAAGATTAAATGGCTCAGCAGTATAATGCATTGACAAAATCACCCATGGATAATACAGTCATCAGCACTCTACTGGTATTACAGATACGTTGCAATAGCACCTTAGAGCCATTTCAGGACTAATATGTCCTGAACTCACATACTCACATGTACTCACATACATACTCACTCACTCACTCACTCACTCACTCACTCACTCACATACATACAAACATAGAAATATACAGAGAAGCATACATACAAACACACAAGCAAACGTACAAAGAAATATACAAACATACAAATATACAGAGAAACATACATCTAAACATACATACAAACATACAAATTAACATGCAAACATACATACAAACAAACCGATAAGATAAGATAGATATATTTTGTTGAATGGTAGTGGTGGTTACTTTGTGATACATTTTTATTAATAATCATTAAAACAAACATACAAATATACAGAGAAACATACGTATAAACATACACACAAACATACAAATTAACATGCAAACATACATATAAACAAACAGATAAGATAAGATAAGATATATTTTGTTGAATGGTAGTGGTGGTTACTTTGTGATACATTTTTATTAATAATCATTAAAACAAACATACAAATATACAGAGAAACATACGTATAAACATACACACAAACATACAAATTAACATGCAAACATACATATAAACAAACAGATAAGATAAGATAAGATATATTTTGTTGAATGGTGGTGGCGGTTACTTTGTAATACATTTTTTTATTAATAATAAATAAAATAAACGTACAAATTTACAGAGAAACATACATATAAACTTACAAAAAAACATACAGGCAAACGTACAAACAAATATACAAACATAGTAATATATAGAGAAGCATACATACAAACACACAGGCAAACGCACAGGAAACACACATCTAAACATACATACAAACATACAAACAAATATACAAATAAACAAGCAAACATACATACGAACATACAAACAAACAGATAAGATATTATAAGATATATTTTGTTGAATGGTGGTGACAGTTACTTTGTGATACATTTTTATTAATAATCAATAAAAAAACTACTTTATGTATATCACGTATACATTTATGAAATTGGGTTTACATTTGCGCTCTACATTTTTATTAATAATCAATAAAACAACTACGTTATTTATATCACGTATACATTTATGAAATTAGGCTTACAGTTGCTGCCTCAGTAGATTTTTGCGCCCTGAATGCGAACACAAATATACAAACATACATACATACAAACCTTCACACATACACATATACAAATAAACATTTAAACAATAAGGCTAACAGTAGCTGTCTCAGTAGATTTCTGCACCCTGAATCCGAAAACAAATACACAAGCATACATTCATACAAATCTACACACATACAAATATACAAACAAACATACAGACATACAACATACAAACATACAAACATGTATACAAATATACATTCAAACAGACGTACACACACAATTGCAATACGATTTTAAGGAATTAAAAGATTAACATGCACGTTCATACAAATGTATAAACTATAATTCTGATTAATTATCCGAGCCGTGGCCAATAAAACCAATAATAATTTTACAAAAATACATCAAATTTCGATGGGAACCTATAAAATTTCAATAAAAGAATTGCTATGGAAATGTTTACAATATCAAATTAAATGAAATTACGATTCAAACTTTTGAAATTTCAATAGAAGGATTCCTCTGGGATTGTTAATAATACAAGGGTACAAATTACATGAAATTTCGATCGAAACCTTAGAAATTTTAATGGAAGAATTCCTAAGGAAATGATTATCATTTAAAAGGTGAAATACGAAATAATACGAGATTGAAAAATATTTCAAGCTCGTGTATGTTATTACTATATATTTTTATTGTATCGCTAGTAATGTAAGAAATTTTCTGTATAACATAACAATGAGTTTGGGTATATGAAATTTGATTGGTTTATTATTAATCGTAGCTTCGTTCAAAATTCTGTGGAACTAAGGTTGGCTGAAAATGTTCGAATAAATGTTTCAGTCCCGCCGGAAATCGCACGATTTAATCGACGAGGGAAATTAATAAAACGCCGAAAAATATCAAGTCACGTTTGCCGCGGCATAAATAGTTTTCGGTGACTGTTTGCGTCCGCGCCTGAAAAGACAGTGATAAAGTGAGCCGTGTGTTCACACATCAAACTCGTGCAAAACTTTTTCAACTTTCCTCCGGGCACTATTAAAATTACGCCGCGGAAATTGTTTATTAGCGCTTGCAGCGGGCCAACGCGTTGCCGTAGTTTCTTTGTGTCCGAACTAAAATCATACTTGATACGTGTGCATAACTGGAATGGCTTAGTATTCAGTAAGCAAACTACAATTTTGAAGCGCATTTGTCTAAAGTTGAAAACTTCCCTTGTTATCTTGTCGGGGGAGATTTCACGAGAGACGGTGCTCTTTTTAATTAGGGCGCGTCCCCCCGTCCTGGAATTTCACATACTTATGTTGAACTGTACGAAACACATGCTTTTATCAATTTTAAGGGACTCTCGAAAAACTTCCGGAGGAGTTCGTTTAACAAAATACCCATATTCCGGCGACGTTCCTCGTCTTTTTTTTGCTGCAGCTGTTTGTTAAACTTTCTGCACGCGCGTGTGTGCTGGATTATATATTCACGGGTGTATCAATTTTTAATGTACAATATGTTGGGAAACACCGCACACAGGTCATGCATGTTTGCGTTCGGGTTGCCGGATCAGTTAAAAATTATATAGACATTCGTTGTTGGTACACGAATTTATTATGGATGAGATATTTGTACAATTTTATGTGGATGTATTAGGTACAAAAAAATTCGGTCTTCATCTACTGAATACTGACGCAAGAATAATTAGTGCAATATTTGCGTTAGCCAAAAGCTTATATTGTTAATTCTGTGAAAACATTTTGATGCTATAATATTGTTCATGTTTATGTTAGTAGTTAAGCTGTGAGAGTTCCAGACCACCCTTGGTGCACTAGTTCTGGTGATGAAACAATTTGATGCTATAATGTTGTTCATATTTATGTCAGTAGTTAAGCTGTGAGAGTTCTAGACCACCCTCAGTGCACTAGTGCTAGTGGTCTGGAACTCTAACAGCTTAACTACTTATCTTTGTTTGAAAATATTTTGATGCTATAATGTTGTTCATGTTTATGTCAGTAGTTAAGCTGTGAGAGTTTTAGACCACTCTTAGTGCACTAGTTCTAGTGGTCTGGAACTCTTACAGCTTAACTACTTATATCTGTGTGAAAACATGTTGATGCTATAATGTGGTTCATGTTTACGTCAGTCGTTAAGCTGTGAGAGTTCTAGACCACTCTTAGTGCACTAGTTCTAGTGGTCTGAAACTCTCACAGCTTAACTACTTATATATGTGTGAAAACATTTTGATGATATAATGTTGTTCATGTTTATGTCAGTAGTTAAGCTGTGAGAGTGCCAGACCACTAGAACTAGTGCACTAAGGGTGGTCTGCTAAAGTAGTTAAGCTGTGAGAGTTCTAGACCCCTTAGTGCACTAGTTCTAGTGGTCTGGAACTCTCACAGCTTAACTACTTATGTCTCTGTATAATACAATTTACTATTTTGCTATAGGGCTAAACCCGATTTCAGTACGACGTATAGTGGCAGAAATAAGAAATAGTTAGTACTTTCGCAGCGCCCCCATCGGTTTGTTTTGAGCCCAATACTGTCAAAAACCATGCGATGAATGAATGGTACAAATAGAATTCTGAATGCACGAAATCTTTATTAACTTAAACTGAGACTTCCCCTTTATTGTACTTGAGTTAGTGAGGCAAAAATAGGGCCTTAATATTCCAGAACAAATATTCTTAAGGACGGAATATTACGACCCCAATGTCAATACTCTTAATAGCGGAATGTATCCGAAGTTTATAATTAGAAATACGCAATGCAAGCCGTTCGTGTTCCTTTTTTTGTTGTCGCCGTGTTTGAATTGCGAGGCTGTTATTAAAGCAAATTTCGCGTGGCGCCGCGACGCTCACTATTTTTAATTCGCCGGCATAAATCGTCCTTTCTCAATAAAATATTTCCCATTCTGGGGCCGTTACTTATAAGGGCAACAGATGCAGCGGCCATCCTATTGAATCGCCAGATTCCATCTACAAAACGTTCCTATCCGCTTCACTTCCGCTCAGTGCCCAGCAGGCATTCATTAATCCCGTGCACTTATTTAGCTGTTCACTCTGTGCTCTATAGATTGGATTGATTGGCAAATACCATCGCAACAACATGTACTTGGCAAATAGTAAATAAATAAAAGCGCAGCTCACAGCTGCACGGATAACAGTAGTTATACTATGGGGATTCCACTTCAGCCCCCGCGAAGATTTCGATTAATTTAATTCGCGGTTTGATTCGCGTTAATCGGCTGAATTTGCGGGGGGTGAAGTGGAATCCCCATAGTATAACTACTGATAACCTAACCTAACCTAACCTACGGCCCGCGGACCGGATCCGACCTACAAGGCGATTTTTTTCAATATTTTATTCTTCAAGTTAATTTAGAAATTACTAACAAAAACTACTAACACAAAAATACTAAGTACTAAACAATTTACGAAATTTTCTTTGGTATTTAATTTTCTCACATTTTGTTGATATACAATTTCATTAACTGTTTAAGACCTATTAGAAAATGGATTAAGTTTTCAGAAAATAGGAAAGCATATGGAATAATTTCTGTTAGTGCATAGATATAATAAGTTTTAGGATACAAAATGGAGGTTTTTTTGATTTGTCACTTTTCTTCCACACAAGCAGCGATAATGTATGTTTATTAACTGTTTAAGGTCTATTAGAAAATTGCTTAAGTTTTCAGAAAATTGGAAAGCATTTGGAATACTTTCTGATAGTCCATAGATATAATAAGTTTTAGGATCCAAAATGAAGGTTTTTTTGATTTGTCACTTTTCTTCCCGACAAGCAGCGATGATAAAATGGGCTCAGACGGTTTAAAAATAAAACTTTATTATATATAGAAATACTTATAAATGGTACATCCCAGGATTATATATTAGATTCCCCAAATAACATAACCTATATATACTTAACCTAACATAACATCACATATTCACCGAGTAATTTAAAATCGGTTAAGCGTAGATAAAGAAACTACAGACGATCTGTGGAACGTAGTTTTTCCTCCATAGCTTCTTGGCAGACTTCCGATAGGTCCGTTGCCTGAATGTACTTGTGTACCCCCACCAAGGCTTTCTTCAGAGCCCCGAATGAGCTGCAAACCAATTTAATGTACAGGATGATCCATAACTAGTTCAACATTTACCTTGCGTAGATCATCTTCTTAACTATATGCGCAGTGTCGGGGCACCAAAGCAGGAGCACCAACTGCGTAGCTGCATCAGACCTTCCCTCGCATTGGTGTACGTCCTTGAAGTCGTACAGGGCGAAACGGCAATTGCCAGCACCTCCTGCCTCAAGGTCAACGAGGAATTGGTCGTACTCCTCATCACGAGCCCCAATTACCTCGACATCAATTTGCATGTCTTCATTGACAACGAATATTATGTATCGGTATAGTTGTAATTTGGTCATGTCTTCAACGGCGATTTTGCTCTCGTGGGACATTGTCACAGCAGACGACTTATAATAAAGAAAAAAATAATAATCACAAAACAATATATTGTGCAAAATTTTTGGACCAGTTGATTTATAAAGAGCAGAAGACTAGCTTGGCTCATGCATATTCAGAGAGCACACTTAGATCCAACCACAGAGTTTATCTTAAAGTGGACACCAACCGGAAGAAGATTAAGAAAGAACCCAACGATAGCTGAAGAACATAGAGGAAGATTTGAAAAGTATGAGAGTGAGAGGATGGAGGAGGATTGTCAAAGAATCGGTACAAGACACCAATGTGAACCACGAACTTGATAATCAAGGTGCTAATCTAGTTTGATTTGTAAAGAGCAGAAGAGTAGGTTGACTCATGCATATTCAGAAAATGAACTTGACTACAAAGTTTATCTTTAAGTGGACAACAACCGGAAGAAGATTAAGCAAGAGCCCAATAATAGCTGGAGAACATAAAGCAAGATTTGAAAAGTATGAGAGGATGGTGGAAGATTCTCGGAGAAAGGAATCTGTGGAAGAATATTATTGCTGAGGCTAAAACTTACAATGGGTTGTAACGCCGCAGAAGAAGAAGGGAAGTAAACTACAATTACCATATTCAGAGAATAGACTTAGATATGACTACAAAGGTTATCTTAAAGTGGACACCAACAGGAAGAAGATTAAGCGAGAGCCCAACAATAGCTGGAGAACATAAAGGAAGATTTGAAAAGCACGACAGAATGGTGGAAGATTGTCAGAGAAACGATTCTCTGGAAGAACATTGTTGAAGAAGCAAAAACTCACAATGGGTTGTAACACCGCAGAAGAAGTACCGAAGTAAACTACAATTACTCATAAATAATACTAACATACCATCATGAATCTTTTCAATGGATTTTAACTAAACGGTAATCACTAAACCAGATGCACCACACTTGTTGAACTATTGCCTTTGGAGGTATTGGAGGTACAGACAGCGGACGTGTACTTCCTATTTACAGATGCACCACACTTGTTGAACCGTTGCCTTTGGAGGTATTGGAGGTACAGACAGCGGACGTGTACTTCCTATTTACATATGCACCACACTTGTTGAATTGTTGTATTTGGAGGTATTGGAGGTATAGCGGACGTGTACTTCCTATTTACAGATGCACCACACTTGTTAAACTGTTGTCTTTGGAGGTGTAGTGGACGTGTGCAATTTATAGGTTTTTACGCGCCTGCGCTTTAGTTTGAAATCAATCCACTGTAAGCGATACAAAAAGATAATGTTACTACCAATCTAGAAATGATATGCTTATCAGCTGGTCATTAAGAATTATGACACTTCTTACTCTTACTCAGTGCGATACTATTCAATACAGTCATTGTTACATTTGTAATATATTTTACCAAATTAGTTCGTCACATACTTCATCGTCAGATGAATTATTACAATGATGGCTATTATTACAATAGCCAGACGCGAAGGTAATAAAAATAATAAGAATAATACAAATAATAAAATAATACAATGAATACAATACAATAAAAATAATACAAATGAAAAGTATTACATCAAAGACCGAATTACAAATTTTGTAAAAAATTCTAAAATAGTGTAGATAAAATCTCTTTGAAATGATAAAATGCTCGTAACTGGATAGCAATTAACGTCATAAATAATAAAATTCGTAGCCAAATGACAACAATAAAATAAATAAAAATAATGAAAATTACACATTAATCAAATTTAAAGATCCCCAGCAGTCTTTTATAAAAAATAGATGTTATCATTAGTATTATTTGGTAAATTTCTCACCCCCGCCAGTCTTTTAACGAAGATAGATGTTATCACTAGTATTATTTGGTAAATTTCTCAAAAATTATTTCAGTTGTTGTAGAAATCCATGATATTTTGTTTCGTAACAAAATATGTTGTTTATCTTCAAGTTATAATAAAATACTTCTTACATTTATAAAAGATTTGTAGAATGCAGACATATAAAAGACTCTTCTATAAAAGATCTCCAGCAGTCTTTTATAAAAGATAGATGTTATCATTAGTATTATTTGGTAAATTTCTCACCCCCACCAGTCTTTTAAAAAAGATAGATGTTATCACTAGTATTATGTGGTAAAATTTTCAAAAATTATTCCAGTTATTACTAAATTCTAATATACTAATAAAAATATACTAATTTCTTGAAATTTCAACAAAATAATTAAGTTAATTTGTAGAATAGTGAAGTTTTGTCGGAAATAATGACATTTTAATAGTTGTGATTGCAAATTTTATAGCAATTGTCACAATTTTGACAGTAATTATTGAAATTCTGATAGGAAAAATGAAAATATACTTTTTTTTTAAATTTCTACAAATAATGATGAAAATATACTTATTTTTTTAAATTTCTATAGCAGTAATTGAAATTTCAATGAAATGGGTGAAGTTTTGACGAAAAAAAAAACATTATAATACATATGATTTCAAATTTTACAGGAATTATTACAATTTTGACAGTAATTATTGAAATTCTGATAGGATAAATGAAAATGTACTTATTTTGATTTAAATTTCTATAGCAATAATTGAAATTTCAACGAAATTGTTGAAGTTTTTATGGAAAAGTCTAGAAATAGATGAAGTTTTGACGAAAAAAAATACATTTTAATATCAAATTTTATAGCAATTGTCACAATTTTGATAGAAATTATTGAAATTTTGATTGGATAATTGAAAATATACTTATTTTTTGAAATTTCTATAGCAGTAACTGAAATTTCAATGAAATTGATGAAGTTTTGACGAAAAAAATTACATTTTAATAGATATTATTTCAAATTTTATCGCAATGGTCACAATTTTCACAGTAATTATTGAAATTCTGATAGGATAATTGAAAATATACTTTTTTTTTAAATTGCTACAAATAATGATGAAAATATACTTATTTTTTTAAATTTCTATAGCAGTAATTGAAATTTCAATGAAATGGGTGAAGTTTTGACGAAAAACAAAACATTATAATAGATATGATTTAAAATTTTATAGCAATTGTCACAATTTTAACAGCAATTTTTGAAATTCTGATAAGATAATTGAAAATATACTTTTTTTTAAAATTCCTATAGCATCAACTGAAATTTCAACGAAATAGTGCAAATTTTTATGGAAAAGTCAAGATATAGATGAAGTTTTGACGAAAAAAATACATTTTAATATCAAATTTTATAGCAATTGTCACAATTTTTATAGCAATTATTGAAATTTTGATTGGATAATTAAAAATATACTTATTTTTTGAAATTTCTATAGCAGTAATTGAAATTTCAATGAAATAGATGAAGTTTTGACGAAAAAAATTACATTTTAATAGATATGATTTCATTTTTTTTAGCAATTGTCACAATTTTGACAGTAACTATTGAAATTCTGATAGGATAATTGAAAATGTACTTTTTTTAAAATTTCTATAGCAATAATTGAAATTTCAACGAAATGGTTCAAATTTTTATGGAAAAGTCGAGAAATAGATGAAGTTTTCACGAAAAAGTTACATTTTAATATCAAATTTTATAGCAATTGTCACAATTTTGATAGCAATTATTGAAATTTTGATAGGATAATTGAAAATATACTTATTTTTTAAATTTCTATAGCAGTCATTGAAATTTCAATGAAATAGATGAAGTTTTGACGAAAAAAATTACATTTTAATAGTTATGATTGCAAATTTCACGAGAATAGCCACAATTTTGACAGCAATTATTGAAATTTTGATTGGGTAATTGAACATATACTTTTTTTTTAATTTCTATAGCAATAATTGAAAGTTCAACGAAATAGTTAAAAAAATTATGGATAAGTCGAGAAATAGATGAAGTTTTGACGAAGAAAAATACATTTTAATAGATATTATTTCAAATTTTATAGCAATTGTCAGAATTTTGACAGTAATTATTGAAATTCTGATAGGATAATTGAAAATATGCCTATTTTATTTTAAATTTCTATAGCAATAATTGAAATTTTAACGAAATAGTTGAAGTTTTGATGGAAAAGTCAAGAAATAGTGAAGTTTTTGATTTTCGATAGATATGATTGCAAAGTTTAGAGCCAAAGTCACAATTTTGACAGCAATTCTTAAAATTTGGAGTAGATAATTAAAAATATACTCATTTCATGACATTTCTATAGCAGTAATTAAAATTTTATTAAAATAGTTGAAGTTTTGATGGAAAAATGACATTTTGATAGATATGATTGCAAAATTTAAAGCAATTTTGACAGCAGTTCTTGAAATTTTGACTAGATTATTAAAAATATCCTCATTTTTTTAAATTTCTATATCAGTAATTAAAATTTTATCGATATAGTTGAAGTTTTGATAGAAAAAATGACATTTTGATAGATATAATTGCAAATTTTAGAGCAATTTAGACAGGAATTCTTGAAATTTTGACTAGATAATTAAAAATATACTCATTTCTTGAAATTTCTATAGCAGTAATTAAAATTTTATCGAAATAGTTGAAGTTTTGATGGAAAAAATGACATTTTGATAGACATGATTGCAAATTTTAGAGCAATAGTCACAATTTTGAAATCATCTTTTCTTTTTAGTACGGTTTCCTTTAGATTTCTTTAGAAAGCCGAATCTAATTGAACTCTGATATTAATTGAATTGCAATTTTCGAAAAGGGCGCAACTGAAAAATTTCCATAATATTTTATATCAGTCAGAAATATATGAAAAACCTTCTATTTAAAAAAACAAAGTCTGCAAGCTTTAAAACAATTTGTAAAATTTTGGAAAATTTACATAACTGTGCAAAATGAACTATTGAAAATATATGAAAATTTGATTATATTCTCCAATACTTGGAAAGTTACCATAATACTTTATATCAGTCCAAAATATCTGATAAATCTACTGCTCTAAACAATCAAATTGTGTTCAAAAATCAAAGTGTGCAAGCTTTAAAACAATTTGTAAAATTTCGCAAAATTTACACAACATTGTGAAAATTGAACTATTGAAAATAGTTGAAATTTTGATTAAATTCTCCAATACTTGGAAAATTATCATAATATTTGATATCAGTCTACTGCTCTACTGCTCTAAACAATCACTGTGTAA
This sequence comes from Othius punctulatus, assembly GCA_951805005.1. Taxonomy (NCBI): domain Eukaryota; kingdom Metazoa; phylum Arthropoda; class Insecta; order Coleoptera; family Staphylinidae; genus Othius; species Othius punctulatus. The sequence goes on along the minus strand of OX638147.1, from coordinate 35,729,779 downwards.
GCTACAAAACAAATTGTATAATTTTACAAAATTTACATGATATGGTGAAAATTTTATTAAAATAGTCCAAAATTCTATTGTTCTATTTTTTTTAATCGTTGCAAGGGGCAGGATTGGCTCTTCTGCTCAAAAGTTTACCGAATCCTGATCTAGGGGATTCATAAGATGAAAGAAACTAAATCAACTGATCCCTACTCATGAGAATATTATAGAATACAGAACTGTAGATTGTACATTAGGCGAAAGCCACACTAATAGTATTCCAGTATTTTCTCTGAGGAGCAGCCACATTTGAAGACCTAAACAAAAATCATCATATTCTCATCCTAGGCATTAAATTAATCAATCCTACACAGTCTTTGGTTCAGTATAGTATAGATATCTTATAGTGGATATGCTACGTTTAGTATTGGTATACCCGTATAGTTTGTACAGTCTCTTAATCCTGTTTCTTGTGTGTGGGTTAATTTATTAATGATATTATTAATATCATTAATATCAATAAAAGTAATGCAGAGAATAGTTGATATTAAAATTTTAATTTTGGAGATTAAAGATAGAAAGCATTTTCTTTCTCTGAAGTTTTAATTTGTTTTATAATAATTAATAATAATCCTATTTCTTGTGTGTGGGTTTATTTATTAATGATATTATTAATATCATTTATATCAATAAAAGTAATGCAGAGAATAGATTATATAAAAAAAAAAATGTTGGAGATTAAAGATAGAAAGCATTTTCTTTCTCTGAAGTTTTAATTTGTTTTATAATAATTAAGTTTTTAATGAAGTTTCAATTCATATGGCATTACTTCTTTCTCTCACAATGTTTCATGAGGTCGGATATTTTATCAATAATATCCCCCCATCCTTTAGTAGCTTTAGTTTTTTAGGCATCTGAGGGCCTTTTCTCTTTCTTCATATGATAGTTCTGCGACTTGAGGTTCTGCCTTATGATACATATCGTATATTTCCTTATTCTCTTTATCTTCCATTTGTCTGCTCAGAAAGCTTTCAACATATTGTCTATTGCATCTTCTGCATGCATTTCTTTGTGTTATCTGTAAACCTAGAGTTTCTTTTTTTCTGCACCTCTCATATTGTTTCTCTCATATTGGCTTTCTAATGTCATGCCACTTGTTTCCACATTTTTCATTTGTAGAACGATATTTTGATTTACTTGTTGTCTCATCATTTATCACAGTCTCATTTTGGCTCTTTTGGCTTATTTTGGCTCTATTTATGGTACATGATTTATTTATTTTGTGTAATGTACACTTCTTTACGTTATGTTTGATTTTATCTCAGTAGTTATACTAGGAGAGTTCTGGACCACCCCCAGCATAGATTTCGATTAATTTAATTGACGCTTTTAATTCGCGGATTTAATCAATCACTGCGAGCAGTAACAATAGGTAGATTGCGGAAATTGCGAGTAATCGAAATCTCTGCTGGGGGTGGTCCAGAGCTCTCCTAGTATAACTACTTATATCATTATCAAGACAACTTTAAATTATTTTACACGCAATGTGTGTGTTAGTAATAATAACATTAATAGAATAAGATACAGATTTATGGATTTAGTGTATTTTATTCATTTTAAAGGATTTTGCAGAGACAAGTAAACACCGAATTTGAAATTAATGCATGAATATTGACTTTAGAAAGTATTAGTTTGTTTTTTGATAAAGGATGTACATTTCAGCAACTTTACATGTCAGAGAATTATTACGTTTGTGTGCATGTATTGCACACACTATTGATAAATTTCGCACAGTAAAGTGAAATATTAGTGTTAATAAAAATTGGTATTACATGTGTATATTCGTTAATTTGTTGGGTTAGTAATAATAAGTATTAATAGCTAAATAATTACATTGGGTTAATAACAAATTATAGGTTTGATGGTTGAAATATTTGTGGGAGTATTATTTAAATAATCGGGTATTTGGTGGTTTATGATGGGTGGTGTGTGCATGAAGAATATGTTAATGCCCGTATTGTGCGATTATGTGGAATAAATTTTACGAGATTTTTACGGTTTGAAATTTAGTGGTTGGTATATGGTGGAGTGTAAAAGGAGCAAGGAACAACCCGGGCTCGATCAGCGCCCCCCTCACTAATCTTATATAAATAAGTAGGCCCTAGATTACGACTCCGCTTGTTACCATAATCAAAGTTTATTATTTTATACGCCAATGAACAAAGAGCCCAACTCTCATGACTATAAACTTTATTTTACTATTAAACTTGGCGCGGACTTAAATTTCTGAATTTCATAAAGTTGTTGACTAGATGTGACAAAATCCGCACTCTCGTTGCTTTACGATTTTTCGCCGGAATTTTTCAAGTTATAATGGGAAATGTTGCGTTAAAATTTTCAATACTTATTTACATCGAGGGGCCCAAAATATGCCGTCGTAATTTAATTTTAGACGGCAAATAGAGGGGCAAAATCGCCAGGATACTAGTCATTATACAATCTGCATATTAGATCGCATTATGTATGAAGGATAATGTTCAGACGCAGAATACAATTTCAGTACATAAACAGTAAATACGCCAACCGGACACCGGACTCTAAGCTATGCCAGGTTGTGACCGGAATCTTCCAGTTATTCAACTGTTCTATATTAATGTCTCATAAACTACACTTCCTGTGGATTATACTTAATTAACTAGGATGAAAGAAAATGCTCGAATATATATATAGAAGGTGGTTGGGGAGCGTTCGTGAAAATGTAGTTTCCACGTTATGTATAAGGTTTGTTGTATATGATGGAATTCTGCTATAAAGATAAATTTAAGCTGACAGTTAAGTGTTTTCTGTTATACGTTGTCTTGTGTGCGATTTAGAGATGGGAGGGTGCCATGAACCGTAGGTGTGTAGAACGAAGTGTACATAATTTGTCTACTTTATCTGAGATCTGCAAGCCTCAGGTATCAAGCGTGCTAGCAGCAGGCGTAACTTCATTACAAGTTGATACACGATACAATCATAACAAATGAGTGGCCCGGACATGCAAGGTAGCGGTAGAACTGCTCGCTACCGGAAACAGTCGACGCCTATGTAGCACGCATGCGCCTACTGTCTATCAAGGGCTGTATTCAATTGTCATGAGGCGTTTGTTATTTCTAGGGTTAATCCAATATTGTCGTGATTTTTTCTTGTTTAAAGCAATTTTACGCCCATTTTTTTGTATGGCCGCGCCCTTATATAATAAATACGAAACATGCCGGCATAATTTGCTGCGTTAAAAGGATGTAGCAGCTAACGTGAAATGAATTTTTTTAATGTTACGCTTAAATCGATATGAGGGATGAGAAGGAGCGGCGGTGTTTCAGCAAGGACGGACAGGGAGCAAATCTTATCTCCTTAAACATATACAAGGCGGAAGGTAGAAACCGTAGATACTACCAAAAACATGATCGCCCTTCCTCACTTACACCGCCACCTACACGAGCACAAAGGGCCTAAGAAATATAATATACGGAACGCATCTGATTCCAGCCACACATTACGATTCAGACGGACGAAATACATACACAGTTGCGACCCCGCACCTCTCAGATTGCCATAATTTCCGGTTTAAGGTGCATTTTATTGCCGATATAACGCGTATCGTATAAACGGAGATAAAGATTATACGTACTCCGCACGCAAATATCGCAGATAAGTTTTAGTGTTAACAGCAATTGGACCGTTTTTACAATATTGCTGCGCGACCGATATTAAGCGTGCGGCATGTGAGCGAGTTAGAAAAACACGGATAAAAGTGGATATAATATTACTTTGATCCAGTAGCTTCATCACTTAGAAATATCTTTCCCAGTGGGAAAATAAAACCCGCAAAGTAATTCATCAGGAGCAGCAAGGGTAAAGACGTGCATCCCCAAAGCCGAGCAGATGAGTTAGCGCGAAATTCACAGCGAAGCGAGGGATGGGCTGAGATCGACCACAGCCATTACAAACAGTGATTAGAATTATTATTCCCAGTTTTCCTCGATTTTTCCACGCACAATCCGTCATTCCAACCATTTGTATCTCGCGCAAAAAATACGCTACTTATCATTACATCCAGTGCTGCTGGTGAGTGTGATGCGATATGCTTTCGTTAAAGAACACCCGCCCGATATCCATTCCCCGACAAAAGAAACAACGGCCGCTTTGTAACTTTTATGGATGTATAACGGCCCTGGCCTGGGCACATCAGCAGCGGTTCGCTTTTATTGACTCCTGCATATGCACAAATCACCGTATCTTATCTGATGTATAAATTATTCCTTTTGTAAACGTATCTGTGGCATGCAAATACCGATCCGGCGTCAGTTGTTAAGCCCAACCAATATATACCTCGCCCGATAAAACAGTTATTTATGCCCTTAGAGCGCGCGTCCGAATTAGCGCATTGATCACAATACCAAATTAGCGTAATCTGTTCGCGCATTGTTTACGGCATCTGAATCAATTCAATTTTCTTGACCTATAGCTAATGCAATCCTGTTTCCAGCTCTAATAACTACCGTAACTCCCGCTTCAGCTGATATCTATCTCAGTTAATACTCCATTGCAAACACAAAACTAAAACAATATAAATTTTATCCCACAATCCCCTACTAAAACATCGCGCAAAAACGTCACATAAACGTAAAATATTTCCCACATCATCGGACTAAATAATTTCTAATAATTTCGAAAACACTTATTTGTAGGCGAAGGGACTTAAACACGAATCCCGATGGTGATAGACAAGGGAACATACTAAGAACAAGCACCTCGATAGTAAATAAAACGTTTGTTTACTCATCAGGATTGCTTCGACCTTTACTACGTGGTAGTCCATATTAAAAAAACAGAGAAACAACTTGCTATGTTTTTACCACAAAATGTTTATTGAGTGATCAAGAGAAAAATAATCCTTTTTTTCCACTGAGTCAGAATAATTAAGTTTTAATTACAGATTTGCTGCTTTCAGGACAAGCAAAAAATCTTATTCCTTTGAAGTTTTGGCGTAAAATAAAAGAAAAAACAGTTTTTCCTTTTGTAAACTCAATCCCGGGACATACTGTATATACACATATACAATAAAATAACGACTCGAGTTTCGACTTCTTACGGTCATTTTCAAGTGCCAGCAAAGTACAAAATTTCTAGTTATAAGGGTATATACAATTGGGGTGAGGCCTAATACGTGAATTAGATAACGCAAGTAATTATGTAAATATCGCTAAATAACATTAGTACAGGGTTTTGAAAAGAGAAAAATTTTGCGGAGACACAAAGAACTGAATTTCTGTTGAACCTTTTGATTTATTTGAGCGCTTATTTTTCTAAAATTATTCTCTGATCACTATGAAAACAAAAATTTACGAGGGACTCTGAAAATGTTTCAGGAGACACAAAGAACTGAATTTCTGTTGAACCATTTGATTTATTTGAGCACTTATTTTTGTAAAATTATTCTCTGATCACTATGAAAACAAAAATTTACGAGGGATGAGGGACAAAGGCAAAGGACAAAGCAAAATTTTGATTAAAAATTATAAAATACTCAGCATAAATTTAATTTGCCGTTGAAAACTGCAACATTTCTGCGGAAAATTGCAAAATATTTATTAGAAATAAAGAAACCTTTATAAAAAATAAAGAGAAACTCGAGATTGCACTTGAAAAGTACAAATTTTGATAGAAAATTGCAACATTTTTATTGTAAATTAAACATTGCAGTGAAAATTTTAACAGTTTCAGAATGAATTTAAAATTTTAGTGGCCATAACGGGAAATAGTGAATTTTTTATAGAAACTCTTAAAGTGTTCATCGAAAATTATCTCATTACAATTGAAAATTAGCAATATTTGTTCGAAATAACAAAATTTTGATTGGAAATTAAAGGCAGCACTGAAATTTTTAAAATTCTCAGCATACATTTAGAATATGGATGGAAAGGGCAAAATGTTTACTGAAAACTGCAAAATGTTTACTGAAAACTGCAAAATGTTTATTGAAAATGATGAAATTTTCATAAATAACAAAGAAAAACACGAAATCGCATTTGAAAATTACAAATTTTGATAGAAAATTGCAAAATTGCTATTGGAAATTAAACATTGTATTGAAAATTTTAACATTTTCTGCATGAATTTAAATTTTAGCACCAACAACAAAGTATTTACTGGAAATAGTGAAATTTTCATGGAAACTCTTAAAGTGTTCATCGAAAATTATGTTATTATAATTGAAAATTCACAGAATTCGTTGGAAACAGCAAAAGTTTGATTGGAAATTAAAGCCTGCTCTGAAAATTATAAAATTCTCAGCATAAATTTAATTTGCTGTTGGAAACTGCAAAATTTCTGCGGAAAATTTCAAAATATTTACTAGAAACAAAGAAGTCATCATAAAAAACAAAGAAAAACTCGAAATTGCACAAAAAAATACAAATTTTGATAGAAAATTGCAACATTTTTATTATAAATTAAACATTGCAGTAAAATTTTTAACATTTTCAGAATGAATTTAAAATTTTAGTGGCCATAACAAAGTTTTTACTGGAAATAGTGCAATTTTTATTGAAACTCCTAAAGTGTTTATCGAAAATTATCTTATTATAATTAAAAATTAGCAATATTCGTTGGAAATGACAAAATTTTGATTGGATATTAAAAGCAGCACTGAAAATTAGAAAATTCTCAGCATGAATTTAGAATGTTGCTGGAACCTGCAAAATTTTTACTGTAAACTGCAAAATGTTTATTGGAAATGATGAAACTTTTATAAAAACAAAGAAAAACTTGAAATCGCACTTGAAAATTACAAATTTTGATAAAAAATTGCAACATTTTTATTGTAAGTTAACCATTGTATTGAAAATTTTAACATTTTTTGCATGAATTTTAAATTTAAGTAGCAACAATAAAGCATTTACTGGAAATAGTGAAATTTTCATGGAAACTCTTAAAGTGTTCATCGAAAATTATGTTATTATAATTGAAAATTAACAATATTCGTTGGAGATGACAAAATATTGATTGGAAATTAAAGACAGCAATGAAAATTATAAAATCCTCAGCATAAATTTAATTTGCTGTTGGAAACTGCAAAATTTCTGCGAAAATTTGCAAAATATTTACTAGAAACAAAGACATCTTAATAAAAAGCAACGAAAAACTCGAAATTGCACTAAAAATTACAAATTTTGATAGAAAATTGTAACATTTTTATTATAAATTAAACATTGCAGTAAAAATTTTAACATTTTCAGAATGAATTTAAAATTTTAGTGGCCATAACAAAGTTTTTACTGGAAATAATGCAATTTTTATTGAAACTCTTAAAGTGTTTATCGAAAATTATCTTATTATAATTAAAAATTAGCAATATTCGTTGGAAATGACAAAATTTTGATTGGATATTAAAAGCAGCTTTGAAAATTAGAAAATTCTCAGCATGAATTTAGAATGTTGTAGGAAACTGTAAAATTTCTGCGGAAAATTGCAAAACATTTACTAGAAACAAAGACATTTTCATAAAAAACAAAAAAAATCTAGAAATTGCACTTAAAAATTACAAATTTTGATAAAAAATTGCAACATTTTTATTGTAAATTAAACATTGCATTGAAAATTTTAACATTTTCAACATGAATTTAAAATTTTAGTGGCAATAACAAAGATTTTACTGGAAATAGTGACATTTTCGTGAAAACTCTTAAGGTGCTCAGTGAAACTTATATTATTATAATTGAAAATAAATAATATTCGTTGGAAACGACAAAATTTTGATTGGAAATTAAAGATAGCACTGAAAATTATACAATTCTCAGCATAAATGTAATTTGCTGTTGGAAACTGCAGAATTTCTGCGGAAAATTGCAAAATATTTACTTGAAACAAAGAAATCTTCATAAAAATTACAAATTTTGATAAAAAATTGCAACAGTTTTATTGTAAATTAACATTGCAGTGAAAATTTTAACATTTTCAGCATGAATTTAAAATTTTAGTGGCAATAACAAAGTTTGTACTGGAAATAATAACATTTTTATGGAAACTCTTAAAGTGTTCATTGAAAATTATGTTATTATAATTGAAAATTAGCAATATTCGTTGGAAATGACAAAATTTTGATTGTAAATTCAGACAGCACTGAAAATTATAAAATTTTTAGCATGAATTTAGAATGTTGCTGGAAACTGCACAATTTTTACTGTAAACTGCAAAATGTTTACTGGAAATGATGAAATATCAGCTTAAATTTGAGAAATATGTAATCTGTAAGCATAAATGTTACCGAATGTGGTTCATACAGTGTGAAAAGTTAGTGAAACGCGTAAAAATATTTACTGGAAACGAAGAAATTTTCATAGAAGCAAAGAAAAACAAACAAAGTTCATAGTTAGATAGATTAATAGTTGATATTCAGGTAGATTTATAGTTGATTTTTTATCAATCCTCGTGTAATTTTGTAGGGTTACCAGATCCAAAGTAAATATTTCCAGCTACATTTCTTGGACAATTTTGGCAAAAATAGGAAAAAATCCGCCACAAAAATACTCAACATGAAAAGTAGTAGATAGTTTAATAAGTGATGAAAAGTGGTCGTTTTCCAGTGAGTGTAAAAATGTAATTTACCAGCGAGCGCATCGAGAGAGTGGATTAAACATTCACGGACTGGAAATTCCACGTTTTCTTACGTGTCGATTTTTTTGTGTACTTTGTGGATTTTGCATTAAAAAGCTTACATTTTTTTCAGCAATAGTCACAATTTGACAGCAATTATTGAAATTTTGACTTGATAACTAAAAATCTTGAAATTTCTATAGCAAAAATTAAAATTTCCACAAAATAGTTAAGTTAGATTCTAGAATAGTGAAGTTTTGACGGAAATAATGATATTTTAATAGTATGTATAATTCCTCATGTCGGGGTCAACCGAGTTCACTTGTAAAACTTCAGAGGAACGAGAGACACGTAGTGAATACCGATATAAACTTCATCGGGATGCGTGGATTTCATTCGTTGGATGCGTGCGTGCGTAAGTGAGAGATAGCAAAACGCAAAGAGAACGGAAAACGCAGCAATCTCGCTGTTTCTATTAATTATTGTAATTTGCGAAACCAGGTAACTAATTACTATTTAGTTGCTGTTGAGAATATTTTCATTAGTGACTAATTACATTTTTTTTTACATAGCGCAATTTACTTAATATTAATTAATGGTGATGCTTAGTATTCATCAACCTATTAACTTTTAACGGTCGTACCTTCACATACCCACTTGTAATATAGCTCTCTCTTATGTTTTCTGCATCCAAAACTCGTTGGTTACATAAATGCTGTAAATTAGGTTCTGGCAAGTATGCATTAAGATTAAATGTATAGCAAGACTTCAAGGCACAAAAACGCGCCCCACAGTAATAACACAACCGAATTAGTGTAGCCACTTTTTTTTCACAAATCGCTTAAAAAGGCCGCAAGTTGGGCCGTGGATCTCCCCAAATACAACTGGACTAATTAAACCGACCGAAGTTCTGGAACTTTCTGATTAGGCAGCTGTAAATCAGGGCTTGTATTGAAGTTAAAACGAACTTAATGACCCCGTGATTAAGTTATGAAACGAAAAACGCGCAGCCAATAACGCCAATCGAGCGAGAAAACGCAACGCGTGTGTATAGGATTAACACTTTCGGCGCGTATGAAATACTTAACTACGGAAACGTTTGCATGCACAAACGTAAAGTTGCAGTGGGAAATAATAAGTTCTAGTTCAAATATTTACTCGACCTTTGTTTTGTAGACAAGCTGCGGCTCCTTGGCGCTCGGTAAATGGGATTGTTCATAGTATCCGCCGAGATTTAGATATTTTCTGCAGCTGCAGCGTTCACCGCTGGCTTAAATCGACGGACATTGGAGCTTTTGCTAAACGCTATACGATCACTGGAGACGTGCCCTGTATTTAATAAACTATAGTTTTTAAGCATCCCCATGGTGGACGCAGTATTTTTTTAATTGCTAAAACCATGGGCATTATTTTATGAATAGTAGTGCATGAAACTGAATAAGGCAAGGTGGTTCAGGCTAATTTGTCGTCTATGATTTTACTGGATGCATATAAGAGAGATTCGATTAAACTTTCCCTAAGGAAATTCGTTTGAAATTTAATTAAATTACAGTACTTTTCCCCTGAAAGTTTCGCGGAAAATCACGGCATTGATTAAAGCCATTTTTATTACCCGATTTCATATAAATACCCATCCACTGATACGTTACCGTGAATTTCAAAAAAATATTAAATTAATAACTACCATTTATTAATTTTCTTATCTTTAAATAATGCATAAACACTATTTACCCCATACATGGATAATTGCACGTGGACATCACATATACTTTTACATTTTAACACTGAGCTATCAAATTTTGGCAGTATCCATTGAAAAATTAACATGTTTCCACAGTTGAAGCCTAGAAGTTGAGAAATTTTGACAAAGGCAATTGAAAATACAACAAATTTTTACAGTTTTAAATGAAAATTTCAGATATGTGGGCAGGTGCACTTAAAAAGCTAAAAGCTGTTCAGATTTTAACACTGGCATATCAAAAAATGACAAATTTTTAAAACTTCGAGCAGTATCTATTGAAAAATTTACAGGTTTCCACAGCTGAAGCTTAAAATTTTACAAATTTTGACAAATGCAATTGAAAATAAAACAAATTTTGACGGTTTTAATAGAAAATTTGACGTATATGGGTAGTTGCACTTAAAAAGCTTATAGATGTTTGCATTTTAACACTCGCATATCAAAAAATGACAAATTTTTAAAGATTCGAGCAGTATCTTTAGAAAAATTGACAGATTTCCACAGCTGAAGCTTAAAATTTTACAAGTTTTTATAAATGCAATTGAAAATATAAAAATTTCGACGGTTTTAATAAAAAAATTGACGTATGTAGGCAGTTGCACATAAAAAACATATAGATGTTTACATTTTAACACTGGCATATTAAAAATTGACAATTTTTTAAAGATTCGAGCAGTATCTATTGGAAAATTGACAGATTTCCACAGCTGAAACTTAAAATTTCACAAATTTCGATAAATGCAATTGAAAATATAACAAATTTCGACGGTTTAAAGGAAAATTTAACTGAAGTGTATAGTTGCACTTAAAAAGCCTATAGATGTTTACATTTTAACACTGGCATATCAAAAATTGACATTTGTTATATTTTCGATTGCAATTGTTAAAATTTGTCAAATTCTAAGCTATAGCTATAAGAACCTCTCAATTTTTCAATAGATGGTGCTCGAAACTTTGAAAAATTTGTCATTTTTTTGATATTTCAAATAGGATATAGGCAATTTTGACAATTGCAATTGAAAAAAATAACAAATTTCAACGGGTTTTAATAGAAAATTTGACGTATGTAAGCAGTTGCACTTAAAAAGCTTATAGATGTTTGCATTTTAACACTAGCATGTCAAAAAATGACAAATTTTTTAAGATTTGAGCAGTATCTATTAAAAAGTTTACAGGTTTCCTCAGCTGAAACTTAAAATTTGACAAATTTTGACAAATGCTATTGAAAATAAACCAAATTTCGATGGTTTTTTATGAAAATTTGACATATGTGGGCAGTTGCACCTGAAAAACTGATAGATGTTTACATTTTAACACTGGCATATAAAAAAATGACTTTTTTTTTAAAGATTCGAGCAGTATCTATTGAAAAATTGACAGGTTTCCACAACTGAAGTTTAAAATTTGACAAATGCAATTGACAAAATAACAAATTTTGACGGTTTTAAATAAAAATTTGACGTGTGTGGGCAGTTGTACTAAAAAAACTGATAGATGTTTGTATTTTAACACTGGTATATCAAAAAATGACAAATTTTTAAAGATTCGAGTAGTATCTATTGAAAAATTGACAGGTTTCCACAGCTGAATCTTAAAATTTGATAAATTTTGACAAATATAACAAATTTCGACGGTTTTAAAGGAAAATTTAACGTATGTGTACAGTTGCACTTAAAAAGCTTATAGATGTTTGCATTTTAACACTGGTATATCTAAAAATGGCAAATTTTTAAAGATTCATGCAGTATCTATTGAAAAATGGATAGGTTTCCAAAGCTAAAGCTTATAATTTGACTAATTTTGACATATTCAATTGAAAATATAATAAATTTCGTCGGTTTTATCGATATATTTAACGTATGTGTTCAGTTGCACTTAAAAAGCTTATACATGTTTACATTTTAACACTAACATATCAAAAATTGTCATTTGTTATATTTTCGATTGTAATTGTCAAAATTTGTCAAATTCTAAGCTTTATCTATAAAAACCTGTCCATTTTTCAATAGATACTGCTCGAATCTTTAAAAATTTGTCATTTTTTGATATTTGAAATAGGGTATGGGTAATTTTGACAATTGCAATTGAAAAAAAAAACAAATTTCGACTGCTTTAAATGAAAATTTGACGTATGTGGGCAGCTGTACCAAAAAAGGTTATAGGTGCTTGCATTTTAAGGCTGGCATATCAAAAAATGACAATTTTTTAAAGATTCGAGCAGTATCTATTGAAAAATTGACAGGTTTCCACAGCTGAAGCTTAGAATTTGACAATTTTTTACAGTGGCAATTGGAAATGTAATAAATTTCGACGGTTTTAATAGAAAATTTGACGTATGTGGGCAATTGCACTAAAAAATCTGATAGATATTTACATTTTTACACTGAAAATTAACAAATTTTTACAGATTCTGGCAGTATCTATTGCAAAATTGACAGGTTTCCATAGCTGTAGATTAGAATTTGACAAATTTTGACAATTTTCATTAAAAATATAACAAATTTCGACGGCTTTAAATAAAAAATTGACGTTTGTGGGCAGTTGCAGTTAAAAAACTGATAGATATTTACATTTTAACTCTGACCTATGAAAAATTAACAAATTTTTACAGATTCTAGCATTATCTATTGCAAAATTGACAGATTTTCACCGCCAATGCTTAGATTTTGAATGTCTCGGTTGAAAATTTTACCAATTTTGAAAGTTGTTAATAATTTAACAGATGTCGACACCAGCAATTGAAAATTTGGCAGATTTTGATAGTTTTAATTTAAATTTGACATTCCGAATGAATCAAAAGGTGTGGTTAACTTAAGGGTTTATTTATATCATTATTGATCTGTGTGTCATGTATTTTCTTGTATCAATATTATTCATATATTTAGATCTAATCTCAAAGTCAATTTTTTTAAAGATTCTAGCAGTATCTATTGAAAAATTGACAGGTTTTCATAGCTAAACTTAGAGTTTGACTAATTTTTACAAAATTTTGATAAAAATTAACAAATTTTTATTGATTCTAGCAGTATCTATTGCAATTTTTTTAGATTTTCAACGCGGATTATTAGATTTCTATAGATTTTGAATGTCTCAGTTGAAAATTTTACCCATTTTGAAAGTTTGATGAACAGATTTTGACACTAGCAATTGAAAATTTGGCAGATTTCGATAGTTTTTATTTAAATTTGACATTCCGGGTGAATCAAAAGGTGTGGTTAACTTAAGGGTTTATTTATATCGTTATTGATTTGCGTGTTATTTTCTTGTATCAATATTATTAATATATTTAGATCTAATCTTAAGGTACTTCTAATGAAAGAGATAGTTATAATAGTCATAAAGAGATTATTATAATAGGTTCAAAATTAGGGAATATATTGCCTGGTACGTATTCATGTAGCTTTGCAGAGTGTTTTTGAACTTGACGAACTTGATGAAGTTTCTAATGGGTGGTTTAGAATATATATCATGTATGTATACGTATTTTGGCGATAGGTCTACAACCAAACCATGGGTATAATCTAAACAATTTTAAAACCAATTGTCACGTTATAACATTTTGAGATGATGCAAATTGGTTCTATTTTAATAGACATCAAATTAGGGAACAACATATTCATTGGGCATATTTTATCTTTTCGTTGGAGTAAAAGTGGCTTCATCCGTAAACAGATTTTGTCCACAAAATTATTCGTGTGCCATCAAATCACAAAAATCAATTGCTATCAATTGTTACAACCAATCAAAATATTGGTCTACCAAGAGTTACTTTCTGAAATGTGAATCGCTTGTAATTTCGTTAATATGGAGTTTTGGACATTTTTCGACGTTGAAATTGATTCAAAGAAGTACAACTGTAACAGATTAAATTTTCACAACTATTTTTAAATATCTATTGCTTATTCTATCAAAATTATTACAGACTATTTGCTTATGCCTTAATTGTTATTGCATGCATATTTTCTATGTATGTATGCCATAATCTTATCATATGTACATAAGTTATTTTCGGCTTGAAATTGTCTAAGAAATGCACCTTCAAGCTGTGTCTGTTAAGTCGCCGGATGTATATGTAGAAACTGTAAAATGTATGTGGTACTAAGTGCGTTTATACATCTAATGGTAACTTTGGAGCTTATCATTTAACGTTGGATGTAAAAATAACAGGAGTAATATTAAGTGACTTTTGTTTTAAAATATATCTTTCTTTTTGCATTCACCTTATTTCAACTTTTGACTAATCCAATTAGTTGTTTATCAGAATTTACGTTTATTAAAAATATATTAAACTTTTTCGGTACTTTCCCGGTGAACTTTCGCATCGCTTTAACATAAAATCCCAGTTCTTTAAGTTGCTGCGTTTCATTTAATATATCAATTCCGGCGTAATTTATAACGACAGAAAGTTGCGTTTGTTCGCGGGAGCCTTATGCGGCAGGAAAGCAGTAAATGCGGGGATTCCTGTAGCCAGGAGAGTGGTATCATATTTGTGTATCCTTACATGGGTAGGGGATTCAGAAATCCGGACGTGATCCGAGCCGATTCGCAATTCAAGTAGTTCTCACCTGCAACAAGAGACAAATTTAATAAAACATGTGAAGACGGGCATGCAGACAGTCAAGCATTCGATATATCGAATGCAACAGCCGCAATTTCGGATGATGTATGGGAAGGATGAACAAGGATATTCCGACACATAAGCGAGAGCGATGAGTGCGCCAGTCGAATCTTCGTTTACACGTGCAGAAAAGAAACGTAAATACGGCCTGGACTGAGTTAAAGCCGCATCTTGATGCTATTTTTACAGTCTGGTGGAGAT